>CM034137.1:6581154-8014702 GCA_019914995.1 Acanthochlamys bracteata | reverse complement strand
AGGCCTGGGCCTGGGCCTGGGCCTGGGCCTGGGCCTGGGCCTGGGCCTGGGCCTGGGCCTGGGCCTGGGCCTGGGCCTGGGCCTGGGCCTGGGCCTGGGCCTGGGCCTGGGCCTGGGCCTGGGCCTGGGCCTGGGCCTGGGCCTGGGCCTGGGCCTGGGCCTGGGCCTGGGCCTGGGCCTGGGCCTGGGCCTGGGCCTGGGCCTGGGCCTGGGCCTGGGCCTGGGCCCTGGGCCTGGGCCTGGGCCTGGGCCTGGGCCTGGGCCTGGGCCTGGGCCTGGGCCTGGGCCTGGGCCTGGGCCTGGGCCTGGGCCTGGGCCTGGGCCTGGGCCTGGGCCTGGGCCTGGGCCTGGGCCCTGGGCCTGGGCCTGGGCCTGGGCCTGGGCCTGGGCCTGGGCCTGGGCCTGGGCCTGGGCCTGGGCCTGGGCCTGGGCCTGGGCCTGGGCCTGGGCCTGGGCCTGGGCCTGGGCCTGGGCCTGGGCCTGGGCCTGGGCCTGGGCCTGGGCCTGGGCCTGGGCCTGGGCCTGGGCCTGGGCCTGGGCCTGGGCCTGGGCCTGGGCCTGGGCCTGGGCCTGGGCCTGGGCCTGGGCCTGGGCCTGGGCCTGGGCCTGGGCCTGGGCCTGGGCCTGGGCCTGGGCCTGGGCCTGGGCCTGGGCCTGGGCCTGGGCCTGGGCCTGGGCCTGGGCCTGGGCCTGGGCCTGGGCCTGGGCCTGGGCCTGGGCCTGGGCCTGGGCCTGGGCCTGGGCCTGGGCCTGGGCCTGGGCCTGGGCCTGGGCCTGGGCCTGGGCCTGGGCCTGGGCCTGGGCCTGGGCCTGGGCCTGGGCCTGGGCCTGGGCCTGGGCCTGGGCCTGGGCCTGGGCCTGGGCCTGGGCCTGGGCCTGGGCCTGGGCCTGGGCCTGGGCCTGGGCCTGGGCCTGGGCCTGGGCCTGGGCCTGGGCCTGGGCCTGGGCCTGGGCCTGGGCCTGGGCCTGGGCCTGGGCCTGGGCCTGGGCCTGGGCCTGGGCCTGGGCCTGGGCCTGGGCCTGGGCCTGGGCCTGGGCCTGGGCCTGGGCCTGGGCCTGGGCCTGGGCCTGGGCCTGGGCCTGGGCCTGGGCCTGGGCCTGGGCCTGGGCCTGGGCCTGGGCCTGGGCCTGGGCCTGGGCCTGGGCCTGGGCCTGGGCCTGGGCCTGGGCCTGGGCCTGGGCCTGGGCCTGGGCCTGGGCCTGGGCCTGGGCCTGGGCCTGGGCCTGGGCCTGGGCCTGGGCCTGGGCCTGGGCCTGGGCCTGGGCCTGGGCCTGGGCCTGGGCCTGGGCCTGGGCCTGGGCCTGGGCCTGGGCCTGGGCCTGGGCCTGGGCCTGGGCCTGGGCCTGGGCCTGGGCCTGGGCCTGGGCCTGGGCCTGGGCCTGGGCCTGGGCCTGGGCCTGGGCCTGGGCCTGGGCCTGGGCCTGGGCCTGGGCCTGGGCCTGGGCCTGGGCCTGGGCCTGGGCCTGGGCCTGGGCCTGGGCCCTGGGCCTGGGCCTGGGCCTGGGCCTGGGCCTGGGCCTGGGCCTGGGCCTGGGCCTGGGCCTGGGCCTGGGCCTGGGCCTGGGCCTGGGCCTGGGCCTGGGCCTGGGCCTGGGCCTGGGCCTGGGCCTGGGCCTGGGCCTGGGCCCTGGGCCTGGGCCTGGGCCTGGGCCTGGGCCTGGGCCTGGGCCTGGGCCTGGGCCTGGGCCTGGGCCTGGGCCTGGGCCTGGGCCTGGGCCTGGGCCTGGGCCTGGGCCTGGGCCTGGGCCTGGGCCTGGGCCTGGGCCTGGGCCTGGGCCTGGGCCTGGGCCTGGGCCTGGGCCTGGGCCTGGGCCTGGGCCTGGGCCTGGGGCCTGGGCCTGGGCCTGGGCCTGGGCCTGGGCCTGGGCCTGGGCCTGGGCCTGGGCCTGGGCCTGGGCCTGGGCCTGGGCCTGGGCCTGGGCCTGGGCCTGGGCCTGGGCCTGGGCCTGGGCCTGGGCCTGGGCCTGGGCCTGGGCCTGGGCCTGGGCCTGGGCCTGGGCCTGGGCCTGGGCCTGGGCCTGGGCCTGGGCCTGGGCCTGGGCCTGGGCCTGGGCCTGGGCCTGGGCCTGGGCCTGGGCCTGGGCCTGGGCCTGGGCCTGGGCCTGGGCCTGGGCCTGGGCCTGGGCCTGGGCCTGGGCCTGGGCCTGGGCCTGGGCCTGGGCCTGGGCCTGGGCCTGGGCCTGGGCCTGGGCCTGGGCCTGGGCCTGGGCCTGGGCCTGGGCCTGGGCCTGGGCCTGGGCCTGGGCCTGGGCCTGGGCCTGGGCCTGGGCCTGGGCCTGGGCCTGGGCCTGGGCCTGGGCCTGGGCCTGGGCCTGGGCCTGGGCCTGGGCCTGGGCCTGGCCTGCCCTGGGCCTGGGCCTGGGCCTGGGCCTGGGCCTGGGCCTGGGCCTGGGCCTGGGCCTGGGCCTGGGCCTGGGCCTGGGCCTGGGCCTGGGCCTGGGCCTGGGCCTGGGCCTGGGCCTGGGCCTGGGCCTGGGCCTGGGCCTGGGCCTGGGCCTGGGCCTGGGCCTGGGCCTGGGCCTGGGCCTGGGCCTGGGCCTGGGCCTGGGCCTGGGCCTGGGCCTGGGCCTGGGCCTGGGCCTGGGCCTGGGCCTGGGCCTGGGCCTGGGCCTGGGCCTGGGCCTGGGCCTGGGCCTGGGCCTGGGCCTGGGCCTGGGCCTGGGCCCTGGGCCTGGGCCTGGGCCTGGGCCTGGGCCTGGGCCTGGGCCTGGGCCTGGGCCTGGGCCTGGGCCTGGGCCTGGGCCTGGGCCTGGGCCTGGGCCTGGGCCTGGGCCTGGGCCTGGCCCTGGGCCTGGGCCTGGGCCTGGGCCTGGGCCTGGGCCTGGGCCTGGGCCTGGGCCTGGGCCTGGGCCTGGGCCTGGCCCTGGGCCTGGGCCTGGGCCTGGGCCTGGGCCTGGGCCTGGGCCTGGGCCTGGGCCTGGGCCTGGGCCTGGGCCTGGGCCTGGGCCTGGGCCTGGGCCTGGGCCTGGGCCTGGGCCTGGGCCTGGGCCTGGGCCTGGGCCTGGGCCTGGGCCTGGGCCTGGGCCTGGGCCTGGGCCTGGGCCTGGGCCTGGGCCTGGGCCTGGGCCTGGGCCTGGGCCTGGGCCTGGGCCTGGGCCTGGGCCTGGGCCTGGGCCTGGGCCTGGGCCTGGGCCTGGGCCTGGGCCTGGGCCTGGGCCTGGGCCTGGGCCTGGGCCTGGGCCTGGGCCTGGGCCTGGGCCTGGGCCTGGGCCTGGGCCTGGGCCTGGGCCTGGGCCCTGGGCCTGGGCCTGGGCCTGGGCCTGGGCCTGGGCCTGGGCCTGGGCCTGGGCCTGGGCCTGGGCCTGGGCCTGGGCCTGGGCCTGGGCCTGGGCCTGGGCCTGGGCCCTGGGCCTGGGCCTGCCTGGGCCTGGGCCTGGGCCTGGGCCTGGGCCTGGGCCTGGGCCTGGGCCTGGGCCTGGGCCTGGGCCTGGGCCTGGGCCTGGGCCTGGGCCTGGGCCTGGGCCTGGGCCTGGGCCTGGGCCTGGGCCTGGGCCTGGGCCTGGGCCTGGGCCTGGGCCTGGGCCTGGGCCTGGGCCTGGGCCTGGGCCTGGGCCTGGGCCTGGGCCTGGGCCTGGGCCTGGGCCTGGGCCTGGGCCTGGGCCTGGGCCTGGGCCTGGGCCTGGGCCTGGGCCTGGGCCTGGGCCTGGGCCTGGCCTGGCCTGGGCCTGGGCCTGGGCCTGGGCCTGGGCCTGGGCCTGGGCCTGGGCCTGGGCCTGGGCCTGGGCCTGGGCCTGGGCCTGGGCCTGGGCCTGGGCCTGGGCCTGGGCCTGGGCCTGGGCCTGGGCCTGGGCCTGGGCCTGGGCCTGGGCCTGGGCCTGGGCCCTGGGCCTGGGCCTGGGCCTGGGCCTGGGCCTGGGCCTGGGCCTGGGCCTGGGCCTGGGCCTGGGCCTGGGCCTGGGCCTGGGCCTGGGCCTGGGCCTGGGCCTGGGCCTGGGCCTGGGCCTGGGCCTGGGCCTGGGCCTGGGCCTGGGCCTGGGCCTGGGCCTGGGCCTGGGCCTGGGCCTGGGCCTGGGCCTGGGCCTGGGCCTGGGCCTGGGCCTGGGCCTGGGCCTGGGCCTGGGCCTGGGCCTGGGCCTGGGCCTGGGCCTGGGCCTGGGCCTGGGCCTGGGCCTGGGCCTGGGCCTGGGCCTGGGCCTGGGCCTGGGCCTGGGCCTGGGCCTGGGCCTGGGCCTGGGCCTGGGCCTGGGCCTGGGCCTGGGCCTGGGCCTGGGCCTGGGCCTGGGCCTGGGCCTGGGCCTGGGCCTGGGCCTGGGCCTGGGCCTGGGCCTGGGCCTGGGCCTGGGCCTGGGCCTGGGCCTGGGCCTGGGCCTGGGCCTGGGCCTGGGCCTGGGCCTGGGCCTGGGCCTGGGCCTGGGCCTGGGCCTGGGCCTGGGCCTGGGCCTGGGCCTGGGCCTGGGCCTGGGCCTGGGCCTGGGCCTGGGCCTGGGCCTGGGCCTGGGCCTGGGCCTGGGCCTGGGCCTGGGCCTGGGCCTGGGCCCTGGGCCTGGGCCTGGGCCTGGGCCTGGGCCTGGGCCTGGGCCTGGGCCTGGGCCTGGGCCTGGGCCTGGGCCTGGGCCTGGGCCTGGGCCTGGGCCTGGGCCTGGGCCTGGGCCTGGGCCTGGGCCTGGGCCTGGGCCTGGGCCTGGGCCTGGGCCTGGGCCTGGGCCTGGGCCTGGGCCTGGGCCTGGGCCTGGGCCTGGGCCTGGGCCTGGGCCTGGGCCTGGGCCTGGGCCTGGGCCTGGGCCTGGGCCTGGGCCTGGGCCTGGGCCTGGGCCTGGGCCTGGGCCTGGGCCTGGGCCTGGGCCTGGGCCTGGGCCTGGGCCTGGGCCTGGGCCTGGGCCTGGGCCTGGGCCTGGGCCTGGGCCTGGGCCTGGGCCTGGGCCTGGGCCTGGGCCCTGGGCCTGGGCCTGGGCCTGGGCCTGGGCCTGGGCCCTGGGCCTGGGCCTGGGCCTGGGCCTGGGCCTGGGCCTGGGCCTGGGCCTGGGCCTGGGCCTGGGCCTGGGCCTGGGCCTGGGCCTGGGCCTGGGCCTGGGCCTGGGCCTGGGCCTGGGCCCTGGGCCTGGGCCTGGGCCTGGGCCTGGGCCTGGGCCTGGGCCTGGGCCTGGGCCTGGGCCTGGGCCTGGGCCTGGGCCTGGGCCTGGGCCTGGGCCTGGGCCTGGGCCTGGGCCTGGGCCTGGGCCTGGGCCTGGGCCCTGGGCCTGGGCCTGGGCCTGGGCCTGGGCCTGGGCCTGGGCCTGGGCCTGGGCCTGGGCCTGGGCCTGGGCCTGGGCCTGGGCCTGGGCCTGGGCCCTGGGCCTGGGCCTGGGCCTGGGCCTGGGCCTGGGCCTGGGCCTGGGCCTGGGCCTGGGCCTGGGCCTGGGCCTGGGCCTGGGCCTGGGCCTGGGCCTGGGCCTGGGCCTGGGCCTGGGCCTGGGCCTGGGCCTGGGCCTGGGCCTGGGCCTGGGCCTGGGCCTGGGCCTGGGCCTGGGCCTGGGCCTGGGCCTGGGCCTGGGCCCTGGGCCTGGGCCTGGGCCTGGGCCTGGGCCTGGGCCTGGGCCTGGGCCTGGGCCTGGGCCTGGGCCTGGGCCTGGGCCTGGGCCTGGGCCTGGGCCTGGGCCTGGGCCTGGGCCTGGGCCTGGGCCTGGGCCTGGGCCTGGGCCTGGGCCTGGGCCTGGGCCTGGGCCTGGGCCTGGGCCTGGGCCTGGGCCTGGGCCTGGGCCTGGGCCTGGGCCTGGGCCTGGGCCTGGGCCTGGGCCTGGGCCTGGGCCTGGGCCTGGGCCTGGGCCTGGGCCTGGGCCTGGGCCCTGGGCCTGGGCCTGGGCCTGGGCCTGGGCCTGGGCCTGGGCCTGGGCCCTGGGCCTGCCTGGGCCTGGGCCTGGGCCTGGGCCTGGGCTGGGCCTGGGCCTGGGCCTGGGCCTGGGCCTGGGCCTGCCTGCCCTGGGCCTGGGCCTGGGCCTGGGCCTGGGCCTGGGCCTGGGCCTGGCCTGCCCTGGGCCTGGGCCTGGGCCTGGGCCTGGGCCTGGGCCTGGGCCTGGGCCTGGGCCTGGGCCTGGGCCTGGGCCTGGGCCTGGGCCTGGGCCTGGGCCTGGGCCTGGGCCTGGGCCTGGGCCTGGGCCTGGGCCTGGGCCTGGGCCTGGGCCTGGGCCTGGGCCTGGGCCTGGGCCTGGGCCTGGGCCTGGGCCTGGGCCTGGGCCTGGGCCTGGGCCTGGGCCTGGGCCTGGGCCTGGGCCTGGGCCTGGGCCTGGGCCTGGGCCTGGGCCTGGGCCTGGGCCTGGGCCTGGGCCTGGGCCTGGGCCTGGGCCTGGGCCTGGGCCTGGGCCTGGGCCTGGGCCTGGGCCTGGGCCTGGGCCTGGGCCTGGGCCTGGGCCTGGGCCTGGGCCTGGGCCTGGGCCTGGGCCTGGGCCTGGGCCTGGGCCTGGGCCTGGGCCTGGGCCTGGGCCTGGGCCTGGGCCTGGGCCTGGGCCTGGGCCTGGGCCTGGGCCTGGGCCTGGGCCTGGGCCTGGGCCTGGGCCTGGGCCTGGGCCTGGGCCTGGGCCTGGGCCTGGGCCTGGGCCTGGGCCTGGGCCTGGGCCTGGGCCTGGGCCTGGGCCTGGGCCTGGGCCTGGGCCTGGGCCTGGGCCTGGGCCTGGGCCTGGGCCTGGGCCTGGGCCTGGGCCTGGGCCTGGGCCTGGGCCCTGGGCCTGGGCCTGGGCCTGGGCCTGGGCCTGGGCCTGGGCCTGGGCCTGGGCCTGGGCCTGGGCCTGGGCCTGGGCCTGGGCCTGGGCCTGGGCCTGGGCCTGGGCCTGGGCCTGGGCCCTGGGCCTGGGCCTGGGCCTGGGCCTGGGCCTGGGCCTGGGCCTGGGCCTGGGCCTGGGCCTGGGCCTGGGCCTGGGCCTGGGCCTGGGCCTGGGCCTGGGCCTGGGCCTGGGCCTGGGCCTGGGCCTGGGCCTGGGCCTGGGCCTGGGCCTGGGCCTGGGCCTGGGCCCTGGGCCTGGGCCTGGGCCTGGGCCTGGGCCTGGGCCTGGGCCCTGGGCCTGGGCCTGGGCCCTGGGCCTGGGCCTGGGCCCTGGGCCTGGGCCTGGGCCTGGGCCTGGGCCTGGGCCTGGGCCTGGGCCTGGGCCTGGGCCTGGGCCTGGGCCTGGGCCTGGGCCTGGGCCTGGGCCTGGGCCTGGGCCTGGGCCTGGGCCTGGGCCTGGCCTGGGCCTGGGCCTGGGCCTGGGCCTGGGCCTGGGCCTGGGCCTGGGCCTGGGCCTGGGCCTGGGCCTGGGCCTGGGCCTGGGCCTGGGCCTGGGCCTGGGCCTGGGCCTGGGCCTGGGCCTGGGCCTGGGCCTGGGCCTGGGCCTGGGCCTGGGCCTGGCCTGGGCCTGGGCCTGGGCCTGGGCCTGGGCCTGGGCCTGGGCCTGGGCCTGGGCCTGGGCCCTGGGCCTGGGAGAGAGAGCAGGATTGATGGATGAATCTAATACCTTATCTTGAGGTTAAATACGTGAGACGAGGCAAAACGGGAAGTTGAAAAAATCTTCTTCTGACAAAAATCTTGAAAATAACAGAGAAAAAAGTGATATAAATTCACCGCAGTTTGAAACTAAATCTTTTCAGATACTGTGTCTGGTCATGGGTGTCTCTTCCGATTGATGTGGATGTCTACGTTTTGGTTTTTCGAAAAAACTCAAGCAGCTCGGTCGCTTCGGATATAAGTCCTAGTATTTACATAATAGATTCGTAGAGTGGATATCTAAATTTAACATAAATTTTTTAAATATTATAAAATATATATTAAAGAATATAACATAAAAAATAAAAATAAATATTTCATAAATTTAATTCCAAACGACTCCTTTGACTTAAGCAATATTTAAAATTTTAAAGTAACCAAAACCTTAAACGTTATTAATAAGGAAAAACAAAGATAAAAAGTATGACGAAGTAAAGAAATTGTATGCGTGAACTGCACGCCATGCAAAGGAAACTACGGACCTGTTAGCAAGAAATAGCATAGACCGCCCCGATCGATCAATAATTTATTTTTAGTTTACATTTTTAAAATCTAATTTTGTATAACGAATTGCAGAAAACACATTATCTAGAAAGTTTTTGAAAATTTATTTAAAATATAATTGCAAATTAAAAAAATTTAGTCGCAAAATTAGCTGATGATAGATAAAGGTAAAAAAGTTAAAAGGTGTGTCCACGCGTTATGAAGCCACTAGGGGGCGTTTGGGATTGCTTATGAAATAGAGCTTCTGTGAAATGAAAGGTATTTTTGTCCTTTTTGAAAAACGAGCTCTATTTTTTTTACTTCTAAAAAAATAATAAAAATATGCAATAAAAAGATCTCACTCCGTAGAATTTTTCTACACTTTCTAAATTTTTAAATAAATTTTTTATATATTTATAAAATATGTATTAAAAAATGTGAAATGGAGAATTGAAAAGTTGGGTTAGGGGAAAGCAAAGCCAAACACCCCCTAGGCCTCCGAGGCGCTTTGCGCATCCTCGGTGGGTCACTCGAAGGCCTTTACGATAAACAATATTAAACCTTTTATTTTTTTATAATAATCAAGTGATCGCATGATGCTGCTTTCTTTTTTTCTGGGGTGGTGATGCTGCTATTTGATTATGAGATAAATAAAAATATTTTTAAAAAATATTTTTCATAAAATTTTTTGTATAAATATATTTAAAAAAATATTTCTAATTTAACAGTTAATTACTAAATAAGATTATAATTATAATAAAATAAATAAAATTTTACTATTAAGTATAAAAATAAATTAAAATTGCTAAACAGAAGTGAAAAAAAAGGGTACTTCCGCACTGCCTCTAAAGAGATTGGATCAGAAGAAGTTAAAATTAGGAGTACTAAAGAGAAACGTTTTCGCCTTAAATAAGTCAAATAGTTGAGCAATAAATTATAAATAAAAAAATTTTTAATTTTTTTAAAACAGAAAATATTTTTATCTTTTTTAAAGAATAAATTCTATTTTTTACTTTTTAAAAAATAATAAAAATATGTAATAAAAAAAATTTATTATGTAAATTTTTTTACACAATCTAAATTTTTTAATAATTTTTTTAATAAAATATATGTTAAAAAATATATAATATAAAAAAGTTGAAGAACTGAACAACTCATCTGAAAGTTGACCATATCACAAGTACCACTTAATGAAAATTTACTGTACAAATTTAATTGATAAACTTTGAATATTGATACATCATGTTGAATTCTATGACATTGCATTCAAGTTTTGCCATCACAGTGAAGCTAAAATAAAAAAATTACATTCAGTAGTTAATCTCGCAGAATAATATGCAAATCATCATCACTCTGACCATCTGTCTCTTGACAAATACATATTAAAAAATTATAAATAGATATGTATTACATGATCTATATAAAAAGTTTATTTATAAATCCATCGAACTTATTTTTTAAATTTTATTTTTAATACAAATAGTAAATAGTTTAAAATAAGTATTTTTTATCAAAAATCATTTTAAATTCACATTTAAAAAAATAAATTTATTTCAATATATACAGCACAAAATAAAACCTCCCAAAAAGTACAGTAATAAAGCTGGAAAATATTATTTCGAAAAATCTAAAGTTTACCTAGATTGATAACAACTACTACAAAGAACAACTACCGGAAGACTGAGGTAAATGTATCAAAAAGCAACCTCAAAAGTCGAAGCAAGGCAAAGAAAGGCCTTTAAAACGACAAAATTTTCGAGTTCAAGCAAAATAGAGAAAATTCTTTTACTTTGCTTTGCTATCTTGAAAAAATTCCAGGGAACTAGGTATTATACTTCTATGATTGCTGAAATTGCTTGCGCTTGCGACAACAGTGCATTATTTTGGCCTTTATAAATGAATTTTCAAACTAAAAATTCACTTCCTTTTTACTTCGAGCTATAGGAAAAAAAAGTGAATCAATCATTTGATTTATGGGCAAGCTGGTCACCACGTGCTTGCCCGTTGCCCCATTACATTTAGATCAGCTGACAGGTCACCCACGTAACGGCCTCTTTGAAAGTTGGCTAATTAGGGGACGTTTAAAAATATTTGAATAGAATTTTTTTAAAATTAAAATTTTGTTTTTAAAAAGTTTTATGTTTTTATTTTTAAAAAATATTAAATAAATAATAATAAATAAATTTTTTGTATTGTTTAAATTTTTAATAAAATTTTAATATATTATTAAAATATATTAAAATCCTAAAATATAAAAATGAAAAAAATTTTTAAAAAAGCTTTCCCAAAAATTTGTTTTTAAAAAAAATACTATTTTGAAAGCACTCATAAACACTTCTATAATACCCAAAATAGATGTCGGGTTGAATCCGTTACATTATGGTATAAGACCCATATCACTTTAGGCCATTTGTTACAGGACGTTACATTCGGCCATTTCTTTTCGTTTTTGGTTTCCTTATTACTTTGTTCATATTCTCAATAAATAATAACACAAAACGTCAGAATTTTTTTAAAAAAAGAAGAAACAGAAAAATAGGTAAGTAGAGAGAAAAAATTTTATGTTAAAAAAATAAAAAGACAATTAGTATTCACATTATTATCTAACAATTTCTGTGTAAATATATACCAACTTTTCACTACTGTTTCTGCAAACAAGTTACTCCTTCCAAGTAAAAGATTAGCTACAAATAATGACATTGATTTATATAAAAGTGCATCAATGCAATGCAATAGAAACAGCGAAAAAATAACCAAAACCAAGATGCACACAGCCATCAACACACAAATTAAAAAAGAAAAAAAAATAAACCAAAAAGTGTGGTTGGATGAAGGGAGACCTCCGGTCTCTCGCTCCACTGCCTACATATCCCACGGACGAAGGGAGGAGCTAAGATATAAGCAAAGGGGGCGTCCTATAAAACGTTTTGTTTTTTTAATAAGAACTACTGTTCCTATATCGTTGCCCCACAGACATCATTTACAACACCTCCAGTAGTTACAAATTCTATTCTAAACTCCTAATCTGCAAAGTTTAATGAAACCTTTATAAAAAATTTATAGTACAAGATAATTCGATTTCTTTCTCAAACACAAATCAAAACTTTCGTACCAAATTATTAAATCATATCCCAACTTTATGTTACTGTTTTTTCTTCAAAATTCTTAGCAATACAATCTGAAACAAGAATTAGCAATCTAACACTTTGTGTTTAGAATTTGAAATACCATAACGATGCTACATCATTAACAAATTTGTTGTTTATAAGAAAAATTGAGAGGACCCAGCATGAATCCGGCTTCAGCCATCCCCTAATGTATTAACATCAGGATGCAAGAATTCTTTCCATGATCGCGGATAATTATTATGGATTGAATGGGCAATCCGAAACAGAGCTATCCTAGGAGAATAAGATAAGTGTATAGTTGTGGTAAACTCTAATTTTGGATTTCCAAAATGAGTTTAAGAACGACACTTACGAAAGAAAGATGTGCAACCAAATTAGAATAAGAAAGCGCCAATTGCATGACAAAATGTGATGTAGACCGCCTTAATCAATCGAAACATGAAATAAATCTAGCTTCACAGCCGATAGCAGGGTCTCATCAGTATCCTTTTGAAAAGGAAATAAAAAAACCTATGTTGTGTTCACCAACCAAAACCATGTATAGGAACACCCAATGCACGTGAATGCGAGAAAGCATTAGAATAGCATATACACAATGTGCATAGAGAAGCAACAGGAAAAAACAAAATTTTTCATCTACGCTAACTGGATTCCTAAAGCTTCAGCTACTTGGGAGTAACAACGTAACTAAAATTGAAGATCAAATTAAACACCTCCTTTCACTATCCCGTTATCTATCTTCTTCAGGTTCCAATCCTCATGCCGCACATTAACTATTCATTCAGTAAGAAACATATATCAAGAAGCATGCATAGAGTTACTAAGATTGAATATCACAATGGGGGACGAACTGCAACAGTTCCTCAGTGTCTCAAATCTCAATCGATAACATATTTATATCCTGCCGAAAAATAAGCCGCATGCCGCAGCAACAGATTGTCTGTTAATTTATTTAAAATAAATTGTTTATTAAAAATAATAATAATAATAATAAAAGACCCAACAGCGAGATCCAAAAGATGGACAGTAGTAGGAGCTGGGTGTAAAAAAACAAAAAGGGGATAGAACGTCGTAGAGCTAATTTTGATCTGTCATGGAATAGGATTTTATTTACCTGAAGCTAAACAATTGCAGGAAGGTCCAATGGTTAGATCCACAAAAGAAAGGTAGCAAGAACTAGGTATAAAAGAACGAAGGGGGTAGAAGGAGGTAGATAAGATAATGATCCGTGAGGGAATAGGATTTTATTTTACCTCAAACCCAATAGTTCCCAAAAACTATTGCCGTGATTTTGTTGGTGAGGAATGGTAAACAAAAAATACATTAACCTGAATTCTGATTTCTGCACTCTATTTGTTTCTGTGAAATGGAACAAGGCCCTAAGTTCTTAGGCCAATACAAAGAAACCAAAGAGATCTGTTTAAGATGTTGCTACTCACTAGATCGACGAGCCAACAAAATAAGAAGCGGTGGAAACATCGCATATCGATCCATCGATTTATTTGGTTCTCCCTTTAGTGATCCATCGATTGATCGTTCTACGTCAGGTGACGATCGACCGGCGGAAGCGAGAAAGTCGCCAATCGCACCACTGTTGCTGCTGCAGCTTTTCTTCTTTTGGCGTTGCTAGTATTTTAAGAGAGATTTTGAGTTAGAAGAGAAGTGTCGCTTGAAATTTTTGAAACGCAAAAGGACTCTTCTGAGAGGAAGGATCCGAAAATAAATACAGGTAGTCTTTTGGGTTTTAAATTTTGGGAGAAGAACGTAATAAGCTAGTAATTACTAATGGCTTATGAATTAGAATTTTTTTAAAATAAAAAATATTTTTAGTTTTTAAAAAAATAAATTTTTATTTTTTAAAAATAATAAAAATATATAATAAAATACTTTATTATGTAAAACTTTTTACATTATTTAAATTTTAAATAAATTTTTTAAATAATTACAAAATATATATTAAAAAATATAAACTAAAAAATGACTTTTAATATGCACAGCCAAAAAGCACCTTCAGGAGAACGTAAGAGGACGAAGAAGCGGGAGATGAAACTGCGGCGGGAAACTATTTTCATTTCCCCGAGAAGAAATTTTCGACAGATTGGTGGAAGACAGCTAGTAATAGCTTAGCAGTAGCAGTAGCAACTCCGGCCTGTTTCAAACTATCATGCTTTTAAGAAGGCCCAACCCAGAAGACCCTAACCAATCGGCATAGCTTCGGACGTGTTTACGTATCCCTCTAAATTCAATTTTTTTAAATTCACTTACATCATAAAATACATTACAAAATTAAAATAAATTATGTTTATTAAAAATTTATTTTTAAAATTTTAATTTTAAAACTTATTTATAATATAAAATAATTATAAAATTTTATTTTTAATAAATATTTTAATTTTTAATTTTATTTTTTAAACTCACTTCTGAAAAAGTGAGTTTATCATCTAGTTAATACGGCCTTCATGTTAGACAAGAGGAGCATGTCAAAGGCCATTTAGAAATGAGAAATACTTGTGTACTTATATTTGTGTCCGAAGGAAATGACCAACTGAAAGTAAACCCATCGCGGTACGATGAAACTCTATGTCACTGCAAAGCAGCAGCAGATGTTAAACACAAATACCAGCATCTCTTTCCTATGCAACTCGGGAATGAAGCTGTGCAATGTAGATGATGAAGACGGTTCTAACTCTCTTCGTTCGCGGTATTTATTTTGAGATCATTGACGACCAGAATTGTCTCACTTTCACACCAGAAATTGGCACCCCAACTATAAGATGTAAGTTCCATGAACTATGACCTATTTACTAATAACAAATCGAGTTCGCACAAAGAAAGTATTAATATTTTCGCACAAGCAAAAGAAAAAAGAGAAACAAGTGATACATGAGAGAAAAAGTTCACAATCCTACTACATGCCTGTCCTCCTTGACTGCTAAGGGCTCATACCACTCTGGCCCAAAGCCTGCAGCTCTTCTTGCCTGCTCATTGAAAGGAGGCTTAAGAGGTCCTCTGAAATATCTTCTTACGGTGTCATGAAATGCAAGGATTACTGCCCTATACTCATCACAACTCTCTGTACTTTCCGTTCTTTCAGAAGCTACTTCAATGCTATCAACAGGCTTATCATCACTTGCTTGACCTTGCTGTTTTGAAGATGGGTCTTTGGCTGCAGCGCCAGGCGATTGGATGCTTCTAGGGATTTCGAAGTTCCTCAGGCAAACATATTTGAACCATTTAACACCAGCAGCACAATGCGTAATCTCCTCAGGGTAAATGACCATTTCCAAGTGTTTAGCAGTGCCTTCATCTCCTCCATTACGAAACCGAGAGATGGTGGTGGGAAGCACATCTAGTCCTCTGGCCTGTTTATTTGGGGGTAACACAGTCAGACAGCCAAAAAGAGTCAGGCACAGTTTCATTTTAACTAATAGTTTCACGAGGACAAAAAGTTTGGACAGTATAGGTAATCCTTCGTATCACGAAATAAGTTTCACTATCTACCATGCTGACAAAGCTCCGCAATGTTTGCATTTTCTGCCTATGTGTCAGTATTCTATCGTGACGAGTTGATGTCTTGATAATCCTAGAAAGGATTTCAAGTTTTTAAGAAGACGATAGCAGAGCCAGGAGTATGTATGCATTTCTCAAACAACTTAACCATGTATCCATATTGCCTACGGGATTTGCATACCAGTTACATGTAACACATACTAGATACTGCTTAGATCATATCTGCATACTGTATAAATTCTGTCAAGATACTACATAAAAATTTTCAAGCATACTGCATGCGCATTGCCCATTATTAGAAGTAGCTACTAAGGGCTAGTTTCTAGATAGGAAGTACTGCTGGGCTTTGGATATATGGAAAGACTAGTGTATAAAACCTGCCCCCAGAAAAAGTCATGCATTGCCTCGCAAGTGTACTACTGGAATTAACCACTGGAATTATATTGTTACATTGAGTGGTCATTTCCATTTTAAGTGGACATCTCAAACCAAGTGCAAATAGATTGCCCCCAGAAAAAGTTGTTTAAAGTTGGATTTTTAATCCCATGTAGTGTTACAAATGCTTACAGGTCTTATGACGCATATGCAAATCCAGTGAATACCAAGATAGATAAACCAACAATCATCAAAGTTTACAACTTGTTAGCATTACCATTAGGACCAGACTAGTCTCAGACGAGGATAAAAAACTGCAGGGAGATGAATTCATTTATCAGAAATCAAGGCGGAACTGGGACCTAAGGGTTTGAGGTGCACTCAGTCATTAGCAATATCAGGGTTCTTATAAAACTTAATTATATAAATCTGCAACATTAGCAAGGAGTAGAAATGCTAAAGACTTAGACATGTATAGAATTTGCACAAGTAAATTAACAATTCAAAAGCTCACTTGAACTAAAGGAAACAAGTGCAACAGGGCAGTTCCTACTTTTCTAGTTCGCTAATCACTTGAAGATCAGTGAAATGAAAGAAGGCTTTGAATGGCCAGCAGTGTTTATCTAGCTACTTATTTCTTTAAAAATATCTATTAAGGGCCTTAAGGCCTATGAAGTATTAAAATTTTTATATTTTACATGTGCATTGTGTATTTGGATCAAAAGAGTCAAGTTTGTGATTCTTAAGAAATTAGGGGGTGCAATGAGTTTGAGCTCCTACAGCTAAAGTTGGGTACTCATTGTTGCATCGATACTGCATGCTGGTACATGCAACACATACTCGACACTGCATACAATCTGTCTACGTACAGCATAGACTAAACATCTCAACCATCTCCAATGTCTACATACTGCATCATAGAGGATATGTATTGCAAGCAATGTAAAATAGCTTGTAGGAAGTAAAAGTCAGAGCCTTGGACTATAGCATAATATGAGCTTCAACTCTGAAACATTTTGCTTACAGATTTTTCAATACCCCGTTTGCATAAAGGTTGATCTTTTAATATGATCTTATGAGGCATAAGCAAATCTTTTAGCAATGTCAGTCACATAAAACAACAGTTAATTGTCAAAGTTTACTTTTTTTTTTGGTTAATAAGTCTACATCTTTTTCACTTTACTAAGACTAGGACTTGAATAGGACGACAAACTGTAAGGGGAAGAGCTAATTCATTATGAAATTGATACACAACTAACAAAGATGTACTAAATTTATATATGATAATCGCAATGTGCATGTATAGTTAAAATGGTGCAGCAGGCGGGCAGCAGGAGAAGAGAAGGGAGAAGTAGGAAAGAATCACCTCGTGGACGCAGTGCTCGACAGCAAGGCGGTGGTGGAGTTGCTCGGAGGTTTGGGCGGCAGAGTCCCAGAGGCCGTCGTGGGCCGGGAAGGCGCCGTAGAAGGAGTCAAGCTGGCGTAGTCGGGCTTCGAGGAGAGTAAAGTGTCGTGCCTCGTCGCGGGCGACGGCAGCGAAGTCGGTGAAGAAGTCAACAGGCATTTCTTCTCTAGGTCCAAAGCGCGCAATGATGTCCCAAGAAAGATCGATTGCCCAACTCTCGGTGTGTACGAGGCTGTGAAGCATCGCCTGACGGCTCCGTAGGCTGCCGCCTTTTCCAAGCTTCGGCATCTCCCCAGGACCGACAACCTTCACAACCTGCATCATACCAACAACTCACTCGTCTCAATCAGTGTATCTTAAAAGATAGAGAAAGAATGCGAATGGAATGGAGTGGTACATTGTTGTCTCTGGCGGGGTGGTCGGGAACGGCAATGATGCGGTCGGCGGGATAAGGTCGGGTAATTTCTCCGCTCAGCCAACGAGCGGCGGCGGACTCGCCTAGCCGAGCCTTCACGAAAGGATCAGCTGTGTTCAAAATCTGTACCGCCAACTCCACCAACGTCACATCGTCGTCTCTTCGCTCCACTGCCGCCGCCGCCGACGACATATCTGCCCTGGTTTTTCTTTCTGTTTGACCCCTGTTCTCTTCATAGCCTGGGCTCTGCGATTGTTAACGAGTATCACGTGTATATCACGTTCGAAGCCCGTGGCTTGTCAAGGGCCCCAAAGAAAAAAAGAAACTTTTTCTTCTTTGCTTCTTTCTTTCTTACTTTCTTACTTCATTTATCTTCGCCCGTCAATTGCTCTTCCTTTTTCTCTTCTTTTGGCGTTCCTTTCGCTTCTATCGCTCGATTTATAGTTAGGAGTTTCGACGTTTTAATTTTCTAGCAATAAGTTTCTTTGTGTTTGATGTTCATAGAGAAACATATGCAACGATGGAACAAAGGGTGGGCTTTAAAAGAAGCTAATTTTGTTTTAGTTCTAGAGTTTATTGGCTTTCTTCTTTACTGCGGTGGTACTGAATTTTTAGGGGCATTTTTTTTCCCGGAATGCTCATGTCAAGCAACTGGTAGAAACCATTTTCTGAATCCTTCTTTAATTTTTATGTTGTCCAATCCTTGCACTTTGTTGTTTCAAATTACTCTCAACCTTTACAAAACTTTGATGCAGCTAATGTTTATTTACATTGTATTTATCTACTTAGTCAATTGATTCCTTCGTTTAGTTGTAGGTGCTCACAAGATTTAGTCACAAACTAAGAAACCCATCAAACTAGAATTCCCATAGTGTAGATTCACTTATCGTCGTATTTAATTTTGTGTGACGAGGTGAACTTTTGTAGAAACAAATTTGTGAATTGCATTTCAATTTCCGTTCTGGCAAGTTGCAGCGTAAAGTATGTTTTTGTCATTGCTGAGATTTAATCAACTACCTTCCACTGTAAGTCACCGTGCCTGATGTTCTCACAGCAGCTACATATTTACTGTTGCCTTTTCATATCATTCTATGCAGCCGCAGTTGTCTTTTCTGTCATTTCATCGAAAACTTTGTTAATATGAGATACGAACAAATGTCTTTTCTGTTTGTTGTATGCCCCTTTGCATCATTTTGGCATGCTTTGCTCTATTAGTTAGACATTTGCTGTATTAGGAAAACAAAGACCTGTGTGCATCGATCTCAACTATGAATTTTGTGTTTCTTTGTAATTCCAGTGTCCTACAACACTTGTTCTTGGGAATATACTGTTTCACAAGTATTTAGTATTTGCATACTCAAATGATGTATTCACTAGTTATTGCTGGTGAATACATAGTTGTTTAAAATGCATAACTGTGTCGCCTTCCGCAAAGAGTAATCATTATTTGCCTGGAAAAATAAAGGTGGCAGCATTTGGACCAGTGGCTGGATTTTAGTTTGGTTTTGCTCTTATATACTAGGATTTATTTACCTCCCGCTGATGGCATTGGCATTGTGGTTGGCAAGCATCTTCTCGTTTGGGTGGTGTTGCGCTTGTCCTGCTCCGAGCGTTGTCCTTATTCAGTGATGTGGCATTTTATTCGGTGGTTTTGATTTTTCTTTTTTCTTGCAAAGGGGTCCAATTGCTCCACTTTCTGAGGAGATTACTGAACCTGATTAAAAATATGTTGGTCTTGGGTCACAGTGTTACTTCTTGGGCTTTGTATATCTACCATATCCATTTCCGTTATGCAACAAGCCATGATTATTTTTAACCAGCAAGTTTTGTAAGTTATGTTGGAGTTGGACGATGTATATTGTACCTACGAATTTGGTATTTTGTTGTTTCTGTGAAGGCCCGATTGTGTTCTTCTTGGTTTGATTTTCTCTCAATAGCTTACAGACTTCAAACTTTGTATTTGGCATCAGATATTTTCATTGTAAACAGCCTGAACAAGATGAGTTGATGCAAGTCAATCTTTTACTAAAAAGATCAGGCAATGAGGAACTAAGTAGTGGTGAGCTGGGGCACATATAGCAGAGCCGTCAATGAAGCCTGATTCTCCACTTGAGATACTTTTTCTCTTTTTGAGACGTCCACTTATACAGTTTTCATTTTCTGCTTACTTCAGTTCCTGTATGCTGGAGATACTTTGTTGAAACTGTTGTCGCTGAAAGGTTCTAAGTAATGCAAAGAGCTCTGTACCTTGTGTCGCTCAAGTAGCTGAATGCAGAAACATTGGTGTTGGTTGTTCGCGGAGAAACCGTTGCTTTTTGTCTTTTTTGTTTGTTTTACATTGTTACTTCGAAGTCATGCATTAATGCCTTGCAAGTGTACTGTTTTTGCTAAGAAAAAGGTTTGGTGCGAGAGATTTCGGTCTTGTTTTAATGCAGCAAAAGCTTAAAACTTTACCAATGAAGATAAATCAGAAAATGCACAGTATTGTTTAATCATTTCTGAGAATTAATTTGAGGAGTTTTTTACATGTCCGAATTGTTCGATTCCAGATTTCACACACAAAATTTTTAGCATGTATCGTCTTTGGCTAGCAAGCTAGCTGACTGTGTGTGCAGAATAGTACGCCTATGTTCAAGGGAGGATGGATCTTGGGATGATGATATCTCCGATGTTGTTGTGCCATGGGTCGGCCAAGTGTGTGGCCAAGTTCTCAAGCGGTCCAGTCCCCGGGTAAGCTGACTGCTGCACGCAGAACCCCACGAACGCCAACAGGGCGAGGCGTCCGTTCTTGATCTCCTTGATCTTGTACTCCTTCAACTTCTCGGGATCCTTGGAGTAGCCCAAGGGATCGAAGGCTCCCCCCGGGTACTTTTTCTTCTCTGGGTCCTTCTCCATGCTGCGTTGGTGTTCCACGAACGCAATGGCCAAAAACTCAATCACGAGGATTGTAGGCAGTGTCCCCCAAGGCACCGGGTTGCCTAGGTAAGTGGCCTGACCGCCAGGCGTTGCTGCCCACTCTTGCGCCTTCACCCAGTTGCCCAGTCCAAGAGCCTCAGGAACCAAGATACCAGGCTGCATCCATCCATGCAAATATCATCCAATAATTAGCATGCATAGTGATAGGCGATCGAAAAGTGTGATTAAATGCAGAGTAATCTTACGACGGCGAGCATCGCCCAGCGGCAATGGATGAGCTCGGATTCCTTGTATCTCTCGAGGTTCTCTGGGACTTCTCCTAGGCGGAGAGGGTCGAAGCCGAAGTCCCCGGGCGCAGAGCCGTCGAGGTAAGGAGGGCGGGGCTGACCGGGCATCCACTCAGCGGACATGGTGAAGCGGCTAACGTTGCCTGCTGCAGGGAGAGAGACGGTGGTGCCGGCGAACTGGGGAGACTTGGAGGAAGATAGGAAGCTTGGGAACACCACGCCGCAGCTGCGCAAGGAAGCCATGGTAAATATTTTGCTGTTAGCTGCTGGCGGTGTGGTACTACTAGAGAAGGAAGGAAATAGTGATGGTGGAGTAGTTGGGCTTGGAGAAGAGCGATGTTGCTAGTTATAGTAAGAGAAAGAAAATCAAGAGAGAAGAGGGGGTGCCACGGGAAATCCAATTCAGGAGTTTGATTGGTGGAGAAATCTGGTCGCCAAGATATGATTGGACACACCGTGTCCTGAGCTAGCTATATCTTTCTTCAGTAATATCCAGCAATGGATGGATGGGTAGAAGGCAATCTGCATTGGCTAAGGTTCGACAAGCAAGACTAGTTGTGGTTGGAATTCAACTCCATACCCACACCTGCCCTTCATATCCATAACATTTACTTAAATAATGCTATTTTTAATTATTAAAATGACAGCGAACTACAGGACAGATGGTCGTTTTAATTCATGATTTAACATAGAATATTGATTTTGGGAAAAAAAAACGTCTTTCCGATATTTCATGACACGAATAGTGCTTGTTTTTTTCTTAATATATTGCTTGCTTATGTTTAACTGCTACTGTCTACAGCTGGAAATTTAAAGTACAACTACTACAATCTAGCACCTTAAAATGTAAGAACGTATGTAAATGGTGATCCATAGCATGGTTGTTTAGGTTTGGGCTGGAGAGCCCAACCAATTAGTTATGGTTGGTCATGCAATAGTAAAGGGCTTCAAGTTCACATCAGTTGCTAATGGGCCTTTGTGATATTAGCTTATGGGTCCAGACCAATACACCAAATTACGTACGGGGTATAAAGAAGCCTACATACTAAGTCGTTGCAAACCGTACTTTTTTGGTGTATTAATTAAAATATATGTACAGAAAATGTATACTGCTTACAAATATACACTATAAAGAAGTGACGCATTCCTATTTTGTATCTGTAAAATGCACAAGTATACACCGGGTATAAACTATAAAGAAGTGTACACTAAGATAAGTGGCAAATTCGTATATTCAGAGAATTCGAAATTTAAGCTGGCCTGTCCTGGACTGGGCCTCCAATTATATCGATTTCAAATCTTTGCATGAGGCTTGTAGCCTTCGCGTCATTTGGCTTTTGCTCGCGATCGAGGAGATGAAGAGCAGCAGCAACACCGAGCAGCAGTAGAAGAGGAAGAGCAAAACGAATTCAAGCAAAGGTAGCAAAATCATGGTCAAGGATTCAGGAGAAGAAGAGTTCACGAATTCCACAAACAGCTGCTGCTTTCTGACGCGCCTGATCACACAACTCGTCAACGTCATTCAACTTCCGACCTTCTCATGAAGCCGTGTTCCTCAAAAAAAACCCCACGGTATATGTCTAATCGTTCTTTTCTACTTCAACCAATCGTTTGCTTACTTTACTTCCTCAATTTATTCAACTGATGAGAGAGAGACATTTCAATCCAACTAAATCCGTGCAAGAGAGATGTTCCAGAACGCTTCGTGAGGATTCTCATATTGATGCTGTGCTGGATCGAAGGAAATATCTCGCCTACAAACACCTCTGTAGGTCCTAATTCAATTCTCTTTTATCTATCTCATTTCTCTCTTAGATCAAGGGTCACCTCGGATCTATTACAATTTGTGATCTCCGCTCATTATCAAGCGAGGACGAGGATCGAATACTGAAAGAGGCGCATAGGGAGATCGGAAACAAGTGGGTTGAGATAGCTAAACGTCTTCCTGGTAGAACGGAGAATGTACTCGACCCCTGGAACGCTACCAAGCGCGGCCAGTTCTGTCGACGGATGAAAATGACAACCACGAGAATAAGCTGTTCATGCTTCCGGCGCAGTTGCCAGCAGGACAGTTGCAGCAGCAGGAACAGAACAAGCATGAGTGTTGTGACGACATTCGGCATCTGATGGAGCAGGTGATCAACGGTGGATCAGGAGAAAACAGAAGCATGAGTAGTACTAGTAGTAACTACAGTTCTACAACCATTACTGAACATATTGACGAAGAATACGACGACATAGATCGTATGCCGGCAGAGCAGGCGATGGATGAAGATTATTGCAACGAAAATATTATTAGTTTCGTTGGTGAGAAGGACGTAGGACGTGGACTTTATGGACACTATTTTTGAAATTAGTTTCTATGACATGCTTTTGTATCATCACCATATTTCAATTAAGAACTTTTTCTTTCAAAATTTGACTTTTATCACTTCAAATTTTACTTTATTTTCAGATCGATTTACTTTTTATTAAAATTTTATTTTAAACTTACTTTACGATATTAATGAATTATACATATTATCGAATTTTAATTTTATAAAATTTATTTTTGTGAAATTTATTTTCAGTTGGTTGAAACACAATCTTATATGTTTTCCTTACTAACATTCACAGGCCCATTTGGTTAAACTAGACCACAAATTCTAACAAGGAGGCCCACTGGTCTTCTCGAGAATTATATTTTCAACTTTTTCGCGGGGCGGGGGAGGAGTATTTTAAAATTTTAGTAATTTCGCGTGGAATGCCAGACGGAGAACAGCCCTCGACGGCGGCGTTCGCTACACTTGACCCGCCGCCGCCTTACCAGATCGTTTCTCGAATTCCGACATACAAGCTGAGCCTTGGCTGCCCTGTGCTCGATGGCTCCCTCAGCGGCGGCGTTCCGTGCGGCTCCATCACCGAGATCGTAGGCGAGTCCGCCTCCGGTAAGACCCAGCTCTGCCTCCAGCTCGCTCTCATCTCCGCCACCGGATATGGAGTTTCTCTGTACATCCACTCAGAGCATCCATTTCCTCTCCGCCGTCTCCTCCGCATCTCAAATTCTTCTTCAAATCAATTGCTACTTGACAGGGTTCTCGTTTCCGGCGCCTTCTCCGCCCACGAGCTGCTCGCCCTCCTCAGCCGCGCCGATAAACTGACAATTCCAATTGGACTGATCGTTGTCGATTCGATTGCGGCACTGTTCCGTGCCGATTTCGACGCGACGCCTTCTGACCTCCGCAACCGGTCGGCGCTCTTCTTTCGCATCTCTGCTGAGCTCCGTCGACTCGCTGCACGCCACAATGCTGCTGTCGTAGTCACCAACCAAGTCGTAGACTTCGTCTGCAATCATTCTTCTTCTTCTTTGAAGTTTAATTCATCAGTAGGAAAGGTGCTGTGGAGTTCAGGGAGAAGGGTTTCCCCGGCGTTGGGGATCGCTTGGTCGAACTGCGTGAACACGCGGCTGTTTCTGTCAAGAAGAGAGGAGGTTGAAGGGGACGAAGGCGACAACTGTCTGGGAAGAACAAGGCGGAGGATGGAGGTCGTGTTTGCTCCGCACTTGCCTGAGACGGCAGCATGCGATTTCGTCATCACCGCCGATGGATTGTTCGGGATTGATCGGATAACCTAGAGAGCACTTCACTCTGAGTATGATTGTTTTGATGTTGCTTTTGAATGAATGTTGTTCTATTACTTAGTTATTAAAAAAGTTTATAACAAAAAAAAAAAAAAGAAACAGCCAGCCTGCAGACTTTGCCATTCCCGCGCAGGCATCCTGTGAATGAATAGAATAAAAGCAACCTTCCTTTTCCCTACAGAAATCTTAAAATGTTGTAGTAACCTTGTATAAAAACTCGATCGTCATACGACAGTGAAATACGCGTGTTATAATATTTTTGCAATCTTCAGGAAATAAATGTTACTACAAGAATACATAGTTACTGCAACAAACTGCCCAATTCTTCGCACAGTGCTAAATCTGAAACAGGCATAGGAGAACAATCATGTTGCTCTACTTGGAGCTTCTAGGATTCCACACATTTGCTGAAAGTCTCATATCTAATCAACGGAGTTAGGGGACCTATGACTGCCCATTATTTAGCAGCCACTGCCCTGTATAAGACATCTTCTCAGCTCTTCACCCTGGAGTACAAGAAAACTCCTGCCAGTGCAATAGCAGTTCCTGCAACCAACAACCATCACAAAGCTGAAACAAAATGTTACAGGTGTTATGAGAAGAAATACATGAAAGATTGAAAGAAATTACCCAGAGAATTGATGAATGAAACAGGAGTTCTGAAGAAGAGAATTGCTGATGTAATGACCACAACCCTTTTAAGGCAATTGCTTACAGAGAGTGTCACAGGTGATACTCTAGATAATATCATATATGCAACCTGCCAGTTTAATTTGGAGCAAACAATCAGCTAACATACTACTCTGCTACTATATATCCAAATTGTGTACCACAAACAAAATCAAGGTAGAACAAATCGACCAAGCATGACCAAGGAAAAACACCATAAAATAATGGAAATGTCAGACCTGTTGATAAGTATGAAAACAAATCCCTGCCAAGATGGATCTCATGTAAATCTCTCTCAAATCCAGCCCCTTCAAACATGTAGAATAAAACCATGTCAAAGAGCTATCCTGCATGTCTTCTCTATTGTGGTTTTCCATACATACAAAGCTAACAATTCATTAGAAAGAATACCTACAATGGATTGCACATATGAAGGACTTAACTTCATTCCATCTGTGATTAGTGTCACTGGAATTGATAACAAAAATGACAATATTGTTATTAAAGAGAAGAGAGCAATATTGTCCAATGCTTCCTGTTTCAAAAGAGATTGAAGTCAAGAACCATATTGATTATTGCTTGAATGTACATAAGCAGCTGTACATTGCCAGCCAGCTTCTACCAGTACACCTTGCAACTAAAGTTAGTGATATGAAAGAAGACACAATTTATAATACAGTTAGAGTGTACCTCTTTCTTAGCCATGAGCTTCTTGCTAAATACATTACGAAATTGATTGGCAACATTGGAAGCCATTGCGCTCCAAAACCCAGTCCTGCATCAAATGAGAGGGTTCTGGATAATGCTTCTAGGAAAATGAGCGTTATTGTGAAATAAATAGTAACGTACTAGACATATTAGGAAGTGCTATAATGTGCTATTATATAGTGTACTCTTTTCTAATGTACAAGCTCTTACCAGTTAAAAGAAGCTTCTGTAAAGGATGCCAACACCACACCACCGACAACAGGAAATAGAGAAGCTAGAACAAATATGTTAGGTATCTGCACGGTTTATCGAAAATAATTAACAATTGTATGTACAATGATAACCAGAAACTTCCACGAGACTAAGCTTAGAAAAAGGCAATTCATGAAAATTTCGCTTATATACTTGCAACTGTGTATTGTAGACAAATGCAAAGTCTGGGCAGAGTAGTACCTCTCCTAGGAAAACTGTAGATAGCATGACAGAGAAAAATGGTTCCATGGCTTTGATGGTATGTGTGAATGAAACAGCAACATTACCAAGACTCATGTTGGTGAAAAAGTTGCCCAATGTATGAACAGCAGCCAAAGGCAGGATAGCTGCAAGCTAACAAGCCAAAAACAGATCTTCAACAACACCATTCCAGAAGAGAAAAAAGTTAGCTACATGGACGTGAGAAACAAAAGATACATAAACCTGTGATGTGGAGGCTTTAGGAATCTTGCAAAAATTGATGCTCCACATAAATAGAACAAGTAGTGTCCCAATTCCAAACTGAACCGTTGTCAAAGTTGCTGGGTATGGAAAAACCTTGAGAACCTAAATATTCAATAAAATCCAAATTGATTCAACAAACAAACAGAAATGCATGTCAGTATTCTTCTGGTCTTCCACCGTTTATTCAGAATAAAGCATTCAAAACCATTTTTAGTACTAACATAAACATGTATGTACGTACCTATATACATACAGAAGGAAATGAAGAAAGTGAGAGAACTGACAGATTGGAATTCACCTGCTTGTTGTAGATGTTGAAGTAGATATTGAACACTACCCAGAGCAAGAACAGCACGGCCAGCTCTACAAAACCATTCAAACTACTCCAACTCATCCCCAACGGTACAGAAGCGCCATCACCGTCGCTGCTGCTGCTGTCTTCTGTCTTGGCCACCCATGTCTTCACCGGCTCCGGACGAAGAGAACCGATAACAAGTTGTCGCTGATGTTGCAGCGGCCAGCAAAGACCGATGAAGCCATAATCCGGCGGAGGAAGGTGATTTGGTGCAGCCGGAGGAAGGAATGTAGTCCGGCGGCGGCGGAGAGAGATAAGTGCCGGCGTCGGCGCGACGGCACCTGTGATCGACATTGATAGATTAATATGATTCGATTTGGTTCAGTTACAGTTTCAATCACAATTAATCGTCAGAGAAGGAAAGAAAAGAAAGAAACGAAAGCTTTTATAAGAGAACTCGCGGATGAGCCCAGCAGCAAGAGCCGCCTAGGACGGAGTTGACTTGGCGCGCCCACCATAATTTTGATACGGATATTCATGAAAGTCTTTACATTTAAATCAACAGAGAACGACGCAATTCAAAACAGTGACTGTGCATTCAATTCATTTCCACTGTTGTCCAGATTCAATGTACCTGGAGCTATAAATTGACTGAGCCTGGAAATCCATACATGTGCTGCACTGGGCTAGTCAGGGCTAATACGAATTGCGACTCGAGTCTTTACAAACTCTCTCTCTCGGCTCTGCCTTCGCCGGCGATTAATCAGCTCCGCTGCGGAGTGGAATAACTATGGGGAAGCAGCGCGGAGATCCGCCGGCTGTCCGGGTCTACACCGTCTGCGACGAGTCCAAGTGAGCGATCGCTCCTATTTGATTAAGCTGGTTTGAGTGGATTGGTTGATTGATTGATATAGGGTTGTGGGTCCAGTGCAGGTACCTGATCGTTCGGAACGTTCCCGCTCTCGGCTGCGGTGAACAACTCCATGATCTCTTCAACAACTACGGCCATGTAGAAGAGTAACCAAACCAGCTCTCCTTTTATCTTCCTGTCTTTGATTTGATTCTGTTGCTGCAATTGTACGTAAGCAAGATTATGTCTTGTTTCTTTGCAGGTGCAAGCCCATGGATGCAGAGGACTGCGAGCCCTTCACTGATGTCTATTGGATTAAGTTTGCCCATGTTAACAACGCTAGGTAGTCACCTCAATGAATCTCCTGAGTTTAAGTCTATGTTACTATTGCAATGACAAAAGACTTTTCGACTTGTTAAGCTTTGAAACAAAAGTTTGCAGCTTTCCTGGGTGCTTTGGAAGTAACCATGAAGGAGCAGAATCCTCATTGATGGAATCTATCTTGCAGGTTTGCTAAAAGAAAACTGGATGAGTCTGTATTTCTTGGGAACCGTTTACAAGTTTCCTATGCGCCTCAATTTGAAAGTGTTTCAGACACTAAAGAAAAACTTGAGGGCAGGAGGAATGAAGTCCTAGGGCGAATGAAAGGTGAGTTTGTTTTTGAGCAGCTCACTGGTGTTTTACCTTTAAATATGTGTTAAAACTTGTTTCTTGTTTTTTTAGCAAAACTTTCCTATTTTGTAGTGTGAATGTGGTGCTTTTTGTTCACCTTATATCTCTTTCATACTTACCAGCTGGTAGAACAATTGGATCGAAATCTGAAAATTCCAGGGATCATCAATGCACTGATAGTAGTGGTCAAGATCATTTGAAGCAGTTGGCACCAGTCTCGGATAGGTTTGGACCCCATTCTTTGTTTAAGTTCTGTTTCTTTCTTTGTCGACTTTAAAAGCATTGCGGTCTTAGAGGTCGTGGTTTCTACTTTCTAAAGTGAAACCTTCAGCATTGCAAGAAATAACCATATGGCAAGTTGCCAACTTCCTGTCAGGACTTATAGTGCATGATCTTTGGAGCAATAACCCAATGCCAGCTTAAAGGTTGTAGTTTCTTCTTTCTAAACTGAAACCTTCTATATTTCGAGCAATAACCCACCAACTTCCCGTCAGGACTTATAGCATGGTCTTTCAGAAGATATCTTCTAAGAAGCTACTCAGAATTTTCCTTTAGCTTGCGGTTGAAGTGTCATCTTTTTTGAGAATCGGTTTTAAGTGTCCTTCTAATCATATGTTTTGTCTATCTACCTTACTTGATATAGGGCTCATTTGAAATTAGGTCAGCCGTCTGGGAATTTCCATGCTTTCACCAGCCATGTTTCCTCTAACAAGGTATTGCACATTTATATTTCCTCATCAATTATGTTACTTGTGAATAGTACATATGCGCTTTCTAGTTTAGTTATGATTGGAACAAGGCAGTAGTTTGTTATAATACATAAAATTTGTCTGCATTTTTGCATGATCGATGCACTTTTTCTACATTATTTGCCCTTTAATAAACTGTTGCCGGTTATCTCTTAAGACCAGTTTCCTGCATCCTGAAAAGTTCTGTAATATTGAAACCAGGAATACTTCACATTACCATCCATGAACCAGACAGTCCAAGTTGTCAGGGAGAAGCTTGATAAGGTAAATGACTATCATCACTTTCCGCATCTATTCATGAACAAGAAAGTATCCAAAATTCTCTTAACTTTTGTTCCGTCTTCAGATTCAATCAAGTTGTGATGTAGCAGGGCCAGTAATGAAAAAGTTACGTGCTGATAACAGAAGAAGAATATGATATACGTTATGGACGTTTCACGAACAATGGTTTGTTCACTACTTTTTACTGCATTCAACTCTGGGTACTCATTTTGAAGATGCAGAGCGCCTACCAACTAGCACCACTGGCGATTATGTTTCTAGGAATGTTTATCTTTTTGCAAGTTAATCTCAAAATGATGTAAGATAAAATTTTCCCTTTGTGATGTACATATGATCATTTGAAAAAATGCAATTTATGAAGTTGATGGTTATTTATAAAACACTTTTAATGTAGGTGTTGCCTTTGCTGTACATCTTTGTTTGTAAGGAAGGCTCCACTAATTTCACAAACATGAATAGAATTCCATGTAACTGGCTGATAAGGCTTGGGCACTGGAGAGTAGTGATAAGGTTTGTGCAGGAAGGCTCAATGTTCAAAGCTGCAAGTGAACATTGAGGAGCATAGCAATTCACTGGCAAGAACGATATTCACAACTGATCAAACAATGAAGCAGACCGAAAATTTTAGGAGAAAAAAAAGAACTAACTCGCTGCTACCAAGTTCCAAACAAATAGAAACTTGCTGGAGAATTGGAAGGACAACGTAGTTGATTCTCCTTCAGCAGTACAGGGAGACCAAGTTGTTCTTTGCAGCCCAGAACATCTTCTCCATGAGGAACGAGAGCAATTTAGCAGCAGTTTAGCTCGAGTGTCCGCTTTCTTCCGAAGACAATTCTAGCAAGCTTTACTGTATCAGCAAAACCATAAGAGTTAAAAATGGGCCGCTGTCAAGATTAAAATAGCTGCAATAATATTCCATATATTTCTAATTTCCTGCAATCAAGAATTTTACAAAAATTAAAACTACTTATATTTCTTTCCATAATTGTAGATCTTTATTTTTTTTTTTATCTAGTTTTAAGTATTAAGAACTCTTATTTTTCTTCTATTTATATTCTTGTAAATCCTATCAAAGAAGAGAGTAATTTTTTTGGAATCAAATCTAAAGTCTTTTCTTTTCCACTATTCGACATTCTAGTAATCAACGAATTGTGAAATTTTTTTTCACTGTTCTGACATTCACACAGAATCAACAGAACAATCACACAAATAGATTTCAGCAATCTTTGAAATTAATAGCTTGCAAAAGAAACATCTTACCGGCGAGCTTCGAAGTGAAGATCCGCTGCATCAGTTAATGACCATGACTCGCCATAAACAAAAAACCACAGAAAAGAAAAGATTTTGTAAAATAGCTGCTGAAGAGACGCGCTCTGAAATTTTCGCAAATCAGCTAAAAAACGATGGGATCTTTCTGCAAGAAGATGAATTACGATATAGAAGCCTGGGCGAAAGGAATTGCAAATTAACAATCGGTGATCAAAACACAAGTCGTGAATATACTAACAGCAGGGATTCATTCACTGAAGATAAATAGAATTGATGAGAGATTGATTACCCGGCAATAAGATCTTGTTTTTTATAAAAATCTTTTGTCGTTGTTCTGCTTCAGGTGTTCTCGTGATTCTTTGGTTCGTTAGTTTTTCATTGTTTTTTTGGGTTTTTTCTTCTTCGTCCGTTCCTGCAAATAATTTCCCCACTCTTTTTTATTATTCTCTTTTTTAATCATTAAACAGAGTTAATGGGCCTTATTGGGTTTCACTGGATCAGCAATAGGAGGCCCATATCCTACTTAGGAGCCTAGAAGGAACAACGTGTTCACCTTCGTCGTCGTTAGTTCTTCCACTTGCTAAGGAAAAAAGTTGCAGAATTTTTTTTTTTCTAATTTTAAAAATCTGATTTGTTTGCTAAGGGAGAAAAGCAAAGGATAGAAACTGAGATTGAAGTCTTGAAAATTTTTCTTGAGGGGATCGTGTTCTTGATATTGAGAGGCAGAAATTCATCCATTTTCATCCATTCTTTCGAACAACAGCAACAGAAGCAGACTTAAAATCCAAAGCTTTTCTTCTTAACACAAAGCAGCATAAGAAGCTAAAGAAGAGAGAAGGATGCAGTGTGTTGGTTTGTCGAAGTTGGTTCCCGTTGCGTCTCTCAAGAGGCAGCAATACAACACTTGTTCTACTTGGCATAACCACAACAGAAACGCCCACAGGCATTCTTTCCTCGTCTTCTCTTGTTCTGCTTCCTCTTCTCCAGAATCTTCTTCTTCAGATTCAAGTTCTTCCAGTTCTTCTTCCTCTTCTTCTTCTTCTTCTTCTTCTTCTTCTTCTGCGAATTCGCATGCTTTTCTGTCCAGGAGTCAGACCTACGCCCTCCTTAAGCAGCTCATGACTGTCGCCGCCAAATCTGAGGTCATCCGTTTTATTTGACTCCTTTCCTTTTCCATTCATGCATTAGTTTCTATTGGGTGTTCCAAGATTGCATTTTGTTGTTGCTTCTTGTGGATTGGGATATAGATTTGTTTTTCCTAGTCATATCTAATTGTAATTCCTATCATTGTTATCTGTTCGAGTAAGTTACTAGGATGGGTATGTGCTTGTTTTAGCTCTAGCTCTCGTGTACTATCTACTGAATCCAAAACAGTTGAACACTGATTCGGAAAGGTACCAAACATGTTGGACGACCATTGCTGAAATTCGCTGAAAAAAGATGAATTTTTACAATAAATATATAAATTTGAGAAGTTGTTTGAGCGCATTGAGCATTTGAGTCTCCATCCATGATATTCTTATTGTAGTAGACATAAAAGAAACCAGAGTTAATTACTGAGGAACTTAACAAGATATATACTGATGATACATTTAGCATATCCATAACCTCAGAGTTAGACTTATTTTCTTAAGTCAATTTTAGAGGGGAGTACATTTTCGTATAATTTGAAGCTGACTATCTTATCTTTTTCGTATGAATTAGGACTACAAAGAAGCTGCAAGGATAAGGGATTCTTTAAGATCATTAGAAGATGAGGAGCCTGTTCTACGTCTTCGGAGAATGATGAGGCAGGCTATCAAGGAAGAGAGATTTGAGGTATATGATTGGAGCTGTCTTTGTCAATTAGGTGAATTGTACTATAGAAGGACTATAGTCAGCAATTTACAATTGCAGTTGATACAAGGTTCCTCTTATTGGATAAAGAATAGCTTTTTGAAGCTTTCTTCTGCAGGATGCAGTAAAGTATAGAGATGAACTGAAAATTGTGGCGCCACATTCTCTCCTCAAATGCTCCAGCGACGCTACAACGCTTGTATGTCATTACCTGTTTGGACCTTTTCGCATGATATGATTGGCTTGGTATTGTCAATGAGATCGCTTGTCTCAGCCCTTTAGTTGAAACACATTTGGTTTGTTTTGTCTGAATGCTGGATTTCTGTTTCCTTAGCATGACCAGGACTTTGATACTCGAGTTTAGGTTATAGGCAGGGAGTATGAATATACTTTTTCATCTTGCCTCTACTATTCATTTGAATTCCAGGGTATAAGGGTACAAGTCAGGAGCATATATATTGAGAGCCGAAGCCAGCCATCAAAAGGGCAGTACTTTTTTGCTTATCGAATTAGAATCACCAATAATTCTGAGCGTCCTGTTCAACTACTGAAGAGGCATTGGATTATTACTGATGCTTTTGGGAAAACTGAGAATATTTGGTATGTATAAATCAGTGGGAGATCCTTCCGTGGTTCTTCATTAAGCTTTGATTTCATGTTTTGTCCTTAGTCTATGCTATTTATTTACTAGGTTACATTCTTGATAGGGGCACTGGTGTAATTGGTGAGCAGCCTGTTATACTCCCTGGGACTGGTTTTGAGTACTCATCAGCATGCCCATTAGGCACTGCTAGTGGAAGAATGGTGAGGCTTATGTGTTGTATTATATAATAATTCATTAGCCGTGATTTTGTTGTTCACTGTGCTATTAGATAACTCCATAACACAATGCCATGTGGAACTTGCGCTGACCTCAACCAGCATTTTCTGATCCTCCAACATAGTAGGTCATAAGCCATATACAAAAGGAGAGCCCATATGCTTCTCTTCTCTCATTTTTAAGAATATCATGTAGAAAGTTTAATCTAACGCACCCTTAACTGGTGTATTCACTTGAATTTTTAATCCATTTAAATTCTCATGGGTATTGTAGCAGTCATTTGTCTCCTTTCTAAACTTTATTTTGTTCTTAATACTTTTAAATTTGCAGGAAGGGGATTTTGAGATGAAGCAAGTAGATAAGATCGGTACTCCAACATTCAATGTAGCCATCGCGCCATTTGCACTCTCAATAATTGGAGATGATGCTGATGAGGCTATCTAGACTGTATACAATCTCCTTCCCATTTGAAAAGATTAGTGGAGGTGAAATTCTAAACAATGTCAAGTATAGATAAAAGTAGTTCATCATAGTTAGTACAACGGACAATGGAGCATTATTGCAGTATGTGATAGTTGTTTGTAGAGATTGTATATACAGCAGAAAACTTCAAATTCTCCCAGGATTATGTAAAGCTCCAATATTAGTTGCAAACTCTTTGGTCTCAACATTGACTTGATGTTTGCCTGTTTCACTGGCGGCATTTCTTGCAAGGTCAATGCAGTTGATTCGTTGTTGGTTATACTTGTGTAATATTTTAAAGTGAAGAAAAGAAAATTAGAAGTAGTGATTCTTCTTCAGTTTCTTTCTGTTGGTGAGAGCAAGGAATGCATGTATCCCATGTTGTTCAAAAACAAAAGAAATGCATGCAGTAGATGCTCTCGACATGTATATTTCTCGTGTTTGTTGGTGTCAATTTAGTTAGTACTACTGCCTCTGCAACACATTGCATGACTGAAGCTGTTTGTTCTTTCTTGTTCTTGTTCTTCCACAGCATGGTGTTCAAACTGAGAATGGGTAACTGTAACTCTGACTCTCTCTCTATCTCTCTTCTTTTCGTTTTCTTGTTTCTTTTCAAACATCCCTTAATTTCTTGCTTTTGTTTATCACTTATTCCCTGTTCAAAAAGTTTTGAAGTTTTTCTGGATTATCATTTGGAAGTATATAACTAATCCATTGTGGTTGATTAATTTCTAATGTTCGTTGCTTGCTTGATGGACAACAATGAATAATATTCTAGAGCTCATTGGAGTCTTCTTGGGGTTGTTACATAAACCAGTAGCTATTAGCGTATTATAGTTGCTCGATTGAACCTAAGCTTTATGTTAGATTTTATCGCTAGATGTATTTGCGTTTGATCGTAAAAGATTCGACCATGTTCTTGGGAAGGAAGAAAGGAAACTGAGTGATTTGGTTTCTCCACTCCATTTTAAACTTGTCGAGATTTTCTCAAAAAAAACATGTCAGATAGGGCGAGAAGAACAAGAAGATAATTTTTTTTATCTTCTTCGTTTCCTTCTTATGGATTCCTTCTTGAAGTCTTAAAATAATGGGATTTTATATCTACCCAAGAACAGTAACACCAAATCTGATCTTGGAACCCAAGAAGAGTTTACGTGGAATAAATTTTTGTAGGAAAACCAAAGCAAGCATATTCGATTCTCTCTGAAAGAGACTGCTATTTTCTAGCGACAGAAAGAGAAAGTAGAAAAGTAAAAAAGAAAAAGACAAGATTAGCTGTTCTGCTGTTTTTGCTTTGCAGAGTACTACTCTACTGCTACCCTTTGAATTGAATTGAATTGGGATTAAAATCTACACATTCTTTAAAAGATGAACCGCATCCAAACACTTCTACATTATAAGAAAGAAAGACATAAAAATCTTCAACTTCTTGCATATTGCATTTTTATTTTTAGAGAGAAGAGAAAAGAAAGAAATATATTCATTGGAGTTGCTTGCTGAGAGCATTCAAAGAAACAACGAAAGCTGGGAATATTATCAATTTGTTGTTTGTTGGAAATAAAACAGTGATGTAGGAAGGAAGGAATGTTTCCCTCTCTTCAAGCCAAAAGCAAAGCATCTTCTTCTTCTCCTATTCTCCAAGCAAGCTGTAAGTCTTCTTTTCCAAATCTTTCCCCTTCATTTCTTCTTCTTCTTCAGTTCTACCCTGATACATGTTTATTTTATGCTAGATTAAAATGGTGTTCTTTATAAAATATTTATGTTTATTTTGCGTTTTATTTCACCTGGTGAAAGTTACGCATCTTTCTTCTACCCTCCCTTCAGAGGAATGGGGTGATACATATGGTTGCTTAATCTAAAGCTTGATTTGCTCAAGTAGAATTCATGCAAGAAATATTAATTTATTTTCCTTTTCCCCTCTTCTTCTCTTTGCTTGCCAGCATTACTATTATCCATCCGGTTGTGCTTCTTCCGCTTCCAGTGTTTTCAAGCTGTAATTTTTAGCTTACCTCTTCCCTCTCCTGGATTAATCAGTGCTTCTTTTTCATCTTCTTCTTCGTTTCTATGAATTACCCATCCTTCTCAATGACAAGGATCAACCTTGTTTCACACTTGGGTTCCTCTTTCCGTTTATTTGCGGTTCTTTTTTATTAACGCACCTTAATCGTTTCTTTCATTTCTTCTGTTCTTTGTATATATACATTGTATTCTTCGTTTCAGCGTGTGTTTCCTACCAATTTCAATTAGGAACTCATCACAAACAAATTCTTGAACATTTTTCTTGGACATTAGTTCATGTTACAACATGTATTTTGATGATTTTTATATTGAAAAAAGGAAAGAAAGAAAGGAAGTCATAGAATTTTGTATGGTTTTGGATAGAAGACACTGAGAATTAATTCTCGAAATAAAATATGCATTTGGATACAGGACCATCCTCACATTCTTGGCAGCCCATTATGACTGCTAACACCACCCAGCCGATGTATTGGCTGAATTGGCGATTCTTGATTTGTGCGATTTGGGTCCTGTCTTCCGTGATTGTAGCTTCCATTTTGATATGGCGGTATGAAGGTCCTAAGAGACGACACAGACGAGGAGCATTGGAGGCAACCGGACCAGCTCCAGGACTTATTTATGCTGATGACTCTTGGAAGCCCTGTCTTAAAGACATTCACCCTGCTTGGTTACTAATTTTTCGGCTTGCAGCATTTTTTATAATGGCTGTGTTGCTGGTTGTCAATGCGCTTGTGGATGGAGGGCGCATATTTTACTACTATACACAGTAAGGTGTCTCATTTCTTCTTTTCTATTTTGCATTAGGTGATGATTAGATAGCTTCATTTGTTAATACAGGTAAAATTTCTTCTTCAAGCTAATCATATAATTCAGAGTTGATGTTTTCTATTAACTTTTCAATTTTGCTGAACGGGTGTGATGTTAAATACAGTACTTGTTCATAGTGATAAATTTTGTGGAGTAATATGACAAGTTGCATGGCTTTTCTTAATCCTTTGGATGAAGTGCATAATACAACCTTGTATCTGTTATTTACATTTGAAAACTCAGTACTACTGAAGTGTGCCTTCCTAATACATTCGTCTGTGATCAGGTGGACATTCATACTTGTTACCATCTATTTTGGGGTATGTCCTACTTGGCTTTTTATCTTCCTCTGTTGTAATTGAAAAGCAAGCTCATTGCATGCACTGCATTGTGCTTCAGCTTGGCTCCTTGCTCTCCATTTACGGATGCCATCATTATCTCAGCAAAGTTGGACGAGAGAACTTTGATCGTGAGAGACTGGATACTGAACGAGGCACAGCTTTTTCTCGCACTAATTCGGGAAAGGGAAGTACAGCTGGTATGGTAAAGAGTTCTGGTTACAATCAAGACCAGGATTCACGAGAAGTTGCTGGACTTTGTGGCTATCTATTCCAAATCCTCTACCAGGTAAATTCCCTATGAAACAACATGCTTTTCTACGTGTGACAATTGAAGTTTATCTTGCACCGTTCGTACTCAAGCTCCATGTTCAAGGTTGAATTTTTCTGCTACTGAATTCTATCTGATTGTGCCTAACTACTAGTCCTTCCCTATTTTGCTGTTGGTGTTGTTCTGCTGTTGCAGACAAATGCAGGTGCTGTGATGGTTACCGACTTTGTGTTTTGGCTCATCATCTTCCCCTTTCTTGCCATCAAAGATTATGATCTAAATTTTGTAAGTTCCTGTAACTGCCAGCTTTCTGGTGATTGTAGTTTAGGCTCTTGATGTAGTCAAGAAACAAGGTTTTGCCCATTTTGCAGCTATTAATCGGCATGCACTCTGTCAATGCAGTCTTCTTGCTAGGTGATACTGCCTTAAATTCTTTGGTAAGAAAGTGCTCCATTCAACTGTTGCTCCAGAATATTTCAGTTTCCAATTCTAACCAAAGTCTGTTAACTTTACCAGCATTTTGCTTGGTTCCGAATAGGGTACTTCTTGCTCTGGACATCAATATACGTCGTTTTCCAGTGGATACTCCACGCTTGCGTCTCAGTCTGGTAGAATCCTTTATAGCATTTCATGTGTTTTTAGGTTGTCGTAGAAATGATTTCCAGTTTCGCTACGGTTATGGAGCTCTTCGATTTACAGGTGGCCTTACCCATTTCTCGACATATCATCACCCTACGCTCCGTTATGGTATAATGCATTCCGAAGAAAATCTTTTACTGACTTCAAGAAATTAATCTTGTTTCATTGAAGTTTAATTCATAATGCATTTTTTTTTTCCTGCTGTTGATGTATGATGAAATAGCAGGTACTTGATAGTGGCAATGCTGCACGTTCCATGCTACGCATTCTTCATGCTGATAATAAAGTTGAAGCATACGCTTCTGTCCAAACGGTTCCCGCAGTCTTACCAAGGGATGAGGAAACCATTTATTACATAAGCTGACATCCTCTTCGTACAAGTTTTTTGACGATTGCATTCGGAAGTACACGCGCTGTAAAGCAAAAAATATGAAGTTTAGTTTATTTTGCCGACACTCATTTCAGTCTTTATTTAGGCATTGGAACAAACATTCGAATTCAAATATATATAATATTTTCTTTACTTGTCGATTTTCTGGGCAAGGCAACCTGAATATTTGCATAATACATTATAAAATATTCTACAATTTTTCTCTATAAAATTTTAAAATATAAAACAATTTAACATTGTAAAATTTTATTAATATATATTATTTTTTTTAAAGATAAAAAAAGCTTAAAAATTTTTTTAATACTTTTTCATTTAGATTTTTTTTTTTTAATTTATAAAAACGCTCGCAAACATTCCCTTAATCAATCAATTGCCCTGTTCTACTCTTTTCAATTCAATTATCAATTTAATTCAAAGAAAAAAGAAGAACTTAATCAAGAGTGGGCTTTTCTTTAATAAAATTCAGGTCTGGTCTGAATGGGCTACAGTGGGCTTTATTCTAGTTCAGTCTTTTATTGAACCTGAGACCCGCCCAAGTTAAGCATCCGCGGCAACGAATTTTCTCCGCCTGGGTTTTAGTAGTAGGGTTTTCCAAGCAAAGAGGCGAAGAAATTAATTTTTTTAAAATTCGCTTGCAAATTCCACGGCGATGGAGATCGACGGCGGCGATATAGTGGCTGGGAAAGAGGTTTCAATTCTCGGACTCGGTATGGAAGAGGCCTTCGATTTACTGCGGCGGGCTGACCCGGCGGCTTACCTCTCTCCTTCGCCCGACTTGGAGCTCTCCCGCGCCGCCCGGTCTGCAGTGGCTCACGCGTACTCGGTCCTCCGCAGACAGGTGGCGAACCCTCCGGCGCTGGAGGAGATGCTGGTGGACCCTGCCGTATTCGATGCCGAGCAGGTTTGGGCTCAGCTCCAGCTCCTCTCCCAGCCGCTACTCTCTCTTCTCCGCCGCAATGTCCGAAGACTCCAGAAGCAACGGCTACTGCAAAAACAATCACAAGAATCTTCTACCAATGTCCTCGATGGAAAGAATGGAGTAGCAGAAGAACAATTAAACAATGAAGAAGAAGTAGAAGATGATGATAATATTGATAATGGAGAGGAAGGAGAAGAGGATGAAGAAGAAGAGGAGGAAGATGAGGATGAAGAAGAAGGGGAAGGTGAGGACGAGCTGAAGGAGAATGGAGGAGTAGAGGATGAATTTCTAAAATTACAAGATTTGAGGAAGTACCTGGAGGGTGTGGAAGCAGAAGAGTACGGTGAGGATGACAACAAACAGAAGAAGGATAATAATAAGAGAAGTAAGGCTCAAGTTGAAGATGAGGAGGATGATGATGGAGAAGAGGAGGAAGAAGGCAATGAAGATGGGGATGAAGAAGATGGTGGTTTTGAGGTAATAGCCTATCGTGTTGGTTGAAGTTAGTTGCTCAGAAAACCTAATCTCTAGAAACTCCAGTTAATTGTTTGATGTTGTTATAGTAGATACATTATCAAGGTGTGATTTTGAAATGGAGATAATGCGATATAGATAATAAAGCTGCATTCTTTTGGCTTTCCTTTTTAAAGTTAATATACAGTGGCATTACCATTGGCTATAAAAAGTTAGTGACTGGTTATTGTGATTATAGTGTACCAGTTGAGTGTCAGGAATTTTACTTGAACCTTTAGATTAGTTAGCTGTGTCAAACCAAATTAGTATCGAACCATGGAACTATGGTTACCTTTATGTTTTCGGCGATATCTTCTTAGTTTTAACCTTCTGTTATATATCTTTCCAAGTTGTTTTACATCTATTCTTAGTCTAATTAAAGGACTTAGTTGCTTTTCCATTTACTGGATTGCATGGCTGCAATCATATTTCCTTTAGGTGATGCTTGACTCTTTCCTTAACTTTGTAGTTTGGAGATCTTGACGACGATAATGAGGAGATTGCAGACGATTTGGAGAATGCGAGGTAGCAGGTTAAAGTAACTTCTTTTGTAGTCTATAGCTTTAGTGTCAGTTCAGTGTCATCATTTGTTGAATATGGCTTGCAGATATGAAGACTTCTTTGGTGGTAAAAAAAGGAGGAACAATAACAAGCAAGTTTGTGAAAGCAGAACAGAGCGAATATCAGAAAAGGTATCTCTTGATGGATCAGAGTACCTTGAATTGAATGGTGGACAGCAAGATGATGTTGATGTTAATGATGAGGAGGTGAGTTTCTCTTTCCTGCTTAAGTATCTTCTTACAATGAAGCTGGAGTTTTCCTGGTATAGATTTTGTTTAAAAATTTTTCTAATCCAGAAACAGGACACTCAGCACCTTTCCACCTACGAGAAAGAGCAGCGGAAGCTAAAGTCTAAAATTGAGCAAATGGAGAAAGAAAATATTGAGCCCAAGTCATGGACCATGCAGGGAGAGGTAAAATAATTCTAATTCTCTGCTGTTTTGTGGTAATTGTTCTTTTTTGGTGAAGTGAATCATCAGGATGTGTATGTTAGGACTAGAATCCTTTTGTTTCTCCTTTTGGTCTTTTACTCTATCTGAAACTTGTACTTGCTCACTTCTGCTTGCTTCCAGGTCACTGCCAAAAAAAGGCCAAAGAATAGTGCTCTAGAAGTGGACCTGGATTTTGAGCATAATGTGAGACCTGCTCCTGTCATTACGGAAGAGGTCACGGCTTCCTTGGAAGAATTAATTAAAAAAAGAATCATTGAGGTAAATCTCGTTTAAATTGCTGTGTTGGCGTAGGGGTGGACAGTTTTTCATTGGACTGGTATCTGGGAGTTTGTGGGATGGGGGGGGGAGGGGGGCGCTTTTACCATGGTTGCCACCAGCATGATTCTGTTCTAACCCCTTAGCTTCTGTTACTAGAACTTGTAGATATAGCTACTTGTAATACTTTGTTGGCATTGTTGCTTTGGCTAGAGTTTGTTTAATATTATTGATGTGTCTCTATCATCTTCCAGGATCAGTTTGATGAAGTTCAACGAGCACCAGTATTACAGGTCAAAGCACCAAAGGCACGGCAAGAGTTGGTATGTATACTAGATGAATGTCCAAAACTTTTAGGAAGAGCTTCTAAACCATCAAGTTCCTTGTACTGTCTGTTTATGCTGTTTTCCCAATTTGGGTTCTTTTCTTTGGCAGGATGAGAACAAAAGTAAGAAAGGACTTGCTGAATTGTACGAGGTGCATATACGACTTATTTCCTTTTTGAATTTATGAATTTTGATGTATACTTTGCATGTTATGTATACTTTGCTTCTTGCAGGAGGAATATGCCCAAAAGGCAGGCCTCGCCGCTGCTCCTCTTTCCATTTCAGATGAGCAGAAGAAGGAGGTAAGTCTCTGTATATGTTTCTCCATGGAAATTTTGAGAACCCAACCCAACAAAAGCTCTTTGTCTTCATGTCTTTCAATATCTATTTTCTATTCGCTAATGAGTTTTCCTTCTTTTCGAATTACTTACAGGATATGTTTCTTGTGAAAATATTGTACAATTTCTGAAGTGAAATTTTCCGCAATCTATATTATTAAATCTTTTTGTCATTTCATTTGTTGAAACCTTTCAGATTTTCACAAGTTTGCCATTTCACTGAAATTAAAAGTTCTTTGAAATCATTCTATCAATTTCTGTGCCCAGGCGAGCATCTTGTTCAAGAAACTTTGCTTGAAGTTGGACGCCTTGTCGCATTTTCATTTTGCTCCTAAGCCGGTATGGAATAATTTTCTCTTTGGTCTTAGTTATAGTGTTATTTACTAACATATAGCTTGAAATATTTGTGTGACTTGGCTTCTGTAGGTTATTGAGGATATGTCCATACAATCCAATGTTCCTGCTTTAGCAATGGAGGAGGTAAAGAGATGTTATAAAATTTTTTTGAGTTGCTGGAAATTTCACATTTATGATCATTACTTATTATGTATGTTTTTGCAGATTGCACCTTTAGCTGTTTCAGATGCAGCTATGCTTGCTCCTGAAGAGATTTTTGAAGGAAAGGGCAATATTAAGGCGGAGCGGGAGTTAACACAAGCTGAGAGAAAAAGGAGAAGGGCTAATAAGAAAAGGAAGTTCAAAGGTAGGTTCTTCTGTGTTATCTTGGTGATTCCTCTTCTAAACCAAAGAGGTAAACATGAGTTCCACGAAAAAAACTGTTTTAACTTATCTTTCGTTTTAAGTTTCTTTCTCAAAGAACAAACTGAGTTTAAAGGTTAAAAGTAGTGCCTACTATTTGGTTTCGGGCAGCAGTTTATACATGAGTGCTGTGACTGGACACTGTAGCAACATGTTATTTTGAACTTCCTATTATTAGTGCCTACTGTTCTTACGCAAACACATATTTTTAGCAAGTCATTTAAAGGAATTACATAGCATCACTTTAGGACGTAATACTAACTATGCAAGTTGTTTATCACCTAATGCAAGTAATATGTCATTTCTTGCACGGAATGGCTTAGTTTATTTTTGTGAGGAGGCGCATTTCATTTTGTTTAATGAGTGCATTTGTTGCTCAGAACTTGGTACAGCTATTATTATATGGATAGTGCCTTTTGTGTTGATGTATGTAACTTTTGTTTTGTCCTGCCAGCTGAGGAGGTTAAAAGAGATGCAAAGAAGCCACGCCAAAGTACTGTCCTAGGGGGAGAAAATGGTATTGGCCTTAACTGTCATTGTTTGATTACTTTTAGATAATAAATTCTGTTGACCTGAATTTTGATGAATACCAGGTAGGGAAGAGTCATGAGCCATGGCATGTGTGATGAAAGTAATGGATAGTCAGGGACAGGTGAAACCTTCAAATGACTATTGCAATCAACGTTTGTCTGCCTTAAAAGTGCAGGAACAGTGACCTTTATTGATTAATGGCTATCTAGTGTCACCAGCAGTATATTTGGTTGCAGTTGTATTCTAGAAGCATATGCATGAAACTGTGCCTTGAGCATGGGCGACAAAGCGAAGGAGTAATAAGTTAAAAGTTTTGTAGTATAGTCTTCATTCTTTTCTTGTTGATGTATCAAGCATAGAGAAACATATACTAGACACTCAGTTATCTTATTTAAGGCTGGTTCTGTAAAGCTCCTTTTAAAATTGCAGTTGTAATTTTCATGTATCTGTATAATATTCTCAAAGTTAAAAAGGATTACTTTATTATTATTATTATTATTTAAAACCACCTGTTAGGAAAAAAAACTCTTTCACCATATTTTGTTTTGCCAATTTTCATGCCATAACTGATGCAGATGGTGAAGTTTAATTTGTGGTCGTTAGTGGGTTTCCACCCTTCTGATGAGTGACAGCTGTGATTCCAACTCCGGCTGGAACTCAGTGAGCCTCACAGCTCGTTGTCTAGTTAACAAAGTCCTATTTAAAAGCTTTTTGGATTGCTAATGTATTCATAGCATTATTCTTTTCCGTTGCACTTGTGCAGTTACTTGATCAACATCATCAACGTACAGAAGTGTGGACTTGGACAACCATAGTGGCATACAATGGATATCTCCTTTCTTGGTGATTCCACTTTTCCTGCTCCCTATATATTTTATTATGTAGCTTTTAAGAGGATATCGTGCAAACCTTGAAGTTAATTTCTCTGATTCTGTTGCTCTGTTGTTATAAAGTAAGAAAGAAAAATTGATATCCGAATTTAAATAACTGCATCAAGGATTACCTTGACATTATATTGTTAACTACCTTGCAAGAATGCTGGAAGTAAAGCATTAGTATTGCTGTGCACATGTATAACCAATGTTGCTGAAAAACAACCAAAAATTCTGTTTTTCTCCCTTAGGAATTGAACTTTAGAGGCATGCTCGTTCTAATAAGGTAAGTGTTTGGAAACCATTCTGATAACTGATTTAGATTAGTGTATGGATTTCTAGAAATGAACACATAATATGATCTGTAAACTAAAAGTTCTGTGGTCTTTTCCATGTATAAAATTTAGCTCTTGACCCTGGAGTCTTTAGTATATTTAGGGTTATCTGCTTTGTTTGGAAAAATCAATTTACAAGACCGTGAACGCCTAGTAATGAAATAATGCATTCTTCTTGAAAATCAACTACATCACATCTACATGCTCATGATAAAAGCGAAAAGTTCAAGTTTCTATCTTTTTTATGTTCTTGATTGAGTCCATCAAACAGTAGCATTGCAGCGGTTGGTTTTTAAGTGGGATAGTTCCTTGCCTTCTTGCTGCTGCCAAACCACATGCCTTCCTTGCAGTGATTATCAGTCCGAGGAAAGAGAGCCCACTGCAAAACAAAATGAAAGCACTTGAAGTCCAGCAAGATAATCTTTTTATAGATCTATCATGAAGTAATATTGAGCATAATTCAACTAATATAAGAGTTTTTTTTGTTGCATGTCCAATTCGGCAAGGTACATTCTGCTAAAAACTGAGAATACAAAACTGTCAATACTTACATTCTTAGCAGCCATGCTGAAAGCTTGCTTGTGGGCAATGCTTGGATTGCTAGCTTTAATCCGTAAGATTTCTTCTCTGTATAATATGTTTTGCACAACCCCAAATCACACTCTCATTAGCCTGACTGAAGCCTCTATATTTGATGAATAGATAGCTGAAAAAAGTACAATGTTCTTTCTTTCTCTTTTCGAGATTCATGCAATAATGAGAAAGCCTTACTTGATGAAGTGGTTGTAAGCAGAGGGAGTACGCTGTCGTTTCTCTGGGGCTGAGGAAAACTCAAGGTCTCACGAATGTTACATATTGGAACAAGAAGCAAGTACCAGGAAATACATAAGCATGAGCAAGTGGGTAAGCTTACGCTTTTTGACAGGGATGACCATGTTTGTAAGAAGTTCTTTATCTTGCTCCTTGTCATCGTCTTCAGATGAAAACATAGTCTCCGTATGATTAGATGTTTCTGGCTTGTCGGTAGAGAAGGTGGGAGGCTTGATGAATAAAGAAAAAGTAACAAAAGAAGTTGATTAGATCTTCCCCCTTAGGAAAAAGAAGGAAAGAAGATGATGATTAGGTCTCAAAGAAAATGGTAGGAGAGTATATATCATAACTAAGTTGGAACTCATAAGCTAGCTTAGTTTGTAAATGACAAACTTTATAGTTTATTCAAAAGCACTAAAACCTATACCTCAAGATCATCTTGTAGAGAAGTAAGGAGTTGCATAGGAACGAACGAAGTTCTGACCAAGCTAACAGAGAGGAGTCCTGTGCAGTGTCCACACTTAACTGTAACCATCTTCAGCAAGCTGCTATTTGGCACGCTCACCTTCAACCAACAAAAGTAGATGAGAAGAATTAGATGAATCTATCTGTTCAAAGCTGTAGAAGGATGGACTGTAGGAATATTTACCAGTAGGATGGTGGTACAGAAACTGCATTGAACATAGCCTAGTCGCTCTGGAAGATCAAAGACTGGCTCGCATGTAGACATAGTTCGTTCCATGCTAGATAGACCCTAGAGGAACAGATAATGGCGAAAGTGTTCTGTAGCTTTTCTTGAAGATATGTGCTCTTGGGGTATTTATACAATCAGAGAATCTAGTATATAATTCTTCTTTCATTTTAAAACGATCTTTAGGAGAATCTGGATCATTTTTTACCTTTCAGAAACAACGCCAAAGCTGTTTCAGTAAGTAGATAAGCTCTTAATGTTCTGTTTCCTGTGGGGGTATGTCATGAAATATCTATGTACTTTCTGGACTCTCTACGGGAACCACTTTTAAAGCAGTAAGTTAAACGTCTAGCTATACTTTTCAATCTGAAGTAGCCTTGGGAAAGTTGTTCACATTTTTTGAAAGCTCTCAAGGAACTGTCAGTGACTTCAATTAGCCATAGGTTTCTTTATATGTGGCAGTAAGCAATTTGAAGTCTGGCTAAAAGTTGCTTACTTGTCTGTTTGGACGCCGAACTAGTCATGAATATATGCAGTTTCCTGGACTCCTTTGAATATCATTAGCAGAAAGTTAACTTTAAATTATCTGAGGCTTTGCCTTTTGATCTTGCAATTTTCTTTATGGAGATATACTTAGCCATAAGTTTCCCTTATTTGCTATAGTTGTCTTTGAAGTCTGCCTACAGAAGGTTAACTTTAGGTCTCGCTTGGAGTCTGGTCATAGTAGTAGTCTGCCCACCAACATGGATAGCGTCACAGTTTGCTTCATTTGGATTATGACTGATGTTATTTTGCTTACTTTCTCTTTGCTTCACCTATTGTTTTCTCCCCCATTAATCTCTGAATGCACGAAGTCCAACTGAGATGGAAGCATCTACTCATCTTTCTTTCAATCGTACAGTTGCCCCTGATGATATGTATTGGGCAAGAAAACTTGTTTTGACGCTGATATGTATAGGAGTAGGAATCATCAGACCGGACAGGCATCTTTGCCTTGTTCGGATATCCAGTTTGTCTCTCCTATGAGATGAATTGAATGCATATGCTCTACAAAAAGAAATGTGTCATAACCTAGTGCAATGTGTTTCTGTTCTCCTTGGATCTTTGACCTCAGATCTATTTTTGCTGATTCTTTTCATGCATAAAGGCGTAATGAATTAAGCAGAGCTACTCATATGCTAAAACCAGCATTAACTCAGTTTTTTCTTGAGTTCAGTTTTTCAGACTCCAATGCATGTTTGGTTGTTGACGTTTTGTTTCTACAATGCAGTGGCATCCTTGTTTGATTCAACTAATATATGGTTTGAATGCACATCTCTATTAATAGATGCATTGCAGCATGGTCTCAAGGTTTTTTATTATTAGGTCACTGTTCAATGCTTCTATATTGTTTGGAATCCCAGATTTTTCAGTCTGATGTTTTGAAAATTTTACTGCAGGAGACATTTAATCAGTGACCTACTCCTTTGCCACAGAAGGTAATTACTCGTCAGCTTCTTCGTGTCTTCTGATCCCTCTACTTTACATTCAATTTTACGCTGACTGCACGTGTGGTGCATGAGTTATCATGACACAATCTCTTTGAATTCCATTAAGTTTTGCTTGAAAATTTTTAATGTGTTCTGAAAGCTATCATTTCTCACTTTCTGATAGCATACTCTTGTATTAAATTGCTTATTTTCTGATTACTCTGTGTTATGAATACATACGAAGACTATTTTCTACTGAATATTATTCTCTTGCATTGCTAAAAGGAATAAGAAGGTGATAACTGTCTTGATTAGTATTTAGTATATTGCTTACGGCAGACACTGTTCTAAAAGCAATGACTTGTTCTTTTGTTATTGCATGCAAACATTTTCTGTATCTGATAGCTGAAGATTTTCATGAATGCTGCTTAAGTGCTTAATTAGTTACAGGGTTGTTCCTTTTGCGAACAAATAATTGTTTCATGATATATCAGGAATTACTTTGTTTCATTTCGTTATCAGCATTGTAGGAAAGGCTGTATACTTTTTTGTCATGGTGAATTTTGTGTTCAAAGTCTTGAAACATGATAAGAGAAAACAGGAAACTAACCAAATAGAAGAACAGTACTACTGTTGGATGAACATATATGTTCGTAATTCGATCAGCTTCTACCATCTCTACTGTAAATCAATCTTCCATTGATTTCCAGGTTTTAAGTACCTTAGCAACTTCACATGCTAATCAATCTAAGAGACAGAAAGCAACAACAAAAAGAAATCTCAAAAGTGAAACCCATCTCTTAAGCAAAGTATATTATCTCGACTATTACCTTTTCCCCTCCACTATTTAAAAAAAAAAAATAAAAAAAATAAAGAGGCAAAACAAGCTGTAGGAGCTAGCTAGCCATGGTACTGCTTTCCTCTGCTGCCGCAATGGTGGTCTCCTACCTATCGATCCTCGCAGCTGCTGATGTTCCGGTGAGCCTGTGCCGTTCGTTTTGCGGCAACTTAACGATAGACTTCCCATTTGGCCTCCGACATGGCTGCGGTCACCATGCCTTCCGAGAGCTCCTCTTCTGCATCAATGGTATCCTCATGCTCCACCTGCCCTCGGCCTCCTATCGCGTCCTTGACATCGACTACGCATTCTCATCTCTTACCCTTCACGACCCTGCCATGTCCGACTGCTACTCCATTAAAACCGGTTCTGGTTCTGGTTCTGCTTCCGCTTCGGTTTCCAGCGGTGGTTTCGTGGTGGAGCAGTGGAGATCTACCTACTTCCGTCCTGCTCCTGACAACGCGTTCTTATTGCTAAACTGCAAAGATAACTCCGCACTCTTCCAAGGCTTCCCCAGCAGGCACCTCCCTTGCCGAAACATCTCCGGCATTAGCTGCGAGGACTACTTCACGTGTCCCGCCTGGAGCAACAACAATGACGCCAGTACTGTCAGGCATCCAGCAGGCGAGATGACGCAGCTGCAGAGGTGCTGCTCGGTGGGGTTCGGCGTGATGGGAGGAATCAACCTGACTCACCTGGGCTGTGAAGGGTACAGCAGCGCCTACTCGTTGGCGCCGCTGCGGCACAGAGGGCCAGGGGAGTGGTCTTACGGCATCCGCGTGGATTATAACGTTCCCTCCGACGATGGAGATTTCTGCAAAGCTTGCCAGGCAACAGGTGGACTCTGCGGCTTCGACACCGGCGCTACTACTGATCACGGGAAGCAACTGTGCTTCTGCGAGGGATGGAACTCCACTTCCAACTGCGACTCATCGGCGACAGGTGCGTACTTAATATATAATAGTCACGATCGTCGATCTTTTGGTCGGGTTTCAAGGAACTGACTTCAGCAAATTAAGAGATCGATCGATGGATCTATCTCTCTGCTAATTTTAATTAATTAAAAACTTAATTTTGCGCGCAGTTAACTCCTCGGCGACGGCGACGGAAAGATTAGCAATTGAGAGGCTGCTGCGTGCTTATGTTTTAGGTACGTGCGCTTTCATAATTAAAGTACGTAGATACGGTAAGCACGTACGTACGTAATTTAGAAGCAGTTAATAATTGGTTATGTATGATTTACTACTGCGTACGTGTTGTTATGGAAAATTGGCATGCAGGTGCAGTACTGATTATTGTTCTTCACATCACCGCTCCATGAAAGAAGGTGGCCTTCACTTCACTACTTGAACAAGATCGATCAGCTGTCTATATACTATTATACATATGCGATACATGTACACGCTGACATTAATTTTGTTAATTGAGATTGCAGAATCATTAATTCATGAGCTTTTCTATTTAATCTGAATTATGTATTGTTCCTAATTTTTTCAATAAAGCAAGATTAAAGAGACTTGTAAAATTATCGTTAATTTGCAAGCGACATTATCCATGACGAACAGACGGAGAACAGAAGATCTAGAAAGACGAGAGACCAACATGGGCTTGCCGGGCCTTGTCCTAACATATCTAAAGTAATATACATTATACGTTAGGAGTAGATACGTAACAACTTGGGCTTTTTGTGGGCTGATGAGCTGATCCGGTCCTTCTTGTTGGTGGTGTGCTGCTCTTCTCATTTTCTTTAGGCCTTCCTTCGTCTCTCAATCACGAAATTGCCGCGCTACTCTGCCGCCGGCCGGCCGACGCCCATCGCCGTCCTTGCATCTGAGGCCCACTAGAGAGATACCCAAGGGTAATGGTTCGTTTTTCCAACCTTGTCGTAGATCTCAGGTCTGTGTTGTGAATAGGATGAGTTAATTATTAATCCTCTGACAAACCGAATGAAGTCAAAAATTTCAATCAGAAAGTGTTTCCTTTTGGAACCTTTGATCGTTTCAGTAGACATTGTATTTTTGTAGATAATCGAAATAGTTCTGGAACTCGAAGATTCTGAAGCTTACCGTTCGTTGCAATGCCTGCACCGGAGACCGTCTCAGTGTATCTTTACATCCCCAATATTAGGGGTATGTGTTAGATTATCTACATTTCATTTTCTTTTTCCAGTATTTGAGATATATCTGTTTGAGAGATAAGTTCATTTATCTAATAACTATTCTGCTGTTGATTCTGTGTGCTGCGGGATACATAAGTGTACTTCTGAATGTTCTCGGGTTTGCAATTTGCTTTCATGACAAAACACTATTTGTGAATTGTGACTCTTTAGTTTATAAGGTAATTATAGCCTTGTCATTATCAGCATTCCTATTTTCTTTTACTGTCGTTTAAAAGTCTGTAGTGGCAGCTTTGTTTGTGAAGGGATTGATGGTTGGCTTGGATGCAAGTTTAATCAAGGTAGGAACTTCAGTTGATAGTAGTCCAGTTTGTAATGTTTCGAACAGCAAATAATGTCTTTTAATCAATAGTCATATTCTGCATGGGAGTACTTTTGTAATTAAACGAGAACTATACATAGGCGTCAAGAGATAAATTTCCCTTTATAAGATTTGAAAGATCTTGCTCTCATCCTTTATGTCTCAAGTTTTACTTGTTAGTAGTACTATAGATGAGATTTTGTATTCTGCATGTTGTTAGACATTCTGTTCTAGCTCTACAATGGCATTTGTATTTAGAAAACTGGGGCGTGCTGAATGTTATCTTTGCTGCTCTTCTGATCCAGCATCAACATTTGGAGCTGCATTGGACATGATTGCAGACAAGTGCATTCCCTAATATTGTTCTGGGTATGCTTCATTTTATGTGATTGCAAGAAGGAGATTACATATACCATGTGCTTCCTTTAACTTAATGGCACAGCGCAGGTATTGTTTGAGCCAACTTACATTTGTCTGCTTGACATTCCTCAGAGTCAGCTGCTTGCTTATTAGCCTTCCTTACTCAAATATACAGGTATTCTTGCTGTCGATGGTTGTTTTCAAGAATTTTAGTGACATTTTAGTTAGTCATCCTTACTGATAATGTTCACTTGTGCAGACCTGGAATGACCTTTTTGTTTCTGCTTGGACTAGATGTTGCTAGCCATTGGTTGCAAATGTACAGATTTGCCTAGTTATTCCTTCATTTCATTCTTGAAGCATATTTGTCAAAATGTAACGATCAGGATATTACCTTTACGAAGTCCTAATTTGATTGCATGCCCCACTATTTGGGTATCTTTTTAACCGGCAAGGCTAGTCATAAGGATGTCAAGGACAGAAATAATTGGCTTTTGAAAACATATTATGTAAACCGCCCATTTATGGCCTTCTATTGTGTGGGATCAGAGGTATATCAGCAAATTAATCTTGTTCAACTAGTTCTGTTTCCAAGCTTCCAGGATTTTCTGATGGTCGTTTCTATCTTGCAGCTAATGTACATCATCCTTTTTCCTCTTGAGCAGTGATGAATCTAAAGGCCTAATGGAAATAAGCCTTCAGATATCCACACCATGTAAATTACCGAGGCACCTTCTCAATTCCCATGTGACCCTTTATTTTTACATGTTGCCAGGTTTGCCTGGATGCTCTCAAAAGCCCGATGCTTCCACTACCATTCTCTTTATCTCTTTTGGATGGTCAATTAAGCAAGTTATCAATGTCATACAGGTACAAGTTGTGTGCTTTGCCTCTTAGTTTCAGAGGCCATTAGTACCATAGATAATAATAATGAGTGACTTCCTTGTCTGATTATGTGGTGCTCACATTAACTTCAATTGACTGATACCAGTCCTATTATATTATCGTAGTACCACCAAGTTAGCCATTGTTAATGAAGTGCAAAAATCTTTAAAGAAGGTGGGAAGTCAGACTACCGTTTATTTGGAAAGTGATTAATGCCAAAATCAGCCACCTGACTTGTCATGCTGTCGTGTTAGATGATCTTAAATTGATGAACTTTGTCGAATATTGCATTGAGCTTGCTGTATCTTTGCAGATGAAGACAGCTGTGATGCCTGCATTTATCATGACACCAACCAAAAAGAATGACCAAAGAGCTCATCTTAGTAAGTCCTGATACATGCACACAAAATACATGCTTCAGTAAAGGTCCAAATCGGGGATTGGCTGGGAAGATTTGCCATCACAGATGCATACTAAAGATACGACCATGGATTTAGAATTTACCACCATATGCAGAGCCTGTTTGGCATTGCTTTTCTAAAAAACAGCTTTTCAATTCTCTATTTCATGTTTTTGAATACATATTTTATAAGTATATAAAAAATTTATTAAAAAATTTAAAAAATATAGAAAAATTGTACGTAGTGAGATTTTTTTATTACATATTTTAATTATTTTTTAGAAGTAAAAAAAAATAGAGTTTGTTTTTAAAAAAGATAAAAATATTCTTCATTACAGAAAATTTTTATTTCATAAGCACTCCCAAACGATCCCGCAATGCAACCAATTGCTTGCAACTCTCATTCTATGTATATAATATACATTTCAGTACCATATTTTGCATTTTGAGTGTGATATACTTTGACATCATCCTATCTGTTATAAAGATGTGGTCTTATTTGTTCGAGTTTGTATCATCATTAATCAACAAAATAAACAGCAACCTGTATGTATAATGTATTAAAAGTCTGTAAAAGAAGGGGTCATTTTGCGAGATTCAATTGTCAGTGGTCTGAGTTTGCAAAACATTTTTTCTCCTCTTTCTGTGATTTTGTACTTATAAATAACAACGTTTCTTTTCAATATTTTCTCTGATGAACACAAAATGATTAGCACGATCTCAGCATTGTGATTCTGTCGTTGTTTGGTTGTTGTCCCTTGTCGATCGAGAGAAGATGGCGAGGAAAAAGATCCACGATATGATTCCAAGTAGTGCCTGCTCAAGCAACACCTCCAGCGCCTCGCCGGAACCCAACTCAGTGTTCGATCTGTTCAGGTTCCATTCATTCGTTCCAAAACATCTTCTCTTTGTTTCTGGGCTTGAGATCTATGAAAGATCAGATTCGTTTTATTTGGAGAAGAAGGCTTGAATCTTTTTTCTTGGTTTCAGGTGACAGAGTACACGGATCTGGAGGCATTGGCTGATTCAGAGCCATGGCTGCGTTCGTAGAAGCTGGTCATGAAGCCCGACATGCTATTTGGCAAGCAGGAGCGGACTTGTCGCGCTCAACCCTGACCTGGCTAGTGCTGCCGCATTCGTCAAAGAACGCCTTGCAAGGAGGTAAAAGAAAGGTGTAATCTTTTTGTAGCATTTTGAACTCTGATCTTATGAAGCACTGCTGTTGAGCTTATCTGGTTCACATGAACCACTAGCAAGCCAATGCTATGTGAAACACAAGAAAAATTAGATACCAGATGCCGATTATATGGTTTCATGTAGCATATAATTTGAATTATTGGTTATTGAACTCAATGGGTTGATGCTCTGTTGATAGGTTGAAATTGGAGTTGCAAAGGTCCAATTACCACATTCATCATTGAACCCTTTGTTCCACACTCTGAGGAGTATTACCTGTCCGTTGTTTCTGAGCGGCTTGGTTGCAGTATATGCTTCTCCGAATGTGGGGGGATTGAGATGGAAGAAAACTGGGAGAAGATTGCCTTAACCAAGAGTAGTTCCTGTTTAATATGCTAGGACGCTATTCGCTTGACTTATTTCATTATACTCCTATCTTCAGGTAAAGACTGTCTTTGTCCCAAGAGAGGCTTCACTAACATCTGAGATATGTGCACCGCTTGTTGCCATGCTTCCTCTGGAGGTACATTACTTGTTAACCCACAAAAAATGATGGTTTTAAGCAGAAGTTTCATCATACGTTTGGGAATTTTCTAAATGTACCTTGATATCTAATACGTTGTGAGTATCCTAATGCTTGGAGTTGTTGTTAAAGGCAAAATCGAGGGGTTCATTAAAGCTGTTTTTACTTTATTTCTAGTTATGCTATTGTAGTTTATCATCCTTTTGTGGTTCTTTACTTCTCAAAATAGGTTTTAGCCTTTTCCTGGAATTCTGACAAGGACTTGCTGCTTATTGACTTGGATTTCACATTTGTTGAGATGAACCCTTTTACTTTGCTTGATGGTGAACCATATCCTTTGGATACGAGAGGAGAATTGGAAGATAATGCTGCTTCCAAAAATTTTAAAAAGTATGCTCAGCATCAAATTTAGTTTTAGCCACATCTTTAAAAAACGTTTTTTTTTTTTGTTTAGTTATATGAATTAATGAATTAAAATTTTATGGAACTCCTTGAGCAGATGGGGTGACATTAAATCTTCAATGTCTTTTGGTAGAGTCATGACTTCTACAGAAAGCTATATTCATGGAGTGGATGAGAAGGTACGTGTGTAGCGTAACTTGCATGCAGATGATGGTGTGACATTTTAATGATCTTTAACAAGGACATGACATTCGGAAATTATTTTGACTGTTAGTACTTAGCAAGTTCAAAAGCATTTTCCTTTTCTGATGAGCAGACAAGTGCATCTTTTAAATTTACTGTGCTGAATCCACAAGGACGAATTTGGACCATGGTAGCTGGGGAGGTGCTACTGTCATTTATGCAGGTACAGTAAACCATTTCATTCAGCCTCATACATTTTTTAATAGATATTTTCATCAAGGGCATCTTTTAAGGCGGAAGAACTAAAGAATTAATTACTGGCTCGATCAGGTTGTTGACTTGGGTTATACTTCAGAACTTGGAAACTATGCAGGATATAGTGTCCGAAAGAAGATGAAGTGTTGCAGTATGCAAGAGTTGTTATAGATGTGAGTTGATTTCACTCTGTTTGCTTATGGTAATAATCAATGACGTTCATCTGTCGCTTTTTGTATCTACTATTCATTCTGCCCTTGTGCTCATTGTTTTTTATTCCATCTAGCTAATCAATTTCTCACTGTATATACACCATAGTGTGTGGCTGCAAATCCTGATGGTGGTAAGAGAGCTCTTGTGATTGGAGGAGGAATAGCGAACTTCACTGATGTTGCTGCTACATTTAATGGAGTTATAAAATCGCTAAGAGAAAAGGTGATTCTATTTCTCATTGTCTTGGAGTCAATTGCTTCTATTATGCATTCACCAGTAGATGTTAAGCTTTTGTTTTCCACCAGGAAGATAAGCTTAAAGCTGCAAGCGTCCAAATCTATGTGAGAAGAGTTGGTCCGAACTTTTACCAAACTGGTCTTACTAAAATGCGGTGTCTAGAAGAGGAGATTGGCATACCAATCAAAGTAAGAAACAGGAGTATATGCATTTACAGTTCACACCAACTTATTTTGTTGTAGACATGCGAAGTTAATGACTCTAATACTGTTGATACTGGTGATGTATTGGCTTTGGGTAACATTGCTGATGTTTTCAGTATTGCTTTGTTAGGTTTACGGACCAGAAGCAACAATGACAGGCATCTGCAAGCAAGCAATTGAATATGTAACTGCTGCTGCCTGAAATTAGGAGAGTTGGAATCCTTTCATCGTAGTTGGGCTCTGTTCATTTTTTAATCTTTTTTTCTTGCTTAGCTTGTTTCCAAAACTATAAAAGATCGATGTTGGTTCACCTTAGTTAGTCGTCGAATGGTAGAAACAATAAAGTTGGGAAAATAAACATAGACGTTTTTTTGGTATTGGTTAGTCATCAGTGTTGTGATCTGAGGGAGTCGTGTAATAATCTTTATGCAAGTTGTCGTCTTTCTTATTTTGGGATATTGCAAAACTCCAGTGATGATTGATCCTTCAAGAAGATCTCATTTCAGTCAGTAATTTGTCATCGTTCCAATTACTGAACTTTGAGAGAAAACAAAATTTCTCACAATGTTGAGATGAAGAGACATCTGAGGAGCTGGATTCATCATGCAATGTCTCTTTTCTTTTTCTTTTCGTTTTCGTTTTCTTAATTATTCATGCGAGTTATTGTAATTAAAGTGTGCTTCACCAAACATGGACCAGCAAAAGAAATTCTTTTTATGCAATATAATGAAAATAAGCATATTGTTTTAGAAAGTCGTTCATCAATTTCTAATAAAGCCAAGTTTGTTTTTGTTTTCTTTTAATTTATTTTATTTTCTTGATAACAAGTCAACATCCTTAGTGTAGTTACAGATAGTCAAAGGCATGGCAAACAAAATTTAGATCTATCTATCTAGCCATCTGATCTCAAAATCTAATCTAATATTAATCTGCACAGGAATAATTCAGAGAGATCAATGGCGGCAGTTTCTTCTTGTTCTTCTTCAAGTTCTTGCTCCTGTTTTCTTCTTCCTGATAACAACAAGAAGAATTTCCATAACCAGAGACTCTTCGTACCTTTCTCTTTATTCAATTCTTCTTCTTCTTCTTCTCCTGCTCATCAGTTATTGTCAACCAATAGAAAGAGAAACAATAACGCTTTTTCTCCGATTCAATCTACCCTCTCCTCTCCGAAGCAGGTAATTTGCCATAAATCTAAAATAGTTGAAATCTTTTTGCTGCTTCTGTATTGATTTCTTGTTTTTGTGTCAGCTAATAGAGAGTTTGATTAATCGGGAGGACCTCTCGGAGCAACAAGCTGAATCAGCTCTCCATCTTCTGCTCGATCAATCCGATAATGAAGCGCTCATTGCCGCGTTCCTCGTTCTCCTCAGAGCCAAAGGAGAGACTTTTCAAGAGGTCATCGAAAAATTTTGAATCTTTTTTCTTTCTTTTCTTGAAAATATATCAAGTTCTTTTTTGGTAGATTTTACAAAATAATGTGTTTGTAGATAGCAGGATTGGCACGGGCGATGATCGCCTGCGCCAAAAAGGTCGAAGGAATTGGTGATGATGCTGTTGATATCGTGGGCACAGGAGGCGATGGAGCAAACACAGTCAACATCTCCACCGGGGCATCCATTCTCGCTGCAGCTGCAGGAGCAAAAGTGGCAAAAGTTAAGACCCAAGCCACCTTGTTTTTTCATGCTACTGCTTGTGTTTGTAAGTTGTTGTATATTTAAATGTGTCTTGCAGCAAGGGAATCGGTCCAGTTCTTCAGCCTGCGGGAGTGCAGATGTTTTGGAGGCATTGGGCATTTGCCTCGAATTAGGTCCTGCGGTAAGACTAGAACAATTGTCGTTTTGTTTGGGTGAATGAGAGACAGTTTATAATGAAATCACCATTTCATGTAATGTGATGAGATAAAAAGAACATGTAGAAGAAATTACAAGTGTATACTGATATATAAATACCTTCTGATAAAGCTAAAGCAGGCATGTATGAATGAAGAAGGGAGTGTTCCATGCAGAAGCGCATCAATTAGGCATACTGTTCTGATAAAATTGACTCATAATTAACTCTAAATCAATGTCTGCTAGGCTAGGATAGACAGGTCATATGTCCTTATATATGAGACTCATAGTTTCTTCTTGAATTTACAGTGACCTATGATCTAGTGATAAGAGAAAGGCAGCAGAATTTCTTTGAATTCTTGTTATCCATGTAACTTTTGCAACTGACCTCTTGTTATGTCGATACAAGGAAGTAGAGAAATGTGTGAGGGAAGCTGGCATTGGTTTCATGATGGCGCCCCTATTTCATCCAGCAATGCAAATGGTTGGTCCTGTGCGGAAAAAACTCAAAGTGAAAACTGTATTCAATATCTTAGGCCCAATGTTGAATCCTGCTCGAGTACCATATGCTGTTGTTGGAGTCTACCATGAAGACATAGTAAGTGCTTCACTTGCTTATTTTACTGTTTCTTCATAACTACGGATATATGATCTCTACAAAATATCATTCAGCTTACTCAAATCAACATAATATACTTTCTTTTCTGTTATATTTATATTTGCTAGTGTGTTCACTGGATAGGTAGAGAAAATGGCTAGAGCATTGCAACTTTTTGGAATGAAGCGGGCATTGGTAGTTCATTCAAAGGGCTTAGATGAAATAAGTCCGCTCGGTATGCACTTATCTGGGCAGCCCATTCTAAACATTCTGCATTGTTCTCTGTTGGCTGTATAACTGTTGTTCTGTTATTTTCATATTTTGGATATATCATCTTGATCTAGCAATCTTTTCTGTACATTTTTAATTTTCTTAAATCAATCCAAGTGCAGGATCTGGATATTTTCTTGATGTCACTCCTGATAAGATAGAGAAGTTGCATTTTGATCCAAGTAAGTATAATTTAATCTATCTCAAAGCAACATCCATGTAGTGACTAACAATGAGATTATGAACCTTAGTTCATAATTTCCATCATAGCTTTATTGCCTCAACATTTCTCATAAAACATTTATCCATGCAAGCTATCTTTCATTAACGTGCTGACATATGCTATTCTGTAGTGGATTTTGGTATCCCTAGATGTACTTTACAAGATTTGAAAGGTGGAGGACCAGAGTTCAATGCCAAAGTACTGAGGACTGTGCTCTCCGGCGAGACTGGACCTGTTGCAGACGCTTTTGTAAGTTCTTCCTCACTTGATTTTGGTAATACGTGTATTTGATCTATTCTCTTCTGCAACAAACTGACTAAGAGAACTGATGTAGAATCAACTAAAATCAATACTTTTGTTCTATTTGCGTTGTGCTTAATCACTATCCAGAGAGCTGTCTGAAATATTGCATAGAAGCACAACTTGAGACTGTTGGCTTTTCAAGGGATGGCTAGAAGTATGGTCTTTTTCCTATTGGACATGTTTACATGTTGTCTCAAAATCTTAGAAATTTATTACTCTCTTAAAAAATCTGATTTATGGCTGGTTTAACAAGATTAACTTCTTCTGCATGATATTTCATGATTTTTACTAATCATAAAAGGGTAAGTATGCATAAAACAAAAAAAGAAATCAAAGCAGAAAAAAAATATATATAGCAAAGAGGAGGCTGGAAAGTTAGAATGTGAAAGTGAAAGAACATATATGGAGAATGGTATACATGCCTGTTGCTTCAGTTTGTGGCAACATTTGATCTGCTTCTTCCTTGACTGTTGTAGGTGCTGAATGCTGCGGCTGCACTCCTCGTAAGCAGCAGAGTAAGCAGTTTAGCAGAAGGCGTTCAACTCGCTCAAGAGACACACAAGTCTGGCAAAGCTTTAGAGACACTAGAGAAGTGGAAAGCTCTCTCCAATGTATGTAGTGTGGCCACTGCCTGTATTGATTTCCCCATTAAGCTCAATATATATTTTTATGCATGTGTGACTCTTATAGTAATGTGACCCTTGCAGAAATCTAAGCAAATCTTCTCAGTTGTTACTGCTTGATACATCATTTGCTATGGTCACCTTTTCTTACCCAAAGAAAGGACTGGCAAGAGATAAGTTTGAACCAGTACCAGAGATTTATTGAGCCTTGAAGAAGCAGAAGCAACGGGACCTCTCTGGTGACATGCGCCTTCAATGCCTGCAGGTTTTGCCGATGTGAGAATGTGTGAATGACACAGGGCTTTCACATATTATGTAGTGTTTATGGACTTCCAACTCTACTTGTTTCTTCTGTAGTTTTGCTTTTGCTACATAACTGTTAGAGATAACAAGCAACTAATTCGAGCAGTACCGACACTGCTCTTCGAGTTTATGAATTTAAAGTGGAATCTTATGCACAACTCAGGCTCATTTCCTTAACTGTGCTACTCTTGCAGAAACTCTGTGGTTTGTGTTGCACTCAGGACTGAACTGGTCGGTGTAGTTATGCGTTCATTTGCTTCACCGTGTGGTCCAGATGCTCACCATCAATGCCCTCATGAAAGACCAAGATACATGATAAAATGGAGAAAGCAATAAAGCAGCGATGCATTTACTTTCCTGATCTAACTCGATCACCTCCTATATTTTGCACCAAGCTGCGATAGAAGTTGCTTTTAACTCTTGTGCAGTACCACCAAATAGCGATATAAAACTGGGACCAGAATCATCAAAACTCAAGAGTAGAGAACAAGGAATGACTATCGACAGTAGTTCCCTAATTAATGTCTGTCCACAAAGTTAACTAGCTCAATCATCAGAACTCGAGAATAATAAGAAGTATTAGACAGCATAACAACAAATCTTAAACTTTATATTGCCAAAGTTTACTGAGTTCCTGTTGCCTACTTATATGTATAGACTGATGAATCAAAGCGAACAAAGTCGATGTTTAATGGCGGGAATGGTAGCTGGAAACAAGGATGCGTAGTTGAGTAGCTCCAACTCCTACAGATAGAAGATAATTTTCAACAATGTGTTGTTGCCTACTCAGCTCGAAAGATATTCATTTGTAAGTATATCCAAGATGTATATCCAACAATGTTCTTATCTAGAGAACTTATTTTATTCAGTTTTTGAGGTATTTATGTATTCCATCTCTGACATGTAGTGCTACTTGTTTCTACCGAACCAGACTTTTTCAGACTGTATTCAAATGGCCTACTTGACTGAGACAATTAAAACACGAGTTAATAATCATACACAACTTGGACCGCTCGACGTTGTTCAACCACCAATGAACACTGCAAGCTTCTTCAAACTGAGTTGAATCAATTTGCCACCGATTGAAGAGCTGGAGTGTTCTTGAGAGGGAAGATACTGTCAAACTTTATAAGAGAGAATAAATGGAAGAAGGCGAAGAGTTTATACAGGTGCCAACAGCTTCTCCGTTAGCCTCTGTGCAACCGCATCAATAAACTCCTCCGTGCTGAGATAGAACTCTCTTGTCACCCTGCACAATGAAACATAAGCACAAAACCATTTGTTACGCTTGAAGAGGCAAGAGACTACTGCTGTCATTGCAAAGGGACTAAACTCAAAAGGAATTTTCAAACAACAGAAGAAATTCAAAAGAGCCAACCAACAAAAATACATTAATGGAGCAATAAGTACAGCTACCTACTAAGAATTTTTTAAGCATTCAAGCAATACTTACTTGGGCCCGTGGATGAGAAGAGCGAGATCCTTTGTCATCTTGCCTGATTCAACTGTTTCAACGCATGCAGACTCGAGATTTTTTACAAAATCAAGCAACCTCTCATGGCTATCAAGCTTTGCTCTACGTTACATAGTTGTTATAGAAATAGAACAGTGTCAGTATGACAAAATGCGATACAGAAGGTAAATGATGAATGCCTATCAACCTAATATAGAGATGGTAAGAATACTATTGCAAAGCATTATTACTTCTGGACTATGATTGTTACTTGTGGAACAGCCCATCTAGCATGTTAAACCAACACAAATGTTTTAAAAGTCCCTAATGATCATTGTAAACTTCATGTCTACTGCTTGCTCAAGCATAGGTCTAGTTACAAAGAGATAAGCCCAGAGCACTTAACCACTAAACAAAAGAGCAAAGAAACCATCCATATGTGTGACCTAAGCAGAAGCTATTCCATGACTTGCAAATCATGTCTACCACAAGTACAGTGCCCAAACAATATAGTTTTTCTTTTCACCTGTGTGCAAGTCCACGAGTCCATGCAAATATTGAAGCAACACTATTTGTGCTCGTCTCCTGCCCTTTCTGATGTATTCTAAAATGGCGAGTAACTGTACCGTGAGCAGCTTCAGCTTCCAATGTCTTCCCATCAGATGATAACTGTAGAAGGAAAAAAAACAAAGGACCATTTTTTGAGTGAAAAACACTATTTTGTTGCATGATACGCCAGAGCTCTAATATTGAGTAGCAATTACCAGGACTGAGGTCATTAGACCCAATGAGCCAAATCCTGAACAAGATGAAAATGAAAAAGATAGTGAAAGCTATTAGCAATAACATCTGGAATTACTACGCTAATATTTATTTGCATGCATGATCTGCCTTAAAAACAAGAATGTTATATGAAATGCTGTTGGCTTACTCTACGACTGCAAAACAGGTTTAATTCCATACCTTGGGCGAGGAAATCACTTTGAACATCTCCATCATAGTTTTTACAAGCCCACACATAGCCACCCTCACTTTTCAAGGCATAGGCCACCATATCATCAATCAAACGGTGCTCATACCTATTGCATGAAAAGCTCATGTAAACAATTAACTAGTAAACAGAGTCTAAACCTTTATTTACAGAGTATTTGATAATAAATCCTGCTGACCATATAGAATTTTCTTCAAATTTCTCTTTCCAATTCTCTTCATATACCTCTTGAAAGATGTCCTTGAACCTGTTGCAAATTCACCTATTCAAATTATCCATGTGCTACGTGAGGAGAACTGGTAATGTTTAACAAACTATGACAAACACAGTAAGCTTAGAGAATTAAAACTACAACAAACAACCAGGAGAAGAAAAAAAGATAGAGAACTGGGAAGCATATGCTCCAAAACATGGTATAGTTGCAATGAACACATTCACAACAAAGCACATTAACAAAATAATAAGTATAATTACTACAACTTCAACAACTATAGCTCAAACAAAATGATATTACATCCAATAATACCTGCCATCATATCTTTTCAAAATTGTATTTTTTGTGCTTAAGTAGAGAGGCCACTTTTTGGAAAATGCCATAGACATTGATGACTCAGCAAATGCACGAATGGACTGCAAAATAAAGGGTTTAGCCTGATAGCCCCTTAGTCATATTCTATGAACAAGAAAGTCATGAGCTCATTCTCAAACCTCATCAGTGTTGTACATAGCCAGTGCTATACCGGGGCCTTTGAAATCATATACATTTAACTCCACAGGTGAGTCCCCATTTTCAGGCACTGGGGAAAAAAAAGGTCAATAAGCGTTTCTTTGAGATGACAGGAAAAAACAAGAACTTTAAATAATCATCTGAAAAAGAGTAAACTGCAGGCACCATAGACCAACTTAAGCTCTCCCGGGCCTTTAACAACGAAATCTGTCGCGCGATATTGATCCCCAAATGCATGCCTCCCAATACAAATAGGTTTCTTCCAACCTAGACACATAAGATAGATTATGTATGTAGAAACAGACACAAATAAATCCTAAGAGCATAATGATAGCAATTACCTGCAACAATTCGTGGTATGTTCTTGCAGAGGATTGGCTCCCGAAAAACAGTTCCTGAGACAGATCCAAACAGAAATCGGAAAATCGAGTGATTTACTTCTAATTGCATATGGCTTAGAGGAAAAATGTGCAATGGTAATATATAAGTTGTTTGATTGCTACTTTGTGAAGCCTCTCGTTATGCCAAACGCACCTCGGTCAGGTCCTTTCTTATTGAAGTTGATTAATGAGTTTAGACAAGCCAAAAAAGTCAAAAGAGAGATCTCATAGACTGTACCATTTAGGATGTTCCTAATTGTCCCATTAGGGCTCCTCCACATGGATTTCAGCTTAAACTCCTTGACTCTGGTTTCATCTACATGGTAGGCACAGAGTGAATACATAGAACTCAATTTCAAATAATCCCAAAATAGACTGCATAAAGTACAATAAATATTTAAACAATTTCTTCATCCTGAAAAATAGGAAGTAACAGGAAGTAAGGCAGACACTTCCATCCGTCAAGTAAGCTACAATTGTAAAAGTAATATGTTAATGATTGGTTTCATGCACCAGCAAGGGCAAGGCACAAAAGTGCAGGGAAACCAAGAAGCTTAAGAGCATGCAAAGCACACAACGACATAAGAATCAAGGATGCCAAAAACTCTTTCAAACAGATGCATAGCATAGAGAGTAACTGCTATACAAACAAGTAGGGCATTGACAGGCAATGACCAATTAATCCCACAGTCACAAGAACCATAAAATCAGAGAAAGAAGGTAGGAATTGTTTACCAGGGGTGATCGTTGCACATTTTACTGCAACATTATACCTGCAAACATTATCGTAAGAGGTTAGTTGCATTTAACCACATCCAAACCTAAATTAGAACTTGAATATGAAAGCATCAAGATGCATAGATAATTCCACATGAAAGTCACTTTACGATGCACCTGTTAGAGCATGTTACTCTCTCCATTCATAGAAGACCAAATGTCTGGCCATGCACAAACTTTATTAATATTAGCAGAAGATTGACAGAAACTCATCTTAGCTAAAACATTCAGAATAAACAGATGGCAATGCTCACTAGAAGTATGTCTCTTCGTATCACAACAAAGCACATGATGTTCATTCAAAGAAAATAAGGACTGCGGCAAAGAAACAAGCTTACTCGAGAGTAGCTTCTGCACTCTCCACCGTGACCCTATCATCGGTAGCATCCCTGTTCAGGATGCCCAAATCAAAGTATTTGATGTCCAAATCCAAATATGGGAGTATGAGCTGCCATATCAAACAACAAGCATCTCTAATGTACACAAGTGTCAAGAAAATAATAAATCATAAATACCAAAAACATGCAATTCATTATACTACACCGTTTGCATTTGTCTTTCACGTTGCTCCTACATGAGAATGCTGAAAGCAATTTTCTTTCTTTTTTTCTTAATGTTATTATTAAACTACTTAAGTAGTTTCATTATACGGGAGAATCACAAAAAAAGAAATTGCGTTTCTTTTTCTCAACAAACCAATAGCACAGTTATCATCTACTGCAGTTGCAATGAAGAAATTTGAGCGTACAATAATACCTTATCTTTTATCAACTTCCATATAACCCTCGTCATTTCATCTCCTGCTCAAAACAAATTCATAAAAAAAAGAAAACTTCTTTCTGAGTATCATCAAATTCACATCGTTTGAAAACAACTGAAACGAAATATTTGTAACAACTGGACTCACCATCCATCTCGACAATTGGGTTCTTGACTTTGATCCGATCCTCGACAGCGGTCGACAGAGAGGCAGAGCAACGGAGGGACAGTCGATGACTGCGTCGGTGGTGGTGGAGAACTTGTGCAGAAGCTGAGCCATGGAAAGATGCGATGGAATTTGACTTTCCATTGAACAATATTGAAGAAGAAGAAGAAGCAGAGGTTGATAGCAGCATGGTTTGCCGGCGGAGAGGGCGTAGCAGGTTTTGCATTGAAAACCAAAACAAGAAGGATTAAAGCTTTGTGGGCAATCAATCAATCGATAAACCAAAACAAATACTTTAATTGAATTGTTTTTGAATGGATCTAGAAGGAAGCAAACAAAGAGAACGAAACTGCTGTGAGTTGTCGAGAATTATTTTCTCTTCAATGTAGTGAAGTTTTTGCCACTTCGCTTCACAGGGTTTCTGTTTTGTTTTTTCTTCATTTGTTTTAATTTTGTTTCTGAAGATACAAGATTTTCTTTATAGCGAATAAAAAAGGTCCAGCCCACCAGTATCTGGCCCTTTAAAAGTGAGGGCAACTCTGAAAAACTGTTTCGCACTTCATCTGATTTTAATTTTATTATTTTTTTAAATAAAGAAATTGTGTATTATAAATTTTATATTTATATACAATTTTTATGTTAAATAAAAAATAGATCTATTCTTCAAAAAATTTCAAAATATACTTTTGTTAATGAAGTTTTTTATTTTAAATACAATTGACTCTGAAATGAGTACAAGTTCGGTCGATTGACAGAGATATAAAGATTTGCCTATTAAACACTAAACAGTGATTCAATATGTGGTTAAAAGAAAAAAAACACACAGAAACTGATGCAAAGTGAATTCTCACGAAGCTACAGAAAATTCAAAAGCCAATCTGCAACACAAATGAATTTATAGCGGTAGGAAGATTGTTATAAATTGTAGCTCTTCAAATGTGCAATGCAATCCCATAAGGTACACATTCACTAAGTTTGCTCCAGGCCACATTACAAATCAATCTGGCAGCCAATATAATATTTCAGTTCCACATATTGCACTGAGAATAACAAAAAAAATATGAGGTGATGATCTTATTCAGTTCAGATTACAATCATTGAACTAGCACCGCAGCGACTAAACTTAGAGCGTATTTTAAATATCCGTAACTGAATTTTATAAAAATAAAAAATAAAAAATAAAATTTTTAAATAATAAACTAAAAATTAAATTTTGTATATAAAAATAAAATTCTGAATTTTTTATATAATTAAACATAAAAATTATTCAGAACTCAAAATTTGATAAAAAAAAGATAAATTTACAGACATTTCAACTTAGTACTCTACGGACAAAAAATATGAAAAAGTGGCTCTTCTGATAAGGTTAAGGAGGTGTTTAGCTTTGCTTTTCTCCAATCTAACTTTTCAATTTTTTATTTCACATTTTTCAATATATATTTTATAAATATATAAAAATTTTATTTAAAAATTTAAAAAATATAAAAATTCTACAAAATGAGATCTTTTTATTGTATATTTTTATTATTTTTTTAAAAATAAAAAAAATAAAACTCGTTTTTCAAAAAAAACAAAAATATCCTTTATTTCACAAAAGCTCCATTTCATGAGCAATCCCAAACGCCCCCTAAATACTGCAAGCTCTGAGAAGATTAGATCACAACAGTTCACTTGTTAGCAACAGGGTGATTTTTTCAACCCCGAATGAACAATTGCTTGAACCAGCCTTCAGTTTACTTCGCCACTATGACTTCACTGCAAACTTCTAGCAGCCACTAAATCGTCAGTGTCTCTTGAAAGCCTACAAATATGCACAGAAAAGAGCATTAAGATAACAATTCAAGGTTAATGTCTCAAGTATTACATCATATGCATTTTGATGTTTCCTCGACTTCCTCTGCTACTTCCTCTCTGACTTGCTGCCGCTGCAAAGATAGGAAAAGATGCATTTAATAAGACCACTTTCAAAATCAAGTACCTCACAAAATCACAGGAATTTGAAAACCAACCTTTGCTAGATATTTTATCTATAACCTTTGAGGTTCTTACAGCAAACCTTTTGGAACAAGGGGCTGTTCACACGCAACAAGAAAATTATCAGTGATGAACCGCATAAACTACAATACACAGACATTTAGTGCATCATCGTGAAATGACAGATGCTTTCAGTTGCAGTCGTCTCCGCATTCGATACAGGTACATGGAGTGAACTTTGGCATGACATACCGTGTTGGAAATTGACCAAACTTTTTTAGCAAGCACTAAATACAACTTCAAACTCCAAAAACAAACACATTATTACAATACAAAAAGATAATAATTTGAGCTCTCTAAAGAACGACTCACAACTAAGAAGAATATAAAACGGTCAGCTCAGTCCCTTAGATGTTCTTTAGCTATGCGATCATTTCCGCAAGCTCATTACAGGTCTGTAGGATCATCAAAGCCAACCTTTATTCTTTTTGTAAATTGCAAAAGTAAGAACAAAGAAAATTTTGTGAATAAACTAATTGAGTAGGTGTATGTAATCATTGCAAATGTTCTAATGCTATTACGCATCTGGAAAAATCTGTAGAATGACTACAACAGATTAATTTAGCTTCCAGGGAACGAGTTCATTTGGAACTAATATCATATCCAATGACCAGTTAGTGAAGCAATCTACAAAAAGAAATCAAAGTAAATAGAAATTTTAAAATAACTTCTTTTCTGACAAGATGTGCTCGATCTCCTTGCATCTTGCCGAAATGGAATAAACTCAGGCAAGAAATACAATAAAAAACAGATTCGATCTCTATATTGATATAGCTTCAAGGGAACGAATCGAACAGGCGAATGAAATAACCCGTCGACCAGATTAAAGAAGCATTAAAACCAAAGAAATCAATAACTTTTGCCGATCTACTAACATTTCCCTTCTATTAATCAGCAAATTACCCAACAGATTAAGAGGCACTCGCACTAATCAAAATCAATTTTTCTTTCCCCAATCCGCGAATATCCCTTTGAATCTATCAGCAACTTATGCAAGGGAAAAAAGTAAAAATATAGAATAAAAAATTGTTGATTTATTTGCCTTGCTTGTTGGCAAGGCCTTCGACAAGAACCTCATTGGCAATGAAACTGATAACTCTTCCGATAAAATTTACTACCGCCGTTGTTTGATCGATCGCGATAAGAGAGTGGGGAAAGCCCTACTTTCCCAGAAGGAAAAAAACCGGGATTTGATTGAAATAATAAAGCTGCTTCTTTGTTTTCTTACTAGACGGCGAAGAGATTAGGAGCAACCAAAAACCCTAATCAGAACGTTCTGGATGAAGGAGTGTTAATGGGCTTTCCTCGTTTAGGCCTTGGCCCATAATACAGTTGTCATCAAGTCGTGTCATCTACACACACAAAAATATGTATGTATACACAGAGCTAGTAAATCACAGTAACAAATTCATCCACCGATATTACATTCGTCTCTCAGAAAATGAAAACGTAATTACTATGATGCAAAAAATTATAAAATGGTATTTAATCTAGACATACGAATTCTGCAAAGAGCTTGTATCAGTACCAAGAGAAGAGAGAAGTAGAAAACAGTATGTTTGTGTATGCTATTTGGATACAAGAAGCACCGTATGCCAAGTCAGACATTTTTACACAGCTGAAAATGATAGGAAATGATTGCAAGCACCAGTATGGCTTGACAGATAGGATCATAAACAAAAAAACAAACAGATCCCAAATACGCTTCTATGTTAATAGCTAGAAGAAATTTAGACTGCGAGTTAGAGCTATAGTCTATGATGTGTAATGGGCAGAAATATTAGCCACGTACACAACTAAAGAAGAGACATTTACCCTTGCTCCCATCAACCCGAACCTCTGCAACATCCCTCACCTTATGTAGTAGCTCTTCAAGGCCATCAACTCCATAGCTCCTGTAGTCTACACCTTTCTTGTACCTCTGCTCATAGAGAGATTCAAAACAACAAAGAGGAACTGGCTCTGAGTAACAAACCAGGAGCTCTTCAACCTCCAGCCTGAATCCTTCCAGTCGGTCATCTCCATCCGTGATCCTGTCGTCATCAGAGAAATCGTCTGAGGAACAGCCAATATTTATGCATGCTCCAACACCTAGGTTTTCTTCCAGGGCACCTTTCCTCTTCTCCTTCTTTAGCATTGCTGGTGTACTTGGCGATTTCTTCATATTTTTATCACTCAAACAGGTATTGCGGAGACAAAGAAACCTTTTCTGCCCACTGCCTACCACAAGCATCACGTCAGACATTTTCTTGATTAAGTGAACCAGTTTACAGACTCCATACTCAGCCATGTAAAGGGGCCGACCAAATTCTCGGAGGTACTCAGCTGGAAGGCGTACTAGAGGAAAGCTTCCACCTGACATCTCAAGCAGCCTCACTATTTGGCCCTTCAATCCTTGAATATCCCCAGGACGAACCCATGATAAATCTTCAGTTCCCCCATTATGAACAGCTGGTGCATCGGTCGGACCAGAAGGCAGACCCTGAGATCTTGAACAAGGAAAGAAGGGCATCACCAAGCTGTTGCTGGTAAATTTTGTTGTTGAAGGAGAAGTACTAGAATGTTCTCTAGACACATTGCAGGAGTTGTAAGAATATATCTGGTTAATACTAGTCCTAGCACCATTGTCCATCTGTTGAATCCCTCGGTAAACAATGGCCTCGTCTTCTTCCTCCTCCAGGCAATTGGAGGCATCAACTATTTTGCGGTTCATGAGGTAACCACTTATGTCAGGCACACGTGGGATACAATTCCTAGGAGGAACAAAGCCTTCTCCTTTGGCCACGCTAGCCCAATCCCACACATATCTGCCTGCGTTGCTTAGAGCAGAGGAGACTATACCGGAAGGGATGACAAGTATGATAGTGTAACCTCGTTGTCCTAGAATATGTAGAGCAGGAGCAAAATCCACATCACCGGATATCAACATGACTGAAGAAGGGGGTTTGTTGTCTAAGGCAAACAAGAACATGTCAACCAAGATTGCTTTGTCAGCAGCATCTTTTCTTCCATTAGGGACATCCACTAGTTTGACACCAGTCCTTTGGCAACCTTCTCTCAACCTTCTGGGGAACACATTGAAATCTCCATATGCAGAAAACATTGTCACAGCTCCCTTTATAAAAGGATGTACACGTAAAGCCATTCTAATATTGCCAGCAACTTCTTCAGGGCGCACATCATTGGGCACAGGGCAGTTCTCCATATCCCAAAATATACCAAGCGGACCATGTGAGGTGCCACCCAACTGGTTGGGTTGGATCAGTGATTCTGTTATCATGACTGCTTCATTGGGACTGGATGACAATGGAGTCATGCTGCTCGGTGAAGGAGTTGAACATGTAATCCTTTTCGCTTCATAAGACATTCTCTCTTCCCTATAAGTAAAGATATGCATGAACTTTTAGGTCAGAAAACGAATGAGGCGAAAGGGTAAGAAGCTAAACATTATCTCCTTAAAAGGACAATACTTGCAAAGTATGCCTTTCCCATTAGGCTTCTATATGCATTGTTAAAGAAATGAATCTAGAGTACTATTTCATCTCCTGCATATTATTCTAGTGGCTTAACTTATAGGCTTATAGCTTTAGATAAATCACTGTTGAGTATTTGACAGCATGCTACTTAACCTAGTGGATCACTACTTCCCTTTCTCAACACAAAGCATCAAGATTCGAAAAAAAATAGGGGGAAATTCTAAATTCATCATACTGAACCAATTAAACTCATAGAGCAAACTACAAACCTAGACGAATATATTTCAGAAAGACTTCAAATTTTCAAGGTATAAGCTTCCAAGTTATCGAAATTCCCATCCAGTCTTCTCAATTCATAGATAGGTTCTCAACTCCTATCTAACCACAGCCGAGTAAATCTTACCCTCGATTTCTTCTGGATCAGCTCAAACTAAGACAAATCTACAGCTCGAAATCATTGAAATACCCCTTTCTTCAGTTTCTCTTGATTCAATCCTTCTAGCCCAATCAATATACTGATTTCAATCTAATAAACAGTCCTAAAACGGGAATCAAAAGAAAGAGGCAGAGATATGTAGAGATAGAGAGAAGGGAGAGTTACAGAAACGCACCGGAGAAATTGGCCGGAGATTTTTTTTACTTAGATTTGGGAAGCTTTGACCGTCGGTGGTGGCGGAGAGATTGATTCAGATATTTGGGCGGGGGCGGTGCGCGATGATCCGAGAGAGAGAAGAAACAATTAAAATAGCTATATTTATATATACAAATTTAAAAATTCTTGCTCTATTTTGCAAAACTATTTTGTATTATTTTGTATGAATATTAGTATTATTCAGGGCCTTACTTGTAATTATCTTAATTGTGCCGCCTATCATCTATCTGTCTATTCTTCCTCCTTAACAGAAAAAATTTAACTACTTCTTTGTTGAAACAAAAGCAAAACAGAACAAAATTTTTCGCTCACGTCCAAGAAGAAAGAAACTAGCTAGATATGCAATCATGATATATAAATTCTGCTGCAATTGAGTAATAAAAGATGAAAACAATTTTGTCAGTAATCATGTTATTAATTGGTGACGGCAGTAATCCGTAAAGAAAATGGACCAAAATATATACTGTACTGTATTAAGCTAGGCTGGATCAATCAATCAATAGTTTATTATGTATGGTTACATCTTTTTGCTATTAGTAAGAAAAGAAAGATTTGCTTTGACCCATGCCTGCTATTATTGATCATTGAAATGAATGCTTATCTAATAACGGTGATGGAAAGCTTTCTATTAGATTTGCTATTATATTGATTTTGTTGGACCATAATACATAAATGTGTGTTCTTCTTTTGTTACTGTAGTTATTAGGAGTTTGTTTGAATTCTCCTGAAGCAGTTTCTTTTTTTACAGAAAAATTTTGAGAAGAAAAAAGAAGTTGGGTGTAGTGGAGATAGTGTTGGTGTTCTAATTCTAAAATTTCTTGTTGTTTCTCGTTTGTTCAATTCATCGTTTCCCGATGCCAATGGCAATGTGAGCGAGTGGAGAAATGAACTAACAAAAACAAGCTACAAAGGAAAAGTAACTGTTCTTCTTCAACACATTCCAAGAAGCAGCAGATTTCAATAAGCACACCAACAAAGAAAGCAGTGACTCGGTCAGTAGGAGCATGAGACTCGTTTAAGAAGAATCGATCCCCCATCAAACAAAACGAGAATCAAACTTTTTAATTAATTGAAATCCCAGAAAGAAAAAACACGAAAGAATAAAGCAACCAGAAAAGAAAAAAGAACGTATGACATGTGTTGTTTATACCACTGTTTCTTAACAACTCTTTTGCTTTCTTTCTTCTTCCTTCTTTCTTTTTGCTTGAAAAAAGGAAGAGAGAAAGAAAATGCGCGCAATTTCTGTTTCTGCACCGCACAAGTTCTTTCTTTTGCAGTAGTACGACCCACATGTACTTACTTTCTTTCTTGTGAATATTTTTTTTTTGAAATCACACTCTGCATGGTGATTAATTAATTAAGAAGAAGAAAAAAGACACTAGTAAACGATTAGATGGACTGCTGCTTTTTTATTTGATTTTGGTTGTGAAATGTTAGATTCTTCAAATTTAGTTATTTTGAAATTTGAAGTTAATTAATGATCTATCTATCTCTCTGTATGTTTGTCTCCTGCTGCTCTGCTCAGTCCTGCTGCACACGTAGTTCATATATCAACTAAGCACCTCTTCAAATCTTTATTACAGCTCTTCTACCTATTTGTTCTTCATCTGGATCACCCTTTCTTGTGTTCTGCCGTAATCTCTCTTTTCTCTTTAATCTCTACCAATCCCCACTAACCTTGGTTTTTTCTGCTTGGCTATGCTCTTCTCTAGGTTGCATCACTTGTGTTTCTTTCACATATTTCTTGATTATTAATCACAGTTCTTTTCTTGCTTTCTTGTTTCTTATTAGTTTTTCTTTATAAAATTCCGTTAAATCTTTGTTTTTCCTTTCGGCAAGATTTCTTCTTTTATTGAAACTCTGAAAATTTGTTTCTTGCTCATCAAAATATACAGTTTCTCGATTTCTTAGATTTTCCAAGAATGGGTTGGAGAAAGATTTTGGTAGTGCCATTAGAGCAGGTTCTTGCTTCTCCATCAAACAAAAAAGTCCTATGGGGTTTTGCCATGGGCGTCACCTCCTCCTTGATAGCATTCTCATTGCTCTACACTTTTACAACCACCTATGCCGCCAACGCTGCCGCCGACGCTTTCTCTAGGTTCTTTTTCTTTCCTCCTCGGAGTTCTACTCACCACTATTACGGTAGTCTTCAAGCAAACTCTTCTTCTTCTTCTTTTTCCGTTGTTGTTAAACAAGAAGAAACTGTAAAGAACCAATTCTTCAGAAATTCTTCTTCACCTGTAGATGATAACGTTTCTGTAGAAAACACCCATTACGACAATTCTTTATCAAATTCATCTTCTTTTGTTGAAGAGGCTAATTTCAGCAACTTCACTTCAACTTCTTCTTCTGCTTTCATTAAAGAACTTGAGGGAAACGTATCTGTGGAGGCCAATTCCAGCGCTGTCTTGCAAAGTTCTTCTACTGTCGTTGCTAACGGAGAAGATGGAGATGGAAATGTCGATATCAATACCAACAATGTTCTGCAAGAGTCTGCTCCTGGAAATGGTAGACATGACAGTGATGAGACACAAAGCAGCAATCTTTCAGTAAATCATTCTTCTAACAACAATAATAGAGGAAACGGAAATAGGACTGAGAGCGGCCAAGAGAAGAAGAGGAAGAAGAGAAGGAGAAGAAGGAGAACTTCTACAGGCGCAGGGAATTCAGGTAATGCCGGCAGTGCTGTGAATTCAGAACAAAAGGATAGTAAGGCAGAAAAGAAGGCTGAGGAAGATAATGGATTTGAAGCAGAACGGAAGAGTGTGAGTGATAATGGTGACGCAGAAGGAGTGCAAGAAACTGCTTCTACGGTAGGTGAAGGAGCTCATGTTGCCGCTGTCTTTCAGAAGTGTGATATCTTTGACGGCAGGTGGATAAGAGATGAGAGCATGCCGTATTACTCTGGTGGCTCATGCCCTTTCCTGGACGGTGACTTCAACTGTCACAAGAATGAAAGGCCTGACACAGACTTCTTGAAATGGAGATGGCAGCCATTTCAGTGCAACATACCCCGGTGAGTGCTTTGTTAACTAGAATTTGTTGCCCTATGAATATTGGTTGAAAGGCGAGATTAGAATCTTTTGGAGCTTAAAGCTATGGTGCAGAACTGGAACTTATGTATAGTACTTGTAGTTGTAAGTAAAGTGAGGAAAAAATGTTGGATTGTAGACAAACTCAAAAAGACTAGTAACACAAGGATACACTTGGAAGAGCTGTCCTTAAAATGATCAATGCCACTTCGTATAAAATACGTGAAACTGCAAGAGAAGTGTATATCTGTGGTAGAAGAACCATAGATATACTCATAGATCAAATGTTACTCTTAAGTGATTATTTTCATGGTTTCTAGTGTTGGTTTGACAGGGACCATTGGGGATTTGGTTTAAGTTTTCGTGCTATAATGTTAAATCATGTATGCCAACCTATCTTCTGTGCCAGTGGCAGAGCCAAATACAGAAGAGGGGTCAGTTGTACCCCCTCGAATAGAGCTTACCCTTAACATTTCTAGCTAGGTGTCTCTTATGAACTCTCTAAATTATAAGCTTGACTCTTCTTAGTTCTGGGTCCTGGCTTCTGCAGTGCCAACGATATGTTTATTCCACAAAAGGTGAAAAGAAAAACCAGATGGGAATTACTATATTGTGAAAAGTAAAATCTTCCTATCCCTTAAATATGAAGATAAAAATGAGTTCATCAACGTACAACCGCCCTGGACTTTAGGTCTGTGAAGTTTGAAGCTCTTATAATCTTCATATGCGAAGTAGCTGCAGGTAGTTTTACAAGATAGACAGATGGGGTCATAGACATATTTCACCATTATGGTTTTTGTGGAAGATGTCAAAACATTTAAAATAACACATTTTTTTTCGTATTTCACTGTATGATTATGGTTTTGATTGTTGCCATCATTGTTTTGTACCTTGGTAGGACATCAATGAAACACACAGTTCTTGTTTTGGATTGATCTTATATCATATTTATTTTTATATCCTTTTCGGTAAAATCTGTCACCAACTTTTTATCTTTTGCATTTGATAGTTTGAATGCTACTGACTTTCTCGAAAGACTAAGAGGACAAAGGCTAATCTTTGTGGGCGACTCGTTAAATCGAAATATGTGGGAGTCCCTGATCTGCTTACTACGCCATGGTGTGAAAAATAAGAGGAAAGTTTATGAGGTCTCTGGTAGGCAAAACTTCAAAACAAGTGGTTATTACTCATTCATATTTGAGGTGAGTGTGTTTCTGTTGGTAAATCTTCAACTCTTTTTCACATATTCCTTCCGTTTCTCTGATTTACAAATTGAAAAGCAGGAGTATAAGTGCTTTGTAGATTTTGTTAGATCTCCATTTCTGGTGAAAGAGATATTCACGAAATTTGCAAATGGTTCTCTTGATGAAAAGTTAAAACTGGATGTACTTGATGAGACGACAGTTGCATACCGTACTGCTGATATCATAGTTTTCAATACAGGCCACTGGTGGACTCATGAGAAAACATCTGCAGGGTTAGCATCTCTTCATAACTCAACTCATCTGTGAATGTTTAAAACTTCATCAGAATTTCAAAGAAATTCCATTCTCACCCTCTGGCGTTCTCCTTTATGTTAATAGAGTAGACTACTATCAAGAAGGCAATCATGTGTATCCCCTTCTTGAAGTCACAGAAGCATACAGAAAGGCTCTCAAGACGTGGGCAACATGGGTCGACAAGAACATCAACTTCAGAAGAACCCAAGTATTCTTCAGAGGTTATTCTCTCACTCATTTCAGGTAACTAATTCATAAGGAAACATTTTATGCTGTATCGAGATGTTCTAGATACTGACATAGTAGTTTGCAAGACTTCTCTTCTGATGTTTAAAAATGTCCTGTTCCACTTGTCTGCAGTGGTGGGCAATGGAACTCAGGGGGCCAGTGCCACAAGGAAACAGAACCGATCTTTAATGACTCCTACCTCACAAACTACCCATGGAAGATGAAAACTCTAGAGGAAATCTTACAAACAATGAAAACTCCGGTGGTTTATTTGAACATCAGTAAGCTTACAGATTACAGGAAAGATGGGCACCCTTCAATCTACCGAAAAAGATACAATTCAGTTGAAGAGCAGATTGCAGCCGAGAGGTCTCAAGACTGCAGCCACTGGTGCTTGCCTGGAGTTCCAGATGCATGGAACGAGCTACTGTACGCATCTCTTCTGATGATTGGCAGAGGATCATGGAAGAGTTGAAGAGAATAACAATTATATCTGTGCATGAACAAAGAAGGCAAAAAGTTCTCCGTACACAATTCCATTTGTCGAACAAAGTTTTACTTGTGAGTTCCTTGTAACCCTAGTTATTGCGGAAATCTGCCAATAACAACGGGAATTACATCTGTACAGCCAGTGTGCTTCTTTAAAATTTTTACACAGGTGAAATAAACCCATTGGCAATGTATGATATTGCAATAAGCCAGATGCATCAGATAGTTTGAGCGAGTTGTTCTGTTGTAACTTGTACGATTGATGTCTTGTATGAAATTCCTTTGAGTGAAATGCATATTGCAAGTTCTTTTATACGATCTTACAAAAAGAAAATCTTCTTTTACGGTGCTGAGAACGGGTTATTTATTTTCGATATTGCTTGTAATATATTATGAATACAGGCAGAGTTTATTTCAGAACAATCAGGCAGCATGCCATCATGCTCCAGAAGACACAAGGAATTGACCACAAACAGAAGAAGCAAGTGAGCACAATGGATTATTTCCTTCCACCTTCAAAAAGAAGCAGAGTGAACAATGGATACAACAACAACAACAACAAGAACTACAACGATAGCCCTATTGCCCGTTACATGACTTGCCGGTTCACCATGCTCCAGCTAGAAGCTTTTCTTGTTGCGGATGAAACATTCAAAGCTAAATTAAGCTTGCAGCTGAAACATGGATAAACTAGAGGAGGAAGAGCATTTCAATGCTTTCCCTCCTATCCAAACACTGTCTACATTTTAAGACCCCATCAAATGGATAGCAATGCTAGTAACAACTTTCATTGCTCTGAAAGAGAGCAATGAAAGAAGAACAAGAACAAAGTGGGATCTTGTGAAAGTGTTGCAGTGAGAGAGGTTCCAATATGGAGTACTCTGGCTTCTATATATTGACACTTGGGGAGGGAAGTGGAGAGCAGCAGTACTCCCAATAGACACAAGAACAAAAAAAGAAAGACCTGCTCTTTGTTCAAAGTGCTCTTGCTTTTTTTCTTGCAAACAACAACTATAAACAATTTTTCTTAACATAGAAACCTTCATCCTACTAATGTGAGATAACATTGTGTTAATTCTTTTATGTTCTTGTGCTTTACTGAAAATCATATCATAATATCAAAGGAGAGGAACCTTATTCTGTTTGAAGTTTTTTTATTACCTTTTGCATGTGGAATGATTAGTTTCTTTCACATATATTAAACCTGTAATCCACTATGTATGATTTGAGCTTATCAGGATCATATGCTAAACTTATAATTCTAATATCAATAGTAATCTACACTATAAACTTATTCTTGATTTTTAGGAATATGTTAAGACACTTGTCCACTATAAACTTATTCTTAATTTTTTAGGCAAGCAAATTCAACTTCCCTTAAGCTGTTTTTAGCACTTCATACATAACAATGCTGTAAGTGGAACTCATGTTTTAGCAAAAGATTAGACCTCCCCATTATCTGTCTTCCTCTGTTTCTCTTCATAAGCTTTTGAGTTGTTTACTTTCTGCTAAAAGTTTGATTTGCATAGGAGATATCTTATTATAGTTTTAATATAATGCAAAACATGTATCCAATGATGAAACACTTAGACTATCCACTCGCTTGTTTCAAAGTTCCAAACTTTACTCTTCTGTTGGCCCTCCATTATATAAGCATAAATAACTGACAAAGCCGTCGCATCAAATCTATCAAATGATTATTTTTTCTGTAATTGTGAAATAACTTTGACGACCATATATAAGATCGTTAGATTAGGCCAAGATTTTTCTGGAAAGCAAAGAGATTATTAAAAGAACAAAAACCCATTACTTCAAGTTCCATCAAAAGAGAATCTTTAGATAGATTATTCATAATGTCACATTACTAGCATTAAGAAATGATAATGTCATACAGCACTTACCATATAAGCAAATAAAAAAGAAAGCTTCTTTTCATTTGTAGCTCACTCAGCTTTTCACTTTCTTTATTTCTGATAGATACACAGATGGAATAAGCTCTAGAGAGAAAAGATCACAACACATAATTGACAGGTATCACATGAGAAACAATTTTCTCATCCTGTTCGAGACTTGTTGTAGCTGCAAATCAACTTCATCAGGTAGGTAGCAAACTCTCAGGTTTCCAAATGCGGGGATGCTTATCATACAACAAGTAGGTAGCAACCGAAATACGTAAAATCGAAATGTATGCAAGTAGAAATACATATTACTAAAATTTACAATCAATGTCAACATTCAAGTTAACAATTCAACATTCTGATCCACAAAACTCCGAAAGCCATAACGCCTCCAAATTACCTGCAGCATTTAAATTCAAACTTTCAAGCACCTTACTTCACTCATAATACAAATACACAATCAATATATACTACTGAAATTTCTATAAAGTCAATAATTTGAAATATGAGTTTTCTATACAGTTCAATAAAATTGAGTTATACAAAATTTTATAAGAAAGAGTATTATTACTTAGATAATTAGTATTACCTTCTCATGCTGTATAGAGAATTAGTACTATTTTTGATAGGAGATTTTGAAGAACGCACTGCCATGAAAGCTTTCAAGCGGCGGTCTAGCTTTCTTTTATTTGTACAAAAGACAATGGATGTTGCAAATTGGTAGAAAGACATACTAGCAGACTTTGCAAAATCAATCAAGTAAAAATATTATTGATAATTTGAAGCAAACGAATTACAGAAGTTTTACTGAAGAATAGCAGAGTGTTTCACGCTCATCGCGTAGAGATATAGCTCCGGTCTAGACAAAGATGAAGATTTCATACACATTATCTTGAAATCTTCTTCATCTCCGATAACAAAAGGTTGGAACTTCACGGTGCCTGATGGCGTCAAACGGTGTGGAAATCTGTATATAACAATCAAAGAAAATCCCGATTTGTCGGTCATGAATTTCCGGTACAGTCTCTCTTCGAACTCTGCATACGTCATCTCTTTTCTTATAGATATCGTCTTTGATTTGCCGCCGATGTAGCAGACACCATCGGAAGCTTCTATCATCTGCCCGTTCATGTAACACATTGCTGTAAAATTACCTTCCTCTGTTCAAAACAGTAAACAATCAAAGCTAAAATCTCGAGAATTCAGACGAGTTTCCTTTGTTTTTATTATTGAAACAACAGATTTAACCTGAAGCGATAAACTCATCTGAACATTGCGAGAGTTCCACGTGGCAGTCGCTCCCGGAGACGACTTTATCAGGTGGTGGTGGTAAAGGATCAAGGAAACCAATGGGCAGTTCCACATATTCACCACAGTATGAAGATTCAGATTCAGAATCGCTGTTCTTGGCCGCGGCGGAGCCGGCATTAGATGGTTGTAGAGGATCGAGGAAACCCGGTGGCAGTTCGATGAATTCGCCATTATAAGAAGATTCAGAATCACTGTGACTCTTCTCAGTCTCCTTATTTGCCTCGCCGGCAGCCGGCATTTTCTCTACAAATCGTTCTAAATCCAGCCGCGGCAAGGGCGTGTTTAGTTCTATCTGTACGTGCGAACTAGTTGTGCCTTGACTTGACATATGTCTAATTACCAAGAGGTCCTATTTTGAAAATTTTCTTTCTTTAGTTTTGTTCAAGGACTGCAGGTTCACGCATGCCCTGATATTCCATAGTTCTGGAAGACAGGAACTGAACGGCAGCGGACGAGCATCGTCGATGATGAACAGGGAGGTATTTCTTTTTGTCGCTCCACCGCCGCCTTCTTCTTCCTGGTAACTTCTTTTTTCAAAAAATTTTCTGTGGACATTTTATGGAAGGTAACTTTCGTTTTTTACTGTTTTTCTTTGGAAGACATTAGCTCAAATCTAATACGACAAGTTGGAAGGTTAAAGTTATTGCACAATAATAATGTTTCAGGGAAACCATAAGAATTACAATTTTATTCCCAAGAAGTGTTTTATTTGTAAACTTCCATGCAATCTGTCACCTGTCCAGGCTTTACACAGATATATTTTGTCGAGGTGATGCCTTCAGAAGGATTCTACAAATGCAAAGATCGAACGATGTTTCCTGTATAGTCCAGGTATGCCAGGATTCATATGAGCACTAGTTTGCTTTGAGCCTAGGAATTTTTAATTTGCATGGCATGCTAATGCCATTTGTTTGGATTGGATATAAGAATTGATGCTGAGGGTGCATCTGTTTTATTTACAGTTAAAAGCCTTAGGGATTGATGATATCTTGGGCTTTGATTGGTTAGCAGCTCCTCCTCCAGAAGCTATGATTAGAGCCCTTGAGGTTCTTTACTCCCTTGGGATTCTTGATGATGATGAAAGCTTTCGTCACCTAACCTACTGGTTTTCAAGTTGCTGAGATTCATGGAGTTTTAACCGTCATATGTAGGCTAATGTTGAAAAGAATGCTAAGTGGACTTCGCCACCTAGGTCTTATGTTTAGATATTTAAGAATGTGTTGCTTTTCAGGGAGTCCTACTTCCTAATGTTCTCTTGTTACTTGGAAGATTTCTACTAAATTCTCTGAGATAGTAATCTAATCCTTGCTGTCTTGTCCAATAAGAGCAATGAAGATATTACCTGCAAGATTAGCTCTCCGTGAAAGAATATTCTACAGGATAAAGAAGATATAATGTACCTTCAAAGAAATGGAATGAAAAGCCTACTTGTAGGATGGAAAAGATGCTTTTATAATAAGGCTTTGATATTTATCTTGTGAAGGATGTTGAATTCGTTAATTACAAAAGTCAGAGCAAAATATACATTAAGATATCACATGAACTCCCTGTTCAATAAAAAAAAATTAGAAATGAGAAGAAGAGCATCTGTGTTTTGTTGAAAGATCTATCTGAATATGCTGAATGTATTCTTTTGTTAATTTCTAAATCAGTATGCAGAAGAAGGTCGTCGAGACTAGGAACAACTCAGCAAGTTGTCGAAGTGGCTCGATATATGTCTTAAATCATATAACGATTACACACAGGTACCCCTATCATCTCAACATTCTTTACAACATTTTATGTCTATCCTATTAAGCTTTACTGTTCCACCTTTAGTATTAAGATAGTTTCCACACTATTGTAAGACATCCTTTGCATTTAACTTTGCTAAATTTAAAGTTTTTAACTTGTTCTTTAAGTTTGGTAATGGCATTTCTCTAGCTTCTTTCTGCCAGATTCTTAGGAAGGCAGTAGTGGCTGGATTCTCTTGCCATTTAGAGGTAGCAATCCTTCCCTAATTTATTAACTTATATTAAATATCATTTAAAAAATTATTTATTTTTTTGAAGTAATGTGAAAGTTCTTGTACCTTTGAATTTGAAAAGAAAGTGCTTTGCATGTCTGCTTCTACTACCATATGATGTTGGTTATACCTTTAGTTGATGAAATGCAAATTAATTTAACATGCTATGATTCTCTTTGAACTATTGGACTTGAGTGTGGGATGTCATTTGTCATATTCTTGCAATGAAATGACTCATGAAAGTTTACATAATAGGTACGGACTGCAAGTGTGAGATGCACGTTTAATATTGTGCGTGTTTCTGTATTTGGAAGATATTTAGAGATTGATTAATGCTGCTAGGGTCCGCAGTCATGTTGATCGTAAACTTCGACCCACCGTTACCAACTTGGATTCTAAAAACATTAAATAGTCTTGCCTTCACTTCCTTCTTACATTCAAATCCCTTGACCTTTCTTTCAAGCAGGTTGAGAAAGCCAAACTATCTGAAATAGAAAGACCACATTATGCATGTAGGTCTTCCCTAACTTAAATGTAGTATTGAGCCCACAGAGATTAAGTTGATGATGAAATTATCAGGACAAGACAGTCCATTGAGTTAGATATGCAAACTCTCAGTTTTGTTAGTCATAGACTGCCATGTTCCTCAACATTTGGTGTAGAGTACTGCAATTCAACTACAACATCGCCAGCTGCTTAGTTGCATGCATCCCTTTGGCAAACGTTGCCACGAAATGTATCTTCGTAGTTGACTGTTGTACACAGGAGTTAACTACTTGATTACTGATGCAAGAAATTTGTAGTTAAAATTTGCTAATAGACGTTTGCACAACTTACTTGTTTTGACACCTCCTCCTGACTTGTTTTAAAGGAATACGATGTACAAGACAGTAAGGAGTTCTCAAAGTCTATATCCATCCATCATCTTCAGGTTGATGTGCTATATCATCATGAGTCTATTATACCATAGTCCTGCATATGTAGATTTGTTTGGTGTACTCTGGGTATCTGCTTTACTCAGATACAGGTTCTCATATGCCCATCCATTCTCACGGTTCCTGTATTTTGGACCTGTGTTGTAGTTTCAATTTTAGATCTGTAAATGATTGAAGTACACACTGACCACATTTTGTTATGTACAGAATCTGAAGTGGGTGGTACACCAGTCACTCTTATACACTGACGAACACTATATGCAGATAGTAATCACCATCAAACCGTCATGGTTAACAGAAGCTGCTCCTTTTTATCGACTCCGAACTCCAAACCCTAGCTTCTTTAAAAGTCACAAAATCCAGAAGAAGTGAATGCTGTGGAATACAAGTATTAGAATTTAATATGATATCAGATGCTTAGTGGACTTGGGTATCTCTTAGGTTCTTACGCATAGAGAACTTCAGAAATTAGGTGATCTTCTGGATATAACCACGCGCCCATGGTGTTTATTGTACAACTTAGACACTAAAGAAGAAATTCAGAAGGCGAACTGGTGAACAATGAGCATGATTACTTTTGGATAGTTTTAGTTCCTTATAGTACTGTGGATTGTTTTCTTGTTATTTTGAGCTTCTTTTCAATGATGATTACGCTTGATTAATCGTGTAAGATGAACATTAGATTGTTTGTTAAATCTTATTTTGTTTCTAGCAGATATTCACTTATGCCAGCGATTTTTCTTTCTGTCTATGAATATAGATAGTCAGAATTTTTACGTCTTGTGTTCGCTGGCTTTGTTGTTGTAAAGGAAACAGTTACATGTCAACAACAGAACAACGGTAGTGGTCTTCCATAATATTGTAATTTCATATCCAAGCAAATACTTCAAAACGACAGCACATTTGAAGGATCAGTTTCAATTCCTTACAATAACTAAGCTGTATAAACACAACAGGAATACAATCCCAAAATCTACAAATACATACAAATAGAAAAACATTAAAAAAAATAAATTAATGACTTGTTTTAATGTTGCAATTTACGGGGAGAAGAAATATATCCTTTCAGTAGAGTCCTTCCTCGTCGACGGGAGTGCCGTAGCTCGATTTCAAAACTTTGTCATACACATGGTCCTTCCAGTCAGACAAAGATGCAAACGGATAAAGGCCAGCAAACGATGGTAGTACGATCAAGAGGATTATGAAAAACGTGAACCGCCTCATCCAGTATGGAGGTATGACTGTTGCAGTTCCTCGAGAAACAGAGACGCGACCGTAAAGTACGTAATACAGAGAGGCTGGGAACAAGCTTACAAGGAAGTGAAGGAAACAAAGGCACTCCCAGTAGAGAAGCCACTGATAACCCTTCCCACCAAGCGTGTCAACGCAGAGTTTACCAGCAATACCACATGCGCCTCCTAGTAGGAGGAGAATGAATGTCACAGGCATAGTTGGACCGACTGTCGCCGAACGTTGGAATAGAGAGTAAGCAACAACCAGTATCATCAGAAAACCGAAAGACATGCGGCTCAGGATCATAACATGACATTGCAATATCTGCCAACTGGAGCTGAAGGCGGACACTTGCTTTGGCATCCACCAAGATTTTGACTCCTGGTTGTCAAAAAATAAATCAATTTCAGAACAGTGAGGAAAAACCTGAGATCTGTACATATGATCCTAAGAATTTGGAAAGGAAAGTATTCCTATGAATTTGTAAAGGGAAGTGTAAAAGGAAAGCATTACGGAACCTGGGTAATTGGCGCACACGCTGCTGTTGCCTCTGTGAGTCTATGGTACGAAAATGTATACGCACCGTATACAAGAGAAGTGCACATAACAATTAAGCCTGCAACCAGGAGATCAATGCACTTTCTTTGCAATTCTGTGTACCTCAGGTCCTGCATCTGGTTTCTCAATTTCTCTTCTTTGAAAGATGCTTTTGAGATCAGCATGGATATCTTGGTCTTCTCTAGAACGTTAGCATACGAACTCAGAGCTAACTGGTCTTGCTTCAGTTGCAACCGTTTCATATTCAGGTTTATCTCAATCTCCTTGAGATCATTACTTCGACCCTGTTCCATCACAGATCTCTGGAAGGTACTCAGTACAGATTGACCATAATCAGAACTGCCTGCTCCTCGAGAAGTTTGAACCAACTGAGAATTTGCAACACCGTGCACTATCAGTTGGTTATTAACAGGATCCATGCCAACATCACTTCGGGAGTCTTCAAATGTGCAGGAATTGAAGCCCTTCAAAGTCGGCCCATCATTGTACGAACTGCTCATCTCAGTTGATGTGTTTCCTTCTTCAACTTCATTCATTGTTTCTCGAACTTCAGATGTGTCGTTAATAAATTTCAGTGTCTTCAGTGTACTTCCAAATGACTTCTCAAGGTTTCTCATAAAAAGCTCGTACCTATTTCCATTAATCTGCTTGAATACAGTTGCTGATCTTAAGTTTGTATACACTTCAATGAGCAAGGATAGCTAGAAATCATTCATTAAGCAGTTTAAGAGGACCTCACATGTCTTATTGACTCCTCTATGGCTGAAATACATAACTGCATTGAAAAACTAAAATAATCATTAAGCTGTCTTACGTTTCTTGTACTGCATGATAGATGTAGAAAGAGATGAGACTAGTAACCTACCCTCGAAACTTGCTGTGAAGGAATCTTCTTTTGCAAGTTGTTCTGATCCAAAAACTGCAACATAGAGATATTCGCAGAGTTCAAAACAACAATCTACAAGTATAAAATGAAAATGGCTCAACTGACAAAATGCTCCAATAGCAGTAATTTGCTCATGTATGCAGGTCCGGCAAATAGCGGCCTTTGATCTCAAGAGTGCTATTAAGGTTCAATCACTATCTAGGAAATAGGTGAACAAGGAAGAAGGATTAGGCATCTTCAGGAAATGTTCAGTACATTTCTGAAAGCATGTTGAAGATGATGTTTCAACCAGATCACAAAAAACCACTCTATTGACCAGAAGTACACAAGTCATAGACTTCCATAGGATAATAAAGCAGAGTCAACAGAAGCAAACCTCCAAAATAGTTCATCTAAGAAGGAATGAACTCTAGAATTGAAGTGAACAACAAAAAAAATAGCACAGACCAAAATTACTGCATACTCAAGAATAAAGTAATTAGGCCAAATGAGAAAAAAGTGTTTAGCTTCAGGGACGTGTTAGTCTTCTCAGAAAGTGTGCTTCCAACGCTTACAAGACATATTTCTGTCCCAAGAGTAAGGAACAATTACCGATAGGCTAAAGTTAACTTGATGTCACAATCAAGATCTGAAATTCAGTAACACCAAATTAAGGGGACCAATTTTCTAATTTCAATAACACTATAATATATTGGATGGCGTCGTGTCAAAGACAAAAAATACTTTGCAGTTTTAATAACTTGAACTAGTTACAATTTAGAACTCCTACATTTAATCTAAGCATAAATAGTGGTAATTGACATTTTTTAACTTAAAGTAAGCATTTCTTTCAAACATATAGTAAATTTTATCCATCAAGTTTGTCAAGTGTATTTTGACCTCATTGTCTAAATCCTAAGGTGTTGGCTTTGAGTAGAGTTCTTAGTAACTTTCAGTGATGGATGAATAATTGTGCTGATATATTATTGGTATTCCAAAACATTGTCAATATAGACAACAAAAGCCACCACCCGCAACTTATATCTCAATAGATCCCAGCACAGAAAATTATCTTCCATAATACTACTATCTCCCATCATTAATGAAATTACAACTTCAACCCAACATAAAAAAATACAGAACAAGCTATGTCTGCGTAAGAGAGATTACGAGTAACACGTACCAACATACCAAATAAGAACTTTGGCCACTCAAAAACTTAAAATATACAGATCGTCCCCAAACACTCAACTGCATCCCTTTATCACCATTAAGAACCAAACTCTTACAACAAAAGAAAATGCATTTGCATCTGAAAACGAGGGATGAAAGATTAAATGAGCTGTTTCAAGGACCTTGATCCCAAAGTACTCGGAAATTGCCAGAAACTACCAAATAGCCAAAGAAATATGTAAATGTTTTAAACCCTTTGCAATTTATCATAAAGAAATAATCATTCCCAGAAATAAAAGCAGAAGATAAGCTGTTTCAAGAAGTTTTGAAATCAAAGAACTCACAAACAGCAGAACTATAGAAAAAACCAAAACCATCAATTGCTACATTTCCTTCCAAAATAGCCACAAAGAACCAAAATATTCCAAAAATAAAAGTAGTATTTAAATCTAAACTCCAGGAAGATTACCATAAAGACAATCAGAATCCTTTCATCGGTTTATCTCATCCCAATTTTTCACAAAGATCCAGCCTTTCCCAACGAAAAGAGCAGAAACAAACCTCAATCACTGCTGATAACTACAAAACGATCAAACAGTTCAATTTGCTTCTTCCATCCAAAAATTGCTACAAAGAACTAAATTTTCCCAACAATGAGAGCAAGAATCAACTCAACCAGTAACCAGACAGACAATACAAACAGCCAAATTTACCATAAAGAACCAGTGTTTCCCACAACAAAAGCAGGAACCAACTAAACCATTAATCAGAGAACTTAAAGAACTAAACTTTTCCAACAATAAAAGCAGGAATCAACTCAACCACTGCGGACATGTACCGAACAAAAAATCAAGCTATCCATAAAGAACCAACCTTGCGTAACAAAAGACCAAAATTTTCTGAACAGCGACAAATAACTACATGAATAAAAGAACCAACCTGAGCAACAATGGCGGCAAAAGACATCCCAAGTGGAAGAGCTAGTTCTGGCAGTCCCTCATTATTCTGATCACCACTTTCATCTCTCCGCCGTCTGTAGTAAACTTGCTGTGCAGCGTGTCGCCGGAGTCGAACACCGTTTTTGCTCTTCCGTCCCACCGAAAACGTTGAAGAAGGATAAGAAGTCGAAGGAGCACAAGAAGAAGAAGAAGAAGAAGAAGGAGGAGGAGGAGGAAATTCTTGAGTGTTTTCAAGTTGGAGATCCTTTCCCTTGGTATTCCTGTTCTGGCACGGAACGAGAGAGAACACCTTGGACACTCTTGCTCCGTCGTCGGCGGCCATGGTGAAGAGCGCGCCGAGAAAGTTCTCGGCTTTTTGTTTTCGTGTTTCTTGAAATCTCTGAGAGAGAGTGCGTGGATATTTCTGGTTTGGGTCTGGTGGGTGTTCTTGGATTGAGTCGAGTCGACTTGAACCCAACGAACAAAAAATAACTTGGAATATATTTACTTATGTTATTATACAATGAACTTGAATGCTGAAAGCCACTTGGAACTCTGCTTTGTTTTAAAAGTTTGAATTTCAAGTGTTCTACTTTATAAAATATTCAAAATCTCAATATAGAATAAAAATTAAATTAATAACAGATTCCATCTCCCAAATCACAAAAAAAAAAAAAAAAAAAAAAAATTGTTTTATGAATTTTGATCATAAACATCAAAGTTTGATGTTTTAAACCACTATTCATATTAAAAGTAATTTTTCATTTTACTAATCATATCATTAAGATAACAAGAATGAGGGCAACAAAAAATAAAATAGAATTAATAAATTTCCTTTAATTTAGAAGTGTTTGATAGTATCAAACAGCGATCCGTTTTGACTACAGTTATGTTGCATCTAATTTCATGCATTCCCTGCTTGAAAATGAAACTCAAGCTCAAGATTTTCTGACGATTATATTTGAGGAACATCTACAATGTTGTTGTAATGTTTCACCTTCACTAGAGAGAGCTAGCTCACTTCTGCAAAACCATCATCTCTACTCCGAGCAACTTACTCCATATCTGTCTAACGATATAGAAGATGAGGACCGACAATGAAACAGCAACGACGAAGACGAACAAATACAGCAGATTGTCAACGCCAACTCTGTTGCTATTTTTTTGCTCCTTGTCGGTACTGCTCAGGCTGGTGAAGAATGCCGTCGAGAACCATTGCTGCTCCAGTTTCACTATCGCTCCGTTCTCGTGCAGTTTCAAAATCGCCTTAGAGAACTCGTATGCCAACCCGCTGTTCTTATTCTTTTCGAAGGCCTGACAACCAGAAAGATCATTATGCCTATATAAATAAGCACGGGAAGGAAAAAGGAAACAAATAAACAAAAAAAAAAAACAACCGATTTTTGTAACGATACGCACAAAGCCGAAGCCGCCAAAGCGCTTAGTAGGACCTACAGCAGTGAAGCCATCGTGTTCCGTTAGCAGGATTTTAACATAGGGTAAACCCAAAAACGCATGTGTTATAGAATGATTGGAGAAAGCCTTCAAATAGTCTTCTTCATTTGCGAGCCGAATTATTTGGGTATCCTTGTACTTAAGGTCGGTCTTCAAATAGTCGACGATGAAAGAGACCTTGTTACAACCTGCTTTTCCGTCGACGTCCAAAGGATGGAGCCGCGGAACGACAATTATGCCCGTAAGGTTTGCCGTGTAGATAGCCAGCAAAAACATTACAAAAAATTGGTTCGCCACCAATATTAATCGCGCATACCCGTTTTGAAGTTTCCCTATATACAAAATAATCACGAGCTTCGCAAATAAGATATATTTGAGTTCAAGCGTATAAAGCTTTTAGCAATGTTTACGAATGTAAAACTAAATATAGTTAGTAATTACCATGTCTTTGGAAAAAAATGGATGTCACGAAGAAGAGAACTGAACCAAGCTGGTTGAGGAATTTCCCTCTACCGAATATTTCACTCGTTTGCCTCTCGAAGTACCAAACCAAGAATCCTGAGGTCATCAAGGTAAGAGCTACAAGCATCCACACTTGGCTTTGAAATGGTTCGACGAAAAGCCATGGCCCAAGGACATGCCTTTTCGTTCTAACAATCTTCGTTATGCTATTGCTGATTATGGGATGTGTGAATTCCACTATCTCTGCGCGTTCTGAAGTGATTGAAAAATCTCCTACTGCCATGTCGAATACCTAGTACAAGTATATTAATTACAACGGAAATTAAGAAAATCATACATTTAACGTTAATATATTCGATGTAGTTATTTAGTGCATAGATATTCCCTTCATATGTAGCAGTTCCAAGAACTTTAATTGTATCGTTACTGCATACCTGGAGAGCTACTTGTTTAATGACTTCATCGTAGACGCCGGAGATATTTGAGAACTTGTAGTCCAGGTGAAAACCTAAAATTTTGGCACACTCCTGAAATACGTCCATGAAGAATCCCTCATATCCGATGACATTGCCGTTGTTGTCAAACACCTTGTCGACAAGACGTGTAAAGGTAGGACGATCTGGAACAACAATTTTCAGCTTTCTAAATCCGCCGGGTTGCCGTGATCTGCTCGGACGTCCTGGCCAAAAAACAGGTCCTAAATCCTCCACCATGCCGGTACTAGTGCTCATATCTTCCTCATTCTGATAAAACGCTGATGATCCGTAGGACCAAAGGCCTAGCTCAATGTATTTCTTTCCGATGACATTGATTACCCAAAATGCAGGTGAAGAATCGTTTCCGGCAGTTGTCGGTAATAGTTCACGGTCGTCTTTTCCTAACTTAATCCACCCGCTTAGTCCTTGGAAACTGCTTTCGGAAACCAAACCGTCCATTAGAGTAGTCGTGTTGCTACCCTTCTTCCTCTGGGCTGCAGCCCTCACGATCAGCTCGACCGCATCATATGATCTCAGAGCAAAGATATTAAGAACATTGTCGGCGTCGAACCTTTTGTCGAACTTTGTCTGGAACTTTTGGTACGAGGCTGTTGTTTGGTTGAAGTAGGGCTTGATACCTACTACGCCCTGCATATATGAAGAGATGAAAGAAGGGGTGATGATTGTTGATGGGTTATCAACGAGATCGATGAGATCGTTGTTGATGAGCCAAACGTATCCTTGTTGCATCAGCCCTATTTCCTTAGCAATCTTAAACAGGTGCGACGCTAGCGTCTGAGACGATCGGACGACGACGAACACGCTGCACAGACGCTGTTTTAGAGCCTCTAGCCTTTGGCGCACTAGAAGTTCAGGACCGATGAGCGTGTTCATCCGTGGAAACGCGACTCTATAATCGATCTCCGCTCCCATGGATCGCAAAGCATCAGAAAGAAGGTCAACCTCTATATCAATGATGCCTTCAAGGTCGTCATCTTCGAAAATCGCAACAACTCGTGTCCAGTTAAATGACTTCACAAGACTTGCGATGCACTTCATTTGCGGGGAGCTTGGGTACATGTTAATCAGGAACGGATTAGAGCTGACCGTTGGTATCGGCATGAGAGAGAGCACCGGAACTCTTGATCGGAAGCCCGTATTGGCTATGGAGGCAACATCAGACCGGGAATTAGTTGCGCTGATAATCACTTCGGCTCCCCAGCTCATGATTAGATTCTCCGTTACTGCTAAATCAACTATTGTATGACTTGGTCCAACGAGGGATAAAGGACGAGAATGAAAAGTATTGTATGAAGCTGGAATATATTATCACTAGTTTTGATATATATATTTTTTTGTTTTCATATTTTCTTTTTCAATTTTTGGTTTTCGTATTTCTGTTACCAAATGAGCCCCGAGTATAGATAGGTTATATGCATACCTTTTGAAGAAGGTTGTTGGCGAAGATCGTCGGAGCTGGTAATATTGAGGTAGACTGGATTAGCAGTTGTGTTGAAGTCTTCAGCAGCGATCTCTAACGCGATCTTCTGCTGTCTCCCGACATGAGTACTGGTATCGCAGACGACGCCGATGCGTAGTGCAGCAGCTGTTGCAAAGCAGCAGCAGCAGCAGCAGATGAGCCGCAGCACATAGGTAGCAGCAGCAGCAGCAGCCATAATTACTTATCTTAGGAAAACAGTAGTGTTTCTTAGGAGGTATCAAGGTCGTTTTAAACGAAGATAATTTCGTATATATCGAAAGATAACTGGCGAGCAAATATCTTGTTATTAATTTAATTAAGCGGCCCTGTAATTTGTTGCTCAGCGCAAAAGTCATGGTTACGACAAAAAAATGGACATTGTTTGATATTACTTGTCTATCTTATTGCGTGGTATACAAGTGAGATTAATCTTATGTATGTGTTGACAATTTCAAATCTTGTTCGATGGACTATTTTTCCTGGAAGCTACCTATAGAGATATGACCTTTGGTATTTTCCTTGAAGCTACCAAAATATTATTTATGTATGCTTAATTGCAGAAGAGAAGTAACTGATTTCTAATGAAATACAAACACCTGGTAACTGATTTCCTAAAAACATAAACTCCTACTGCTTCTAGAATCCCGTCAATCTTCTAAGATCTTGTATCGTTTTAACGGAAGACCAAAGGACTTGCAATGTCATCGGGCGATATCGATCGAATTAGTGGTGGACTGGTACAAAGTTGTAGAGTTTTTGCAGCCATAAGTTGAATCAATGTCTACTCCGAGCAACTTACTCCATATCTGTCTAACGATATAGAAGATGAGTACAGCGAATGAAACAGCAACGACGAAGACGAACAAATACAGCAGATTGTCAACGCCAACTCTGTTGCTATTTTTTTGCTCCTTGTCATGAGTAGTGCTCAGGCTGGTGAAGAATGCCGCCGAGAACCATTTCTGCTCCAGTTTCACTATCGCTCCGTTCTCGTGCAGTTTCAAAATCGCCTTAGAGAACTCGTTTGCCAACCCGCTGTTCTTATTCTTTTCGAAAGCCTGACAGCAATCAATCAATTAAACAGACACAAAACAATTAGCAAACAACAAGAATTAAAGATCATTAATTAGCTGCAGGTTAAAGCCGAATTTTGTAAGCAACGATCGATACGCACAAAGCCGAAGCCGCCGAAGCGCTTAGTAGGACCGACTGCGGTGAATTCATCGTGTTCCATTAGCAAGATCTTAGCATAAGGTAAACCCAAAAAAGCATGTGTTATAGAATGATTGGAGAAAGCCTTCAAATAGTCTTCTTCACGTGAGAGCCGAATTATTTGGGTGTCCTGGTACTTAAGGTCGGTCTTCAAATAGTCGACGATGAAAGGTACTTTGTTACAACCTGCTTTTCCTTCCACGTCCAAGGGACGGAGCCGCGGAACGACAATTATTCCCGTAAGGTTTGCCGTGTAGATAGCCAGCAAAAACATGACAAAAAATTGGTTGGCCACCAATATTAATCGCGCATACCCGTTTTGAAGTTTCCCTACAAATGAGTTCAAGCGTATATATCTTTTAGCAATGTTTACGAATGTAAAATTAAATATAGTTAGTAATTACCATGTCTTTGGAAAAAAATGGATGTCACGAAGAAGAGAACTGAACCAAGCTGGTTGAGGAATTTCCCTCTACCGAACATTTCACTCGTTTGCCTCTCGAAGTACCAAATCAGGAATCCTGAGGTCATCAAGGTAAGAGCTACCAGTATCCACACTTGGCTTTGAAATGGTTCGACGAAAAGCCATGGCCCAAGGACATGCCTTTTCGTTCTAACGATCTTCGTTATCCTATTGCTGATGATGGGATGTGTGAATTCCACTTTCTCTGCTCGTGCTGAAATGATTGAAAAATCTCCTACTGCCATGTCGAATGCCTAGCAAATGTAAGTTACAACAAACGACACTCACTTAGCGGTATTATTAATTTCTTAATTAATTAGAATCGATCGATATATATATACATGCATGTAGTTCGTTATATAGCAATTAATTCCAACTTTAATTGTATCGTTACTGCATATATACCTGGAGAGCTACTTGTTCAATGACTTCATCATAGGCGCCGGTGAAATTTGAGAACTCGTAGTCCAGGTGAAAACCTAAAATTTTGGCACACTCCTGAAATACGTCCATGAAGAATCCCTCATATCCGATGACATTGCCGTTATTGTCAAACACCTTGTCGACAAGACGTGTAAAGGTAGGACGATTTGGAACAACAATTTTCAGCTTTCTAAATCCACCGGGTTGCCGTGATCTGCTAGGACGTCCTGGCCAAAAAACAGGTCCTAAATCCTCCACCATGCCGGCACTAGTGCTCATATCTACCTCGTTCTGATAAAACGCTGATGATCCGTAGGACCAAAGGCCTAGCTCAATGTATTTCTTTCCGATGACATTGATTACCCAAAATGCAGGTGAAGAACCGTTTCCGGCAGTTGTCGGTAATAGTTCACGGTCGTCTTTTCCTAACTTAATCCACCCGCTTAGTCCTTGGAAACTGCTTTCGGAAACCAAACCGTCCATTAGAGTAGTCGTGTTGTTACCCTTCTTCCTCTGGACTTCAGCCCTCACGATCAGCTCGACCGCATCATATGATCGCAGAGCAAAGATATTAAGAACATTCTCGGCGTCGAACCTTTTGTCGAACTTTGTCTGGAACTTTTGGTACGACGCTGTTGTTTGGTTGAAGTAGGGCTTGATACCTACTACGCCCTGCATATAGGAAGAGATGAAAGAAGGGGTGATGATTGTTGATGGGTTATCAACGAGATCGATGAGATCGTTGTTGATGAACCAAATGTATCCTTGTTGCATCAGCCCTATTTCCTTAGCAATCTTAAACAGGTGCGACGCTAGCGTCTGAGACGATCGGACGACGACGAACACGCTGCACAGACGCTGCTTCACAGCCTCTAGCCTTTGGCGCACTAGAAGTTCAGGACCGATGAGCGTGTTCATCCGTGGAAACGTGACTCTGTAATCGATCTCCGCTCCCATGGATCGCAAGGCATCAGAAAGAAGGTCAACCTCTACATCAATGATGCCTTCAAGGTCGTCATCTTCGAAAATGGCAACAACTCGTGTCCAGTTAAATGACTTCACAAGACTAGCGATGCACTTCACTTGCGGGGAGCTTGGGTACATGTTAATCAGGAACGGATTAGAGCTGAACGTTGGTATCGGAATATTCGGCATGAGAGAGAGCGCTGGAACTCTTGATCGGAAACCCATATTGGCAATGGAGGCAACATCCGACAGGGAATTAGTTGAGCTGATGATCACTTCGGCTCCCCAGCTCATGATTAGATTTTCTGTTACTGCAAGAATTGAAAATCCAAGTCAAACAACTGCTCATATATACATAGTACTTCTGTTACCAAATGTGCCCCGAGTATAGATAGGTTATATGCATACCTTTTGAAGCATGTTGTTGGCGAAGATCGTCGGAGCTGGTAATATTGAGATAGACTGGATCAGCAGTTGTGTTGAAGTCTTCAGCAGCGATCTCAAACGCGATCTTCTGCTGTCTCCCGACATGAGTACTTGTATCGCAGACGACGCCGATGCGTAGTGCAGCAGCTGTTGCAAAACAGTAGCTGATGAGCAGCAGCACAGAAGTAGCAGCAGCCATAAGTACTTATCTTACAACATGCAGTAGTGGTATGTTCTTTTTTCTTTTTTATCTTAAAGAGTTATGCATGAAGATCGTTGTAAACGAAGATACATATTGAAAGATATATATATAACTGGCCGCTTGTAGTTTAAGCGGCCATGTAATTTCTTGCTCGGCACAAAAAGTCAAGTCATGGTTACGAGAAAAATGGACTTGTTTGATATTCCATGGCATTTTCTTTTTCCGTTTATTTATGGTGGTAGATTAATATATACAAATCAAAATTGATCTTATATATGTGTTCCAAAATTTCAAATCTTGCTCTCGATGGACTACTTACCTAAAATGATATGACCTTAATTTATGTATTCCGCAGTATTTTCTTGGAAGCTACGAAAATATTATTTATGTATGCATGGTAAGAAAAGTATTATTAACTCAAAACACAAACCAAAAATAAGGCACACCAGTGTTTAAGAACTACTTAATAATCTTGTGAACGTAATTGCTGGCTTCGTGCAAACCGTTAACACCGTATTAATTGTTATAATTTAATTAAATCAAGTCAATATTTGTTAGATTTAAATCAAGTCAACGTTTGTTATCATATGAATTGATCGGTTAGTTATTTCTTAGCTACTTTTTTGGATTTATTATTTTTTGTTCTTATAAATAGGAACATTGTACGAGGCATTTGAGTGTATTTAAAAAAATAATAATACAAAAACTCTTTTGTATTTGAACGTTTTTCTTTAGTACATATTTTATTTATTTCTTTCTCTCCGTTCATAATAATTAGATAGATAAATATATCTATGAAATTGGTATTTAATTGAGAAAAGTTTTGGAATTTCTACGACACCAACAGAAAGCACCTACAAATTATTTTCTGTGTTAACAAATCAGTAATTGTTTGTCCAAAAATTCAATCTTTCATGGTTGGAACAAGCATGTAAATACCAAGTATCACAAAATCTAAAAGTTGGTTGCCGAGAAACAAATCAACATTGATTATTATTCAAATTAATCTCAAATTACAGATATTTTTACAAAGCCATTGAAGTATAAATTATTTCTAAAATTGAAGAAACCGATTGGAATGGCCAATCTTTCTGACTTTGTTTAAGAAAGTCAATGTTATAATTTAATTAAACCAAGTCAATGTTTGTTAGCATATGAATTGGTCAGTTAGTTATTTATTAGCTATTTTTTTGAATCTGTTATCTTTCATCTTATAATATAGGAATAGTTTACGAGGTATTTGAGTGTATTTAGAAAGCAATAATCCAAAAGCGCGTTAGCATTTCGAAGTTTTTTTTAGTCCATATTTTGTTTATCTCTTCCTCTCCGTTTATAATACTTGGATAGCTATCACATACGAATACCGGCCTATTAACGGTCGTAGGACGACATGCATGCATGGTACGCAACGTCTACGCGAAGGTAGGCACAGTTGAATCTTCGAACATCTCCTTTGTCTAAAGTTTGATATTTCACAAATCGCGAGAGTCTAATAATGGTTGAACTTGTATGAACGGATGAAGACTATCGGACTTGCAATGTCACGCCGAAGGAATTATCAAGCTTTTTGCAGCCATAAGTTGAATCAGGACAGGTCATTGTGTCGCGGTGAAATGACAAATTTCCTGCCCCTTTCACGGCTTCCCTCTGGCTATGAATGTTATCTAACTTATAAATGTACAAGATGGCTAGCTCTTAAAACATTGGAAAGGCGTCTAGTTATTTGAAGAAATTTTCTTCGATTTATTTTATCTTCAGTGATATATGTATCCCAAGAATCGCGCCAAATGAATCATCTTTTTTTGGGTTTTCCGGCGAGAATAGGCTGAATGTGCAGCTGCCGTCTGAAAGCCTGGTTAAAAAGAACGCGCGTTTGTATCGAAGATACGACAGGCATCCATGCTAACGCTGCAACGGGAACGAAAAGCAGAAACCCCATACCGTAATCGTACGTCTGAGCAATCACCTGAACCGAGTCCCATATCCAGTAGTTTTGGATTTTGGGTCTCAAAACTTGAGCAACCTGCAAAACAGAGATGTGCCGTCTAGTATCTCCAACAGCTGAAAGTAGCCTAAGTTTATTATGATTCGAGCTTACCAGCAGCAGACCCCAGCCGGTGGGAATGAAAGCAAGACAACCGATGATCAAATCCATCGCAGATAGTTTGCACAAAGTCGAAAGCAGACTGATGGAAGCTACGATACCAAGGAATAAAAGAACCTTTAACAACCTGAAGGTCAGATGATAGCTGGTGCTGAGCCTTCGACGCCCCACATCAATTGCCTTTACTAGTACAATTATGGCAACTATAATGAACCATGAAAATATGTAGACGATGATATCCCTGCTCTTTTGCGTTATGTCCAGGTGGTATACCAGGCCGTATTGATAGACGAAAAATCGGAGGGAGAGAAGTACTTCAAGAATTCTAGAAGTGAGACCTGAATGGTAGAGATGAGACTGCTCGAATATCCACCAAGACTCCCAACTCTTATCAGGCTGCACTCCGATTCCACCTTGATTCTGCATCCACTTGTTCCAGTCTGTCCAATCTTCTACAATATTCCTCCACCCGAATCCTGAAGGGTTGAAAAGAAACGGCGCAAACAGCCATGTAATGGTCATGAACCATATGGAATACGTAGCTAGTAGATATGCAGTACTGCTCTCGTAAGATCTTCGATATCTGGTATAGACAATCAAGAGGAAAAGCATCTCGAATCCTTTGACAAAGTGGCTGCGTGAGTACAGCTGGTAGTTCTCAGTAAAACTCGCATGAAAGACCACAAACTTTCGTCCTGTTGGCCTATACTTGGCACCACCATGGAGGATAGTTCTACCATAGTAATGTGACTTTGTACCGAGAGAGAACGTGAAAAAAATAGAAGCCAGTTGCAGCTGCATCAGAATAAAATCAATCAAGGCTGTCCGAAATCCCTTCTCCAGACCAAGTTCCATAACCATTGGCAATCCCGTCAAAAGACCAAGTTGCAAGAAAGACTGAGATGCAAGAGCTGTCTCCAAAGATTTCATGTTGTGCATCCTAGCCTCAGTTATGAGTGCCTTTTCAACACCACTAAGAACTAAGTATAGCTGCCCGTACAGGAAAGCATAGATACCGAGTATGGATATCTGCACAAGTTTATATTGTTAGGAGTATGAATAATAACCGAGCACTCTTTCAGACCAACTACTGGGTGCTTCAGACTGCAATACCCAACAAATATAAAACCTGTCGGGGTAAGCCAATGCTGATCGGGTTTGAGAACTTACTAGGCTGCTAAAGTAAAACCCGATGGTTGTAAAGTAGAACGAAAGCATCCGGAAGAAGTCAAAGCGCCGCCCAAGGCGGTGAATATCTCGGCTCAAAGTTTGTTCGCTATTCCCATTTGCAACTTTAGCATCGAACTTGGATATCTGGTTCAGACCGACATCACGGCCTTTGCCGACTTGTACGTACTCCTTGTAAGTAACATATCCGCGACGTAAGGTAGAACTGAAACCTGGAAATAGAACAATAACATGTACGGTTAGACTCAATATAGCACATTCAAGAAGATGGACGACACCGAGTGTTCTCTTTCATACCCGCAAAGACATCCTCACTCAAATTAATAGTTCTTGATGCCTTGCTTATACCACCTCTTGTCAAGTGAAATATCCTTTCAAATACATCTGGATGACCATAGTGAAACCGCACCCTAGGAATACAAAATGCCGGTCTTTCCATAAAGGGTAACAAGTAACAATATTGAAATAAGGATACTTCAGACAATGAAACAATACTTCAGACGATTGAGTTTAGTTGACCTTTTCGATTATGATAGACTGTAAATGACAAAGATGTTGGCTCAAGTGGAACTACTATATACATATACAAGTAGATTCTTACCTAAGAGGATTTGCCAGGAACCTCTGTCCAATGGTGACAAAACTGGCCTCTTGGTAGGACATGAACCAAGCAAGGGATGAAACACTGCAAATGGTAAGACAATAATCTTAAAATCATGATTAGAAAGGTTCGACAATGCAGAACACATTGCTAAAGGATCAGACTAATATCCTTCACAACAACGGTATATTTCAAGGCAGTCTTCTCCAATCCTAGTCGCACCTTCCCGTGAATATATGTTCTCTGAGACCCACAATTGTTGGAGACTGATCGTTATGACCACAAAATTCTTGAAGTAGATTTCTCATTTTAAAGGCCTCCTCCAAATAATTGTCCTGCAAAAGAATGTAACCAATAGAGAGTTCTTTAGATTGTAAAGATATTGCACTGTACTTGGTGTTTGGTTTTGAAACCTGGTTCATGTCAATCGTTTGAAGGGCATCTCCACGGGTAAAAATTATTGCATGGTTTTGATTCTCAGGTTTTCCTTCTCCAATGATAGGTGGACCAGGTAGCTTGATACGGTATATCTCCTGTACATTTTAAGTAAGAGCGAAAAGAGACATTCCAAGGCAACAGGTCAGGTTTAAAGCGTTCATCTCTCAACAAAACCAAGAAAACCAAATTTAAAGGCATCGAAACACTTAGATATCTAAATAGCTTCTGTTTTTTTTTAAGAATAACAGCAGCTTATTATATTATCCCGTCAAGGAATTGCAAACAAAAATAAGAAGTTGCAGTAAATATATTTCCTTCTCTAAACTTCAGGATATCATTACCTGATCCAAGCCATTATCAGCTTTAACCAAAATTGATGAATAAACTTTGTCTGGCCTTCCATTTACTGTTTCTTCTTTCTCTTCAATGTAGGCAACTCGAAGAGAGGGATATCTACAGAATAGATAACACGTCTTTTACAGAAAGACTACATGAAATTTACCCAATTCTAAATAATTTCCAACTTTCTAAAGGATACCTTATCATTAAATCAATAATGTCCTGAGCGTGTGGATCGCCAGTAGATTTTTGCCATCCAAATTCTTGACAAGAGATTACATATGTGAATTTCATATCCACCAGCGAGTCTAATTGAGACGACAACGACAACTGATTTCCATTGTTGTCAGCTCCGTTGTCCATGGAATTATACCCTTCTAAGATATCTAGTAGGAGCACATTAAAAAAATAAATAAATCACAGAAAACTTACTGTGCTGGAACTTAGGGATCTGTAAGAAATATGGTTCTTTTTCATTTTCCAAATCCTCTATCTAACAAAGCAAAATTACTAACCTTCATCGTTAGCCATGTCTAGAAATGCTTGCAGCTTCAGAGCTTTCCAGTAGTACATCATGCCCCTAACTAATTTATTCAAACAGCAATGAGTTCAACAAACAAGTCAAAAAATAGAGAATAGCAACTACCTGGATAAAGTCTACCAACTAATGTTCACCTGTCCGACTTAATGTTTGACCACGATTAGAAGCCCAGTATCGAACATCTTCCTTTGATTCACTAGAGTTGGTTCTTTCCAGAAAGTTTTTCCACTCATCTGAAACCATCACCATACAGATGATCACCTTGACCTAATCTCAAGATTAAAGTTTTCTTTTGTGTTATACAACTCCTGTTACCTGGATATATCTTCTGCATGTAAGAAAGCATAGATGCCCCATCTTGACTAGAATGAAGTTCCTCTTCCGAGAATTTAACTTCTTCCTTAAAGTACGGCGTCAAGACACTAGCTTCAAGGAGAACTTCATTAGAATTGTTTTTATAGGTGTTTCTAGGAGTGAACAAAAGCAATCCATGGAATCCTTTTAAGAAAAAGTATTGAACTGTATTATTGGGCTATATATGAGACAAGCCTATTATATGTACTCTATAAATAATCGTACGATGTAAACTCTAGTGATCATTATTCTTCATTATTCATCATATTCAATTCTATTGTTATTTTTCTTCATCAATTGTTTCAAAAAGAATATACTTTTAAATTGCCTCTAATATTACAGCCAACTGAAACATCTCTTTCGAATTATGACAATGAAGAATTTGGGAACACCAGAACGATACAGATGATAAATATAACAGAAAAGTACAAATAAATCTTAGTGAATCAAGCAAGAGAGTCGAGCAATACTTGGGATGGCTTTAATGAACAATAGAAGCATATATAGTGTAATGATGACTAACCATCCATGGCACTACAGAATCATTTGCTTGTAAAATTATATGACAACAATTTCAAGTTTCCTCATATTTCTATGATATATGAAGTTATTTTGGTGCATTAAATTGATGGATAAAATTCATTGCTTTGCGCTTCCTGCCATTGATTAACTGTCCAACTGTTTGCTCGTTTTTCTTTATATCATCATTCACTTCCATAAAAACTCTACAGTACATGAGAGATGGATTTGTAACCTGAAAGACAGCATATTCCGTACTTTTGGAGCACTAGGCATATCCATAAAAAGGGACGTCGCAAAAAAGGATATTCGTCGACGGGCTTCAGAGTTGGCAGGAACATCCAGAGCCTTCTCTTTGACAGAAAGCAACAAATAGAGCCTCTTCACCTGCCAGACAACTGTAGTGAGTTGCCTCAAAATGCTGTACAGGATGCTGCAATATAAACTAGCCCATACCTCTTCTTTCAACCCCCAACTATCTGATAAAGGGAAATGAATGACAGGTATAGGATCAGTTGAAGTGAACAATTGCTGTTGCTGATGAAGGATGGTAAAAACATCACCATCTAAACTCAGACTTTGATTATCGTCAATAGAATCAAGTATTCTGCACAGGTTTGGTTGGTGCAAGACTCAGTGCTTTCACACAAATAACAAGAAAAGAAGAAAGGGACCCAAGACTCTCTTACCTGTGAGCATTTACCATCACATCTTTGGTAAAAATCTCAAAGATATCTTGAAGCAAAATAACTAATCTATGTCGACAAACATCTTGATTCTCGAGCTGAAAGAATATCAAGCACAAAAGGAAACATTTTTCATGAAAGGAAGAACTGGAAACCAAAAAAAAATTTTTTAAAATTTAAAAATAAATTGGCAGTACCAGCACATGAAGTAGCTCGATGAACTTATCATTCAGAGCAGGCAGCTCATGCATCTTGAAATCCTCGAGAAGAGTAGAGCTTTCAATGCTTGCATCTATTTCCAAAAAGATAGCAGCTACCATCCTGTAAACTACTCATATGACATCAATGATGCTTGAGAAAAAGAACATTAAATTAATAATATCTGTAAATCATAAATAATGAATTTATCAAATATGCATATATGCAGAGAAACTTCTAATGCATAAAGGTAGACCTGGAAGTAATTTACCTTTTCTCCAATCCACCAACAACAAGAGCTGTGATGATATTCTTCAACGATGTATAACACTCATTAATAGCACAAAACATGTAGCTGTCTCTTCGTATTTTTCGATATAGTTGCTCATACCTCCCAGAAAAATCTCTAGCCATGTATATAGCTGTTGATAACTGTCACAATATAGCAAGATCATTCAGGAATAATACAATTGAGGTAGGACAGCCTCTCGTAGTTTAGGAATGTACAAACCTTACTAGCCAAGAGAAACAATGGCCATCGGGCAGGACCAGATGTCAAATTTTGTGATAATGGCATAACCATCAAATCCATCTCCCTGTACCAAGAAAAGACCGCTGAATTTTCTAATAGGAAGCACTATTGTTGAGAACAAAGGGCGCAAAACACTTGCATACCTATTGCTTATTAAATCTTCCTTCCGAAAACTACTGACAATATGATTCCACACTACAGCGAACTTAACAAGTTCCTTTGTTTGGATTTTTGGATCCTAGAATAGTTGACAGTTAAAAAGTTTAAAGGAGGGAACACACTCATATCCATACAAGATGAAATATTCAGCCTGTGAGGAAACTATTGCAGACCTTGACATTTTTATCTCGCAAGAGCTTTTCAAATTTTGTGGCTTTCTTCAAAACGTTTTGAGGAATAAGCAAAGAACTGAATGCCATAGGTAGGTCCTGGAATCGACTTCTGAACATTCGCATTGTACGTATCTGTTAGGCAGTAGCATAGTAAATAATAAGGCCTCAAGCCAACTACTGAATAGTTGCATGGAATTCATGCTAACAAATAATAACAAATCATGATAAAGCATCCTACCTCACCAAGATGATGAAGTATGCCATAAACACCACCAAAGATAGTACAGAAAATTGAATACCAGATCTGTGTGTCCATAAAGTAAACCTGCATTGTCGCAAGACAGAAGAATAACTTCTTAGAGATAAGTCTCAAAAGTACTTTAAGGGTGGGTAGGGCCATTGGCAAATTAGAGAAGAAAGCTAGAAAAGCATACTTACAAGAATTACAGGAGACCAAATAGATAAAATTGCTCCAGCATTGCTTTTAACTAAAATTAAAATTTTCAAAAAGTCAAACACTAAACTTTTCCTTGTTACAGATTTGAAATATCATGCAGTTTGGTGTTACCATATGGAAAAAGCTCATGCCAGTCATAGCGGATAACACTAATTTTCATCATTTGCTTTGTTGGCTCTATAAGAGGCTTTATCTGCATATTTAGAAGCAGAGAAATTGAAAAGGTAACATTTAAAACTTGTGCCTTACATATTAAAGAAACACCACAAATTCATGAAAGTTAATTTTGAGAATTGAAGACACATGTTGAGATTATCTATTTGGTGTCTCAATAACTATTTCTTAGGTACATAAAGATGAATTACATTAAGCAAGTAAACCACATAAGGCAAGAGCTTTGGTGAATTACCTCAAAGTAATAGCTAAATAAAATTTTGCTTGACAAAAGGATAATCCAAAAAATTGTGTACCTGAAAATTGCCAAAATAATAGCATTCGAATGACACTAAAGTTCATTATATTAGGATAGTTCATAAATGCATACATTGCACAAAAAATTTGGAATCTGCAAGAAACATGCATTAACAAGCACAGCTTAAGAAATTACTTTAGGACGGATACTTGGTCCTCATGCATCCCTCGTCCAACGAACAATTCAGCCTGCATGGAGAAGAGAACATACTCATGAACGCAAGTGTAATTGGGTCAAGAATACATGAAAAAAATAGACCATCTGAGACTCTCAGTCAAGAGAAGACAAGGAGGTACTCAAATAGCAGCATAAGAATTAGATAACATAGCATACGCATGTAATGACTAGGAAAGGAAGTCATACTTTTTTTATGAAATTGGTAGACCTTCGTTTATGCTTCTAGAGGCAAAAACCAAACCTCAGTCTTTATTTGCACACCCATCTATTTTAATTTTCTTAATTTCCATTTTAAGTGCAACAATCTGTCTTAGTCACACAACATAATTTCAAACATCCGGTAGAATAAATGTACTGACAATTAAAATAAACTCCAAGTAAAAATGTGAACAAAATATTTTGAAGTCAGTAACCCAAAAGCACTGGTCAAGATTTTTCATAAGCAGATACCTAAGCTTGTGAAATACCTGAGCCCACCATGATAAAATTTTACAAAGCTGCCAGTTTGAAGTCTCAATGTAATTTTTCAGTGCAGGAACGAAAAATAGAGTCATCCCAACAGCATTGCTTGTCAAATAAATTGCAGAGATAATGATGTAAGGTGTCAAACAGAAATGATCAAGACTACTCCCAGTATTTTCTGTTGAACAACTGGAATTCCTCTGTGAACTAGCATAAGAAACCGGGAGTGCAATCATCCAGATTGTAGCAGCTAATAGTTTCAGCTTGAATCTTAGTTTCCTGTTGTAACTCATTGTGTGCCTTGCTTTCCATGAAAAAGCAATGTCAAGAGACGCTGCATAAATAAACAAAATGGAAGGTCTGTGAACTCATACGTAATAAATGTATTAGACTAATGCAAGATCTTGATCACTACTTTATACCCAAGAAAAGTGGATGATAACAACAAGAAACTGTTGCAAAAAGTGGAAGATGAATGAACATAATCAACCAAGTCTTGAACAGGAGACCAGGGTGTATAAACCCACCCAGCTAGACATTGTCAAGATCTTTAAGTTACCTAGAATAAATACTTTTTTATGAGCTACATTTACATTAAATTGATCTTTCGTATGTCTTACATTTTGTAACCTACAAATATGGAAACTCCAGAATTACGCATAAATGGAGATATCTCAACAGGAGATGCAAATATTCATTCTGATCTTCATCAGTGCAAACACTACTCAAGAAATTTTCATAAACTCTCTTTTCTTGTATTTGTCATCATAAAGACTCGAAAAGCCAGGAGCATTTAATAAATGGATCCAGAGCACAATACACATCACAAATTCAAGAATCCAAGATCTTATTATCTGACCTTGTACAAACTGAAGAATGGCATTGGTTATGAATATGCTCAAAATATCATTAAAAACTGTTGAATCAAATAATTGCAATGGAGAGTCCAGATCTTGCCATGCCATAATCAACAATACCTGAATGTAAGCAACGTCAATGCATCAATGAGCATATCCAATCTAAAAAAGTTCAAATTTTGTGTTTGTGTACCATTACCTGGAGAGTTAGTATAAGAAATGTCCACATTCGATGGAAGCTTCTAAAAAGCTGCAAAAATGATCTCATTTCAACAAAATTTGTCTTGCCCAGCCATTTGCTTTCATGAATCTCATCTTGTGCAGCCTAGCTGCCAAAAGATAAAATATGAGACAAAGACTAACAAGAGCAATTTTCATCAGAACATATCAATTCACCCTATATGTTACAAAATGATTCAGGAATACTTCCATTCGTGCAACTAAAAATGAGACCAATTTTAAGGACTTTCTTCGCCAAGACCTTCCAAGTTCTGGACATTCCATCAACTTACTTATACTGAAAAACACAAGATTTGCGAACTTCTAACTGAAACACTATCTTTACAATCACCAGTTAGTTTGATGCTTTTTTTTTTTGAGAAGATACAGTACTTTGATGCTGATGTCAAATCATACTTACTAAATCCTACAAAAAAATGCTATTATTTAATTAATTCAGACATCAAGGTCCAGAAAATGCTAAAAATTATACCTGGGACTAACTAAAACATAAAGCACCATATTCCAGCTACCATTACACCATCAAATATATATAGCAAAGAGGAACGTGTATTTAAACCTGAGAACTACTTGCACGACCTCTGGCAGACTTGATGCAGAAGAAACTGCTTTCTAGGCGCATGGGCCATCCCAGCTTGAAACAATCAACAGACCTGCAGCTCCACAAGAACAAATAGGAGGATAATGTCAAGTAAAGTGGGAACCTGTAAAGTTCAAAAGACATTAGCTGGGAAAATTAATAAACCCTGACCAGAAAAATTCATTCAGATCATCATAATTTCTCCATGTAGAATGATCAGAGTGTTCTCTTCTGTTTCTCCGAGCTTCCTTCAATTATCGATCAACATGTAAAGATATCAACATGAGGAAATGAAAATTCGCGGACTTGAGGAAGTGAAAGTAAAATCCACCTCGTATATGACCCTGTAAATTGGGCTAATAACGTTCTTAAGAAAAGATTCAGATTCTCCTCCATATGCTGGTACAACCTTCTGCCCAGTATTCAGACTGACAGCAGAAGACAAAACTCCGTATAATTCATATGCCATCTGAAAAAAAAAACAAACAAAATCAGAATAAAGTGAATATGATGCAGTGTAAACACATAGCTGCAAGTATATTAAACCATCCTTAAGTCAAGATTTACCATAAGATTCGGTACAGCGTCACGCATGTTACCCGTATACTTGACTATGACCTCAGTGGAGAAAGGAAAAAAAGTCTGGTGAGAGAGTCAAGTAACACTAAAGTGGAGCACTTACACTATAGTGGCTGAGACATGAAAATCACATATACATGTAACAGAAAGCCCTAGAATTCACCTAAATTATGCTCTTCCTTGAGAACCTAGAGGCAAGAAACCTTAACACAGTTCCTCCTCAGAAAGAGGGAAACACATATCTGATTGGAAAAGCTCAAGGCCTTCAAGTGCTGTTTGAAGGTGAGTATACATCCTAAAAACAAAAGCAAAAATGTTTCCTGGATAATTATTTGGATTTCCATGTTAAGAGTTTAAATTATATAACGGCCAGCTTATGAACCATAAAATCAACATTGGAAAGGATAGAAGGAAAAGAAACTAGATTATCCTTCCTGGCATATATAAGATGAAAATAATAAATTATCTATTGATTTAATTGGATTGTATGAATGCATTGTTCACAATTAGCTATTACTTTGACTGAAAACAATAAAATATTTGGTCCAAAGAAATATCATCTGAAATAAGATGTAAACAGCATGTTACATGGTGAAAGATATAGCAGAGGCATTCTGGCATTAGCCTCAAGTTTGACGCTTCCCCCCATATCAGAAGATAAAGGCAAATGTACAGCAGCTTATACTGTTGGGCTTCCTGCTTTATAGGTGGTAACCTGATTCCATAAAAGGAAAAGGAAGGCCAATCAAATAAGGAGAAAAAATTCATAGGATTAAATTATTGTAACTGTTATCTATATTGTGAATAGGTAAACGACAACCACTCACAAAATATTTTTTTGCCGTCCTAGAAACTCAGACCAGTTGATGTAATTCTGAAATATCTTTGCAACGAGCTCATCCACAGCTCTGTCATCAAGCTAAAACAGAAACGAACTTCAGCAGATGATTGAAAAAAAAGAAAGACTGAAGAACCGGAGTTTCTAAGAACCTTCAGCATTGATAGTGGCTTTGGGGTCTCTCTGACATGGATATTAGCAAGCAGTAAAATCAAGTGTTCCCGCTGGTTAGCTACATTTCCTTTCTGAATAAGCAAGGAGAAAAAGTTTCATTATTAGCCAAGTATGCCCTTATCCCTCCCCATATATATATATATGGACAAGATGCTTCTGCAATATAACCTTGAAGCAGAAATAACGCAGGACAAAGAAAACCTGTCAAATCAATACTAGCATTGCACAAGATAAGTAAAAAGAACCACTACCTGAAATCCAAACCAGCATTGCAGCCAATCAAGTATATCCATAGAGTTTGTGCTCTCTTGAATATTATCCGGTAAAGGAAGACCTCTGACATTACGAATAGCTGCAACTGCAGCTTTAACCTGCATGCCGCAAGAGTTGTAGACATTTATTTCAGCAACAAGCACCACAAGTGGCATCAAAGGCATTTACAGATTGCAACATGACATGAGGACTTGGATCTTTGAATATTTAATTTGATAATGTAATCAGCAGTGCAACTTCTATCATGGAAGCAATGAAGAAGAAGTAAAATCATTTTGTCTGTCTTTTACCTCAGGAAGACACATGATAGCATATTGGCCACCTCGAGCATCAAGCGGAAGGATGTTATAAGGTACATATGGATACAATCTTTCTTTGATGGCAAGCATCTGTTTCAACAAAACAGAAATATCAATGATGGATGGTATAAAGTAATGTAGACTGAATGAAGAAAGATGGAACAGAGTAAGTCTGTATTAAGACTTAAAGGATACAAACCTCAGGACCAGCTTCAGAAAGAACTGCCTTCAAAACTTCAAAAATCACAGATGCAATTTCAGTATTCTTCTTTCTATTAGAAAAAAAACAGAAAATATATTAGCTATTATAGCACATAGGAAAAATTGCCACATTGCATCCTGCTTCCTGGACTTGCAGAATACTGAAAGTTACATGATTCCATACTTCTAGTGAATTTATGCTACTACTCTATTAGCATCCTTGGTTGTGCTTAGATCCCACCATCAAAAGAGCAAATCACCAGGTTGCACTTTGATTAGGGCTCTACTGTCAGGTAGCATTTGGATATACTGTAGTTGAGATTCTTACTTGTAGTAGAATGATTTCAACTCCCGGGCATCACTTTTAGCTCTTCGCCTCTGGACTGTAACCTCCTCATCCTATCATCAACAACAATGAATTTCACTGTAATTAAACATAGTAGAACACAATAAATGGCTCAAAAAGAGGAAGAAGCTACAATGATAATCTACATAAGCAAGCACTAAATGGTGAGACAAGAACATTATAAAGTATAAATGCCTCAATCATACACATTGATAAATGTTTACTAAAACAGAGAAATAAAAGGAAAATAAGTTTAGCATTGTTAAGACATATATGAATCAAGGTACATGTCGCTTGGTTTTTGAAGAACATGAAAAAAGCAAATTTATTGGAGCAGACAGTCACATAGAAGATAGACCCAATTAGTGACATCCATATCTTTTAAAATCCAATAGAATCACAAGAACCTGTAAAAGTCTCTGAAGAAGTTTGGTTTTGAATTGTGGAACACCCCGACAACTTGATTTGGGATCCATAGTATGAGCCTTTTCAAAGGCATGGAAGCGACCTGCAACACAGTTTGCCTTGATGAGAAAAAATTTCTGCCAATTTAATTGAAAGGCGAATATACATTATTACTACGAAACATAGCCTCTACATTTGCAAAATTGTGATCATTAAACTTTATCACAACGGAGCTTACTCTTAGTGGGCAAATTTTAGACAGATATGATCTTTTTAGCTTGTGAATTTGACTTGAAAACTGAGTGAATCATTTAACTTACACGGAAAAGCTATAATAATATTATTATTAATATATATTTTTTTAAACATTCTACACCAATTTCATCAACAATGAACAATCTTATCGCTTTCTGGTTTCTAGTTATAAAACTAAAAACACCTAAGCTCAAAACTTTTCTCTCAAGAAAAAGAGAAAGAAAACATTTTTACACCAATTTCACCAACAAGAACCAAATTTAATCAATCAAACTTCATAAATCTCACATAGGTAAGCAACACGCGGCGACTCAGCTTCAATCAGATTAGCCACTCTCAGAAACCTCCGTATCTCTGTAGCCAACGTCGGCGGCAACTTCTCGCTCTCAAACGGCCTCGGTGAATATAAAGAAACCCTCTTCGGTGCCGAGTGTGCGACGTCAGCAGAACCAGTGTTCCCGCGGTATCTGGACTGTCCCTGCACGTCTTCATCACCGTCAGCGACGATCTCGATCTCTGAATCTTTTGCCATTTGTTTGAATCTTTTAGAGATATCTCGTGAGTTGTATATAAATCGAACATCTTTGGTTGCTTTATGATTTCTGATTGCTTGCTTTCTCGATTTCTTGCTTTTTCGCTTTTGGGAAACAAAAAAGCAAATAAAAGAAATTCAGAGAAGAAAAAGAAGAAGAACTGATGAGCGAAGCAGTAGTGGAAGCATGGCGGGAAAATTTTATTTGCAAAATTATCCAACTAAACTTCTTTTTTTTCAGTTCCCTAAAATCGTGGCTGATAAATAATTGTAGTATGTAATTGAATTATATAGTTCGAAAAAGAGTTATATTAATATTCCATTCAATCATATACTAAATTACTAAGCCGTTAATAATCAAAACAAACCGATTGTATAGAAAAAAGTTTTAAAATATAAATCTAATGAATCGAAGTGAAATACGGCATGTGAATTTTGCTTTATAGATGAAAGCAAACAAATGAAACCTGTGATTTGTAGAAAAAAGGCGCGACTGAAAGTGGTGAACAGCACTCGCTGCTTTTACATGAGCTGGCCGTCTTTGGCTTTCAACAGTCTTTAGTGTTTGTGCTTTTTAAATTTTTTATTTTAATTATATAAAATATTATTATAAAATATAAAACTTATTCAAATACGAGTTTTTAAGTTGACGAATTTAAAATTTTTTTCAAAATGTTTGATAAACTTTATTAATAATGTTCCCTACTCAAATGAAAAGTTCAAGTCTTTGTTGAGTTTCCAGAGTTTCAAAACACTAAAAGCTAAAACTCATACATTTATTTCTTAGTGACCAAGTAGTAGGAATAACTTGCTTAGCTAGTAAGTTGTTGTTTCACTTGCTTAGTCCCTAATCTTTCCAACAAATGTCCGCATGTGTAAAATGCAGTCAATTGAACTACCAGTTTAGTAAACCTGCCTGCAACTTGGAACATGTCAGCAACCGACTGAAAACACCGTACACTTGATCGCCGGGAACAGCACCGGAAACAAATCCTCATAACATCTGGAAACAAAACCTCGTAAGATTTCAACCTATACATATAAACAATTCTATGCTGTAGTTTGAGTTGCAGGTGTCCATGAAATAACAAGTTTTGTTACGACTCAAATCAGACAGCTTGCTCCAGTGCATAAAAGAAAATGATTACTTAGCGCCTGTAGGACAATTACACCAGAAGACATGAATTACCAAATATTGGTCTCTACTACAGAAGGATTTGGTCAATCAAAACTCATGGCAAAACTTGACAGAACAAAAACTATGTTTATACATAGAGAAATTAAGAGCACAAAAGCACGAGGGCCTATAACTAGTTATTAAACAGCCATCATTTGACTGCAACAGAGAAAGCATTCATCACAAGTTATGGAACAAGAACAGCTGAACCAATACATCCTCGCTAAACTTAAATTGAAACCAGTACGCCAAAAACAAGATCTACTTCTTTTTTTCTGATGCATATGGTTTGTTCAGGCAAGGTGCAAACTATAGAAAGTTCTCATCACATCGTGTCAAACATTTAATATTTCTTCCTCAAATTCAAGATCATTTCTCTAGAAGTCACAAACTAGATGCAATTCCTTGTACACAAATAGTACCACGTTAAGCACCATTCAACGTCCATATCAGGACTTTCCAGACTACAAGTAAAGTTATACAAAAGAGGAGAAGATGAACATATTGGAATGGTGAAGTTTTAGAAGAATCTACGACTTGGATTTTCCCGTATGTAGAGCTTGAAGCCTCTGTTGTACTTTCAAGACCTGAAAATCAAACAAGAAACAAATTAGTTACTGCAATGCCTGCCTGAAAGTAAAACTAAATTCAAGAAACTGGACTACAAAATAGAGTTTTTGAAGGTAAACAATCTGGTAGTCCTTCAACAGGATGAAAACAGTTACACAACATTTTGCATGTCAAGGCCAAGATACACTTAAGGATGCTGCTTTTGAGGAAACAACATGCCGTGCAGGTGTGGGATAGTGATTTTTTTTTTTTTTACTCATCTGAAATGCCAATTCATCTACCAACTGTTTCTTTCCTCCTATTGTCCTAAGGTCAATGCATGGATGTGTTCAAAGTCTAAGCCAAATGAACAGCTAAATGAGCACAACATATGAAGAGTGAGGATAACAACTTCGAAGAGGCTCAAACTTTAAAGAGGCTGTAACCTTCTGCTCAGCACAAGACACTGTGAATATTGAATGGATGAAATCATAGTAGGCCTAAGGATCAGCTCATTATGGGGTATATCTAGCAAAATTGACTCGTAGAACAGAGCTAGGAATTCCAAGATAAAATAAACAACCATGTCAGCTAATATGTTGTCACATTTATGCATACAGGTCCATGGAAACAGCATTCTCTGACAACTACCTCTTTTTTCTATTTAGCCTTCGTATTCATGAAGTGATGCAACACAGTTATCTAATATATCAGTATAACTACTCTAGTTCAATGATTTTATTTGCCATACGCACACAGCATGGACATTATGTGAGCTATTTTATCGATTATCAAATACTCCAGATAAATAGAGTTGTATGCTACCCCCTTCATTTAAAACCATTATCCAATTAAGTCTAAAGCACCATTTGCATATCACGTTTCCAGCAAGCTTTCAGTACATCCAAGTTTCTAACAGCATCTGCAGCTTTCCAACACAGTTCACAGACAACAGAAGAATATTAAGGAGATTTAGTCTTACAGCTTGACGCTTGGAGTTCTGCTGGTCCTCAAGGTCTTGGAGGGTCCCGTCAAGGCACTTTAGCTCAGAGGAGATGTGGTCCATGCGCTTGCGGACATTAGCATTGGCCTCTGCAAGATCTTGCTGCACAAGCACAGGCCCAATAAGCTTGTAAACATTGGCATCCGGCCGGTTGAATTGAAGCAGCTCCAGCTCCTTCAATACAAGCTCATTCTCACTTAGCTGAATTGTGTACTGCTTCCTCACCTGGTGGTTCTTTGCTATGTCTGCTCATAAGCTAAGGAATTACTCTATAGCTGATGATTCCCCTTTTCTTCATTCTACGTATTGATAAAGTAAACTGAAACAATGCAGATAAACGAATCCATTCAAAGAGTAAAACTTGTCTACTTCAAATTTTGAACCAATTCAATTCTTGATGTCTCTTTGCCCATGGCATAAACACAAGGAAACCATAAAAAAGAGCAAACTTTTGCAGTAAATTTCACAAACATGAAGATTCAACTATTTAATCTCCAATGGGCCACATTAGCCTGACCAAACAAACCCCGCATTAACAAAAAAATGGCAAAAGAATTGAGAAAGTATTTTAGGGCATTCTGTGTACTCACTATCATAAACCCAAAATAACCGCAAAAAAAATTTCAATAACTAAAAAAAAAAACGAATATTTTCCCTTTGTTTAGATTCTATTGATCCAAATCAATCCCTAGAACCCAAGAAATCAAGGAAAAAAAGAACGAAATCGTAGAAATCAAGAACTTCAAAGATCACACCTCCAGCTATTATTTTGAATAAAAAATGGAACCTTTCTGGGTTTTGGATAGAGCGTTAACTTGGTTCTCCAACTCCTGCTGCAACTCCTTCAACGCCATTGCTTCTCTTCTCTCCCCGGCGGTTACCGGAACATTGATGAATGTTCTGCTTATCTTTTCTTCCTCCTGCCCTGTTTGTTGCGAACCCGTGCTCCAGCCTGAAAGAGAACCCTATCAAGTTGATAGTACTGTTTGATTTTATTTATTTTTTATAACAATTAGATATCAGAACAAATAAATACTTACATTATGATTTTTGGTTGAGTTTTACATTATGATCGTTTTCTGCTAGTTCTTACATTTTTTGGTTGAGTTTTACATTTTCTGAGCTTCTAAGTACTACAGGTTCTTGATTTTGTGGAATATAATTTCTTGAAGGAAGAATCTTAAGTGTCACATTTTATACACTGCCAAGTTCTTCAGGCATGAAGAAAACTCACAATTTTCAAATTTCTTGTTGAAGCTGTATGTGAGGGGTAAAGTGAACTTAGAACCCATAACTTGCAGTTCTATCAATGGAGTTGAATATATATTTGTAATGTACTTAGCAGAATACAAATTTCAACTTTTACAATGTGCTGCCAAACAAAAGAGGAACTTTTGCTATCACTGCAGCCAAGTTCTAAAACAAGTACAAGGACTACATTCGCCATTATCAGACCTTTGCTTATTAATTAACCTAGTGAGATCAATGAGTATGAAACAATCCTAACTAATAACTCTGCTACCTGTGTTCTTCTTCACCTATTCGATCTCTCTGTCTATATAATTTTATTTATTTGAACTGATAAATTCAAATAAGTTTAGCCAAATATATGTGTGGAATCAAACAAAGATAAACACGAGTCACTTTGGTTGAATCTTGGTTAAAAGTAGAGTCAAAGATGAATAAGAAAAACCCAATCAGAGATTAGATCCATTAAAAAAAACTCAAACAAAGATCAAAAAGATTGAATACATCTGAAAATTGAATATAGTACTGAAAATTAAATGCCTAGTAAAAAGTTTTGACCTAATTTAACCAATAACAATAGTAGCACAATAAGGGCACGATTTGTGAGAGTGATAGATAAGCCAATTATCGATACAGGCTTTATGAAACTTGTGGTTGCATTGCACCAGTTTCCTTATGATGTCGCCTTCTTTGTACTCTTCCATACAAATCGAGCAAACATCTTCCTGCTCTAATACTTCGCTGCCGCCCACGTATAAATAAATAGGAACTTCAACATCATTAATGTCAGGTGTCGCCGTCGTCGTCGAAACAGTAGGGTAGCAGTCTCGCCGCAGACGTGATGTAATACCTATAACGACGGTATAGAGAAACAATATAGTGACAAATATGATGGTGATAATCACACCCCAAAATAGGGCGAGCATTATCATATAAAGGCACAAGTGACAATGGGGCATCACACCACAGCGGTCGCTCTCCATGGCATGGCAGCGACAAAAACCAAAAGATCGATTGATTAAGGTGAGAGATATGAAGAACTCCCCATGTATAGATAGCTTAATAACTAGTTAAATATACGCAGCATATATATTTGATGTTAACTACTAAAATAGTAATACTTCTTGACATTCAAAACCGTTTGTCGATATGATCATAAGATTTTGGTGCCCATAAGTTTCTCTGGTTATTTAATTTTCACTTAATTAGGAAATTTCAAGTTCATTCATCCTCTGCTGCTTCAAATGAATTGAAATTTTGTTGTAGGTAAAATCAAACGTTATGGATAGTTTGCATTGATGACGGCTGCTTCTTCACAGGTACAACGCATAGGCATACACGCCAGAAGATGTATACTTGTAATAACAGACATATAGTATAGGTCTTGCAATGATTGCCATTAGTTTCTTGAAACTAAGGATCTCTGGATTTTCACTTCAAGAACCGAAAACAATCTTTACTTGCGGCAGTAAGAACATACCTAACATTCCTGCAAACTTTACCGTGTAGACAAATACAGCTTTCCCCTAGAAGGCCATGTGCACAAGGGGCATGCTTTCAGCGTGTCTAGCAGCTTCACCGAAAATCAATTGTCTAATGAAAAAAACTGCCGTTAGTTTGCAGCTACACATTACAATTTGAATGTTACATCACACCTCTGAGTATAAATAAGTAAATAACAGTTGGAACATAGGTGTTAAAGTTTATATGAGTTGGTCCATCAGACCTTCGTCTTCACCGTTTGATGACCAATGTGCAAAGTTTTCTGTGAGGTTTCTGAGTATGTCCCGATGCTTGATGTATAGCACTGTACACTCAAGAAAATTGCAGCAGAATCAGTTAGTCTGCAAATCTAGATGACAGGTAAAGGGTGAGCTTCTGTGTTGAAAACAAATTTATCAAGAGGAAGAAGACGCTCGTCTGCAAACAGCAAATATAAGTACTTAAGTGTCTCCCCCAAGAAGAATGTCTCCATCTTATCTCTTGTACGAGGAGGCAATGAAGTCACATCATCAAGGGACGTATACCCTCCAGATTCCACCTTTGTGTACTTTTCAAAAGCTTCAAAGATCTGCCAACCCCATTCACGGTATCTGAAGAAATACGCATCAGTACATTAGAGAAGAATGAAACAGTGATGCAGTTATAGGCTACATATACTTTGTAACCTATATAGATCGGCGAACTTACTTTGGATCTTCTGTTATACGATACAACACAAACAAGGATTCAACAGTCTCAGGGCGTAAAAGATTGTGTCGATCATTTGGTTTTATGATTATATCTTCTATATATTCTGAACTCTTATTACCACCGTCAAATCCCTTTTCATATTCACCCTGGAGGAGCCAAAAACACCAATTAATATCAAGGTGAACAATTGGCAGCAGAATGTGCATATGAGCACTTCCTTATGTTATTCCCAAAGGTTTTACACCAGCATACCTCTATGTGGAAGTAGGCAATTTCAGGAGCAAGACCAGTTGAAGTCACAGAATACATCTCAAAACATGTTTTTGCAAGATCTTCTGCAAGATTCAAGTTGTCTAAATCTTCCGAGGTAAGCAATTTCTTCTCAACAGCGACTTTCTTGGTGAAACCTTTAGTTGCGCCTAGAGCAAGGTTTCCTGACAGAAAGCAAACCTGAGAAAGAAGAACCCAACTTTAAACCAATATGACAATAAATGGTAGCTATAGACACCTAAAGTGATTGCCGACGTAAATTTGGTGATCAAACCATAAGATGTTTTGGAAACTAATAAGTAGTAGTAGAATGTTAGAAAGATGCCAATTTGACAAGAACTACATGATAAGTAAAGGATGGAAATAAGCAATTATGTCACACAACTCTGTGCACGTGTTTTAGGTCAAACCTAGCCGGCTCTTGGAGTGCAATACTTGAAGGACTTTTCAGTACACTTGCTAATTCAAAACACAGTTCCTCTAAGCTTGAGTAAGAATGCATCTGCAGGTACATGATACAGTTCGTAACCATTCGTGACATTCAAAACGCAGAACCATGCAGGACCAAGTATTCTAAGAAACCATTTCATAGTGTCACTCCCTCATCTCACCATCCATCCGTCCATGTTTGTAGGCACCACAAAACTGTTTGGTGAGATGGGAAAGTGATACCATGAAACTTGCTTCGCGAGATACAATTTCATCATTCAGATGCTAACTATTCTCCAAAGCATATTAACTCCTATACCCTAATAACAGATTCTCATGAAGAAGGCAACTGTAGAATCAGATAAAGAAGTAGCATTCTGAAGAAACACAAAGTTGTAGTAAAATCCATGCATATATAGAGGGACTCCTAACCACACAATTTGGGTGAAGATGCCTATTGCGAGTTACATGAGATGATGAAGAGGATGAATGGTATCGCTATCATCCCAGGTCACTGTTGGACATTTCTTACCTAATATATTCATAAAGAAGAGACTTGTTAATATGTACATAATATATTCATGACATACTCATAGCTGATTCTAACCAATTTCTCTCTCGCATATTATCATACTCAAAGGAATGTTGGCAAGTGAAATTAAATACTTACCAGATGATCCATTTTGGGACTAAAATCACCTTTGGGTCCATAAGGCAGCTCCCCAACAAAAACCAGTCCTTTAGGAATAGATTTCCGAACAAGTAAATGTTTCACTCCTATCATCGCTTCTTCATACATTTCATGTAAGTATTTGAGTTTGTCATCACGGCCGTTCTTTTGGTGAAGCCAAACTTTAAGTAAGTATTCATAATAGCTGTCACCACGAGATCCAAGCCGAATGTTCTCGCCGCTAAATTGACCAGAGTGGGGGCTGGATAATTTAAAAGAAAAATGGTTGATAGATCAACCTATAAATGCCAATAACTGATATGCTGAAGTAAACTTGATCTTTAAAAAAGGAAAAAAGGGATGCAAATACTCAGCAAATATTTAGAAAATCTTACAGAAACAAATGAAATAGCAAAAGCTACTTATTATGAGCCAAACTCAACAAATCATGTACAATCCACACCTAGAAGGCCCAAACGGTAGTAACCTTAGAAGGAAATTGCTCCAGTTACTACAAAAAAATTATATGGCAGTCTACATAAACAGTATGAAACAATTGATTATTTTCTAAGAAGATGGCAATCAGTTATTGCTTGTAAAACAACTTTACAGCATACACACTTCATTTAAGATGTCTTTAAATGACAATTGTGCTACAAGAACGTAATAACAACATAATAACTAATATGGCCTCTGCCAAAGGAAAGAACTGAAGGCACATTAATATATAGAAACCTACATAAATCAAGAGTAGGATAGCTACAAAACCTGATGTATATTGGCACTAGTCCTTCGGTCTTGGGAAGTGTCCTCATATGTTCAAGCACCTTCATAGCCTCTGATGCATACCGCGGATCACCTGATACTGCACTAAGGTAGTTAAACTCGAGCTGCACGGTTGAAACTTCTGAGGTGCTACTTAAGCCGTCAGGAGCAGGATGAGCTGAATTTTCACGAAGAATAACATCACTGAAAGGAATAGGAGTTGGACTTGAAGTAAAAGCAGTTAACAGACGATCTGCTAACTTCTTCGCTGCTCCTAGAAATACTTCAGGTTCTACTCCTTCCGTTACAACAGGTAGGCCAGGATCAGGTGTTAAATTATGCTTGTGTGAGCTTAAATGATACGCACTAAGCAGGCCTCCTAAAACACGAATTGTAGTCTCAAATAAGTTAACTTGTCCCTTGCTGTTTAATCTTTCTACAAATTTGTCTTCGATCCAGTTTCCTGCTTCTATGACAATTTCGTCAATGCCCATTATCATTGCTGTGTCCAAGGAGTCCATTATAGTGGCTCCTAAACCTCCCAGACCATCAATACCTCTTTTGCTCAAAGGCATAAGCTCATCATAACCCATTGCAAAACTTTTATAACCCGACCAAGCATGAACAAATGCTTCTTTGACTTTCTGTTGCCTAGAACTCCACTTCATGTTATCGATATTAAGAATCTCATCAGGGGAAAGACGCGGAGGAAGCCGTGGAGCTCTTCTCAGAAACCGATTCAATTTACTGCCACCCCCTTGTGCATGGTGTTTTTCTGTTGAGATACCTTCAAACGCTCCAACAGATGAAGACCGTGTAGTACTTTGATGGGTAAGCACCAAGTACATCAACCCACCTAGCATTAACAGCATAAGAACCTTCCCGGTACTGCATCCACCATAAAGATTACGAATGTTCCCGCTAGCTAATGCTTGAGTTATCACCTGTAGAGAGCTCAAAACCAAATCGTTCAGCTTGACTTATTCTAGAACATATACAGAAAGCAATCATGCATTATGCTTCATTAATTAATTTATTTTTATTATTATTATTGTTTGTTTGTTCTTAATGCGAGATAACAAAGTTAATATGGTTCATTTTGCAGCTGCTTGAATTCTTGATTACTCCTAACCAAGAAAGTGCAAAATTTGGAGACAGGCATCAATCCACTTAACAAAAGAACTCTTTTTTCCGTCGTTTGCTTCTGATCCTAACAGCTTAAGGCTGATAAAACTAGCTTATTCGCGAAAAAGATAAAATTAACGAAAATTGATCAAATAAAGCTACATATCTGACTGAATGATTAGACGAAAGCGTTTGATTGTAGGTGATCAAAACCCCCCCAAAAAAGAAACAAAAAGATGTATGGAAGTTGAGTTAGTTAAACCTTGAAGGCAGATCGGTGTCTGAACTTGGCGTTATCGTAGTGAAGATCTCTCGTTGAGTACGGCAGGGGCTTCGTTCTCCACCACACCATCTCTCTCTCAAATCTTGATTGAAATTGAATGGAACCGAATCGAATTCAATCAATCTCTCCTCAACATTTCTTTCTTTCTTTCTTGATTCGAAAATTTTATTTAGTCGACGAGACGAAGACGAAGAAGAAACTGTTGGGAAAAAAAATGAAACAACTGATGGTTCGTACGTTGAATCTGAGTCAACCGTGAAATCTCCAGGACAAAACTGAATACTGTCTAGTTGGGCTTAGAGCCCAATATTAGATCAAAGCCTGGTGATAATTTCCAATGGGCTTTACTAAGCGTGAGTGGGCCTTTAAGCTCAAAATGAGTTCTTTTCCCTTAATAGTATTTAAAAAGAACAAAAATTTGAAAGCAATCTTTTTCAAATTAAATCCAAAAACTCACAGCAGGAGGAAACAGTGAAACACGTTAGTGGGTGGTCTGAAAAGCTGCTACTGATATTTATTTTCTTCCCGTTCCAAAAAAAAGAAAAAAACATTAGCATGTGGTAATCAATAAATGATCATGTTGCGTTGTTTCTTCTTTTAGTCTTTTCTGTTTGAAGTATTTTTATTTTTGTGTATCTGAATTTAATATTGATGTACAAGAAAATGTCTGATTTTGAATATGTCTATTAGGGGACATTTAAAAATATTAAATAATAAAGTTTTTATTTTAGATTTTTAAAATCATTAATAATATCAACAGATTGAGGCAGCTTTTGTAACATACATCTATGGTACACTAATAGGAAAGAAAAAATTCTGTTAGTAAAATTAGTGTGTTAGATAATAATAGAATAACAGTCTTTCTTCAATTGTAATTGAGCAACACTCTTTTTAACTGTTCATTTACATTTGAAACAGAAGTCTAAATTTTATATTTAATTATATTTTTAAGTGATTCAGGAATAATTGAAACACATCTTTTATTTAATTGAGTGATGTTTTCCCAACACTAAATTGTTTTTCTCATTTTGATGAAAACTCTTCTCTTTATTAAGAGCACCAACAATTCGATTTCTATTAGGAATATCAATCAATCAATCAACCAACTCAAATCCCGAAAAACACATAAAAGATTTATATAAAAAAAAGAATTTCTGCTCCTATAATAGATCAACCCTCCCTCGCCCTTTACTTACATCGTTTTCCAAAGCAACCAAAACAAAGCTCAAGAAAGAAGCTGAATAAGAAAAGCTAATAATCTATAAGTTGAGAGCTGATTAATGGCGGCGCAGGCAACAACAGTGCACAGCCAGAGAGAGGGTGCTGAGATTTACACAGGACATGATGAGTGCATGAAGAAATCGAAAGAGATGCTAGAGAAGCTTCATCTCCCCAAAGGAATTCTTCCTCTTCAAGATCTTGTTGAGGTAAAATTAGTTTCTATTTCGAACTGATTGTTTGTTTTTCCTTGTTGGGCCTGTCTGATTTCATTTAGTCCTTTTTTTTTTTGGAGGCTGAAAAAGTTGATTATTTTTTGAGGAGTGGGATTAAAAGTTGCTTCTTTTTTGATGAAAACAGATTAAAAACTGCTTCTTGTTTGAGAAAAGATATTATAAGTTGCTGTTTGGTTGGTATTCTGTTAAATTTGAACTGATTGAAGTTGTGTTGGTAAGCAATTAACATCTTCTTAAAGTGAATTTTGAAATCTTAGGGCAGATTGCTTATGGAAAAAAGAAAAGGCCGTTTTTTTGTTTTTGTGTTCTGATATGTCGGTGAGCCGTCGTGAACAGCTTGTGCACTTGCTTGGAAAAGAGGAGGACAAATAAATTGTAGTTAGTGGGACTCATGAAGCAACAGTTGAGAATATTTAAAGAAAAAATCTCTAAATTTGGAAAGAGTTATGTCTTAGATTGAAGTTTGAAGAAGCGACATTGCTATTTGTTTATATACACGAGCAAAACAAATTAACATTCGGAGATAATGGATCCCCAAAACCCCAAATATTATTAGATAGATAATAACAGTAAAAGGAAAAATCATCGTTACCATGCCTGGTTTGTTAAAGTTACATTCTTGATTTTATCTTGTTGGAAATCTTGCCGTGCTGCTGCCATCAGGCTACTGCTTGAAAGTTGTAGATTCCAAGTAAGTGACCAAACTCATGTTTCACCTTTTTAGTTTCCCAATTCTAAAGATTTACTACTTGATTCCTACTGCTTCTGTAAGGAGGTTGCAAAATTTTTAAAGAGGTCTCAGATGTGGGAGTAGAATTTCGCATGACTCATCAATATAGTCTCTTTATCTGCTTCTAGCTGAATGAATGGATTTGCAATTTAAATTCCAGTGAGAAGCTTGCTTGGGAGTTTTGAAAACGCGATCTAATTGATGACTTGCGTGCTCTGTAGGTTGGGTATAATCCAACAACAGGATATGTGTGGATGAAGCAGAAGAAAGCGTCTACCCACTTTTTCAAGAAGGTTGGAAAGACGGTGTCCTATGCTGAGGAGGTGACTGCATATGTCGAGGAGCGCCGCATGAAGAGGATCTCTGGTGTCAAGAGCAAGGAGCTCTTCATCTGGATAGCTCTCGCTGACATGTACATTGATGACCCTGCATCTAACAAGATCACCTTCAAATCGGTTGCTGGCATTGGGCGCTCCTTCCCTGTCTCTGCATTCGAGGAAGAGGAACCAGCCAACTAATCAAAGAAGGAAACAGACTGGTTTTCACGAAAATGGAATACTATCCAATGAAGAAAGTACTGAGTTTACTCTCATGCTGTTATCATCTATGTGGTGCTAGGGTATTTGTGTTCTATCCAAAATATATCTTTTAAGTGATGCTTTCTAACTTATTATTTATGAACTTGAAGACATGCCTTTCGTGTTGATTTGCGGGAGAACGGCTCAAGTCCAGAATGTGTTATGGCCTTGTTTTTCTGAAGTTGAACTTGTTGACTTTCAGTCCCTTGCACTCGTTTTGGTGGGATTGCTCTGTGATATAAATGGCATTTACTCAAAAGTTGGCAAACATTTGATTGAACAGTGGTGCCTTATAAACTAGAGTGCACATGGTGACCGTTTCTGGATTGAACAGTTGGGTAGATTACTCTCTATAAATGCCGGATCCTTTTCGGTCCTGGTAATAAATTCATCATGTGTTGAAGTAGTTTGACGAGACTGTGGCTCGAACGAGTTTCGTCTTGTGTTTCCCGAAGGAATTATTCGCGATACGTCCCGGAGCGCATCCAAACGGAGATAATATAGGTGCTCTTTAATATTTCATTCTATAAAATTTTTTATTAATTTATTTTATATTTTTATTATTTTTAAATTTATTAAATTTTAAAAAATATTAAAAAAATTATAATAATTAAAATAGTATAGTTTGTTTATCAAGATAGAATAAAAATATTTTTTATTTTAAAAAAATTTATTTTATAATAACTTTCAAACAGTTATATATATATATATATATATTTTGTTTTTGTTTCAACAATTTGTAATCTTTTTTTTTAATTTTTGTTATAATAAAAAGTATAACCTTCGATAGATATAATAACAGGTTATATATTATTATTAATATTGAATCTGCATACTTTTATAACCTACAACACACGCAACTTACAGATTGAAAATTTCTGAATAGATAAAAACTTGCTGCTCAAGAGTATTGACTAGCTGGCTTTTGTTGAGCATCAACATCAAATCAAATTTCTTCAACAAGTCTGTCTATTATACAAACTTCATTGGCTAATGAATTAATATCATCAAACTAAACTAACCTGCGCAACAAGCTATAACTTCTAAAATCCTATATATATCATATATATATAATATGATCACCTACAATTTCACCATTTAGTTTCTATAATCATACGCATACAGCAATGAACAAAGCTACAATCACCAAGCTGCAGCACAAGCTCATTGTTCCCTCTTCACCGACGCCTTCCGGCGAACTCCCTCTCTCATGGCTCGACAAGCATATAGGCAACCGCCGGACGATGGCACTGCTGAGCGTCTACCTTCACGGCGACAACCCTGCAGAAGTTATTCAAAATGCAGTATCAAAAGCATTGGTTAAGTACTATCCTCTTGCCGGCCGGATTGTGGAGAGTACTGATAAGAATGGAGAGCTGATTGTTGCTTGCAACGCGCAAGGGGTGTGGTTTGTTGAGGCGTCTGCGAGTTGTAGCCTTCGAGATGTTGGTTATCTTGACTACCCTCTCATGGTACCTGATGACCTACTGCTTCCTTCTCCTTCTAACGCCACAAATGATTCTCTGGATACACCTCTTTTGATACAGGTACCAACATTCACCTTAAAAAATTTTAGTTTCATATTTAATTATCAATAATTTTTTTATTATATTCATAAATATTTAGGCTCATTTTGAATCGAGTAATACTTCTTTGTATAAATAGGTGACAAGCTTCGCTTGTGGCGGATTCGCGGTAGGTGTGATCATGAACCATATAATGATGGACGGCGTCGGGACAGGCCAGTTTTTGAGGGCCGTTGCAGAGGCAGCTAGACGCGTTGAACCTCCGACCGAACCCGAACCGATTTGGTACAGAAACATGCTTCCAAAGTTTGTCAACTCATCGCAGCCTTCGGAACTACCAATTATCCATCGCCAAAATTTTCATCACGAAAAATCTTTCCAACCAGTGCTCGCGATAATCGACATAAGTACAGAGAACATCAACAAAGTCGAATCATCGGAAATTTTCACAACATTTGAAGTATTGACTGCTAAGCTCTGGCAGTGCAGAACAAGAGTTATAAAAGAAGAGATCGGTCCTGAGGTGCACCTGTTGTTCCCGTTAGACATGAGACCTTACATCAACGTGGAAGAAACCTTTCCTACGCAAGGCAACTACTACGGAAATTTGAACTACGCGATCGTAGTGTCCGCGCCGACAGAGACAGTTCTAGATGCAGCAGTACATGAACTGGTGAATTTGATCAATGAAGCTAAACAGAAGGCATGGAACGAATACTTCAAGGGCCAACAAGACCCAATGAATCTCTTATCGTACTACGGAACGATGATAGTTAGGGATTGGAAAGCCGTCGGAGTCTCCGACGTCGATTACGGGTGGGGAACGCCGGTTTCTAACGGTCCGTTAAGAATCGGAGAAGATATTGCACTGTGCTTTCAAGTTGAGTCTCCAAAAGTTGAGCGTGGAACAAGGTTGATAACTTACTGTGTTAAGAAGGAGCACTCGGAGGAATTCCAACAGCAGCTTATTACAGCATGTATGCAGTTGAAATAAATTAAATAGTAAGAAGCGCAAGTTTCTTACATTAGTTAATTAATTATTCTGCATTATTTCATAGCGCATCTTAAATTCTACTACGTACGTAGTTGATTCCACAAATTAAACATAGCTCTTACAGTAATTAGTTAATTAATTCTATTTATTTTATACAAACTAAAACACATTCTTAGCTAATCCAATAATTTGTTTGCGTTTACTTTAATATCATTTTGAATAGCACCAAGTATATAAAATTAAATTAAAACCTGTAATTTCTGCTTTGATTTTTCTTAAAAGTTTTGAGACCACTCGCTCAAACATCACCACAAGCATGATATTTGTTGGATAAGGAAATGTATACGTGTTAGCTTTTCAACTCCTTACAGTAGCTTTCTTTTTATCCTCTAACTTCAAAATAATTTACAAATTTAGCATTAACTCACATTACCTGGTGACTATCAACTGTCTGCCATTTTCGTAATCTCTATACAAACAGTAGACCTATTTTCGTCCAACAAAATTAACAGAATTTAACCGTCTTTCACGCCGGTGGTCTGGCAGTTCAATTTCATTTCAGTTTCGCGCTGTTTGGTTTCGCACCAATGGCTTCTAATCTCTTCTCACTAGTTACTTTATTTGTTGTTCTTGCCGTTGCGTCGCCGTTGAGAGTTTCGGCGGCGCGTATTAACGCTATAGGATTGTTTCCGCCGACGTGCGATCTCATAGAATGCCCCAAATTCGAGGTTGTGTCTAAGGATAATGGGTACGAGATCCGCCGGTACAATACGAGCATGTGGATGTCGACGGCAGCCATCGAGGATATCTCGCTCGTCGGCGCTACCCGCACCGGGTTCCTTAAGTGAGAAACACTCTTCTATCTACATCTCTCTCTCTCTCTTTAATTCGGTTCTTGCTTCTTCTTGCAAACTCTATAGAGATGGCTAAGATTGATTTGATGTATTCATCATAGAGGGAATCTATGACTATGTTTTCAAAATTAAGACTTGTTTATTACTTACTGAATTAGATGAGTTTTATGTGCATGACATTTTATCATACATATGGTGTGCCTATTTTGACAACAGAAAGAGCTTCCTTTGTCCAGTGTTCATGAACTGAACATAATTGAAATTTTCATATGTGTTTACCGTTTATCAACATGCATGAAAGAGGTTTGTTGTTACCGAATAAATTATATGACTTGATTTTTTTTTTGAAGAATAAGGTTGTGTGAATTCAATATGTTAGTACGAGCCCTTTGTGGCAATTTGAATGTTTTATTATCTTATGACTTCACTTCGCATTAGTGGCACTTTTTAAGAAATTTCACAAACTAAAACAAACCTTTGATCGACGCCTTGCAGACTCTTCAACTACATCCAAGGAGAGAACGAGTACAACGAGAAGATAGAAATGACAGCTCCGGTCATCACAGAGGTGTCCCCAAGCGATGGACCATTCTGTGCCTCATCTTTCGTGGTGAGCTTCTACGTTCCTGAGAAAAACCAGGCAAACCCGCCTCCTGCAAAGGACCTTCACCTGCAAACATGGGGATTTAGGTACATCGCTGTGAGGCAATTCGGAGGGTTTGTTTCTGATGCAGAAGTTGGTCAAGAAGCTGCAAAACTCTACAACATCCTTGCGGGCACGAAATGGGCAGATGTGATTCAGAAAGGCGCAGACAATGCATCAGTCTACACCGTGGCCCAGTACAATTCGCCGTTCGAGTTCAGCGGAAGGGTAAATGAGATATGGATGATGCTCGACATCAAGAACAGTATATCTGCGATGTAAAATTTAGACTTGTAACGTAAAATCTGGAAAGCATGTATTCTGTAAGCTACTCAATAGAATAAGGTCTTCTTGTGACTGCTTAGTTTCCAGTAAGATCGAGCTTTGCAGAATAAATGGAGAGAGTTTTTCTGTAACATGCTTTCTCATGAGAGGAATGTATTTTTATTTTCTGTAACACTGAGCTATGTACATATTGATAGCATGAGATGCTAAAGTGGGATGCGTAGTATTTACTGCTGACATGAAATGTTTATTTAGCTTAATCTATATATCCACTTGAATCACTTTGTTTCCTTCAAATGTTCAAATAACTGCAGGTACTCACTTTTACCAAATTAACAAATGAAGGACCATGATTATGCATATAAAACTTAAAGAGACTGATTTTGTAAACTTATCTAAAACCCTCTAGGCCCAAAGATTCTATTTCCGGGGAGCTCGCTCTTCTTCTTCTCAGGTGAATTATTTTTGAATAGAAATCTCGTCTTTAACTTTCTTTCTTTCTCTCTCTCCGTTTCCTCGATTTCCAATTCTAAATCTTACTTGGAAATGGCTTTACAGCTTGTTCCTGCTCTTCTACCCAGCTGCGGCTCCTCTTTCTCGGTAAAGTTTTTCTTGTAATTTTAGTTAATTTTCAGAAATTTTAATGATTAGGAACTAAAATTACTGTAAATAAGCAATCTTTTATGTGTTTTATACTCATAATCCTTTTTCATGAGTAGGAATTTATTCGAAAGGAGCTGCCTTTAGTGATTTCAGTTTGTTAATTTTCTTGATTGGAATGCTAGTTTCTTACTGTTTCAAATTCTAGTTTCACGAGTGTAGAATTATTTAAAGAAGCAGTATTTAGTCAATTTCAAGCGATCAATTGTTTCTTTCAAGTTCATGAGCTGAATATTTGGCAAAAGCTGCTATATTGATGCCTGGCATTTCTGATTTGTAATTTGCTTCTAGAATATTAATCTTTCTCATTTTCATTTGCTGCAGATGAAAAGAGTATTACCTAGGTATAAAATACCTTCTAAAGTTCTCTCTTACTATGGTCTGACTACGCCTCCTTATAAACTAGTAAGTGGATTCACATTGTCATGTCATGATCTTTAGATTGGTTAGTTCCCTTCTTCTGTAAATTCAGATTGTAACTATCCATTATTTAGGTAAAGCAATTGCTTTTGTATTATATATGCTAGTTTTTACATAGGAAAATATGTGATGTAGACTTTTGTAGGATGCTCTAGAGCCATACATGAGTAAGCGAACAGTTGAGTTACACTGGGGGAAACATCATCATGATTATGTTGAGTCTTTGAATAAGCATCTTGCTAATAGCCCCTTATATGGCCAAACAATGGAGGAATTAATCAAAGCGAGTTACAACAATGGGAACCCGATGCCAGAGTTCAACGACGCTGCGGAGGTATCTCAGGTTTTTGTCTCTTGTGTTTATGAAACATAATGTATACTAGTTTACACTTCTAGGTGGTTCTGTTTTTGTGCTTCTCAATATATTTGCATAAGTTGCCGGTAAAGCTTTGACTCTTTGTTGATGGTCCTAACTGGTGCTTAGGTTTGGAACCATGATTTCTTTTGGGAATCAATGCAACCTGGTGGTGGAAATTTGCCTTCAGGAGGCGTCCTTGAGCAAATTGAAAAGGATTTTGGTTCATTTGCTAAGTTCAAAGATGAGTTTATAGATGCTGCTACCTCTCTGCTTGGGTCTGGTTGGGTTTGGCTTGTTTGTGAGTTTCCTCCATTATTACCTATTTAAAGCAAGAATTTAGAATAGAAAAAAAGAATCCTTCAAATATGACAATTAAAGATGATTACTGAACGGATATATGAACTATGAAGAAGCATTATATCTATTTAGATAGTGCTAGTTGCTTTGTAAGTTTATTTTAACTTGTAGCATGCATGCATTTTTCTTTTGCAGTGAAAAGATGGGAAACAAAACTTTCAATAGTCAAAACATCTAATGCTGTCAACCCGCTCGTGTGGGACGACATTGTATGCTAAATTCTTTTTGCTTCTTTTGCTATTTACCTCAGTCATGGTCTTACTAGGATTTTCCTTTATTTCTTGCAGCCAATAATTTGTCTGGACATGTGGGAGGTGAGTACCGGCCTTTTTAACCTTTATTTTTTTGGTTTTAAGAAAAAAGTAGTGGTGGAGGTATTAAACTTATTTTTGCAAGTTGAGAGTGAAGATCAGCGATGCTGTCTGCTGAGCTTGAGGATGCTGGAATGGGTGCTTAAACCATGCTAAGCACAAATCATTTTTATTTCACTATCGGGGTTCTGGTAGCTATATAACAGGAATACCTACAGTTTAACAAGCATGGCTTTTTTCAATTCAACATCAGGGTTGTTTCTGTTAGCTTACATACTTCATACATGGATATGGGATTGTCCTAACAAGTCTTGCCTTTATTTTCTTGCATCACAATCCTCGATCGCCATGCTACTGACATTCGCTCATCGTCTCCTTTTGGCAGCATGCTTACTATCTGGATTACAAGGTATGCTCGATGCTTTCCATGTTGTTTAAAGAATACTCCTTAGGACAAAAAGTTGTTGCGCTGGAACCGCATATAGACTATTGGGACAGGTTTTATTTCTGAGTATATAGTGTATCAGGAGACCTCCATTGAAGCCACTGAATGCTTTGATGAACAGGATGACAGAAGAAAGTATATTCACAATTTCATGGACCATCTCGTCTCCTGGCATGCAGTGACTGCGCGGATGCTTCGTGCGGAGGCGTTTGTGAATCTGGGAGAACCTAAGATCCCAGTAGCATGATTAATCTCCGGAGCTGTATTCTAGGTGGTACTATATTTCTTTTTTATTACAAAATTCATATCAGGGAGTTGTCAGATTGCTTACTTACATCCTGGGAACTATAACACCTGCAGGTGAATTTGCTCTCTTTGGCATTTCACTGATCAGTGCGGAACTTGGATCAGAGATTTGCAATTCATATGAGGCACTTAACAATCATTCAGCTTAAAAACGTCTCTTGCTTGGGTTTTGCCTCCAAGTTCTTAATGCATGATGAGGTTGCTTGATGTGAAGCCTACTCTTTCTGATGGCTTGCCAAATCGCATCTCATGTCTTTCAAACTGCTCAGTATATTGGAGAAAGTCTATCAATAATGTATGGCGGTAAGAAGCAAGTTAAAACGGGGAGATGTAAACCTGCAAGCGAGACTTCTTTCAGAAAGCATTTAATTGCTCTAAAAGAGTCATGGTACCTGTTAAATATGTTAGCTGCAATGACTCTATTCATTGATCATGTTTTTCATAAAAACTACATTTGAGAGGTGGAATGATTGTCAAGCATCAGTACAACATTTAAACATGTGACTCTTGAATGTCCATGTAAAAATTTTTTCCCTGAATTCAGCAAACTTGCTAGTATTTCAACAAGCACAATAAAAGCAAACCTGCTGAAAGCATTGATCTTCAGATATTAGAGAAAAGGTGAAACTTGTATGCAGGAACATGTACATACATTCTACATTTCATCCAAAGTACCTGAGCAGCAATGCCAAGTATAACCGCTGCAACGCCATTTTTTTTGTTTTTCGATGAAGAACAAACAACTGCATGTACTTCCGCATTAAATGGAGAACAACCTTACTTAACTGGGTGAACAACTTCCCAAAACAACTCTACAGGGACAACAAAAAGCTGATGATAAACTGTTCTTTTCATTTAAATTAATAGAAAAAAAGAACTGACAGAACACACCTCACATACATTAAAAACCCATGAGGCGTGCACACCAGTCCTCAAGTGTCAATGACATTAGAACTACAGCATAAATACCTAAGGCCAAAGAATCTATAAACCTACAATGAGATGCATCTACATGTCTGAAGTACGCTATGTTCGGATTTCTACCAATTCCTTTCTTTATCTACACTGGTTGCTTGTTGTGTCTGTGCCAAAGAACCCGCAACAAATCCTTTGCTTTCCAAGAAGAACCTCGTCTCTGGCTTACAATGTGCTGTCCTTGTACAAGATATGACTTTGTTGTACTCTGGCACATACGGATAGAATATTGACGAAAGGGTGTCAATGCCTACAGTCTCTCCATAATCAACAGTGCTGAATGAATTTCTGGAACTATCAGTTGTGAACGATGCTTCGTCTGATGAGCTCGTAAAAAGAGACCAATCACTTGATGCATCTGAGAAGTCCATGGTAAGTGAATCTCTGGGGATTCCCCTGGGTAGACATATGTTGCCACTAATGCTTCTCTGGGTGGTGAAATTTTCCGAACTCTCCCTGAATTCTGGATTATAATTTCCTTGCACTTGTGTTGTATCCTCATAAACAGGCCCTTTTCTGTTTTGTATATGAGCTCCAAGCTTTGACAGTTTTGACGTCTTGCAACTGGTTTCCTTTGTTTGACTTTGGGCTTGTAAATGTATCTTCTCCAAATAAAATGATGGAGCACGCGGAAAAGATCTGTACGAGATGAGTTTGATCTTATCAAGATACGCAGCAGAATCACCAGTATTAAGAATGAAGGACAAATTAATGAGACAATTCTCATGCATATGCCATACCTTGAGTAGAACAACATATATGCACCCTCAGACATCACCTGACTCCATGTAACTTCTTGTACCTGATTGACAAGAAAGAAATATGTTGACACTTGGTACGGAATCCCACTGATATACAATGTACAACTTACACAAATGCCAAGATGATCAAACATAGAATTTTGTAATAAGTGATACCTGAGAGTCATCGATTCTGAACCATTTTCCACGGAGATCTTTAACATAAGACACATAGTGCCCAGAGAAGGAGGCATTCAGGTTATCCAAATGCACAACAACTGCATACAGCATGTACAGTGGAGGAGTATCACCGGTTCCGGTCACAAACGGTATCATGTCCAGTATGTCAGGAAAAGTGACACATTTGTTAATTTTTCCATATTCACCAGTCTGTAAACAATCATAATTAACATGTTAGAAAAGATTGGATGCTCCTTAGAGGGACTCATGAAGAATAACAGAACAGAATGTCAAGCTAATTGTGTTGGGCATGCAATGTTACACCAACACTCCATGTACATTGCTAGTAGCTCCTGCGACTTAACAAGTTCAGCAGCAATATTGCATTTTTTTTTCCTTGCAAAGTACCCAATTACGATAGATGAAGACTTGAGACTAGCGTAACTAATGTTCGACTTAAATTAACACACTTCCACTATGCATAGACGGAATACCACTTTAACTCCATTTCATATAGTATTACCTGAAATCTTTTGAGGACAACTGTCAATATGTTTGGAACTTCATGAACACTTAACTGCTTTCTTGCTTTAACATATCCAGCACACCTAATAAGCAATCTTGTAGAGTTAAACACAGACTACAGATAAAGCCTTCAACTTTTGACAAAAGCTAGTATAACTGCCATACCTTCCACATCTATACATATTTTCTCCATCTAAATCCTCAGGAGCAGTGAATTGTGTGAGCGCATCCTCCAAAGATTCAACCCAGCCATGTATCTCCAATGTGAGATCCATGATGTTGTCATATTGCTCAGATTCAAGATGGCATCTTAGACATTTCACCTGGTTCAGTTGGATGGAATAAATTTACAAGTGAAAATGCATGATCTTAGAGAAACAAGTTAGCATAAATCAGCCATGTGAAAAATAAAAGGAAATAATGACCTTCGATCTAAGGCGACCACCAAAGAGCTGCTCTATCAGAGTCGTCTCTTGCAGAATAGGATCAACTTTCTTTTCGCCACCAAATCCTTTGAGACATATAGATTGCATTGACATGACTAGAAGCCTGATGAGATTTTTCAGAAATAGGCAGTGAGTAATGCTAGCGACCAACATGGAAAATAATTGTCTGCTTAAAGAAATTAGTAGCTTTGCATGTTGTCACATCAATGCTCAAAATATTCAAATGGCTTCAGCTAACATGAAAATGATGAACTTTTATACCTTAGAAATTCATGAGCATCTTCTTGCTTTCCACCACCCATTCTCCATCCAATGTTTTTCATGTTTGAAAGGAGCCTATCAGGGGACAATGGTTCCCTACCATCTCTTAGGTGTGAGACGTGCCGCTCAAGTTCACACATGAGGCACCAATTTCTAACCCAGCCTAAATGTGGAAGATTGAAGAGTTACACGGTTAAGCATTAATCAGTTACATGAGGAATTTATTAGGTGCAGAAATTACATGTTTTTGAATGTAGTCTCTGAAGCAGGTATATCATGAGAGGCTTGGTGCAAGTCAAACACTGCAAGACAGCATTCGCATAACAACTGCATAGACACCATGGACAGTAAATAATAGTGCTAATAGTCACTAAAAAGAAAACGTGTGAGTAGGTAGAACAATAAGTTTTACAAAAATGAACTAACAATATAGAAAACCCAAGTGACATAACAGTTCATTTCTTTTGTGTCATCTAAGAGAGATCTTATGCGGGTAGTTTTCATAAGTTCTGGCAGACAAGCATAATCATAAATCAGACAACCGAATGTATAGTCCATTTTGTCAGCCTTTAATGAAATCCAAAATATGCACAGTGGGTTCTTTCGGGGTGAACACCAAATTCAGCATATCTAGTTAAAACTTTAAAATAGATACTAAATATAGCTCAAAAAAGGTAGATAATGACAACTTCATCAACACGAACAAAAAGGAAAGCAACTTTAATCAAAGAATCCCTCCATAAACAACGTAACTTGTTCCTAAGTAGCCTAAGATCTCACTGTAGGTTCATCTACAAAATATATCAGGGAACATATCTTTTTTCTAGGTTCCTTAGTATCAGCTAGAATCAAATTATGCTACAGTACATCTTATATTTTAAAATATATCAGGACAAATGGTATAATTTCTTTTTCAATTGCTTCCCTATAGTCAAATATATTCAGCTTATGTGCAACTACTTTGATGTTACAATGATTGAATACTAGAGAGACTTATGAAACCTATCTTACTTGGCCGCTCTACCATGTTGGAGATTTGGATTCTTAGTTAGGGCATGGGAACCTTTTTCTAAACTTATTAATATTCTGTTTAGGCTGATTTACATATTTTATTTCCAATATGATACTAGAGGTATGATATAGTTTATTCTTAAAGTAAAATGATAGTAATACTTGTTAGAGATAATTATCAACAATTCATTAAATAATTACCATATTTAGTTAACTTTAAGATGTGCCCAGTGTTTGCAATATCCAATCAGCCTAAGTAAGCAACGCTTTGGTGCCTACTGTTTGAGCACATCGAAGCCAGAAAGAGAGAAAGAAAGAAAGAAAGACTATTAGCAAAGATGGTTCACGCTGAGGCTGAAAAGAGTAACGTAAGATTCTACTGTTCAAATGGTTAAAGGGTGCATTTGTTATACAGTTAAACGATGTATATGCAAAATAATGTCTTCGGGTATCCTGGGAACCCATAGTTGTTAAAAGGAATTGGATATACTCAAGCCAGAGAACTCCGTTTCATTCTCCTTTTTATCTCATTTAAACCAAACACAAGCAAGCAAGAAAAACAAAACCATATGTGCAAGACCTGTCTTGTGCCTCTGAGACTTAACCACCTGCCTCACTGTAGTTGAAGTTGAGAGGCTAGCAGATAACAAACAATTAAATGAACGATGCACATAACCTGTCAGATAGCGAGCTAAGTAATTAGGAGTTATAAGAAGGTACCTGTTACCGCAATTAAGAAGCCCTCTAGGTGAGATTTCCCAGATCTCACATTGGAACAGTTTCACTAGATCTTCATAAGGAAAGAGCACCTACATATGCAGAAAAATGTAAAATGCAAAAGTTTAATGCATTATTATGCAATAAACATGAGAAAATCTTTCTTATTAAAGAAGAATGACAAATACCTTCTTTTTCTTCTGATAATTTATAAATTCCATAAGATTCCTTTTAGGAGCCTTAGGCAATTTTCCTGGACCAGTCAATTCCGAGTCTCCCATCCCTGAAAATTCACCACAAATCTGATTAGAATTTCCTATGGAAACATTTGGACTAATTTGTAAGAGTCATAGACAAAATGATTTAAACACGTGAAATGTAAATAGTCACTTATTATCTGTATTTTAAATCATAATTCCAAGTGTTTAGTCTTGATGCAATGAACAGAGTATTTACCAGATACACTTTTATCAGATTTTCTTGATGATTGATTTGACGGTGATAAAGTGTAGGGTGGTTTCTTATACTTCGTGCTTTCTTGACTAGAACTACTTGCTGCTTGCATACTTGGCGCTGATGAATCACTAATTGAAGATACTTCACACTCCTGAGAATCGTCTTTCTCCAGAAACTCTGAGCTGCTTCCAGGATTAGTCATCATTTTTCCATCAATAGGTCCCAAACTTGATGAATCAGGTAAGTGGCTTTGTCTAAGAACTTTCCTCATTTTCCCTGTTGATTTATGAGGGTAGTGGACTGAATTATTCAATACAGAGCTTTGTTCGGAAGAAATTGGATTACTGGTATACTGGCTGTTGGAAGGTGAAGCAGAGAGATCATACATTCCTGGCTGCAACCATTGGAAGGAACAAGATATACCAACAACCAAAAGCTGGAATATCACTTTAGTTAGAGAAAGATAAAGAGCAACAAAACCAACCTTAGGTCGAGAAGCGAGTGCATCAAAACAGGGATAAGATAAATTAGAAGCAGCAGTCTCATCTGAATAAGATCCAAAATCTTCAGGATGATTGTTTGATAACCCAGTACCAGGTATTGGAACATTATATGCGTCACCTACCACATTATTAGTGGTTTCATAAGTTAGATCTGGGTTATTTAACATAATCGAAGAATTGTTAGTATACAGACCCCCCGTATGATCCATATGCTCGATAGATTGTGAAGCTGAAGAAATAGCTGACGTAGTCCAGCTACCATGACCCTGCTGTTGACATTCATCCTTGTGCCCAAGCCTCCAGTGCATTATTTGACACCTCCCTGAGCTGTAATATAAGAAGAGCTCAGAATATTTTTCTCCTACTTGCATAAGGTACACCTATCTTTTCTCTGTTTTCTCTTTCCTTTGATTGGTACTGAAACTAAAAGCAGCAGCCTAGTCATGTTAAAACGGATTCCATTAATTACTGGCCGTTTTGATTCTTTGGAACAACTCGATGAATTTAGTAGATCCTTTTAGGAGGCCCCCAATGACCATAGATCAAGGAAGAATGTGTAATGATAAATTGCTTTCACAAAGTAATTGGTTCCAGGAAAGTTAATAAAGGGTGCATTCTCCTATCATTACAAGAATTTGATTAGCCAATCAACTAAAGATTTTGTAATTTTCATTCACGCAAGAAACATTAACAAATACCAACGAAGAAAAATTATTGAAAAGCAAAAAGTTGGACACGTCACATGAAAAAGAACCTCAGAGTGAAGAAAAATGACGTACCAGTATCTGATTGATTTGCATCTAGCACATCTTGTTTTAGCAGGAGCAAAGCATTGGGCACACAAATGAGGGCCAATCTTAGGAGAAGGAACAGTAGGAACAATCTCAGCAGATGCTGTGGCTTCCACTCCAATAGTTTCTTCAGTGGCAATTTGAGCAAGCATACTTATTCTGGCCTTCTTTTTTGCAGCTTCATTCCATATCCCAAGTATGAAGTATGTTATAAGAGGAAGGACAACCAGGATGAGGAAAAGGGCAGGTATATCAGCTTCCCTTAGTTGGAGCATGACACCACAAAATAGTCATGTCCAGTTCACACCCAATAAATTCCAAGCCGCAGTCAGACCAGAATGACGAACTCGATTTGTCATTCTGAAATGGCAAGGTAAAAGACTAGTATAAATAAGTCAAAGATAATAAGTACTCATTGAAAGTAGTCAGAAAATCAAAAGGAATCTAGATGGGAGTTCTATCTTTGAGAAAACTCTTCTCAATATTTGGTAAGCTCCTTAGACATTATTTCTGCAACAGAAGTGGAGAAATCAGGTTACAACATGCAATAAGATATATTAGTAACAACAAAGAATGCATCGAATAACTTAAGCTGAAGTCACTACTAAGCATGCAGGTTCTTGTTAGTGACAGCAAACAAATACCACCAATAATATCTTATGTCACATCCAAAGAGCTCGTAGTTAAATCATTATTTATGCGATGAAGTTCAAGAAATCACGCATTTGTTTCTGTAAGCGATCAAGAGGTCCATCAAAACACAGTCATTATACCAAATTAATCAATTAGAATCTCAAATTTATCAAGCTCACACTAGCAAGAAATGCAGAAACAAAATAATTAAACAGTAGAATTCAAGTCTCCCTACATGCATAGCCTTCCCAAACGCACAGAAACTTCCTATCCTACGTTTAACCAATAAAAAACTTACACCTGAGACAAGTCCGATTGTGTGGGTCATTCTCACCCCCATGCGAAAACAGGATGTAACCATTAACCAACAACATATCACGACCTCCAAAATTTTGTTTCTTTCAAGATTCAACACAGCAGGTGAACCACTTCTAGTCAAAAAGCAAGTGGAACATTCATCTCAAACCATTCGCAGACAGGGTACTGACCATCAACAAGAACCGTTTTTAAAGAATCACCGAAACCAATTGATTACCAAACTCAGGAATAAAATACCACTACACAAAGTTCTTGCTCATCCTTCTTACACAGATGAAAGTATTTAGCACATATCCAAAGAGAGGATTACTTTCTTGATATGGAACTCATTTATAAGGAAAAGAAACCAGAGAAAGAGCCCATTCTTGTCTCTCCCGTGCACCCTCAATGACCAAGAATCCTCTTTTCCCTAGAAATCCATTAAGAAGTGACCACACAAAAATCTGAACAGTGATTAGGGCATATATAACGTATGTGACATGCCCATCAACATGAACCTTGCCTAGGACCCCCACCACAAATCTTCCTTTGTTTTTGTTAACACAATATAATCGGCCATCGTCAGGGATCTTCTTCAAATGCACATCAACAAAGAATATATCTCCCACCATTCTTCATTCTTTCAATTAGAAGTTAACTTCGATAGAGATCCAATTGCCAAGCTATTCTTAGTGAAAAAACGAAGAATGGACAAGGGAATTTGTTCAGAGATAAGAACTCCCCAATTCCCACAATCCTACTCCCGACCAAAACTAAGTCATTTCCTTTGAAGACGAACTCATCAAGTTCCAACTAGTGAGAAGTGGGTTAAGCCTCACTCTTCACAAAATGGGAAAACACCGACCATTGCTCTATTTCCCACCAAAAGAATCAAACTTTTAAATATTAAATCACAAAGCTTAGCTGGGAAACGTTTCTCAAGTTCAAGAAAAAGCAGAAACAGTGAGCAGGTTTGGTTCTTTCAAGTCATTCTTACCTCTTTCTTGAATCTCTGAAAACAAAGAACCCAGATCAAAAACAAAGCTGCAAACTGATCTAAAGCTCCCAACTTCGACTATTTGTAGTAGAGGAAGATAAGATAATAGTTGTTGATTCTTCCAACTCGGTGATCGGAGAAGAAAGAAGAGTTTTTTTTTTTTTTCTTCTTAAGAAGGAATGTTCTATTTTTCTTTTTCCTTCTGCTTATTGAGATAAAGGCTGAGAGGGAGAGAGAGAAACAAAAGAAAGCAGTCAACAGCACACTTGACCAGTTAACACTTTTCTTAATTAAGCAATTAATTAACCACATAATAACAATATTTTGTATTACTAGTCCACTAACGACAATTTCGCAAAACCAGATCCCTACATTAAACTTTTAGTTTCATAGTGACTAAAATTCCTTTTTTTTCCTTTGTGATTGGACTCAATAATGCGAAAAGCCAATCATATATTAAAGAAGTTATTAGTGGCCATGTATTGTAAAATTCCTTAAACAGAAAGACTACGTAGACCTTCCATTCTTCCTTAGGAACTTTTGCAGAAAATTTTAGTTAAATTTTTGTTTAACATAAATTCCATTTTTACCCTTGAACACAAAGCTGTCAGATGTACGTCAATTTGGCTGTTAATAGTAATTTTATGTTAAAAAATAGCTAAACAATAATAGTAATTAAAAAATATATCTTAAATTTTATTCATATTTATTTTTGAGTTTCGGATGTATAGAAATTAATGCGAATAAATAAATTCAACAAAGAAATTGTTAATTTCATTTGACGTGAAATTTATGAGAAATATATGAATATAGCAATATGAAAACAAGTATTTCATATTTTAGTAACAAAGTTGTTGTTTTCAGGGATATTGATATTATGTCTCAATTTTTTATAGACAAATAGAATTATTTGGAGTCATTTGATGAAATTTTTTTTTTCATGTGATACATCTTTTTGAGCGTTTGTTGGGACCATAAAAAGAGAGAAATTCTTTTTCTTTTTTTTTTGTTGGGAATTTCATATGATATGATGATTTAAATGATATGTATCATGATGTGCAAAATCAACTTGGAAAGATATTGAGTGTTCATTGGTAAGAAATTATCATATAAAATTATCAGAAGTTTTTATTCAACTTCAGAATACACAATTTTTTAAAAAATATTAAAAATTGAAATATATAAATAAATTATAAATTATAGAATAATTATATGTATAATTTTGATTTTAAATATTTATAAAATAAAGTATTTACAAAAATATTTTTTTATAATCACTTTCAAACGTTAATATTATTTTTATCTTAAATTGAGATAATTTCTTCCTATATTGTCTTAAGGCTAGTTATATATTTGTAATCTAATATCAGATTCTTAACTTGTATATAAAAACAGAAAGGGTAAATTAGGGAGTTTAAAAAACCAAAGAAAGCTGGTGATAGATGATAGCTAACGAGAAGGGAACCAAAGGAATCAAGTAAACAGTGTTTTCTGTGGGTAACTTAAGTGTGATTCCTTGGGATTCAGGAGGGAGAGTGTCCATGTTTTTGTTACCCTTTCTTGTTTATGAACTTTTCTTTGGAGGATAGATAACCCCCAAAAAAAAAAAAAACACAAAAAATAGTTAATTCCGTAAAAACTTGAGTGATTTGAAAATGATTATTTATATTTATTTTACTAATATATTATAAATTTATTTTTTAATTATTCACTTCCATGAGCAATGCTATTTAATAATATATTTCGCACAATTTTATTTTATTTAAATATTTACGTTCTTTGATAAAATATACAATAATTTTAAAATTTTTTAAGAAATTATATATTGTAAAATATTTCTTCCATATATTTTATTTTGTAAAGATATTAAACTTATTTTTCAAAAAATTTTATTTAAATTTTTTTAATTTTATGTACGACGCTTAAATGTATAAAAAATACACTTGAAAAATATAGTAAATGAGCAAAGTTTCTACAATAACCTATCCTTACCATCAATTTCATTTGTTCACTGCAATGTAAATGGATCCTGTGCATTTGCCACTTAATTTTATACGCTTTAACTTTATTAACCATTTCATGAATGCAATAAGTTTCATAGTCTATCTCTGATAGAGATGTTAAAAAGTATGCATGTTTTTATGTATAAAAAATAGACAAGTGAGCTAATAGTGTATAGCATTTAACTTATTCAATTAAGGTAAGTTAGCACAAAACTTTTTAATAAAACAATAAAGATCTCACCTACTTGAGTTAATCTATTTATTTTTAAGTCTTTAAATAAATAGCATGCGCTTTCGTGTATTTCCTATTGACTCTTGCTCCAGAGTAAGGCACCGTTTGACACTATATTTAGAACTTCTTATTCTTTTTTATTTTATATTTATCAATAAATTTATAATATTTTATAAAATTATATAAATTTTAAAAAATATAAAAAATTATATATTATAAAAACTTACTACTATTATTATTATGTTTTAGACAAAAATAAAACTTATTTTTAAAATAATTTTCTTATTAGAAAAACTTCATCCTATATATATTTTTTTTATTTTTTTATACTCTATTTTCTAAAATTTATTTTAAAATTTAGAACATATAAAAAAATCTATATCATAAAATCTTATTATTATTTATTTTTATTTTTTGATTAAAGAAAATAAAATTTAGTTTCTAAAAACATAAAAATACTTACTTTTTATTTTAAAAAATATTTTTTATAAATACTTTCGAACAATCTCCAAGCCAGTGATTTAAAACCCAACCCGATCCGGCCGGGTCGATCCGAAACTCGGCAATCCGGCACGATTCTGAATTGGGTGAGTAGCATAACTTGGTATGCAACAAACCCGATCGACCCGACCGATTTTTGAATAATCCGGTGACCCAGTACAACGGATTGACCCGGTATGATTATTAAAAAAATAAAAAAATAAAATATGATCGCTCTTTGAGTTATTTTGCTACTTCGAATTATTTTTGTTAAATTTTTAACCCTCCGTCTCTCTAACCGGTTAATCCATTTTTTGGCTATCGTTCTCGGCGCTGATCATTGCTACTGCTACCACGCTCTATTGATCGTCGTCGAACCATCTCTACTCTGCTGATCTTTACTATATATATAAAGCGACAAGTAGTTATACATAATTACATATAATATAGCTAATTTGTAATGTTTAAAATATTGAGATTCTTTTATATTTTGGACTTTTTGGTTATTGTCTTAATTCTTGAAAATTATTTTTTAAAAAATGAAAGATATAACTACAAAAAATATATTTAATATTTATTGTATATAATCATATTTTAAAAAAAAATTAAATAGCTGATACGGTAAATATTATATAATATATATACTATATTTATAATATTAATATTTATTTAATAAATTCGATTTGACCCAGTAGGTCAATTCGATAATCCGGTGATTTAATCGGTAACCCGGTGACCCGATAATATTTCGGATCAACTACCGAGTTGGTTTTAACAACACTGCTCCAAAATGTATGGTGTTACAGTTTGCAATGCTTGACTTATTATTTGTCACTAAATGTTTTATGATTATTTAAAATTTTCAACTAAAAAATATAATTAAATTGTACATAATAAATTATATTTTAGTTAAAAATATTTATTGTTTCAAAAATCACAATAAATTTATTTTGTTTTTAAAACAAGAATTTTATAACAACTCCAAAACTATCCCTAAAGTTTGTTTTGAAATTGTTTTCCTTAATCAATTTTTGTAATCTTATATATTGTGATCGTTAAATATGTAGGATAATTATCTGACATTCATAAAAAGACATATTTGTATAGTCCGAATATTATATGGATGTTAAATATGTATTGATATTAATGGGTAAATTTGTCAATTGCTCCCATGCCGACCAAAATAGAGGGCGGTGAAAAGAGTGCGTTAGACGTGATGAAGTTTATGCCGTGTAGCATTTAAAGAGACAATTAATTGAAAGAGATTAAATTCAAAGCATGTCTGAAATTGTTTATCAATATCAATTTTTTTTTTTTAATTTTTAAAAAATATGCATAATTTTTAATTTTTTTCAAATTTGAAAAATACAGATAAATATAAATTATAAAATAATTATATGTAAAATTTATACATAAATATTTTTTAGAAAACTTTATTTTTAATAAATATTATCAAACATTCCCTTAATTTATGCTAATGCGTTACGAAATTCTATACAAGTTATTAATCTGTCCGCAAAACATTATCATAATTCCAAGACAAACTTTTTACTCAAACCTTTTTCCCTATCTGGCTTTATTTATTTGAAATACAACAACATTTCGAGCCACTATATCAACAAGTATCCAAAATTATAATGAATATTTATTTTATTTTTCTATTGAATAAGATCCTATTAAGTGTTTTTGCAACCTGCCCCTGTTCTTTGTTCTTACTAGTTGATGCCTCCTTCAAATTTTCATTAGTTAGCCATTTGTTAACGGGCTTATAGGGGCGTTCGCAGGGGCGTTTATTTCTAATTTTTAATTTGTATTTTTTAATAAATATTCATTATAATATGTACATTTATATTATAATACAATTAACATACAATTATAGTACATTTATATTTTTAATTCTTAAGAAAGAGCTTTGGTAGTTGGGCTTCAATTGACAGTACCCAATAAGCCCATACAACAACAATACAGTACATAGAGCTTATTATATGTACATTTATACTTGTATGTCTCTGACATAATCTCATGAAATACGAGTTATTCTTCACTCAAAATTCCTCACTCACTATATATCAACTCAACCAAAACACAATCTGTTCAACATGAATCTCCCTATCTCAATCACTCAATCAAAGAGCTGCTATGTCTATCTCAATATACAAAAATCCGAAAAGCATACGAATCTCAATATCTTCAGGCCTGTAAACGAAATCCGTATATGCAAAAGAATCGTGTCGTACGTATGTATATATATCAAACTTCTTCTCCCCACATCTTCAACAAGTACCGCCGACAACTGCTGCCCTCAACGTCCTGCAACAAGGCCATACGGACGGCAGGTGCGCGCGTTGTACCGTTACTTTGGTCCTCTTGGTCAGGCTCAACACGCCTGAGGTTGTGACGGTACTCAACGGCGATGTGCTCAAAAACTTCAACATCAAACATATGCATCTTTAAGCGAGGGAACATAAGGTCTCTAACATAGGCAAATGGCAGCTGGTCCCTTGGATTGAATGCCTCTAGTTCATTGAACAAGAGGCATGAAAACAGGTTGCTTCCTAATCCATGCCGCCGGATTATCAACGCCGTATCCGGTACATCTGCGGTGAAATAAAAGACACAGTCAGAACATATAGAACGGGTATGTTCCCCTAAAATACTATACTACTTCAAAGACATTCACATGTGTAAAAGTGCAAGGAAGGAATGCAAAGTGGTTGCTTTAATGGAATGCACATGTTTGTTTAAGTTGTTGTAAAGGGACCATAGACAACTTAGGGATGCCGATTTAAGTACATTACCACTTTTTTTTTAATAGATTTGTTAATAGAGTTAGCGAATTAATATGAAAAGAAACAGGGGGCAAGTTTACCTGTAGTATAGGGCAACTTGCTAGGAGACCACGGTTGCAATCCATTCTGGCAATAAGTTTCCATCTGAACCCTCAACGACTCGACGTCCGGCCACTTCTTCCACCTCGCGGTCGCCATCGCCTCTTCCATCGTGTGTTTATTAAACGGATGCTTCGATATTGCCATTTCCGCGTTCTTGGAAACGACCAGCGAGTGTACCAGAAGCAGAGGATCGACAGTCAGCTGCAGCTTCGCGTCGATCCAGATACTGAATTTCGCGTTGGGGAAGATCCTGTGCACCAAATGCTTCGGTATGACTCCGTTCATTGCCGGATTCTTGTACGGCATGTCGCTACTAAGCAACCTAACAATCTTCCAAACTCCTATCGTCGGCGGTGGTTGTTTACTTGCTTCGCTGCCGCCACTGCCTATAAGAATGTTGTGAGCGTGAAGGCCTTTGAGCGTTAATTCGTCGATGAACATGAAAAAACAAGCTGACTCTAGTGTCTTCGTTCCCAATCCTTTCGGCTGCCGGATTTTGTCATGGTCGCCGAAGATTGCAGAAACTACAACAACTCCATGGCATTTCTCCATTGCCAATCTGTCTACATACGAGATAATTTCACAAACTATGCCATAAAAAATGATGAATGAATTCACTGGCTGGTATGCGTCGCCATAGATCAAGAGATCTAATAAATGACGACAATTAGAAAACAGACCTGAATCTGTAATAGGGAATTGCTTGAAGAATCCGCAAGAAATTTCCATACTTTCATTGCTGTGATTGAAGAAAGATAACCTTTGCGTAGTCGATAAGCTTCCAGCGAAAGTTTCCCTTTTTCTGTTCATGTACTTCAATACAACAGGAGGTGAATTTGATTCGCCCCTGGAGAGCTTATCGATCTCCTCCACCGCAGCTCCATAATCTAAATTCATAAAAAAAAGAAATGAATGAATGAAATCCTTCGATCAAAATTAAACATATGAAATGATTCGCAAAAGACAAATTGGATACTCTACCAGAGAAAAGCAAGGGGGAAGAACATGTAGCTTGCGCGGCGGGTAGGGCGTACTTGTGCTCGCCGTAAGACGAAGGGTAAGAGAACAAGGGAGGACGAGAGACGGAGAGAATCTCCGGCAAGGATGATTGGAAAAGGCAACCTGGTTTTGCGCCGGATAAAGATAAGTAGATGGAGAAAGGAAGAGTTGTTGATAGGTAGAGGAAGGAGAGGCAGAGAAGCTTTGAATGGAAAATCAATGGCTTCGCCATCGATCGATGATCGATAACAGAAGAAAGAAACTTTTTTTTTTCTGGTTTTTGTTTGCGTGCGTGTGAGTGAGTTGGGTTCGTTATAATAATGGAGGCATTTTGATTTTGGTTGGGAAATGGGAACAGAAGGTTCTGTCTGGTGCAGTGCGGTACTTTTTATAACAGACTGTTAAATTTGTCCAATGGTATATATCAATCATTGGCAATTTTTTTCTTTATAATTTCTTTTTTTAATTATTTGGTAGTAAATATCACAGGAGGAGCAGCCCCTAAAATAAATTCTAAAAAAATAAATTCATATAAAATGAGTTATTAAAAAATATATTTAGAATAAATTGTGACAAATATTTATTAAAATAAATATAGAAAAAATATTTTAAGTCATTCTAAAATAATTTTTTTTTAGGGAATGAAGTAACATAGACTCTATATTTAAAATGTAATTGTCACAGTGGTTCATTCCACTGGATGTTGGTAACATTATGGGGTCATTTGGATTGCTTATAAAAAGTTATTTTGATGAAAAAAGTTTTTAGTTGAACTTTTTAGAAAATGAGTTTCTTTAATTTTACAAATATATATTTATAATAATTTTATGATCTATAATTTAACTATATTCTTAAATACCGTTTAATGCCGACAAAGTTTAATGCTGGACGGCAAGCAACGGCAGTTTAATGCCGTCAAAGTTCAGTAGATAAAGACGGGACTCCGCCGAAATGCAGCAGTAACACTTTGGGTGTGTTTAATTTGGAATAAATTTTGAGTTTTAAAACAGAAATTTAAAAAATTAAATTATTATTAAAAATATTTAATAAAAAATAATTTTTAAAGTAATTTTAACAGTAATTTTAAAATAACTTTTTATAAAATAATTGATAAAATATATTTATTTATTTTATATTAAAAATAAATTTAAAAAGATAAAATTTGTGGTATAGAGAAACACGATCGGCTCAAGGTCGGACGAGTACCTCAAAATTTGAGATGATTAACACTTAGTTTCTTCGAGTACTAAACACGATTCTTGAAGAAATATTTGACTCAAATGAAATTCAAGAGAGCTAAGCTCTCAAGTTCAGCTCTCAATTTGTACAGAATTGTGCTCGGAAAGAAATGGCGCATCTCTCTAATTAAGGATAGCCAGAACGAGACATAACTAATGTATTGCTGGCAAATCACTTGCGAGGAGTCGGTGATTTATCGATTGCCGGAAATCATCTCTGCGACGAATTTTGAATTTCTTTCAAAACCAATTAACAAGTGAATTCAAATTTTTATAAATATTATATTAAAATTATTGATAAATAATATAAAATTAAATCTTTTTTAACATTCTGTTTCAGCGAAATTTTTTTTATTTTTATTGAACTGATACGAATTACTTGCATGTAATAAATTTAGATTAAGGATGAAGTGAACTACGTACTCTGAAATGAAACGAACTATTTATTCTAAAATATAATGGACAATTGTCTTTGAATAATAGAAGCTACATATCCTAAAATAAAGCGGACTATTTGTTTTAAAATAAAATGGATCATAAAAGTCATGAATCATATAGATAATAAAATTAGATTTAACTCATATTTTAAACCGATCCGGCTAGCTCACTCTGATATTATGTGATGAATTTAAAATTTTTTTCAACACTAATTAGCTTGCCACGTAATAAATTTAGATGAAAGATAAAGTTTGCCCTAAAATAAAATAGACTAATTGCCTTAAAATATAACGAATCACTGTTCTTGAATGAAAAGAGATATTTGACAAATTTAAAATTTTTTTCAAAACTAATTGGCAATAAATAAAATGAGTCTAAATATTTATGAATATCATTTCAAAATCATTGATAAGTAATATTTGAAGTAAACTTTTTCTAAAATATAACTAACAACTGTACTTGAATAAAAATAACTAGCTATTCTGAAATAAAATAAATTATTTTAACGTATAATAAATTATAAAATTTTGAATAATATAGATATAAAATTAAATTTAGTTTATATTTTAAACTGATTCGGGTCAGATCATGTGACTGAACTTTGTATTTCTTTCAAAATTAATTGATTGAAAAAAGTGAGTCAAATTTTTATTAATATTATTTTAAAATTATTAATAAACAACATGAAAAAAGTCTTTCTTTATAGTCTCTTCTATCTGATCGCTGCGGGGCGTCTAGTAACGGAACGTGCATGATTACGACGACGAAGGATCGACTGTCCAGTGTATAATAATAAGGTGAACAATCAACTTAATTACTCCTGTTTGACAAGTCTTCCTAAGCATGAAACATCCAGGAAGATTCCGCACAGTTTACCAAGTCTCTGCCTAATTAAAGAAACATATATATTAGTTCTTTTTCAATTTCACCTACCAGCTTTCTCTATATAAACTCGCTCAACGTAAACAAAAGAAGCAGAGAAACTAAAAGAGAAGGAAAGATACAAAAAAATGGGTCAACCTAAAATTCCAACGATCAAACACATCTCCAAAACAGTAGTGAAACCATCGCCGCCGTCGCCGTTGATTTCGCGCGAAGAATTGATTCATTTCTCGCCGTGGGATCTCGCCATGCTCACCGTAAACTACATTCAGAAAGGCCTACTCTTCTCCAACTCCTCAGCTGACGGTCCTTACGATATTCCGTCGATCATCGATCGCCTGAAGTTGTCTCTCGCAGTCGCTCTGCGACATTTCTATCCACTCGCTGGCAGGTTTGTAACTCAGCATGCGTACGACGAAGACGGAAATATCGATGGAATGTTTGTTGCTATTCAATGCAATGACAACGGCGCAGAGTTCATCCACGCTGTTGCTGAAACGATCACCGTGTCCGATGTCCTCGCTTCTAATTCCGACGTGCCGGAGTTCGTAGCAGAGTTCTTTCCGTTAGATGGAACCGTCACCTGTGACGGTCACTCAGTACCGTTGGTAGCCGTTCAGTTAACGGAGCTCGCCAACGGTCTTTTCCTTGGCCTTTCATTCAACCATGCGGTCGGGGATGGCACGTCTTACTGGCATTTTTTCAACGCATGGGCAGAGATTTGCCGTTCCACCGCCGGCGACATTGCAAGCGTTGAAATTTCTCGGTCGCCCGTCCTTGAGCGTTGGTTCGGCGATCGAACGCCGCCGTTGAAGCTTCCGTACCTTTCTCACGAGGAATTCATCGAGAGATTCTCTCCGCCGGTTCTCCGAGAACGGATCTTTCATTTCTCCGCCGAAACGCTCGCGAAGCTGAAATCAAAAGCAAACAAAGAGCACGAAGAAGAGACGGAAGGCGGCGACGGCTACGTCGGAATAATATCGTCGCTGCAGTCAGTGTCAGCTTTAATGTGGCGATGCATTATACGCGCCAGAGGTTTTCCAGCAAAGCAGAGTACCGGATGCAGATTAGCCATCGAGAACCGGTCTCGTCTCCGGCCCCAGCTTCACAGCAACTACTTCGGCAACACGATCTACGCAATCAGATCAACGACGACAACCGGAGAACTGTTGAATAACAGTCTCGGCTGGGCTGCGTCGATGCTGAAGCGATCGGTAGCAGAGCACGACGACAAGAAAATACGAGAACTGGTAGAAAAGTGGTTGGAGAATCCGGTGGTATACCAGCAGAGCCAGCTGTTCGATCCGTTGAGCGTAATGGTGGGGAGTTCGCCGAGGTTCGAGATGTACGAGTGCGAGTTCGGGTGGGGGAGAGGGGTAGCGCTGCGAAGCGGGAGAGCGCACAAATTCTGCGGTAAAATTACGATGTACCCGGGAAGAGAAGGGGGAGGGAGTACGGACCTCGAAGTTTGTTTGTCGCCGGAGGTGATGGAGAAGCTCTTGGAAGACCCGGAGTTCTTGAACGTAGTAACGTCAACTTAAAACTGACTTATTTATTAAAGTTTTCGAAATTTGATCCTTGAATTTGAATAAAACTCTTATATTGGGAAGATCGTTCATTTCTTTTTTATACGTGTTTAATACTTAATCGCCTCGCCGGAGGTTAGTACTGTTTTTTGTAAAATGTATTTTTTAAGTTTTTAACTAGGGAAGACAAGTCTACTTGAAAATTAACAATAGTTAATGTAACGTATTAACTATTCTTGTCGAAGTCAAAGTAATAGATCCACCCAAATTGAAGCATCCAGGAAAAACCCTCAGATGCTGTTTGATTTAGTTAAATAAAACAAATTTTTAATTTTTTAACTAACTCTTATCGTAAGAGTTGAACAACTAAACAAACGAAACAGAAGGGAACCACTGACAATAAACTAACGCAATGGATCCAACAACTCCGGTAGCACTCCGACACATCTCCAAAACGTTGCTCGAGCCCTTTCCGAGAACACCAGAAATGTTACAAGATGAAGAAAAGAAGCTGTGCCATTTAGCACACTGGGACCTAAGGCTTCTACAATTCCACTACATCCAAAAAGGTCTACTCTTCTCAAGTCTGTCTTCTGCCATTTCACCGATCGTCGTCCACCAGCTGAAATCTTCTCTCGCCGTCGCTCTCCGCCACTTCTACCCTCTCGCCGGCCGGCTAGTAACAGGACAGCATCCCAGCAGCAATGATGGCATGTTCATCGCCATCGATTGCAACGACAAAGGCGTTGACTTTATTCATGCGGAGGCGAAAGGCTTTACGGTATCCGATTTGCTCGCTATCAACACCGACGTTCCTGTTTACTTACGCCAGTTTTTTCCGTTCGATGGAGTGGTCAATTTGGACGGGGAATCGTTGCCGTTGGTTGCTGTCCAAGTAACGGAGCTCGCCGATGGGTACTTTCTCGGTCTGTCCTTTAACCATGCCGTCGGAGACGGTTCGTCATACTGGCATTTCTTCAATTCCTGGGCCGAGATTTGCCGTTGTTCTGCCAATTCTGAAGACATCGCGAGTGTTCAACTCTCTCGGCCACCGGTGCTTGAACGCTGGTTCGGTGATGCATCACCGCCGTTGGTCTTGCCATTCAAGGCTGGTGACGAGCTCATCGAACGATTTCCTTTGCCGGTGATCCGGGAGCGGATATTCTTTTTCTCCAAACACTCGCTCGCAAAGTTGAAGGCGAGAGCAAACAGAGAGAGCTCGAGCAATCAGGAAAGCGGGAATCTAACACGACCAATATCGTCGTTGCAGTCTCTATCTGCGTTGATGTGGCGATGTGTTACACGTGCACGCGGTTTACCGCCGGAAGAGACCACTAGTTGCCGGATGGCTATCGACAACCGTCTCCGGCTACAACCAAAGCTACCGAGTACCTACTTCGGCAACTCAATCGATTCTATACGGGCAACAACAACGGTTTCAGAGCTAATGAGTAACAGTTTAGGGTGGGCAGCAGACAATTTCCGGCGAGGTATTTCAGAGCACGACAACAAGAAGATAAGAGAATCAGCGAAAAGCTGGATAGAGAATCCGGTGATTAACAAGTTACAGAACATGTTCAACTGGCGAGACTTATCCGTTGGGAGTTCGCCGAGGTTCGAGATGTACGAATGCGAGTTCGGGTTTGGGAAAGCGATTGCGGTGCGCAGCGGCGCGGCGCATAAGTTCTGCGGCAGGTTGACGACGTACCCGTGCAGAGAAGCCGGTGGCTGCATGGACCTTGAGGTGTGCCTTGTTCCGGAGGCTATGGAGAAGCTATTGAAGGACCCTGAGTTCTTGGAAGCCATCTCACAATGAAGTGATTGCTTTAGGTTCGATCGAATTGTTGGAATAATAAATCAAAACTTATGCATTCATTTTGCGGTCTCTCAAAACATTAACGAAAAAAAGTAGGTAAATAATATTAGTAATAAGCACATAAGTTACTTAGAAAAGGGACTGGTTTCTCGATTGGAACCAATCCTCCTGCTCAGACGTCTCAGAGGAAAACCATCTCTACCAATTTGTGCAGGTATTACTAGTTGAAGGCATGCCTCCGGCAAGCATGTCTCTATTGTATATGATCTTGTGAATGGTGTTATGCATAAAGCTTGCAGAAGATTTGCTCCCAGTTCTTCTGCAGGGAGTTTGCTTGGATTGATGTTAGCAGCAATTCAAAAATTTTCTTGAAATATTTCAACACAATTGATGCCTATGTATTATGTAATCGATGATTGACAACTATATTGCAAAACTCAAAAGGATACATGTTTGTTTGCATGATTGACAACTACATGAAAATTTCAAGGCTATTCTTGTTCTTGATGAACACCTGCAGGAGTTGCTGCTGGTATCTTCCCATTCTTCTCATCTTCCAAATCAACAGCTAAACGTTTTGCTGGTGCCGCCAACTTTGCCATGTCAAAAGTAGCATGCAACCCAAAGAACAGGTAGTAAATGATCATGATACCAGTGCATATCCCAAACCTAATAAATGCTTTAGCTCCCAGTGATCCCATCAAGAACAAGTTCATCGCGATCGACAAAGACGGCAACCAGGGCACCATCGGCACTTCCCACACCTTCGCCTTCCTTTGCTGCGGAACGCACACCTGCAAACCCAACGTCGCTGCAAACCACATTGGGACAGTCACAACAAACCCGATCCATCCTCCCGGACGCAGTCCCCAGTACGCTGCAGTCATCATTGACGACGCAATGATAAGTAATATGAAAGCTGATAATTTGATCTGATCAGGCTTCGTCGTAATGCCGGGGACGTAGTACCGTCTCACTAGCAACGCCGTTGCCATCATCATGAAAATGAATAGCGTGCTGACGGACAGTAGGCTGGAAAGAACATCGAGGCTCGAGAACAATGCGATGACAGAGCTACAGAAGGCGATCAACATCGTGGCGTAAATTGGCGTGCCGGTTTTCGGGTGTACGAGGGCGAAGATGGGAGGTATTATGTGGCTTCTCGCTATATGCGTAGTGTACCGCGCTTGCCCGAGAGCGCCGACGAGGAGTACCGTTGTCATGCCTTTAAGTGCTCCAAACGCAACGACGTACTGCGCCCATTTCATGCCGACGGCGCGAAACGCAACGGAATAGGCAGCGTTCGGATCAATGTCTTTGTAGTTCTGCATCATGCTTAAGGACATTGCCATCAAGCAGTAGATAGCCGTGATGATAGACATGGAACCAATGAGGCCTAACGGAATGTCCCTCGACGGGTTTCGCGTTTCTTCGGCCATCGTCGCGATGTTGTCGAAGCCACCGTAGGCGAAGTAGACGATCGCTGCTGCCCGGAAAACGCCTTGTACGCCGAACGGAAGGAATGGTTTTAAGTTGCTGGGTTTAGCGTGAAGGAAGCCGGCGACGATGACAAACGCGATCACGACGGTGTGGACGGCGGAAGCGATCCAGTTGAAGTGGGAAGTCTTCTTTGTGCTGAGCATGGCGATTGTTGATGTCGCGAGGAGGACGACAACGGCGATTGGGTCGAGCATGTTGTACTCGTCGGCGAGGTTCGTATGAATTCGGAGGGAGTTTGGGGAACGGTTTAGAAGCGTAGCGAGGTACGACGTCCACGCCCTCGCGACCGCTGCGGTACCCAAAATGCTCTCAAGTATTAGATTTGCCGCTGCAATGAACGCTGCAAAGTCGCCCAGCTCAACTCTAAGGTACGCAAAAGATCCGCCGGCGACCGGAATCTCAACGGCGAACTCAGTGTAGCAGAAGACAGATAGCATTGCGGACAACCCAGAAGCTACATACGAGAGAACAATAGCAGGACCGGCATTTCCATGCGCCTCCTGACCAGTAAGCACGAAGATACCAGCGCCGATAACAGAGCCAAAACCAAACCAAGTCAAGTCCCACCAAGTGAGGCAACGCTTCATATCGTTCTCGCTCCGGCTACGGAGTTCACCAAGCTCCGCAGCATCTGTTGATCGGGAAAAAATACGGTCCCTGAGACGGCGAGGGGTTTCCGAGAGCGCCGACCAATATGCAGTCCAGCTTCGGAATGAATCTTCAGGATAGAAATCTTCCCTGCTCAATCTCCAGTAACTACTTGTTGGCTGCTGCTGCTGCTTCAGGTCATCACCATTGTTGGTATCCATTGCTTTTTGGCAATGAGAATAAATGGCAACCTTCAAGCTGCTTTAAAGTAGTCCACACACACAGTATGTAGTATTGAATAATAGAACCCGAACACTGTATGCCATGGAAAATTGCCCCTCGCTAGTTGCCCATGCTGAATGTTATCCACAATTATTTTCAGAAAGGTATCAACACCCTTCAAACGCACCTTGTGTGTGTAAGATTCAAAGTGTACAGTTCAAACACAAAAAATGCCAAAGGAAAATTAGTCACTTGCGGAATAATTCTAAGATTCTGGTTGTCGTTTTCTATGACAAAAGGTATCGCGTGAGACAAATAAACTGTTCATTTTTGAATCCGAATGTAACAGCTCAACTAATATCAATCATCAATTTTCTATCTATATTCGTATTCACAAATTGCAGATATAGCCAAAACATAAGAAAGAAAAACAAAAAACAGAGCCCCGCATTGACCAAATTTCTGTACCTGCAACCCTAGATTAGTCTCTTAAGAGTCTAAGAGGGCATTACTACCTTACGTTCCTTCGGGTGTAGCGTTGTACATATGTGAGTTAGGGGGTGTTTGGAATTGCTTTCTCCTAATCTAATTTTTTAATTTTTAATTTTATATTTTTTAATATATATTTATAAGTATATAAAAACTTTATTTAAAAATTTAGAAAGTGTAGAAAAATTTTACAGAGTGAGATTTTTTTATTGCATATTTTTATTATTTTTTTAGAAGTAAAAAAATAGAGCTTATTTTTTAAAAAAGATAAAAATATTTTTCATTTTAAAAAAATTCTATTTCATAAACAATCTCAAACACCCGCTTAGTTGTCAATCTGTACACAAGTATATGCTCCTATGTCAAATTTTTAAATTTGAATTAAATTATAAAATCAATTAAAATAAATTATATATGATATCTTTTATAAAAATATATAATAAGTGTTTGTCAAAATATGTATTTATTAGTGTTTTTATTTTTATTTTTGAAAGTATATAATGATAGTTAAAATTTTATGATTATAAATATGTAGCAATATTTTGATAAAATTTTTCTACAAAATTTAAATTCATCATTAAAAAAATCTACATAATAATAATTTTATAATATTATAATTTTTATTTTGTACTATTTTACTAAAATATAAAAATAAATAATTAATTATAATTATAATATAATTTAAATTTATAAATTAATTTTTTTATTATCAAAATTTTATTATACGGTAAAAAAAATTGCTCCTTCAAAAATAACCATTCGAATTAGTAAGTCAATTTTATATCGATCTAGATCGACTTATTTAATAATCAGATTAAATTCATTAAATTTTAATCTAACACATATATTATACGGATCAAAATTCTCTATTCTAATCTAAATTAAATTAATCAGTCTAGAATTAAATTTTCGAATCGTGTCATATATCCATCTCTATATAAAACCGTTTTGGTTACTCAGGCTTTGTATACTCCAGCTGCATGTGTCGTGACCTGTCCTTCTTCACAATCATCCGCTATAACACTTCTTGGGCACCTTTTTTCTATAATATTTTATAAATATTTTTTAAAATTGAAAAGGATAAAAAAATTGGGTTAAAAAAGAAATAAAGAGACAAGAGGACAGCTAAAGATTAGAGCACAGGCTTAAAAATATAGACACCCAAACCAAAAGTGCCAGCCAAGAATGAGCTGTTACTCTTTAGATAATCTATAATTACTGAGCTTCTCAAAACTGCATACCACAATTTATGAAGCAGTACTATTTTTTCTATCACAAATTAAAGCATCAAACTGCATAGTCTCATTTCTTTACTTGATTGTAGATATTTCTTGGCCATCTCTCAAAAATATAAAGCACCCTTGCTGTATATCTTCATAGGTAGGTAACATTCTGGAGAGAGGACCCTTCTGATGCGTACCATAGTTGAAGTCCTGAGGTTCTAGTTCGTGATATCTCAATCAGAGTCGAACACACAGAACAGGTTTTCTTGCCTTTGTAAATTTGCAGCAAATACAACTATCTCACTTGCTGACAAGCGTAAAGGCCGTAAACTTGTAGACTGCAAGCTTAATGGTATCTATTTCAAAATCTTTCTTGAAATATTTCAACTCAATTGATGCCTATACCTTCCCATTCTTCTCCTCTTCCAAATTAACAACTAACCGTTTTGCTGGTGCTGCCAACTTTGCCATATCATAAGTAGCATGCAACCCAAAGAACAGGTAGTAAATGATCATGATACCAGTGCATATCCCAAACCTAACAAATGCTTTAGCGCCCAGTGATCCCATCAAGAACAAGTTCGTCGCGATCGACAATGACGGCAACCAGGGCACCATCGGCACTCCCCACGCCTTCGCCCTCCTTTGCTGTGGAACGCACACCTGCAAACCCAACGTCGCTGCAAACCACATCGGGATGGTCACAACGAATCCGATCCATCCTCCCGGACGCAGTCCCCAGTACGCTGCAGTCATCATCGATGACGCGATGATAAGTAGTATGAAAGCTAATAATTTGATCTGATCGGGCTTCGTCGCAACGCCGGGGACGTAGTACCGTCTCACTAGCAACGCCGTTGCCATCATCATGAAGATGAACAGCGTGCTGACTGACAGTAGGCTGGAAAGAACATCGAGACTCGAGAACAATGCGACGACAGAGCTACAGAAGGCGATCAACATCGTGGCGTAAATCGGCGTGCCGGTTTTCGGGTGTACGAGGGCGAAGATGGGAGGTATTATGTGGCTTCTCGCTATATGCGTAGTGTACCGCGCTTGCCCGATAGCACAGACGAGGAGTACCGTTGTCATGCCTTTAAGTGCTCCAAACGCAACGACGTACTGCGCCCATTTCATGCCGACGGCGCGAAACGCAACGGAATAGGCAGCGTTCGGATCAATGTCTTTGTAGTTCTGCATCATGCTTAAGGACATTGCCATCAAGCAGTAGATAGCCGTGATGATAGACATGGAACCGATGAGGCCTAACGGAATGTCCCTCGACGGGTTTCGCGTTTCTTCGGCCATCGTCGCGATGTTGTCGAAGCCACCGTAGGCGAAGTAGACGATCGCTGCTGCCCGGAAAACGCCTTGCACGCCGAAAGGAAGGAATGGTTTTAAGTTGCTGGGTTTCGCGTGAAGGAAACCGGCGACGATGATGAGCGCAATGACGACGATGTGGACGGCGGAGGCAATCCAGTTGAAGTGGGAACTCTTCTTTGTGCTGAGCATGGCGATTGTTGATGTCGCGAGGAGGACGACAACGGCGATTGGGTCGAGCATGTTGTACTCGTCGGCGAGGTTCGTATGAATTCGGAGGGAGTTCGGGGAACGGTTTAAAAGCGTAGCGAGGTACGACGTCCACGCCCTCGCGACCGCTGCGGTACCCAAAATGCTCTCAAGTATTAGATTTGCCGCTGCAATGAACGCTGCAAAGTCGCCCAGCTCAACTCTAAGGTACGCAAAAGATCCGCCGGCGACCGGAATCTCAACGGCGAACTCAGTGTAGCAGAAGACAGATAGCATTGCAGACAACCCAGAAGCTAGATAAGAGAGAAAAATAGCAGGACCGGCATTTCCATGCGCCTCCTGACCAGTAAGCACGAAAATACCAGCACCGAGATGGGAGCCGAAACCAAACCATATCAAGTCCCACCAAGTGAGGCAACGCTTCATATCGTTCTCGCTCCGGCTACGGAGTTCACCAAGCTCCTCAGCATCCGTCGATCGTCCAAAAATACGGTCCCTGAGACGGCGAGGGGTTTTAGAGAGTGCCAACCAATACGCAGTCCAGCTCCGGAATGAGTCTTCAGGGTAGAAATCTTCCCAGCTAAATCTCCAATAACTACTTGTTGGCTGCTGCTGCTTCAGGTTATCACCATTGTTGGTATCCATTTGCTTTGGGCAATGAGACCAAATGGTAACCTGCAAGCTGCTTTAAAGTAGTCCACACATTATGCACTACTATTGAATAAGGAAGACCTGTACACTAACTATATGCCATGGAAAACTGCCACTCATGAGTAGCCCATTCTCAATGATGTTCATAATTATTTTCAGAAACTATCTAATCAAGCACAGAAAGATATCAACATCGTTTACATGTACCATAGGTTCCTTGTGTGCGTAAGATTCAAAGTGTACAGTTCAAACACAAAGAATGCCAAAGGAAAATTAGTCACTTGCGGAATAATTCTAAGATTCTGGTTGTCGTTTTTTATGACAAAAGGTATCGCGCGAGACAAATAAACTGTTCATTTTTGAATCTGAATGTAACAACTCAACTAATATCAATCATCAATTTTCTATCTATATTCGTATTCACAAATTGCAGCTATAGCCAAAAGAAATATTAGTCGTTCAGCAACATCAAAAGACCACAGGCAGAATCCGGATGAAACCATTTTGGTTAATCAGGCTTTGTGTACTCCAGCAGCACCAGTACGTCGTTTTACAAAACAATAAAGAGCGCCTTTGACGTCAGGTTTTAAAAACTATTTTTCAACATTTTTTTATTTCATATTTTTTAATATATTTTTTATTAATATTTAAAAAATTTATTTAAAAATTTAGATAGTGTAGAAAAATTTTATATAATAAAATTTTTTTATTATATATTTTTATTATTTTTTTAAAAGTAAAAAAAATAAAACTTATTTTTAAAAAAAATAAAAATATATTTTATTTTAAAAAAATTCTATTTTATAAGTAATTCCAAACGCACCCAAAAAAAAAATGCCGGCAAAATCTGTTGAAAAAATATAACACTAAAAAAGTTAACCAAAATAAAATATTTTAAGGATTCAATCTATATATAAGAAAGTTTAAATTCAACCAAAATATTTAAATTAATAAATTATAAAATTCTTTTATATATTAATTTTTATTTTTATTTTATTCAATATAAAACTAATTTATTTATTTCTAATCTAACAAAATTTACATGAAACTTTCGAGATATAGAACCTTTGAGGACAAGATTAGGTTCCAACAAAATCAATATACCCTTGTCACAGAAGTAATGTACAGACTCTATATACCGGCTGAATTTGCTCAAGGTTTCACCAAAGAATGCCTTCTGAAAAGAAAGCAAGACCAAATAAAAAGTTAATACAAGGAAGAACACTATGAAATAATATATACCAGCACTTCATCACTTGTGAAAATGTGTCTACAACAAGCCATTTTCTCAATTTCTAAGTTGTAAATTCTACAAAGCTAACTTTGGAATTTTGATTCCAACTTTTATTTTTATATTTTTTAATAAAATTTTTATAATATTAAAAAAATTTTAAATATAAAATTAAGTTATTTTTCAAAAAAATATATAAAATATTTCTTACTAAATTTTTTTCAATAAGCACACTCGGACGTTTTTCTAAACTATCCTTAGCCTATAATTGGTTTACATAGATTTTCCTGATTAGGCTCGACAAATTGGGTCTGTTTTATTGTATGCCCATATGTGCGTAGTGTGATCCATGTCTGATCCTTGTTTAAATTTCAAACATTCAAATTCTTTGTTTGAATCAGAATTCCAGAAAAGAATCCAACTCTTTTTCTGATGCTCTTCAATTCCACCCCTTACAAGCATCGGCTCTTGCTTTTCTTCGATTCTTACAAGCGGCAACTTCAATCGATTCACTCCAACAAAGCTTTCGTGAAAGGAAGTTCCTTTCACACTACAAAGCTAGTGCACGTAAACTGTTCGTCAGAATGCCTCAATTGGAATTGGAAGCTTATGATCTCTGTTGGATTTCACATTGCATTAAGAAGACAGATGGGTACTTTGAATTCTTCTGCTAAACATGATTTAATAGATAAAATGTTGTATATTTATAGTGGATTGCTTAATGGGTACAGCAGAGTTATGCATATGTTGATGGAAACGGGAAGCACCAGTAAGGTTTTGGATTTTCACAATGCAGTTGTTGCAAAGGGTATTCTTTTGAGGATTCAAGATTGCAATAAGTTTCTGAACAGTTTGTGCAAGGGGGATAAGCCCGGCATTGCTTTTGAATTGTTTAATTTAATGTTGGAAGTAGGTCCTGTGCCAAGTGTGGTGACTTACAGTACGGTGATTCAAGGATTTTGTACAGAAGGTCGAATGAATGCTGCAATGAGAATTTACAAGGTTATGGTAGAGAAGGGTATATCACGCGATTTAATTGTTTATACTATCCTGATTGATGGGTTCTGCAAGGAAAGAAGAATTCAGGAAGGCCATGCTATTCTTTGTGATGCGTTAGTGCATGGCTTGAAGCCGGACATAGTGATTCTTAGTTCACTTTTGGACGGGTATGTGAGATCAGGAGATGTAAATAAATCCTTTGAGTTGTATAGAAGAATGATGGAGGAAGGTATGGTGCCTAATGTTGTTACTTATAGCATATTGATGAATGGGTTGAGTCAGGTTGGCAAAACCACTGAGACTTGTGGAGTTTTTTGTAGGATGGTAAAGCAAGGACTTGAGCCAAATGTGTTTACTTATAGCAGCCTTATCGATGCTCTTTGCAAGAATGGAAATTTGCAAGAAGCATTGGATTTTCATGGGCACATGATTGAGACTGGTTTGGTTCCTGATATGGTAGTTATTGGTGTATTAGTGAAGGGTCTTTCTAAGATGGGATATGTGAGTGATGCTCAAAGATTGCTCCTAAAGTCGAAAGTAGAACCAAATATTATTATCTACAATGCCATACTTGATGGTTGCTGCTGTTTAAGAAGCTTGACGGATGCTGTAAAGACTTACAAGCAACTTTTGCTTGATGGCTTGGTTCCGGATTTGGTTACATTTACATCATTTATCAAGGTGTTGGCAAGTACAGGGAGGTTGAAGGAGGCACTTATGCTTTTCTTTCAATTTCTGAAAAGAGGCATAAACCCAGACGTGGTATGCTACTGCAGTTTGATGGATGAATTGAGTAAGCATAACAACCTAATGGCTGCACTGGCACTTTACAGGATGATGGTTCAGAATGGTGTCTCGCCTGATACTTTTGTCTATAACGTTGTCATAAATGCTTTTGTAAAGCTGGGGAACATGAAAGAAGCATCTGAACTCTTTGATAGGTTAAGGGAACACAAAGTTGAGCCTGATACAGTGACTTACAACACAATGATCAGTGGGTACTGCTCTTGCAAATTGTTCAATGAAGCTCTTCGGCTTTTTCAAGAGATGATGAATCAAGAACATACTAAACCAAATGTTGTCACATTTACATTATTCATTGATGCTTACTGTAAGGAAGGAAGAATTGACGAAGCGATGGCCTTTCTTGTTAAGATGCTTGAAAATGGTATGAGGCCTACTGTTGTAACATATAGCTGCTTTGTAGATGGCCAATTTAAAGCTTGTGATACGAAAAATGCTGTTGCCTTACATGAAAAAATGCTGAACAATCGTGTCTCCCCAAATATTATTAGTTACAGTATTCTCATTCATGGCCTCTGCAATGCAGATCGGCTTGATGATGCTTTATCGACTTTCCAGACTGCCACAACCAGTGGGCTTTTACCAGATCTTGTGGTGTATGATATATTAATTCGTGGATGTTGTGAAGTTGGAAGACTGCATGAGGCAAGATCACTGTACAATAGGATGTTAGCTGATGGTCTTCAACCTGATGAAATCTTACACAGCACGCTTGCCGCATATCTTCATAGGTAGGAAACATGCTGGAGAAAGGACCCTTCTGATGCGTACTATAGTTGAAATCCTGAGGTTCTAGTTCATTATATCTGAATCAGCACCAAGCACGGAGAACAGGTTCCTTGCCTTTGTACTCATTGTAATTGCAGCAAATACAACTAACACTTGTCGACAAGCGTAAAGGTCGTAAAGTGGTTGACTGCAAGCCTAATGGTATTTATGTTATGTTAATGTTTCATTTTGACTATTTATATTTCTTTTCTCTTTTTGTAGTATTAAATGGAATCTTTCTTATAAAATCATATTCTTCTGGGGCTAAATTTGCAGATAAACTTCAAGTGTAGCAGGAACTTATCTCTTTAGAAGATAATCAGAAGCTCAGTGCAGGGGTAGCAACAGTTGTGTTTTATGAAAGTTATCATTTCAGTATTACTAGGTTTTGCTGCTTCATATATATCCTGCAATTGTTATTTCTGCTGCACCTTAAATGCAAAAGTTTGCAACCAACTGCATCCTCCGCAACTTCGACATCCATAGCAAGAAAACATTCAGGAATTTGTGATTGACAGGTAGTTGAAAACTCAACTTTTTACTGTTAGTTATCTGAAAAGAAATGTTTAACCATAACAAAAACACTCATGATTTAAATACACTTGCAAGAATGCTAACCCTGGACTTGAAAAGAACAATGTTACAGAAAATTAGCAACTACAAACTAAACTGAAGTTTCTGAATGAACTAGTGTTGTTGCTGTTGCTGTTGCTGTTACTGCTGTCTAACCTCTGCTTGCTTTCTGTTACCATCCATGTTTCCAGCTCCAAAATCATTCTGTTGCGGCTGGAATGTCGCGTGAACTCCGAACAGCAGCCAATCTAACAGCATTACCTCAGTGCAAATTCTGGACCCCATGAAAAGCTGCCCCGCCGTGCGATCCCATAAGAAATACATTGATTGCCATGGACAGTGATGCCAACCAGGGTACTAGCGGCATGCCTCAAACCTCTGGCGAGTTCTTCTGCTTCGCAAACATTTTGCAGCCCATGTGTTCCTACAAACCAAGGAGGCACTGTAACAGTGACCGATCCATTTTTGGGGCAAAGTGGTGGCCCAGTAATGCCATCCCTATGGATGATCCAATGACAACCGTTAACTATTTGACAAGCTTCAGCAAGTCAGACTTCGTGTCGCGACTTGGCCTGCATAGTATCATCCGACAAGGAACGCAAGCGCCATGAGCCTGAAAATGAACAGCATGCTGATGCTTGCTAACACGTCAAGACTCAGAGAACAAACCGATGATGCACGTGACGCCTGTAACTGGTTTCATGGCGTATACTGGATTACCTGCCGTTGGGTGAACCAATACGAGGTATGGCGGGATGATTTATGTTGGGCAATCTGTGTAGTGTACATGCTTGTCCTAGTGTCGCGCAATCCAGTGTTCATCTGCTTGAGTGCTCGGAATGTCACGATGTATTTCGCCCAGCGCATGCCGATCTTTGCGGATGCCACGGAGAACGCTGTCGGGTTCGATCATTGTGTACGGCTGCTCATAGCGCCAGCCCCATTGCACAGTAGACGACTGTGACAACTGACATGGAGCCTACGAGGCCAAGTGGTATGTCTATCGCCTGATTCTTACTTTCTTCCGCCATGGTCGCGACAATATCGAACCCAGTGTTCGCCCAGTAGACAACAGCTGCTGCCTGAAACATGCCTTTTATGCCAAAAGGCGCTATTGCCATTTGATTCCCCAGGACTACCTATTCCATTGTTGTATTTTGGAGCAACACGATCGAATCACCCCACAAAAAAAAAAAATTTTAATGTCTTTGGATTTATCATTTGGAGTTTGTAAGCAGAAGTTGATTTCGATAGTTTTTGTTCACAAAACTCTTGCCTATATGATAAACAGGAAATACCAAACACTATAAGTATAAGAGAAGTTTTGCATTGCCAGAAATGCACCATTATATAACAGAATCATGGAGCACAAGTAATATCTATCTAACATTTCTCCCTTCTATTTATCACTCACTATAAGCTGCAAGAATTCTTACTACATTCAGAACCAATGTGCATCACCATGGACTTTCAACTTTGTTTACCCCTTGCATTTTCATTTTTGTACAACCTATAAAATAGATCAAACAACGAAAAAGAAATGAAACAATGGAACCAGAAGGAATCCCTCGACTTAAGTGGTGAATTTCAGACTCGAATGGGAAGCCAAAACGTTACATTACATCCATGTAAGGCTTTGAGAGCTTGACCTGGCACGAGCCTCCGCAAGAGAAACTGCCATTGCCAACATCATCTGCTCCTCAAAGCTTTCAGGTACAACCTGAATATGGCCAGGAGGGACATGAGGGACTTCCTGAAGTGGTGGAGATGCAGCAGACATCGAGTCCACCGCTACATCAGAGCTTGCATAACTGGTCCCTACTTCTGCCATGTCTGATCTCTGATCCATCATGGTCCACGCCCCCTCCTCTCTAGGAACCACTGCATTCACCATGTCGGGTGACATCTCGATCCAATCTCCTTGTGAGAAATTCTGATAGTTCATGATTCGGTTTCCTCCAGCAGTGTAATTAGTCTGCAACGAGTCAAAGGGTTGCATGCTGCTACCGGATACACTGATAGAGTCCGAGATGTTTGTGTTTTGGCATTCTGCCAAGGCCACGACTGCACAGGCAAGCCCCTCAGAAGGAGATGCTTCTGATGGGGCCATCCCATGCGAACAGGAGGATTCCTCCGAAGATGATCCTCTACTACTACTACAAATTGGAGTTCTGTGAGTACCATGCTCCTGTCATTGACAAACGAAAATAAGATAGACTTACAAATAACAGGAAGAAGAAGACATAGCAACCAGGGACTGACCCCGAGTTCAACAATAACAGCGTATACATTATCAATTTGTCAAAAAGGACAAAAAGGAGACTGATGCTTAGAAAAATAGAGGCTAAGAATAGATGGAACGCTAGAAAGATAATATATCTGCAAGAAACTGTCTACACATCTCTCTGCCATACATTTCTTTTTTCTCAGAGGACTGAAAGAAAAGCTTCTGCAACATAGTACCCAATCAAGTTAAGATGACTACTTGCAAAGTTATCCAGTTTGTTTTATAGCAACTTCCAATCCAAAGCCCGAGAACGGTAACAACCACAAGCTATAGCTTTACATTTTAGGTAGTCCTTGAAACCAATTTCTCTACAGGGACAGATATTTTTAAGCAGTACTGAAAAGTGAACTTAAGAAGCAAATTGTTCTAAGAATATTCCACTGTACGTTATTAACCAATTGGACAATATTAGCTAAAATAAAACCCTCATGACAAATCTCACTATAAGAAAACACACGTGTACCTGAATTGAGAGCCAGATTGCTTCCATGACCATGATGTCCTCGAGGTCCAAATCAAAATTATCTTCCCTGATTTCACAGTAAGAGACTCCAAATCAACCAATGTCCATGTGTTCCTCTAAGCAATAGATACATTAAGAACAAAAACCAGAAAAAAAAAGCTAATCAACAGAACTATGTTGGCATCACCAGAGCTGTCTCATATCAAACGCAAACAAAAACAAAACTGGGAAAGTAATTCCACAAAAAACAAGGACAAACTATAAAAATGCTCAAGAAAGAAGAAATAAGATGCATAGCGATTATCTGATGCAATTATCCTAGATGCTAAAATTAAGTGAAACACAGTAACCTTCACAAATGATGCAATTATCCTAGATGCTAAAATTAAATGAAACACAGTTGTCTAACTATCTCCAATTATAAAATAAAGTTTTGTAAATTACTGAAAATAAAGCAACTTCAAGCCTTTTGGTAGGAGACTGGCATTAACGGCTGCAAGGGTGCAACAAAACATGATGAGGCTAAATAAGTGTGATACTACAACTAGGAGATTGAAAGTTTGTTTGTTAAGAAGGTTGCATCAAACTAAAATCTGTCTCATATTACTAGGATCATCTTGTTCAGTGCTATAACGTTATATTTCAAAATTAATTCCTTTTTGAAAAAAATGCTACTTAACACAGAAAGGCGTGATCAACTACCAAGATTACACTCAAATCAGGCAACGATCTTTTAAGGGAGCAAAGAATGAGAAATTCAGCAATACTATGCAAACATTTCATTTTTGAAAAAATGTATATAAACAGAAGAGAAAAAGTATATGGCCAAAGGGAAAGATGCTCTTCCAAAGGGGCCAAAATATCTTGCAGTTGCTAATTTCAGTCAATCATTGTAACAATACTCGTTTAAAGCAGGTCGCTAAACAAAGACCAGAGGTAGATACATCAGAGATACCTGTTCTGCCTGGCAAGCAAAGCTCTACTACTTGGTAGCAAACTGCAAGAGCTCAGAGAAGCATCAATCTCATTTACTGGTGCTTGGCATCTGAATGAGGGAACTGTACAAAAAACATTTTTTAAGGTATTGTACTAAAGTATAGGATAAATAATAATAGAATCCAGATACTGTTGCTTGGTGGCCATTATTAAGATACAAATATTTAACATAAGAGCACCTGACACAGAGCTGGTTGCTACATCTTGATACTCAACCTCAGCTGGAGTTATAGCTCCACTAGCTGTACTGACAATATGTCTCTTCTGCATCTTTTGCTCTTCTTCCTTGAGCTCCTGCTGCCTTATCCGTATCTGTGCTTCTATGACCCTCTGCTCTTCCTGTAAATTTCGAGTACTTTAACATGGAGAGAATTAACTATAGGAAAGAAAGAAGTTGACAATGGTAGGTTCGGGAAAAAACAAACAAAAAAATAAAAAAGGAGCATGCAAATTCCATCAAAAAGCTTACAAGTTGTTCGAATCCCTTCTCTTCCTTCGACCTCACACCACGATACTCCACAGCGTAGTTTGAAGTCTTGCAGAAAGGGCATCTTAGAAATAGTTAAGTAACAAGCTGGCCTCATTATCCTACATAAGGTACACTAACCTAGTAAGGACCATTCCCAAAATTCCTTAGACTCCAAATTTTAACAAGGATACTGTGTAGGTCTTGTAGAATGAGGGGGCTTCATCTGAAGAAAGCACTCTGTATAGCAGCATGACAATCACATCAGTAGAATAAAAAACCATAGACCAAAGGTCAAATACTTACGTTGAGGGAAGATAATAAATTCACCTGTACATATGCCTTTCATGCAACATCTCGAACGGTTGAGGCTTGGATAATACTGTAGGATAACAAAATAAACAAGGCCTATCAAATATAAGCAGCAAGTGCAATGTAGTCAAGGTAAATCCACAGAGCAGTCAAAAATTATTCCCAACTTGACAGACTCCAAAGACTCCCAAATATGTAAAGAGAAAGCATAAATCTGTTTATCATATTTTACAATATCCTTATTCGAAAGGAAAAAAAGGATTTGCAACTTCTGAGTTGGCCTACAATATTTTTAAAACTAACAAACAAGATTCAAAAGCTGTTGATTGCACTTTTGTCTTCCATGACAAACTGAAAAACTAGATGGTGTAAGAAGCATAGCTGAAAATATACAACGCATCATGAACAACAAACTGAATCAATGCTTATTCTAGTTACTATATGGTGCAATATTATCTGTACCACTCACGCCCTACTTTCCAGAGCAAATGAGACATTTGTCTGGAACATTCACATCTCCCTTCATTGTACCTCAGATCAGTATAGCAGGCAACCTTTTAGAATTCTGAACAATCTCAAAGTGAGATGTGACACCAGGGAAGTTTTAATCCTTCAATATCAGATCAAAAGCAAACACACAATGGATTTTTAAAAAGAAGGAGAGAGAGAGGGAGAGAGAGAGAGAGACTAAAATTATATTAATGCATACTAAGTCACAGAGAACACAAGTTCCTTACATCGAGAGACATAAAAGACCAAAGAAAGTATGGTTGCAATGAGTTTTTTACAGTTTAAGTTATGTATATACCCTAACAGTATATATGGTCTAGACAAACAGTTTATATGCAGAAGGTAGATATGCAATCCTGACATAATTGATTCTCCACAACCTCCATTAAACTACAAGGACCAACAATTCCAATGAACAAGAAGAAAATAATTTAAACAGTAATCAATAATCTAAACAGTAGGAGAGACGAGTATCATACCAAGAAGCAGATTGGGCACTCCTCAAGGTCGAATGTGGCTTCATCATCACCAGGGTAGCAAGGAGCTAGCTTGGAGTCGAGGATAAGCTTTCGCAGCTTCTTATGATCCACATCCTTGTGCTGGTACAGCCCCTGAGGTCGAGTGTACCGTTCGTCAACCACCTGTCTCCTCCTTCCAATCTTGTTTCCCATGAAGATTTAACCCGGTTAAATCAAGCCCCTTTAACTTCCCAAGAAATTTCGAAGGAATTAATCGATCTCCAACTATATAACAACAATAACCATAAAATGAAATAGCTTAAACCACTTCCTTCTTCAGCAGCTCAAATTTCAGACAGTAACCGGTTTCCATATCGCGCTTACCCAATTTCCTTTTTAAAGATCATATCGATTTCAATCAGAAAAACTGTGCAGCACCAATTCGAACACATTCAGCAACCCAACGTAAATAATTAAAAATCAAATCAGCTTCAGAGTCAACGAGCTTATCCTTACCAAGCCACAATCCAGTCTAAAAATTCCAACATCCAGTAGCTTGAGCCAACCCAAAAAGATTGCACCTTTGATCTGTTCCAACCGACGAGAATAAACTTTCCAATCAAAATCTACAATCTTGTTCCAAGCTTGAATCCTTCTGAGTTCCACAACCCCCAGTCCCCAGAAACTCAAAAGAAGTAACAACTCAATCAATCAGTCAATCAATCAAACAAAGAAACGCCCTGAATAAATAATATGATTCTCCAACTCATCGCAAGCAAACAAAACCTCTCCCTTTCTTTCTCTCTCCCTCTCTCTCTCTCTTTAGAAATCAATCATCACAGGGAAGACAACGTCGGGATCCAACAGAATACATCAACAGAAAGAAGCAGCACGAATCTCGAGTCACACAGAGAGATATAAAGAGAGCTTCTGGTTTGTCGCCGGAAACCTGTTCCTTCTTGTTGTTCTACTCTTCTTTGTTTCTTGTACTTCGATAGATAGAGAGATTGAAACAAGAAGACGAAGAAGGAGGAGGAGGAGGAGGATCGATCGTGTTTCTCTTTCTTATCAGTGCCGCTTCTGAGAGGGACGAACAAGAGACGAGAGAGGTCTTAATTAGTTGTTCCGAATTTCTAAGGACGATTTCATTCCGAATGATAAAGATTTTTGCAATAAAGGTTCACTAGAATACATACATAAGAATACTTAAAGAGTTTACACCATTTCCTTTTTTAGGTTTATTATTAATGATTGTGTGTGTATGTCTAAAATGTATAAAATTTTACGATATTGGCTTTTCTTATTTGATTGTTAGTTGATGAAAAATTCTCATTAAGTAGACCAAATTTGTGTACAGAGATTATTGGAGCTTGTTCTTACAAAATTCGGAACAAATTCGTTTTAGAAACAAGTAGGCATTTAGGGTGTGTTCTTTACTTATAATTTCATTTTTAAAAAAAGTTTAGTTTAAAAAGAAAAATCACTTTCAATTTATTGTTTTTAAATTAAAATTTTAAATCACTATAAATAATAGTATTTATAATAACTCAAATCATAATAATTCATCTTTTAACTAGTCACTTTCATCCTAAAAGAATACACCATTAAACTTGTTACTCTGTTCTTCTACTAAAAAATATTTTTAATTTATATTTTATTATAAAGAATATATAAAAAGTTACTTTCAATTTTTTTTTAATATAAAAATACATCACTTTCGATAACAATATTTTTATAATTTATTTTAAAATTTTCACTTCTAAAAAATTCAATTTTTAAAATAAAGCACCCTTAATTTTAATTTTAATTATATATTTAGTTATTTTTTGTTAGTGTCTCATGTTATGTTAATTAATTAATTTATTTATTTCTTAGAAGAGAAGAGATGTCTGGATGGGTGCTGGAATTAAAACTAATGTTTTAACTAAGAGTTCTGCTGTCCCGTTTGACCCTACTGAAAATATTGAGCTTTTTATTGAAAAAATAATTTTATGCTAAAAACTATTTGCATAAATTTTTATCATACTATTTAATGTTTAAACTTTAAAGCCGAAGAAGATATTTAAATTTATGCTTATTTTTAAAAATATAATAACTACAATACTTTTAAATATATAATATAATAAATTTATTACTTCAATTTCATATATTATTTAATTTTTAATCTAATATTTCTTTAACATAATAAAATTATTAAAATTATTTTATGTTAATATATATAATTAATTAGAAAAATAATTTAATTTTGAATAACTCTTGCAAGTTAATTTCGTTTAAGCGTGACGGTTGTAAAAATTTACTGTTACCTAATTTTTTCAAAAATTTGCTGTATGTTTATATAAACCATACGTGTGTACTAACGTTCGGTCAAAGCCTAAATTGAGACGCTAAGTAAAACATAGAAAGGAAAGAATCTAAAAATGGAACACAATTAACTTCAAAAAGAAACTGTTAGTTCACTTCCATGCATTAAAAAATGTCAAAGACCACAAGTAATTATAATTAGACAATATACTGTAGATGACCAATTGGATAAGTCCATAACCAAAAGATACTGTACAATTAACTCTTCTGAACTTCACCCTCAAGAGAAGAGAAGGTTGAGATTCAAAGGAATTACGGCGAAATGTTTCTTCCAAGTAGAAGCAAATACAAGGACACAGAGAAACAACAGGAAAACGACTGCTAGCATTGGTGGATCCAGACTTACTATCACTAGCATCCTGAGTTTGAACAACAGCTCCCATTCTCTAAGGGTCCATTGATGGGTAGTATGTACGCTCTGCTGGCATTGGCGGAGGTATGTTGAAGGCAAATGCATTTGCTTTTAAGCCTGGGGGATGAGAGTGCTGGATGCCTTGCTACTGCTGGGGCACGAGCTCTGGAAAGCATTCCTGCATGGGCAACAAGTCATTGTCTTGCAGCCTCAATGCAATCAGACATTACATATAAGAAAAGCATATCAATTAGTCAAGTCTGTAGTATTCTCTCAACCTTATGAAAACAAAAAATTCTTAATCATCAGAAAAGATCTACTAGCCAACACACTGCAGCCATCAGGCACTTAGACACCTACACTGTATTATTTTGTGCTATAACTCAGACTCAATAAGCAATGCACTTAGACACCTACACATCCCTATTCTACTAATCAATATTCCAAACAACAATTTCAAGAACCCTCAAATATGCATTCCTCGATCTTCAAGCACAATAGTACTCATTAGTCGATGCATCCACACAAGGAATACACGACATCCCCTAGAATACTATTGATACTCCCCAAGCCAATCAAAACAACACAATAATACTATCTAATTATCACAACCGCAATTTTATCGAAATTCACAGAAAGTAAAGAAACATTTCTTGCAGGTCTTGTATAGACCTCAATATTTGGTGCATTAGGAGATGTCACACGACCAACACAAATATAGTCATTTAAAGATCATCGCAGCAGGTAGGTGCAACCTAGGAAATTTGGCTACTCACAAGACAATGCCTTATATTACAAACACCAAAATGGCTCAGTAAACACTAGGATAACCACTATTGCTTACAAGTCTATGACCGGTATCACAAAAGAATAGAACTGCTGCAGCACACTGAAAATTTTCCGACTACAATATATCCTTCAACCAACTCTGGAATATTAAATATCCAGCTAGTACATAGCATTTACTTATCCTTATATGCATGCTGAATAGGACTTCATTAATCATAACTAATCCCAAATTCAACTCAAACAAAGACCTCTGGATTAGATCTATATTATTTGACTTCAACTATAGTTTTAATCCATCAATGCTGACAACCACCTCAAATACTTTGCAGCTCAACATAACTGGACTAAATTACCAATATTTGACAACTTTCAGGTGCAACTAAGACACCAGGAACTGAGATTGGATAACAAAGTGATGGAGCAGTTTTCCTAATAGAAAAAGGTTCAAGTTTTAACATGTAACAAAAAAGTTTTTGACAAAGAATTAGCAAACATACTAAAATGTAAGTAAAAGGACCATACTTTTTCATTGATTAAACCAAAAAATTCACCAAGATCACTTAATATTTTTATTCAAACAAAAATAAAAAAAGAAAAAAACTCCAAGAAAACTCACCGGAAAGAAACAACAGTTCCAACTTCCTGACAGATTTGAATCAACTGCTCTTCCATCACACGGTATGCCTCCAACTGTAGCAAATATGAAGATATTCAAAAATATTGAAAAAAAATTAAATCAAGAAAAAAGATGATCTCGAAAAGGAAGAGCTAGAGATGAATATAGACTAACCGAACAGTGCTGTGAACCTGCAGCCATGTCACGGCGGTGTTCTACTATTCTCGGACCTGCCCATGAGCGTGCTTCTGTTTCGATTTCAAATCGAGTTCGAACGCGTTCCGGCACAGCGGCGGGAGAAGAAGAAGGGAGGAAGATTTGTTAATCGGCTCTGAAAAAATCAATTATTCCGATTCCGAAACTCAACTCAAATCGATCCTCAAACTTCCAGCATTGACCAAAATCCAACTCAAATCGATCCCAATGCCTCACCAAAACCATAGCCAACACGAGAAAAGACATCAAACAACTTTCGACCGAAATTCCATCAATCACCAATTATACGAATCAATCAAGTAATTCAAATTACATCGAGAAGAATCGACGACGGCGGGCGGCGGGAGGAGCATCGGTGAGCGAGAATATAGTTCAGATTGATAGGAGTCGATTGATTGAGTAGGGAGAAAAAATTAGGGTTCAGACAGTGAGCAGATTCGGTGTCGGGGAAAAACTAGTGAGAAGATCGCAGTTGGCTGAACAAACAGGAGGAATAAAAGAGGAAATATCGGCTTCGGGGAAGCAAATCGCGCATGAGAGAGAAGGAACGGCGGCCGCGGGAGAGCTTCGGTGAACAGGTGAGAGCGAGAGAATGGAGAGAAATGAGGGAACGAGGGAGAGCTCAGCTGCGAGTGGGTAAGGAGTATATTACGATGGGCAAAACCGTTATTTGTAGTTCTCGGAATAAAAGCCGCCGCGCGACTTTTAAAAGAAAGCACGAAAATGAGATACTTCTTTTTCTCCTGTTCAAAGCGGTAAAAGCGGTTTAAAGCATTTCTCGCACACGGCTATATTTGGAAAGCTTTTCTTTTCAATTATTTTATGTTATATTTTTTTAATAAAATTTTAAATATTTATAAATTTTTTAAAATTTTAATAATATAAAAAATTGTAAGTAATAATTTTTTTATTATTTATTTTAAAATAAAAAAATAATTTTATTTTTTAAAATTAAATTTTTTTTTTATTTTAATAAACACATTCAAACATCCCAACGCGCTTATTTCGAGCTTGAAATTCCTAAACAAGCACTGCCAATGAGGGCATTATACTTTCCTTGCTTATTCCGATTGAAAGCTTTCTTTTTCCTCCATTCACAAACTCAAGCAAAGTATACACACACGAGACACGACACCTACATTCTTCATACCTTTTATAAATTCTCACTTTAATTTCACAGACATTCGATTAATTCTTGAACTCTTTTCTCAAAAAGAAAGCTTAATTCTTGATTTTCATGCACGATGAGTTCAATAACCCTAGCTCGAATGCGCGCCGCGAACCGGGACCAGTTCGAACCAAGTCTCATGTTCTTCTGCGGCGCCGGTTCCGGCGATCAATGGAAGAGCTGCTTCTCTTTGAAAGCCTCTGCCGTATACTCCGCTATCACCGGAAAACTCACCGACAACCAAACCTCGAAAATCAAAGCTTCTAAGCTACTACTTGCTGTAGCACTCAAGTACCTCTCTCTTGCTACTAATACAGCACCAGCAACAAGTTCGCCTTTCATAGGTGCGTCGTCAAAAATTTTTACATACGTTATCATCTTAAAAATTTTCATCAAACGATCAATTAATCATTACACAGATACGGAAGGAAGGCTTCAGGGGTCAATGAGTAAGCCATTAATGGACGCCGTCGACGGAATTTACATGGTAGTAGGGTTTCTCCGGGAGCTTAAACTTCAATACTCATCGGGACAGATCGACGAGCTTGCTATCTCTACCGGAGAGAAGCAAATAGTCGCAGACATAATCAAGATCGACAACCAGATTCCGTTAAACCTGATAATTTCCGTTAGCGGGCACGTCGAACAAGCAGTTAGAAGCTGCAAGGAGTTGTTATTGAAGGAGAAGGGCGCCGTTGCCGACGACGATCCGTTGTTGATATCGATCGAGTTGTTCGAGCTTGAGTTTAGTACGGAGACGTTTCATGAAGTCGTGCAAATGTTCAACTGTTATTAATCGCCATTTTACATGAAACGGTTAAATCTTCGCGATGAACTCTACCTGAAGAACAAGAAGAATTTGTTAGACTGCTTGCGCTCTTGCATTATAGCAAGCAGCACCAACGTGGGAGTCATTATTAATTCATCGTCACCGTTAGCCGACGGAGTAATGATACATCAGAAATCGCCGACGGCAACGGAACTTTTAAACTCCGGCGTTCAATTCAAGCCAGACAATAACGGATTTGTTCAGCTCCAGTTCATCGCTCCGGTACTCACCATGCCTGCTCTGGTCTACGACTTCAAGATGAAAACTGTCGCGAGGAATCTGTTAGCAATGGAGTTGGGATTCGTCGACAAGCCTGTAACGAGGTACTTGCTGTTGATGAAAGAGTTGGTTGCGGATTCCCGCGATGTGGCGGTAATGAAGAAGCAAGGAGTATTGATAGGGAAGTGGAAGAGGTCTGAGGAGGTAGTGGAGATGGTGAAGTCGATCGACGGGTTTCCGTTGCACGCTTGGGTTTATCCGGCGATCGACGTCGAGATGGAGAAGGTGGTGAAGTTTTACGGCGAGAATGCGAACAGATTGACGTTTGTGAGGAGGCGGCAGGGGACTTTTTCGATCGCAGCAGCGGCTGCGTCAGTGGTACTTGTAGCCGCGCTAATTTTCAGGCGACGAGGAAATCGAAGAATGCGGTCGCCGGCGGAGTGAGAAGAAGTTGAGATTCTTTTATCGAGCAAATATTAGATGTTAATGTGATCGATCGTCTATTTCAAAATCGACAAAGTTAAAGATATAATTGTTAATTAATAAACAAATATATTTGATTAATTAGCTAAGTGCTTTAGTTACACGACACGAATTCAATCACGAATCAAACATTTTAAACCACTAAGAACAGGAACATAACAAACAGACACACGTATAGATAGTTGATCAGTTGGTAGAACTCGCTGGCGCGTTTGCGATCGCCGGAGGAGGAGGAAGACTAATATCACTGCTGCTGCCGTTGCCGCAGTAGCCGCGAAGCACGTCGATCTCAGAAGTGGTAAATCCTAATGCTGAAAGCATCGAAGTCCACCAGCATCGTTGAGTTATAGTGACAATAGCTCTGCAGCAGTCGACGCTAAGATACGAGTCGCCGTTGATGAAGAAGAGGACCATCTCGTTGCTGCATGATTTCAGATCAAGCAAAGAGTCCCAGCACTGAGTTACACCTCCGTTGTTTCTGGCAGCAGCTAGACGTGATTGGAGAGGAGCCACAGACTTTGGATTCGACAGAAGTTGTCGTGCCGAAGAAGCGACGATGAAGATGAAGAACACAGATAGCTGCAGCTTGAAGATATGCGCCATGATTGATTTCAGAGTCTGTGCTTTGTTTTTTTGTATTGCAGCAGAAGCAGCTAGGTATTTAAATAGCTTGATTAATAAAGATTGTTGATGGTTGATAATTACTGATATATCAGTGAAGGAATATGAAGGTGAAGAGCTTAAAATTTTTGTTATAATTAGTTTGTTTCAGTTACCTTCAGTTACGTAGAAAGAATTTGAAGAGTTGTACGTATTGAAGATGGAGTTATTATTTTAAAAAAATAATTTAAATTTGTATATTGAAGCGTATGCTTTCTGTATGGACTTGGGCCTGTGACAAGGAAACAATCCAACCCATACTAAAAAAGCACTAATTAAAATGTTAAAAAATTTTAATCCCACATTACTTATTAATAATTCTGATATTCGTGACTGCGGTGGTGGCAGCGTCGTCGTCAGCGGCAGCCATGCAGACCTCTCTCTGTCTCTGGTGCCGCTGCCCCGACCTACGCCTTAATCTCTCTGTCCTTCGACGATCACTTTTACGACGACTCTGTTGTTGCTCCCCACATTGCCACTGTTAACAGCTGCCTTCCCTTTCCCTCTTCCGCTACAGCAGCATCAGCAGAACCAAAAATCACGGAAATTGAAAACCTATCCACAATGTTTTATTTAGTAGTTGCTTGATGAAGGATGATGCAATTTGAATCTGGTAGTTTTTCAAAATAATGTGTAGCTGAGGTAATTCTGCTTGATTATGGAGACAAATCATTGACTTGGCTGGGGTCCCCAATAATAATCTCAATCACGGAAAATGCACAGCTTCTGCTGCTGTTGCAGAAAACTAAATGGTATACAATCAAGAATAGAAATATGTTGAAGTTGAAAAGCTGCAGAAGGATTTTATTGATTCTGAGTAGAGTTTGATTATAATTGATAATCAACAATGTTCCATTCCTTGTTCGTGATAATTATCCCCTCGAGTATAGGAGAGTTTACTACTCTACTACTACAACAAAACGTGCCCGCATGTTGTTTGATGAATTGACTCTGTCAAAGTTTATTATTGAAAGTGTCTTCCCACTAAAGCCCTTCGTTTTGATTGATTTTTGTTTCAATTCCCTTCCATTCCATGCAAATTATCAGACTATATGAACTTGTTTCTAACATCTATGATTGTTACTAGTCTTCCTCTATGAAAAACAAAGATTCTAGATAGGAAATAAAACAACCACTCCTTTGATTTTTATATAATCAACTTTAGCACGAGAAGTTTAACTTTCTTTGTTAGACTAGACTAGCTAGATGTTTATGACAAAAGCCATTCTTTGTTTGTAAATAAAGTTTGAAACTTGAATACGGTGGTAAATTATGAAAGAGAGAATAAGTGGAAAAGGAATGAAGAATCAAGGTTGCTTGGTTGTTGGAGTACTTCCATCAAAATTAACAACACTGACTGATTCTCTTTTTGATTCTTTTCATTGTTTATATTTTCTTTTTTGTTCTTTTCATGAAAGCTTACTCATAAAATATTTGATTGATTGTTATGTTTACATTACATTACAAAAGTCGTGGGCTTCCACTACTTTATGTCAGATAGAGATGCACAAAGGAGATAACCTAAATTTCTTTCAGCATAAAAACATAAGAACTGGAATAAACACAGCTTCAGCATTGTTTGTTTCTTTTTTCTTTTCTTCTGATGAGTTTCTATGCAGATTCTGTTTAACACTAAGCCTTTTTGTTAATTTAGCTTCCTGCATTCTTCCAATCACATATGAAGCCCACCAGCATGACTATTTCTTCTTCTTCTGTTCACCATGGTGGCACACCATCAACCTATGAAGAGCTTTCCATGCAGCAGAGCTTGCTCTTCCTCGGAAGCCTCAAGGTTATTATACATGTAGTTGCAAAATTCACTCTTCAAATAATTTCATGCTTCCGCCTTCTGTTAGAATTCTGAACCCATCCTTTTCTTATGTGAATTTGGAATAGCCTACGCTGGGGATGGTGTTGGAAATTTTGATTTCAGTAATACCTGCAAAGTTTTCATTTTGTTGATCAGGATTTGAAGAACTTGCAATCACAGTTGTATTCAGCTGCGGAGTACTTTGAAGTATCTTACAACCAAGATGATCAAAAGCGAAGGTAAGCATAATTTTCCTCAGATTCCTCTACATTTGTGCTGATTTCGAGCTGAATCGAGTGTCAGTTCTGAATTTCTCTATAATATTTCTTGTTTTGTTCTTGGATAGAGTGGTCAACACCTTAAAGAATTACGCCATTAAGGCGCTTGTAAATACTGTGGATCATATAGGTTCAATGACATATAAGATGAACACCCTTCTTGATGAAACATTAGACAATGTTTCCGAGACTGAAAAATCTTTCTCTTGCATTGAACAGGTAAATATTGCTGCTTTTTCCCCATTCTCTACAAACTGAATTGAATTCCAAAATTAAGTTTTCCATGTTGTATTTGGAGTTTCATGAACCCGCATCCCATAATCTGTACGTTCTGGTTTCAGAGACTTCATACGTGCCAAGCCTATATAGACCTAGCGGGCATTTCACAGCAGTCTATTCTGAATGCAGCACCGAAGTTTCATAAACATTACACAATACCAGGTCTTCCCTACAATACGTCCGTCGCATTTAAGCTTTACTACCAGGAAACTGAAATTGTTTAAAGATTTTCCTTGATAAATTTTCAGATGGCAAGAAAATATCTGACTCTGGAGTTCAAGCTGTTCCAAGGTATTGGGAATCTTTCAGAGTGAAGGATGGTACTGAACTATTGCAGTTTCAGACAGGTAACATGAAACACCTATTTTTTATGTATCTCATTTACGAAACATTGCAACTTGTCAATTCATCAAAGTTAACTATTCGAAAATTTTCCAGTATCTCAGTCTCCTATGAAAGAGAGACAATCCTCATTCAGGTGCATATTTGATACTTGAAACAAGATTCGGAGTTATCATACTAGCACTAAGCGGTGATTTAAAATTTTGAAATTGTGTTCAGGAGGCTTCGTTCCTTTGCAAGAGGCCCTCGCACAAGATCTTCATCTCCTTCAAGGAAAGGATTACCTGAATTGCCTTCCATGATGTTGTCTTCCAAAGGTACTTAACTTCCTTCAAAGAGCCAATACAATTTGGTGAACATTCTGAATTCAGTAAAAGCTGATAAATACATTTGCACCTATAAAAGCAGAAAAAGGAGCGAGTTTATATCACATCCAGTTCCTAGTTCTTTGTTGCGGTCAGGATCTCTTGCTCGAAAACCTTCCATGCTCAACTCATCAGTCGGACAACAGGTAGAATTTTATTTGCCTTTCCCGCATTGCCGTATGCTTGCTTATAAATTCTTCCTACGGTCAGAGACCAGTATTTTAGCTTCCAATGTAATGCTTTCTTGTTATGTTATGCAGTTTCCTTCAGAACCTATGAAGTCTATGTCCCTGAGAGTACAACCAGAAAGATTCGAGAGCAAGGAGACAGAACAAATTCCGACCAAGACCAAGAACATTCTCAAATCTCTGCTAAGCAAACGGTGGTCAAGAAAAGATGAGAAGTTCAATGATTACCTGGATGCGTATTGAGGGCGAATAATTTACATGATACACTACATACAAATGAAATACTGAGCTTTCTGGAACTTTTTTGAAGTTTCAATCAGCAAAACACATCACAGGTTGCTACTTTCAAGCTCTGTCATTGTTTTACTCGCACAACAGGAGTGCTGAAAATAACCATGAAAAAAAAAGAAATAATCATTTCATTCCTTTTACAATAGAAGCGAATCTTGTCTTACACATGTTATGAGTACAGAAAAATTATTGTTCAAAATGCTCGCATACGATCAGGCGGGTGAATAATACATGAAATAGGATTCTACGGTTAGTAAAATTGCATTAAGTTAAAGTGTGTAATTGTACTATCTTTCAACGTAAATATGAAATAGTCACACCAATTTCAGAACAGAACTTTTTTTAGAGCATGTATGTTGCAAGTAGAAGAAAACAGTATACAATAAAGCAGCTAGTGAAGGAGTTTGCTAGTGCTAGCTAGTAAGTACACAACAATCTTCATGGAAATTTTTTACGCTCGCTCTTAGCCGAAAGTTACATGTCAAAAAAATCAATGTAAAATTTGATAATTTGGCTATTTTATGGTGTTGATTTTCTTGGAAAATATAATCCAGCAAAGACAAGCAAATTTTCAGATTTTACAATAATGGAGAAATCTCTTTATTTCTTCTTTTTCCCGCCCTTCCCAGATTTTGAAGATCCTGCAGCATTAGAAGAACTTGAAGCAGGTTCCTGCTTCTTGGTCCTTCCATGATGTTTTGGGACTAGCTCTGCGATTTGTAACATTAACTGCTTCCCTGTATAAGGAAAACAGGTCAGCGTGCTAAAAAAAAAATAATTGTTATTATGAGTCACTAGTCAAGTAACAAAATACAAAGAGAGACTGTAGCCGGAGTTATCCACGGAAGGAGAAATCACAAGCGCACAAGCCAGTACAATGTTGCCTAAATTAGAAACAAATCCACTACAAAATCGACACTCAGTCTATGGGCAATATCTGTCAGGTGTAAGAACGTCAAGGATCAAAACCACATTCATAAAAAATCAAAACAATGAGCACTGAGGAACTTGAGGCCATCAGTGGGTAGGTGATGCTGACCCACAAGCCTGTAGCTTTGTAGCTCGGTCATGATAAGTATTTGATAGATGTAAAGGCAAGGGGTTAAACCATTAGAAAGATGGGCTAGGTCAGGCACTAGCTCAGTTAAATAGGTCATAGCACCATGATCATATACTAACACAAATTTTGCTTTAAGGAAAAAACACGACTTGATAAATTCATTGCAGCGAAATGTGCCTGCCATCTAGCTCCAGCTTGATTACAGGGTCATTAAATGCCAATATCTGAAGCTTGGACCATGGGCTGTAACTTGATACTATATGCTGCATTTTCATGTAACCTATGATATTTATGGCCAAATGTATAAGAGTCTAATTAGCTGCTATTTATCTTTCCTGCATTTTAAAGTCTTGATTAGTACCAATCGTAAATGGTAAACCAGGACCAAAGTCACAGAGACTATGGTACGTAGTTAATATGAGTCCCAGGTTACTGACTAAAAGCATAGGGTAAAACAGAAGGACTTCAAGCCTGTTTTTGGGGGGTGTGACGTTCGCCTGTGCTTCTAGTCTTGACTGCAAGAGCATATTAGCGTTGTTCCTAGGATGGGCAACTCTTACATCATAAATTTCGTAGCAAAAGACAGTTTCAGTAGAAAATGAAAGCCTATAACAAGTTGTTGCTCTGCAGAACAAATAAAAAGGGTTCAATAAACTTAGCCAGGGTATTCCAATAGATTATCTCAAGTTCTAGGGTAATGACAAGGTAATATCACAAGTAAACTTCAACCAAATTGCCCAAAATTAGAGCAACTCAAAGCATAATAAACAAGCAATACATAGTGACCTATCTTTGCCCAAGAAAAGCTAGATGACAATGACATTCAATATGATTAAGGAAATGCAAATATAGATCGTCTGATCTGGTGAATGTCAATTTAAATAAGAGCAATCCTCAGGAAGGAACAACTTTCTTATACAACTGACCAGATTTTAATACATGAAACTAGTTACCAGTAAGAATCATTGAGCTCCGTCTAACATCAAGAAAAAGCAGTCTTGATGAAAATTAAAAACTTCTACAAGAAATACTACAATGTTTAAAATAGTAAGGAAAAATCTAATAGCCACAATCCTCTTAACAAACTTCACAGTGCATGTTCAAACAAATTATACTATATAAAGTCGTTAAACTCGATCATAAAGCAAGTCCAGATGTTCCCCTAGTTTAGCAAAACATGTTCCTTAGATCTAAGAACAAAAGAAGGTAATTCATCCATATAAGACTAACAAAAAAGCTTAAGATATGGCTCTCATTATAAGTTTTATTCCATTGTACAATCTATGGTACTTGTTCAAAAGGTTACGACCTTTTGAAGGTACATTGTAGTGGATCATACAATGACTCCGCCAACTTGTTATTTCATAGCTCCGTGGGAGTATTTTCAAGTAACTTTAACTTACTCCTAGATTCTTGACAAGCAATGTGGCCCTAGATTTCTATTTCCAAATGGAAAATCCTTCAGTACACTTATGTAAGTGTGCTTTCAAGTTAAATAATAATAATAATAATAATAATAATAATGAGCTCAAAATTAGAGTAGTGTTTACTTGAACCAATGGCCGGATTGAACAAAGACCCGTCTTCCTTCTTCAGCAACACCCTCACTCTTCCCCGCTGCATGAAGTCCCGAGGATACGCTTTATCTAGCTGTAAATTGGGCGCAAAGGTTACTAGTTTAATACACGAACGTTAAAAAAAAGCAACAAAAAACAAAACACAAAAAAAAGAATAAGAATAAGACAAAATAACACTTCAAAGAATGCCATTAATTCTTATAATCTTCATAAAATGCGACAAAGGAAAACAAAGCACTAATTACCACTTGAAGAATTTGGAGGACAACCCCAAGGAATCTCTAATAAGAAATCTAAGAGAACCAAGAAAAAAATCCTTTTTTTAAAAAAAAACATGGAAATACCCCTTATCAGAAGTTGAATCTCACCTCAGAAAACTTTTGAAAAAAATATATTCTTTTTCCTAAAATTGCAGAAAGCACTAACACCAGTTGGATCTCATATAATTTTTTTTTTTAATAAAATGAAACCTACTTCGATCGCGTTGGGGAGCTTGAGGAAATTGCAACAATCGGCGATCTCAATGCAGGTCGGATTCTCGCAAGCTTTGTCGACGCCGATTCTTCGACCCTCAGCAATCGTTTTTTTCGAGTTGATGTAAACCGGGTAAATAACTACCCACTTCTTCATGTTCGATTCCATCTTTCTTCTCCAACTGATCGATTCTTCTTCCAGACAAACCAAAAAAAAAAAAAAAAAACAGTGAAAAGTTCTTAGAAAATTTTGATCTTTATTTCTTTGGGTAGTTTAGAGACGAAAAGGAACAGTAGTAATAATAAGGCGACGCCGGCGTGTTAGATAGAAACGAGTCTGATGGTCATTTTGATAACAAGGAGGTCATATATTGCCAATTGAATGTCATGGGCTCTTAGTTGCAAAAATGGAGACCTGCTCACTTTGTCTTTGGGGTTAATTTTGTAAAGATTCGCGTACCGTTAAAAATGACTGGAACAGTGTTTGTGAGCACCTTCTACAAATCTAATACCAAATATTTATTTTAAATTTTTAAATAAAATTTTTTAAATATTTATAAATATATATTAAAAAATATAAAATTAAAAAATTATTTTTCTGATAAGTTAAATCAAACGCAATCTAAAATAACAATAAAAAAAAGAAAAAAATAACTTTGATTCTCCTTCTATAGTTCTACCTAAGCACCTTTATTTAGTTACTTATTGTTGGGACTTTTATTTGTTGTTAGAGTTTTAAGACTACATGAATCTACTAACCATAGAATATATTTGTGCTAAACAAGAATTTAATAAAAGTTTCTTAATAAAATTCTAATCCTCCTAAGCCTCATTATCCTTCTAAATATAACTTTTTTTATATTAATTATATTACCAGTGAATATTTCTTAATTACCAACTGAACAGAATGAATAATTTTTTTTTTTTTCATTTTTTCAACGCAAACAAACTTTTCCTTTTAATCTTTTGCAGGTAAAAGAAAAAAAAAAGTTAAAGTTAAAACAAGCATTGAATGTAAACAAACATGAATTTGAATGCATGCACACTTGCAAAGGGAATGTAAAAAGGGTTTTGAATACTTAACTAAGAACTATTACCGTTTTTGTTTATCTTAGCAATTAATTCTAATTCAATTAATGAAGTTTTTAAAAATAATAATAATTACTTCTTCTTCTGCTCTTCAGTAATGAGTTCCAATTAATTTCTTTCTGAAAGGTTTCTTTCTTGAAACACTGATTCACAGAGCTAACAAAGAATTTATTATTTAGAAAATTTGGAAGAATTTATTACTTTCGGAAAACAGGGGGAATTGGTTTTTCATTCTATTGTGCCCAATTCATTCCCAAGACCAAACCTTTTGACTCCTATGCTGCTTAGAATCCGTTTAAAATTACTTATAAAATAAATTTTTTAAATAAAAGTATATTTATTTATTTTTAAAAAATAAATTTTATTTTTTTGATGTAAAAAAATAATAATAATATATAATAAAAAAAATTTTATATAAAATTTTTTAATATTTTTTAAATTTTTAAATAAAAATTTTAAATATTTATAAAATATATATTAAAAAATATAAAATTAAAAAATTAAAAAAAAGTGTTTGAGAAACGCAATCTCAAACAGCCTCTTAGTACATAGCAAACATTTTAATAAACATAAGTTTTGAATTTTGGTATCACATAATTATGGTTTTGTGATTTTGAGATGCCTTTAAGGGTCTATTTGTTTTCGTTCTTAAAATAAGATATTTTTAAAAAAATAATTTTTGTAGAATTTTTTACAAATCTGTGGACATACGTTATGTTTTGGTATGTACATAATTAGTGATTTTGTTCCAACTATCCATAGAAGATAAAAACATCAAGATAAGGTTCAATAAATGAAATCCAAGATATATATAATCCTAATTTTCTTCTCATTTTGAAATTGCCAACAATTGCATGACTTATGGTCAAATGTATTTCGTCACAAAATTATTGGAACGATACGTATAAATACTGCAAAGAAAAAAATACAACAATCTTATGCAATCTTTATTGTCAGCGTTCACTATTGTGCATAAATGTTAAATTCAGTCAAACTTCGCCAATTTTTTGCATTATTTTATAGGATCATTTTTTAGATAAGTTATAGATATAACTTACAAAACTTCATTCAAGAGATGAAAATTCAGTATAAATAGCTACCTGATTAAATAAATAAGTAAATAAAATAAACCAATATTATTTGAAATAAACAAAATTCTTATGCTGCCACTCTTAAGGTGATGTTGGAAATGCTTTTTAATTTTTTATTTGAATGTTTATTTTATATTTTTTGATAAATTTTAGCAAAATTTTACATAAAAATTTTAAATTTAAAACATATAAAAAAATTCAAAATCATAAAATTTAGAAAAGTTTCTTTGTAATATCACTTTAAAACATTTCTAAATGTGCGCTCTTTTGCACACCGAAATCACTGCTCTTTTTCTAAAAAATGACTTCTAATTTATTTTTTATTATAAAAATAACATCAAAAATCACTTTAACTTATTTTTTAATATAAAAAAATACATCACCTTCAACAATACTATTTTTAATAACTCAATTTTAATAATTTATTTCTAAAAAACTCACTTTTAAGATAAAAAAAAATGCACCCTAAGTGTCTTATTAACTATGCTAAAAATCTAAAAATTGGTAAAGAAAATAAAACCTTGAAGGAAGTGCCATGAAAGCTAATAGCTTATCCTCCCTTTAATTTTTATCCACTTTTCATTAACTGCTTCACAAGGCCAAGTGTTGCATTCTTTCTATCTCATCTCATTTATCTCTATCCATTTTTTTCATTCAATGCCCCCCATAACTATATCCACTTCTCTATTTATACGCATGGCATTTCATTGCATGTCTTATAATTAAAAAAAAAACTTTCTTCTTCATTCCTTCAAACCTAGCAGCTAGCTTCTCTTAGTTATTAATTCTTCTCAATCTTTCAGGCGACCATGGTTTCCGCCGACGCCATTCGCACCGTCGTCGGAATTCTAGGTATTGCCCTAACCGATCGATATATCTTTTTATTGGGTGCTTGATTATTGACTTGTTAATTAAAAAATTTTCTATTGGTAAATTAATTGCAGGGAATGCAATCGCATTGGGTCTGTTCTTATCACCGCTGTAAGCTAGCAAGCATATACATGCATGCATAAAAAAGATTTCTTCTTCTTTTAATTAACATGCATATATCTATATAGATCAATTTTTTATACTTATAAATTTTGCAGGCCGACATTTTTCACCATATGCAAGAAAGGATCAGTAGAGCAGTTCTCAGCAGTACCGTACTTAGCAACACTTCTCAACTGCATGATGTGGGTAATTTATGGACTACCATTAGTTCACCCGCACAGCATGCTCGTCATCACCATCAACGGCTCCGGCACCGCCATCGAGCTCACCTACGTCATCCTCTTCATTATCTACTCTCACAAAGACAAGAGGGGTAAAGTTATCTTGCTACTTCTCGCCGAGATCGTATTCGTCGGAGTCATCGCCGTGCTTGTTATTACCTTAGAGCATTCGTACCAACGCCGGTCGATGATCGTGGGAGTTCTTTGTGTTTTATTCGGTACCATGATGTATGCCGCACCGTTATCCGTTATGGTAACTTTTTTAACCGGCCGGCAGCGACATTGATTGCGTGTGATCTACCTAACTAGCTATTTTATTTATTAACTGATTAATTAAAAAAATTTTATCATGCAGAAATTAGTGATACAAACTAAGAGCGTGGAGTACATGCCTCTTACGCTTTCCCTTGCCTCCTTCTTCAACGGCGTCTGCTGGACGGCGTACGCTCTCATCCGTTTCGATCCCTACATCACCGTAATAGTTTAGTTTTTTTTAAAAAATATTTTCTATGAACTCATTCACGATGAATTAACTGGAGGCATGATCGATCGATGATTGTATGTCTTTTGTTTTAGATTCCGAACGGACTCGGGGTGATGTTTGCGATCGGGCAGCTCGTATTATACGGACTGTACTATAAATCGACGCAGAAATTGATAGCGGAGAGGAAGATGAAGGCGGCGGAAATGAACCTCGCCGGCGTCGTCGTCCACGGAGAGAGCAACAATAAGATTGGAAATGCACCTTGTTAACATATTACCTACCGCACCAACGAGTGTAGTTGTTTGCTTTGCTGCTTGTTGTTTCGCCACGTTGATAACCAAAAGAAATGGCAAAAAATGTGCTCATCATTTTGGTCTCATATTTAGAAGATATTTTAAAAAAATTTATAAAATTTTTTTTAAAAATAAAAGTATTTTAAAAAATTTTAAATAATATTTAAAAAATATTGATAATATAGGTAGAATAATACTATTAATATATTGAATCAGTAGAATAATATATAATTCCAACACGATTCAGATAATATAGGTTGCATACAAGTGCAATATATAATTCCTAAATTTCCTGTAAGATAAAAAGTAAAAGTTGCACACATTGGTATCTATTCTGCTGCTTGTTACACTTGCATCAAGATGAAAGCCACCTTCAAAAAAAATTCACTAATTTTCTTCAAATGGTACACAAAGAAGTTACCTGTGCACTAAAAAAAAAATACAAGTAGCAAATAATTATAAATATTTTTACTTTCCTGATCAATTTTCACAATGAAACAATTGATCTCTCCCACAACACAAACATGTAAAACAAATCCTGACACAAAAAAAAAGTTCGGACGGAGATGAGAAAATCGTCAAACAATCAGAATGTGGGATGACTAAATTGACCATATACACAATTTTAGGTTACATACATAAAATAGAAAGAGAAGACTTGCGTACTTCAACTCTTGAAACTTAACCCAACCCACCTTCTCGTTACCTCTTTCTTTGTTCTCAGCGAGTTTGAAACAATAAGGTTCTCTAAAGATTTTGCCTTTCTGTTCTGTGATTTGCCTGATTCCTTCAAGAGCTCAGCGAGTCTTTTCTTCTCCTCCACCACATCAGGATTTGCTGTCCCAAGCTTTTCTTCCCTCACCTTAAGAATGTGTTCCAAAATTTCTACTGCATCCTCAATCCTGATTAATTCAAAAGGTCAGACATATGAGCACAGCCAATTTTGGTTCTATACATGCTGATTTGATGAGCATTTAGAGCTCACTTGTCGTAATAAACTTTTTTCAAAAAACATGAACTGATACATAGATGTACATATTCAAAGCATGTTTTCGGAAATGCCTTCTGAGCATATGCACGTATGGAAATGCTTTAATACAATCTAGAACCATGCTCTGTTTGTCCTTAAAAAAACAACAACGCTACGTTAATTAACTACAAATTAGGAAACTATGATGTATGACATTTATGCTATTCAGGTAAAAATTAGTTACATCTAACCTAACAACAGCGATTTAACATGCAGACTGAAAAATATCATTGCAGATTCATATGCTGGAACCTATACTATACAAAGTAAAAGTCGGTAGAATATAGCACCTTCCCATAGCATCGTAGGCTGCAGCTAGATTGCTACACACTCCAAGACTGTCTGGATGGTACGGCCCACATTCTTGCTCCAATATTCCCCTGGCTTCCTCGAACAGCTCAGTGGCTTCATGAATCCTGAACAACTGAACACATGCCAAGCCCATTTGGTTAAGTATGACGCCAAAGAACGCTGACTTTCGCTCCCCACTGGCTCTTAACTTTGCCACGGCACTCTCAAACGAGCTTTGAGATTCTGCATACTTCCCAACCATGTAGTACATTACCCCCATTTGGGCCTGGATCCCTGCAACTGTGCTCCACTGTCCTGGAGCATCTTCCAGCAGCTTTAGTGCCTTCTCTAACAGCTTCAGCGCTTCCTCTGGTTCATTCAAGGCTTCATAGATTCCTGAAATCTCCATGAGACCCCCAGCAATCTCCTCATTTGAGGTGCCTGGGACCGGCTTGTTATAGATTCTCAGGGCATTTTCACAATACGACTTGGATTCTCGAAGCTTGCCTGCCTTATGATAGAGGTCTGCAAGGCGGACAAAAACAGAAGCAACAGAAGGGTGGTTGTCCCCTCGCGTTGACTTGAAGACAGTGAGGGCCTTTTGATAGGAGAAGACGGCCTCATCAAAACGGCCAAGAGCGAGGTAGGTGTTGCCAATGCCAACATCAACAGCAGCAACCTCAGCGTCCTGTCCATTGGCTATCATGGCCATCGATGCAAGAACAAGGTGCTCCAGAGCAGCATCATAATCTCCCTTGGCCTCAAATATGAGGGCCATCAGCCGGCGATCGGCAGCCTCCTCAAGGGAAGCTGGGGGACTGTGTTCCCTGTGAATGTCCAGCGTCTTCCGGCAAAGTTTCTCTGCCTCATCAAACTGCATTGCTTGCACATACGCCTCTGCTAAGTACCTGTCAATCCACCAACAAAAACCAACAGCTTATTCTCAACCAAACATGTGCCCAGCAAATAACAAAATTAAAGTAACCGATGAGTATGTAAGAGTAGCACTCAGCCATGAGCCATGCTTGTCTTTAAAGCATGGACACCTCTAACAGGATTTCGTGTCCATGTCGGATGCGTATCAAGCACGACGTTTTATCAGATATTCCTCCGACACATATCAGCAGTGTGTCCAACAACAGACACTTTAAGAACATTTTTAGACTCACATGTTAGATTGTTCAAAACACGTAGAAACATAATTTGACCTTAAATATTATAAAAAGATTATTAGTAGTTATTCATTTACTATGACTTATTTAAAAGAGATCGAATCATTAGGTAAGATATTTTTGCTAAGACAATTTTTCTGTGTCAATGGGGCAACTCTAGATTTTATATGTAATTTGCAACATCTAAATGTGTAATCTATCTTTTATATCATGCATTGCTTTCTTTGCATTTCTTAGCATATGCGATATAATGCACATGTATATACATAATTATATAGCAGTGTCATAAACCATGCCATGTCACATCCACCCGTGCTGTATAGATGCTCGTTCATGGAGCAACCTTGATGAAGCATCCTTATAATCAATCTAATGCATGGTGAGAACAATATAACATGGATGGAGCGTTCACAATGTACTAACACCGACAGAGCAATAGTAAGATGCTCGGGACTAATTGCAAACATTGAACATCCAACAAAAGCCAGCCTCTAGATAGAAACAACCCAGTAGATTCTACAGTCTCACAGATAGGCAACCAAAAGCAAGGGCCAACCTGAACTTTCATATAAAGGCAACCTAGATTTAAACTGTGGTAATTGCACTAGAAGCATAATGAAAAGCGACAGGAAGATGACCGGCTCACCTGCAGGTTTCAGCAACACGAGGATCAGAGTCACCAAGTGCTTTGGTCTGTATCTCCAGGCCACGGGCATAACAAGCAATGGACTGCTCAAGTTTTCCAACCATTGAGTAGGTGTCCCCGAGTTGCATGTACCCAGAAAATGCTGCCAGAGCATGCTCTGGGCCTCCATTGTCTGTATCTGGAACAGCTACTGCCCGCTCCAGCACCCCTACTGCCTCTTCCAGCTTCCCCAAGCTGCAGTATATTGCTGCTGTCACGTGCAAACTCATTGCCAGCTCCAATTTGGGCCCTGCCACAGACCAACAGATTTCAATTATCAAAAATCACAAACATTAAGAAATTCGATTCTAGGACTCTTATCACTTTTTTGCTTTTTCAGAAACATAGAGCAGTGTGAACCAATTCACAGATTGTATCAGCTTAGATAAAATTTACTTTTGGAGTAATTTACTGGCACTGAATAAAAAATCATTACATAAAGTCACTGACTTCATCAATTAATCCACAAATAATTACCTACCTAACAAAAAATCAATAAAGACACTGCATTTGAGAGCCAATTTTTAATTTATCAGAAACATTGAAACAATTCCTTGAACTACCATTTGAAATTTCAATCTTTATCAAGCTCATGCACATTTACAAGAATAAGAAAGTACTTCATGGTAAGTTTTGAAGACAAACAACAGTCTCTTACTCTCTAATACACCTTTATTATAAAATAAGCATTTCTCGGATTCTTAAGTTTCAACCTTTACAAGCTAAAATATTCAAGGATCAAAGCATATGATACGTACAAACTTCAAAAAAAATGTTTTTTGTTTATACCTCCACCTCCTTCAGCAGCTTCAGCAGCAGCTTCACATCTGCGTTCGAACGACAACGAAGCACGGATTGCGAACTCGAGCGCCTTCGCCGCGCTCTCTCCCGACGCAATCGTGTCTCTGGCCTGCTTCAACAGAAACGGTCCTAGATCAGGGTTCTCCAGCGCTTCGTCATCTACCACTACCGTCGCCGGAGAAGCAGAAGATTTCTTCGTCTTCGTTCCAGATCTCGATACAGAAGATGGAGATTGTGATGGAGCACGTCTTGCCGGAGATGATCGAGCTCTTGGGATCTGGTCACCGGGTTCTGCAGGAGCTACTAGGGCCGGCATTGTTTATTATTCAATTTCTCAGATCTACAGATCAATCAAGGTTGAATTTTGAATTGAAGAACATTAAACTAGTAGATGAAGATTAAAACTAGGATGAGATTTGAAAGAAATTTATTGGAAAGAATTGGGGAAGGATTGGGAGTGATTGCCGTGTTTGCTTCTGTTCTACTTCAACTGTCACGGACTGTGAAGTTAAAAAAAAAGAAAACAAGATAATTAACTTATCGGAAATAAGAATGATAATAATCATATTAATTAGTTAATTGCTATTGTTAGTTTGCCCCTACAGTCTTAGGAGGACTCTAATTTATAATGATTAGATACAAATAATTAATAGTTTACTAATAATAAATAATCGAGTGCAACGGAAAATTGCAAAAAAGGGTCACTATAACTGATTTTGATGCGGTACGGTATGATAAATTACATTTAGCAAAAGAAGGACGAGTTCTGATGGTGCGTGTGATAAAATGTAAAGTTAGATGTTGTCCACTATTTTGTACGGAGCTTTACTTAGAAGCTATGGTTCCACACCACTTGATTAATTCATGATGATAACTTAGCTGAAAGGAAATTAATTTTTTCTAATTTTGGATTGCATGTATCCTATTTGTAATGGTTTCTAAGTTTGTCGCTTTTTCATGTGAATAATGAATGAGACTGCTCAAGTACGATTTTGTTTGAAATGAGTTATTTGCTTCTAGCTCTTTTGGAAGTTAATTCTATCTTCACAGTTCAAATAAACATTTGTGTTCTTCCATTGTAGCATTTGCTTAAAAATTAGCACCATAGAATGTAAGTTGCATCCATTTTATGGTCATTTTTCTTATTACATTGTTTGTTAAGATGAAAATGGATGAGAATGCTGAACTATTATCTGTTGAAACTTATGATTCTAATTTTTAGTTCTTATAAAAATTGCACTTTTCAAAATTCAAGTAAGAGTTTGTATTCCTCTATCCAGGTCTGGCATTATAAATGACATCTTAGGATATTTATCGAGTTAATACCTTCATTTGAGGATATATTATATCTCAAATTTGATACTTCTAGTGGGGTTCTCTTCTTGTTTTTATGTCCATTGATATTTGTGATGCTATCAGCTGTAGTTTTGTAATTCTTGTGTTTCTTGTGTCAGGGTGCAATACCTCAACTAATTGCAAATACAAAGAAGTCATTCTTTAACAGGACGATTGTTGTGCTTAGAGAAGCAGCAGACTTATGTTTTGACAAGCTTAAGGAAATTGAATGCATTACATGTCCTCATAAACCAGAGGGTTCAATGTTTGTAATGGTAAGATCCATTGACCTATGTTATGTGCAAGTGCTTAGTTGTCTGTGTTTTTATCCTTGATCTTTCTGAGTGCAGGTTAAACTAGATGTTTCATGCTTCGAAGACATCAAAGACGACATTGACTTCTGTTCCAAGCTGGCAAAAGAGGAGTCTGTCATAATGCTGCCAGGTACTCCTCTTTATTTGTATTAAAAACTATACATAATATGAAAAAAGGCTATCATTTTCTGATCTACTTTTGACCTTAGATAAACAGTGTATCTTGTGTATATCCTTGGACACTTCTGTTATTTGAAAGAGCCTCTTATGTATGTCATCATCTTAGTCCATGTACTGTATTCTTTGATTAGACAAATGATGTAAAATGAAGTCTTTCCATCTAATTTATGACTTCAGCTTTCGCGTTGTGGGCTGAATCACTTTTGCAACAAACCACCTACTCTTGTACAGAGGTTTTTAGAGTATTTTTGTAAGAATTGTTGGAATGAAAGATAGAAAGGTGTTTTTGAGATGTGCGTAGAGGAAGGAAAACATTAACATATGAACTTTCGTTTATTTTAAACTGATTCATTCTCGAGGTCACCCTAGATGTGGTTCCCTCTTGATTTGATATTAACCTTGTAATGCACATTTTCATTTTTGTCAGATTTTTAAATTTGTGAATTTGGACCTTGACTCCTGCAATTAAATTCGCAGGAACTGCTGGTGGAAAGCCAGGTTGGCTGCGTATCACCTTTGCGATTGAACCGGCTACCCTTGAAGATGGTTTAGGAAGGGCGAAATCCTTTTGCCAAAGGCATTCAAAGCAGTGACGCTTGAGCAAGATGGTTAATAATCTCATCATCCGCTTGGAAATTCTCGTTTCCATGGATTCTTCTTTAGATTTATGCTAAACAGTCTAATAAACAGAACCAACATTAGTTGGTTTGTATCCTTTATGGTTGTGTCTTCAACAAAAAACAAAAGACTCCTTTTACTCTGGTTACAGGTTGCGGTGATAATCGTTGTTGTCACCTCTCTATTGATATATAAATAAAATATAGCGACTCTTATGAAACTTAAATATTTAGCTTCGGTTGGTATTGATTTTTGCGTTGTTTAACTCAGCTTTTTAATTTTTAATTTCACATGTTTTAATGAAATTTTTATAATAATTTCTAAAATTTCAAAAAATACTAAAATACGATAAATTTTACATAATAAAATTTTTTATTTATTATTATTTTTTATTTTTACATAATAAAATTTTTTAAAATATTTTTATTCTATTGTTTATTTTCAAAAGCATTTCAAAATATTTCCTTAAAGAGAATTGTTTGGAAAACTATTTGCTTTTCGAATGGTAGGGTTTCGTTTGATAAACATATTTTAAACCACGGTTTGGTGCTTCATAATAGAATAGAAATAATACTAGAATGGAATTTCGAAATACAATTTGACATTAGATATTCAAAAATCAATTTTAAAATAATTTTTAAAAAAAACTAAATTCTCTAAGCTCAAGATAAGAAATGCCTATTTTTTACACGAGTATACCAATTTAAATGGCTCTATTTACTCGAACATCTTCAGTCAAGTTTAACTGATGTTTTGTTTCCCAAAGCACTCTAATATAGAGAATTTTTATGAGAAAAAATTTTGTTTTTTGTAAACTTTTTTAAAACTTTGTTTCCTTAATCTGGGTCTCCGCAAAATATATGGTGCAAAATATAAAGCAAAGACTTCTTTTGGTCTGATATTTCTTCTGCATGCCAAAACAATTGCAGTAGCTCTAATTTGCAAATTCATCCAAAGTAGTTTGGACTTAACAGGCCTGGCCTGTTGGGCCTCAGACCGTTCATTTCCCGCACTCTAATTATTCAATTCAAAATAAAAAAAATCAGACACAACTCAACGGCTATATTCTCTCTTTTTCTCTCCTTCGTTCGAAAACTCGACTACAAAACAATGAAACAACGAACAACGGCAACAACAAGAAGATCAAATAAGAAAAAGTAGAAGAGATGAGTTATACCGCCGTTGTCGAGCCGCGGTCTCCGCCGCCGTCTCCCGCTGACTCTCCCACCGCTGAAATTCGTAACAACAACATTCCAATTGATCAAGAATCTGTTGCCACCACCACCATTGCTTCAACCCCTCCTCGACCTTCTTTATCGGCGCTGATCAAGAGCTCGTTCTCGCCTTCTCCGCTCCGTGTAGGAGAACTACTACAAATATCATCACCAACTCCTTCGGTAGTTCTATCTCGTCGGAGCAGTACTAACAGATTCGTAGTTGATGAGTGTTACCAAGATTTGGTGGTGCAGAGAAGGAAAGGAAAGAATCGGGCGTCTCCGAGGACAACAACAAGTTCAAGAAGATCTCGGAGACAACGGTTGGAAAAAGACGATTTCGTCGAACAAGATAATCATTCTCCTGTTGGTGCTGTCACGCCAAAGCCGAGGAAGAGAAGACAGAGCAAGACTAAGCAAGACAAGCTTTCTTTAGTTGCTCAAGCTCCGCCGCTAACACCATTTCCTGGTAATTAAAGTGTTTGATTTTATGCTCCAAACAATGGGGAAAAAAAGAAAGAAATAAAAGAAGAGATTTTGATTTTGTATACTGTTGTTTGTGAAACAGAGATTGATGGTAATGGAGATTACAAAGTTGGTGTGGGGTTTGATAGTGTTTGGGAACAGATTACAGAGCTGGTGTTGTGGAAGAACGTTGCAAAATCCGCTCTGTGGTTCGGTTCTGGTTCCATGTTCTTCTTGTCTTCTTGGTTTTCTAAAGATTTCAACTTCAGGTAAGAACAATAAAAGCTTCAATTCTTGTCTTTTTTTTTCTTTTGTTTGAGAATTATAGCTGAAATCTTTGTGGTCTTTGTTTCGCAGCATTGTTTCTGTGATTTCTCAGCTTGGTTTACTGTTCCTGGCACTATCTTTCTTCCATGATTCGTTTCCGAAAAGGTCCTTTTAGTTTCTGGAAAGTGTCTTATTCTTTGATCAAAAAAGTGTTTGAAAGAATGTCTCACTTAAATGAATTATGTGTACACATGTACAGGCAGCAGGATAAACCGAAGAAAGATTTCCGCCTTACGGAAGACGATATCGATCGTGCTGCTAAACTAATTCTGCCGATGGTCAATACTGTGCTGGCTGTGGCACGAGAAATCTTCTCCGGCGAGCCAGTGATGACACTCAAAGCAAGTCCCCTGATCAATACCACCCTACAATAAAATTTCGCCTTTACAAAATCTCTTTTTTTTTCTTTCTCTGGGACTTAATCTGTTTGGTATTCAGGTAGCACCTGTTCTTCTCTTCGCGGCAAAGTATGGACACCTTATAACCTTTTGGAGACTTCTGGCAACCGGTACATCACTTGCCTTAAAGTATTTTTAATTACCATGGTACTTATATTATGGCAGAAATATTTCATCGGACATTTTATCATTCGAAGAATTTCTTGCTTTTTGTATACACTTTCCTCAGCTTCAATGACGAAATTTTTTTAAAAATCTATGCAGGATTTTTCTTTAGCTTTACCATCCCAAAATTCTATTCCAATTTCTCAAACCAGATACATGAGATAGGTACATTATCTAAAACAGAAATGATCTGATTATCTTTGAAATCCTTCAACGGTTGTCTGAAACCTAGACTTTAATATGTGCAGTTCATAGTCTTCAACGTCGCTTAATTGAAACCTGGCAATCATGTCCACATAAAAGGATCGTCGCTGCATCTGCAGCCATTGTATGCTGGAACTCTTGCAGTTTCAAGACACGTATATTCGCAGGTCTGTTCTTGATATTGTGTTTGTTCTTTGCTTGTAAGTTTTATCTGCGATCGTTCAAACATAAACGTTTTTTTTGCCTTTGTGTTTTATGTAGTGTTCTTGTCTCTAGTCATACTCCGTTATCACCATCAACGACGTATACTTTGTAACCCTTCCGAAACTCAAAGAACTGAAGAGCAGGGAATGGTTGCAGTAAAGTGATCAAAGTTTCATAAGTTGCTGAGAAATGGATGTACATATAATGCTGAGACCTGAGAGTACTGCAAACCTTTACAATGTACCATTACAAAGGTGCTTACCATGAAATGTAAATTGGCTTTGCTCCCGCCATTGCGTATTGTATCTTTATTATGTATACGTATATTTGCTTGCCTGTAACCTACTTCTTTTAACTATTTGGATAAGTTCCATATGCATCAAATGCATTTTATGTATCACAAATGCTTACAATGCTCAGTATTAAAACCTAAAATTTCTTATTGGTTTATGTTTGTATTATGTGCTTTACTACCCAAGAAGATTTTCTTGTATTTAGAAAACTGTATTTCCATGTATTTTATTTTGTACTTTCAAGAATGTCTATGTAGAAGTGTTAATTTGCGACAGAACTGTTCAGTCGGTAATTTACTGTCTGATGCCGACTAGATTATATATTCAATCGGCAAACGATTTACCGATTTTGATTTGTCGACGCTTTGCCGACCCAAAAAGATAAGTTGCCAACTGATTGTGTCAGTCAGTCAAGCTGTTTTTGTAGTTGTGGTTTATGATTACAAGAAATGAGTACATCTCAAGTAGTTTATACCAAGATTATACTCGTCTTGATCTTTGTTTGTGCCTTTGATTGGGTTTGATTTCTTACTCTCTGGTCTCTGATACATTTCACCTTTTACATCTTCTGAAATATGCGGGTCTTTACAGGTTATGCGCTTGGGACAAGCAACTCGACGAAAGTGAAAGAACAAGCAACTCCACGAAAGTGAAAGGAACCTAAGGTCACCGTCGTGTACGACTACTTTGGCCAGAGCCAAGGTACTCTCTCCCTTCACCGATGGATACTCAAGTTTAGGGTTCATTCCACTTGCGTTCTGTTAGTCACTTCACTAACAGAAATGAGCTAGCAGAAGCAGGCATGGTTCTTTCAGAATCATAAAAACTACTGTAGACTATTGGAGGTTCTGCAAAATCTACAATCCTAAGCAAACAAAACATTTTCGTTGTGCCAAATGATTCACTACATAAGAAGGTGACCAAAAGAATGGAGGACACTGGCAATGAAACTTGGGATTGGGCATTGCGATGAGTTCTACAACTGACCTTTTTCTTTGCGTCAGGCATGAGTCATTCGCTGCTGCTGACTGGAGTTTCTAGTATGAACCAAGAATTACCACAAGTCACTCCATGCGGCGGCTTCCAGTGTTGCTTCTGATAGAGCTCACAAATTCAAAGATCCTTCATATGTTGATCAATCACTAGTACCGTTATCAAGTATCAAGACGACCTCAACAGAAAACCCAAGTAAAAGTGTTGCCAATATATCAAGATGAATGTAAAAGAGACTACAAACAATCAAGCATTTCAATAAAAATATGCACAGAGCTGAGGTCAATGATTAGCATCAGCAGGAGATGAGAAACTGCAGCAGTCCTCTGTGCTGATTGATTAGCATAACATTCACATGACCTAATAACTAATCTTAGTTCAAGCCGATACCTTCAAGAAATAAAAGCCTTTAAATTATAATGTTAAAAAGAAGCTGCTTTTGGAGCAGGATGACTACTGCCAGAATTGGGTTCGTGAACCAAACCTACCTAAAAGGCACACAAGCCTGATATATTTTTATGGATCAGCCATCTGTCTCTGGAAAGCTAACCAATTCATATTCTATCAGGGACAGATTGTTATCCTCCTTCACTGTGAAGCTAGCTGGTTCAGTGATTTCAACACGACCCCACTTGTCAACAGCCAGCCTCATAGATCCTTTGAACATATCAATCTTAGCATTGCGCAAGATCACAGTTGTGTCCGGTTTCATCATGTCAACTGTCAGGCGATAGAAACAAATCAAACCAATAATATAAGAAGACTTTATTACTGCAATAACTTCATATAAGAACACAATATAGGCAACACAATGGCAGAAACCAGTGCCACAAAAATCCAAGTTGACAAAGCAGAACTACCAAATTCCTATATACATCCGATTGACCAGCTTAGTAGGAACAAAATGAGACAAGTAAAGAATCAGTAATCTTATAGATATGGCTAATAATTTATTTTATTGCAATCCATAACTAAATAGTTTCCCATTTGTGACAATCTTTTTATCTTTTACACTCAAAGATTAAAGTTATTACCTGTTAGTTGCTTGTTAATACTTTCACTCCTTCTGACAACTATGATAACTAATTAGCTTTCAGAAAGCCAAATAAATGGTTCACATGGTATTGTAGCCTTCTTCATTCTGTGTGTATGTTAGCTTTCATTGCATTGGAGCTCAAAGTATATTTAACACCCATATTGGTACCATATTAAAACATCCATCACAACAAACCATTCTGTAGTAAACTATTGACAAAATTTAATAATTAAGAAACAAAATCACAGAACTATACAATGGAAGAAAAATTAACATCATCAGTGTTATAAATAACAAATTCACATGTTGAGATTCAGAAAGCAATGCATTACCATACATAAGAGATGGAACGATATATCCCCAGTAAACTAAATTAATATCAACAGAGTTAAACATAGAAACCTGTGGTTAACAATCATGTGTAGAGAACCAGAGAAGGGCACATAGAAAGCATTGAAGTTAAGATCTCAGAACACACAGACACTAACAGATACTACATAGGGTAAAATCTACAGTAAACACAGATCTGAGGTACAAATTGTTCGAAAAGGGATGCTCATAGAAACAGACTCATCAGCAACACAAACGCTGAGAGTTTTACGAAATGATTAAGCAAGAACAACTCAACAGAAAAGAACATTTTCTCACCAACATCACAAAAATATATTTAAGAAAACAAAATTAAGATCGGTACCTTGATCGTTGCGAGCAGTGAAGAGAATCGATCCAGTCTCATCTCCGACAAGACACTCGGCGATCTTGGTAGGCGCTCGTGCTCTTTGGGTAACAGGGTTAGAAGAGACAACCTTGACAACAAGATTGTGGCCGCTGGTGCTCGGCTTCAATTCTTCCACCTTGACAAACACCGGTTTCCTCATCCCTGTCTTCGCTACCGCCGCCGTCTTCGACTGCTGTCCTCCTCCTCCCACTGCCGCCGACATCGATCGATTTGGTTCGACTGAATAGAAAAAGAAAATTATGCAAAAGACTTCTTAGAAAACACCTAACCCTAGCAGATCAATGAGAGCGAATTCAACGCAACGCAACGAAAAGAAAGAGAAGTAGGGATAGCTTTTACAAAATGCTCCAGTAAAACTATCTTTGGCAGTTAAGAACTTTTAAACTCATGCCTCAATAATCAATTTTAGAAGATGTTTGAAAATTCTTATTGAAAAAAATTTTCTTTTGAAATTTTTTTAAAATAAATCATATTTTTTATAAAAAATACTAGCTAATACTAAAATTTAATATATATAATTTTTTTATATTTTAAAATTTTTTAAAAAGTTTATAAAATATTAAAATAGAAGATAAAAAATAAAAATAAAAAAATAGAAAATATTTTCCAAACATCTACTTAATAGTTTAGTAGTTTAAAGAGGAAGGATAAATTTTGCCTGGTAAACTTGTTTGCCATTTATTTGATTGAAATGTTTTTATAGACTTATATTGCCTTACTAGTAAAATTTTTAATGTTGTAAGACAATTCAGTATTTTATCCTTTTACCGAATAGGCTCTCTAATATCAACATTATAAGATATAGATCTAAAAGTAGTTTAATTTCAGCCCCAAATTTTCATGATTATCATGATGGCCCTTTTTACTTTATTCTCTGAAACAAGAGATCATAGTGATCTTCGCACCATTGAGATATATCGAAGTTTGGGTTTTTTTGTTTCACTGCAGGGTTTCACCGCAGCAAGATTTACCTTCAACAACATTTGGCTGCAGCGACGAAGTTAAGCAGAGATAAATTAGGGTTTAAGAATACGAAGAATTTTGGGCTCGATTCGGTAACTGAATCGAAGAACAGGGATGAAGGTGAAGGTGATTTCGCGTTCTACGGATGAATTCACTCGCGAACGGAGTCAAGATCTCCAGGTTTTCTAATTTTTCCCTATTCAGTTTTGTTTTCTTGTGCTGCTGTTGTTGTTCTTAATGGTGATTTTATATATGTTGTTACTTATCCTGTTCAAATTTTGCTATATGTGTTGTTGTTGTTCATGCTATTGCTAAGTTTCTCCCGTCGAAAGCTCCATGGGTGAACTCCAATTCTGCTCTGTTTTGCGTTATGTTTCTGCACGCCAAAGAAATTTCTCAATTTGCGATTTTTTGAGGGTTTTCTATTTTCAGATTCTGGCCGGAACTATTAGTCGTCAAAGTTTCAGTTTTTTTAAGAAATCATTAGCCGAATTTTAGGTGGATATTTTGGTATTGTGGGATAAAGTATACAACATTTACAACCAAATTCTGCTCAGTACCTTTTGAACAAGTTATTTTTCTACAGCTGTTTATGGTTGCATACTGACAAATTTCGGAGTTTATGAGAATTAGAGCTTTTGAGACTCCCACTTGGAAAATTTTGCAGTGGTCAGATATGGTTTTTGTTTGATGTACCGATCGTTATTTTCATCAAGAGAACCTATAGCTTCTTCAGTAAGTTGTCATGTGGTTGTCCATGCTATTTCAAGAAATTAGGTTTCTGTTTTATTTTATTTTCTTAAGGTATGAAGCTCCTAATAGGTCTATGTATAACGCATTTCCTAGTTTCCACCAAGAGCAAGTCTCTACAGCAGTAGATTGTCTAAACTTGTTCATGGTTCTTATGTTAAATTTGAAAGCAGATAAAAATATATAGAAATTTTTATAGCATTGTGTCATGTTATAGATATTTTTCTGAAGAGGTGCTCTCTTAATGATTTTTGTCTCTCCCTTTTTGTGTGTTGAGCAGAAAGTCTTCAGAAATTATGATCCTACTCTCCGTTCTCAAGAGAAGGCTGTGGAGTATACACGTGCACTAAATGCTGCCAAATTGGAAAAGGTACTTCCTCTCTTTTGTTTAGAACCTGGATGTACTCATCATTATATGTTTCACATGTTCCTTGATACATAGCTTCTATGTTGTCTAGATATTTGCAAAGCCTTTTATCAGAGCGATGAGTGGGCACTATGGTGAAGTCTCCTGTATGGCAAAAAATCCAAACCACTTGAAAGGAATATTCTCTGCTTCAACAGATGCAGGTATATTACATTTGATGCTATTGGGGTTTTGTTCTTAAGTAGGTTTTTGACCACCAATTGCAAAAGTGATTTTTATCTTTATGATATGAAGTTGTAAATTTCACTGGCTCCTACACTTATTCTATGTTTGTGTATGCTCAAGAAAGTTGACCTAGGCATAGAGTTGAATATAACATGGCAATCTTAAACCATTAGATGACTGTTGCCTTGTTGGGAACAAATGTTCCACGTGGTTTTGCATCTCTTTCTGTTCCAATGTTAGTTGAAATAATCAGTAGAAACATTTCTTGTTAAAGTTAACTGTCGGTTTGTAGCCTGATTGCAGTTTTAATTTTATTTTTTCGCACTTTTTAAGTGGTTAACGGGCCTGACTTTCTGCATTTATTTCTTGTATTTGGCAGATATACGTCTGTGGGACATAGCTACAGGGTATGCTTCAAAGACGGATGTTTTTAACCCTAAGTAGCAATATGTTTTATACAATCATTCCTTGTCAACTTGGTTCCCATCACCAGGAGTCTTGTATTTATGTCACGTAGTCTGGTCTATTGTTCCTCGTGGCTAATTAATGAAGTTCTCATTCCCAATATTCAAACAGGAAGACTGTCTGTCAGTTCCTCGGTCATGCCGGCTCTGTAGAAGGCTTGACAGTATCAAATAACGGCGAAGTTCTTATATCTTGTGGTGTCGATTGCACGTGAGTTATTTGCTATTCTAGGCAGGGCTACTTTTGGGTTCCTCCTTTACTTTTAAAGGATGAATTGTGATTCACTGTCTATGCCTTTATTTGTATCTTCTTTTTTATTAGTTTACCTTAATTTTTTATGTTAACCCAGATATACTTATGCAAGAGCTATGGTATTTCTTTCATATGCTACAGTGTTAGGTTATGGAGGGTTCCCTTCTCAAAATTTATCAGGACTGACGAGATAGAGTGTAATACCTCCAAGGTCTGTAATGCGTAATGGTCTTACATCTTCTTACTTTCAAATACTGATGTTTCTATGTCTTCATTCTAGCTTCTTGAAAAGTTTGATGGGAAGAATGCTTTCCGGTGAGTTTTTGCATTGTCACTCTTTAGATTAGTTCAATCCCGAATTGGAGTTAGTGAATATCCTTGACAACTTAACATTGTTGTGAGAATATTCTTTTGATCTTGATCTTTAAATTTAATATGCTCAGGGCTATTGATCACCAGTGGCAAGGTGATCAGTTTGCAACAGCTAGTGTGCAGGTTGACATATGGGATCAGAACCGGTTAGGATGTTGGCTATGACACTGCTCATATCTTAATTCCAAGTATCATTGTTCTCAACAATTTTCATTTTTGAAGGTCCCAGCCGGTGAACACTTTTAAATGGGGGGAGCATACTGTAAATTCTGTGCGTTTCAATCCTGGAGAGCCTGATATTTTGGCATCAGCAGCTAGGTATCAAGTACAGCCTGTCCTGCTAACTTCTTTCTCCAAGCACATAACTTTCAGTGAAGCATCTTTGAGAGTTTGGTGTCCTTATATCTTCTGGGTTCTTAGTTATACATATCAACTTTTCTTGCGGTGGTTAACATCATGGTTGGTGCTTTGGCAATCAAGATGAAGCTTCCTTAATCGATTATTAGCTACCACATTTGACTTTGAACATACATTGGCCACACAATGCCTTACAAGAAGTTTACCTCACACTAAGTATATATGTTATACTTCTATGGTGCAGTGACCGCAGCATAGTTCTTTATGATCTGCGCGTGTCTTCCCCCGCTAGAAAGCTTATTATGAAGGTATGGCTTCACTGTAGTTGATTGTAACTTTTATATCATAACAAAGGGCAAGCCAGAAGATGTTTTGCATATGGGGTGGCCATTACTAAGCATGTAAAGTCATATACTGTTTGTTGAATTTGATTTGTAAATTGCTTTTTTAGTGTTTCAGATTGCTCTTGGGGCACATATCTTTGCTTGAACTTAGGTAGTATTTGGTAAGAAACATCAGCTTTCTTGTGTGCAAATTTGTTGCCACAACATTACAAATGTAGGATGTGTATAATGGCACATCTGCATGTAACACTCTTATTGATTTCAACAAGGACTTCCATTTTGTATGTATTCATAGGAAGGACTTGCACATTAGAACATCTGGAGATAAAGGCTATTATGAAAGTTATTGCATACTTTTGTAGTAGTTACAACATGTGTAAGTACTTGATTGAGATCTATGTGACATAAAGCTTAATTAGGAATAATCTATGTTATGTAGGGAGCTGACTGATTTTTTAACATGTAATCACTATCAACTTTTTGAATGTCAGATTTATTTTATATTTTCAATTAAATTCTTTGCATATTTTAGTATCTTACACTGTTCCATTACTCTTTATGGCGAATCTAACTTGCTGCTCCTTGACACAGACAAAGACAAATGCTATATGTTGGAACCCGATGGAGCCAATCAACTTCACAGTTGTAAGCACATTAAGACACGTTCCTTTTCCATTTTCAAATGCGCAGAAATTCAGGATTGGTGTTCCTTCGGCTTACTAGTTAAATTTCATGACTACATTAGAGCTAGCGTTTTCGTGAACCTGGGATTTAAGTATATTCATTCACTAAAATATGAACTATCGTAATGTTCCTTTAAAATAATCTATGAAGCCTATTATGTTTAAGGCAGAATACTATTTGCGGAATTCCTCGCATTGAGGGATTTGCTTGTCAAAATGGAAGATGTAGGATAGTATGAGCTAATTTATCTTGCTAATGCAGGCAAATGAAGATTGCAACTTGTACAGCTTTGATGCTAGAAAGTTGGACGAAGCCAAATGTGTTCACAAAGACCATGTATCTGCTGTGTGAGTGGCTTAATTTTGTCTGGTGGTAATGAAGTTTCTGGGATCTTTTTTTTAAGTGGTTTCTTACACCAACCATGCACAAACTTTTCCAGAATGGATATCGATTATTCTCCAACTGGTCGGGAATTTGTCACTGGTTCCTATGATAGAACGGTGAGTACGATGGTGATTTCTTTTTCAAAATGTTGTGCAGGGTATCTTTTCGATCAGCTCTTTTTGTTTCATGAATTAAAAACTGTTACGTCATAAAATCTTCAGGTAAGAATATTCGCGTATAACGGAGATCACAGCAGGGAAATATACCATACAAAGCGGATGCACAGGTTTCTACTTCATTTTTTATGTCTTGTTTAGTTTGGTAATTGCAGAATTAGTTTTATACAAAAGTATTTATAACCAATTTGCAATTTGAGTCCCCAATTAAGTTTACTCCCCAGTTAACTTTACTTGCTAGTGATAATGAGGTCTTTCTTATTTGTCATAGTTTTGTGTTTTTTCCCCCCTTTCCTAGTATCCTATCGTTTGTGTCTATCCTTGGGCAGGGTGTTCTGCGTGAAGTACAGTTGTGACGGCAGTTACGTTATTTCTGGAAGTGATGAGGGAAATCTTCGGTTGTGGAAAGCTAATGCTTCTGAACAATTAGGGATTGTAAGTACCATTCACTTGTTTGGGTCTAAATACTTGTGGATGTACTGAGTTGAAGCTATCTTTGATTACGATATATTCTGCATGTCCGAGATTTGTATGTCTGCTTTATGTTGTGATTTGTTTTTCACTCATAAAACCATTTTGTTGGTAACTTGATTCTAAACTAAAGGCCGTCCATAAAAGAATTGGCTTACATAAAGACTAAGATTATGGTAGAAATAGTGACATATATATATTAGCAACTGTCGTCCTTTGCATTCTACTTGCCATTCTTGCTAAAGGAAAATTGTTGCAACTACTTACCTTTTTGATGCTGTGTTGACATCATTTTCAATTCAGCTTCTCCCAAGGGAGCGTACGAAACATGAATATCAAGAAGCTGTCAAGAATCGCTATAAGCACCTTCCTGAGATTAAACGTATAGTCAGGTAAGGTCTATGTTTATGGAATTTCCCTCTAGTTTTGCCACCATTCTTCTCTGTTTTTGTTTATTTTTTGAAGCTGGGCTAGCTAGTCTTAGTTCAAAGCAGTATAATTTAAGGCCAATTATATTAATTTATCATGAAAAGGACGTCCCAATTAGATTGATTGATTTTCCTGCAGGCATAGACACTTGCCAAAGCCAATCTTTAAGGCAGCTGCTCTGCGCCGTACAATGATTGAGGCAGAAGCAAGGAAAGACCAGAGGAGGAGAGCTCATAGTGCACCAGGTAGCATGCCTATCCAGCCGTTTAGGAAAAGAAGGATTATCACTGAGGTTGAGTAGCTTGCTAGCAGTTAGGGGACTCTGCAAGAGCCATTTTGAGCGAGCGTTTATCTGATGGCTGTGAAGTGCTTCAGACAGCATCAATGTTTGTATTTATTTTGTAATTTAGTCATTTGAAGCCTTTGAGACAACATGCATAGAACTGGTTATTGTAGTAGACTAGATTTTGCGGTGGAAAATCCAGAAACATTATGGGGCTTTGTACTGGGTTACAGAAAAAAGATGAAAAAAATCATGCCCCAAAATTTAGTGTAAATTAGGGCAGTATGCGACATGTGAAGCATGGAATATATATCTCTGTCATATGTACTGCATTGTCTTAGTGGCAGCGCATATGTTATGGCATCCAGGCAAAAAAAGTTTACATTGTCAAACGACAAAGATGAACTCGAAGCAACATTTGAGATACCTTATCTCCTCCGAATGAGCTGAAAAGTTCATTTTGGGATGAAGCTATTCTTCGCTATGTACAGGCAAGCAGCTGATGATTTTGACAGGCAGCAAACAAACAGGCGATAAACAGCAACTTCTTTACATTTGACAATGGGGAATGAAGATCATTCTTCTAACACTTTGAACATCCACTACGCTATCAAGGTTGTACAACTGACTATAATTTCTTGAATCAGGATATAATCAAATGATATAATCGAAGATGCATCTCTGACCATTTCAAGATGCAACGCTTGAAAAACAACACCGTCGAGTTAGCTCAGCCTAACGCCTTCGCTTTCTGTCATCATCTTCATCATCATCAGAGTCACGTCTCTCTCTGAAGCGCGGGTTTGTCTCCTGCAATTACAAAAAATGTAGATTAATAAATTTGTGGACATGATCAAGTATAGTTCACTGATAAAAAGGAAGCAATGCATACTTGTTTGGAATCATGATTTGAGTTTCTTCTGGAGTCATAGTCAGCTGATCGATCATCATCTCGGTATCGCTTCCGGTGATAATCTGCTTCATATTATATGAGAAGAAGAAAGAAACTCAACCAAGGCAGTCAGGGAGAAAGAAGAAAGCATAACAAGCTGAGAGAAGGCAAAGAAAGTACGGATATCACAAACCAAAATATGGTGTTTCAAACATAAACATGATCTAGGGCAAAGTTCATGAAAATGCGTCCTAACTGAACCACTAACCTCTACTATTTCTATATGAATCCCCACGTCTACGGTCTCTGTCATGCTGAGCATCTGCAAGTATAGATATTAGAAACAATTTAGGATCAGAATTAGGATGTTTGCAAAAAAGAAAATTAATGACTTGCGAATCCAAATGAAACTAGGTGAAATCAATTAAATTATTACAAAAACTATATCTATTCCACAAACTTTAAATTTTAATGAAGTTACAAAGCAATGTTGATCTAGCATCTTACAATGGTCAGGCATTGACTGGTATTCCAGTGACCCAGCACCATAATCCACTAGCTGCCTATGCGCTTCTAATTCTCTCTGTATCATTTTTCCATAACCACCTCTTCGTACAGGTAGTCAAGAAAGAGAACAACAGGCAGTAATTGAAAAGATATACTCACCAAATAACCAAAGAAAACAGAAGGCAGCTATAAACCTTTAACTAGATGATGTAGTCTAAACTCTAAAGCACGTGATAGAACCTTATTTTGTTATTTCACTTGGTTATTAAAAAAAAACAACAGAAAGAGTGCTTGAATGCATGCATTAGGACATCAAACATAATTTTCAGTTTCCATCTTGTGTAACTATATTAGACGCTCTCAGGAGGATTCTGCAAAATTTGAAAGAAAGATAATTGTAGTCTGAATTTATGTTTGATGACTTAGTACATATAAGAAATACTACAAACTGGTATTATATGCAACCTATAGTGTTGAATGAATCGGCATGGCCAGAATCTTCAGGTAGGTCATACTGCAAGCTTATTAGAAATCTTTCATTGTTTAACATGTAGACACGAACATGGTAGACGTTCCTGATTATTTTCAAATTTCAAAAACTATACTTAGAAGTTGTTATAAGCAAGTGAAACAACATAATTATGCTGAATGCGGGTTAAGACTTGTACGATGCTATTTATTGAGTTAAGCATCTATGCAATGAGAAAGATAACAAATGTGACTAAAATTTAAAATGTGAAAATATAGTATTAAAGGATATCAGGATCATAGTCAGTGCGGTACTCATCTCTGACCTGTAGAAAGAAAGAGATATTATGTTAGTACACATATTGACAACAAAAATCAACATAAACGGATTTTCAGAAGAATAGACAACTTGTCCACCACTTCGTCCACGGCCCCATTGTCGTCCCTCTTGGAAACCCCAATCAAAGTCAACACGAATTGGACGATCATCAAGCATGGTTCCACTAATGTATTTAACTGCATCTTCAGCATCCTCCCGGGAATAAAACCTAAACAAGAAGGATCCATTACCTCCACATTTATGCTAGACTACTTGAATAAGCACGCAAGGACAAGACATTATATATTAGCAATCCAGAGTTCCAGACAGCTAATTCAGCTAATTCAAACTAACTAGTAATGGAATATGAAGAAGCATTCAGTATCAGCATGCCAATAAACACCACCAACATGTGAAAAGAGAAGATCAAGACAGCTATAGCTGAAAATGTACCCATTTATTAAACACTGAAAGAATCCATTGCTTGATTACTAACTAAACTATATTACCTTCTAGAGCCATTCTTTTTGTCAAGCCTTTGATTGAAAACCTTATAGCTTGACTAGAGCAAACATAAATAAGGAAACAACCAATGCAGAAAAGATACCATTTCAGCCAAAACAAATGAACTTCAAAGTAATAAAAAAGAAACAGCATATATTAATCCTAAACAGACCTTTATAACTTGATTAGAACAATAAACATAACTACATACCAGGATATCAATCAATTTTGGTGAAAAAGAACAACTTTTTAAGCAAGAACAACTATTCGATTCAACTCAATTAAATCCAAGTGTTCTGCAGTAGTAATTCCTTACAGTACAAAGCAGAATCCACAAGGCGTCTTGGAGTTCTTATCAAGTCCCATGATAATCTTCTTGATCTCACCAGCGCGTGAGAAGAGTTCATAAACCTGTTCCTCAGTAGTGTAGAACGACATGTTACCAGTGTACACCGTCGTCGATTCCCTCAATGCTTTCTCGTACTCCTCTTGATTTCCAGGAAATCTACGGTCCTTGTACGCCGACAACTTGCTCGGATCCTTCACAAAACCAAACTTGAAATCAATCATCAATCAATCAAATTCTAGAAAATAAGAACAAGAAATCAATTGTTCGGTTCGCAACGACATCTGAATAAGAACAAAGTTTCGATCTTGATTTCGACTTCAATTGACTTGGGACTGATTTACCTTGAAGAGCGAAGCCATTCCTCTTTGTTCTCGACTAGTTTGGAGTGCCGTAGGGTTTAGAAAAGGGCCAGAAAGTAATAGAACAGATCCAAAACCTTATCATATTGGACTGTTGTTGTTGCAAATATAATTAATAGCAGTATTTCTTTTGCAAAATGAGCTTTAAGGGCACGAAGCCAAGCCTTATGAGGGTAGATGTGTCTTTCCAAGAAATTAGGGACTTGCATTTGCTAAAACCATTATTGTAGGAGTAAATTAGAAAATATCCTAGAAAGAAACGAAAGTTAAAAAGTTGAAGCTTTGTTTCTGAAGTGATGGATTGGTCGGCGACGCACCGGCACTGGGAGAAATGGGCAGCTCTCAACGTTGGATCTTCAGGTAAATTTCTATTTATTTTTGGGAAATTTTGTTTATTTGATTGATGAATTTTTGGTTCTTGTAGTTTAATTTCTTTACCAAAAAATATGTTTGAATTCCTTTGTCATATGTTGTGTGGTGAAATTGATTAGGATATGGATTTGGTTTAGGAGAGGAGAGCTGGTGAAATATGGTTTGAATTTATGAGTGTTTGTTGATGATTTGTATGTGTTGTATGAAGCCAAAAAAAGTTTGATTTTTGTTTCTTCCTTTTGTGTTGTGAAATTGATGGAAATGATGGATTTAATGGTGGTGCAGGAGAGCCAGTGAAGGCGGCGGTGCTCATCAACTACGATCCAACCGGACCGTCTCGACTCTTGTCCACAATGTGAGCAAGCTAACCAAATTTGCTCTTCTTTTGTAGTCTTGGTTTTAAAGGATTTGTTCTCACTAATATGAACATCGTCTCGAAGTTAAAAGAACAAACTTTTTTGAGAGCATAGGAGAGCGAGGAGATTGGTAGAAGAACAACTTTTTTTGAGAGCATAGGAGAGCGAGGAGATTGGTTGGATTATGGATTGGGAGAAGCTTTGGCATGAGTTAAGGGATGGAGCAAGAACTGACATGTCTAGATTAGTGGAGGTGCAGGGACATAGACCATGCAAGCCTTTATTATACATAGATACAAACCTATCGAATATTCTAATGTCAAAATTATAAAGTTGCAAGGCTCAATGCCAATTTTGCTTTGAAATGCCTTATAATGTATAATGGTGTGAAGTATTTGGGGAGGATGGGATATAAGTTTTGCTACTATCATCATAATTGTTGTGATTTTAGCCAATGCCCCAATACTGTGCTTGTCAAACCATATACATTTTATTGGCCGATTGCTTAGAATAGAGGAACTAAACCCGTTTTTTCTAGTTTTATCCTAGAATATGTTGCTGTGAGCCAAGTAATAGCAAGCATGAACACTTTAACTATCATGGAAATTCCTTAGAATATGATGCGGTACAAATATATATGGTGCCAAGAACTGTTGCTGAATTCACATCTGATTTCTTAACATTGATTTTTTAGAAACTGATAGTTGTTATGAGTAAAGTGGATGCTATGTTATTCGTTACACTTGCGTTACATGAACAAATTTAATAAAACTTATACAGTACATAGTTTTCCCTACATTTTATCTGTTTGGGTGGGTGTTGGATGAGTCAAAGGGTGATGCGGCAAAAGTTGGAAAGTATATTTGTAATCTCGCATGGAATGTTTTTGGCTTTCTCTTAGTAAAGAAGGATCGTAGTTTTCTAGTTTCTTTCTCGGCCTTGACAGAGCAGAGCAAGAGGGCATAAGACTGAAGGCTATAGAGTTGTCTCCATTCATTGATTTTATTAAACGAAACAATCTCCAGATGGAATACTTTTCCATTGGACAAAATCAGTGTGAGTTCCAGTACCTTATTATTTCTTACCGTTCCATAGAAAAATATTTTATAATAGCTTTTCAGCTAGATACTTTGCCAGAAGGGAAAGAGATTTACAAAGAGAAATGGCCTCTGCTAATTTTTCCATGATCATAAGAATGTTTAACTTCGATGTTGTATAATGTAATGAAACTAAAAGCACTTTGCTATCAGATTTGGTCACATCTATCCATGAGTATTGGTTCTGCGCTCGGTGTGTTAACACTTCAAAACCTGCCGGTGAAGGTGTTATTGTCATGCAGACTGCCGCCCATCTTTTAGTTGCAATGTAAGTTTTCAGTGAGCGTGACATTTAAATTAATCATTTTTTGGGTGATATAATGATCTTACTTTCTTTTCTCTTTTTCCATAATTGTATTGTACAAAGGTACGAGGGCTCAATCGGTGCAGCATCTCGAGCAATGGTAGCTGTTGATCAATTTGTCTGGCAAATGGGTAGAAGAACCCACTAAGTACACATGTTTGACGGGACAGACTTGAGTTAGCACTAGGTTTCAGGTTTCTGGAGTCGTATCTGTAACATTAGCATATGCCTCAACAGTTCTGTTATATGAATATGGTTGTCAAGTTCTTAGAAAGCTGTCCCATAAACGTATGCATCTGCGATAAGGGTGATCGCTCGCCACACCAGCCCTTGAAGATCATCTGTTTAATTGCTAATTGTAGGGTATATGATTATAATATTTGCTCTACCTCAGGCAGTTAATCTAGGACCAGTCCTGTCTATTTAAGCTATCATAGTTGTGCAATGAAAGTTTTTTCCATGTTTGAAAAGCTGCGACTAAGGCAAGGTGAAAAAAGTTAAGAGACAGGAACAAGGCATGAAGGGAAGTGCTGTCGTTGCTTTGCAAGAGTTTCTCATTATAACTGTTGGACACCAGCCTAGAACACCAGCAAGAGTTCTCATTACAAAAGTTTGAATAACTTTCTATATATTTTTCCATAAATTTATTCTCATAAATTCACTTTTCAATAACTTACTTTCTATTTACTATGTAAAAAATTTATTTTTCTGAAACTCACTTTCAAGCAAATATGTATACAAAGGTTTGGCGATAGATGAAAAACTCAATAAGATAATCCTAGATAAATAAAATTATAATAGAAATATATAATCTCATAAAATTTGCTACTACTCATTACACATTTTTTTTCTCCAAACCGTAACATAAAAATCAGTCACACCAAACCATACATTTATTTGGGAACAACAACAACAACACTTAAGGATCGAAGTAAGGATCCACCTTGGCATTCTGAAAGTTGCCTTCGTTGAACACTGAGGGGTTCTTTTCCCATGTTCCGTCGTACGCGTTCGCTCCATCCATTGTAGGAACCTTGTCCAGTTTCATGTTTTCTCCAAAGTACCCAGTCGGGACCTTCTCCGATTTGTCATCGACCCCAAAGTTGCCTACAGGTACCTTGTCGGACTTGTCATCTCCAAAGTAGGTAGCTCTCCCTGTAGAGTACTTGTCGGAGTTAACATCATAGAAGTACTTGCCATTCTCCATGAACCTTGTGTCACTCATGCCTTGCCTTACTGTCCTAACATTGCCATTGTAATAGTTTTCATCATGAAGCACAGGCTCTGAGTTGATAGAACTAAAGCTTGTTTTTTCAGGGACACGGCCGTAGAGACCGTACCCGTTCTGTCCTTGAGGGTAGAGCTTCGCTAAGTCATCAACAGGCTGAACTTCAGAGGCAGCAGCAGTAGCAGTAGTTGTGGTTTGATCAAATGGATCATTTTGTGCGGTTTCAGTAGTTCGAACGAACTTACTGAAAAGCTTTGCGTCTCTGGCGTGGACGGCGATGAGTTGCAGAGACGATATGGCAAGGATGAGGAAGATAAACAGAGAAGGGTTTGAAGAAGAAGCCATGGAATGAAGAAGAAGAAGCTTGTTTGTTAATTATTGTAGTGTGTTTTTTTTTTCTGAGCGCTTGAGTAGTTCTAGTGGTATATATAGAGGTTTTTAGGTTTAATTGAAAAATGTGAAAAGGGTTTTAGATTCAATGAATTTTTCTTTTTTATTCTACCAAATCTTTAAGCAAATAAAAAATGAATTAAATTTTGGATAAGAGAAATTCATAAGGGTGTATATTTCACTTAGAAATATTTATTTTACTAAAAAAAATTGCATTATTTTTTAATAATAACTTATTTTTTAATTTTATTTCTTAAAATTTAATTTTACTTTTTTTTTAAATTGCAAAGAACACACTTTTGAGAGTTGTATAATATTTTAAAATATATGATAAAATTATTTTAAAAAATATAATTTCAAGAGACAACTTTAATGAAATATGCTTAAATTTCTGTGAAGAAGATTAATATTTTCAAAGCAGTAATAAAGGCTTGTAGAAGAAAAATCAACTCTAATTCCAAAATTCAGCATTAATTTCTGGTAAACATTTTTAATTACTTCCCATTAAGAGGAATGGAAAATTATGTAACCCTATATATAACCCTAATAAATATTTCTTATTTGTTCTTGAGCGAAATTTTTGTAGTTCAATCGTTTTTTATTAATATTTTTTATTATATATGTTGTTAGATGCTTCAACATTTATCAAATTTTAAATTCATATCTTATAATAAATCCTAATATTTATGTCAAATTTAGCATAATAAAGATTCTTATATGTTTACAAATAAAATCAAAATTTAAGTGAAAACAGAAAACATTTCGTGACTATCTAAATTATCATTAGTTATTTAGAAAAATTCCGTACCAAACTCTCAACAAAAATTAGAATTTTATAATTTAAAACAATTTTAATAGTACTCTTAATGTCTTTTGAAGATTGAAAGATTGATATATTATAAAAAACTCTGAGTTTTTTGTATAAAAACTAAAAAACATGTGTTGATTTCGAACTGATACCCTTAAAAGATTTGTTTATGTTAAAATTAACTAATTGTTCATGTTTGAGGGAGTTTTTTTTTATAATTTTTTTTTATGTTTTTCAGTAAAATTTTTATAATATTTTATAAAAAAATTTTAAAATATATAAATATAAAAAAATTCTATATTGTGAAATATTTTTTTCAAAATTAGTATAAAAAAATATTTACTTTTATATAAAATAAAAGAATAAAATTTGTATTTTAAAATATTTTTTTTAAAAGAAACTCTTTTCATAAGCACTCTTAAATGTACTCTGATCACTTATAAAATACAGAGTTTTATTAACTATTATCCAAATCTTAATAATTAATCCCAGCAGGAATATGTGTTTAATTTTTAAGAAAAAAGTAACTGATAGACTTTTTGATTGAAAAGCTTGACCTAGGAAGTCTAATTAAGGGTTAATTGGGGCGTGACAGGATGCGTTGATTGTGGAGGAGCTGTTGAAAAGAAAAAAAGTTTCTACAGAAAGAAACAGAACACAAATGATGGAAAGCATTTGTCAATAATTAATAATGTCATTCTGTTCCTACTACACACTTAAAATAGCATGTGCTTTCCTTTTTCATCCTGCACACAGTGATGGGGCTGTTCGGCACATAGTTATAAAAATCAAATCAGATATCGAATTAGAAAATTGTTCGATCATAATTTTCTAATTGATTCGTCAAATTAATCGATCAAACCGTTCGGATCAATAATATTAATATATTTTTAATCAATAATAATTATTATTATAATTAAAAATTTACTGTCATCGTAATACTATCAATAATAATAGCAGCAATAATCACAAAAAAAATAAAATATTTTTATTATGGATTATTATTAATAATAACAATAATAATCACAACAAAAAGTAAAGTGTTACTACCATGACATTATCATCACCAATAACAATAATAATAACAAAAATTTATAATAAAAAATATTTAAATAAATTAGGAAATTAAAAAAATAATAAAATTATAAAATAGATAAATCATAAAAAAGACATAATCAACTTTTTTATGTATATATATCTGAGTATGAATATTTTACAATATAAAATTTTAAAAATTACTAATAATTGATATTTATAAATAAAACAAAATTAATTATATTTTTTTATTATCATATCTAAATATAAAATATAAAATACATATTATTTTTCAACATAGAGCTATTAATAATTATTTTTTTATTAAATATATCATCAATTTAAATTTTTAATTAATTTTATTTAAATTTTATTCAACCTTGCTTGACCCGAACGGACGGATCGATCGGATTGAAGCGGGTCAAAACGGATCAATTGCACAAACGATTTTTTTATAAATTCGAATCAATTTACTGTTCGGTTCGATTCGAACGGTTCGGTCTGAGTCTGACAACTATGATTTGGCATGACTTAATTTTCAAAATGTCTTTTACAATACTTTATATAAAAAAAATTAAAATAGATTAATAAAGTATATGTTATAAAATTTTTATATCTATAATTTTTAACTAATATTCTAGTTAAAAAATAGTCTCGAAAAATAGCCAGTCCGATTCGTAAATAGTGATAAAACAGGATCGTTCCTATCCGATTTGTCAGGCAGGCTATTTGTTCGTCCAATTATTGTACAATAATTTGACAAATCAATAATAGGTTGTTAACTTAATCAATATTAATAATTGATTAGATTAATTTATAATAAAAAATAAAAATAAAAAGTTATTCATATTTTATATTATCTTAATAATAAAATGTTTAAGTTATATTTAAATTTTTTTATATAAATTTTTATATAAAATAAAAAATAAAACTGATATATAAATAAAATTGAGCCAAAAAAATATGATCAAATCGATCCGATTTAGTGTAGAATTGGACCGGGTTAGTCCGATCTGTGTAACTTATTTGGCCTTGTGTGACCATATTTATACCTCTATTGCAGGGAGGCAGTGAATATTAATGAAGCGAGTTGCAATAACACCATTGCATAAATTGGAGTTGAAATCTTTATTGGGTCATGTTTGTCACCCCTTTATATTAACTTGAAGAGAAATTTGAACATTATCAACTCAATAATGTCAAACACAGCGGAGCTATCTTCGGCTTCAATAATGTCAAACACAATGTTCAAATGAAATTAAAAGTTTGAATTTTTAACATGGAGGAGGGTTCTGTTTTCCAGCGTAGGTTGCCTTCACATTGTTGCAAGTGGAATGTGGCTTGTCGGGCATGTTACCTATGTACTTGAGATCAACATCTTCCAATTTCACGTTCTTGCAAGGGAACGCCTTACTGCAATCCAGCGTCACTGCACTCAACGATTTCGTCGTCCCTCTGATGTTCTTGAATGTAATGTCACTGATCTTCACCTTCGACGGGCTCTGCATATATATATGCACGCATCAACAAAAAAAAAATTCAAGTTAAAAAACTTTGTTGCTGTACTGATGAGATCGTCATTAGATTATTAATCTACGTACCGAAGTGTCGCAGGATTTGAAGGGGCAGTAGGTCTGATCGATGATGATCGGGTTGAGGACGTCGTTCATGACGATGTTATCGAATGTCATGTTTCTGACTGCAAGTTGCCCGGGGGTGCTTTCCCATGACTTGATTCTAACACCATTGTCGGTGCCGGTTAGGGTACTGTCCTTCACGATGAGGTCCTTAACATCTGTCTCTTCCTTCCCTTTTCCTAAGCTTCCAACACTGCATGCCGCCAAAAATCTCGCAAAAAGGTCACCAATTGATAAAAACGTTACTATATATATGATATGATCTTTGAGATCGATGATCTACAGACCTGATGCCGTGTCCAGGTCCGCAGTTGATGTTGGTGATCTCAATCTGGGAATTACCGTGCCCGATGGAGATGCAATCGTCACCGGTACCGATGGTTGAGTGAGCGATCTTCACGTCAGTGCATCGATCGATATGGATTCCGTCGGTGTTCGGACTCAGTTTAGGTGCAGTGATAGTGAGTCCAGTAGCGGTGAAGCCCTTCACGCCGGTCAATCCCATATGGAACATCTTGGCATTTACCAACTTGACATCCCTCATTGTTGTGTTGGTGCATCCAACAAAGGACAGCGTCTACGGGTCATTAGAATATATAAACGCATCAGCTTCCATATATAGCCCTGATTCATGTATATATGTTAGAATGAAGAAAGACTTACGTTGGGAAGGAGCTTGCATTTCATTTGCTTAGGGCACTTGTTAAATGGCCAGGACGCTTCTCCTTGGCCATCGAAAGTACCTCCTCCGGTGATCGTAAGATGATCTACCCATCCGAACTGGATCCAACTTGTCGTCTTATACGCGTTCAAATCGGTCACCGCCTTCAAAGTTCCCTGCATCTCAAAAATATCTTTAATTTTTTCTATCTGTCGTGACACTAACTATATTTATATATATATATATATATATATGAATAAGATTCATGCAATCTTTCCGGCTATTATTATTTGGAAAAATATTTTAATTTAATTTTTACAATTAAATATAAAAAATTATGATAATACTGATAAATTTATAGCTCAATCGGATAGTAATTCGATCTTTATTCTGCTCAAATTAATTAAAATAACATAAAATATAAATAATATATTTTATTAAATTTTATTATTAATATGTGATTTCAATCAAGTGGTCAAATAAAAGTTAAATCGAAGTCTGATTTGAACTGAAAATTTTAACAGTAAATATTAAATTTGAAGATTTTTTTAACTAAAAGTAGGTAAAGAGTGCAATGTATAGAACTTGCCGATAATTGGAATATAATGGAATGAGCATTTGGGCAGGATCCGTGAAACTCTACGGGACCAAGAAGAAATTCGCCACTTGGTACCAAAAATTTAACCGCTCCGGTAGCGTTGCATGCTGCCTTCCATGTATCAATGAACGCCTTGTTTTTGCCAAACACAATAACAAAAATCTTTAATTTTTTTTAACAATATCAAAATTGATATATCCAAAAATTAAACTTTAAAAAAGAAGAAAAAAAAACCTTGCTATTTTCTGTTTTGCCGTCAGCCTTGGCACCAAAATCTTTGACATTAAAATCTCTGGCATTGCAATTTAAGATCAGAAGAATGAAGAAAAATAATGCACTGATCATCTTCATTTTTATTTCCTTCTTTGCTTTTATTCACTGTTTTTGTATTTTGTTTTTGTTGTTGCTGGTGGGATTGAAGCTGGTTTTTATGGGTTAATTAATGTTTATTTTTAGTATTGAGAATGTGGATGGATGTCCTTTAAAATTGCAGGTTTTTTATTAATAGCAAATCTAAAACTACCATTACATGGTTGATTTTTTTTTTTTTTTTTTGCTTTCTTAATTAATCCAATCGAATGTTATTAAAACTTAATTTTTGAAGATTAATAATCAGAGATAGATTTTTGTGACATTTTTTTGCAATATAAAAATTGAAAGTTTTCTAATTAATATGAAAATCAGCTGTTCTGCAAAATTTTGTTTTACATATTGAATAATTTTGTGGTGTAGAAAATGTTAGGCGTCTGAGAATGTTTATAAAAAATATTTTTATTATTCTATTTTAAAAATAATATAAATAAATAATAATAAAATCTTACGATATAAAATTTTATATCGTAATTATGGTGAAATTACGATAAATTTGAACTTTTAAAGTCGGTATATTTTCAGTGAGTTCTCTTCATTTTGCCAACTATACAAATACGTGTATTCAAATATTTCAAGTTTTCTTTTAAATCTTCACATTTTCAGTGAAATATATACCATTTTTCGCCACGCATAGTGAACACGAACGAAAAGAACATTACACTTATCCCTTGTTTTTTTAAAAGTTCAAAGAAAGAAAAAGAAAATTAAACAAGGCGGCATTGTCATTTTCACTACTTTCGCGTAAAATAAAATTAAAATTATGTACAAGAAAAATAAATAGTATTTAAAAATAAATATGTGATAATTGTTGAAACTATCTATGTCGGTGACTTTGAACTAATGGATGTGGTTTGATAGCCTAACAACAATTCCAATACATTATTTGATAAGCTAAGAACAAAAAATATTTTGAAAAAGTGATAGTGCAAAATTTTTATTTTTATTTGTTTCAACCTTGTCCACAAAAAGAATTTTTAGAGGCAATTCTGATATTGAATATCTGCATATGAGATTTGATATTTTATATATGTTATATGCTATACATTGTATTCTCGTTTATATTTTTAAATTTTTAAAAAACATTTCTAAAATATTATAGAAAATTTATTAGAAATATGAAATGAAAAAATTGAAAAGCTTAGTCAAACATTAATTATATATTTAAATCAATTCTTTGTGTTGCAAATTCAAATAACCAACTTCTATAAGATAAGAAAACTTATATGAAACAAAGACATCTTGATCCTGGTGTGTATTAAAATAGACAATAATGTTTCTAACTTTGACAATGAAATGCCTTTCTATTAATTCAACTTAGGGCGTGTTTCAAGTTGGTGGAACTGAGTTACGTGAAAGTGAAAAATGAAAAGTGAAGTTTTTTGAAAAATAAAGTGGAAGTGGAGTTTAGTTTTTATGTTTTAATTGATTGTTGAAGTAGGTTGAAAGTGAATTGAAAAAGAGAAAGATAGTGGAACTTGAGTTCCACTTGTATGAAATTGGGAACTTGAGTTCCTAGTTCTATTTGTAATTAAAACAAAAGAAGTGAGTGGAACTCCAATTCTGGCGGAAGAAAGTGGAGTTCAAATCAATTTGAAACATACCCTTAGCGTTTTCTAAGCATTACTTTTTAATTTATATTTTTAATATATATTTTATAAATATTTAGAAAATTTATTTAGATAAAAAAATAAAATTCATTTTTATTTTAAAAAAATTTTAGTTTATAAGCACTCTCAAATGCATCCTAAATTTTATTTTTATTTTCGTACGAAATTCTATTTTACCAAAAGTTTACTTCAATATTACTCACCGTATTTCAATTATTATTACAATTATTTTTTTACAAAACTTATTTTATCGTACAACTTATTTTTATGTAATTAAACACATTTTAATATTATCTTTTGGTCATAAAATTTATATTTATTTTTTGAAAATATTCAAAATGGACTTAAAATTTTTTTTGTAAATAATTCTGAAAAATCCCTGAAACCGCCTATCAGAACTAATATGTGGCAATTTTATAACAAAGAAAATATCAACAAAATAATCTTACAAAATCTCCTTCTCCAAAAAAAGGAAAAAAAAATAAATCTTTCTCCAAAAAAAAAAAAGTGTAACCACACGCCGGGAAAGAATTATTAGAAACAAGCTAGCTGCCTGCAGAATCAAACAAACAAACAAACACCATTAACAAGAAATCGACAGCTAATTCATTCCATTTCACATATCACTCCAAATCCTTCACAATCCTTTCCCCCTTCAATAATTACGACCTCGATCCTCCTTCAATCTTCATTTTCATTCACTTCTTTTACCGTCTCCGTTAATTATTTCGAATACCAGCAAACTGCATTGATATTATTAACGAAATCCTTAGTTGGCGCGTCCGGCGGTGATCATGCTCGCAGTCTCGCCTCTGAGAGACACCATCGGAGGAGGGTTTGGTAGCAGCGATGAGTTCTCTGGGATGCTAGAAGATATCAATTTTGATGAACTGTTTATGGGTTTAGATGATGGAGATATTCTGCCTGACTTGGAAGTAGACTCTTCTGAGCTTCTTGGTGACTTCAATGTAGCCGGAGTAGATTCAGTAGCAGTTTCACCGGAGCCAGTGACGACGGTGGCAGAGACCAAAAATAATACTAGTGATTTTCATGATGAGCAAAAACTCATGCGTAGTAACAATGAGATTCAGCAAGAAGAAGAAGTAGTGAGTTCGATGTCGACGGTGAAGGATGAAGATGTCTTTAGCACCGTTGCTACGCCTTCGATGAGTTCATCGTCAGCGCAGCAGCCGGAGATCAGCGATGTGAAATCAGAAAGGAAATCTTCACCAGGTTCTTCTACTAAAGGAGGAACAAACGGAAAAAAGAAAGTTAAAGTAAGCGCAACACCTAGAAATCATTACAACAACGTACTGAAATTATTGTTATTTATTTATTTATTTATTTATTTTGAGAGAAGGTGGATTGGACGCCGGAGTTGCACCGACGATTTGTTCAGGCAGTAGAGCAGCTGGGCGTCGACAAGGCAGTGCCGTCGAGGATTTTAGAGATCATGGGCGTTGACTGTCTTACTCGCCATAACATCGCCAGTCATCTACAAGTATGAAACATAAAACCTCGAATCTGAAAATTGTTACAATTAATTCAGTACGATCAGAGCGTTTGATTTTTCCTGCAGAAGTACCGGTCTCACCGGAAGCATATGCTAGCAAGAGAAGCGGAGGCAGCGAGCTGGAGCCAGCGACGACAGATGTACGCATCTGCTGCAACTACAGCAGGAGCGCCGATGAGAGAACACACGGTAGCAGTCAACCCTTGGCTTTCGCCGACGATGGGATTCCCACACCCACCTCCACCTCATCATCATCATATGCAGGGAGCTGCTTTCAGACCTCTGCATGTTTGGGGTCATCCTTCCATCGATCAGCATCCACAACCGATGATGATGAACCATCACCATCATCCCTGGCCTAGACCCGCCGCCGTTGCTCCTCCATCGCCGCCTCATGCAAGAGCTACTACAGCTGCTATTCCGTCGTGGTCTCAGCCTGCAGATCTTTCCTACTGGCACCAGCCTCACTACCCAAATGTACGCAAAGCATGGTCACGAGATTCGCAGTTTTTTTTTTTGTTTTGGTTTTATTCAGAGAATATATAATTTGGTTGTTTTCGAATTTTACAGGCTACTCCATGCTACCCTCCTCAACCAATGGTAGGTAGCGTAGATGTTTCAAAGATTTCTTTTTTTTATATAATTTTTTTATATTGATGATTGTGTTAATTAATTACTGTAGAGATTTACGGGACCGCCGGTCGCCGGAGTTGTACCTCATCTAATGTACAGACCATCTCCTATAGCAATGACACCGGCAAGCAAGCAGATTCCGGTCGTCGACGCTCATCCGGTAAGTCGATATATATGATCTATTCCAATCTTTTCTTTAAAAAAAATTTATTTTGAACACTTCAAACGATTTCCTCAACTGTTATGCCAACATATGTTCTTTGAAGAGTGTCCCCAATTACATGTAGAGTATAACTTTTTATTTAGGGCTTGAAGAAATCAAATCAAATAAAAAAAAACTTTTCTTAAAAATCATCAGCTAATGATTTCTCTTAGATAAATGCACTGAATTGAGAGATTGATTTATGATTTGATTGTACATGTAATTGCAGAGTAAAGAGAGCATCGATGCAGTCGTCGGAGATGTGTTAGCAAAACCATGGCAGCCGTTGCCGCTCGGTTTGAAGCCGCCGTCTCTAGAGAGTGTAATGGGTGAACTACAAAGACAAGGCGTCTCCAAAATTCCACCAACTTGTGCTTGAGAAAAGAGACCCAATTTAATCCAAAATTCGCCGACATGCCTAAATTAATAATAATTACTATACATTTTTTTTTAAAAACTTGTTAATTCATGACGTTCTTTTTTGAATTATTATTACTACTGTTGTTATGATCACTGAAAATTTCTCCTTTATTTTAGTTTGAAAGATGTATAAATAAGTTTTTTGAATTATAATAAATATTTACAGTATTTTTACCATATAAAAAATTACTTCTGATTTATTTTCAGTCATATACAAAATTCTTTTAATTTATTTCTTCTTACAAAATAATATTTTAAATAATATTATTTATAGTAATTTCTTTTATAATTATGACGAATTTATAATTTTTCTCAAAATCAATTGACTATAAAAAGAGTGAGTCAAAATCTTTATGAATATTATTTTAGGATTATTGATAAAAAATATGGGACTAAATTATTCTTTAACACATACTCTCCACCGGTGGGTTCTTTTTTTTAATATAAATTGAATTGATGTGGGCTACGTATGTTGTAATGAATTAGATAAAACGAGTGATTTATTATTAAATGAAATGAGCTACTTGTCCTAAAAAGTAGCGGACAACGGTCTTTTGAATGAAACGTACTATCTGTCCTGAAATAAAGCAGGCTATTTTTGTCCTGAAATAAAACAGATTATAAAGATCCTGAATAAATTAGATAATAAAATTAAATTTAGTCCATATCTTGAATCGATCCGATCCAACCCATCTTGATACTAAGTGACGAATTTAAAGAATTTTTTTAAGATCAATTAGCTATGAGAAGAGTGAGATCGAGTTTTTATGAATATTATTTCAAGACTATTAATAAGTAACGTGAAACTAAACTATTCTTTAACAATAATAACTAATTTTTAGCTTAAAAGAACACGTTTTCAGAATTTGTATTTGGAAATCTTTAAAATCTCTAGCGAGTCAAAATTTCTGAGCTGCTATAGTAAACGCACCATGAACTTCTTCGTTCCTTCTAGTAATGCGTTTGGTTATTGAGTCATTGACCAATGAACGAGTCAAACTTAAATTGCAATATAAGCCTACTTAGTTTATAATTTGCATAATTCTACCTGTAGTTGTCCATATTACTCATTAGACGACGTATGCCATGAAATGCCGGATCAGAATGCCTCCAAGCAATATCATTAAATTTATTAATTTGAAAATATGGTCAAATTTTTAAACTAATATTTTGATTAGCTCCCATTTTTTCAGATCCCTCCGATACCTAATTGTAAAATTGGATGCCTGATTTTACAAATATGTTTATGGTCAAACAGACTAAACACAGTGTTCTAGTTGACTGGAACAACAACTAATATTTAAATCCCTAAAATACCCTTATAGTCACAACAACATGACGGGGGCAACATTGTCAAGTCCTCCTCCCCGCGGTTTGGTTTTTCAATTATTTAATAGTCTATCTTGTTAGATTTGAAAAGGCATCGCTCTTCTTCGGGAAGAGAAAAAAACATCAACCAAATCAAAGAACAGAAAAGTTTTTCTAACCAAAAAATTAGAAACTTATTTAGAATAATTTCATAGAAAAGAAGAAGAAGAGGAAGAATGGGAGAGTGCAGGCCACTTGGTTTCTTAATCGGGCTTCCGTTCGCCGTCGTCGCTTTACTTCTCGCCGTTATCGGCGCCGCCGTTTGGGTCATCGGGTAAATCAATTACTTATTCAAGGAGAAGTTAAAGCAATTGCTAAGTAAATTCGTGTTTTTCTATAAATACTACATCTCATTATGATAGAAATCAGTTCAATGCAGTTCATCGATTGTTCAAATTTCTTCAAATTTTTTATATAATTTGACCAACTTTAGATCTAGATATTTTTTGTTTTTGTTTTCATATTGTGATTCGAAACATTTAGTAATTGTAAATTTCTAAACATCTCTAATAATAATAATTTCTAAACATTCAGTAATTCAGTATCTGAATTGTAACTTAGGAATTAATATTACTAATAGAAACTTATCAAATTTCTAAAATAATTTTGGGTTGTGTGTTTGTTGGAATTATTTGCAGGATGATTTTCAGCTGCTTGTGTCCGTGTTGTGCTTGTTTCGCTGGAATTGCTAATCTCGCCGTTGATATTATAAAGCTACCGGTTAAAGTTATCAGATGGTTCACCGAGCAAATTCCGTGCTGATAATTTGTTAAGATAATTAGTTTATTATGAAAAAAATTTTGCATTAAAATCTTTTTCTTTACTGTATACTAGATTTGACTATCTTGTAAAAACCTTATATTATATCTTTCTTTTTTTTACAGTATATTTATTTTATCTCTTTTCTCTTGTACTCCAAGAACCTTATGAAAAATCATGATAAGAGTAGAAAATCCAATAATATCTGTAATTGTTTTGGGTACATTATAATCTTTTTTTACGATTCTTTTTTTATAAATTTAACACCTGCAATTTTTCTTAAATTCATTGTTTATTTAGAAATCTTTAAGTAGAAGTATATCTATATCTATATATATATATGGGGAGAGATAGAATTATTTTAATTTTTATGCATATTTTAGTGCATTTTATAACTGTTTGTAGCCGTGTAGATTTTTAAATCTAATCGTTACTATTAGCTATGAAGAACTATGAGTCGGTAATATGATGATAAAATTTTATTTCAATCGAACTATGAATTAATTTTATCCGATCATTTGATTATTATGATACAAATAATAAAAATTGATAATATATATAGTAAAAAGTAGTGCAAAAAATACTTATAAGAAATATGAGTTTTTTGAAATGATTTTGAAGTGGAGCTTTTTTGAATGGAAGATATTTTTGTCCTATTTTAAAAACAAATTCTATTTTTTTTTAAAAAATAATAAAAATATACAATAAAAAAATTTTACTACATAAAATTTTTCTATACTTATTAAATTTTTAAATAAATTTTCTAAATATTTATAAAAAATATATTAAAAAATATAAAATTAAAAATTAAAAAATTACTTTTTTGATAAGCAATGACAAACGCATTTCTCTATATAAATTCACCGATTTTTTTATTTTATTTATTTTTTGTTTTGTTTTGGTAGATATCCACTAAAAAGATTAAACAAAAGAATTTAGCAGTACAAATTGGGCTGACCTTTACTAACAAGCCCAATTAAGGCCCAGCAAGATTCAATTATTCTCATGTGCCTTGTGGGTACCGGCGCTTGAATCTTGTAACTATTTCAATAACCAAACCTTCTAGAAACTTCCATTCAACAAGATCCAATCTTTTCTTTCTCTTCTACTTCTTCTTCTCTTCTTGATTGATTCTTTCCTCCGTTGTTGTTTTTGAAACAAAGCTCGAGAGAGAACACAGAGAAACAGTTCACTGTAGAGAAGGGGAAGGACAACAATGGGGGTGGATTACTACAAGGTTTTAGGGGTAGATAAGAACGCAGGAGACGATGATCTGAAGAAAGCTTACAGAAAGCTTGCAATGAAGTGGCACCCTGATAAGAACCCTAATAACAAGAAAGCAGCCGAAGCCAAGTTCAAACAGATCTCAGAAGCCTATGATGTATGTCGATTTTCTCTGTCACTTTCTTTGATTCGAAAATTTGGATCGGTTTTTGTTGAAATTCGATGCTTGGATGTGGGAAATTGATCTATTTTCTTGTGTTTCCGTTACGTAGGGTAGTTGATTTTGTTATGATTATTGGTTTTTGAGGATAAATTCGGAACTTTGCAGAAAATTTACTGGAGATTTGACTGTAGAAGATTAAAAATAGTAGTTCTTTGTGTTTGGAATGTTATATGATAATTTTGCTAGCAGGAAAGCTTCTGTATTTGCTTGGGTTCAACAAATTGTCTTGACAATGTTGAAAGCACAATGATGATTGTTATTGTTCTTTGAACATTGAGTTATTTCATGTTCAACTCATGATTCAAGAGAAAAAAGATTAGCTTGCGAAAGGAATTCATGCAAGACCAATCTGACAATCTGCATTTAAAATACTCCCCAAAGACTAGGATTGGAATTTGTTAATTTTCGCTGTTCTGTAGATTTTGACTACCTCATGTTAGATGAAGGGTGCCCAATTTCTGTTTAGGTTCTAAGCGATACACAGAAGCGTGCAATCTATGATCAGTACGGGGAGGAAGGTCTTAAAGGTCAGGTCCCACCTCCAGGTGCTGCAGGTGGAGCTTCCTTCCCTGGTGGAGCCTCAGGATTTCACTTCAACCCTAGGAATGCCGATGATATATTTGCAGAGTTTTTTGGTTTCTCGAGTCCATTCTTTGGAGGTGCCAGCAGTGGGTCTCCATTCTTTGGCGGTCCCAGCAGTGGCACATCATTCTTTAGCACTGGTGGCAGAATGCCAGGAGAGGGCCCAGGGGCTTCTCAGAGGCCTATGAAGGCTGCAGCAATAGAGAACCAGCTACCGTGCAGCCTTGAGGACCTCTACAAGGGTGCTACCAAGAGAATGAAGATTTCCAGGGAGATCTCGGACGCCAGTGGGTGAGTTGCACTACCCGAGCATCTGTCTGATTTCCTTGGTATATTGCGGTCACCTGTAGACAACTGGTTGCTAACTGGTTCTGGTAGATACCTCTGCTGTTTCTGGATGGTGGTCTATAGTTTCTTTAGCATTACAGGATATAGATGTTATTGTAGTACACATAGCATTAACTGTTTTGGTTATTCGACGGGGGTAACTTTGCACAGAAAATTGCTTCGTCTTTGTCTTTGTTTCATTTTAATCAAATTGCTCCTTTTTCATCTACCTCAATGTCTCCTGATCAGTGCTATCAGTTTCTTCTGTGGTTGCAGCAATAATTGTTTCTTCTGATTTAACAAATATATAGAAAAAGTGCAAACTCAATAGGCGTAGGGCTCTTGCATGTTTTAGTTCCTTTATGGTATTGGTAAGGTTAGAAGTGAGAAAACATTCATTTACTAATTCAACTAGAACTCACATTTGGAAACTAAGGCACGTTCAATCAGAATACTTTTTACTGTAATAGAGCAGGGTTATTCTTGGAAAGTGATAAATGCTCCATATTAAGCTTAAAAAATCGCACCTCTGGACATATCAACAATGCTCGAAATAGCAAACACTTTTTTCGTATGTGGAGTGAACATAGCTTCTGTAAGTTATTCCATGAGCGGAATTTTTGGATGCGCAAGCAATATCATATACACATTCTTTTTTGGTTGCTATGGTTTTGATGCAGATAAATTTGTCTCTCTTTTTGAGTTCTCTAAGTCCTACTTCGAGAATTATTGTTGTGTTCCTCCTTGAAACTCCTTTGTGGAATCATTACAAAGCTAAAGCCATATTTGTTGCGTATTATTTCAGTTTTTCCTATCGCCCGTTTCTCAAGCGTTGTAGAAATATTATGTATTATGATTGAAAAGTAACTCTATCATGGGATTGACACTTTTTCTTGGAGATGTTAGAGATGAAAACAGCATAAAACATTTGCTAAACAACAGTGGACTATAATGACTATGCCAAAAGTACGGGGACGTAAAGAAATATCTAACTTTTATCAACTATCTGTGCAATTCATCTGCTTAATATATCGTCCATATCTGTTCATGAAATTCTCTACCTTTGTACAACTACTTATTTGGTTAGGTCTTTAACAACCTTACTACATTCTTACTAGGTTCTAGTCATTCTAATTGAGCAGTTCATCTATTTATGGTAAACTGTCTAGTAAGTAAGTATCTTTGTGTATCATGCTATTATGTAGATTGATTGGGAAATGGAAAGTAAAGATCATTTCTTTCATCTTATTCGGTCCACTTATCTGACATTATTTGCTATCTTTTTTCGCAAGGAGAACTAAGCCAGTCGAGGAAATTTTGACAATTGATATAAAGCCTGGTTGGAAGAAGGGAACCAAGATCACGTTCCCAGAGAAAGGCAATGAAGCTCCAAACATCATCCCAGCAGATATAATTTTCGTCATCAATGAAAAGCCACACAACCTATTTACAAGAGAGGGAAATGATTTGGTTGTAACACAAAAGGTTTCACTTGTTGAAGCTCTTACAGGATGTACAGTAAATATGACAACCCTTGATGGTAGGAACCTTACAATACCCATCAATAACATAATCAGTCCTGGTTACGAGGAGATAGTTCCCAAGGAAGGTATGCCAATCCCTAAGGACCCCACTAAGAAGGGGAACCTTAGAATCAAACTCGATATCAAGTTCCCGTCGAGATTGACTTCAGAGCAGAAAGCTGGGATCAAAAGATTGCTCGGTTCTTGAGGAATCATACCATCATCATGTGAAATTGATATCATATAGGCTTCAGTTTGGTTCTAGGGCTCCTGAATTGTTGAGCTATGGGTAATTTTTGTAGTAGAATGTAGCTGATTTAGGTTGCACATAGCTCAACAATATTAGTTGTGAAATCATATAGCCATTGTTTATGTTTAATTGGTTGTTTCTAATCTTTGTTTCCGTAGTTGAGCAAGCAGCATTGTAGATTTCAGTAAGTTTTAAAGAGGTAACTCTGCCTGTTTATGGACTAAGGGGCGTGTTTACCTCGTGGGTAAAGTAGGTGAAATGAGTTTTTTAAAACTGAATTTAAAAAATAAAAATTAAAATATAAAAATATTTAATAAAAAGTAAAATTTTATATTAATTTTATATTTATAATAAGTTGTAAAATTCAATTTCTAAAAAAAATTATTAAATAAAAAAATTTATTTTAATTTTTGTATATATTTTATATTAAAAATGAGTTTAGAAAAAGTGAAATTTAGGTGTCGGTAAACACGCCCTGACGTACAGAAAACAGTATTGTCTATAACACTTGTTGAAACTCTCACCGTATCTATAAGGGTACTATCTTGCCAAAATTTTTGACCTGTAATGTAAATAACAATATTTTTAATTAACTAAATGTGTTAGTTCTGGCATGTTATTGAAAAATTCAATTGAAGAAAATGAAGCTCAATAAAAAAGTCGAACAACAAACTAATTTTCGCGGGCTTCTATAGATCGACCAATTAGTTATTTGTGTTTCTCCGTAGATCTGCTGGCGAGCGATGGACAATTCCGGTGAGATATTATGCCAAATATCTTCTTTCAAAGACATGCTCGATCAGGTAACCTCAATTTCTGCAGTTTTTAGTAGTTATTTTATTTTTTATTTTGAAAATGGTTCAGCAATGTACTCAGAATTTTCAATATTTGAATCGTTTGGTAGAACGTAGTGGAAGTCAATGGTTGTTTGTTTCCATCAGAATTTATTAAAATTTTCTTCATCTTTTCCGAATAATCCCATCGTGATTATGTTTTTCTTTCCAACCTAAGGATTTTTAGCTGTATGATGATTTCAATTGTGCTTTATATATCAATTTGGTTTTCGACATAAGTTTTGCCTTATATATGAAATGAAGATTGGTAATTGAAGGTGCACGCCAAGTGTTTGTCGTTGTGCCTGAGATTAGGTTGCTACTTTCTAGGTATAACAACCTAAGCTCAGCAAAAAGACTCACTAAGTTTCTTGACCTGAAGAGACTAGGGTGTTCGGTTTATGTGATTGCATATATCTGTCAGTAGTTTGTATAAATGTTTGCTCGCAATGTAAATTTTGTGTTGCTTTATATGGTTATATCTGTAATCAAATGTTGTGCTTAAGGAAGTAAGTTATTTATATGTAAGCGAGTAGTAGTTCAAATTTTTAATAGTTACTTTAGTCCACCTACCTGTTCATTAATTTGACATAAACATGGTGTGTGCCACTAAGTAATGTGCGAATCTGTTTTATTGTGAAAGCATGTAGGATAGTGCACATAATAAATTGCTAATGCCCGATCCTGAGAGCTCCAACTTAATCTTGTTGCCGATGGATTTCATCTATATAGAAAAGAAATCAAGTTTGTACTTTATTTTCCACCTCCTGCATTTTTTGCAGAACAAACACTGCAAGGACAAGAATCTATGGTCTGTTTTTATCATGGTACCAGGTTAATGAAGAAATTGAGGAAAACATTCAGAGGACTAGGGAACTAGAATCAGAGATTGTTAGATGTTCTGAAATTGAAAATGAGTATCTTACAAGAGAGCGTGAGCTGACGAAGGCAGTCTCTGTTGCAGATTTTGAGCTGAATAGTTTGATCCAAGTAGCTGGTAAATATTGTCCTAGGCTTTATCACTAATTGTTTCTTGATTTGGAATTACTCATCTTCTTCAATGGCAGCTATACTTTTCTAATGAATGTATATTATCATGCACCGAAATTATTAGACCAGCACTATCCTAAAAGAAATTTGCTTGATCCTCTTCACTTCTTCTCACATAATAGCAATCTCCAGTTTTCCTTCTTTTTCCCCTATTGGGTGTACACAAAATTTCCCAGATAGATTGGTTTAACTATTGACCTTTTCTTGTTTGGTCAAATATGGTTTAAACAGCTTATCTGGATGTAGTATGCACTTAATTTACATTATTCACTTCTCCTCTTAAGTTCCACATGTGCAAAACCAATTGCCAATTGTTAGAATGATATTGCAGCAGGATCCTCTAAATATTTTGGCTCTGCTTTGTAGGATAGAAACAGGTTGACTGGCTACCTGATGTTCAGTTAGAACGTGTTATGACCCTAAACCCTATATGTGGCTGGAGCAAAGTTTTAAATTCATGGAAGGTCGAACCTAGACTGTACTTGGTGTTGTGTACGCGTGAGGGTACAAGTAAAGGTTATGATATACAGGAGGCAAAAGTTAGAATTTAGATCAATAAACATATAGCCTTCTACAACTTACTTTTATCCTTAGACTATTAAATAGGTTAACCATGGAATATTTTCTCTGGGTTAAGAAGATTAACTATGACACTAACTGATACTTAATTTGCATAATTTATGCGGACGAAAAAGGAAAAGAAAGATGAAACATAAACCATAGATCAACTAAGCCCTCTCGGGGGCTTGCTTAAGAATAAGAAAGAGGAATCTTATGGAATAAAGTGTCTATTTTTAAATTGAAAGGCACTATGAGGAGTTCAGTGGAGCGTATGAAGAAGGAACTGACAATGCTGAAAGTCAACAGGGATGAAGTTTTGAAAAGGATCTCTGACAAGAGGTATGTATGAAACAGAATCACTTTCCATATGCTAATAGTGTTTTGCAAACTATTCTTTCAGCTGGCCACTTAACCCAGACTTAGTTCTTTCATCATCTTGCAGGTTAGACATAAAGCCATTTTTGTCTGTTAACATCTTAACTTCATCAGTCAGGCACGGATTGACTGTTTGGAGGCTTCATAAGCTACGTCCTGATTTAGTTTCCAATGAACTTATACTTGCAAATTACATTGTTTTTATGTGCTTGTAGAAGTTCTTGCTGACACCCTAATGAACTGTTTTCTTCCTGCACAACTCATAGTAATGTACAAAGCCATCACCATGAATTTCTTTTCCTCCTCTTTAGTTGATTATTCTTCTTGGTCTTTCTATTTGTTCTTAAACGTTACTTTTCATGCTATCGAAGTCTTTGAATTGGAAAACAATTGTCAGCATGATAGCGCCTCCAGAAGGGTAAACATATGTTACTCTTAACTGGCAGTTTTCTTGCACAGGGAAAATTTTGTTGCAGATTGCAATAACTACCAAGATAATATGGAAACCAGGAAAACAATGAATTGAGGTTATTGTTCTCAGAGAAAGAAGCATATGTTACTGTTAACCGGCAGTTTTCTTGAACAGGGAAAGATTTGTTGCAGATTGTAATAACTTCCAAGATAATATAGGAAACCAGGAAAAGAATGAATTGAAGTTATTGTTCTCAGAGAAAGAAGTCCTTCAAAACGAAGCCCATAATGTGAAGATGAAGATTGATGCCTTAAAGCATTCAACTGGCGAACTTATAGCAGACATCCTTGAAGATTTTAACATTGCTAATTTTGGTAAGATCTGCATCTGCTAAAAGGTTTCCTTTATAATTATGTGTCTGAAGAGGCTTGTGGTAGTTCCTTTGTCGTATGCTCCAACAAAAAGATTTTCTGTTGTTGAGTTTATTGTTCAAATTCTATTTTGTTATTATACTCTTTCCATAAGCCCCTAGTACGACTTCATGAATTCTATCTTAGTGGTGTTTCTGTAACTTATATTTGTAACAAATCTGCAACTTAATGCAGCCTTAGAGCTTGAATTGCAAAGTAAAACCTCAGAAAATGTGGAGCTTCTGAATGAGATAACTGAACTCAAGATATTGATGTGTTCTATTGATACAGGTGAACTTCATCCCTGTTCACATTCCCTGGCTACAAATTACTAACTAATGTTGTACTTTCCCTGGCTCACCAGTCTGTTGAATTGAAGTTGACAAGTGCTTCGAAACAGTAGAAATAGTACCTTGGAGTTATCTGAAGGATACTATTTTTTTTTTCATTCACAACTTTGTTCGATTTTAAGAAGTGAGAAATCTGTTAAATTTTTTAGAGAAGCACTTACGTAGTGCATAATCATGCACGGGTTTGCAAATACTACTCTATTCACCCAGAAAGTATTCAGAATATGTTCTTTGGAGGAATTAGGATCATTTCAAGAATTTTATGCAACGTGATACATATCTCACTTTATTTTGGTTTTTTCTTCCTGCAGGTTAGCAACTTATACAAATCCAAATTTTTGAAAGCAACGAGTATCTTAATGTCGATCGATTTTTTCTTTTCCTTTAGAGTTTTCATTATTCTGGAGGTGATGAATGTTCTTATTTGCTTTCAAAAAATTGGTATGTGATTGCTGTATATATCATCTTGTTTTGATATAACATTTTATAAAATTAACTCATGAACGAATATGTATATCTTCATTTTTTTCCTTAAAATTTCCAGAAACTTCCATGAATTGTTAATTATAATATCAAAGTAGGGAAAGGGAATGGGAGGGAAGTAAAGGAAAGCCTCTCATTTATTGTTGCAGATAAGAAATTATGGATATTTGTGGATGTATATGTGGATTGATGGTTACACATTGTCATTCATCATCACCATCATTACAGGGCCGGGTATATAAGAAATTATGGCCCCTTTAGTTGTAAGTAATAAAGGGGACATTTAGAATTACTTATACAATAAAATATTTTATAATAACAAATATTTAAATTTTAAAAAAATAAATTTACACATATTTTATGATATATATATATTTTTTGTGTTTCAAACTTTTTAAAAAAATTATGAAATACTGTAAAAAGTTTATTGAAAATATGAAGTATTCGTTTGAAGTGATAAGCACTAGCAAAATCTATTAAATGAGTTTTTAAGAAAATAAATTAAATTTTTGTATTTAATTATATTTAAATATGAGCATAAAATAAACTTTTTATATTTATATTTAAAAATGAATCTATTAGTAACTTTTTGATTAAAAAAAGTGAATTCAGTGATAAGATAACTAGTACATGCTGTATGATTTGAGAATATACTTGGATTGTTTATCCATTCTGATAAATTTTTTCTAACTCAAAAAAAATTATGCATTATTTTTTTAAAAATTTTAAAATTTTAAAAAATAAAATAAAATATAAATTAATAAAATTAGAGAGTTTTGTAGGCGGGAAGTTCAATACGGATGCGTTGAAGACTTGAAGTTGAACATCCTTCTCCAGTTCACCTAACATAATAAATTAGTAATCCATTAAAAACAACTTCTTTCTTATAATTCTTTCTTTTGCTTGTTAAAAGATTCACTTCAATATGTCAAACACTATTAATTTTTAAAAAAAATAACAGGCATAACATAACGAAAGGTAAAAGAATTAAATCTTTTATTTTTTTAGCATGATTTGATATTGCAAAAATTAAAAATCTTATACTGAGTTACTAATGTAAAAATTATTTTTCATTTTTTTATTAAAAATATGGATAAAATAATAAATAAAATAAATTACAAAAATTGCTTCCTGTCTTTTTGCGTCTTCCAATCAATCTTTTCTATCACTTCCCCGCTCTCCTCACTCTTTCTTCTCCACTCTCTCAAAAATCAAAACTCTTCTCTCTCTCGTCACCAGCGATGGCATCGACGGCGGCGACAGGCTCTGTATCCGGCGGCATCTCATCTATCATCCGCTGCCGCTCTCCGGCGTCTCTCGCAGCTGTCTCATTCTCCGTACCGACAACAAGAGTCACTAACGGTTCCATCGGCGATGGAGGGAATCTAATTTGGGGACGCCAGCTGAGGCCGGCGACCATTCTAGAAGGTCGAAGGCTCATCCAGTTGGATAACCGCCTTCTCAAGCATGGATTTAACAACACTATTACTACAAGTAAGGTTATTGCTGCGGCGGCTTCTTCCACGCCGGCTGGAGGGAGCGATTCCCCCGGGTGAGGTCCGTCTCCCGATGATTTTTTCTGTATTCTGTTTGTTTCTTTGTATGTTTCCTTCGTTTTTGTATGGTTGGTGAGTGAGTGTAAGACGTTCTCTTTTTGGGTAATGATGGGCCAATTGTGCTATTCTCAACAATGAAGCTTGGCCAAGCTGATTTTTCTTTGCTATTTGTGGTAAAATTAATGTTGTTTTCATGTTTTGTTGATGTTTTAGTTGGTCTTTACTGACAATTTTAGACTACTCATAATTTTTTTTTCAATAAATTTGAGAATCTTCACTACTGAATATTATAATATTGCAATGCGCACACCCTGTATAATTACTAAACTAAACCTAATATATAATCTAAAAGAGCAGCTTTTTGGTTTAATGATGATTGTTTTATATTTTTATTGTTATAACCCCTATTCCATACTAAGTGATGATATGAGTTATAGTTGTTTATTAGGCTTGATAACGACAGAGGTTCAGTGATATTGCACAGTTGGCAGAAACTAACTGACCTTTGATAGTTTATTATGTTTTCCTTGTCTCTTTTCCTATTGATCCTAGCTTTTTCTAGACATGGTACTGTTTGGAATTGAGTTGTCATCATGCTATTGATACAACAAGTAGTTTCTTTTAGTTTCATAAACATCCGTATCTCTTGATGTTTCAAATCTTATGCCAGGTAATTTTGGTTTCACTTCAGAGATTGCAGATGTCATTAGTGCAGAGTTAGTTTTGCGCAATTGAGCGCTCAGTCGTCACTTTCACTGCTGGTTTCCTTAATGTTGTTTTTCACTGCATCTTTAAGTGTTTATTATGCAATTGGGGAACTTTAAGTGTAAAGCAACTATATGAAAATGAATGAGGTTAATTTTGTGAACCAATCCGCAAAATTTTTACCGACATTTCATTCAAGTTAAACTAACATCTTTTCCCTTTCTGGGATACTTTTACCAAACTATTTATCAGAGAAGCGAAGGTGGGATTCCTCCAGAAATACCCAGCTCTTGTCACTGGCTTCTTCTTCTTCATGTGGTAAAGTACTTACAGCCCCAACTATCTTGATTTTTGTTTTGACTAACTTCCCAGGTCTCAATATGAATCACGCTTGATGCTATTGCACTGCAGGTATTTCCTGAATGTGATATTTAACATCCTCAACAAGAAGATCTACAACTACTTTCCTTACCCTTAGTAAGTGACATTGTTTCTGTCCATGGCATCACCATGTCTCTAGGTTTTAGCTCAAAAACCCAAATGATTACACCCTATGAGCATCATTTGGTTTTGGGTAGGACTATTCTGATGAATTTGTATATCCCTTTAGATGCACATTACATCAATTTGAGTTCAGCTAGCAACATCCAAGATCTGGACTAAATTCACACATGAGATACCTATGTAGATAGGTAAAAGTTATAAATAGAGGATGAGAGAATGGATTGGCATCTTAGCGCTCTCTACTGGCAAATTGGTCAAAGTAGTTTGCGTCCCTGAAATTCAGTGTGGGTATCGGAATCCTGTTGCATTTAGGTTGGAGTCATGCATCTTGCTCTTCATGCTGCATACTTGTTCTAAGCATGGAATAGGGTTTCCTGTGAATCGGAAACAAAATGCAGCTTCAAAAATGCTAATAGGCCTCACATGAGGCCTTACAACTGCAAGTATCAACTTCTATTTTTTGATCATTGGTTGTTTTGCAGCTTTGTGTCTGTTATACATCTATTGGTGGGTGTTGCATACTGTTTGGTCAGTTGGGCTGTTGGTCTTCCCAAGCGTGCGGTAAGTTGCACTTGTAGAGGGATTTTTCTCCTAGACGAGAAGAGAGCAATTGGTATCTCCGGAATGACAAAACGATTTACATATTATATTCCGATATCATAACAATGTTCAGAAATATAAAAGCTAGTTTACACTACAACTTTATGTAGTTTTACGTCCTTGTATTGTCTCATTATGATCTATAGTATTTCATATCTTATGGTAGGTAGTGTTGAATCACGAAGTACCTATATTTTAAAGTAAAGCTTTGTTGTCATGGCAGTTTTCTCTTTCTTTTATTGTCATACCTTACTCCCATGAGGTTAGAGTTTCTGAGCTTGCCTCTTTCTAGAGAAGGAGGTAATGACCCTAATGACAAAGTTGTTGTTGTTTTCCTTTCTTTTTGTTCTTGTTTTGTGTTTGTTTTTTCTGTTTCTTTTGTGTGTGTATATGTGCGTGCGTGCGTGCATGTGTGCTAGAAATGGCTGATAAATGATCTACCAAGACTGTGTGGATAAACTCTACATAGTACTTAGATAAAGAGAGCACTTACAAAAAAAACTTATAGAATGTTTCTTTGAATGATTTTGAATGGAAGTAATTTTTTTGTAGCCAATCGACTCCAATCTCTTGAAGTTGCTCATTCCTGTTGGAGTATGTCATGCTATTGGCCACATCACCAGCAATGTCTCCTTTGCTACGGTGGCAGTTTCATTTGCTCACACAATCAAAGGTATCTTGTCTACTAAGGCCACAGCGGACATTGTACATTTTTAAGCTTCTCCAAACATACCATCTGATTTGTTGCTTTTTTTAATAACAGCTTTGGAACCTTTCTTCAATGCCGCGGCCTCCCAGTTTGTTCTTGGCCAACAGATACCTCTCACGTTGTGGCTATCTCTTGCTCCTGTCGTCATTGGTAATTTTTTCTTTATTGGATGTTAAATATTTTGAGTAAATAAGCATCATAATTGTTACCATCTACTTGAAGTTTCTTATACAGCAGTGTATTTTCTAGTAACTAACCTTATAGCTACGTTCTTTTATTGTGCTTTAACAAATAAGTGTGACCTTATGACATTATTTGAAAACTTACATAGAGTTATATCCCATCATTTCTCCCAATTACTTCTGACTTGCAGGTGTCTCAGTGGCATCCCTAACTGAACTGTCCTTCAACTGGACTGGATTTATTAGTGCAATGATTTCCAATATTTCCTTCACATATAGGAGTATATATTCCAAGAAAGCTATGGTATGAATTTATTAAATCTTTACTACACAAGTCATGACATACAACCAGCCTTAAGCAATTTATCATCATTTTGCAGACTGATATGGACAGTACAAATCTGTATGCGTACATCACAATCATCGCTCTCTTTGTTTGCATCCCTCCAGCCATCCTTGTGAGTACTCATAAAATTTTTGTTTTTCATTTTTATGAAAGTGTTTATTGATGCTTGCTGAACTTGGTGTTATTTTGGAGTTTCATTACCCTTATTTTATCTCGTAACACACTGGATGTTCTATCTGCTTCTTATCGCTTCTCAATATTGCAGTATACCGCTAGTAAGTTTTGTCTAAAAAAGAAAATAAGTATACTGCTAGAGAGAGGCCTGGCTGCTATTCATGCTCATTTATTGTATAAGGTCAACAAGTTTGAAATGGTTAAGGACACCCACGCCAGCCAGATGTCTACTTATTCATCTTGGTGGCCTGGTTTGATTCATTTCTGTGCCTTATCTGATTCTCAGATTGACCTGCTCCAGTGTATGCATCTTTTAGATGCCTCCTGGTGGACCGGCGAAGGCCTGGTGTCTTCAGATAGCAATGTGATAATTAGTATCATAATGTGCTATCTGCTGCTTGCAATTTTCATATCTGTTTAGATCTTTGGTTGTCACGATGGAGCCATTAAATAGCAGTTGTATCCCAAATAAATATGTTTCTGATAGACTTTTACTTTTGTGATGATTGTAATATCTCCATACATGTGTCTCTTCAACTTCTGCTTTTCATTTGAGCTTTCTAGGTTGAGGGGCCTCGGCTGATGCAAAGTGGTTTTGCTGATGCAATTTCCAAGGTGGGGCTTAACAAGTTTATCTCAGATTTATTCTGGGTTGGCATGTTTTATCACCTCTACAATCAGGTATCTATACCTCCTAATTTTCACGTCCTAACATTTTCAGTAAGTAGAATCATGTGCGAGTGGTTGTTACTTTCGTACTTGCTTCACCAAAACACCGAGTAATTTGTTGTTATGCTACAATGTTGCATATATGATACTGTCCTGATTTCTGTAAAACAGAAGCCAACAATGCAAGGAATGTACAGTAAATAAAATTAGAAAGGAGTTCTTTCCAGTAAGCATTGGGGTAGTTTGTACTGCTTTTTTGTGGATTATCATTTTTTGTTGTACATCCATTTTCTGTTTGCAATGAGTACAATTTTAGATTTTGTATTATCAAGTCATCTGGGCTACATGTTCACATCTTTACAAACTGATAATGTAGAAGGCATTAATTTTGTGGTTGTTTAGCTATGGTATGTATATTGAATACTGGAATTTTACCAACACTTTGGAAAGAGTGGCACCTCTAACCCATGCAGTTGGAAATGTGTTGAAGCGTGTCTTTGTGATTGGATTCTCGATCATAGTTTTCGGTATGGGTTAACATTACTTACCTAATCTTTTACTCAATCTGTCACTGATTTCCCTCTTTAAATTGTAGTCTATGATCTAATTTTCTCTATTGAATGAACCAGGGAATAAAATTTCGATCCAGACAGGAATTGGAACTTGCATTGCTATTGCTGGAGTTGCCATTTATTCGTACATCAAAGCCAAGATGGAAGAAGAGAAAAGAGTGAGCTATACATTACCCCTTATTATATCTGTGTATCATCTGACTTGAGAAGAAATAGAAGGCAGTACTATTAAAGATTTATTCTCCCAGTACACAGCTATGAGCTTCTAAATCACTTCTTGGGAAATAATATTCGACTTGCAATTAATATTTAAGGCACGAGTAAAGCATCAAGTTGTTGCTTACTTGGTATAACATTTAAGGTGATGTTGTAAGCATTCATATCTATCTTTTGAATCTTAGGACAGTCCGTTCTTATCAAGGATTTCCAGTTACATACTAACTTCCAAGCGATATTGAATCGTTACATGATCTGCTGGGTGTCCCTAACCTGTTTCATGTGTAAAATTTGCAGCAAAAGAAGACTGCATGAGGAACAGATACATCTACTACCAATAACATGGATGGAAGACTTTGAGGGTGTTGCCATAATGACTTCTCTGGACAAAATCGAAGGGAGTAAACTCATCACAACTTCGATTTCATCTCGAATTCGTTAGTCTACTATCGTTGTTTTTGCTTGCTCAGTTTTTAGTACATCAAACAACTTCTGAATTGTAGTTATAAAAAATAAAAGGCACCTTTCTGGCGCCATTAACTGGTTACATGTCGGTCCAAATATAGAAATTTCAAAGCGTATACTTCTTTGCTCTTCGGTTACTAGGGAAATAAGCTTTCTGAATCTTAGCAAGTGCTTGGAAAAATCATATTTTTCGGGAAGTAATATTTAGGCTGTTATATTCTGTAGCACAAACTTTGCCAAGTCAAATAATGACGACGTATAGTTTAATGTGAGCTGTTTAATTCGCTAGACGTGCTTACCGTTCTTTCTTTTGTTGATTTTATGCCATTGATTGATTGGAGCAGTTCCCTTAAAATCTTAGGTTTCTAATTTCTTACGATATGCAAGAGTTTGGTGAAATGCCTGACCTGTTCAATGTGCAAGCAAGCTTTGAAATTTAATGAAAATTTATATATAATTTTGTATCGCTTTCGTTTGCACGTAGTTATCTATTTTTAATATTTTATAGACAAATGTTTAGATCTCAGTACGTCGAGCTTTTAATTCGTCGTTAAGGCATTATTATTATAAATGATATAAGAAACTTTTGAAAAGAAAAAAGAGTTTAGTTTCGGAGCAAGTAATCAAGCCCCTTAATTGTCACATATAGCGAAAATTCTATATATCATAAAATTTCAAGCAGTTTTATTCTGAAACCTTGCAAAATATTTGTCACATATTAGTGTTCATGCCTGAAATTTAATATGAAAGAAGAACAAATGTATGAATAAACTCTTTTTCATACGAAGATGAAGAAATCAATTCGTCGTAATAGGGAACCCTATCCCATGCCTCTTTGTAGGAAATGCACAGAAAAGCAAGCTCCCAAACGCTCCGATTCCGACAGGCAACGCTTTGAGCACCTGCTTCGTCGACTCCGACGGCACCGGATAGAAACACGACACCACGTTCTTGTCAAGCAACGCGACAGCCGCGAAAATAAGCACCGAGACAAATCCATGCACGAAATCGATCAGCTTGATCCTGTACTTCTTGGCGTCTTCTGCAGACAGCTCTGGAGCAGGTGAGCCGTCGACGAACTTCAACCCCTTAAAAGTGGCGAACCCGTAGCGAAGTTTGTTATTCGCGTCCTTATAACTGTCGGAGAAACTGAGGATGAAGCACAAGAATCCACAGACGCCGATTAGGGTGGCGGTCATTATCTGGTTTACGTGAAAGCACTGGCCTGTGTTGGTGAAAACAGGCGAAAGCAGCTGGAACAAGAGAACTGTTCCGGTCGGCAACAGGTTGGCGAGGTCCGCTGTGCTCTTGAATGCCTCACTTATTGCTCTTTGAATCCGAAATAACGAATGATCGTTTTGGTCATCAGTTCTGCTGCCGTCGCCGGCTTCCGAGCTGCGCTGCAGTAGGGGTGTTGTCTGCTGTGATTCTTCGTCGCCGCCGTTGTGTTGTTTGATTGTTGAAGTACTAGTACTTGTTGCCATGTTGATGAATAGAAAGAAGGTATTGATCAAATGGAATGAAACAGTAGCTACCTACCTACCTAGCTAGCTAGGGTTATTTATATATAAATATCTACGTAAAATAAGGTTTGGGGTTGGGAAGAACAAGTCTATATATATATATTATAGAGATTGTATTTGCTTGTAAGGAATGCATTGATTGCGAAACAAATTATTTTATTTTGAAATGATTTTCCTTAAAATTTCCTGGATGCAAGAAATTCATATAGCTTGAAGAAGAGCAGACTGTTTGAAATCTAATTGTTTGAAATCCTACGTAATAATAAGCAGCAAAAAAAAAAAAAAAACAAGAAGAAGAAGAAGAAAAACCAGCTCATAAATTAATACATGACTTGAAATTCTATTAGCATGACGCTACTATCTCTAACAAGCTTCATTCATGTCTCTAAGCAGCAGCAACAACGATGACAACTTCACCGTGGCCGTCGGCAACAACAGGCAGAGCCATTTCCTTCGCGCCTTCGTCTTCTGTCCCATCAACTTCTTCGCTCGACGTTGGACTCAGCTTCACATTCACCACTTTGCTTCCGTTCTGATCAGTAGTAGTAGTACTACTACTCATCTTACTGCCTTCTCCGACGATCATCGCCGCCTTCTTTGAGCTTCTGTACCGCGCGTAGAGAAGCATTTGCAGCGATCCGAATCCCATTCCAAGAACATTAGGCAACTGCATGCATGCATGCATCAATTAGTTTCTTAAGATTATAAATATGAATTGTAGCAGTTTTTAATTTGTAGTTAGAAACTTAGATCATTACCGCAACGTATAGGTCCTTGATAAGCCATCCGTAGATGAACCAGACGACTGCACTCAAAGTTAGGAAGCAAGACAAGTTGAACGGCATGAACTCTACGCTCTTCGTACGTATCACTTGCCTCTGTATCATATTTTATATATACATTAACATAATCAAAAACAACAAGTGATTGTTTCCAAATGCAAGGAAATTCATATAGCTAGAAGAAGAGTTTTAGGATTATTACGTACGATGATGGTCAGAGGCGCTACGAAAACAGAAACGGAGAAGGTTGTGCAAATCCAGCCGACAACTTTCAGGCGTTCATCTCCCTCAGCAAGCAGAAGAGTCAGTAAAGCTATCAACGGATACGCTCCAACAATCAGAAGCGAAACCAGTTTGAATATATCAACCTGCAGCAGATTAAAGTACTTAATAATTAATATATATATATATATTATTTGTTAAGTTTAAAAAACTTATATACGCGAGCCTTGTTGTCGGCGTAGATGAAGAAGAGTATGATATAAATTGTTTGGATGAAGCAGCCGGAGGCGTTGATGATGATCAGAATGTAGCCGGCTGATGATTTAGTTTTGAGAAATGAATAGAAGACCCATAGCATGCAGCTGAATAGAGCGACGACGTACGGAACTGATGAAAACCCTTGCGTCGATTTTCTCTTCAATATTCGAACGAACGTCGGTCTGCTCCCAGCAGGCCGGCCGGCCGGCGACCCAAACAATTGATTAATAATAAGAAATTTTAATGTTTCTAGCTAGCTACTTTGCATGCGTGCGTAAAATTTTTTGAAAAAAGGAAAATTTAGAAGTACTGAAAGAGAATTAACTTACGCAGGTGAAAGGAACACAAGGAATGAAATGAAATCACCTTAAAAAAACAAAAACAAGAAAATTAGCGAAGGATCAATTGAAATGCATGCATGAATAGATATACATATATATATTACCTAGAATGCCGATTGCGAGTGCAACTGCAGGGCTTGCCATGATCGATGGAAAACAGAATGAAAAACTACGTACGTAGTTTATTCAGAGCAATCAATTAAGAAGAGAGAAACCAGAACAAGAAGAAGAAGCTGGGTTTGCTCTGCTTCTTCATGAACTGCTATGCTCTCAAGGTGCACTCCTCATTTTATAGGCAAAATTAGCTAGCTAGCTAGGGGGTGAAATTGATTAAAACCATAATTCATGTATGAGTTGATGGTTTTTTGTTAATTAATTTTGAAAAAATAGAAGATATTTTAGAAGGTGCAATATATAGATATATGGGATTATTATTAATTGGAGAATGTACGTTTGTTCTAATAAAGGAAATGAGAGTTGCTTTCACTTAAGGTTCAAACCCTAGATATCTTCAAATTAAATGATTATTTATTCATCAAAGAACAAACAAAACATACTAGCTAGAAATCTTGAGATGAATAAATATTAAATTTGTCATGAAAATTTTAACTCAAGCGATCGACGGTCTTAGAAAAAACTATCTGAGGAAAAAAAAATCCAATGAATTTCTTTTATAAATATAAACTTTAATAATGAAAAAAAGCTATTATTCATTTGTTGACTTTTTTATTTCTAAATCCCTCTATGTTGTTTTAATTTTCCCTGCAGTATTGCAGCGTTTTAAATTCCATCGAATTACAGCACCAGGATCCAACAGGAGATGAGAAAGAATTTTTTGAAGGAAAATCAAATCATTGAGAACACGCGCGCTTCATTTCTTACTATTTTTTCTTCTTATATACATAACATCTATTTTTTGGATCATGTTTTGAATTTATTGGAAATTATAGAAGAACCAAAAAAGAAAAATAATAATAATTTATTCATTTCACTGAATAGAGTTAGGTATAAATACAGTAGAAGAGTGTATACATACGCTTTGAGCTGTTGCAAGGCAGTACATAGATGTTAATAATACCTTGCTGATCATATGAACGTTATAGAATTGGGTACAAAGAAAATTTTCAAGACAAAACAACTCCAAAGATTACAAGGTGCGCAATGCCTACATTAACCTACCACATTGTGGGATGTAGAGTCAGCTGTTGATCAAGTTGCGGAAGCTAAGAAGGTACAACTTCAATAAAATGGACAAAAAAGAAAGGCACGAAGTTTTTCCGATGGCAAGCAGAAACCTGTAGAATCTTGAAAAGTAATGGAATCCCAGCTATACATTTCCCTTCTAAGGGCTCACAAAGTATGCATCAACAAAAACATGATGGTTCCTGCTAAAGAAAAGATATTCTTTTAATCGTCTCTCATTTAGGGCGTGCTTCAGTTGTTCCTCCGGAATCACTTTTTCTCCACCAAAAAATTCATTTCTAAATATAATCAAACACATAAAATCAACCAAATGATCCCTTAATCTACTTCAAACTACCAGCAATTCGCGTATTGACACCAATATACAGTTCAATAAAACGCTCGGTAAGAGTAGACATATCGATCCAATAGGATAACCCAATAACCGCATCTTGAAACAGTACATAACACATACGGGCACTAAAGAATTCTCCACTGCAGAGCAGACCAGAAAAAGTTCTTAAACTGGATTCCATACAAGGTAGCAGATAGAGCATTATTGCAAGTTGACACTTAACCTTTAGACACCAAAACAAGAAGGCATACTCAAGCATTGAGTCTGAAGATTCAAACATTTTTCTCATTCACTTCAATGTGGAAGTTAGCAAACACTACGGCTGGAGGCAGCAACAACACTTGACTTGAAAGAGAAAAGGCTATTGAAATAGTGGTGGGACAAGTGGCAAGCAATTCTCTGGTGCTTCTTTCTCTGGGCCAGAGAAAGCTGAAACAAATTCAAAGATTCAATTTCATAGAAAATGCAGTACTGCTTCATGTCCCAGGGGAGGCTTAAGTACCTCTGCCTCTTGCTATGCGGAGTTGTGTGCTCCAAGGGAAGCTTTGGAGATCCCTCTACCTGAATGTCATTAGTTAGCCAGCAAATCCTTGCTCATCTCACCTTCAAATGCACTTCTGCAACTTGCTTCAACAAATAGACTCACTGCATATAATGCCAACTATTTCTATCTTTTCGGTTATTATGCATCAATGAAAAATGACAAAAATACTCATCTCAAGCTCATAAGAACTGACAAAAATACTACTACATACTATCAATGTCATATATATGTAATTGTTGATAATGACCATATAATGTAAACAGGCACTCCGCTTGTTTTGATACGTATTTTGCATACAAGTAATTTCATAGATACCATAAAGATCATTAGCCAAAAAGAACATTTGTTTTTCTTTTTACTGAAAAAAAAGACCAAGCGCCGTTTCATTGATGACAAGAAGTAACTTGACTAGCATTGTTGTATGAAAGGGGCAAGCATCATGACCTAAACCAGTGACACGTATCTGATGGAAACCTTTGGGAAGCCCATCTTCCATCCACCCTCAAATTAAATTCAAGCTATGGAAAGATTAAACAGAACAATTAATACACCTTTCTGAAAATTGTATGATATAACTTGATGCTAACTTTACAGCTGCTTCTGGCAAATCGGAATTCTAATGCTGTTCATGATCGATAAGCAAAGAAGAAAGAAATCGTAAAAATGACATTTCCATGGAGCAGTTTCTCTGATGATGGCACACGAGTGGGCTTTCCTGTGTTTGCATCGATGACAGCTCACTTACTCTGGGGCACTGTTCGTAGCTCATACTGCTGAACTGACTTTTTTGCAGAATTCAATCTTGTCAAACTCTGAAAAAAGGACATACTTCTCTCGCCTACAGATAATACCACATATTAAGCGATCATATGACTAATTGCCAAATCCACGACCTACTTTAAACCGTCTACAGGGCATATAACACGGTGCAAAAATGACACTGCCAGAACACACCTTACAAATGTAATACCACAAACTCTACATAAGATTATCGTTTAGAGGGATTGTTAGTAACAAGTTTGTTACTTAAATCTATCAAACTTGTACGAGATTAAACTAAAAGTAAAATGAATACTAACGGATAGCACAAGCTTGTTACCTTGACTTGCATTACTATTAAGGACGTTGAGCAGGGAGCGATGGTTTCTTCTCAACCGCCTCATAATGGAGAATAAAATTATCCTGAAATTGAAATGTCAACCATCATTTGTTTAGGCATTGTAAGGAAACTACAAAATCAAACATAATGGAAAATTGAGACCTTTCGCACTATATCCCAGTTATCCTTATCAAAGAAAATATAGGAACCCCTTTCATAGGTATTTGTCTTCACAAGCGGTTCAACATTTGCAACTCTTGTAAACCATAATTTGTGCTCTCTGTGGTAGAACCACCCTCGCGCATGTCTAAAAATCACCATATACCAGTCAAGTATGAGAAGACAACATTCCATAACAAATAAAAGATGTAAAGGAACAAGAAATGTCACATATAACTATTGCAGAAGTGATATAGGAAGCTAGGAATCTCCTCTTCATTTTTATGGAAACACTCAATTTGAAGTATACTTACTCGTCAGACGACTAAAGGCTAAAAGAAGTAGAAGAATACAGCATAGGAAGAAAAGTGGTTCATATGTTAAGCGCAAAATGACACCAACGAGGAAACATGACGTTCACTAAAATGCCCATAATCAGGATGCACTACATAGGTAACAACCAGCCTGCATAACAGTTCGCAAACTAAGGGCTTATCTTGAAACACTTATATAGATGAGAAGGTATAAATCATATTCAACATTTTACCAAAAGAAAAAAATAGAATGATATAGAATTGGTTCTACATGAGTCTGTGCTTACAGAGCAGGTCCGTAGTGAGATCCATTGAATCCATGCAGAAATATGAGACAAAATTAAGTGCTCTATGAAGCGTTTCTACATCCATCTTGCACGAAGATAGCACACAATGGATACCGAACAATACTTCTCACAAAAGAAAATCACAACTCTATAATTTTAAAATATCACTTGTATAAGGTATTGGACTGGAATAAAATACCAGAGCAAGCAACACTTCAAAATCCTAAACAGAACCGCTACCATACATGAAAACTGGCATAATGCATGCATTTTCCAAACATAAATGCGAAAATCAAATCTTCTAAGGCATGATGGCATTCTTGAGTCGGAAAATTAAGTTCTTAAAGCTCAACTCTGCTCATATTTTCCAACAGAAAGATGCAGCTATAGTTGTGTTTGTGAAAGTCTAATTTCACATTAAATATTTGCTTTTATTGAAAAAAAGAAAGTATTCTCTTCCTTGCTATTATCTCATCAAAACTGAGGGATGATGGGTACTTACAATTCATGGGCAGCATACAGCTGAGCTTCATCCTTTGGCATGCTGCACAAAACATATCTAAATTGGCAACAAGAAAAACAAAGAAACAAAAAGAATGTGTATCAGCATAAGTAAAAACCTGTAAAAGATGTAGAACAGCGTTTGAAGTTGAAATTTTGAAAAATAATTTTGCTGCAGCCACAAACAGCAAAGTTATGACAAAGTAAGTATCCACAAATTAAAACCAAGTCCTTCCAGAACTAGACTAACTAAAATCTGAAAGGAACTCACATGCAAGGGAGGAGGTGGTTTAGAATAATAACAACTGGGTAAAGTATATTGGGGCTCCCCTTCAGCAGGCTGGTTAGACCATGGAGATGTAAATGTCTTATGAAGCTTATCCGCTGAATTCAAATTCAAACCTAGGGTTGTCAAGTCAATCCCAAGGGCAAGGGCAGTTAATTCTATATCATTCATCCTTATAACACTCAGCAACCCCAATAAACCAAATCTATCAGTAGTAGTTTGTGCCCCTTGCATGGATCTGAGGTTCTGATCTCTGAACTGGGTAGCAGCAGACATCTGTTGCATGCGGAATGGTGATTCGCTCTGTTGATGCTGGTACTGCTGCATAAGTTGTTCATAAGGTCCTAAAGTGGAACTGATACTTGGTGAATTTAATGGTCTCAACCCAATACTTGGGGCTCCTGTATTCTGAACATAAAACACATTGTTGGAAGAAAATAAATGGCAATGTCACTGATTATAAAAGTACGAAGCCACATTAAGAACTAAAAATATCGGCATAAACCTGAGAGTGGTAAGTCCCATGTGATGATGGAAACAGATCAGAGCCACCTAAATGAAGAAGATCTTGGTTACTCCCAGGTTGGAAAGAAGCATCTACACTACCTACTGACGTAATATGCTGCTGCTGTTGCTGACGTCCAGAAGTGTAAGTTCCCCCTATATTAAATCCTCCAGATCTAGACATCTTTGTATACATGTAGAACTAATGAATCACACCATGTAACAAAAAATCCCAACAGATCAACAAAACAATATTGAACTCACTGGAAAGTGCTGTGACTGCATCATAGATACATTGTCATGTAACTGGTCCTTTTGATGTAAATCCATTGAAAAATCTGACTGACCACCTGCTTGTACATTAAAAAAAAATTATAAAAAAGATAAAGGGTTCTAAATTTTTTATATTAAAAAAAATGAATCATGTAATCCAATTCCCTAATACTTGTCAAACAAAAAACTGATCGAATTATATTACGTCTATAGAGTACTTCAGGGGTGACCTATGGCACAACCGAAATTTCTCATGACTACCTACACCCTTCCCTGGAGCATCCTAGAAGAGGAGCAATGTATCTGTAGGAATATGGTTTTCATGCTATTTACATATGAGAATTCTCATATTTTAGGCATAAGAACCCAAATCATTAGCAATTTCATGTATCATGACAGGCCAATCTTAGTTAAATGAATAATCAAGAATTAGAAATAGGAACACAAATGAATGCAAAGAACAAGTAAGACGGAGGTTAAAGAATTCAGTGGCACCTTTATACCCAGGCAATGCTGGAAAATCTTCATTTTGGATGCTAAATTCTTGATTTTGTTGTACAATGGAGTTGACCCCAACTGCATGTTTCCTCAATGAACCTGCACAAGGAAAAATCAGTTGTTTACCACAATCCACATAATGCGTCAGATGGAATATCGAATGCAATTTGCTAACTCAGTTGAGATTGAGGTCCTCCAGCAGAACTTGGCCTTCCAATCAATTGAGGAAAATCATTTATGTCGAACGGAGTGCTCTCATTGGAATTGAGATCACTTAACATCCCTATGGAGCTTATTTGACTATTAGCTGCTTGTAGCTGATTCTGAGATAATGCACCTCCAGATGTCGAATAAGAATTCCCAAGCATTCCAATCATCTGGGGAGCTGTGAAATGAGAGTCCTTTCAGTAACAGGAAATGTAAAAATTCTCAAAAGAAACCAAATAAGGTAACAAATAGAGTTTGCTTCTAGTTTACTAAGTTGAACTTTCACTGGAAGTTCATATATATATATATATATATATATATATATATATATATATATATATATATATATCTATATATCTATATATATCTATATATATCTATAGATATATATATATATATATATATATATATATATATATATATATATATATATATCTATATCTAGATATATATATCTATATATCTATATATATATATATATATATATATATATATATATATATATATATATATGAGAAGGGATAGGGGAACTCCTTCCTTAGGGGCACTCCCTCCCCGGTTTATGGTCGAGGTGACCTCCAAGTCCAATCTCCACCGTTGGATATGAAAAACTATGAGTCAGAAACATATCCATAAAGATTCAGCTCAATCGGACTACGAATTCACATTCATCCGGTGACTTGATCAAGATGACAGAAAATAAGAAAACTTAAAAATATATATATATATTGTATCATTTCTGTCATCTTAATCGAGTGACCGGATGGGCGTGAATTCGTAGTCCGAATTGAGCTGAAATTTTATGGATATGTTTCTAACTCATAATTCTTCTTATCCAACGGTGGAGATTGGATTTGGAAGTCACCCCGACCATAAACCGAGGAGGGAGTGCCCGGCAGTGCCCCTATCCCTCCCCTATATATATATATAATAAAGGTATATCCGCATTGCGGCACATCAAATCCTCAATCTGACGGTCCAGATTCAATCATACATGACATGATCCAAGGGCGAATGAATCATTTTGCTTTTTCCTTTCTCTGATAGAATATGCACCGGCTGATCAGATTTGATGTGCTGTGGATGTGCCACAATGCGGATGTGCAACAAACAACAACACTTTGAAACTCAGACGGTTACCTTGTTGAAGCATCCCACTCATCAGCCGGTTGGCTCCTTGCAGATTATAGCTTCCTGATCCACTATTGGGGGTTAAATTCACTCGTGATCCAAGGCCGGGAACAGATAATCCTCCTGAGCTAATCGTTCTTCCCAGATTACTACCACCAGCCATGGTACCCATTGAACTTGAAATCCGGGGACCAACATTTTGAAGAATTGGTGATACTCCTAAACCATGGATAGAACTGCGGTTGCCAGTTAAGGTGTTTGAGGAAAGCCCAGGTATCGAGCTGCCAACACCATTCATACTACTGCTATAAGCGGGATTTCCTACAACACTGACACCTCCCTTGTTTGTTATCCCTGAATGCCCGTGAGAACTCCCATGAGAGATCTGAGAGTATACATATACAAGAAAAACAATGAGAATTATGGTGTCTGATGGCCTAAAGGGGCGTAGAGAACTTACGGGGATGTTTGGGAGTGCTTTCGAAAAGGTACTTTTTTGGAACAAAAGATACTTTAGGAATTTTTGAAAAACGAGCTCTACTCTTTTGACCTAAAAAATAATAAAATAAGTAATAACAAGATCTTACTCCATACAATTTTTTTTACTTTCTAAAGTTTTTCTTAAAAATTATGTAGAATGTTGTAGAGTTTATTGAGAAACGTGAAATGAAAAGGAGTTGGAAAAGCACTCCCAAACATCACCTACATCAGCATCAAATTTAAGAATCACAATGGAAACAGAAAAACCTGTGATAAAGCAATTGGTATGTTGCTTGTTGCAAATCGCCTACTAGAGATGCTTCCATCAGGTTGTTGAACACCCCCAGATGGGACACCACTCATTGCCGCATTTCGTGATGCAAGTGACGCTGGCATGTTAGGTACATTGAAGCTACCATGCATATTATGAAGCCCGTGTAAGCCACCTGCATAAAAATCATTTCCAATTGAAAATGTCTGTATATATTTGGATAACTATCAAAGATGCTTCTCTTACCAGAGTGATGAAAACTTGGGGCTGTCACAGATTGAGCAGAAAAAGATGTAGCAAAACCAGCCCTCCCTGTTGAGTCTGGAAGATTTGAATTTGACCCGTTGATGGCCGTCTGTAACCAAAAGTTCTATCAGTAACATGAGCTCGGCAAGCGACATATATACACATGACTTAATTCGACAAAATTCCTAGGATACATAAGAGTTCAGAACATCGATTAAAACAGACAGCATAGCATCTTAGAATAAAATCATAACACAGGAAGATCGATTTACGAAAACACACTTATGCTTTGGAATATGGTTTTAACCCAAAAGGTGTTCAGCAGGAAATGTTGCGCATGGAGCCAAGGCTACAATATGGAGTGTATCAAATAATTCAACAAAACACTAAGTGATAAGATAAGTTAATGAACAAATTTAAGGAGATACTAGCAAAATCTTACAACTTGAGAAAAGGTATCATGAGGAAAGGAAAGCCTTAGCAACAGTAGCTGGCATCCAGACCAAATAATATGGGATCCGTCAAAAAGCATAAATAGTGGGAAAGAGGCATACATGAAGTAGTCCAGACATTGCAGTGAATCTAGAAGATATGCATAGATATTGATTCGAAGGGCTGCATTTCATCAATTCGTTGAGTTTCTCACTAAAGGATCTACAAAGATCTTTGCACCACAAATTGTGCCCTTACCTGCACACAACAAAAAAGATAACACTTAGAAAGAAACTTGAGGGGGAAAGACAACAAATGACTTTATCAAGCTTATTAGAAACAATTTGTAGCTAGAAAGTAGAATTATCTTTAACAATTTACAAAGATCCTGTTATTCATTTTCGCCTTGTAAAACGTACACATAGAAAACATGCACACAAAAAGACATAGCAATATCCACAAAGGCCATTCTAAAAGCAAGTGGGGCGTTTGGGAGTGCTTATGGAAAGTGCTTGTCTAGAATGGAGGGTATTTTGTCCTATTTCAAAAAACAAGCTCTACTTTTTTTACCATTAAAAAATAATAAAAATAAGCAATAACAAGATCTTACGATGTTAGAATTTTTCTTTACTCTAAATTTTTAAATAAATTCTGTAGAATATTGTAGAAGGTTTATTAGAAAAAGTCGTGAAGTTGAAAAGTTGATAAGTGCCTTCCCACAGCCAAACAGATTGCATTCTTATATCTACAATTAGTGCATGTATGCATTATTTACAACAATTGACCCTAGTGAAGAAACACTTTACATCCTTCCTGACTATATTAATGCAACTTTATTACTGTCTGTCTTTAAACAACATACGATGCTCTAACTCTAGTTGCCCTGCGCATTTACATGGATTGAATAATTGCCAAGGCAACAACAATTACAGACATTAGATACACAAAATCCTCTTTGCGAATACCTCCATTCAGCAAAAAAAAAAAAAAAAAAGAGAGAACCACAAAACACCCAAAAAAGTTACTTTAATAATATACAGTGAAAGGTAATTCATAATGATCACTATCCAAAGACTGAAAAAATCATCTAAGGGTCATCAAAGAGAGAAAAAACAACTTTAAAAAAATAACAAATCCATAAATCGAAACAGTAAAAACGAGACCATACCAGCAAAAACTCGAGCACTTCTACACCAATTCAATCGAACGAACTAGTACTTGAAAGATAGTCAAGTATTAAGGTCTAGTGAACTCGAAAAGGAACAATAACAGTGACTGATTTTTCAGTTGATTGATTCACCAACTAGAAACCCTACCTACTCTCCCCGGAGCCAGTCCTATCGATTTCAGTTTCAACTCAAAACCCTCTCGCTATTAGCCACAAGCGTAGCTGCTGCTGCTGCTTCGATTAATCGATCGATTGAAGAAAGAAAGAAAGATACATAGACAGATCGAGAGAGAGAGAGAGAGATGAAAACGTGAGTGATTGAAATTGAATTATTATTATTATTCGCAGAAAAAGAAAACGCAGACTCAAAAGAAACTAATAAGAAATAATAAAATAAAATAGAAAGAAAGGTAATTAAAAGCCCATTACATTTGGGCCTTAAATGGGCTTTCTATATTTAAATGACGGCCTAGGCAACCAGTTGCTGGTCCACTAGTTGCCAGTTTAATATAATTTTGCTTTTAGAAACATTAGCAAATTTAAGTTTATTTTTTCATTTTATTGTTTTAGTACGTGTAAACAATTTGTTTCTTATATCTAATTGATTTTTAACAGTTCTGCTTCAAGAGTTTCTGAGATGTTTGAAAGCAATTATAAACAAATAAAATTTTTTAAACAAAAGTTATATTATAATTTTTTAAAATAAGTTTTAAATATCTTCTAAATAATGTGAAATTAAACACACTTTTAACACAGTTAAGTGTGCGTTCTTTTAATTTGAGAGTGAATTTTTTTTAAATGAGTTCTTAAAAATAAATTGTTAGAAATAATGTTGTCAAAAATAATATTTTTTTTTATTGAAAAAATGAGTAAAAATGATTTATTATATTCTTTTTATAATAAAAATTAAATTAAAAATAATTTTTTAATAAAAGAAAAGTGATTTCGGTGTTCAAAAGAACGCATCCTAAAATGAATACGAAGGAACTAATATTTCTGTTCTACTTCGATTCAAAATTATTATGAATACGTCAGAGAGAATAAAATTTTAATACTCACCACCTTCATGGAAGAAAATAATATTTATATAAAACCATGTGCTAATCATTGACGCCAAACATACATTACAATTTTAGTTACTTTTATTTGTAGTATTTTATATATAAAATGGGATCTGATGAAAGATCATGATTTTAGTTTATTTTATTTTATTTTATTTTATTATAGTTGAAGTATAGAAATTAAAAGAGTTTCTTTTTTCATGCGAAAGAAAACGTAAAAACACAAACCCAATTTAACTAGCTTCAAATTTTTGAAATTTAACTAAAAACTAAAAGATATACCTTAATGTTAAATAAATAAATCATCAAAAAAATGGATTTGAAAGGCTTTGTACAAAAATTGCAAATTAAAAGCATTACAGTGGATTGGAGTGATCTCTAAGAACAACACTACCATTTGACTAATGTGAAAATCCTATAGATTCGTTTTTTGTATTTTTCCGTCTGTGTATTCTAGCAAATATGGAACTGTACAACAACTTCTGTTAAAAGTAGTAGATCAGGCGAAGGTCAGCATGTAGTAGTATCAGCGTTCGCCGGAGGATCTTTTTGCTCGACGGCTTCGTACTCGGAGAGTAAATCCATGAACTCATTCAGTAATCTCTGAACTTTTCTGTTCGTTGCCACAGCCGGAAGGATGTCTTCTCTTAGCAGTGTTTGCTTCTTCATTCCCTGCAAACAGCAATCAGGCCGCTTAAAATTCATTGAGCCTCAAACAGAGATAACACACTACTTTTAAAAGGCAACACCTCATGTAAAGCATCAGAAAAGTATCCTTGCCCGTATATGAATGCTTTTTCCAATGCAGGTTACATTTATTAGCTAGAAAAGGAGAGGATGAATCATATACCCAGCCCTTGTAGATTATTAAAAGTTGCATGAGTATCGAAACCACGTAGATGTCTGTCGCAAGATAATCACACCAAAACCACTTCACAACAGCGGCAATCTTAAGAGCTGGTTTGGAAATGCTTCCATTTCTTTTTGCAATTTTAATTAGGAAATTTGGGTACAAGATACCTTTCTGTATATAAGATTCTGAAGATGAATTCCAAAGCACAAAAAATGCTTCTTAGGTGAAGTCCAAAATTGACTTATCTAGCACCCAACTCAATTATCTACAGAATCCGTTTTAAAGACAACTTTTGCAAGCGGCAGGATCGCAGTGCATCACCAAAGAAGTAACCACAACAATGCATGAGGAAGCAGTGGATAAATAGGCGAAAAGGACTTACTAGGACAAAAGGATCCCATGCTGGATCTTTGGAATCAGACACTGCCACCTCAGCCATTCCAGTGGGAGGACCAAGGAAGCTCTCACAAACTTCTCGTAAACGGGATTCATCTGCTTCTCTGTAAAACCAGATTTATTTTATCAAAAAAGTAATTGTTACGAAGAGCCTACAGCTAGTAACGATAAAGCAATACTGGCAAACCAACTCCAAAGGAAAACAGAAAAATTGTTGCAATGAGTTTGAAAACATGAAAAATTCTGAGTACAATAAGGTCATGTTTTAGCAGAGTAGTAAGAAGACCGACCTAGCCAAAAAGCGAACATAAGAGAGAAGGCATTGGCGATATTCATTTGGTGACTTCAAAGCTAAAGCTGATGCAAGCTGTGTTTCCAGATGAGAACGTGTCTGCACACCATCATCCGTTACCCTGTACATGTAGTTATGCACCAAAAATTATAAAGAGAATCTAATACAGAAAAATGGTATATTCACCATAATTATTTACTCATTAAATAATGCTCAAAGGAGAAGAGGGAGGATATGCATCTAACCTGTTCCAGCTAAGCTTTCTTGCGTCGAACTTTCCAATATCAACCTGCAGATTGCCCAGTTCACCATTTTGAAAAGAACTCAAGTGAAAAGTGCTAGCAAAATTCGATGCTGGGAAGCAATCATCAGCAACTCTTAGCCAACATTTCATGTTCAAATCAAACAGGAAAGCATGTCGAGTGGCGAGCACAACGAGAGGTGAACCAGATTTTGAAAATCTTGCAGATATTACTCTGATATAGCCTAAATAAATAGCACATTCACATTATAATCTTTCATTAACAGTACGAAAATCATGCCTGCAGTTTAAGATCCATACTTGCATTTTTTGCTGACAATTCCTCCCTCAAAGATATCAGAGGAGCCAATGAGTCCTGCAGAAGACATGTTTTATTAAATAGGTCCCACACATATAGTAATCCCCTTCTCGTGATAAGAAGTAGCTTCCAGCAATCATCACAATCCAAGAACACTGCTGCAGACCCCATCAACATTGCAGGCATAGCTCGTCTCCCGCACTTTGTGTAAACCTTGTCATGAAATGACATTTTGAAATAAGCTAAACAAGAAAGCAACAAGCAACAAACCAACGAGGAAAGACTGCCAAGAAAAGCTAGTAATGCAGCTATAGCCGGCAGTTATAATGAAATTCCCTGTTTGATTCTCAGTCCCTTTTGCAATTTTCTTTTATAGATGATATAAATGACTTATAGAAAACTGTAAGGAATAACTAATCTTCTGGTTCTCCTGTCAGTTAGTAGGGATTAGGGAAGGATGAAAAATACAACAAGGTATTGAGAGACTCGAAACACAAACAAAAGCTACAATCTGAAGCACAATTCCGTTCTTAACTTCTATGTTTTAAAAGCAGCACTAGCTTTAATTTATGTAGCCCACAAAAACTACAAAATCATCAAAATTTTCCTTTTAAAAAGACTAGAACTAGATCTAGCATTTCCTATCTACACCAGCTAGTTATCAACTTAAGACTAGAACTAGATCTAAATTTTCCTATGCTAAACCATCTACTTATCAACTTCTATCTTAACAAATCCTAGAGCTTGTGGTCTACAATGACAAAAAAGCACTACATTCTCACCAAAAGGATAGGCTTATGTGTACCTGTAAGGAGCCATCCTCACAACCGATAGCCCAGAAATTGGAATTCCCAGCCAAAACAGTAACTTTTCCAGATATTCGGTCAGACCATAGCGTTTGACTTCCTTTACAGCACCTTATCTGAGTTTCTATTGCAAAGAATGTGCTTCCAACACCAATCACGTCACTCATAGACCTTTCTACAGGTTTAGCTTCTAACCAGCAAGGCAGTGTATTAGCACCCTCTTTCTTACTGTAGACCTGTACTGATAGAGCATTATATGATACTAGAAAACCTTGGGCTCCAATAGTTCCAGATTGTTCTACGGTAATTCTTCCATCGTCAGTAGCCAGTGCTGGAGTCTTCTCTATAACAAGGGTTTCATTAATGCTAAGCCTTGCGGTCATACCAGATCGCTCCTTAGACCCACAGTTATTGCACCTGCTAGGAACATTGTTCCCATCGAAGCTTCCACTAAATGGGCGCTTCAATGGAGCTTCTTTGAACCCATTCTGCTGATCTGAGGGTACTGAAGAGAAATCAACTACTTGAGCATGGTTTAGGGATGATGCATTGTCCTGATGAGCAGGCACTCCAACAGCTTCTGGAATTATTCTTTTTCTTCCATCTGGGCGTCGATACTCTCTCTGTTTAACAGGACTAGATGTCCGTGCAGATGCTGTTGTATTTAATCCATCACCACTGGCCCCTGCATCTTTCTTTCCATCTTCAACTTGTGTCTCGGGTGCCTTGGAAATTGATTGAGTAACATTGGTTACCTTCACAATATCTGTGGAAGTCTTTTGGAGATTCTGCTGTGAATCAGAGCTCGATTTCTTGTTTGATGGCTGCTTACCTGAAACAGCTTCCAGTAAAAGCTGTGCAGGGCTTTCAGCAAGGTTTGCTTGCCTTCCCCTTACATCCCCATATCTGCTTCTTTTCAGCTCATCCAGCTCAGCATCATTTAACCTGTACCCTAATTCCTTGACATCAAAATTGAAGTAAGCAATGGTTCCATCCAGTGAACACACGAACAGTGCATAACCATCTGGACTCCTGATTCAAAGAAATCATACGATCAGATGAAAGAAGGTAAGAAAGGGAATGCAGGAACTAATTTCAGCTACTACCATGATAGATCAACAACACTCTGTGCAAAGAAATGCTTAGCTACAAAGAGAGGCCGAGGACTCGCTGTTGTCCAAACAGTAATAGTACGATCCTGACTTCCGATTGCTATCACATTATAAGGTTGTGGCTCCTTTGCTGCACCCTTGCAGACACCATTAGCCCATCCTGTGGATGCAGTCTTTGCCTCTTGTCCATTGGAAAAATTCTTCCGAAACATAGATTGATTGAACTTTACCACAATGATAGGTGCATTATGTCCCAAAAAGTCAAAGGTAGCCGACCATTCACCCCTTTCCAGCACAGGAGCCGAATGTCTTGGCTTCTGAAAGCCATGAGTCGTAGTGATAAAGTGGCCACAAGGAGACCATGCAAGCCGCCGGAAGAACGTAGATCCAAGCTGAAGAAAAGTCAGCTTCAAGTGAGTTTACGGATACAATAATGAATTTGGTGAAGAAAATACATAGGTACTGTTAAAATTGATTGCATACAGATTTTGCCCAATGCCCTTCTGTTCTGTGTGCAAGACTCCAATCGCTTGTTCGCCAAATGATGACAGTCTTGTCATCTGACTGGCTTGCTATGAAGGAACCAACCGGATCCCAAGCAACCCCTTTGACCAAGCTTGAATGGCCTCTCAGAACTGCAGTGCATATTCCATTCGTCATGTTCCATATGTGTATGGTGTTATCCAAACTCCCACTCGCCAATGTTTGGTCATCCGGGGACCAATTAAGATCCACCTATTTAAACACAGGAAAAGATCATACTAAACAAACATGAAGGTCTAGAACTGCACAGAATGCAGATCACTGAGAAGGAAACTGCATATTATTACCACGTCCGCAGTGTGACCCCTCAAAGTCATAACAACTTTCCAATTCTCAACATCCGGAGGCTCACCACTTCCAAATTCAGTTGTTCCAGAGCCAGGTCTCCTTTCATGAATAAATATAACCTGATCATCGGAACCTGAAGCAAGATATCTGCCATGCTTTGCCCACCTCACACAGTTCACTGATCCAAAGTGATCACGAAGGGTGGCCAGCAACTTCTGAGTTGAATGGTCATTATCTACATCCTTACTCACTGAATTCATGTTCCAAATTCGAACCTTAACAGGATGAACTTCCACTATGTTAAGAACTATACAGTGCCTCATAAAGCATTCATGGGAAGCAAGTATAAAGGAAGACAAGGAAAACCAAAAACATATTAACCCAAAAGTGCTCCAAAAACTCCAAACTTTTGAGTGGATGTGAAGTGATTGGTGATAAATTAGGCTGATGTCTAATTTCCAAGTTTTCCTAGCCAATCTACTACAAGTTCTAGTCCATATATCATCAGGTTATCATTCTAAAAACATTAAAAATGTTATTCCTATCGGTAATTTTGCTTCTAATATTATCATAATCGAGCTCATTGTGAAGAAGGTAAACAGTGCATAAAAACACTTTGGATGAACATTTATGTTCTCTGAGAAATAAATAAATAAAAGATGGTGTAAGCTCTCATGAAACCTTTTGAATTCTGAGGAAAGTGGGAGAAAAATCACCTTGTGATCTCCACCTCCAGTTGCAAACCGCTGACCACCAGACTGGACATCGACGGAGAAGATCTGCATCCCCTCATGTTTAACCCAACTCAGCTTCTCTGTAATCATCCTGCTTTCTTAAAAACCCAACTGTACTTGGCTTCAACAGAACACTCCAACCACCAGTATCAGGCTCTTAACATAATTACCTTCTCATAACCCAAGGGCAACACTTGACCCTATAAAAAAAGCACACAAACATATTCAAGATCAAATTTTTTGACAACCTCGATAACCTTCCCATTTTATACAACAAACAATTGCTCCAAACAACTCGAATTCCACACGTTGAAATCCCGTCGAGGCTTTTCATCGAACAGCTACCGACCACTACTGAATGGAAACAACCAAATAATCAAGCAGGAAACTTTCTTCTACCAATCAATCAAGTTATCAGTAACGAATGCAAGACGAAAAAAGTAGCACTTATCCCAAGTCAGCCAAGCAAGCTTACTACTCCCGGCAACTTCTTCTTCTTCTCATTTCACTAGACTTTGAAGAATTATGAAAACAACATCAACCAAAGTTGTTTTTTTGAAGGCAAAAAGTTTTCTCTTCAAGGGCCGGGGACAGGGAGGAGATAATCAGGTGGAAGTAACGTACGAGGTCCACTTCGGCAGCGGCGAAGCACGGCGGAGGTGATCGATGTAGAAGAACAGAAATTTTTTCTTCGAGCTCTCGGAGAAGCACTCGCGCGCTCGTCTGCGTTTGTTTGGTCTGAGCCTGTTGTTACAATTTCTGGAATTTGGATTGCATCATGTTCATTAGTGTGCTTCACCAAATGGATCATGTTTATAAAAAAATTAGTGAAAGAAAATTGTCTATAAAATAAATTTTATTTTAAAATAAATAATATTTTTAAAAAGTAAGTTTGATTTTGATATAAAAATTTACCATACATAATTTCTTATATTTATAAAAAAACTTTATATATTATATAAATTATTATAACAAATTTATATACATAGTGTTTATTTTACTTGGATCAGTAACTAAAGTTTGAATCGGGTTCAAATTAAATCAAATCAGATCAATAACTTTATATTCAATTGTATTTTTTTAAAAGTTCCAAAATAAATTTTATTTAAGAATTTTCTTATTGTAATCACTTCTTAAATATGATCCAATTAAACATAAACATAGAACGCATCCCATCGAATTTCGCCCTCCATTTCAACTCCATTATTTCTATTTAAATTTTAAGTATTTTAAAATTTTAACAATACATTATATTATTTCGAAATTTGAAACTATTTTATAAATCTTTATATTTATAACTTTATTATTTATAAATTAAATAATTAAACTTACTTATTTAAAATTTTGTGGAAAATTTACTTTGTAAAAACATGTTTTATTTTAAGCAATTCTACCTCCTTCAATGATTTTAAAAAATTTACTAAAAAGAACTTCTCTTTTTTATTTGGTTGTGGCTAAAGTGTTTATCATCGCTCCAAATTTTAGTTTTTTCAAACTTATTTTAATATAAAATAAACAAATAAAATAAAATAAAATTTTCTTATCAAAAATTTTTTTAAAAAATTCATTTTTCAAACTTATTATCAATATAAAACTAATACATTTTTTTATTAAATATTTTTAATTTTTAATTTAATTTTTTAAATTTATTTTTTAGAAATTTTACTTCATCTACTTCAAGCTTAGATAAACATGCACAGATGAAGTAAAAATAAGCTTGGAGAAACATTTATTAAACCTCTGGAGTGTTTGGCTTTGCTTTTTCCAACCTAACTTTTTAATTCTTCATTTTACGTTTTTTAATATATATTTTATAAATATATAAAAATTTTATTTAAAAATTTAGAAAGTATAAAAAAATTCTACGGAGTGAGATCTTTTTATTGCATATTTTTATTATTTTTTTAGAAGTAAAAAAAATAGAGTTTATTTTTTAAAAAAAATAAAAATACCCTTTATTTCACAAAAATTTTATTTCATAAACAATTTCAAAAGCTCCATTTCATAAGAGTCCATTGTCGACTTCCATATTAATAAGATATTTTATTAATGTCGATGCAAATTTTTATTATCGAGTCTTCACGCGTTATGAAAACGTGATATAAAAAAAAAAGAAAAATTATGAAAACGGTAGTTGTATTTATAGACAGAGCTTATAATTATATATATTTTAAGTTGTAACAAATTTTTTTTAAAAGCGTCCTTTAATTATATAAAAATGATTCTAACGATAAATAAGCTTGTGAAAATAAATTTGTATTAAAAAATATAAGATTTAAAGTTAAAATTGTAATGATTTTATAATTTAATGTGAAAATAAAAATAAATTTTGAGACGATAATATAAAAATTCAAATTTAGAAGAAAAAAATTAGGTGAACATGCTCCGAGAAAATTTTTTAAAAAAAACTTTAGTGGCGTGCATTATTATTATTTTTATTAGTAAACGATTAGACTCTAGTTGTTACGGTTTTTTTAAGTATTCTTTAGTATCAATTAATATCTTATAATCTTTAAATTAACGAAGAATATTATTTTATACTTAATTTGAAAATATAAAAAGTTTTTTATTTGAATTATGAGCTTAATATAACCGTTTGGCATTGCTTAGAAACAATTTTTTAATTTTTTAATTTATTTTTTTTAATATATATTTTATATATAGAAATTTTAAAAAATATACAAAAATTTTACGTAATAAAATTTTTTATTAAATATTTTTATTATTTTTTAAAAATAAAAAAATAAAACTTATTTTAAAAGAATAAAAATATTTTTTATTTTAAAATTTTTTATTTTATAAATACTATTTATAAAATAATTATGTCATAATTAATGATAAAAAATTAATTGCTTAATAATATTTCGCCCACATTCCTTCTTGTGTACGTAGTTTGTTGTGATTAGTAAATTATTTATCTTTTTAAATATTTAAGCATCTTGACCTAATAAGGCAACTGCTCCTATTCAAAAAATTATAAGACTTTAAAGTTTTCTTTTTTAAATAGAACGTGTAAAGTTGTGTTTAACTTTTTACAAAACTAAATTTTATTAAAATAAAATTTAATAAAAATAATATTTAAAATAAATAAAATAAAATTCGAAGTTAAATTTTAATAAATTAAATTTTAGTAGAAAAATAAAAATAAAATTTAGAGTAATAATTAAAACACGTAAAGCTAACAAATTTTTAAAAAAAATTATGTATTTGAAACACTTTCTAAATATTCTACAATGTTAAGGGCTTATTTTGATTATGTTTTTATTTTTTTTTTCAATCTGATTTTTATATTTATTTTTAATAAATTATAATTACTATTTAAATTTTAAATTGATTTTATAAAGATTAAAACATATAAAAAATATAAATTATAAATTTTGTTATTTATTTATTATAATTATTTCTATATATAATAGAACTTATTTTAAAATATTTTTAAAAATGTATTTCTAAGTAAGATAGATTATATTTAATTAGTTTTAAAGATTTTTTCGTTAATGTTTGAACGTAACTTATCATAATATTTAATTATATAAAAACCTTTCTACTTGCCACCTATTAATATATCAAGATGTCACCAAGCACAACAAAAATTGCAGCTTTCACATTACTGGATAAAGATTTTTTTTTTTTTTCAGCTCTTAACAATAATGATATCAAGAATAATCATAAAAAAAAAAGAAAGAATAATTCTTGAAATAAGATGAAAAATAAAAGGTTTTACTAATGAGAATCAACTGAAGGACTTAAGTTCATCTCAACAACAAAAAAAAAAAGATTAAATTAATAATTAATTGTTTTGTCTCTCATAATCATTCATCACTGTAATGGATTCTTTCTTCTTAGTCGTTGTCACGTTTGTTGTTCTTCTTCTCAGCTTTTGGAAGAAGACAGGAATAACACCATTCTCATTCAATTCCTTCAACGTCTTCTTCATTGATTGATTGATTCCATGAGCTAGTTAATATATCCGGAAGTTCTCTTCTTTTTGTACTTCGTTTTCATCCATTGATTTTGAAGTTGGTTTTTTTGGTTTTTTTTTTTTTGTTGGGATTGTTTTAGTTTGGAATATCTGAAAAAGTAGGATCTTGTTCTGTTCCCCTGATGTGGGTTCTCTTCTTTTTCAAGAGTTGAAGAGTGGAAAAAAAAAAGTTTCGGATTTTGTTGATGCGATGTGGGTTCCCTTCTGCTTGGCTTTTCTCTGAAATGTTGAAGGAAAAATGGGGATTTTTAACAGTTTTCTCGCCTCAAAGCCTTGATTTTGGGCGAAAAGCTTTTTTGCTTGGAGATTTTTGGCTGAGGAAGGAGTTATAGTTGGCAAGTTTTGCTTGATTTGGAAGCACAGGTGCTGTTCAAGGTTTGAGATTTCTGCTGATTTTCTTCCACTTTTAGCTAGAACAAGTTCTTCTTTTTTGCTATGAACTAAAGTAGCAGACCCAGTGATGTTAGAACTCTCTTGATCTTGAGATCTAGAGGCATAAAGATTCAATCTTTGGAACAAAATTCTTAGATTTTCTGTGTACAAGTTTCGATGAGGGGAGGAATTAATCACTGAATTACAGAAGAAAGATTGAATCTTTTTCCCTGAAATCATAAAAAGAAAAGATCATGGCATCTTCTTCCCCTCCTCCATCTTCATCTCCAGGTTCTTCTTCTTCTTCTCCACCGGAATCAAGTCCTTCACCACCTTCACCACTTGCTCCACCTCCGCAAAATCAACCCAGTGCAACCAATGATCCACCTTCATCTCCACCACCAGCACCATCAACAACTGACCCTCCCACTTCTTCTTCTCCGCCACCACCCTCTACTTCAGCTTCACCACCACCCTCTACTTCAGCTTCTCCACCACCCTCTACTTCAGCTTCACCACCACCCTCTACTTCAGCTTCACCACCACCAGCTTCCCCCCCACCTCCCGCAGCCTCCCTTCCTCCACCAGCTTCAGATTCCCCTCCCTCGGCCTCACCGTCACTCACACCACCCTCAACGTCATCGTCTCCACCCCCTACATCACCCCTGGCTCCCACATTACCCTCTCCACCACCTTCCGTAGCGTCTCCTCCACCTTCGGTCCCTACATTGCCTCCCCCAAACATTCCTGTGGCAACCCCTCCTACACCTGCAAAGTCTCCGCCCTCAATAGTTTCTCCTCCGGCTCCCTCTACAAACAAGCCTCCTCCTCCTTCTCCACCTGCAACCCCTCCAGCGAACTCAGCTCCATCGCCTCCTTCAGCTAATCCTCCGCCGAATTCTCCTCCAGCACCACCTGCAACCCCTCCAGCGAATTCTCCTCCAGCACCATCTGCTTCAGTTTTTTCTCCTCCTCCCTCCAGGTCAAATAGCACGTCAACACCTCCTACTGCTCACCCACCCACAAATGGATCGCCAAGTGTTCCTTCTCCTCCTCCTGCGCCAACCAATTCATCAAGTACACCTGTTACTCCATCTGCTGGTAGTCCTCCACCATTAGCACCACCCACGAATTCTTCATCCAGTACGAGTACTCCAAGTAGTCCCGGAGGCAACAGATCGTCAGAGGTTAATCCAAACGGCAGCGGTGGCCCTGGAGGCAGCAGTCTTACAGGAGGTGGTGGTTCAAAATCAGGAACCGCAATAGCCATTGGTGTTGTATCAGCTCTTGTGCTGCTTAGTTTGGTGGGACTAGCTGTGTACTTTGTAAGGAAGCGCAAGAAATCATCTGGCAGATATGCAGGGGGTTATGTCATGCCATCACCCTATACTTCTTCTCAGATGTCAGGTAATTCCAAAATGTGCACTGCCTTTTATCTATGTTTATTAGTCATGCTCTATGGGTCTTCATAATTGGTTCAATGCATAAAAGATATACATTATCTCCGTGCCACCTATCATTTGAAACTCTTTTTTGGGATTTATACTGTTTGTTCAGCAATTGGATTGACAATGGCTATTTTCTTCGTCAGATATGTCATATCAGAGATCTCCATCAGATGCTCTTAATCGTCACGGCTCTGGAAGTAGTAGTTTCATGTACTCACCCTCCGAGAAAGGATTAGGCAATTCAAAAACATGGTTTACATATGAAGAGCTATCTTCAGCTACTAATGGTTTCTCAACACAGAATCTTTTGGGAGAAGGTGGATTTGGTTGTGTGTACAAAGGGCACTTACAAGATGGAAGGGAGGTTGCTGTGAAACAACTCAAGGTTGGTGGTGGACAAGGTGAACGAGAATTCAGAGCAGAGGTTGAAATCATTAGCCGCATACACCATCGCCATTTGGTTTCCTTAGTAGGGTACTGTATACAAGATAGCCAAAGATTGCTGGTGTATGATTTTGTGCCAAATAACACGCTTCATTACCACCTTCATGGTAAGTTTAAGCCCCTTGCATTTAATGTAGGGCTATGAAATTGTAATTTAGTCCGGCGCTGATGTGCTTTTGTTCTCACCTCTAGGGCGAGGAAGGCCTCCTATGGATTGGGCAACAAGGGTAAAGGCTGCTGCTGGTTCTGCTCGCGGATTGGCATACTTGCATGAGGATTGTAATACTCTTCTTTAATACACTTTTTTTTTTTGGGTTTCTGGTTAGCAGTTTCAATTATGCTTGTGTCGTTATTTTCTAAAGTAAAATATTTTATGGAGAACGTCTGTATATTGTAATCCTTGACCCAGTGACTGTCTCCTTTTTAGGTCATCCACGAATTATTCACAGAGATATCAAATCCTCAAACATTTTGTTAGACAGCAACTTTGAAGCCCAGGTAATGGAGAAGGAACATGACAGATGTTCCTGGCATTTTTGTCATGTTACATTTTGCACATCACATATTCCTTTGTATATTAGGTTGCTGATTTCGGGCTGGCAAGGCTGGCTATGGATGCAATGTCACATGTGACTACCCGTGTAATGGGGACCTTTGGGTATGTTAGTTGATACAATGATGGAGGGTGGTTTGTTTCTGTTTTGTAATTCTGACTTGCTGCAACTTCTATGGTCGTACTGTTTCAGATATTTGGCTCCAGAATATGCATTAACTGGAAAGTTGACAGATAAATCTGATGTATACTCTTTTGGGGTTGTCCTTTTAGAGCTTATCACTGGACGAAGGCCAGTTGATGACTCTCAACCCTTAGGAGATGAAAGTCTTGTTGAATGGGTATGGATTATACTGTCTAATAGTTCCTCAGGCTTCATTTTACTCTATTTAAGCAATATTTGTGAAAATAACAATTTAACATTTTTAGTGTTGAATATGCTATAGACACATTTTGCACTTAAGTAAGCGAGTTATATATGACCTAGTTTATCGTAATGTTTACAGCTTGGAGGCATATTTCATTGTAGTAGATATAATAGCTAAAAGTGTGGTAGAGAGACGTAAACAAGTTAGCAATTAAGATAAGCTACTCATATTAGTTTTTATGTTTTTCTTGGCAATGCTGATGAAGTATATTTCTCTTCTATGATAGTGAAAATAAATTATCAATAGCAGAAAATAGGAACAAGTTGTATGTATATTTGTGGCCTTCTCTCGAATAAAATAAAACTGCAGCGTAGTGGGTGTACTTATATGCATAACACAATGACAAACAGCAATTTTTTTTTTCTAATTAGAAAAAAGCAAATGTATTTTCTCAGTACTCATGCTGTATGATTACCTGATGCCTATATCAAGGGAAATATAACTAGTTGGATAACCTAAAGGCAACTAACAGATCCACACCTGTATGCAAATTTAACTGCTGCATATTTTATGGATTGAGTCCATTTTCGATGTTTGAATGCATGCCTATAGATTTGGATTTATTAAGTAGAAGTGCTCTAGGTAAAGATGTCAACTTTTATTCTTGATTTTGAGTGAAGTTGAAATTCCTTTGAAGATAGTGGTGAAGTTCTTCTGTTTGATCTATCAGGCACGACCTTTGCTTAACCATGCTGTTGAAACTCGAGATTTTGGGGATTTGCCTGATACTAGACTTGAAAATAACTATAACGAGCATGAGATGTTCCGTATGATTGAAGCAGCTGCAGCATGTGTCCGTCATTCTGCAGCAATGAGACCTCGAATGGGACAGGTACTCTCTAAGCTTGACATTTTAGTAAAATCTTGATCTCTAAAAAAGGATAAGTGAAAAGATTGCTTATCTAAAGCATTTCAAAATCTAAGGTTGCGAGAGCACTAGAGAGTTTCTCTGACGTAGATCTGAACAACGGTATGGTACCTGGACAAAGTGGGCTCTTTTCGGCACAATCTTCAGATATCAGGCTATTTCAAAGAATGGCATTCGGCAACTTCAGTTCTGACTTCAGTCAAGGAAGTTGGACTCAAAGCCAGAGCCAAAGCCAAAGCCACAGTCGAAGACAGCTATAAAGCAGCATACACCTGCTCACAGTTAGAACACAACGCTTCTCTTTTTTTTTTTTTCATTTTCCAACTTTTTTGTGCAGCAATTCTTTTTCATCGAGGTAGCAGTGCTTCTGCCTTTTTTCCTCAGTTCATGATTCTTTGTACATCGTGTTGAAAATTTTGATTTGCAAGTATTGTGATATACTTCTTTTGTAAATTATTTTTAGTTGTAGTAGGAAATATATATGCTTTATATGAATTTGGTTAGAAAACTTTAGACTCGAATCTACGATCTCTTCATTAGGAACAAAAGCTGAAATTATTTTTTTAATAAAAAACTGATATTTTGTATCTTTATTCTTTAATTGGAGATGTTTGCTTCTGCACAGAAGCAAAAGCAAAGCAAGCATTGCAAATTTGCAAGAAACTCAACTTATCTATATGTATACAATTCTTTCTTCATCAAAAGCAAAAGCAAATGATCTGTTAAACATTTCATCTTCTCTGTTTCCTCCAAAGCAATTAATGGCTTCCAATAACAGATTTTATTCGTTAATTCTAATCTAACTTGTTCTTATAGTTTGAAGCTGCAATGGAAGATTGCAACCTGTTAGCAGCTGACTGCGTAGCGATAAGCTGTTGTTCTCCTTGTTTGCTGCTTCAAATCATTCATTAAAATTCCATTAGATATCACCACAAAAGTTTGCTGCTGCTGCTGCTGCTGCAACAAGAAGAAGAAGAAGAAGAAACAACCGGCGGATGAAAACGGTGAAGAAGAACAAGAAGAGTGAATTGAGAATGTTAATTTGAGCATTCAAAATTTATCTTTTTCATTTTTAAAAGAAAACTAGCCTGTAGAATCGTGATAAAGATTTCTGTTTCATGTAAGCATTAAAAATTAGAAAAGTTGAAAGATTTCGAAGCAAATTTTTCATCAATGTATTAGAAAAAGTTGGAATTTCTAGCACTTTGAACTTGCCCTCCATCGAGAATATGCAGAAAACCTTCTTAGAAATAATTTGAGATAATTATCTAATGCATATTGGTAATTTTGCTTCATTAGAATAAAGTAAATACTAACATTAATGGCAATTACAGATTCATTTAAGTTTTGAAACTAAGGTCCTGGGCTTGTTTGGGATAGCTAAAAATGTAAAGCTTTTTATAAAAAAAAAATTCCGAAATTTTTTTATATTTATTTTGAAATAAAAATTTATATGTATAAAATTCACCAACATCCTTACTATTTTTAAAGATTTCTTTATGATTAAAATGTCAATATTAATTCCACGCCCACTTCCAACTGTGCGCTGAAATAAGCAAAGGGCACGACCACATCTTTTTTAAATGCACATAACTTAATTTTATCGAAAGTTAAAAATAGAAAATAAATTTTTTTTAGAAAATAGTTTAAAGAAAATTAAACTTTTTATATTTTAATTACTTTGAAGTGAATTAAAAATAAAATTTTATTTTTATATTTCAATTTTATTTAAAATTCTACGTTTAATAATGCCGAAGTAAAATTTTAAATTTTTTATAATACATTAAAATATATGAACCATTTAAAATTCTAATTATAAAAAAAAAATTACGGATATTAAAATTCTATGTATAATGATAGGAAGAATTGAAATATTAAAATATATGAATCGTTTAAAATTTTAATTTAAAACTTCAATTATGACAAAAAGAACTGAAATTATGGAATATTAAAACACGCCCTGCGATAAAATAATTCAGCTTGATCTCATTAGGAGTACATCAAGAAACTGAGCAAGCAGGTTATGTATAAGATGGACAAAGGAGCATAATACAAGAATAAACAAATTAGCCAAAAAATAAAAAAATTTACAACTCTCATTCTATGTACCTTCTCTATTGCACCTAAGGGGTAACGAAAACAAATAAAATTGCACGGCAACAACCTGCATCCAATATGCTTTTATCTGCAAGAACCTGAGAACTGTATCTTTCTAAGCAGTAATCCGCACGCAGCTTTCGTTCTCCTAATCTTTTGATCATGAGCTTGCATTTTGAAGCAGGTGCAGAAAGTATCAACTGTACAAAGGATGAATAACCACAAAGATGGAGGTATAAATTTATGGTGATTGTATCACGTCGTGAACTTTCCTCTTGAGAAGTTGTAATTTAGCAGCAACATCTCTTGCATCGAGCCGTGCTGACACCCCCACCGTCGTTGGTCTGACTGATCTTTGCCGTACAACTTGGCAGAATTCTGGGTCATCTGCTCCACCCTCATACCTTATCCACTGTATCATTTGATGGTACATTGGGAAGAACCGTATCTGGATTGCGCTGTAGATGAAGTTTGGTATGAGAGTAGCAAGTACCACAAAAAGCGTCACGATCCAGTAGGAGGGAGCTGCAGCTAATGCATCGATGAAGACCATGAAGGAGTTGGTGGAGATTGTTGGAGTAATAGCGCCATACGCTAGTAAAAAGATGTACCAGAGAGCGATGCTTCCCCAGACAAAGATGTGTTGGATGAGAGTGAAGTAGGAGATGGATAATGCCATCTGCAAGTTGACGACCCACACAACACAGGTGTACATTGTCGATCCAAAGACTGAAAAGTCCACAATCTGTCCACCTTTGCGGAAGGCTTGGTGTTGCAGAGCAGCCATGCAGAGGAAAAATATCGCGACTGCATTACAGGCACCATTGAGCATCCAGCGGATTATGCGGACCCAGCTGAAGAGGACATTCTGGACGCCTTCTTGGTAGAGCATAGGGAACTGCACAAGATCACACATAGAGATTCAGACCGGATTCTCATGTCATATATGAATTGAGACTCCGTAAATGCATAATTAGAACAGCTACAAATTAAATTTCTCTGCATAAACATAAAGAAGTAATTTCAGTTCAAATCCTGATTGTTACTATTTGGTGTTGCAACCTTGAGAAATTTATGTCACACTACATGGCAGAATCATAAAGACAATGCTACAAACAATCTGATGGAGAAGAACAAGTTGTGACAAGGAGCTGTTTGTACCTGCAGACAATATCTTGCTGAGACATCCTGGTCAAACACTCCGAGAGCGATTGCAGGAAGTGATGTGAAGAAGACATTGTACAGCGACATTGCCCAATCGTTATATGCAGGTGAGCCCGAGAATGTTGTATATGCCTCATAAATAAAGAGCGTAATCCCGAACGTTATATTCTTGTAGAAGAAATAGCATATCTGTAATGCAAGCATAAAAAAAGTGTCAAATATGGAGAACAGACTCTGGCGCTTTTGGATCAAAATAACAGGTCGTGTAATCGTACCATTGAGGCAATCCTTCTGTAACACCAGTGTCCGTGAACAAGAAGTAGTCTCTCGAGAAAACGGAATTGAGCGATGGCAACATCACTAGCCATGACAGCCTGAATTACTTGTGATTATCAGTATAAATATAAACGTCGAGAGGCTCTAAGAAGAATACAAAAAGATTAAAAGACTAAAATAAAATGAACAAATTATTCTACTATAGGTGCATTCCGTTGTATTCACTAACCTGCATTCCTTCAGCACCACTGATTCCCACACCTATGTCTGCCTCTTGAAGCATACCCACATCATTGGCCCCATCACCAATTGCTAATGTAACTTTACCAGTGCCTTCTTTCACCAGCCTAGTGACCTGAGTTTGATAAGATAAAAATTGTTTGTATGAATCAAAATGTGATACTAAGATGCATAGCAGGCTACAATAATGAGGAAACTACAAGAGTGTATAACCCACCAGAGCCTTTTGTTTGGGGGACGACCGGCAGCATATAACTGATGCACATCCAATGGCCAAATCCAGAAACATGTTTTTGACATTATCCTCTAACGCATATGTCAATGACTTTCCATCAATTATCAAAGCAAATGCATCTGTGTTTGACGAAGCTATCAGTGATTTTCCCTCTTTAATCTGGCGGGTGACGCTCTCCTTTGATGCCTAAAATATCAAAATGGAGTAAGGTTAAGTCCTTAAATATTCAGCATGACTACTGTGACAATAATTTAAATACTATTCTCATATTATAGACTCCAATAATGCTCTTAAGGAATACGAGGACTTATTTAAAGACTAAACCATGTCAAGGCAGCCTACCTTTGTAATAGCAGTTTTATCTCCCTCTTTCTCCAATCGTATGATTTCGGGTTTCTCCAAAGTGATGATGATCTGCTTCATTCCTTGCCTTAGCAGACTACAGGCGTAGCTGCAAACAGAGATTTTACAAGAGAAAATGTTAACAAATGCTCCTACTAAAATGACCTAATTCACAAGAACTTTTTTTCAAGTTCCTAAAATTCCAAAAAAGAAGTTAATGATGACTTGTAGGAATAGCCAAAAGGCGTACCCAATGTTGATGGCAGTCTCCATCTTGTCACCTGTCAGTACCCATATCTTGATTCCAGCTTGAGCAAGTTTGTCGATACATTCAGGTACCTGAAAAACATTCATTTTAAGGATGTAAATAAGAAAAGCTAAGCATAGTATCATCTAAGATCGCTCAAAAGACTCTTCACTTACCCCATTCTGCAGTTTATCTTCGACAGCTGTTGCACCAAGAAGAATCAAATCCTTCTCGATCTTTTCAGCAGCTGCATCAATCTTCTCATCCCTATCAGCACTAACTGAATTTTTGGCTTCTGTATATTCTTCATCGAATATTTCATATTCTTCTTCATCAAGTTCACGGTATGCTAGAACCAAAGTTCTCAAACCAGCATCAGCATATTCATTTATGTGCTCTCTCGTCTGTTCCTCAAACTCCATTGCATCCTTTGCTAGTCTTTCGAACATGACACTGTTCATAAATTGCACACAATATAACATTATATAATAGATCCCTCGGCAAAAAAATTAACCAGAATAGAGAAAGACTTGCTAAGATATTACGAACCTGTCAGCACCTTTAGTGAGGAGCAGCAATTTTCCGTCTTCATCTCTAACTATCACAGACATTCTCTTCCTGGCACTATTGAATTCCAAGATATTTAAGAGCTCATATGACCTGAAGTACCAGAGAAGCAAATATCTAAAATTAGAGACTCTAGGTTTCATGAGGGAGAAACTGGATGTAGAAGGACAAGCTTCATCAGATGTGTAGTATAAGCACTGGGCAGATAACTCCTTACCTCTCAATTTTGTTGCCTGATACAGGATTTAATTCGCGAATAGTGATGCTTGTTTGTGTCCTTTGGTAAAACTCAAAGCCAAGTTCCCTTGCTGCAACAACAAACGCAGCCTCATCAGGTGACTCAGCTTCATATTGTACTGTATCAGACTCTTCATCTACTTCAGGTATGGCAGTGTGACAGATTGCTAGCAGCCGGAAGAATTTTTGGATGACATCTTTATCAGGCTGATTTACCCAATTTCCATTCATAACACGGTCATCCTTGAGATTAAACCCTTTGATTAGAGGTTTTGTGTCTGCCTGATCCTCTTGCAATTCTCCATTTTCTTGCTCATTAATCAAGGATGAGGCTTTTCTTCTCGCTATAGCTCTTTCAACCTCTGTAACACCACGGCCATAGGAAGTCCCTGCTATTGAGCACTTAATGAACTCCATTGAGTTAGCAGTGAGCGTTCCTGTCTTGTCTGACAAGATAGTGTCAACTTGACCTAGTTCCTCATTCAAGTTAGAAGTACGGGCATGAGCAGGCCTGTCTGATTCCTCATGATACATTTGGATATCTCGGTTGATAAAAACAGTTTGGAGAACCTTGACTATCTCGATCGACACATACAGTGAGATAGGAATGAAATAACTGTAAAGCATCATTGCAGTCAAGAAATGCAATATTGCTGCAGCAGCAGCTCGGTTAGGGTCATATAGAATGCTGGTGTCATCAGGTCTTAGATACCACCTTTTCATCCTTCCATTGCGTAGATCACGTTTGGTGATAATGCCGAAGAGGATTGACCCAATAGTTGAGATGATCACCAATGCAAATAAGAGAAGGTAGATAAGCTTATCCATTTTTCTTTCTATTTTACTCCTCTTAGATGGTGGGGATGTGGCATTCTGCATGACCTTTGTATCATGTCCGGTGAATATAACTGCTCCATAAATATAATCAGTGTTGCGGAGCTTTGAGTCTCTAAGAAGCACTTGTTGAGGTGAGAGAGGGTACTGTACACTCTCATAGTCCATTGTCCCTACAAATGAATACAAGTTGGCATTTGGATCCTCGCATCTGATTACTGCTTTAAAATGCTCAAAGTTAGAGTCGTCCTGAAGACTTGAAGTTACTTCCAGCGACTGTTTCAGCTTTAAATTTGTCTCTCCATCGAGATTCATGGTCTCAACATAGCATATTGCATCATCGTAACTTGAGGAAAGCAACACCATATCAGCAGGGAAGAAATGATCCTTCTCTACTCTTACTACGTCCCCAACCTTCAAATGCTTCCATTCTGTACGCTCAAACTTGCCACCACCTCGGTGCACCTTGACCTTTCTGTTATTCACCTCATTATCCTAAGAAAAGCAGTAAGACACAATGGCTGATTAATTTCCAAAGTCGAACAAAATACAGACGCAGCCAAAACCGCAGCTATCAAATGTCATCAAAAGGGTGTCCTGAGACAGAATGAAGCTGTCACGCACAAGCATTTAAGAAATGGTGCACTTTTTGAGACCTCAACTGACAAAGGCTACCCTATTTTGTTGATTCATTACAGTCAAAAGAAGGGGCTTAACAAATTAGAGCATTATTCTTCAAAAATAGAAAAGTTGCCAGTTTTCTCCTGAGATTCATTTTCCTTACAGAAATATTTCATACATGAACAAACTACACAATAAATCCAATCAGTTGAAAGAAAAAAATGTTACGAAGCTACAAATCTGAGACAACAGGTATCCATATGATTGAATCTAAACTATCTGTAGGAAAACAGTAAGCTATCCTAGAGAATCTGAAGCAACGTATAATTCCAACGTTTCTGTAACAAAATGCATGTATTACAAAAATCAAGGAGCTGAAGGAAGAAAATTATGAGCTTAATTGTTTTTGGGAGAAAAGGATAAAAGCATGTGAAAAGTACCTGCTGCTTCCTCTTCAAATCTTCAATAGCTTCCTTCACCATGCTCGCCCCAATCACAACTACTAATGGCAGGATTGCACTTCCGGCGTTGTAAGGAGCCAAATCAGTAAAAGCGAGGCAACCAGTGATCAAGAAATATATATTTGCAACTCTCCTGAACTGCTCAAACAAGGACTTCGGAATGAAGGTTGCAAGATTGTACTTGGTTGTGGACACGTAATTGCCTGGATAACCCAAGTTGGTAGCTTCAAAGCTGTCTGGATCATTTGCAAAGACAATTCTTGAGTACCCTGGCCCTCCAATGTTGGAATGATCTTCATGGGCTGCCGGTTTCCGGCAAGAATAGCTGTATAACTTGCTTAGCAAGTGCTTTCTTCTTCTTCCACCGGTCATCTCTATAGTACTAGAACTTGCTCTTCTAATCAAGCTAATTCAAACTAACACCAAGTACTCAAATTACTGAAAATCAAACAGAGAAATCACAGAAAATTGGAATCTTTTAGAAGCTTCAGCTACTGACAGAATAGAAACTCCAACCCAAATCCAGAATCTACTTCCCTTGAACAAGACCTTGAAGCAAGGCACCTCTCTTCTTTCAACTTGATTAACTAAAACTTAATATAAACCCACAAGCTAGGAGCTTTAATAATCAAATCTTCAAAGCGCAAACAAAGCTCAGAAGCTCAAATTTCTTCTTCCGCTTCTTCAAAAGCAGTACTCACAACAAACTCCCTCCAAGTTTATTCAAGAAACAAACAAATGAATGAATGGTTCTTCAAAAGCTCAGATGTTCAACACCCCCAGAACTCCAAAATGTAAAAACAAGCCAACTTTTGAACTTCCCCAGAGACAAGAAACTCACAAAGGTTTACAAATATTACAAGAAAGATTCAAACTTTCGAAGAAATTTGAGATTTTGGAGAAAGCCCAGACTTAAAAACTCCACCCTTTCATGTGATTTTTCAGGAACTTAGAACTCCACCAGTGTTATAAAAACCACGAAAAACACATAGGCGGGCGGCTACCAGAACTCGTTGAAGTGTTCCTGGCGTTGAAGTTTAGACCAATTAGTTAGAAAGAAAGAGAGAGAAGAACAAGGAGAGCTCTGCGATCTTTCCACAACTCTGACTCCAAATTTTTACAAGAGAAATAACAGTAAGAAGTTCTTTTTTATCAAAGGAAATTAAAGTGGCGAAGACCTGGACTAGTAGAATAATAACAAATTGGGCTGGAGAATAACGTGGAAAGACTTCGATTGTAAAGAAAGAAACAAGAAGAAGCAATACGTAGTCAAGATTTTTAGCTAAACCACATGTTCTAGAAAGGGTCAACGGAAGAAAAACCAAAAAACTCACCGCGCCATTTTCGTCTGCTGCTCTGTTTTCCTTTGCAATATCTGTTTCTTGAAAATTTTGCTCTTTCTTTTTTTCTTTTCCCTTATTTTCTTTCAAGTAATACTTCTCTTTTTGCCTATGCAATCGCTGTGCGTGTTTTTCTTCAAAGTTGGCTCCTTTTAAAATTTTGTAGATTTTAGTTCTTCTCCAGAAAAATTTGTTTTAATTTTTCTTGATTTAATTTTACTTGCCTTTATGTTTTCTAATAATTACAATTTGTAGTATTAGTTGTTGTTAATTTGTTGTTATTAAAGAAAAAGTAGGCAATTAAAATACCAAAAAATAACGGAATATATTCGCATGCATATATGTTTATATATCATCATAGTAATTATGACATGTGATAAAATTTATATACATATTATAAACACATCTTTATAACAGAATATTCTATTAACTAAATTCTGCCATAATTTTAAACTAATTTTCAAATAAATATAATTTTTTAACTAAGAAAAAGCTAGAATATTAGGTAAACCATGATATGTTATTAAATTAAATTCTAGAAGAATTGGGTAGTTGGATTAAATGAAAGGGATTAATTAGATTTATTATGGAAGTCCAATCACTGATTATATATACTACTTGAATTAATGTAATAATAATGGCTAATAATTAACACATTAAATAATTTCTAAGTTACATTTGGCATCTAATAATTTAACAACCAAACATAATTATATGAATTACATTTCTCTTTTTTGTGTTAATTTAAATTATTATTATTTATTTTCCGTTCTTTGAATTATTGATATAATTAGAAAGAAAGCATGTTTGGTGCTGAGTTCAATACAAAACTACACTATGTTTATTTTCTTAAAAAATAAATAAAGCAATACCAATTTGCATAATAGTAATTAAAAATAAATTATTCAATTAAATAAATACACTAATACCATTTTGCTTAATTAAACAATTAAATATATAAATAATTCTCATGCACGTGAGCTTTCATGTCCCGAACCAGTTTGACATTAATACCCTCGGACTATTTCTGGAGTCAGACAAAATGGTGAGGGTAGTTTTGGAAATAGAGCTGGTTGGTGTGTGAGAAGTTGGTGGGTGTTTCGGGAGTTGCATTGAAGCATGCGGAAACTTTTAGAAAAAAATTTCTAGTACTGTTAAAACATTTTAGAAATAAAAAACTTTTTTAAAAAAAGATGAAACAAGTTATTTAAATGATAAACATTTTTTATAATTAGTTATTTTCAGAAGTGACTCAAATTTTGTTTAATAAAATCGAATGAATCTGATGCACTCTCCAAGCACAACGAACATTGTGTTTAATTTTCAGCTTTTAATAAGAATTTTTGCGACGAAATTCTAACCACTGATTATGGCTCGTTTAGACTTAGTCAAAGATTTAGAGCTACTAGCTTCAATTAGTTAACTTAACCACGGTTAATGTTCATTAACCTCAAAATTGTCAACTCTGATGAACTAGCTGTATATATCAAAACGTCTTATTTAATATATATTAAGTACGTATTTCAATCGTTCAAAATTTTAGTTTTTATCTTAGAATCAGAATTACAAAAAATTTATACATTTTAATGTATAAAATTTAAAAATTTTAGTATCATATACAAAAATTTTTATAATTTTTTTATTTGTATATCTTCTAATATAGATATATTTTATAATTTTTAATTTATTTTTTAAAAATAATTAAAATATAAAAATTGAACGATATTTTTAAGCTATTTTAAAAAAATTTTATTTTTTATTTTACTTATGACGCGCTAAATAAAAACAATTGAGAGTTGTCTAATTTGAACAATGTCTGGAAGTATTTCTTTAAGTGCTTCTCCTGTTTTCAATTTATTTTTTATTTTAAAATTTGGTTTATAGTATTACAAATCTTTAAATAAAAGTTAGAAAAATATAGATGAATTATCGTTATAAATTTTTATTGTATAATTTTTACGCTAAATATTTTTTAAAACTTCAGAAAATATTTTATTAAAAAACATTTATTTTAATAAACTTTAGAAAATAGTTGACTCCACCCGTAGAAAACAACAAGTAGGAAGAAACATTTGAAAATATTTTTTTAAAATAAAAAAGTAGTTTTCTTTAATTTTTAAAAAATTTATTTTGCTTACCTAAAATAATAATAATAATATTTTATTACGTAAAATTCTTTTATATTTTTTAAATTTTTAAATAAATTTTATAAAAAATTATTTAAAAATATAAATTAAAATTTTAAAATTTATTTTTGAGAACGTAATGCAAAATCACGCCTATAAATTCGACTAGGGACGTGTTTCAATCGCCCATAACTCCACTTTTTTTCACCAAATTTTGAATTTCGAATAGTTCATATATTTTAATTACACAAAAAACTCAGAACTCTACTTACACATGTAAAATTTTTGTTTCAACTTTTTTATTTGCACACTTTCTGATACAACTATATTTTTTAATTTTTACACACTTTCAAAACCTATTGAAACATAAATACTGAACTTCACTTTCACTTTATTTTTTAAAAAACTCTATTTTTTATTTTTTACTTTCACGAAACTTAACTACGGTCGTTTGAAACACACCCTAGATCAATAAAATAAGGCGTAATTCTTAAGATTGCATTGATATAAGGCATTTAACAAGATCACAATCAAAGGTCAAGTTCATAAACAAGAGGATGTCTCTACAAAAATGTGTTAGGTTTGAAAGATAGATTAAATTATTAAAATTATTTTGCTAAGTATGGATTACTTTCAAGATGAACAAGATGTTATGAATCCAAGTGTCGCTTGTGATATTAACACAACAATAATTCATTCATAAAAAAATTTTGTTTTCTCTTGGAAGTTTTCGTTTTGAACATAATCAACATTTCATAACTCACCAATGATTTCCATAAAATAAACTTGGAAATATTTTTATTGAACAAAACAACAACTACATTCTAATGTTGTATATGTAACTAGTTGACTTTGCGTTTGAGATTGCATTTTTTAAATGCTTTTTTAATTTTTTAATTTCATATTTTTTAATATATATTTATAATTATTTAAAAAATTTATTTAAAAATTTAGAAAATATTGAAAATTTCTACATAGTAAAATTTTTTTATTGTAATTTTTATTATTATTTTGAAAATAAAAAAATAAAATTTATTTTTAGAAAAGATAAAAATACATTTCGTTTTAGAAAAACTCAATTTCATAAGTACTATCAAACGCCCAATAATAACCAATGAATAATATTTTATAGATTAATTAACTATAATAACGACGTGGGTATCTATGACAGATCATGTAAATAGAATAAATTGACGAAAATTAACAACTTTAAATATAGAAAAAAAAAATTATTTTCGTATGACATGTTTTAAAAAATAATCAACTTGCTTTTGTCTTGGTGTTACTAACCAAAATGTCATCTTCTGTATGTAACTAATTACTTGGATTCATTTGATTGCAACCTAATGAAGTTCTAAATAATGAACTTTAAAAAATTATATTTTAATAAGTGAGTAAAATTTATGTTAGATTACATTTATGTATGAATTTTGACATATTTTTTATATTTGATTGTATTTAAAAATAAAGTTCTGGTGAAAAATATAAGTTTAGAAAGAACAAATACAAGCACTTATTATCTATAAGCTTTTATTTGTTATATTAAGAGAACTTTTGAGAGTGCTTAAAATAAAATGTTTTCAAAATTAAATTTTAAAAAAATTTTGTGATAAACAGATTTGACTTTTTTGATTAAAAAATAATAAAATTATATATTTAAAACATTGTAGGATATATAATTTACATGTACTATACAAAATATTAAAAAATATAAAATTTTTGTGAAATAAAAATAAATAGTATAAGCACTACCGAATACTCTCTATCTGAATTACAATAAATAATAGGTTAATTTCTTGAGAATAACACTTAAACGATATCTGCGTCTTTCAACATAAAATTTCCAAATGAAAGTTTCTTAGTAGTTTTCATATAATTTGGTCTTCGCCAAAAAAAGAAGAAATATTTTTTGTCATACCAAGTTTCTCAATTTGAAAACGTCCACTTCAGTAAAGAATATATTTGCAACTTTATTTTGGTGTCTATTTTTCTCCCATTTGTATTATTTGCTATTGATTTTACGATCTATAACTTCTAAATAATATATATTTTTTAATAATTTATTATTTAAAAACTCATTTTATTAAAAATATTTTTCAGAAAGAAATTATTTTTTATTAAAAAAACATGCTCTAAATAGAGACACGTAATATTCAAGCAAATTTATCAACAAAAGTGCATGATCTTACACTCACACATTTATTTGTTTAATGAATGACTTAGCAGGCTTGCTTGTTTTCAGGGTAATTCAATTTTCATTAAATGTATTTGTTTCATTCCACATATTTGCACCCGTCAGTGTTAATTTTTTCAGGTTTCATTTCCTATCCAATTGCAGGGGGTGTTTGGTAGTGCAATATTGCTATTCTTTTCGTTACAAAAAAAAATCACATTTTTCTATAATTTTTTAATTTTTAATTTAAATATATTACATATTATATTTTTTATTATTGCTTTTAGTTAAAAAGATAATTTTTTGAAAAATTTTTAAATAATTTTATTTTAAAAATCTTCTTATTGTAAACACTTACAAAATTTTAGCAATAATTTGCTTTGTTGTGGTTGAAGACCAGCAACATGATTACAATTTACCAAACTCATTAATTTACTGGCATACTAAAACCTGCAGATTATTTATTTGTTCTTAGCACTGCATTGATGAATTAATTTCCCAGTTTAAGGATTAAGGGATCTTTTTAGCAGTGCGAACTTTCATTATAATTATTTATTTTATTTTTTAAATATTTTTTAAAATTATTTATTATAACTTTATTAATTCTTTCATTATTTTTTAAAATAAAAAAACTTATTTTCAAAAATATTTTTAAATGTCCCGTAAAAGTATCATAGTGCAGAATAACATTCTAATTTGGGCAGCATACGGGCTGAACCAGGAATACTATACATATATTACTCAATGACCCACTTAGCATTTGGAAGTGTTTGGCTTCCATTTCGTTTTATTTTAATAATTTTTTTTAGTTTATATTTTTAATAAAATTTTGATAATATTTTATAAAATCTATTTAAATTTTTTAAAATACAAAAAATTATATGTATTTCATTACTACATAAAGCCATTCAACCGAAACAAAGATATACATAGACATGCTTTGAAAGGAAAATACCAGACCGGAATAAAGATACATAGTGAAATATATACATACCAAGTTACTGAATTGCCTCCATAAGCCCAAGCATTGAGCACAGTACGGCTGGGATTCACAGAAAACAAGCAGAATGTGAGACCAGGTAAAGAGGTAAGAAAACAGCTTTGTAAAAAGCTAGCAGCTACGCAGCACAAGAAAGAGTAGGCAAGGGAAAGAAAGACTTACAGGCATTACGCTAACTAGATCAAGATTATCATGGCATAAATTCAATGGAGTTTGTTACTTTTTATGTCCCTGACAGCTGCCAACATTGCCTCGGACTACAGGAGCTTTAGCCTCTAATCTCTATTTCTACTTGGAGATCTTTCCCTTTTGTCCTTACGGTGCTTCCTGTGCTTTCGACTTCTTTGGCGAGAGTGCCTTTTGTCTCTACACATTGAACGATCATGATATCTTCCATCATCAGAGGAATCACTGCTACGACTTCTGCTTCTAGTTCTGCGATTGCTCAACTTGCTTCGGTGCTTACTATCTCTATGCTCAGTTGCTACGTCTGAATGACCATCAGGACTTTTGCTTCTACTTCTATGGTTTCGCAACTTGCTTCGGTGCTTACTTTCTCCAAGCTCATTTGCTGCTGCTCTAAGATCTCGATCATCACTGGAATACCCATTGCCTGAAGTTCTGCTTCTTTTATGCTTTGGGCTGCCTCTATCTTGGTCTGCTGCATTTCCCACATCAAAACCTATATATTCTGGTGCTTTGTTCAAGAATGACATACCTCCTCTAGAAGAGGAATGGTGATAGGGTTCTTGTCCCTCATCTTGAGCAGCCATTCTATCTGTTAACCCTGATGCTTGACTGAGAAATTCGGACGCCGCGCTATTCTCTGGAGATCTCAGCTTACGACCAGAGTCCCTATTTGCTGACATATTGGATAGGTTGGTCGTCTTAGGGTTTTCAGCTGCTGTCAAGGATTTGTTTCTACTTCCAGTACAAGTTTCAATGGCTAACGAGCTGCTGCCAGACGTAGAAGTTGGAAAAGTAAACTCGGGTGGAACCTCTAAACCCAACTCTTTACCGAGTGATTCTAGGAAGTCTCCTGCTATCAAACGATTCAGGGTAGTGTTAGCTCCATCACTCTTCTCCTCTGACCCGTTCTTTTGGTTTGGACTAGTCTCATCCCCTTCATCATCAGAATCATCTGAGAAGATAGCCTGCATCCAATTCAAGATTTGTTACAATTCATAGTGTATAGAGATACTTAATCCAACACCCAACATTCAAACAGCCAAGCACTAAGGATGGAACAACTGAACCGACACTTACAAGATAGTAGCTACACATGAATAGTTGAAAAAAATAAGAATTACAAGGCAGACATATTGAAATTGTCAGACAAACCAAATTGAGCACCTTATAAAGATCAACTGGTCTCTGACCAGTTGTAGTTAGTTGAGTCTCAGGCTCGTTTTCAGTATGTAGTTTCTCAGTCTCCTGCAACTCTGGCTGCATTGTATCTAATGGTTTATCAGGTTTATCAAGCTCAAAATTCTTGATGAAATCAGGCATAAGGATAAGATTATCCATCCTGCTTCTTGGTCTCGTGGAGGGTGCAGGCTGAGGAAAAAAAGGGAGAATATCAATCTCAAGCTTATCTAGGATAAACTAAAGTCAAACTTCTTAATTTGAAAAGTCCACATAATTGTGAAAGTACCTTTCCCATGAAAGGATCCACAATATCAAATCGTTTGCACAGAACAGGTGCAGGACGCCACTGGAACTCTTCCCTCTTCGGATATGTTTTATCCATCTCCTTTTCTTTATATTGACTAGTCTGGTGCTGCTGTTAAAATTAATACAACGTCACTCCAATTAGCTTACAGTTGAGAGTCTTACAAGGAATCTAGAAAACGGATAAGAATCCACCCACCTCTAGATTAGCTGATGATATGAACTGCTTCTCTCCAATAGCTGGAGTAGATGCAAAGTTACCTTTCATGTTCCTTTCCCCTTTCTGGATTGCTTCAGCTGCAGCTTCAAAATCTAATCTTTCCCGGGCACGATCATCTTCTGACATGCTGCTAATATTTCCTGAATATGATGAACGAAGACCACCATGGTACTTGTCCTTAAGGAATAGCTCAAACCTTTCTTGTTTTGCTGGATCATGTTGGAATGGTTTAACATCTTCTGCCATTCCCATCTGCAAAGAAGCGACAACCGCCTAATTAAGAATTTCTGGCTTCCCAAAACATAATGGCATCACTGCAAACTTAAAGAGAAAAATGACAGCAAAAGAAGGGTATATAATCACTCACAAGAGATGATGGTGTAGTAAATGTATCTGAAAGATTGGACTGAAGATGAATGGCTTCTTTCAAGGCATTTGATGAACTAGATTCAAGAGAGGTTCTCTCCAGGGGTTTCTCACCTAAAATTCTTCCCCGGCTCTCTGCAGTCATCTTCTCAACAGATGAAACAGACCTGATATCAACTGGGACTTGCTGATCAGCATGCTTTTGCTTCTCCTCCCATAACTTTCTTGCATAATAGTTATGGCCACTCCCTCCATCAAGAAAAGAGAATAGTGGATTTGTTTTATGTTTTTCTCTAGATAGATCTTCAAACAGTCTTCCACTTCGAGCAACTAACTTTGCGAAACCTTCTATCAGAATTTTCAAATAGTCATCCTCAGGGGGAGGTACTTCTGCAGGAGGAGGCTCAGAGAACTTCTGTGCATTGAGAGGAGAAGGAAACTTGTGAACTGGCTCAAAGCCAGGAGGTACAGCAGGAGAGTAGAATCTGCCAACAAAAAAATAGCTTTAATGGACTGAGTGGTGATTCTTTTTCAGGAGTTACAAGATCAGCATGAGGAAAAAATAAGATATACGTGCACCTGCACATAGAGACAACTAGCCAAAAAAGTTCAAACTAATAAAACATAAGCTTTTCAAAAAGATACTCACTTAATGTAAGCTTAATACGCAAGTTACTGTTGCTTACACCACTCCATGTTTCTTTAGTGGAATGACTATCAATGCAAGTAGCCCCTTCTCAAAATTACTTTCTAGAGAGGCACATCTATATGTATATGTTAAGTTATAGACCCAGACCTTCAAAAGATTTCAGGCTTGAGGCTGCCTGAGCACTACTTACCATTCACTGAGTACAATGAAAAAGTCAGGACTTGCAGAAAGATGTCAAACAAAAGGAGAACTTCATAATGCCCCTTGCCATTGACCTTTGCGCCCAAGCACTTTCAACAAGTCCCACCCTAAAATTCAGTTTCCTCCATTCTGCACTCTCATTCTTCTCAAATATTCCCTAGAGTTCAAATCTGTCTCAATTTTGCCACATCTCTCATGCAGTTGGCACATTGAGTTGGACAGAACATAGACATATTCAAACAAATTTTAGGTTCAATACCGACGACAACAACAAAGTGTTTTCTCACCTTTCTAAAGTGTAGTCCGACTTTGTTGCGATTTTAAACCCAGATAGAAATCCTTTTTTTCTGTGTTCTAGAGCAAGCATACCACCCTTGGCCATTTTTGAAGGTTCATCTTCTTCAACTTCAGCTATTTCAGCTACAAAACCTGCAAAAAGTAACACTGAAATAAGCAGAAACATACAGCAGGAGAAGTTGTAAATAAACATATAAACTGTAATCTAACCCAAAAATATTGCAAATAACACAGCATCATAATCATCTCAGGGATTCTTTTACATGAAAATATGCATGTCTAAACACTGAAGATGGCATTGCATCCCAAAAATGTTCCAATTGGTGGGTCACACTTCACAGATGTTTCACACCATCTTAAAGAAGTTAAAATATCCGAATCAAAAGGTAATCCTCACCTGATGCATAAATGTCCTCATCTTCAACATCAAGTTCCTCAAGGGCACCTATTCCAAAGCCGGGGGCGTATCTTCCTGCTGATGAAAAAATCATTCACATACTTAATAACGTAAACAGGCACTGTGACTGAATAAATATAGCATTCACAAAAACAGTACGGGTACAGAAGAAAAGTACAATAAGTGCAGAAAAAAGGAGCAGGGGTGATTAAGAATGTCTTACAGTTAGATGTCAAAAGACCTGTCAGTCTGTTCTGGTGCTTATTTCTCGCATCATGCAACCTTTTCCTCTCTGCAAAGATGGACACAGATAGATGGCTTTCATGTTCATGCCCATATAGGTGGAGCAAAAACTAAAGGAAATTATATTTATTACCTCTAAATTCAGGAGCATGCTTGAAGGGATCATATCCAAGTCCATGAAAATCTTGCTTTGGTTTCAGAAAATAACCCTAACCAAACAACAAGTGCTAATGGATATCCAACGTATAGTTATACATGTGGAAGTGCACATCAATCATGATACAAGCGCATATAGATGACCTAAATGCAGTCAAAGCTAAACTGATACATAACCGAAAGTAAGGAAGTATAATAGATCTGTGCATTCATTTACTCACAGGAGTGGTTTGAGAAAAACTGAAGCCATCTTTGTATGTTCTGTCTGAATTATCAGAGTCAAGCATGGTTACTCCATCGCCATCGGTTTTTGTTTCTCCAGTTTTAGCAGAAAAAGCAAGGAAAGCTTTTCTAGCTTCCCTGCGAGCATCTAAGAACATTACAGTCATAAAAGTAACAAGGTCAAAAGTATTGAATCAGCAAAAGTGCAAAGAAATGTAAGTGCATAGTAAAAAGAAGCACAAGAACAAGTTCATCTCAAAAAATAAATAGGATATTTGCTTAGCATAATGTCAGCTGTACAAAAACCATGCTACTCAAAAGACTTATGAATAGTTAACTTGCTTGTTTGAAGTGATTAATTAAAGCTAATTGCTTCTCTTGACCAGGCTGAATAGAGAGAGAGAAGAGTTAGTGCAAAATGAAGCAAAAAAGTTTGCCTGATAGGATATCCTAAATAAGAATATCTTTCCTCATAAATAGAAGATAAAACTGCACAAAATTGCTTGGATAGTTACTAACACCCTTGAAGTAAAGCCCTTACCACCCTTCTACAGTCCAGATATTCTAGACAGCAATACCTCAAGCTTCACATACATAATGTCTTAAGCAAGTGTGGAAAAGTGAACACACAGAAGTAAATTCCCAGAGAAGGTAAAGCATAAAGCAAGCACATTGCTACTTTTCAACCAGACAAGAAATGTCAACATAGCATAAAGCAATTCCCTAGGGAAGGCAAAAGAGGAGAGACCAATGAGGACAAAACAACATACCATACAATGAAGCATTACTAGTCTCACTGATTGAATGGCCACGGCGCCAGCCCATTTTAACCAATAACTTTATACCTACAAAAAAGGCAAACAGTTGAAGAGTGATGAAAAACCATAGCACTAATGATAGACATATTTCTGGAGATAAAAGATGCAAACCAATAGAACTCATAGCAGGGAGAACTAGTTCATCTGGTACAGGTCCAGGAATAGCAGATGGCCTGCGATACAATACAAAAAGAAAAGTTCAAGCTTTAACAAAGACTATATCATGTGCTAGACACAGACCAACTCTGCGAATGGGAACGATTTAGCTATACTATCAAACACTATTCAATCACAGGCATGACCAAGAGTTGCTCTAAAAACATTTCACAACAGCCTTAAACAAAATTAATCTGCACAGGAAAGACAACAATCTATTTTGAGGTATCACGCTCAAACTAGGAAGCTAAGACAAGCAGATTCTTTGCAATGCTTCCATTTTTAATGGTAACCATAAAATTGAGAACAAAAATACAAGATGAAATTACTAAAATAAGAATCACCAAGCAATAATCAAGACAAAATGCAGCATCTGCTGAAATACACGAGTGCCATGGTATTGCTATAAACATAGATATGTGGTGTGTCAGCATTCTTTATACCTAAGACATATTCTAACTTGGAGTTGCTCAACAAATTTAATTACAATTTGACTAAATCAATTTCAACAAAGTATTATACTACCCATGACAATAAAGTATCTGCTAACTGGCAAAAGTATCTTTAGAAATGATGAAGGGTTATTGAAATGCCAAAAACTACAGTAACCTCTTCTTTTGTTCCTTCTCAGCTTGTTTACGTGCAAATTCTGCAGCTGTAAATCCAAAAGTATCGAACTGTGAAGATGTTTCGAGACCATGCCCTCCCATGTCCTATTGAATAAAACAACAAAAAGGAAACAAACAAATGATCATCTAGAAAAAAATATTTGTAAGCCTAACAGTAGAGTATGAGACGTAATACATTATCTCGTAACATTAATCCTCGTATTAATGGGGCTAGAAAATAATGAGAGTAAATATACATGCTTCTTCGGGTTTGACAGAAATTAGCATTCAAATATTCGTGAGCATAACGAAATGCACTGCCCCTAATTCATGGTGTTTCTTTTAGACTCCAAGGGGCAAGGATCAACTGCTGATCCTGAGAAAATCCCGCAAAGTTTTTTGAAAAAAGCGTACAATAAAGCTCAAGTAGCCCAGTACCATAAACCCTAAACCCTAAAATCTACGTGTTTTCGGCTTGTTGTTATAACTTTTCTACTGAAACTTGAAACAACAGAGGCGGAAAGATAGACCAAATACCTTTATATCTTCTTCATCCAAGAAGCTATATATACTTTGGTTCTTCACTTCAGCTCGATTTTTGCGTGATGAAACAAACGTCTGAGGAGCCCATCCTGTGCATCAAATGTTAATACCAACTTTATGCTCTCAAAAGTTTCCGCAAGAAATATATATAACTTCCTCAAATTTACTAACCTTCCTTTGAGCCAGCAGTGTTGTAATACCCAGCAGAAAATCCTCCAGTAAATGCACCATGAAATCTTCTCCGTCCTTCTTCATCCCTCACCTTAATACAAACAATCCGTTCAAATTAGTAACTGGATACAAAAACAAAATCATAACATACACAAACCATCATTCTACCAAAATCCTAAAAAAACACAAGCAAAACTAGAGGTCTACATAAATTCATCACTCTACAATAACTAACACTCAAATTTATCATAGTGGTAGTATGACCTAAAATTCTAACAAAGAGTAAGCAAAAAAGTAGTATTATATAAATTCATAATTGTACCATAACCATTAATCAAATTTAACTAATAATATAATATTTCCACATTTTTTACATAACGTAAAGCTCAAAATGTCAGTATAGCTTCAGCACAACAACATCACAGAGCGAAAGACAGCGAGATAGCGAGCTCTTGCTGTTACAAGGAACACGAATCACGAAGGAACCGATCAATTACTGGATTGGTTGACTGATTGGTTACCTCTTGTTTCCAAGCAGGGAGAGTACGGAGTTGTCCAGAATCAGCAACAGCCTTGCGCTTGCGAGCGGAAGTATCCTCTTCACGCTCGATTGGGGTGCCGATGAACACGTAGTCCTCCGCTTCTTCTTCTCCCGCCATCACCTCCTCCTCCTCCTCCTCCGCCCCCGCTGGTAGCCGGAGTTGTTCGAACTATTGAGAAAGGGAACGAAAGATGTTCAATAAAGATGATTCAGTTTTTGTTGGTTTAGCGAGTAATTGAAACTAAGAGGTTCTAATTAGCGACTGAAAATTAATGCAACTTGGCCCCTGATTGGAGTTATCAAATATTCAATAGATACTGATCAAAATGAACGGGTCGCTAATTTGATAAGCAAAGCAAAAAGTCACTAACCACAAACGGCTACAAATATATAGTTAGATCAAATCCGCGGTCGCTAATGATCGCATATAGAACGAAACATGTTCCATTCTCTCTAGGGACCACTAATTTGTGACACCGTTAAGTCGCTAATGAAAAACGTTATCGTCGCTACTCCAGACGTAACTAATCATATCTAGCCACGTCACTATCTGCGCGGCACTCGTCGCTCAACGTTCAGTCTCACAACTGGTTAGCTTCAATTTCTTCCCAAAATTTCACATTTCCGGCGTGCCGTACTCCTCATCACTGCATGCTTCTGATTCCAGTCTTTGTCGGTGACCGGATTCATTGCTGCAGAGGTAATCTCACCGCATTAAAACTCTCAACTGATTTATGAATGCGTAGATATATAATAATTATATTTTATATAATTATAAAATATTTATTTAAAAATAAAATTAAAAAATGCTCTTATAATTTTATACAACTCTCTGAGTTGTACCAAAGTGAAATAAAAGTAAGATTAAAAAAATTAATATTATAAAGTTTTATATGTGTCGGAGTTTTTAGATATATTATTTTAATTATTTTTTTTTTGCATTTGTTTGGCTTAATTTATTAAAAAATAATTTTTCAATTTTTTATTTTATATTTTTAATACATATTTTATAAATATTTAAAAAATTAAAAATATAAAAAAATTTTACATACTAAAATATTTTTATTACATATTTTTATTATTTTTTTAAAATAAAAAAATTAAAACTCATCTTTCACAAAAATAAAAATTTTTTTTATTCTAAAAAAATTTTATTTCAAATGCCTACTTAACGTACCGTGAATCAACAGTTTTATGGTCTGCATACGAAGTCTTTCTTACACTACCGTGAATCAGAGTGCATACGGAATATATACGTCAATCATGCTTTTGTACTATATTCAGAAACGTTTGATATTGCTTACTTCAAAAATAATTTTTTAAATTTTAATTTTATATTTTATAATATATTTTTAAATATTTAAAAATTTATTTAAAATTTAAAAATATTAAAAAATTTATATAGTAAAATTTTTTATTTTTAAATAAAAAAATAAAACTTATTTTTTTAAAAAAAAAAATTTTTAATTTTAAAAAAACTTTATTTTAAAATTACTTTCAAATATCCGATCCAAAACGAAATCTGATGAGATATTTTAGAATGTTTTATGTAATAAATTTTTTTAAACAGAAAATATATAAACTAAATTTTATTTTTTTAATTTAATAAAAAAAGAAGAATAATAATATTACATGTAAAATTTATCATTATCTATTTTTTAAAAAAATAATTTTAAAAAAAAATCTAAACAATTGCTTATTTAAACTAAAATTTTATTTTATAAGCACTTTTCAAATATACCCTTAAATGTGCAAATGTGGGCAACAAGTAATCGAACTTTGGAAACTTGCTCTGTTTGAATTATATCATCGTACAGGTCTTGCTAGTCAATTTCTTTATACACAGTGCTTCTTGTTCAACCCTTTTGAGTCGTTCATACGCTGCAAAGAATTTTCCTCATCTGCTCCCTATATAAGGGTGGCATCCCTACCCTCTCTAAACCCCAAGGCAAACCATTTCTCTCATTCATTGCAAGCACTTTAACTTGTGTTCTTACCTTCTGCATCTGCTGAACATCTATGGCTACTAACGAGAAGATCATTTTCTCAGCTCAGCGAGCCATCACAGCTGCTGCTTCTGTTGCAGCAACCGTTATTATGCTTGCGAGATCTGTTCTCAATGACTCCTCCCAGCTGAGTTGCATAACTTTATTTTCTCCAGTATTGGAAACCTGCGTGAGAGAATGTCTTCTCAAATTACTATCGTTATTGAGGAATACGATGGCGTGGCTAAAAATAGTATTTTCACTTCCTCGATGACATACCTGGGCATGAGGGCATCAACAACCAGACGTCTAAGGGTGAGCAACCAAGAAGGAGACAAGGGATTCAAGTTCACAATGGATAGTGGCACAGAGATAACTGATATCTTTTCTGGGATCACTTTCAAATGGCAACTTGTGTGTGAGCAGCAAAGCTTCAATCAGTTCGATAGTGGCCAGGAGAGCAAATATCTTCTTCTCTCATTCCACAAGAAACACAAGGGAGTGCTCTCCTCTTACCTGAGTCACATTATGGATCAATCTAAAGCAATTGACGAGGAAAAGAAGATTCTCAAGCTCAACTTAAACCAAAGAGCACAATGGGCGCCCATAAACCTGCAGCATCCAGCAACATTTGACACCTTGGCGATGGACCCAGAGCTCAAGATGGAAATCATGGATGATCTAAGTAGGTTTTTGGGGAGGAAGGAATACTACAAGAAGATTGGAAAGCCATGGAAGCGGGGCTACTTGCTTTATGGTCCTCCTGGGACCGGCAAGTCAAGCTTGGTGGCTGCAATGGCCAACTTTCTCCGGTTTGACATATATGATCTTGAGCTTACTGAGGTGTATGATAACTGGATGCTTAAGGACCTACTTGTTGGGACTGCAAACAAGTCAATAATTGTTGTCGAGGATGTAGATTGTTCTTTGTATTTGCAAAATCGAGAAGAGGATGCTGCCAGAGGATACGGTGCCCAGGATAACAAGGTCACTCTAGCAGGTATACTGAACTTCATGGATGGTTTGTGGTCAAGCTGCGGGGAAGAACGGATCATAATCTTCACAACAAACTATAAAGACAGGCTTGACCCTGCTTTGCTGCGTCCTGGCCGCATGGACATGCATATCTATATGGGATACTGCGGTCCATCTGCATTCAGAATACTTGCTGCAAATTACCATGATGTTGGTGACCATCCTCTCTTTAATAAGATAGAAGAGATGGTCAGAGAAGTAAACATCACGCCAGTACAGGTTGCAGAAGAGCTGCTGAAGGGCGATGATGTTGATGTTGTGCTTCAAAAGCTTCTTGATTTCCTACACCAAAAGAAGGAGGATGAAAATGAAAAAAGCAACTGAAAGAGCTACCTGCTGCAAAGGAAGAGAAAGAAAGCAAGGTAGAAGTGAAAGCTGAGATTGCTGAAACTTACTTGCCTAATCAGCCTTCTTTTCCACCTCCAGTCCCCAAAAACTTCCGTTTTCGTCCACGGATGAGGATCAAAAGACACACCCATCCAGTGTAACTTTTATTTTTTTCCATCTGATATAACTGAAAACTTATTCATCATTTTGATACTATATAAAGATGAAAATAATTAACAGAATGAGGAGTTACCTGTTTGCACAACGCCAATACAAATTCTGCTTGAAACGGAGCTCAAGAATGGGCAGAAACACAGATGCTTTATGAACTTTTGCTCTAGCTCTTGTGGTGTTGTATGAATTCCAACATTAATGTTCTACCATGATATACACTCAGAACACATATAACTGAGACTGAAAAAATATACACCTCAGAACCATTACATGAAGTTATATACTCTATTTCTTAAAGGATAACACTGATCAACAATGTAGAAATTGAGGAAACCGAGAAGGTAGAGCAACAAAAAGAACTTTTCTAGATCATATAGCTCACTATCTACATGTACTCGAAATGCTGAACAAAAACCGTATTCTCAAGGATTCTACTGAAACTCAACTAATAGAAAGATTGGTAGTGGAACTATTATAAAAAAAAATCAACCCTTTGTTCTACTTGTCTTAACATGTAACATAACATCATGATGGTTAGCTTTCAACAACTACATTCCTCTTCAGCTGCAAGAACTCAATCAGACCTTGAAGGGCAACCTCAGCCTCTGCATCATCACTCCTTAGCAACTCCTCCGCAACTTCCGCAGGGGTGACCTTTACCTCTTCAATTAGTTTGTCAATCTCTGCAAACAGTGGATGATCTTCTACCAAAAGGTAATTGTAAGCCAAGGTTCGGAACCCTGATGGACATAGGTATGACATGTGGATGTGCATGTCCATTCTGCCTGGGCGTAGCAAAGCAGGATCGAGTCGGTCTTTGTAGTTAGTAGTAAAGACGATTATCCTCTCATCACTGCAGCTTGACCAGAGGCCATCCACGAAATTGAGTAGCCCTGATAGAGTCACCTGCTGCCCAATAGACACAGTTTTAAGCATTCATTAATTACCCTAAGGTTCTGAAATACTATTGGAAAGACAATTCTTAAAAGCTTGAACACATTATTGAACTTCGAATTAAGTAATTCTACATGCACCAACCATATATCAGACTCTAGAACAACAATGAATCCATAATGATTAACGTATTCAGACATACCTATTTCAATATGCAAATAATGTGTTGTGTAAAGGACATTACTCAAATGAATGCATTGAGATCGATATGAATTGATGCTAGATATACTGAGCAATATCGAACTTTCAGAAAATGATTCCAGATATTCATATATTAGACATACATGATGCATTTGATTCCTCAAGTAATCTATTACGTAAAGACATTGTTCGAAATCAATAACAGAAGCAAGGGATGCAAGCTAGATGCATGAGCAAGAATCAAATTTTTAGAGCACTATGAATTCATGACTCCAGAATACCATATATTTCGACATTTGGATGCATTTGGTTCTATAGAGACAAATCACATTTTTTCTGAATTCAAATCTTATGAAAACAAAATACATAGTAGTAATCATGCAAACAAATAGAGATTAATCAAACTTCTAGGAACCAAAACAACACAGTCACATGGAAGATCAAGGACCAGTTTGAGAACAGTAACCTTGTCCTCCCCAGTATCAGATTCTTGCAATCTGCCGCTGCCATCCCTCTGCTGAAGCTCCACCGAGCAATCAATATCCTCTACAACAAGCACAGACCTACCTGTCATAGCCGCCATCAATGTCCTCAACCCTGCATTGCTACTAACCTCAGCAAGCTCCAGGTAATACAAATCAAATTTCAAGTAATTCGCCATAGCAGCAACCAAGCTCGATTTCCCAGTCCCTGGTGGACCATAAAGCAAGTAACCTCTCTTCCAAGCTTTTCCAATTCTTCTGTAGTAGTCTTTCCTCCCTAAAAACCTCCCCAAATCCTCCACTAGTATTCCCTTCGCTTCCGGTTTCATCGCCATTGTTTCAAATGTTGCAGGGTGATTGAAACTAGCCGAATTCCAACCATTATCTTCATTAGTAAAAATTTTCACTTCCTGTTTTTCCCGCTTGATTTCTTCGGCTCTTGCTAATATAAATGGTAGATAAGAATCAATCGCTAAAGTTTTGTGCTTCCTATGAAACGAAAGCTGGTAAGATCTTGATTCAAACGGCATCGAATTTCCAGCGAGAAAAATTCGACCTTCACGACGGTGAAGAACAGGTTTCTGCGAATCTTTAGAACAAAATCTCCAAGTAACTTTCACACCTTTAAACACATCAGTAATTGGTTCGCCCCGATCAAGAAACACTTCAATCGGTGTTAAGATTGAATCTTTAGCTTCACCAGTGCTTGCTGTTGTTGCTCGGAGACGAGAAGGAGTTGAAGAATGAGTTATAGTAGTGAGATAAGTTTCAACCGAACGGAACAAAGGGTTTGAAGCAAGACCGTGGAACTCGTCGACAGTGATGGTTAGCTGGCGAGAAAGAAGAGAGAGGAGATGGAGTTGAGATTCAGTAGGTATTAGATCGGCTGCGAGATTACGCACTATGATTGCGGCTGTGATTGCTGATGCTGTGCCGGAGATCGCAGTAGTGATCGCACCGATTGTCACCGGCGGCGATGGTGGCGGCGCCGCTGAATTGAAGAATGGGAATCGCATGTTCTCTTTTTTCTTTTTTTCTTTTTTTCTTTCCAAAAGTTTTCTTGTCACTCCTCAAGTAGAAGATAAAGATTGATAATAATTAAAAAAGAAAGAAGATTAATTCTCCGATGTCCTACTTTGGATTTAGTTTTATAAAATTAAATTTTATAAAATTAAAAATTTAATAAAAAATAAAATTTCATAAAATTAGAATTTAAAATAATATATTAAAATAATTTAAATTAAATTTAAAATTAAATTTTAATAAAAATAAAATTCGATATAAAAATAAAAATAAAAATTACAAAGTATTGCTATATCGCTCAGAGATAATCTAACCATTTATTTTTTAATTTTGATTTATACCTTTTGTAATTCTTGCTTATAACTAAAGTATCGTGCTATTATGTGTTTGCTTTCATTGATCTAATGATAAAATTTCTACTCCAAAACAATCTATTATCTATAAGCGAATGAATTCTTACAAAAATGTAAATGTTAAAAACACAAAAGTGATATCTTTTTTCTGACTGCGCAGGTACTTCCAGATTTATTCAGCATTCTACAAAACAACATGCTTCTTCACTGTACCGCAATCTGTCTAGCTCATGATCACCAACAAGAAGATAGCAACTGTGGATCTCACCAACCATGCGTACATATTCTCTTCTTTGATCCAGGAGCCCATGCTCTGCAAAGTAAATGTCACAGAGCTCAAGATGCTATGATGTTATGCAAGCTGAAAGATGAGTGAAATGAGAAGCAATGTAAGATACAGCTGCCATGCAATCGCATTTTGGCACTGATCAGACGTGTTTTAAGTGTACGTCACTAAATTTTATAAATATAAAAAATAAAAAATAAAATTTTTAAAAAATAAAATAAAAGTAGAATTTATTATTTCTGTTGTAATAATTTTTGTAAGTATTTTGAAAATTTTAAAAATATAATTATATTAATAAATATATAGATAAAAAAGTTAGAATTGAAGTTCTGCGTATGAAAATAAAATTTTTATTTTTTATCTTATATAATTAAAATATATAAATTGTTCGAAATTTAAAATTTGGCGATAAAACTAGGTGCGTTTGAAACACGCCCTTAATGGAGGCATATTTTTTTCTTTGCCTGTGTTCCTCGTATATAATACCAAAATGAACTTTGCATATTCTTCAACATGTAATCATTAAGGAACTTATCATGTTTTAGTGCTTTTATCTGAAGTAAGTTATTATCAGTTTCTTTTTTCCTTCAATATTCCTTTTGTGGACATGGATTTCCTTCTACATCTTACTAAAAATCTTAGTTGTAATTAAGTTTCTTTATGGAATGGATTCATGTTCTTCTTCTCAGACTAAGCAAACCTCTACTCATTGGGAGGAAAGAAAAAATGGTGTAAGACTGTTACCAAGTCCGGTAATGGCGCTGGACTTGTTAGATCTGCATCGTCGTTGTCGGGAGTCACAGGTGCAGGTGGACTTGGAACAACTGGTGCTGGTGCTGGTGCATGCTTCTTGTGTTTCTTCTTCTTGTGCTTTTTCTTATGTTTTGAAGGGGCTGGTGCTGGAGCAGGTGTTTCCCCGATCGGAGCTAAAACTGGTGGAATTATTGGAGCAGGCGGCAATGGGGCAGGTGCAGGTGGTGGTACTACTGGAGCTTGAACTGGCGCCGGTGGTGGAGTTAGTGGTGCTGGTGGTAAAGGTGCAGGAGCCACTGGTGGTGGAGGCAATGGCGGTGGTGGTGTTGGGGATGGCAACGGAGGAGGGTTTGTTGACGTTTGGGGCGGTGGAGTAATAGCTGCGGTTGGAGCAGGTGTTGTCGGAGCAGCTGCTGATACTGGAGGGCTCGCAGCTGTAGGTGTTGGTTGCTGAGAAGGTGCAGCTGCTGGTGACTGTGCACTGACATTGCATATGAAATTGCAGAGGGAAGCTGTGATGAAGAACCACATGAAGGAACCCATTGTGAATCTCTATGTCTTGCGAATCGCTCCTTCTTATGAGCTCAAATATATATATATATATATATATAAAAAGAGAAGGTTGTTGGTTGATCTATATTCAAGCAACCATAACTTTCTCCGCAACTCTATTTTTAAAAACGAATTTTATTTAATTATTTAAAAAATAATTAAAAATTTTTATTATGTAAATTTTTTTATATTTTTTTAAAATTATAAAAAATATATTAAAAATATAAATTACTGAGTGAAGCGACATATGACCAAGTACTGATGTTGATGGAGAAAAGGAACCGATTAGCTAGCTAATTTCTGAATATTATTTTGTTGTTGGTATGTAATTTCATGGCTGAACCTGCATGTTTGTTATACCTATCACAAAATTTCTTAGTAGATGACTGCCTTCAGAAGCAAGTATTACGCTTCTATGCTGTTTTTTTTTCTGGTGAAAATTGCTGGCGATGAATGAGACCTTGTGAACTCTAACCTAGATTTGTTTGTTGTGATTTTGAGAAAGATTGGTGTTGATGTTATGCTTGTTTGGTTAATCTCCTATTACCTGTTTCCGAAACATGTTGATATAGATTTGGACACCCTCTTCTATTGCTCAGAAGTATTCGAAGTAATTTTTTAAAATAAAAATATTATTTTATTTTTAAAAATAAATTTTTTATTTAAAATAATAATAATAAATAATAATTAGAATTTTTTATATTTTTTTAAATTTTTAAATAATTTTTATAAAAAATGTTAAAATTTTAGTAGAAATATAAATTAAAAAATTATTTTTTTAAAAAGGGGTTGCCAAACCGTCTTAGAGTTATAGAACGAGTTCTAACAAAGTTCATTTAGGACGTGTTTTGAATATTCATAATTAAATTTTATTAAAATAAAAAATAGAAAATAAAATTTATTGAAAAATAAAGTGATCGTGGAGTTTAATATTTATGTTCTAATAGTTTTTAAAAATATATTGAAAATTAAAAAATATAATTGTATTAAAAAATATATAAATAAAAAAATTAAAATTAGAGTTTCAAATGTAAAAATGAAGTTTTGAATTGTTTGTATAATTAAAATATATGAACTGTTTAAAATTTATAATCTGATAAAAAAATAAAATTACAAAAAATATTTAAAATATGCTCTGGTAATAAAGCAGGCCACATATAGAATTTTAACATTAATGCTGGCTACATTGGCGCAGCTTCGATAAAAATTAATGCTTTTACTATTTTAGTTACATCTTGTAAAACACAATAACTCATTATTTGGGGTTTTCTAAATCTTATGTTTTTTTTCTTGAAAAGATTTCTGCAGGTAGCTTGTGGAGACAATTATCCAAGGAAAACAATGTTCGAGCTGTTAAGTGAATCTTCAACTGAATACCATTCTCCTCCTTCTTTATTTTATTTTATTTTTTTTTTTGTTGTTTTTTCCTAAAGCAACTCGTTCTTGTTTGCTGTTGTTTTAAGTTTTAACTTTTTGTTGTCATACTAAGGAGGCATTTGAAAGTGTTTATAAAATAAAATTTTTTAAAATAAAAAATATTTTTATTTTTTTTGAAAAATGAGCTTTATTTTTTTACTAAAAAAAAAAAAAATATGCAATAAAAAGATCTCATTACATACAATTTTTTTATATTTTTTAAATTTTAAATAATTTTTTTATATACTTATAAAATATGTATTAAAAAATATGAAATGAAAAAAAATTGAAAAACGGCTTTTAAAAAGCTAAACCAAAAGCGCTCTAAATATTTCAAAGAACAGATAGCCGAAACGTTTGGCATTGCTTTTTTTATATGTTTCAGAATACTTATAAAATATATTTTTTAAAATAAAAAATATTTAAAAAATATTTTAAAAAATAAATTTTATTTTTTATTTTAAAATAATACAAATAATTAGAATATATATATATTTTGTATTTTTTAAAATTTTAAATAAAGTTTTATAAAATATTATTAAAATAAATAAATATTAGAGTGATAAACAGTTAAAAAATAATGCCAAATATGCTTTTCAATTTTTAATAACAAATAAAAATATTTAGTAACAACTAAAAAAAATTGAACTCACTTTTAAATTTTATTTTGTTAAGCGACTTATTGAAAACTAAATTCCAAAAATTCACTTAGGAAAAGAAAACACACCTCTTAGCATGCACATATACGTTTGAGATTGTTTATGAAATAAAACTTTTTAAAAATAAAAAGTATTTTTATTTTTTTACTTAAAAAAATAAAAATATATAATAAAAAAATCTCATTACATAAAATTTTTCTACACTATCTAAAATTTTAAATAAATTTTTTAAATATTTATAAAATATATATTGAAAAATATGAAATAAAAAATTAAAAAAAAGTGTTGAGGAAAAGCTAAACCAAACGCCGATAAAGATTTAAAGCACTTTTAAAATGCCAAAAAAATAAAACTTTTTTATGAGAATTTAAAAAAAATTATATGTATAATTATTTTATAATATATAATTTATCATAGGCATTGTAAATGCGTTTGGCTTAGCTTAAAGAAAAAAGTAGTTTTTTAATTTCTAATTTTATATTTTTAAATATATATATTATAAGTATTTAAAAAATTTATTTAAAATTTAATAAAAAATTTTATGTAATTAATTTTTTTATTATATATTTTTAATATTTTCTTTAAAAAAGAAAAACTTATTTCTTAAAAAAAATAAAAATATTTTTTATTTAAAAAAATTTTATTTCAAAAACACTCTCTCCATAATTAAATCGATTCTGTCATAACTTGCTTTATTTCGTCAAAAATTCACATTCAAACTCATTACAAATGCAATCAAAGATAAAAATTCAACTTATTTTTTAAACTCATTTTAAAAAAATGCCACCTGAGTGAATCCTGATTATGCACAGAATGATTGACCAATTTTGGTTGTAAAGCTGAGTTAATTAGTTACATAAATTATAATTAACATAAATAATGAAGAATTAAAAAGAGAAACTAAAATACTTTAAAAATGTGGATTGGACCCGAAATTGATTCAGTAGAACTTTTAGACTCGGTTATGATTCGACTGCAAATATTTTTGATGGGCCCCACATAAGCTTTGCAAGCAACTCCTCGTCTTTCCCATCTCTCGCCGCCGAAGCTCGAAGCAGAGAAGAAGAGCAATGGTGAGGGCTTATGGTGTAAAAGTTCGAAAACCAAAGAAGAGAAATAGAATACAAGAACAAGAATCAGAAGAAGAACAGCAAGAAGATGAAGAATTAGTTCAAGCATCGAACGGAGAAGAAGGAACTGAAGCAGTGAGAGATGAACAAGTGGAGGAGGAGGAGATCGTGGGGTTGCCTGTTCAGAAGCCTATAGATAGCTCGAAGAAGCCTGGAGTTATCTTTGTACTTGAGAGAGCATCACTTGAGATCGCCAAAGTCGGAAAGGTCAGATATTTCAGCTCTGTGGTTTGGATGTAGCAGTTCAATTTGATTTATGATTCTGAATTTTGTGTTCAACTGAAGACGTCTGGGTTTTTTGGTTTCTGGCATCTACTTCAGTTGAAAAAGTGCGATCTTTGAGGTGTATGAATTTTGTAATGTTTCGATTGATTTGTGTTTCTGATTTGTTTCTCAATTGGGGTAGTTTGGTTCATGGGTTTTTTGGTAGGGATATTTGTTTTTTTTCTTCTAATCAGTTGGGAAGGTGTGATCTTTGTGCTTTATGATTATGAAAATGCTTGATTTGATTGGATTTGTGTTCAGTTGAAGGGGAGTACTATGACATTAAAGAAGTTTGATAGGGTTTTAGTAACTTTGTTTTGTTCTTTCATTCCATTGAAAAGGTATGATCGTGGACTTTGATTCGGACTCTGATTTGTGTAGTTGGAGGGAGTTTGGTGTTGAATGATGGAGTTTTAGTATCCATGTTTTGCTTTTCTGTTCATTCGCATTTGTTTATGTAAATTGTTTCAGGATTTTCAACTGTTGAGCTCAGACAAGCATGCAAATTACCTGAGAAAGCATGACCGCAAACCTGGTGATTATAGGCCGGACATCATTCACCAGGCAAGCTTGTCTAATTGCTGTCTTTATCTTCTGTTGCTGTAGGATTACTCCCAAATAACTTCATATTTACATCCATATGGTTACCACTCTATGTTAAATCATGCTAGTGACCGTAGTATTAGAAGTCATTGTGCTCCCGTCTTGATACGGTAAGATATCAGGCAGAGTTGATGGGTTTACATGGCATTAACATACTGTTTACAATGGTTGTCTGTTTTGGAATTCAGAACGTTTAATGGCCTATGCAACAGCTCCCTTATAATAGAACGTGGGTTTTGGTTGTAGTCCAAACAGCGGAAGGGGAAATATTAGAAGATTGCTAATATGCCACCATTTAGGTGCTTCTTTGAGTCGTACACTCTTAATGGTGAATAATACATGATTGCTTCTAGGTTTTGACAAATGTAACTGCTCATTTTGGAATTACTTCATATGACTGATGTTGCACACTGAGATTTGATTTTGTCTGCACCGGTAATTGCTATTTGTTTGTCTAGGCGCTTCTTACAATATTGGATAGCCCTATAACAAAGGCAGGAAGGTTGCAGGCATTATATGTGAAAACTGAAAAAGGAGTTCTTTTCGAGGTTAAACCTCATGTTCGGATGCCTCGAACTCTCGACCGCTTTTCTGGTCTAATGTGTAAGCATTATTAGGCTTAAGCTTGATTCGGCAAACATTTCTTTATCAGTTTGAGAGGTCAAATGACAATTGGCTGTTGCTTCTCATATTTACAGTGCAGCTGTTGCAGAAACTAAGTATTCATGCAGCTGGGAAGCGGGAGAAGCTCCTAAAAGTGATAAAAAACCCTGTTACACAACATTTACCTGTTAGTTCTCAAAAGATAGGTAAACAAATGCCTCTCTGTTTCAAAGTGGTACTCAACTGTTTTTAAGTACATAGTGACAAATCTTGTGCACATTCAGGCCTTTCTTATAGTTCAGAAAGGATGGTTCCGATATGGGACTTTGTTGCTGCTGCAAGTGATGATGCTCCGCTTGTATTTGTGGTAGGTTATGTTAGGATTGATAGATTAGTGATGATTGACGCTTCTTTCCCCACTTTAACCATATTTTACCTATTTCCAGGTGGGTGCCATGGCTCATGGGCAGATCACTCGGGAATATGCAGATGATTTTATATCAAGTAAGTTCCACTTGTATTTATGCATAAGATTGTCTCAAATGGTTTTCCAATTGGTTGCTTTAGTAAAGAAATTTAGGTCCTCTCAAGTCCTACAGAAACTTTTAAACGGCTTACTAGCTATAAAATTAAGGATTGGTGTCTAGAGTTGCATGACCTAACCTTACATGCCATTTTTGTAGTGAAACATGTATATATAAGTTGAAGGCTTATATCTGTATAGTGGTGATTTTAAGGCAAAAGCAAAGCATAGAGACTAACAGTATGTAGATACTAGCTTGAACTCCAACACTTGGCTTATACCCTACTGGACATGAATTATGAATTAACATCTTTTTCTTCTGAGATTGCTGTCACATCCATATCTATATCTATATATATATATATATATATGGATCATAACTTATAGTTCTTTATATTCAATATATTCAATGTGGAGATTGAGTTTGGAGCAATGTAAGTGGAGCAGTGCCCTATGGTGCCTCTATCCCCGTCCTATGTATATATACATTCGTAAATTTTCTTCAAGAACCATCTTAACTAAGTCATTTATCTACATGCAGTTTCAAATTACCCGCTCAGTGCCGCATGTTGTCTATCACAAATATGCATGTCGTTGCAGCAGAAATGGAAAATCGTCTGATAACATTGAACGACACAAGCTCATTCCCTTCGTGGCTTCTAGAATTTCGGATACTCTCCCCACATCATATTCAAACGGACAAGGCTTTAGTTGTTATTTAAGCTCCATTTTGTTAGCCTGTTGGTTAAAATTTATCAAGCTATCATTGTTCAAAGCTTCACAATGCCTCTTATTGTTGGCACTTTGCTGTAGTATGTTACTGTAAAGGCTGTAGGATTCCTTGCTTATATTGGGCATTACTTCTTTTGAAAGTTTACTTGAACAATCTCTGCCTTTGATAGTTCACGTTGATGACAATTCATGTTGTAAAGTAAGCATATCAGAGAAAATTCTTTTTCAGATTCTAATATTTGGCTTAGTGTCTGTTTAGCATTATTTATAAACTTAATCTTATTCAAATTTTTTATAAAAAATAAACAGTGAAACGTAGAAGTAAGTTTATAAAAAACTTATTTCTAAAATAGATTATTAAAAAGTGAGTTTGTGACGAATAAATTTTATAAAAATCATACAGTTTAGTGAAAATGTGCAAATGGGTTTTAATTTGTAGAAGCCCAATTCATAACTAGTAGTTGGATCCGATTTGGATTCAAGTCCGGACCAGAAGGTACTTAAGCCATTTGTTTTCATTCAAGCCCATAGGAATTGAGATACCAAGAAAAAAAATATTCAAACCGGAGTCCTTTAATCCAACGGCTTAGATTTCATCTCTGTCATCTTGATTTGTGGTCGTTTCTGTAACTCCTCTCTCTCTCTCTCGCGGCCTACGCAACGAAACACAAAAGCAGAACCAGCAACAATAACAACAAATTAACACTCCCTCCCTTCTCCTTCTCTCTCTCTCTCTCTCTCTCTCTCTCGCTCTCTATCTCTCTCTCTCTCTGATCAACAATCGACCCCTTCGCTTCCTATCGCTCGCCGATAGAGAGAGGTCGCCGGCGTTCGTGTTGCTTACGCTGCCTTGCCGCAGGGCTGTGGGAAACGAGATCTCCATCGCTTGCTTCTTCTGCACCCATTGACCAGAGGAAGCCTGCAATCTTTCGTTAGAGAGAGGAACGCGCGATTGAAAGACTTCTGAGTTTGTTGCGATTGGTGTGTTGGTTGTGGGAGAAGAGATCGGTCTCGTCGGCGGGAAACGGTGGCGGCGTGGCTGGGGATTTGATCGGGGCGAGAGAAGATTGTGTTAGGAAGAATGAAGCGGGGAAGAGAAGAAGCGTTGGTTGGAACGCAACACCACCACCACCATCACCAACGAAGCCCCGCTACTCCTGCTGCTGCTATCAGACACGATCCGTCTGTTCCTGTTTCTGTTCCTTTCCCTCTCCATCTATGTCTGTCTGTTTATTTGCGTTTGTGTGCTTCTCTTGATTTGATTGGATATAGAGTCTGATATCTGCTCGAGTGCTCGTCTTTGATTTTTGTTTTCGTTAAAAAACATTTTTTAACGATTTATTGTTTGGTGTATTTCATGAGGATGCATATTGTTCATTTCTGGGCATGTGAATGTTTATCATCTGGTAAAAATTTGATTTTGTGTTCCTCTTTTCAAAGCTCGTAGTTTTTTCTCTGTTTTTTTTTTTTAAATTTAAAATTTATATTTTTTAATAATTTTTATGTAAACAGGAATCCAGTCTTATAAAGTGATTTTTTTGTGCGTCTTCCCTTTGGATCGACTTTTTTTTTAAAACTTAGCCGTACTTATTCTGAATAAGAATTTTTCATAGTGATGTTCTTGTGAATCTTCACTGCTGTGGGTGAAAGATATTTTTTTTGCCCCTACTTTTTCATTATTATTTGGAACACTGATTCGTCCTTACTCTTCTTTCTGTGTGCTTCTACCTAAAGTTACGGAACTTGTTTGATGCATGTAAATCGTTTTTGTCCTGTAGCATATTCTGGAGTATGTAAATTTGTTTTTTTTCAACTAATTGCCAGAAGTTCTTGGTTTTTTAAGGCCCAGGCGTACTCCTACGGAGGCTGCAGCCACCAGCCAACCTCACCGAGCACCGTCAAATGAGGCTGCTCTGGAATACCTTAATGAAGTCAAAGAAACATTTCAGGATAGAACGGAAAAGTATGGCGAGTTTCTCCAGATCATGAAGGATTTCAAGAGCGGGAGGTCTGATCCTGATTATTTTCTCCTTGCGCTTTCTGTTGAACTTCATTCCTTAAATTAGTTTGCTGACAAAATTCATGATGCTACAGCCTAAACACCCCAGGTGTCATTGACAGGGTGAAAGAGTTGTTCCAAGGCAATAGAAGGTTGATCCTAGGGTTCAATAACTTTTTACCGAAAGGTTATGAGATCACACTCCCGTCTGAAGATAAGAAGCCTGTGGAGTTTAATGAGGCCATCGTTTTTGTTAACAAAATTAAGGTATAAGTGATACTGCCACAATACTTGGACTCTTGTGAATGTTGCTGCAATTGTGACCACCAGGTTTCTGCATTGTCTTGATAGCTGATTGTAGGAATATATCCTCATCTGTTCTAAAAACTATGTGGTATATATAGTATATTGGAGGTCAAATTAAATGTTGAGCTGAAATGTCTATGATTATTGGATCTTCTTCTAATGTTTTTGCAGGCAAGGTTCCAGAATGATGAACATGTCTACAAGGCATTCTTGGACATCTTGAATATGTACAGGAAGGAGCACAAGTCAATTCATCAAGTCTACCAAGAGGTGTTGTGTTAGATTCAAATGTTTTTGAAGTAATGTTCTTTTTGCAATATTAGTTGACTCGATGAATCGATGATGTTTCTCCTAGGTGGCAGGTCTTTTCAATAAGCATAATGACTTGCTGGAGGAGTTCACACACTTCTTACCTGATGCCTCAACAGGAATGTCTCCACACCCCTTTACGTCCAATAGACACTTTTATAGGAAGGATGAGAGAAGCCACATGGAACCACCAACTAGGCATGCTAATGGGGACAAGGTTTGGTCAATATGTTTTGGTGTCCTAAATACTATTTCATGTGGAAATGCGTCATCCTATAGCTGACTTACGCTTAGTAAATTCTTGGTTTCTTACAGATCAATTAAGTAAAATCCAATCATTCTAATTGAAAAGTTCTATTTGAGATACTTGAATGTTAAGTGTTTTGATGTTTTCTTTTTTTGTCATCTGCCGTAGCTTCAATAGATAAAAGGGGTAGAGAGAATGATCGCTGATGATCAGGGGATTTATATAAAAGTTTTTTATGCTTTACAAAGCGAAAACCATAAGGCTACTTCATTATAGAAAAGTACCTCTTGATTGAGTGAAAATTCTAAGAGGCTCACAGAGTTTCTAAACTCTAATTGTTTTATAGTGCTTCTAAATTGACTAGAACCTATCTTATATTAATTTTTAGCGAAATTGGTAGCATTAGGGTGTGATTTCAATCAGATGAGTACTAGTGAAAACAAAAAAAACCTATAGACACAAGCGACTGGAATTTTTTTCCCTGCTGGCGTGAATTTTTCTTAGAATAAGCCTGTGTGAACTGTTTAAGCCTTTTTACACCAATGCTCTCATGTGCGGTTAATGTTTCTTGATATTTGTCTAAGAAAATTGACATTTTGCTGGGTGGTTGCGGAAATAGGAAATTTAGAGGGTTTAGTTCATTTATCTTCTGATTGGTTTTGTGGATAGTCAAGCTTCTGCTTCACTATCTAGTGTGCTCATGCAGCACTTTAGTTTTTAAGTTTTCAGTAGATTGTCTATTTGTGGATGTATTTATGAAGAAATTGCTGGTAGTATCAGCACAGATTGGGACTAATGATTAATTGCTTGATATGTAGAGGGAAAGAAAGTACCATCTTGATGCTGATCGTGACATAAGTGTCAATCGTCCTGAACAAGATTTTGAGAAGATGCAAAGAAATGTTGACAGAAAGGATTCGAACGATTGGATAAATTACAACGGGAATGTTGATTTGGAATATGCACAGTGCAAAACCAGACTCTCTAGAAGGTTTGATGATTCTGGAACTGCACAATGCCATCAAGATGGGAAAGGCATTGAAAAACTTGGAGGTTGTGGCATTTCAACTGTCTGTCTGGATGAAAGTATTTTGAAGAGTAAGTGCTTTTTATTTGTAAGGCAGAATTTAACTTCTCTTTGTAACTTTAATGAAGCTTAAGAAGCTCCTTGAACATGGTGTTTATCTGATCATTATTTTTTGGCTAATTTTTTCTTTAATAGTGTCATATGGAAAATGATATTTACCCATCTTAAAACATTAAAATAAATACATTTATATTCTTGTGCAACATACAGGATGTACTTCTCTTTTAAGTTATCTTTTGTTTGGATGCTGCAATTTATATCTATGATACATCTTATTTAAAATATTCTAAAAATCATGCTATTCTTGTCTGGTAGAATGACTCATCTATTCCAACATGAAATGTTATCAATTTCTAATGCGAATGTGATCATTTTTCATCCATTCACATAAAGATATTGTTCAATGAATTTTGTACTAGCAAGTTAGAGTCTTTTTATAGTTTGTTTTGATCTTTAAAAAGAAAACAATCTGCTTGGAGGACTAGTGACTGTCATTTCTCATGAAGGGTACTGCACTCTAGAAATGGTTGGGGACAATCAATAGGCTTCTTTTATTTATTTATAAATTTAGCTGTTATAGGATGTGATATTTTTTGACATATGTCATATTTACTAATGCGGTAAGGAATTAAAAGAAACAGTAGTTACTATTTTACTATTGGTATGGGTTATGGATTCATTAATATTATGGAAGTTGGTTAGATGCTTAGCTTCTTGCAGGGAAGCCTCTAGTTAGGTAAGTAAAACATTGGCATTACAGGTACTATCTAGGGTAGATCTTAGAGCACTGGACCCATCATAGACTCAAACTGCTGGTCCTATTGTCTTTGTTCTGATAGATGATAAACAGTGTCCTGATAAAATTGATTTCATGAGTACCCTCTTTTCCTTCTCAATAATGATCTCCTCAAAACTCATGAAGAGTAAGGAAGGGAGGCCTTATGGATACCACCATGGCTCTGGATGTGTGCAATCATTCTTTTGGATGTCGAGATGGCCTTAAAAGAGCCTCCTCCAAGAGCACGAATAGCAATCATATCTTACGGATTGTTGCTTTGCTGTGTGCAGATGAACAAAGACAGTATTGCTGTGAGTTGTTTGGTGAAGGACATTGCCCATTAGCTGTAGCTTGAATTTGAAGTACTCTTGAATTCCAAACCGATAACAAATGAGTGGTATTTATGTGCTAGGACATTGACTAAGTAAGTGGTACTTTATGTGCTAGGACATTGCGAATATGGTTACTTACCTGAAAATCAGTTTGAAGTTTCTAATGATATTTTGGCAACCTTTTATGAATGTCAGCTTTCTGCATAGCTTCCACACAGGTGTTATTATTATTATTATTATTTTGGGTTGACTGAAACTATACACCTGTAATCTGGATGAGCCATCTGATTGATTCCATGTAACAATTGTTGCACTCTCCCATTGACGTTTTTAAACTGACTAATGCAGGATACCATGCAATGATGATTATTTATGAGGTATTTCTTGTAATGTCTTATTAAGTCGTGTTGAATGCATATTTCAATTGCAGATTCGTACCCCTTTGGATTCAAGTTCTGCAGGAAAGTTAGAGACAAATTGCAACCAGCTGCTTATCAGGAATTTTTGAAATGCCTTCATGTGTACAGCTCAGACATAATCAGTAAAAATGAACTGAAAAGTCTGGTAAATTTGTTCTCCACCTTTGAGCTAAGCTTGCTTCTATGGTTTGACTATTGGAATGGTATATAAAACTCTTGAAAGATGATGCAATGAACTGGTTCCTGCCTGTTGTTTAGTCCATGATATTCTTGTGTTCTTGTACACAATATATGGGTATCAGGTCATATCTTTCTCAGAAATATAACGTCATACAGTTGATCAGGTTTCTTCTTGTATTGTGTGTTATTTTAGCCATTTCAAATGCAAAACCAACTTAGCAAAAAATTTGACATGGGGCAATTTAATTGGAGAAACAATATGCTTTTCACTTGCAACCTTTCCTCCCTGCTGGCTTTACCATAAAGTACATAAATAAAAAAGCTATTCTCTGGGAATCTTTCATTTTTGTTTGTATTTCTGTTCATAGTGCTCATATGCAGTTCTTTGTTTGGGTCTTTCAGGTGACCGATGTTCTTGGGAAGTATCCAGATCTGTTGGATGGGTTTGATAAATTTTTTGCATATTGTGACGATACAGGTTTTTTCTAGAATCTCTATATTCTTTTCTTTAGTCAACCATGGAATATACGGAGTTCAAGCACACAGCTTTGCTAATTGAATCTCCTTCTGCAGATGGGTTCCTTGCAAGCATTTTCAGAAAAGGTTAGCAAAGAAGTTCTTATATTACGCCTATATAAGAATTGGTTTTTTCTTTACTTTTGATAAAGAGCTTATCAGTAGAGCTGAAATGAGAATTTAGTTGTGCTTGTTATACTGGTTGTATATTTTATTTGTTGACATGCAGGTGCGCCTTTGAAGGCGGATGAAAAAGACAGAAACAGGGAGATTGAGATGGACGATGTAGAGAGAAATCGAGATAGGGATAGGGGCAATGAAAGAGACACTCTTGACAAGCGTACACCCTTTGGTTCTAAGGATATGACTTGTAACAAGTCCCCTCTTTCAACAAACAGAGACAAACAACATTTGCACAAACCAATTTCAGAACTTGATCTCTCAGACTGCCCACGTTGTACCCCTAGCTACCGGCTTTTGCCAAAGAGCGTAATTACTATTTTGAACACCTTACCTTTGTTGTGGTTTTAAGGAATTTCATGCTCAACATATTTTTATTCTTCATGACAGTATGTCAGTTCCCCTGTAAGCCACAGGACTGAGCTTGGTGCGGCGGTTCTTAATGATTTGTGGGTTTCAGTAACTTCAGGAAGTGAGGATTATTCGTTCAAGCATATGCGAAAAAATCAGTATGAAGAGAGCTTGTTTAGATGTGAAGATGACAGGTAATGATGCTATTACTATTCATTGACATACTAATGTTTACACATTCATGTAGTTATGTATAATAGATAACCTTTTGGAGCGAATTTTGTAGCTTATAAGCTACTCCTGGTGAAGTATAAATTGGTATGCTAAGGTTTTTTAGTAACACTTGCCACTGGGATAGAATGATGAAACTTTGTTGCACTAGTTCACTAGTATTTCTTGGAAGCTGGGTTCCTTATAATTTCGTTGGCAATCAACTTTTTCTTATAAAGTGGTCAAAGTATCCTGATGTCTATGTAGTTTTATATGAGCAAATTTTGGTCAGTGATGATGTTAGCAGTTGTAAGGAGCGGATGCTAATCCTGCACAAATTTATTAAGTGGGCCTGGCCTGGTAGGGGAAACTAAACTTTAAGTACTTCTTAAGAGAAAAAATGCTTAAATAGGACGGTTTTTCGTTGTCTGTTGGGCGCCAAGTTGACATCGTCTAAGTGGTCAATTTTGCTAAACCTTGTCTATAGGCATGGATATTGCAAAGAAGTGAGAAGAAGGTGTAGACCTATGAAATGGTACTTTTTACAGTCGACTTGGTGCCAGTGTTGTTTGTCTCTGCGTCATCAGTCAACTTTAGAGTAGAAAAGATATCCCTTGGTTGTCATTGTTAGTGAAGGTCCAAAAGAGGGTCAAAATGCAACCTTTGCTCTCTCATGAATTGGATTTCATGATATCTTGTTTTATTTCTTCTCATGTTTATATTTAATTTCGTTCTTTCATGATGATGTAGGTTTGAAATGGATATGTTATTGGAGTCAGTAAATGCTACTACTAGGAGGGTCGAAGAACTATTATGCAAGCTGCAGGATAGTAGCAAGCTGGAAAATGAACTCCACCTGGAAGACCACTTTAACTGTCAGTCTGACTAACATTCTTACATATGATTTTTTTTTTTGGCTTTCTAGAAAACTCCCATCTTCCCTGACTAAATTGAAGCTTTGTTACCTATATTTTGAGTAGCTCTGAACCTGAGATGCATCGAAAGAATATATGGTGATCACGGGCTTGATGTTTTGGAAATTTTGCGAAAGAATGTGAGCCTTACACTGCCAGTCATACTGACACGTCTGAAGCAAAAGCAAGAGGAGTGGTTGAGGTGCCGCTCAGATTTTAATAAGGTTTGGGCTGAAATTTATGCGAAGAATCATCATAAGTCACTTGACCATCGGAGCTTCTACTTCAAGCAACAGGATGCTAAGACTTTGAGTGCCAAAGGTACATGATTACATCCCAGTTTAGATAAAGATAATAACAATACTGAATTTACATTCCCATCAAATTTACCTTTCTTTTTTGGAAATTTTATATCCTTTTGTATCATCAACTTTTTAGCTATGCGTTTGTGAATTTTTATTGGTTTCTTTTTCTCTTCCAAATCAATCTGCATCGAAATTATACGATCTAATCATATCTTTATTATTAGGCACATTATTTACTACTGAAGGTGAATAAACAATTGTATGTTTTAAAGTAGTTTAGGCTCCTCGTGGCCATCTCTAAGTTGTTGAAATAGCTTCTGTGCCATCTATTTGTATTAAGGGCTTTCTTTTTATGTAGGTATTTGTCTCGGAGCATGTTTAACATTAGAACCTAAAATTAATTTGTAGTTTATCTGACTTTGTTTGCTTCTAATTTGTAAACATTGGCTTTTTATTCTTTTTTATGTGCAGCTTTGGCTATGGAGATAAAAGAAATAAATGAGAAGAAGCCTGTGGAAGATGATACGCTTTTAGCAATAGTGTCTGGACAACGGCATCCTGTTAACCTTGATTTGGAGTTTGACTATGTAGATACAGATATACATGAAGACCTATATCAAATCATCAAATACTCATGTGAAGTGATTCGCTCATCCACAGACCAGGTGGACAAGGTGATGAGTGTATGGACAACCTTTTTGGAGCCTTTTCTTGGCATCCCTCCTAGACCTGAAGATACTTCTGGTAGTGATCAACTTGTGAAGACAAAAGATCAAGCCATGAAAATTGGCGAGGAATATGAGAATGAGATCAATGACGTTGAGCAGAAATCACAGGAAGTGATGAGTTTGGCAAATGGTTGTAGAACATCAACAGGTAATGCTTTTGGAAATACATTGTGCTGCTATCCAGAAGCAATAGCATGTCTTCAGTTTCACTTACTAGAGAAGATAATACTGCTCTGTATCTTACTTGTTGTCTAAAATCATAGGACAAACTGCAGGACTTGAACGTGTTGACGATCTAACATACTGCAACTCTACTGTGGACATTTCTAGTAAAGATCCTGCATCGGGTTTGTATTCTTGCATCTTGTTTTTAGGGGGTTTTCAGTTTTTTTCCTTCTTACAGTTAATGGTCAGGCCTTCCCTTATCTATGCCATTTTTCTGTTAGGTTGTAGTCTGACCTCTTCACTGTCTAGTGGTGCTGTTCGTGAGGCACTTCCAGATCTTCGAAATGGCCAAGTTCTTTCCTCTGCAAATGTAAGAATCTCATTTTGCTGTCTTTTGATTTTCTCTTTTGTGTGTCTTAGTTGTATATTTTGTTTCTTTTCCGGCTTTGAAAGGTTTTTCAGCTAGCAAGATTCTTTCTTTTGTTAGGTAGCTCCAGTTATATTAGGGATCAGTCCATCAACCTTTACTGTCAAAGTTCATATTGTAGGTTTGTTAGTTGAATTCAACCCTTTTCAATATTTACTCTTATGACATCTTTCTCGGACATGTTGGGAATCTAACAACCGTTGAATTATGACTGCATTAGTTCAAAAATCCTTATGCTAGAGAATACCTTGATTTCTAACATTAAGGAAGAGCTTGTCACCAGCCAAATACCTTAGAGTCATTGTAGTCAGAGTTGAACTGAAAGCCCTTGCATAGTTATGAACGATTGGGTGGGTTCTCTCTAGGGGAATAAGAAAAGGAATTGTAAAAAGGGCTGTAAACCAACCAAAGCCATGCAAGTTTGCTTCTTCCAGACTTGAGCATGACCTGAAACTTGGTTTGAGCATTGAACTATGTGGTTGGTTTCAGAAGTGTTTGGTATTGGACATGCAGTGTTGCAAGGTATGGGGGTTGGATTTGGCATTTATATGGCAATTCAGGAAGAGAGTCACAAACCTTTTTGCAAAACAGCAGCATATTAGAGTAACTGTTTACATCTTTGTTCTACTTTCCTCACGTAATGGGGAAGCTCAGTGTACTGCACTTTGTGGAGTATGGTTATGTAAATTATCACCAATGCATCATTTGTATCTAGACCATTTACAGATTAGTCTTACTGCACATATTTCTTTAGATCCTTAAAGGTGATAACATACTCAATCCATCTTGTGCTTTCACATTCATGAAACCCAAAAGAGGTGAATAATGCTTCATCAAGTGCAACGGAAGGGAAGTTGTCAAATCTAGAGTATAGCATCTAGAGAAAAATACTCAGTTTAGTGGTCAATATAACTCCAGGGCCTTAAACAAAGTTGGAGATGATTGAACAAAGTGTTTTCCTTTTTGTGCCCTTTCTTTGTTACACTGTTCGGTTTGAGAGTAGTAATAGCTAGAAACTGCAGATATTTAAAACGATTTACTTGTTTAGAGATGGTGAACAGGTGTTTTCTGCTTCAACTTTTTTTTTCGTTGAATTACGAAAAAATGTTAATCTATGGGAATAACCAAAAATCAAGATTGATGTTGATAAATCTGTTGTTCCCGTTTATTGTTAAGAAAATAATCTAATGATATATTCAGTGATGCACCTAATAGCTAATCTAATTTGTGTTCAGTATGTATTGACTTTAAGATTGGCCATGACCAGTTTGTTCATTCTCCTCAATATACTGAGAACAGGCCTCAAATTATTTCCTTTTACGGAACTGTATATGCTTATTGATATGGAGTATTGCACTTATTATAGCAAATCGCATTCAACTTATTCATAGTCTTATGCTGTTTTATGATTCCGACATTTTTGAGATTACACAGATCAATCCAAAAACTTATCCTCCCACTCTGTTTCCAGGATGAGGATGATGTAAAGGCATCGCCATCTGCTGATGGCGGCTGCATTAACGAAAGTGAGAAAGCTTTTATACTTGACAAAAGTGTTGCTTACCTTGATGAATCAAATGTGGAGAGAGAAGAGGGTGAATTGTCACCTAATTGTGATTTTGAAGAGGATAGTTTTGAGGCTCTTGAAGATGGAAATAATCATGTGGATTCCAAATCTAAGGTAGGTTCTCCTTGCAAGCAGTATCTAGTTGAAGATGGAGAAGTGATGAAGGTAGCACAAGACAAGAATGGTGGTCCTGATGTTAATGGTGAGGGCACTACCCATAGATCTAGAGAAAGTAGTGAGAACGCATCTGAGGCTGGTGACGAGGTTTCAGGCAGTGAACCTGGGGATGCTGAGGAGTGCTCTCCTGAAAATCAAAATGAAGATGCTGAGGAAGATGTGGAGAGTCAGAAGGCTGCAAGTGAGAATGATGCAGAGGAATCAGGCGATGCAAATGGAGAATTGGCATCATTGCCAGTGTCAGAACGGTTTCTGCATACTGTAAAGCCTCTTTGCAAGCGTGTGCCTGCAGCTTTCCATGATAAGGAGAATAAAGGCTCAGAATTACTTTATGGAAATGAATCCCTTTACGTGCTTTTCAGGCTTCACCAGGTTACATGCATTTTCTACTTGATCATCTGCACATTAATGCCCTCACTATAGCCATAACAAGTTACTTATCGTGTTTCTAATCATTTACTTCTTTAGGTTGTCCTAAGTTGTTTATTTACTATTTGGTTTTGCACATTTATGTTCTTTCCTCTGTTTCTTTTCCAATTTATATAGAATCCAACAAGGATTGATATCTTAAGATAATGAAACCCCCTCTGTAGCTATAGGCTTTCTTCTTTATTTTTAACAATTCGGCTAAGCAAGGAAAAGTTGAAGAAATCGCTGGAAATTAAAGTTAAAAACTGAAAAATAACAATAAACTTCTCAATGGGTTCTTCCTAGCACGTCCATTCATTTATAACCATAGTGTTATAGAGTCAGCTAGAGTTCCTACCATATTAAAATACTTTCATAAGACAAAGAAACCTAGATAGTTTGGAAATCAGGAACTTGGCCTTCCTAGTTTGGGCAAGTGCTGCTGATGCGGTTGTCAGGTAACCGAGTCTAAGTGACCCGGTTAACTTGAGCCCATCCAATGCATCCTGGCTGTCCAAACCTTGGCATAATGTGGTTCGAGTTGCCTGGAATAGCTGCAGAGGCTTAGGAGTGAAGGAAAGCTCTCTGGTTGCATTTGCCAACTTTTACCAAGCATGGGTACCTATGGAGTGCGCCAGGGTTGAGCTGGGGCACCCAGCGCCTGCGCCTGGGTAATGCCCGGGTGTGCCTGGGCGCTGCATCTGCTGCAGCTGCGGCACACACGCCTTCATCAGCTGCATCCAAGGCAGGTGCTATGCCCTGCCACACTTCCGTGCACGAGTAGGCATGGATCCGGCATTCAATCGTTATTGATCTTTTCCCAACTTCAAACAAAAAGGGATTTCTATCCTCTATGCCTGTGTATAAAAGACATTGAATGTTATGATCCTCCATTTTGCAAAAGACGGGCACCTTATATTATACAATAAAAGAAATGCTATTCCAGACCAAAGATCACTTGCGGCTGTCTTTTAAGAATTGCTAGCATATATGTTATCTTCCTAAAACATATTTCTTGTCTCATTTTGCAGACTTTGTATGAGAGGATTTTATCTGCAAAAAGAAATTCATCCAGTGCTGAAAGGAAATGGAATACTTCTAAGGATGCAAGCCCTTTAGATTTATATGCCAAGTAATATAACTCTAAGTACAGACCTTGTTTTTATTGCAAGTAGCACCATTTATATCACCTTTTCCGATTTGCAGATTCAAAAGTGCTTTATACGATCTACTTGATGGATCTGCTGACAATACCAAGTTCGAAGACGACTGCCGTGCTATAATTGGAACACAATCTTATCTGCTTTTCACATTGGATAAGTTGATTTTCAGAATAATTAAACAGGTATTAAATATTGCGATTAACAGGTTAAGTTTGAATTAATGCCTGTGATATGATCTGCTAGTTAATTGTCCTGTTTTCAGCTTCAACTAGTTGCTTCAGAAGACATGGACAATAAAATTCTTCACCTATATATGTACGAGAAATCAAGGCAACCTGGAACCTCGTATGATATAGTATACTATGAGAATGCCCGTGCACTACTTCAAGATGAGAGCATGTACCGTATTGAATCTGTAAGTTTTGTAGCGACTTATGTGAAATGTCAACAGTTTCAAAACGATATATCTTTACAATATTATAAACTTACCGTCCAACATTTTCTTGTAGTTTTTGAAACCCACCAGACTGTCAATCCAGCTAATGGACCATGGGCACGAGAAGCCAGATATGAGCCCTTCCTGCATAAAGCCTAATTTTGCTTCTTATCTTTATAATGACTTTCTTTCCAGTACTAGTAGTTACAAGGAGGTTCCTGGAATCTTTTTGAGAAGGTAAGAATGCAGTTGAATTGACATGTAAGACAGACTTGGTGTTGGTTATTATTTTAACAAGAGGTATTTTTGTGCAGGAACTTACAAAAGCATGAAGAGGATGATGAGTACACTGCTATTTGTAGGGCCATGGAGGGAGTTCAAATGAACAATGGCCTGGAATGCAAGATCTCTTGCACCTCATCTAAGGTATCAATAGGTTCTTCTTCACGTCTACATAAGCTTTGTGTTAACTTTTTAACACTGGCTGTTTGCTGCAGATTTCCTACGTTTTGGATACAGAAGATCACTTTCATCGCATGAAAAAGAGAAGTCGATATGCATACAGGTCTTCTTCGTCATGTTCATATCAGGCAAATTCAACAAGAATCCAAGAGTTCCATCGATTTCTATCTAGATCCTAGTTTTCAGCCCTCATAGTAAGGTGTTTTTCTAAACCTTGGATCAACTTCTAATGGCAGTTAAACATTATGTTAACTGCAACAAATGTTTATTAGCTTAACATGAGATGCACATTTCCTTAGAAGGCAGATCATACATCACATTACTATTGTAGTTTATGATCATTTTGATGATTGGTATGCTTGGTGGGTTTTTTAGGGGATTGTTATAAAAGCTTAGATGCAACAGCGTGATGGCTAGAATGACTAGGAAGTTGCACTTCTTAACACAAACTGTCCTCTGTACCAACTAGATAGAGGACTGCATACATGCATCAGGACAAGATTGATACCATCGAATAAGAGTTCTGAATATTATTAGAGATGGAATTCTTTGTAACATTCATGTGACATGTTCTGAAATTCCTTCGCCGCCTTAGTTACATGTTCTTGAATACTTTGATCTACTGTGTTTTGTCAACAATATGGTTACAAGATACATGTTTCCTAGACACTGACGTTACTACTAGTGAAATATTGCAAGATTGGAGTTTTACCATCAAGTCACAGGAGATGTTGAAACCTGGAAGTCAGTAAACATTCCTTTGTCTAATTGCTTCTTTCTTCTTACAGTGGTTTCTTCTGTCCAGACTGAAGACGAAGGGAAGGGTGACATATTCATTTGATCAGCTTGCGCGCAGAGCATATGGAAGTGTGACAATAACTTTGGACTGTCAGCCTCCGAGGATATGTTCTACATGGCTCGCGTACCTTGATATTTAGTTCCGTTTCACCAGAGTGTAAATATAAGGGATTGGTGAAATGTATCTATTTATGATAGAGGATGCATTTATCTTGCTTTATAGCCTTCTCACCTCCCTCTATTTTTTCTTTTTAAAATTTTTTTAACCCTCTTGTCAGTTTTCCTTTTGGCCGATCCAAGTAGAAGGGCCTGAGTTCTTCTACAATGATAAATTTATAGCTAGTAATTTACCAATGTCAACGCATTGTTGCAAGCTTTTAAATCTTGTTCTTCTAATGTAAAAGATTTTCAATTTGCTTTCATTTTTCTGCTAGATAAAGAATGATGCAAGTTTGGATAGTCCATAATGCTAGATTTCAAAGGGAAAAAGAAGAGCTATAGATATTTTTTTATATTTAAAAAACTTGTGACTATATTTGTGATGTCTAGAATTTATGTTCTTTATTTATTTTCTAATTAGCTTCTTGATCATCAAGCAAACGTGTGTTTGAAAGATTGTTATTCTTTTTCTAGTTGTTAAGTTAGTTAACTTTTAGTTGCTGTTGATTGAAGCATTCTTGTGGCTCTGATGTACTTGCTGATGGCGGCTGGCAGACTTTGGGGACGTTCTTTAAAGTGCTTGTGGCAAAAAAAATTTCTAAAAAAATTATTTTAAATTTTCCAAAAAACAAATATATATATAATTTTTTTATTTATAATTTTTCCGTAATTTTTAAAAATTTTTAGATACTACAAAATTTTATTTAGAAACAAAAAATTAAAATAACATTCTTTGGACTAGTACAGAGAGCATATCATCAAAAACCATAACGAACCGGAAGAGGTAGTTCTTTTCAAGTGTTGCGATGTAGTAGTACTCTACTGTAGGTTACTCCGATTCTGGAAAAAATGCCGGACGCTTTACAGCAGCGTGGGAACTGTACAAGGCTCAACAAGTTGTTGTTGCTGCTTGCAAAGATGGCATTGCCTTTTAGGGAGTGTTTTGAAAATATTTTTAAAATAGAGTTTTTTTAAAATAAAATTTTTTTATAATTTTTAAATTTTAAATAAATTTTGTCAAAAATTATAAAAAAATTATTAAAATATGTGAAATAAAATAAATCTTTTGAAATGGAACGGCAAACGCTTTCTAAGTCAATTGAGCGAGGTGAGATGGTGGAGGCCAGGTTCTGCTTTCTCACTATTTCTTTTTTCTTCTTAGATTGTAATTTGCTTCTGGCTACTGATTGAAACTTATTTTATGTAATCTATAGTTTACTCATTTTTGTTCTTGCTCTTTTTCCGAGTGAGGGACGAAATAAAATAGATTAGAGGGCTGTTTAATTAAATCCATTTTGATTTTAAAACACAAGCTACAATTTCTTTTGAACTTGGTTGAAAATGGCTTACTTGCATCACAACAGCAACATGAATATTCTTCACACTTCATCACGGAAATACAACTACTCAAAGCAAACCGAAAATACAAACGAAAAATACGTGGGATTTCTTTTACTTTCTACTATGACGGTGTCGATGTTCATGTCTGTCTCTCGCAGACCGTGACGTCCCATGACTCATATGATCTGGACTTGAATTGTATGAAGAACTGCGGTCGTTCCATTGCTCAAAACTCGGGGAAGGGCTGGCTTGCTGAGGTGACCACCGATCTATATATGACGGCGATCTATGGGTGGTCTGACCAGCCTCATAAGTAACTTGACTTTGCTGTCCTCTATCCGCATACGATCTTCCCGAACTTGGGGTCCTTGGTAGTGAATTGTTATTGTTTGAGCTGAACCTTGGTGAGTAAGGGGGCAAGGAGGACGCAAGACCATGCTCTAAGCCAGGAGGACCATCATCTCTGTAGTCCGATGACCATCTACGATCTTGGTAACGGCTTCTGCTGGCCTCTAGTGAATTATTTGACCTGTAGTTAGAGTAGCCCCTGTATGAGCTGGAGCCAGATGATCCTCTTGGTGGAGCAGACCAAAGACTGTGGTCAGCATTCTCAGGGATTGGGGCATTGATGCCAGGAAATTTGACAGTCATTTTCTTCTCTTGTGGAAGAGGCTCCCCCTTTTCGGGAAGTTCCCCCTCTTCATACTCTTCCTTCATCTCTTCATCAGCAAAAATTGTGATTCCTGATGGCTTGTCCTCATCGTCCACAACAGCTGCAAGTGCTGGTAAATTAGTAAAGGAAGTGAAAATTGTGGTTTGAAATAATTGTTTGTAGGTTCTTGACTTCCCACAACCAAGAAACTCAATACACAGATTTGTATATTGAAATGAAATTAAACTGACATGCTGACCTAGATACCCAGGTGGATAACCCAATTCACGCATACGATGTAACCATGGGGGTGGATCATGTTCCTGCGCGATAACATAAGAGATTTCATTTAATCATACGGATAAGATCACTATATAGACATGGCTTGTTCTATTTAAACTAACATCAAATCTAGCCAACACTCCATCAAGATCCTCTTATGAAACTATTTATAAGCACTTAATTATCAGCTTGGACGATATTCATAATTTCCAGCAAAAGAGTATATTTGAAGCATCATCACATGAGAAACAGGTAACTAAGAACATAAACTGCTAGAATAAAATGTTAGAAACACTTGCCTCTTAAGTTAAATTACATAGTACTGAAAGGGCAATGCAGTTTGTTCCAAAGGGGAAAAAGGATTGGCATTCATAAGAAAGGGGTCATTCTTACCCCGATACCCAATGATTCTCTTGTTTCTGCACTAAGAACTCCTGCCTTCAGTCCATCGAACTTTCCAGTAGCCTTCACATAGTACCGAATTTGCCCACGAGATGCAGGAGCTGCATTTCGTTTTGCATTATGCTGTTTACGAGCATTACTAATCGCCACAATATCACGAGGTTTTGCGCACTCCTTCAATGAGTGACTATAAGATCCACAGTTAAAACATCGAGAGGCTTCTAATGCTTCTACCCCACTGTTAAGTAAATGCATATCCATATCAAATGACAAACAAGTCCCACAAAAGGGGGGAAGGAAAAAGAAAAAAAAAGAAGAAAACAAAAAGATAAGATATAAGGATGACTGTGGAAAATAGCTGATAAAAGTATAGAGAAACCAGATAAAATAGCTGATAAACTAGCATGAATACATAGTTAATAGCTGGATGGCCATCGAAGATCTTATGCATTTTCATTCTCCTGATACTGCAGTATTTTCAACAGCAAATCATGCTAAGCAAAGCAAGGACAAAGTATTAAGGATTATATTTATGAAGAAAGCTTAGAAAGTACAAGACAAGTACCCTAACTATGAAGGACCACAAAGATCGTGGTAGTTCTACCTACAATGCTGTAGTGCTAATGTCAGAGTAGACACAAATATATTAATGTAAAGCCACTATACTACAACTTAAGTTACACGTAAAATAAAGAGTTCATAAAACACATGTACGTATTACATAGAAAAGAAAGAACTCTGCTATTGAAGAAAAACTTTATCAAAGGTACCTTCAATTTGTAAATCACCTTTGGGTAGCTAACACAAAAGCATAGTTGAGAAAATCTAATTCATTGGTGCTTTTCTTGAAATATACCTTTCTGGATTAGTTGACCCGTCATACAAGGTTGAGCCAAGGCTATATCCACGATCATAGAGAGGAACTGTGTCATCGTCCAACTGAGTAGGCTTAGTTTCTTCTTTTCTTGCCTTATTATCTATCCAAAATGACTTCAAGAAAAAAAAAAGGAAATAGAAGTGAGCTCGCCAGATAGGTTACCACACAGAACAATAACAAATATATTCAAATTCAGAAAATGGAGACATAGTGCTATTGAGAGGGGTGGGAGGGGAGGGGAGGGTGGCGGAGATGCACGAAACAAGCTTCGCGCACAGGTAACTGAAATTTAGCATTCAACAACAGAAACCAACACTTTGAAGGGTAGAATAGAGTTGTCCAGGCAATTTGCTGACATTCAAATTGCTCAGAATAGATTCAGCCAAAGAATGTAACCATTACAGAGGCTGTCTTTCCACAAATATAATTAGCGGAAATTCCACATGTCATCCCTGTAATCTGTATTTACTAAGTTAAATAGTGGAAAGTTAAGGGAACTACTGCAGCATGAGAAAACAACAGAGCCAATTATTGTCCCTTTGTATTACAACAGCTTTTGCATCTGGCACAAAATCAACACCATCATCTATTTTCCAACCCTGTAAGTCCCTTCTGCAAAAATCCTAACCTCATACAAGGACTTCCACAAATTCACTTTGCTAATATACACAGAGAGAGACTGATTAAATTACATATTAAACGTAAACAGAAAACTTTTGTTATCAAGACCTTATTAATGTCTCCAATACAAAACTCAAACCAGAATCCAGATCCAGATTCCCAATTTGATGCCTGAACCAATGAAGAACTAAACCTAGATAGCAGTAATGACTCTCAGTCAACAACCATAGCGCACATAAAGCATGACTTGGAGTGTTAGCCATAGTGACAAGAGGAGATCTTGGAACATTGAGCCCTCATGCTACTATTTTCACCTTACATTGACAGGGCATGCTATTTATGCACTCACATATCCAAAACATAAGACAAGGGCACCCTCACTACTCTTGACAGCAAACCACTTTCATAGTCATTCTTTTTCATGCCGTATTTACATAGAAAGGAAATAAACACAAATTACAAGTGTATCAGGTTTTGAGATAAGTGAGCTCACAAATAGGTTCCTTCAACCTTCATTATGAAGGTATTGAAGAAGTTCAAATATCCAACATGCTTTCACTGACCAGTTAGCTTATTTGCATTGTAGAGTTTATTATAGGGCATAATAATTTCCAACTTAGCACAACAACTTGGCAAGGATCTAGAGACCAAAACAGATGGAAGTTAACTAAGCTTGAGGAATAACTTTGTGGTAGTTGTTGAAGAGCATCTTCACAAGTGTGTTCAAACAAGTTTTTCTTATGACTGGACAGGTTTTTAAATGCAATTTACTAAATCAATCATAAAAAACATAAACATGCAAGTGATCTAGTTCATGTGAATGATTGTGAATTAAAAAAAGACAGATGCATGCTTTTAGAGATATGTGAAAAATAGATGAGCAGACATGGCTAGGATGACATATCACAGATACGATCAACCAAAAACTTTAATATTCAATTTAAACACATCAACAAAAGTTGCTTTTAACTTTTTCAATAAGGAATCATGAAAAAGTTGTCAATCAACATACATAACTACATCACAAAGAATATGTGACACGAGAAAAGAATGAGATGCCATTTACCACTGCAGAAGGACCAACTGCGCCAACATGTAATGCTGGAAAGTAAGTCTCTTCACCAAATTCCAGGCCTTCTTCCGAAGGTGCATCCTGTAAAATAAAATAATTAAATAAATAAATAATAATAAAATAATTACATATGTATATAATTATTAAGAAAAAAGAGAGAGGAAATTTACAACTTGAACTGCACAATATCATCTTAACTATACATCCAATTTGTGCATCCAAATATGAGCATGGGAAATGCATCCAGGGACCAAAGAATACCAGATAAAAGATATAAACCTAGCATTGGACAAATTTTCAAATAAAAAAGTAAAATAAATCATCAGAACTCAAGTTAGGATATGGCCCAAAATTGTGACATAATTCAAACTTTAGATAAAGCTAGGATCATACCAACCTAAGAATCAAATAATAGACTACAGAGTCTGCAATCAAGTGACATATCATAACCTTCTCTTGCGAGAATGAAGATAAACTACTGAAGTCATATCACATGTAGACGCAGTCCTATTTAAGAATGATTTGAAGTCTGTCATTCAACAGGACCAACATAAGCAGTGTAACAAAGTTCTCATATTCAAAATGATAGAAATGGGATAAGATATACTTAATGTAATATAAATACATGATTGTGCTACAACAGCAGTCAAATTTAGGAGATTTAGGTAACACTAGTTCATATGAGGTAGTTGCTAAAAGAGCAGGTAACTACACTGGGAGAAGATTGATGTTGAGCATGCCACTCAGACCAGTGCTGCATAAGCTCCATCAGCTTCTTTTTGCTTTCTCTGAATAAACAAAAGGGACAACTGTCAGAAGAGACAACCAGCGACAAAAGCATTTATTTATAAAGGTGTATAATTTTCTTTTTCCTGTTGAAAATAGTAACTAAGCAATTTTAATGATAGAACCACTTTGCCATAACATACCAAAATACACAGAAGAGACAGAAAATACGTACTTTGTCAAAGAATGATAGACAACACGTATAAATGGTCCCTCCTCAGCATATGATGTCCTAGCTCTTTTTACCCCACAGATAGCTAAAATTAAAAAGTCATGGAAAAGGATGCATCCGAAACTTTATGAAAAGAATATCAGTATATCATATCATAAATCAGTGATAGACACATCTGGGTCAATAACCAAGATGCAGACAGCTTCTTATAGAAATATTAGAAATTCTTCCATGAACATATGTACGAATGGGAGAATGAAAGCTACAGATTGAAGGTGCGTAGTGCGTCTGTACGCGTGCACGCGTGCATGTGTGCGAGAGAGAGAGAGAGAGAGAGAAGATAATTAAATAGGATACACTTTTCATCAATCAGCCTGTCAGCAATTGTTGCATTACATTGCAAGACTATACAGTCTCTTTCTTTGTCTATTTCAGGACCACCTTCATTAACCTTCTCCAAGGTAACCATGGATTCTACTAGCTCAATACTATCCTCTGCAGTGGGTTGTAGTTTCTGGAGTGAACTGATTTCAGCATCTACAGTTTGAATGCAATGGGCACTTTCTCTGGGAATAACCTCATCTAAGGTTGCAACATTCTCCCTTGTAGATAAATATTCCATATCTTCATTCGTCATTGATGAACCATGTTCACGGCCTTCTCCTTTGGGATTGGCTTTTACTATGTCGTGGTGCTTCTCAACATTCTCTTTGGAGGGTATATCTTCCCTATCTTCATTCATCACAGACGAGCCATTTTCACAGACCCCTCCCTTAGAAATAACTTCGTCAGGCTTGTTCTCGACATTTTCTCTTGTAGGTATATCTTTTGCATCTTCTCTCATTACAGATGAATCATTTTCACAACGTTCACCACAGTTGGCTTCCAATATCTCTGGCTCGTTATGTTCACTTTTCCATTCAGCCTCAGAAAAAGAACTAAGACTGATTAACTCATCTGACTTCATCTAGCTTGGAAACAACTTGGAAAATCAATGAACTCTGCGAATCTGCATTTTGACATAGATTTACAAAAGAGCCAATTCCCATCACAAGTAATCGTTACTTGAACTACAAATACAATCATAAATAAGTATTGATTTTTCATGCTTGTCAATTACTAAACTCTTTCCTTCCAATCAAACAAAAAATTAGAAAAGGATCACAAATTAACTACAAATGGAATGTGTATATTATAACAGAAAAACTACAAAACGTCATTAATCATGCTTACAAATCCCCTGAACTAATTCTTGTCACAACAACAACAATGACGACGAGCTAATTCTTATCCAAAACAAGGGGGTAAAAAAGAATCGCTCAATTGTTCTCTCCTACATAGAATTGAATGCGTAGATTATCATGAATAAACTACAGATCATCAATCAACATGCTTATGAATCACTGAAAGGTGTTTCTTACCAAACCAAAAAATTAAAAGAAAAAAAAATCACATAAGTCTTTTAATCCTACATAGAATTGAATGTGCAGAGATAAATAGATAAATCTATTCACTGAATTTTAATAAAAAATCGATTAGATAGCAATTTTTCACAGAAATTGAAACTTGAAATTAGATAGAAGATTAACTAACCAGAGACCGAGAGAAATAGAGCGGGAGCGTTATTATTATTGCCGATTGGAACAAAATTTTAAGAAATAACTTGTGGAGAAAATAAAAGAAAAGAATCATCAGAGCTGAAAAGAACAGTGTTTTGTTGGTCCGAGAAAGAAGATGAAAGCCGAATGGAATCGCTCCGAATTTACTTTTTAACTGTTGTAACCAGATTCCGATTTTAGTGATGACAGAGATCCGTTCTGGACCGTGTGGGCCGGCTTATTGGACCTATTAATAAGCCATTTTCCCTAGCCCGATTAACGTTTTTGGTTAGATTGGGTCGTTTGAAATTGTTTAAAGTAAAGTTAATATTAAAAAAAATGGTGAAATTTTTAGAAAATAAGTTTTTTTTTTATTTTTAAAAAATTATATATATGCTATAAAATAGATACACATGTTATTTTTAGAAAAATATAGTGCACATATCGGTAAAAAATGATCGACGAGATCTTCAAATTTAATTTTTACGGTTAGATATACAGAACCATAAATTAAAAATATTAATAAATTTTTAGCTTAATCTGAATACGAATAACTTTTCATTAGAACTTTTGATTAATATGACATAAAAAATTAAATTTGACAAAAAATATATATTTTATTTTTGTCTCACTTTGATTAGTAGTTTTGAAGGAGATCGGTTCGTATTCCGATTGAGCTAAGTTTTATAAACATATTATTAACTCATAGTTCATCATATCCAACCGTGGTGATTGAATTTGAATATCTCGTCGGCTACTTTTGATCAGCATATACACTATACGCCTCTAAAAATCTTATTTATCTCTATCATATTCTTATATATATAATATATAACTTACATATTTTATAAAGTTTTAAAGTAAAAGAACTATAGAAAATTATTGAGAAACAATAAATTAAATAAATATAAAACAAGCACTTATAGCAAAATATGCGTAGTGTTTTGCTTAGACTTGCGGAGTATCACTTTTTAACTTACTAAAAGCTGTTTTTTCTGCTTTTGTAAATTCATGCACAACAAATAACTTCCCAAATTTTCTTTTAATAGATAGAAAATTGGCAATGAAATAAATTTCATATACGACAAATGATTATTCATTACTGCTATACTTCAATCATAAAAATTTAATAAGAAGTACATATTTATTCATTGCCAAATTTTTATAGATTTACCAAACAATCCCTTACTCTTTGGCAAATTGGCAAAATTTTAAATAATTTTTTATAAAGTTTATTTTAAAATTTAGAAAATAAAAAATTATACATAAAAATTATTATTATTATTTATTATTACTATTTTTTAAATTAAATTAAAATATTTTTTGTTTTAAAAAAGTAAAATCACTTTGAAATTTTCATTACTACTATATTTGATATATATGTTCTCAATTTAATAAAGATAAGCAAAATTACATATTTATATATAAACCCTCTATTTACTTTATAATGTTTTCCCTAACTAGAAACATCACCCCATAATTGTGCATATACTACTAAAAGAATTTAGAAGATAGCACTATTTATTGTTAAACTCGTATTTATAAGTACTATTATGTAATAATATTTTGATGCAGCTCTATTCTGCGAATATTTCTGTACTGAAACAGTACTGTATTATCTCTGAACAACCCGCTACAAAGACTCGTCGATCTATTTTACTCTTTGCTTACTTTCCTTCTTACTAAGCTAGCTAGGGTTTCTATTTCACTCCGCAATTCCTCGACGATCGAGCTAAAAATTCAAGCAGGGATCGCTTTTCGCTGGTGAATATTTCGCTACATTCATTCTCCAGTCTCTTGATTTGGTTCAGAAATTCGATTTTTTTGAACAAAATGATGCACGAGTTAGAGTTGTGAAGTCTGGGGATTTATGTGTTTGATTTTGGGGAAAATATTTGATTGAGGGTGTTTGGTAATGCAGGATTTTTGAGCTGGTCGGTGTGAAATGATTGGTTGGTTGAGGTGAAGGAGAGTGGTGGAATCCGGCAATGGATGGGGAGGAGCACCACCGGTTGGTGCTTGTTGTGTGTAGCGTGTTCGGTGCGCTCTTCTCTGTCGTCAGTGTTCTCTCGTTTTCAATTCTCTGGGCCGTTAATTGGCGTCCATGGAGGATCTACAGGTGCTAAAAGATGCTATCTCTTTTTCTTATTACCTTGATTTGACACTCGTCACTGGAAGTTTTTTGGACATGTTTTAGTACACATAAGTTCTAAACAGTCTTATTAGCTGTCCTATAACTGAAATCAGGCTAGGTGTTAAAAGGTTGTCGTGCTTAAAGAAGAAAACCAAGCTGAGTTTTCTGTTGTTAAACTGCAAGTGTTTTCGATTATTTCTAACGTGACATTGGCCAGCTTCATGGATTTATGTTAGTACTGGTTACTATAAAACAGTTGTCTTATCTGCTTTAAGACGGACTCAGCCTAACTACTGGCAAATATATGAATGCATTAAGGAACAAACAGTAAACTCATTTGAATTGAATTCAACTTCAAGAAAATGGTGTCTGCTGAACTTGGCATTGCACATTCAACTCATATTCAGTTAGAGCTTTGCTAACAATGTTGTCAGCGTAGCTGCTCTAGACTACTCTCACTTTTTACTGGCAGATGATTGAATATTAAATGGAGAATTATTACATTACGAAACTAATGGTGGACTTTGACCTCTGTTTTAGGTAAAGTATGCAGACTTATGGGAATTAGTGCTTGCAGGAGTTATTTTTTATTAGATAACTGTGTCTCAATTGAATGTTTGACCATCCTCCATTGCCAAAAAAAGCCACCAAAACCTTGGCGATTTGATTGGGGTTTTTCTTATATTAGTGACCTCATTTTCTCATTGACCTAGTGGTGGGACTTCGTAGTTGCAAATTGAGATTTTAAGGAGTTGTATTTGTTGGTACTGATGCTTTTGGCTGCTAGCTTAGATTTTGAATGCTCCCATGTTCAATCAATAATGTTCTGGATAGATGCTAATCACTTATTGCTTTTTTCTATGGAATGGTATTCTGCTTTCCTGGGACTAAGCACAAATGACAAGGGAATATTGTGAATATTATACAGTTGGACGAACTAATTTCTTAACCGTTGTCCTTTTTATCTAACTAGCTGTCATTATATACTAACAACTGTGCAATGCACCTGCTCTTGGAGATGAAAATGCATTTTAAGGGAATATATGAAGATTCAAATTTATTAGATTTTAGTATGTGAACCTAAGCTGTGGTCTCCATGCATGCACTTCTGTCATCCAAGCTCCGTTTTGTAAATTGTGTTTGTAATTGTAGTTAGATCTGCTTATAAGTTCTATACACTTTCTTAAAACTATGTCACATATGTTATGTTTCTTTGTTGACAGCTGGATATATGCAAGAAAATGGCCGGATATTGTACATGGCCCTCGGTTAAGTGCAATAAGCATCTCTCTCTCCTTTTTGGCATGGGCTGTTGTTGTTTGTCCGATTGTTGTTGTTGCAGTATGGGGAAGCATTCTTATAGCGCTCCTGTACCGAGACATAGTTGGCCTAGCTGTTATAATGACCGGGACAGCTCTCTTATTGGCATTCTATTCTATTATGCTCTGGTGGAGGACTCAATGGCAAAGCTCCAGTATGTATATTTTAATTTCTGCAATACATATGCTTGACTTTAAGCTTTCTGCAATCTCCTAAGTTGTCAAAGTTGTGCTTATATTCCCAAATTTATCATCTTAGTTCAAATGTTGACTATTATTGCTGATGGTGCATGAAAGTGCTGGTTTGACCATTATGTTATTTATCGCCTCCTTTGTCTTAATCATGGCAATCTCTACTCCATTCTTGTAGCAAAAAGAGAGAAAGCTTTGAAATAAATCATGCTGTGGACAGCATGTTCTGAACTGTTCACATTTTCTTCTATCAAACTTTTATCTTTTCTTTATCTTAAACTTGAAAAAAGAAGGAACAGTTGACACATGGATAGCGAGATTGAGTGAAGTGACTAAGTTCAATAGGAAGTAATTACGGAGTGGCAAAGATGAATTAGTTTCAAACCATACAATTGATCTAAGTTATTGAAGGGAAGAATATAGATTATCTAGTGAATAATGTAACATGGCAATTGATTACTTCTCAGTCGCTTAGAGGTAACTAATTGTTGTATGCCCTTATCTTCCTTTTAAATGAACTTACTCTAGCTGTATTTGTCCAGTAGTAAAGAGCAAGACATGGTAGGTATGTCCGTATGTGAAACATAAACGCACTGGGGTTATTCCTCTCTTTGCATTTTGAAAAAGCCTCTTTTATTTTGTTTGTGCTAGTGTCTGGTCCTTTCGCTGTGGTACTGACTTCAGGATATTCTTGTATAAATTATTTTCTCTTGTAGGGGCTGTGGCATATCTACTTCTTCTAGCTGTAGCTCTTCTTTGTGCGTATGAACTCTGTGCAGTTTATGTCACGGCTGGCACAAGTGCCTCTGAGAGATATTCTCCTTCTGGCTTCTTCTTTGGCGTTTCTGCAATAGGTTTGGCTATCAACATGCTTTTCATCTGTAAGATGGTCTTCAATGGTAAGTTATAAAATCTTTCACTTCTGTCAATATATGTGTTTATTTTCCGCTGTTGAGGATTTGTTCTTGAATGTACATAGATATGTAAGACAGTCGTTTGATGTCTATTTTTTTACTGATGCTGTCGGTTAACGCTGTCTGTCAAGGAACGGGGTTTGATGTTGATGAATATGTCCGGAGGTCATACAAATTCGCATATTCTGATTGCATCGAAGTTGGTCCTGTCTCATGCTTACCTGAACCCCCTGACCCAAATGAGCTGTATGTGCAGAAATCCAGTAGGTAAGCATTAGCTTGTAGTTACTTATTTATTCTTTTGGTTCAACTCTCAAGGCGAACATTGACTTGGAATACTTTGTCATACTTTTTCAAATTCTACTATTTTGTTCAAGTTCCCCCTGTAAACTTTTGTAAAAGAGTACCCTACCTGTGCCAGCCACTTATACTTGTGAGAAAGTTCTTCTCTCTTTGCGTCTTTGTAAATGATAGTTGCATATAAGGATGACTTCTTGTGCTTCTATACCTCTTTCTTCTATTATTTCCAATCTAGGAGATGTTATCTGTTAACATGTACTGATTTTTTTAATTGTTTTTTCCCTTCTGAATCTCAGGGTGTTTCATCTTGGTCTTCTGTATTTTGGTTCTCTGGTTGTACTTGTGACCTACTCCGTTCTCTATGGCCTCACTGCCAAAGACGCACATTGGTTAGGTGGTGTTACATCAATTGCTGTTGTCATTCTTGGTATGATTATGCCTAAGCTTGTAGTACAATTTAGTATCCTGCATTTTTGTGGTTGACTGGATGCTGATCTCTCTTGTATATCCAATGAATTTGGTTGTGGCAGATTGGAACATAGGAGCCTGTTTGTTTTACTTTAAATTACTAAAAAGCCGATTAATGGCGCTTTTTGTTGCTGGGGCATCAAGGATGTTTCTTATCTGCTTTGGGATACATTACTGGTTTGTTCCAATTCTACTCAGCAAGCAACTAAACCGCTTATTTTATTGAATACACACTTAAATGTGTGTTCACTTCAAATTTTTACCTGGTTTCATATTCCAGGTACTTGGGACATTGCGTGAGTTATGCAGTTGTATCTTCTGTGCTTCTAAGTGCTGCGGTCTCCTGTCGCCTCTCTGTGTTGAATCCTTTAGATGCAAGAAGAGATGCCTTGAGGAGTACAGTGATTCGACTGAGAGAAGGGTTTCGGCGTAAAGGACAAAATGGTTCTTCAAGTTCTTCAGAAGGTTGTGGTTCAAGTGTAAAACGCAGTAGCAGCAGTGTTGAAGCAGGCCAATATGGTAATGCTATTGAAGCTTTTTGCCGGAGTAATTCGAATTTTGTAGGAGATGGTATTAACTGGAACAATGTAATTCTGGATCGCTCTAGCAGTTGCCATGAAGGTGTCAATTGTGATAGAGGAATAGATAGCGACAGATCAAGTTTGGGTCTACGTAGTAGCTCTTGTCGTGCTGCAGTAGAGGGGTCAGCAGTTTCAGCCTTTGCTGATAAACAACGCATTCGTAACAGCTCGCTAATTGTTTGTTCAAGCAGTGGTCTGGAGAGTCAAGGCTCAAGTATATCTGGTGCTACATCAACAAATCAACAGTCTTTGGACATAAATTTATCTTTACTACTGCAAGACAGGTTGAATGATCCTAGAATTGCATCGATATTGAAGAGGAAGGGAGCCCAAGGTGATCTTGAGTTAACTAATCTGCTTCGAGATAAAGGTCTGGACCCTAATTTTGCATTTATGCTGAAAGACAAGGCTCTGGATCCTAGGATCTTATCTTTATTGCAGAGAAGTAGTTTAGATGCTGATAGAGATCATCCAGAGCCAACCGATGTTCTCCTTGCTGATTCAGATAGAATGGATGTTACTGTTCCACATCAGTTGTCTTTATCAGAAGAGCTCAGAAGGAAAGGTTTGGAGAAATGGCTTTACTTTTCCAGATTTGTTTTGCATCAAATAGCTGGTACTCCAGAGCGTGCATGTACTCTTTTTACCCTAATCTTCATTCTAGAGACTGTACTGGTAGCAGTTTTCCGGCCAAAGGCTATTAAAATGATTAATGCCACACACGAGCAGGTGAAGCGAAAAGAAAACTGCTTTTTCTTTTTCAACTATGATCAGTTCCTTTATTGAATCTGCTGTCATGCAGCAAGTGCCATTTCTTAAATCTAATAGTTAGGGAATTCTTTTTTTTTTTTTTTTTCTCCGTGCAGTTTGAGTTTGGTTTGACAATTCTGCTTCTCTCCCCTGTCACTTGTTCTATTATGGCTTTTCTTTGGTCTCTGCGGGCTGAGGAGATGGCCATGACTTCTAGACCTCGAAAGGTATTTGATATTACAAATTTTGCTTATCTAACACTGTGTACATCATTTTGAAATTGTTTCTTCCTTTTATCCATCTACCTTCATGTGCATCCTTAGGAACTTCTGCATACCATTCTTTTCTTAAGAAAACTAACTGAATCTTGTCTTTTCAGTATGGCTTTATTGCGTGGCTCTTGAGCACATGTGTTGGATTGTTTCTCTCTTTCTTGAGGTAGATGCTTATAAACTCACTTGTTCAGTGGTTGATGTTTGCCATCGTATACGGCATGCTTTATTCGGCAAATGTATGTTATCATCAAACATCTTTAACTTGTAAGAAAGATGGTTAGGATAGAAGACCTTGCCTACACTGTTTAATGCACATCGCTCATGTCTCTATATGATGGAGTTGTATCCTTTGCCGAATACACTGTTTAATTCATGTCTCTATATGATGGAGTTGTATGCTGTGTTTGTTTACAGCAAATCATCTGTTATACTTGGCTTGGCTCTGACTGTGCCCCTCATGGTGGCATGTCTCTCTGTTGCGCTTCCAATATGGGTACGAAATGGATATTCCTTTTGGGTTCAGAAAGACGATCATTATAATCAAGGAAGTAATCGTCAAACTCCTGATAAAAAGGAGGTCTGTTAGATGTTTTTTCTCTATCAGCCATAATTGTAATTTTATTTTGACAGTTGGAAGGTGCTCCCCCCATTGCCCCAACATCTCGAGCTACTGTTTAGTATGCTCTTATATGACAAAACATGCATTTTTATTTAGTAGTTCTTATCACAGTGCTTACATATTCTCAAAACCTTCAAGTTGGCTTGTGATTTCTTTAATAAATTGTCTGCCTATTTGAAAACTCTTATGATGCAAGAGATTTTGTGATATCAAATTGGAGCTAGTTGATGATATCAAATTACATATACTTATCCATCACCTTGTTGATAGTTGCAACAGCGATGCTTAATCTGATTCTTTAAGTAGATTTCTTTAGGCCCTGAAATGAGGGTAGGGATGCTTCATAAGTACAATGTAGTATATAACTCCTGTTGGGCTTGGCATAGGATTTTTGTTAATGAGATGAAATGCATTGTCATCTATATACTTTAAAAGTCCATAACAAAAGGACTTTTTCTGAAAAAAAAAAAATTATCGCGAGCGGGTTAGGGTGCATCTTGTATGTTAGGTGGAATTCTGCGGAGTTGATCCACAATGTGTTTACAGATGCAAGTAGTAATGATTTCAGGTTGTGGCCTCAAGATTGTGCACCACTTAGAAAAATAGTAACACTATCGTTAATGTTGTTCAACACATCATATTTGCTCATTATACATAGTACTTTACATGCATCCATTTTACTTAATTATGAAGACAGTACATAATTCTATTTTAATAGCATATCTTAATATTCAAGCCTCTTCTTGTTTCTTCATTTAATGAGGTGATTATATTGACTCATAGCTGTTTGCTTTTGTTTTAGGTTGTTATTTTTGCAACCAGCATAGTGGTCTTCGTTGGATCTGTTTTGGGTCTTGGTGCAATAGTATCTGCAAAACCGCTAGATGATTTAGGGTATAAAGGATGGAATGGTGACGAGAAGAACTTTTATTCTCCTTACGCATCTTCTATGTATCTTGGCTGGGCAATTACTTCAGGAATTACATTGGTGGTCACTGCTGCCTTGCCAATTGCTGCTTGGTTTGCAACCTACAGATTTTCTCTTTCATCTGCAGTCTGTGTTGGTATATTTGCAAGTAAGTCATATAGGAATTTGAAGTAGGTTACTGTATAGTCTGTTTTGATATGATGTTGGCATTCTTGCTAAATTAGCAATATGCCTATTCTGAACATCTTTTTTCTCTCTCCGACATTAGTTGTTCTTGTGGTTTTTTGTGGTGGATCATACTGGGGCATTGTGAATTCTCGTGAGGACAAAGTTCCTTTGAAGGCAGACTTTCTTGCGGCTTTGCTTCCCTTGGTTTGCGTTCCAGCTACGTTTTCTCTTTTTACTGGCCTGTATAAATGGTGAGTGGAATGACTTCTATAAACCATTATTCTTAAAGACCTACATTTTACATTTCTTAATTTGTAATGCCTCTCTCACTAACCATGTGTTCTCAGGAAAGATGATGAATGGAAGCTCTCTTATGGTGTTTACGTTTTTGTTGGCATGGGAATCTTTCTGCTGCTTGGTGCAATATCAACCATCACTGTTGTTATAAGGCCTTGGACAGTAAGCCTTTTCAGTTACCACTTTCTTGACTTTATACATTGACAATGATAAGTTACTGAAGTATGATAATAAGTTGTTTCACTAATTATGCAGATTGGCTTCGCATTTTTATTGGCTGTTCTTCTAGTTGTTCTTGCTATCGGTGTTATTCATTGTTGGGCATCAAACAATTTCTACTTGACAAGGACTCAGATGTTCCTGGTTTGCTCTTTAGCTTTTCTTCTGGGCTTAGCTGCATTCTTGGTGGGATTATATGAAGGTGATGATAACACATTGTCTCTACTAGTGCTCTGTACTTGATGTTTCGTGAAATTTTGTTTATTGATACTTGATCTTTGATTGGAGTGAGCTTTCTGGGTTGTAACATGCGTTATCTCTACTTCAGATACACCATTTGTTGGGGCATCTGTGGGTTACTTTTCGTTCCTGTTTCTTATTGCGGGAAGAGCGTTGACTGTAAGTTTGTTTGAAGATTGCTAGAATTACAAAAGATTACTTGAACTATTGTATTGATTCTTAAGTTTCAAACAATATCTCATTCTGTTCAGGTTCTCCTCTCTCCGCCTATTGTCGTCTATTCACCTAGGGTTTTACCTGTATATGTTTATGATGCACATGCAGATTGTGCAAAAAATGTCAGGTTATCTCTTAATCTTTTTGTACAGTTAATCTGCGCTATGAATTGCATTAATTGCATTCTGTTACTAACTTGTATCCTTAATGGATGGGTACTTCGAACAGTCATGCCTTTCTCATTTTGTTTGGGATTGCCCTGGCAACTGAAGGATGGGGTGTTCTAGCTAGTTTGAAAATATATCCTCCTTTTGCTGGTGCTGCCGTTTCAGCAATTACTCTGGTAGTGGCATTTGGTTTTGCTGTTTCACGTCCCTGCTTGACAATCGAGGTGGGTGAATACTTTTGAATCTCTAGTCATGGAAGTTTAATTTTCAAACTTCGTTGTTGGCAACCACACAAAAATCCAGCATATGCTTGCAATTTGCTATGTTTTGCTTCTGTGTCCTTTCTTTAATTTCATATGTATGTTGCAGATGATGGAAGATGCTGTGCATTTTCTGAATAAAGATACTGTCACGCAGGCTATTGCTCGATCTGCCACAAAGGTCAGTCTTTTTCCAAATTAGATCTTGTCTTGATGCACTAGTACTTTAGGCATTTTACTATGTTTATATCTCATTTGTTGTTTTTATCAATCTTCTTCCAGTCCTGTGTCTAAATTGATTCATTTCCCCTTTTAGATAGAGGTATAGTTCTAGTGATATGACTGATTGTCGAAAGCAGTATGTAAGCAGTATGAGTTTAGTTCTAGCATTTGTTATTATTGTTAGATTATGGATTGAATACTTTGCTATCATACTACTTTGCCTTGTAACACATCTAGCTTACCCTCTGACATGCAAGGATTCGATAAAGACATTTCAGATGATGTGAATTAAGGTGCAGGCAGCATCCGTATATTATTAAATGATACATAAGTAATCAGCATGATGATATACTTGTGTCAGATTCAAAAAATAGCCACATGTAAGGGAAAGATACAGTGAAATTTGACTTTACATTTTCATGAAGAATGTCACTGCTTAACAACTTTGCCATGGTAATTGAGATTGCATCACATAATTCTAGCAGTTAGTTGGTTTCACTATTCTCATGATGAAAATAGATCTGCTTTGTCGTAGTTCTGAACTAGTAATTGTAGATTCATATTTCTATCTGCGGTACTTCAGTATCATGAATCAATGCGAGTGAAGTGATGTTGCTTTAACAATTTGTATAAACCTACCATTAATTAGGAGAAAAAGGAAGAATTATTGCTTCGGTATTTTAAAACTATGTAATAGATTTGATAAAACCAAGTATAATCTTACAAGCTACAATATGGTCCAACCTTGTTTGACATAGTGATTGTGCAAGTCCTGGAGTTCTTTTCTTTTTGGCTCTTAAATATTATAATTGCTGAGGATTAGTATTGTAGTTTATTTCTCGAATAAAACTATACCTATTGAAGGGAGCCTGTGGATTGACTTTTATTTTGTAAAATGTTTCTTTGGCTACTTGCCTATGGTAAGGGTTAGTCCCACGAGCATTGCACGGTATCGTTGTCGAACACAATCTAGACTGTCTGATTTTATCATCGTGATATAATACATGTAGGTGCAGTTTAAGAAAAATAGAAAGTGTAATTTTGGCTATTCTTAAACTGCATCAACAAGTACTATATTAAGAGGATCAAGAGCGGACAGCGCAAAGCGCATTGGATGATCATGCCGTCTGACGAGCATTGGACCTAACCTGTGGCCTTACTGAAGAAGGATCTGCATCTCTATATTTGAAAATTTGAATTTGAATTTGAATTTAACAATTATGACATGTATCCCTTTGTGTTCATGATACCTATTTATGTTTTTGCCTCTTTTACTCGCATTTGAAAGTCAGGTTTCTTATTTTCTCGACATCTCTTCGTTGTAAGTTGTTTTTATATTACCTATTAACACTGTTAACAGAAATTATGTTTATGTGTTTTCAGAGTAGAAATGCTCTTTCTGGAACATACTCTGCTCCACAGCGGTCAGCCAGTTCTGCTGCTCTTTTGATTGGAGATCCTGCAATTGCTAGGGACAAAGCAGGGAATTTTGTGCTTCCTAGAGCAGATGTAATGAAATTGAGAGATCGTTTAAGAAATGAAGAAGTCGCTGCTGGGTCATTGCTCTCTTGTTTGGTATGTGGCTGGAAGTTTCGGCATGAAGCATCTACAGATATTGGTTACAGGAGAAAAATGTGTGCTCATGCCAGAATTTTAGCTTTGGAAGAGGCCATTGACACTGAGTGGGTTTATATGTGGGATATGTTTGGTGGGTATTTGCTTCTTTTACTTGGTCTGACGGCCAAAGCTGAACGAGTGCAAGTAAGCTGGCTCAACTCCAGAGTTCACTGTAGTTATCTATGTTTTATTCTTCATCTCTTTTTGTAATACTTGTTTTGTACCTCACAAACAGGATGAAGTTCGTCTTCGGCTTTTCCTGGACAGCATTGGTTTTTCTGATTTAAGTGCTCAAAGAATTAAAAGGTGGATGCCAGAAGATCGGAGACAATTTGAACTGATTCAAGAAAGGTATGCGCTCATTCTGACAAGCAGTTGCTAGCTATCTCCTTCAATTATGCTATGAGAAAAGCTAGGTATTCGTCCTTTTCTTTGAACTGTGTTGCCATTAATCTTTGCAGCTACATAAGAGAAAAGGAGATGGAGGAGGAGACCTTAATGCAAAGACGTGAGGAGGAGGGTAAAGGGAAGGAGCGAAGGAGAGCTCTTTTGGAGAAAGAAGAGCGTAAATGGAAGGAGATAGAAGTTTCTCTTATATCCTCCTTACCCAATGTTGGAAACCGTGACGCTGCTGCAATGGCAACAGCAGTACGAGCAGTTGGTGGCGATTCTGTTCTGAATGACTCTTTTGCAAGGGACAGGGTTTCAAACATTGCTAACCGTATACGTGCTGCTCAGTTGGCACGCAGGGCTGAGCAGGTATACTTTAAAATTGTTTCATTCTCGGAAGTAGTTTCTAAATACATGATGATTAGATGTAGATCAGTTCAGGTTTGGCTGCTAGTGAACTTGCACAAAGAGACTGGAATGTGCACGTTAATATCCTTGAGCTTGAACATGGCACTCCAAGCTTTTGTATCTAGAGTTTGTAAAGCCGTCTCTTGGTGTGGAAGAATAAAATCTCTTCATCTCCTTCTAATTAAATAATTGGGAATGGAGTACATACTCTCTAGGTGTGGAACACCTTAAAGAGTGAGTCGTCTACTGGTTTGAGGGTAATTTTTCAGCAAAACTTATGGAGTGTATTAACCCATATCTCATTCTATATTCCTTCTCTATAACATTTGATTTTGTCATCTTCTTCGTTTGTTTTCTTATATCTCCTTTCCTCTACTACATTTTATCCTCTATCACTACCTTAATTGCCACCCTCTACACGTCAACATTTTGCAGCACCTACGTTAACCGTCTCATCTATCACTTCATGTTCTATTACAACCACAACCATTCTCACAACTACCTCCACCATCTTTCGTTGCCTTTTCCCCTGCATCATCACTTTTATCACCAGCCATTTTTCTTCTCCTATCACTGCCGTCAATTTTGCACTTCCTTCGTTCTTCCATCTTGAGCGTCATCATTGTCATCATCACCTCCTAACCACTTATCATTCACTTGGAGCAAATTAAAGAAAGTGAAGAGGGCATGGAGGGAAAAGCTGGTCCTCATGTCATAGATGATGAAGAATGCTGGTAAGGAAAGAGGAAATAATGAGGCTGCTGACAGGGTTGGAGATGGGGCTTGATAGTGCTCAATGGGGGCAGGGGATCAGATTTCTAATACAGTAACAAAATTTACTTGCACGAGTCATAACTAACCTGAAGACGCACCTAACTAACATTTCAACTGCGGGTGGTTATAGTTTTTTCACTATGGTTTGTTTAGAATGGTTTTCCCGTTAATTGTGCTAGTATATTTTGCTTAGAAATATGCGATTGATATGCGCCGTACTCATGAGAGATGCACAATTTTTCTTACATATGTCTGTAACCTTTAAACAATGCGACATTGTCTAAATCATGTCTAGTGTCTTATTAATTACAAGATCCCAAACTACTACTGGAATACGGCATCAATCTGTTAAAATGACTTGCTTGCTGTGACATTTTTTACGACTATATTCTTATGATCTCATCGAGATTGACACAATGAACTAAATGCAGACTGGTATTCCTGGAGCTGTGTGTATCCTTGATGATGAACCAAGGGCCAGCGGCAAACATTGTGGCCCAATTGATCCAACTCTTTGTGGAAGTATTAAGGTTAGCTTCTCAATCGCGGTAATGATTCAGCCAGAGTCTGGGCCAGTATGTCTTTTAGGAACTGAGTTTCAGAAGAAGGTGTGCTTGGAAATTCTGGTCGCTGGATCAGAGCAAGGAATTGAGGCTGGACAGGTTGGACTCCGGCTGGTTACCAAAGGTGATAGGCTAACCACTGTTGCCAGAGAGTGGAGTATTGGAACCGTAAGCATTGCGGATGGAAGGTGCCTAATTTGCATATGTTTAATGTAACCTCCTCTTTTACTTATCTCCATTTTGAAATGCAACTGATTTCGCTTGCAGATGGCACATTGTTACTGTCACTGTTGATGCTGGCATCGGTGAAGCAAGCTCTTACCTGGATGGAGCCTTTGATGGATATCAAAGTGGCTTGCCATTAGGTACTAGTGACGGTGGAATTTGGGACACTGGAACAGATATCTGGATTGGAGTCAGACCACCAACAGACTTGGACGCATTTGGGAGGTCGGACAGTGAAGGTGCAGACTCTAAGATGCAAATAATGGATGCTTTCTTATGGGGAAGGTGCCTGACAGAAGATGAGATTGCCGCATTTCATGCTGCAGCTGGTCCCTTTGAGTATGATTTAATTGACCTCCCTGAATATGGCTGCTACTCGGGCAATTCGCCTTCTAGGGTACGTCTGTGTAGTGGTTTACTGCTCCGTACTCATATAGCTTAACTTCTATTAGTTAATTAGGATCTTCCTTCAGTGAAGCTAGCTTTATACTGTTCGCACATAGTATCATTTGATTATTTCACTAAGCAAGTTATATAGGCCGCATAAATGATGTGCAGGGTTTTTAAAGCACCCAAGCATTGTTCTTCTGTAAGTAATTCTTCTTGTTGCAAGTTCAGTGTCATGTCTTATGTTCTTTTCTTCTTGACATAATCTTCAGCTTATGAGGTAGGACTTTATTTCGAAGCAATACTGCAGCTCCAATGTACTTGCTAATAGTTTTTATGATATCATAGATGTTGGGAGTCGAGCATCAAGAACTCTCCTCTTTTACTATTTCTCCTTGACATATGCTATCGAATTTAATTATTTGTGCATTTTTGGATGCTGTGATCATCTAAATCTGAGATTTGTCTGATAAGTCTTCTTTGGAGAATAATTTGTAAATCCTTACACATAATTTAAATTCTTGCAACATTGAACATTCATTTATGATGTATTGCACGGTGCCTTCATACAATGTCATGTTAGGTACTATCAGGTGATATGAATTGATCTGATGCTGATATATTTATTAGGTGGATGACTGGGAGAGCGATGGGGCTGATATGGAAGTTTATGATAGAGAAGATGTTGAGTGGGATGGGCAATACTCAAGTGGAAGAAAAAGAAGATCAGGGCGGGAAGGAGTGCATATCGATGTTGATTCTTTGGCTCGAAAAGCAAGAAAGCCTAGATTTGAGACTCAACAAGAAATCAACCAAAGAATGTTGTCTGTGGAAGTGGCCATTAAAGAAGCTCTCGTAGCAAGGGGTGAAGCACATTTTACTGATGAAGAGTTTCCTCCCAACGAGCGTTCTTTGTTTGTAGATCCTGAAAATCCTCCACCTAAACTACAGGCAAGTGTTACTGAGTGGTGTGTTACTGCAAGCTTCCATTTATGTCTCTCTACTAAAATCTTGTTCCATGGTCAGGTTGTTTCTGATTGGATGAGACCATCTGATATCGTAAAGCGGAACTATTTTAGTGCTCAGCCTTGCTTGTTCTCTGGTCCTGTTAATTCCTCAGATGTTTGTCAGGTAATTCTTCTCACTTGCTCTAGCATGTTGTGGAATTCTTGTGAGGCATCATTGGACTAAAGTGTAATCTGAAGTTTGGTTAAAGGCATTAGGTAGATAGTATGGTATTTTGAGAATACTCACAAGTCATCTGTTGCAGGGTCGTCTAGGCGATTGCTGGTTTTTGAGTGCTGTTGCAGTTTTAACAGAGGCATCCCGCATTTCTGAAGTCATCATCACTCCAGATTGCAATGATGAGGGGATTTACACTGTTCGCTTCTGTGTTCAGGTAATTCATGTTCTTGAAACATTGAAGTCACATTTACTCCCCTCTTTACATGTCTAATCAGTAGTCTAGCATTTTACCTATGACAATTTATCATAGGATACATCTTGTCATTTTCGAAGGTGTTCTGATGCTTTTCGTGGCTTCCCTCATGTTTGATTTGCATGTGTTTTTTTTTTTTTTTTTTTTTCTATCTATTTATTTATATTTTCTTGTGGATGGACTTGAAGATTTTGAAGTGTTCTCATCTAGATTTAGCTTTTACTGTTGTTCTCTAATGACAATTTTGATTTCTGTTTGAACAAGTGAAGTTATTGTCAAAGTTTTCTGACTCTTCATTTATCATCCGTCATGTCTGTTTTTCTTTGCAGAAGTTTGATCTTTTTGAATCCGCATTTCCATATTTAGCTTTACTGCTGTCTCAAGTAGCTGCTTTTAATGTAATCAAGGGTTCGGATATATGATTTCTTAAGATAGTCCACATGTACTATTAGCTCTACTATTTAGCAGCTGCAAACTGATGCCCCGTACTTCCAGTAAAAAAAACAAAATCTTTGTAGAAGGTATGCAAGCAGGGATGTAATAAAAGATGTGTTAATTAGCATCAAAACAAGAATTCCCCCTGGTTATGCATGTGATTCCTAAAAGGGAAGAAGTTCGTGATTTGTGTTTTTATCTCAAAACTAAACTTGGCCTTCACATAGTGTCTTGACAAATGAAATGCTGTCTGTATACTTTTTCTTTTAGACTAGCCAATGATCTTCTCAGTTGCCTACTGTCAGGAAATTTCTCTAGATGGTAACTAATTTGTTTAGGTATTCAAATATGTTATAATAAGTATATGGCCTGTTATGTTGTATGCAAAGATTAAGTCATGTCATTTTAAATTTCATGTTCATTTTAACATGACTCAAATTTAAAATTCCCATACAGGGTGAGTGGATCCCTGTTGTAATTGATGATTGGATTCCTTGTGAGTCTCCTGGAAAGCCAGCATTTGCTACTAGTAGGAAGGGTAATGAATTGTGGGTCTCAATACTTGAGAAGGCTTATGCCAAACTTCATGGATCTTATGAAGCGCTAGAGGGTGGTCTTGTTCAAGATGCACTTGTTGACCTCACTGGTGGTGCTGGTGAAGAAATTGACATGAGAAGTACACAGGCACAGATTGATTTGGCTAGTGGAAGATTATGGTCCCAGTTAATGCATTTTAAACGTGAGGGCTTTCTGCTCGGTGCTGGGAGTCCATCAGGTTCTGATGTGCATGTTTCATCTAGTGGGATTGTTCAGGGCCACGCATACTCCTTATTGCAGGTTTGTTAACCTGGTCATTTTTAATGTAGTCAGATTGCAGAAGTGTATTGATTGTATTATCTACACTGGATATTTATATTTGTCATGTAGGTTAGAGAAGTGGATGGTCACAAGCTTGTTCAAATTCGGAACCCATGGGCAAATGAAGTTGAGTGGAATGGACCTTGGTCAGATTCATCGCCTGAATGGACTGACCGAATGAAACACAAACTCAAGCATGTACCTCAGGTGGATCTTTTTGTTGCCTTTGGATTACTATAGTTTGCTGCAATTGCTTGTTCATGTGGAGGTAGTACAAAGCTGATGTTGATTAGATATGTTCTTTTTACCATTCTAGATACTACTTTTAGCTCTTTCTGCATTGGATAATTCAATTGTGATGGAATTTTTTTGCAGTGAAGTTGATTATGACCGTTTCCTTCATTTATATGGTACTTTATGTTGAAGTCCATGCAAGCTTTTAGGGTTCCCATAAGAATATGACAAGCAACAGTTGATTTCTTGTTTAATCTCTGCTCTGTAACAACTCGAAATATTGCACTCCCTCCATGTATGGCCAAAATTTCCTGCTTATGCTGTTGTTCCTATGAAAGCAACTATATTCCTTGTACCTTGGTGCTTTTGGTTTTTGTCTGAGTTGTTGGATGATGTATGCCAAAAACCTTGAAAAAGGTGTGGGTTGTTGCGCTCTTGTTGCCCGTGATTATATGTAGTAATAGCAACTACATTCCATTATGTAGTCATTGTGGTAGTCTCCCATCACTTTTTTTTAATACAACTACCATAGTCTGCTTGAGAGAAATTTGCTTACTGATTTTTTTCTTTCTTCAGTCAAAAGATGGGATATTTTGGATGTCATGGGAAGACTTTCAGATTCATTTTCGATCTATATATGTATGTCGGGTCTATCCACCCGAGATGCGCTATTGTGTTCATGGCCAATGGCGTGGTTACAGTGCTGGAGGCTGCCAGGACTATGACTCATGGCACCAAAACCCACAGTTTAGGTTGAGAGCCAAGGGTCGGGATGCCTCCTTACCTATCCATGTGTTTATAACACTAACTCAGGTTCATCTTACGCAATATTTTGAGACTTATTGCGAAATACATATTCTTCAATTCCTGCATTACGATTTTGGTTTGCTCATGCAGGGTGTGAGCTTCTCAAGAAAGACTGCTGGTTTCCAAAATTATCAATCTAGCCATGATTCTTTGATGTTTTATATTGGAATGCGGATACTGAAAACTGGGGGACGGCGTGCAGCATACAACATATATTTGCATGAATCAGTTGGTGGCACTGATTATGTCAACTCAAGAGAAATTTCCTGCGAATTGGTCTTGGAACCCTATCCAAAGGGCTACACAATAATACCAACAACCATACAACCTGGGGAAGAGGCTCCATTTTTACTATCTGTCTTCACAAAAGCATCTATAACCTTGGAAACCATATAATGGACAATTATAATCACAAGCAGCTGATTTCTTATTCCAAAGAGCACAGTCAATGCTGACTCCCTGGTTGACCTTTGGCTCCTGGTGGTTCATAGGTCTTTGAGCAGCTCGGGGACACCTCGAAAAAGGAAGAGCTACATATATATGGTACGACCTTGTCTATATTCTGAGTGTTATGGAGACTGCTAGGGCAACATGGCACTGGTCTTTGTTGTGATAATTAATTCATTTTTCCCGTAAAGGTTGATACAATTTACTTCTAAGGCCAATCATCACTGTTGTTTTCTTAGCTGTAGGTCACAGGCGCATCAGTTATATGCTGAGAAGGAACATGATGGGAAATGTCAGAGATTTGCAAACCCAATGTTGCTCTGTTTATCACCCCTCAGCATCAGAGCTCATAGAAAGTGTATGCACTAGATTGGTGTCCATTTCAATAGATAAAGGGTGTCCGCCTCTTGCATATGTTCAGCGCTTGCATATGCGCCCTTCCAAGCCCTGCTCCAGAGAGTGCTTTCGGATGTGTACATAATGGTTCCAACCCAGGCTACAGATGGAGGTTACTCACCAATTCATAACAGGTCTTCTTAATTGATATTCATAGATCACCCAAAAGAAGTCAAAAGAAATAAAGGAAATAGGTGCATTGTTAAAATGTCAACTGAAAAACTCATTGGCTGCTGGAAGGACTATAATTCCAGCTACAGTTTTGATTTTCTTAGTTTATCTTTTTATTTATTTTCTGTAAATTGTCGTTATATAAACATTGTAAGATACTTTTGCTTGAAATAGGTTGTATTCATTTTGCTCAAAGTGCATGGTAATTTCCTTAGTCCTTGGTAGTAGCTGCTACAAATTTTTTTAGAGATGGCTGAGGTTTTTGTACCATCTGATTCATGAATTTTTTGACTTGGGTTCTGCTCAGGCATTGCGTTACCAGTAAGGGCTCTCCCTTGCTTGCATCTGATTAAAAATAATTTTTCATTATTTCATCTAAAAAATAATAAAATTAAAAACAAACTTATTTTTTATTTTAAACGAATACATATATATATAATAATTTTATAATGTAGAAATGATAAAGTCTTTTAAAGTTTTTTTAAAGAAATGTCTAGTAATGTACAAATTCTTTTTTAAAAAAAAAAAAAGCTAAACAAGAGATAGAAATAGAGAGTCATAAGCAATGCGGAACATTCCGTAGATTTCATATCAACAACAAAAAATTTGAAGGTCATAATAAGACATCATGGGCAGATTTATCAGTTAAAGAAATATCAGGTACTGGCGAACAAGATTTTATGCAATGATCTTATAACCTATTATGTTTCTTCTTTTCTTTTATTATTAATCAAAGGTTCCATAGCTCTGGGTCACACATATTTTAATGTTTTTTTTTAAAGGAGAAGAACTGCGTTACCGTTGGGATAAATAGGAACCAAGAGAAATAATGCTGTTGGGTACACTTAGAAGTACTTATAATAAAAAGTTCTTTTTACATAAAAAATATTTTGAATATTTTTTTAAAATCAGCTTAACTTTCTTATATAGACTTTTGTTGTAAAGCTTATATAAACTCCAAGAAAAAACTAATGAAACAAGTTTTGGCCCCTTGCTTGCTGAATTGCTTGTCTTTTGGAAGGGGCGGTCGCTCCAGTGGCAGCGCCGCCGTAGGCTCTCCGTATTGTTCTTTTTATACTTTCACACATTTTATCAAAGTGATTATTTACAAAGTAACTTTTATGTATTTTTATAACAAATTTAGTTTTTAAAAACTACTTTCTAAAAAATTAATTTATAAAAATCACTTTTTAGGGAACTGCCTACAGTTAGTGATTTAGATAAAGAAAAAGATGATTTTTTAAGTTTGGTTAGCAGCTGATTTTAGCTGGCAAAGCTAGCAACTCCTCTTTGCAAATTAACAAAGTAATTTGTCAAACATACTGCCTTCTATCTTGAGCTCATACACTCTGAAAAAGACGCGTAATAGACTGACCTGTCTTTGGCCGCCTCCTCTGAACCTGATGGATAGAACCACAGCGATTTACTTCCAGCACAGATTGGGGTTAGCATGCAGAAACTTATGCAAAACTTCTGAGATCAGTTGGCACTACAAGGATAAAAAAACAAACGAAACACGCACAGATGTTACTCTGATATTCAGAAACCAGCAACAGAGACTTTCAGCCAGAAAAAGCTAAGGTACCTTTGAGCCTTGAAGAATGTCCCCGAGTTGCAGGGTCCAAACTCACATTGCCCACAATAATTTACACCACAAACTTGCAAGCTGTTTACGAATGTGAATTTCACTGACACAGCAAGGCCCATCTCTGAACTAGCGACCCAAAACCAGCTGGAAGCTAGGAGGACTTGTGAAGAAATTGACACAAGCACATTGAATGGCATCCAGCACTGTGGAGCAATCTCTTGCTAGGACAAAAGCCTAGAAAACAAATAATACAAACCCTAGCCCGCCTGTGTGGCAAATATTACAAAGCCATGAAATGCGGCCAGTCTAGACTATGAAACACATTATAGGCACCTTATAAAGCCATACAATGACTAAAAAAACCAAAGAAATCAGACGTATCACTATTACGACTAGTCATGTTGTGAAAAAATGCCAGATCGTCTTCCCTATTGAAGCATTTTGCTTCTTTTCTTCCCCATCTTCTTCATAATCATCTTCATCCTCACTGCCAGAATTGCCACCTGAAGGTGTTGCAGGTGTCATTTGAACCTTTGCCCTTTCAACTTCCTCCCCATCTTCCTCACTGTGCTCACTTATCTCAACAGACTTCACAACAATGTTTTCTATAATTTCTACTCGGGCTTCCTTCTGGAGCTGCCAAAATAACAAGGTAGATGCATCAGTGAGATATAGCAGTCAGCAGTTTTAGACCTGTACTGATCAGATCACAAATAAACCACGGCATGAATGAAAACCTAACAATTACAATATTAATCGAAAACAGTGGTCCTAAACAATACAGGTTTTACATAATTGGTGAACTCCATCACCAGTTCTTTCTGAGCAAATGCAATTTACAGTCAATGTTCTACAGCATACCTGTAAGCATTATACTACTGCATGACAAGGAAAAGTTAAAATCCATTCATCTCCCACCACTTTGATGGGTGAATAGTAACAATCTCAAATTTGCCCCTTCATTTAATGAAGAGCAAAGGCACAATGAAGAACATCGATACCGTCTTGAAATAGGTTACACAGGACATGTCCAGGAAGAGAATGAAGTACCGATAATAAGAAAAACAAAAAAACTGGATAAATATATTTACCTCTACAATCTTCAGAGCTCGACTCTTGCTATGTGCAGGAAGATCTTCTGGAGCGCTTTGCTCAACTTCAGCTTTACCATTTTCACCAGACACCAACAAATTTGCATCTGCATTCTCATGCTTAGAAGTTTCTTCCTTATGAGTCTTCAATGCTTCTTGCTCAGACGAATGCTGATGATTACCTGTCTTATGTCCTCTGGCCTTACCAGACAATGCTTGAGCGGTTGAAGTGCCATGACTAGTAACAGAAGAAAAGCAGAAACCAAACATGAGATTGCCAAGTAATACCAAAGACGATGTACAGAAATCAGGAAGATTTCGACTAGCTTACTTTCTTGAACGTCTAAGATTGTAACGCTTCTCTCCAGGAGCCTGTACCCCAGGTGCAACTGTTTGGCGCCTCTTACGTCGACCTCCATGAGACACACTTTCCGAGAGTGCCTCACTGTCTTCAGCATCTTGATCACTAGCTGTTAGTCCAGACACATGAGCTGAACGCTTCCTCGCTCTAGCACTTGTTGCTAGTTTCCCCCCATGTACGGAGTCTCCCTGGCTTTCTTCAGTTACATTCAAAGAATCTTTAGCATCCCCATTAGGATGTCCTTCCTTGATATCTCCTACACTCTCACCAAGTATAGCCTTTGCATCTTCAACTACAGCCTTTACGGAACGGGTCCTCTTGACCCCTTTCGGTCTACCCCTCCTGCCAGGCTGACGTGTTCTCCCCTCTAAAGCTCGAGGATGCTGGTCACTTGGGGAAGGAACTGGCCATGCCTCCCTCTCATTTTGTTCAGCCAGTGTAGCAACTACGGGCTGATCTTCTATAAGAACCGAATTATCTGCTACACCTACTGATGGTTCAGGCTTATCTCCAACTCCGCCACCCATCTGCAATTGCCCAATCTCCCCAAGTCCATGTTCAGACAAATCCTTTTCAGTATCAACAGATTCACCAGCAGCACCAAGTGATGCTTCCTCAGACCTCTCATCCTCCAGTGCTCCGCTATCAAGTCTCTCAGTAAACAAACCAGCTCTCTGACCAATGGACTGGGGATCACCCTCAGCTTTCTTACCAGGGGAGAAGTTGAACAACCTCGTACATTTCCGTAACCAAGACATGCGTCCCTCCGAACGTGCGCTATAAGAACTTGGACTAGTTGGAAGTCTTTCCAAATTCTTTCCTCTTGAATTATCTTCCAAGAAACCATCAGCAAGAGTAGGCAAGAGGTCATTCCCAGCTTCCTCAATTCTCCTTAATGATTCAAGGAAAACTGGTTCCAATTCGATTGCAACGCCACAATTCTGGCAAGTCTTACACTTGTCAACTGCAGCAAGGAAGTGATCTCGCTCTTTAATGAACTCTTCTCTTTGTGATCTCAAATTCCGACTAAGAATCCCAAGTGTGTCAATGTCCTTTCGAATTTCAAGTCTGTCAACTTCGTGCTTTTGCTTACTCAAAGAGAGTTCTTCCTTTTCCCTAGAAATCCTTTCATCTTCTGCCCTCAATTTCTGCAACTTCAACTCATTTAGACTAGTGGAGGATCTAATACTGCTCAGCTCAAGATCCTTTCTCCTATCAAACTCAGCTTCTTTTTCTTGGAGCCTCTTCTCCATCTCCTCCTGCCTTCTCTGGATATTAATCTCAAGTTCATGCTTGAGAAGGTTATATTCTCTAGACATGTCAGCCAGTTCCTTATCAAGCAATTCACGCATCTGTGCCTGCTCATGAACTTTCAAATTCTCGAAAGCCTCCTCCTTTAAACGAAGATCCTCCAAGTCTGCCTCCAACTTCACTCTTGCAATTTGCCTCTCATTTACTAATCTCTCCTCCTCACGCTTTTGACAACTTTCGAACTTCTCTTTTTCATCATTTAGCTGTTCAATATCTAAATCCAGCGCTTTTCTTTTCTCATCGAGTGAATCCCACTCCTTCTCAAAATCCTCCCTTTCCTGTCTCAAATCCTCAAGCTGCTTGTGTAAAGACTCCTTCATAAGCTTGTAATCCTCAATTTCTTTCTTCAATTCTAACTGCAATAGATCAAATTGTTCCCTTTCCTGCAGGGTAACTCTTAAACTATTAGCTTCCACAATAAGTTTCTGTTCTCTAGCTTCAATATCAGCCTTCAAATTCTGGAGTTCAGTATTGGCCTTTAGCAACTTCTCTGAATCTTCTGCTACCTGATTCCTTTCAGCAAGCAAAATTTTCTCTTTATCATTTAAAAACCTTTCTCTATCCTCCAATAGCTTTAATTTCCTGTCAGCATCTTTCTCTTTCTCTATTAGTTTCTCCAGCTTATCTTCCATGGCAGCTTCCCTTTTCAAAACAATGTCCTCCTTGCTTTCGAGTTCAATCTTATGCTTCTCAAATTCATTGAGCTTATCCTTCATTTCTTCTTCGAATAGCCTTCTCCTATCATTCAGCTCTACCTCGAATTCATGCTCTTTTGCGCTTAGAACAGTTTTATGATTATCCAGGAGCTTTTGCATTTCCACCTTCAGGAAATTGATACATTGTATTAGACTCTCTGAGGTTAATAAAAAGGATTTCACGAAGTTTGAACAGACAAAAAAAAATAGAACCTCCAACAAGAAAAGTCAATTTTCAACAACCTAAAGAAACAATTTGCGCATTTTTTAGAGAACGACATATGTTCACTATTCATGAAAAGTATGCATATGTACTCACTTTTTCTCTCCTATTGAGCTTTGCTTCCAATTCATGCAACTCTTTCTCTTTATTCTCAAGGTTCTTTTTGATAGAATCTGCATCCTGCAGTCAAATTACAAATGGAAAAGATATATAAAACTCCAGGCCCTAATGAAAATACCAGAATTAAAATGAAAGAAGAACAAACCTGCTCTTTAGCAATCAAAGCTCTCAATCTTGTACTCATATTATCCTCCTTGTCTCTTAAAGAGCCAAGATTAATCTCAATCTTCTCCTGTAATTCATGAAGCTCCCTCTCTTTCTCTTTGAGATTCCTCCTGGCCTCATCTATCCTCTGCTCTCTCTCATTTAGGGAACTCTGGCTTTCAAGCAGCCTCTTCTGCCCTTCTTGTAGCTTTTTCTCCCAATCTAGCAGATATGCTCTTTGTTGAGAAAGATCAGCTTCATGAGCCTTTCGCCTACAAAATTGAAAAAATAATATAAAACCTTAACATGAGCACACAATTTATATGGATGAGCTCATATGTCTTACTACACAAATAACACTACTTACTCAGTGATTAGGGACAAGCGTTCCCTTTCTAATTTACGTTCACGATCCTCTGCGTCTTCTAATTTCCTATCCACCTCAGAGCTCTTTCTGTTTGCTTCAGCTAACTTTGCATCTGCAGAATGCAGTTTTGCTTGAACCTCTAAATACTTCTCCTCCAAACTAGCCTCCAAGGCATGAGCTTCAGCTAACTTAGTCTCAGATTTAACCTTAACCTCAGCAAGTTGGGAGCGCATTTCCCGCAGAGCCTTCTCGAGCTATATGCGAACAAGAAGAATAAAAAGAGACTCAATGAAAAGAACATGGATGAAGCATAAATCACAAGTTCCTAAAGGCTACCACAGAACAAAACTGCAGCTCAAGCAGTCAAAAACAATTAGAAAAACCTCCCACATTGGAAACCAGAAAAAATTTGACAGCAACTAACCAAAGACAAATACCTACCCACTACTACTTTGGAAAAGGGAAAATCAAATTTTGCACCACACTAGTAGTATTCTCTCTTTAACATTCTTGCAGTGTAAAAGCAAATGTGATTCCTTCTATAAATCCTTTAAAATGTTGCAATAATAATCAACCACAGTCTTCAGATAAGGTGAATCTCTGATAAGATTGTAACCAACTTTCTAACATGTTCCCTTTGTAGCACAGAAACCAGTTGAGTAGATGGCATAATCGGACAAATTTTGTACACAAGAAACATAGAAGAATGAGAAAACCCACTAGAAGGGATAGTAACCATCATGGAGCAGTATTGTGCATGTGGAGCTGCTTAAACACTAGCATTTGCAGTACTAGGCATTATTCTTTCCTACATTTTCATATTCAAGTAAAACAAAAAAACGAACAACCACCTCCAGCGGAACTGAAGAAATACCATTAAGTGTAGCACCCAAATATTCAAAGATACAAATTTCAATTATAGCAACACAAACTTTTAAATCTTAGAAAGCAAACTGAGGTACTAAAGTAAACTGCTACCCTTGTTATAGTAATCATATGCATTCATTACTTGAGAAACGTAGATCAAAGAAATGGTAATTGCTGAGTTTATCTACTATAGACAGAAACACAAGAGTCATTTAAAAGTTCCTATTGTTAGCAAATGTAAGACCTTACCACCAAAAGAAATTATATCAATGAAAAAGAAAATAAAAGCAAGAGTCTGTTGCAACATACATCAGCCACACACTGCTTTTCAACACCTAACGCCGGCCGAGCATTTTCTTCACGCTTTTCTAGCTCGGAAATTGCTATCATATGTGCAGAGTGCTCCCGCTTCAGAAGTTCCTCTGACTCTACAAGCGCATTCTTCAGCTCTTCAAGCTTTGAAGTCCATTCCTTCTTCTCAATTAAGAGAAGACCCATATTGTATTGATATTCATGAAGCTGATAATAACTACGATCAGAAATACTGTTTAAAATGAACTAATAACCATGTAACTGACATATTACAACCATACTAGAATGTAAAACTCAACTATATATGCCCCCTTTAAATAAATACTCTTCTTAAATAACTAGTCAATTGGCAGGTTAAACCTAGATGAATTACACAAACCGAACATCAAATTTGTTTTAATTTGGTTACTTTCAGCTTAAATTGCAGAATCAACTTGAGCAATACAATCTAACAACTACTCTTATAAGCTTCTCTAAGTTTCTTCAAGTTCTGAAAAATCCTCTACTTCTATAACTCTCTCAAACTACCCTAACCCAATCATATTCTTCAAACTAGACTACCCAAGAAGGCAACGTCGCCCCAATTTTCAGTACCCAACTATCCACAGACTACAAAAACATAAATCAATTATACAAGCACCCCAAAAAAGAAAATTACTATAACGAAACAATAACCAGAAAACTAAAACCAAACCTCTTGGTTGAGCTCGCCGATCCTTCTCGCCATGGCTTCTTTCTCCATCTTCTGCAGAACGGAGTCATCTAAGAAGCCGGCCTCCTTAAAAGTCCTCCACACCTCAGCTTCTCCGTTGACATTAGTCCCACTACCACCCACAACTCTAACGCGCTCATCAAGCAATCCACGTGGTGGCGGTGGAGGACCGTCTGCCACCTGCTTCCCTTTACTTACTGCTGATACGGTGTTGGCCCCGGCACCGGCGACGGTGGCAGATTTGGGCGAGAAAGCCCACCCGGCCCAACCCTTCCGCTGGCTCTGTGGTGTGTTGAACATCACTGAAATTCGCTCTGATTCATCAGAGAATTAGATTTCAATTGGGTAGAAATCAACAAATTGAACGAAGGATTTGGGAACAATTTGGAAACCTAGAATTCCGAAAGAACGAGAGACAAACAGTGGGAGGAATTTTTTTTTTTGTAATTTTAAATTATTATTATTTTCACAGGAGCATTTCTTCCCACGGGGTTTATTTAATTAATTATTTATTTATTTATTTTAATGGGCCAAACTGAAAACCGGTACTTGAATTCTATTTGGACTAAATTGCCCTTAAATAGCCGACATGGTTTAGTTCCAGTTATTAAATTAAATGTAGATTAATTAGTTTGAGTAATTAATTCCTTTTTTTCTTTTTGTTATGATTGCTTCTTAATTAGCTTGAGTAATTAGTTTCAGTCTCTTTCTTTTTTTTTAAATAAGTTGTTGTTCGATTATAAAAACGTACTTAAATATTATTCATTTTCTCATTCGCACTTTGGTATTTTTAAAAACATATAATCATGTTATAATTATATACAAAGGCTAATGATAAACGGGTAATGTCTCCGAGATGATGAAAAGATTCGTTACAATTATTAATCATAGCTACAATAGTTTTAGATATAATTTATTATAGAAAAAATAAACTTAACTCATTCAACTTGTAATAATAAAAATAAATTTATTTTTTATAATAGAAAAATTAAGTTTGTATATAAAATATAACGGTTGCTAATTTTAATTTCTAAACTTTTCTAACAAGTTTAAATCTTTAATCGAACTTAAATACTTCGTTATATGATTTAACTTTAAAGTAACTCGTACATTGGGCAAGGTCATTACAGTCATTTACATAAACATAGTCTACTTTTTAAACACTGCGACGTCGATGTAAAGTATTTGACAAAAGTTCTCTTACTACTTTCAGTATATTACCGTAAACGTTATTATGGTATACGTGTTAAATATGTAAAATATAATGGTAATATAGGTATTTAACATAAGAATGTTTCGTGAATATTCTCTTTTTAAGTAGAAAGAATTGAATTGCCAGGTTGTAGTTATACTGTTATTAATAAAAATAATGAAATGGTCATCAGATTTTCTTCTTCAGAACAAAAAAGTGATTAAAAATTTTCTGCTTTTAGCTTTTTGCTTTTGCACTGTACTGCATGATCGTATGTTTAATTACATGATTTTGGTAGGGTTTTAGAAGTGTTTTTAAAATAGAATTTTTTATAATAAAAAGTATTTATTTTTTAAAAAATGAATTTTATTTAAAAAAATAAAAATATATAATTAAAAAATTTTATTATGTAACATTTTTTTATAGTTTCTAAAATTTTAAAATATTTATAAAATTATATTAAAAATTATGATAAAAAAGTTAAGTCAAACGCACTCTATAATTTTGAAGTGCTTAAAACACTTTATCAAGCTCATTTTATTGATAAACCATTTCTATGTTTAGAGTGTTTACCAATTTTTTAAACTTAATTTTAATTTCTAACTCATTTTTAAAACAAAATAAGCACAAACAATCAAACTCAATTTTTAATCAAAAATGTAATTTCAAAATTTAAATGAAAATTAAAATTTTTACTTTCATACTCAAAAGTAAATACAAAAGCTCATTTTTATCAAATTTAATTTCAAAATAAAACTCATTTTGTTATAATTTTTTTCTTCAAACTGAACTTAAAGCTTAGTAAACACTTCCTTAGCTTATGACAAGCTGCTTATATTTTTTGAATAATTTTTTGTAAACTTACGAAATTATTTGAAATACTCTATTGGATTTAATAATATTTTGCTCCCTAATATGCCAAAAAAATTGGAGACAAATTGGAGCAGTTGTGAGCTTTCGTTCAGGTCACGTTTATTTCACTCACAACCATTTTTCTCGCTAAAAATTAAATTTTGAGTTATCTTTTATACTTATTTTTATCATTTATTTTTATAAATTGACTTTTAAATAACTTATTTATTTATGGTTTATTTAAAATTTTATTTTTGTTGAATAGGAACGTGTATCATTCTCTCAGAATTCATATTCTTTTTCAAGAAATTAACTTTCAAATATAACCAAATATAAAAAATTATTTTTAAACTCATTTTAATACATTCAAATATAAATGTAACTCATTTCTCAAACTTATATTTAAAAAAACTATTTGTAATAAATTATAAATTTATTTTAGTAAACTCATGAAATTATTTGAAATACTCTATTGAATGTATAATACTGTCGCCCCCCCCCCAAACCAAATAAGCTTTTGGTAAAGAAAGTGAGTTTTATGTGAAATAAAGTTCATATATATTACTGTAATTTCTTTCTACAAATTTAATTTTAAATAATTTATTTCTTATAACTTGTATTCTAAAGACTCATCTTTGTACAAATAAATATGCTATTATTTTTTTCAAACTCACTTTTTATAACTTTAATTTTAATATAACTAAATACAAAATATTATTTCTAAACTTATTTTCAAATACAATATTTTAACTTATTTTCAAATCTATTTTTTTAAAAAAAATCACTTTATAATGATTCATAATTTATGAACTGAATTTATTATAACCGAAGTAGCACAAAACGTACTACTCTAGTCTAGCAGGCCACAATTAGTAACCACTACATTTGAGTAAGGCCTATTAAATCCTCTTTCCGCAACAACTGCTCTCTTATCTCCGATCAACTTAGCCACCCTACACAGAAACACCATGCCCAGAAAAAGTAAACAAATCAAAACAATAAAAAAATTTATATGGACAAATTCAAAATAATCTTTCTATAATAGAGCAAACACTGCTGTTCATTTAATTTAATTTTTTATTTTTAAAAATTTTGATATAAAATTTGTTTAAAAATTTTGAAAAAATGGCTTTCTATAATAGAGCAATAGCATTACTCGCCTGAAGTAGGGTGAGCTGGTGTTGTCTTGCACGGCCTCAACGTTACCCACCTTCTGCACAACATCCATTCCGTCCAAAACTTTTCCCACCACAAGCGCCATTCCGGCGAGCTCCGGCGAGTCATCTGTCGCGATAACGAACTCCGTGCCGTTCGGATCCGGCCTGACTTCTTCTTCTACTACCTCTATCTTCCCTTTCCTCGCAACGAGCTTCGTCTTCGCTGGAGGTTTTGTAGGGTCTCTTACAACAATACCAACTGAACCTTTCTTAACAACGACTCTGTCACCTTCGCCGCCGTTGCACTTCTCCCATTCTGATAACAATTCGCTTCCCGCCGGCGATGATAAATCGTTCCCTGCTCGGCGTTTCGCGAGCTCCACGTCAGCACCGTAAGATCTAACGCCTAGATTTCGCGACATAAAGTTTTAGATTCTGATTTTAGACGACTGTGGAAAACTGAAAGACATTTAAAGTTATTTTCTTACCTTCGTGTTGCACGTACGTAGGAGTTATCTTGACGAACTCTTTCCGGCGATAGCTGACCCCTGCAGAACCACTAATAAGTTCGGCAAACCGATTTGCTCCTGCAGGGACGGCGTCGCCGTACAGACCGATTGTTATCCTTCCGGCGGGCTTGTTGTCGATGGATATATCCATGAATGCTTTCTTTGTTATAATCTCTTGTTGACCATTATCAGTAATGCACACAGCAAGAGATTGGAACGTGTCGGACGATAACAAGAGGAAAGGGAGAGTTGCAGAAGCTGCAGCAACGGAAATCTCTCGCCGGGAAAGTTTGAGATTGTTAATGTTCAAGTGATCAACTGAAGAAGAAGAAGAAGAGTTGGAGAGATTGATGAATGGAGATGAAGAATAAGAAGAAGAAGGTGTTAACGGTGGAAGAAGTGAGTTGAGAGATTGAAGAAGAAGGTGTTGCAGATTCATGTTTGGATGTTTTTTGATTCAGAAGATTGGTGAATGAAATTTTAGTAATAGAAGGAGAGTGCTGTGCTGATTATTTGTTTGTGTTGTGTGTGATATGATGGATGGTTTTGGATAAGGTGAGAATGAATTGAACAGCCATATGTCAGTCAAACAATAGAAGCAATGTAGTGAAATTTTAATACTAAATCAGTTAATAAGAAAATTTGAAAAATAAATTAATTTTATATTTAATGATAAATTTAAACATAAATAAATAAAGAATGCTACACTCTGAATATGTTATTCAAACCACGGATTAACAAAAACAGCGGAAAATGGTACACAAATACAGCAGAAGACTGGGATGTCAAAATTATAGGAATCTCACTTTTGGACTTCATACAGGTTACAAATTAAAAAAACTGGAAAAAATTACATTACTTGTAAGATAAAGGTTACAAACCAGATACAGTAAGAGAGGCAAAATAAATATAAACCTACAGACTTCTACATGTGTCTTGTAGAACAAAAGATTGATCATCTGCACCCGCTCACTAGAAATGCACAAGCTATATCGGCCACTAGAAGTATTGATGTAAAAGCTACAGAATTTATTGGATGTCAATTACAACGCAGCAGTTTCTACTATTCTTTATTGCAGACGGTAAGTAGAAGTATGACCCCTGCCTCTTCCAGCATAGCCATATCCTCTCCCGTGATATGATCCCCGTGGGCGGCTGCCACGATAGCCATAACCACCACCTCTGCTCGGCCCATGCCTAGGAAAATCTCCAAATGTCTGCATGAACCAATTGATCCATGAGATTCTATCTTTTCACTAACAAGTTTGCATGATTCAAAGGGAGAAACAGTACCTCTGTATCTATTTTCCGCTGCTCCGAGAAGTTAGGCCTCCCATTCCGAGCTCCACGGTTGAGCGAGTCACAAGATAGTGAATCAAAGAAATCATCTTTCACGTAGATAGGCTGTGAAAAACAAGATCAAAAGACCAAATATTAACGAGAAGCCATAAATGAAATCATTTATTGTATATGCAACTCCAACTCAACCACTTTATGTAGACACCTCAACTAAATAACCCGCATATAGTTGTTGTCGAAGGAGAAGACAATGGGAAACATGCTACCTTCATCTGAGGCTTTAGGGAGTCTGGGTCATCTTCGTCTGGGCCACCACCATCTTCCTCCTCCTTCAGATCTTCATTATCTCCACCAAGGTTTTTGCTTTTACCAAGATGATCCCATACTTCATCCTTGTTAAATTTTTCATTCATTGCTGTGAAATCAAAGTCTTCAGTGAACTGTGTTACTGGCCGTGGATGCTGCAAGGGCAGAGTTAGATAAGTTCAGTACCAATTTGCTACCACAGAATCACATCAATCATACACCAATTTGTCATTCCTGAAGAAACAAAGAACTTAAGGAGCTCCTATTTGTCCATCCCCTAATGTGCAACGTTTAAATGAAGCTAGAAAATCAGTTCCAATCAGAGTTGTGTAAGAAAATATTGAACCATGCAGGTTTCAGCTAAATACCATGACTAATGGCATTAAAGTGAGCAGCATCTCACATTAAAGCTCAAGCTTCAATAACACCAATACATCCCTCTAATATAGTGCTTCAAATTCTATAACAGTATCCGTATACACTGGACCACTAATCTCTACAGTAGCTGTTGCTACCATTAGAAAATAAGATACGAAATGAATTACCATATTTCGTCTTCCTCTTCCACGTCCCCGGTTATTGTAGAAGGCAGCTCCATTCATCTGGAAATAACCAACATAGAGTTCCTTAGCAACCACATTCATCACTTTTGATCTAAATAATACATATCCTTAAAAAAGTATATGCATAAGAAACTTCTAGCTGAATGTATATCAAGTTGAAGGAGGCAGATTGCAAGAAGTTTCTCAAATTGCTTGCACCGCTGCAATTTACTCTTTTCAAACAGTTAGTTTTCAGTTTTCCTGTCTGAGATAATCCTAACTAGTACGACTGACAGTACATGTCATAGTATCATCAGCCACAGTAACATTATAGTTATATAACTTTATCAGCTAATATAACCCACCGTCTTAATGGACCGTGTTTGATATGTCTCTACTCTGACAGCATTTTCAATATAAAATATCACATAGCGAGCATCCTCAAACAATACCTTTGGAGGGACAGGTTTCGGCAGTGGTAATATTGGCTCTTTAGATTCAGCTGTAGCGTGCAGTGGAACTTGCGGCGCAGACACTTCAGCTTTAGCCTCTTGTGATTTCAGAACTTCATCTTTCTGGCTCAATGGCTGTGCTACAGAGTCTTGTGTTAGGGCTAAATCTTTATTACTTGCTTTTACTGTCTGAGATGAAACAAGTATAGATGGACGGTTTGGCTGTATAAGGTCATCAGGTGTGATTAAAGGCACCAGATTTTCAACTTGGCTAGGTCTGGATGAGTTTTCAACAGATGCAGATGGGAATGTGGTTTGAGGAACTAAATTTAGAGTGGGAAGTGTCTTTGTATTGCTACCACCAACGGAGAGTTTATTTAACATCAGGGATGTGATAGATTCAGGAACAGATGGCAGTAGAGGTCCAGTAGACGCATTAGTGCCAAGGCTTGTTGGTGAAACAGAAGTGCCAGGATTTTTGCTTTCCAACAAAAGTGGAGGAGGTTCAATAGGTAAGGAGCTAGCTTGGCTTTGCGATGCAGTTGATGAAAACATGCTAGACATTGATCCCAGACTACTAGTAGTAGGCAACAACGGAGAAGGGAAATTTGGCAAACTCGGAGTTCCTGATGGTAAAGATGACATTCCAGGATAATGAAGCGACTGCTGCATGGAAGGAGGCATTTGTAATCCAGATGGAGGTTGTAGAATATGGGGTGGCTGCAAATGAGGAAGACCAGCTGGAGAAGAATAATAACCTTGCCAATAAAGTGGCATCGAAAGCCCAGAATTGTTTGCAGTGGGAGGGCCTCCAGATCCCCATGACCCTATGCTTCCACCAGGTTGATACATAGGCACATTGCCTTGGAATGGTGGCCTTGGCTGTCCCAATTGAGGAGCATGTGAGCTAACATCTGAACTTATTCCACTTCCACTTGAAGAAAGATGTTTTGGTGCTGATGGAGGTTGAGGGTAATGTGACTGCATAATCCAGAACATTTAAGCCAACAACTTGAGGAGAAGGACTAACAATGAGAAAACCAAACTCTTCACCTGAATAATAGCTGGATCACTGTGGATTGGAGTATTCTGGGCTGATGGAGGAGCCTTAACTTGCAAGTCCTGCAATCCACAATAAACAATTTAGTATCACAGTGAGACGAAGTATCATTACTCTAGGAAAGTGTACTCTGCAAGAATATCAAACATTTACGTAAGAAGCACAACATAGATGACTACCAAAGCAGGGTAGCTACTACATAACCACCACCATAGTATCTAAATAACTAAAAGGACACTTTTCTCAACCTTCATAAAGACATAAAATGCCCAGAAGTCATTTTCTTAAAGTTTACTGAATAGAATGAACTCGTAGACATAAAAGAAAGGTAAGCTAAGATGCACCTTGATATCGCTTCCCCTAAATAGAATGAACTCGTAGATTCTGTCACTAGCAGGAACTTGAGGGCCATCTTTCTTCCTCGCTTCAGTTCCAAATGATCGCACTGCCAGCATGAAAACCAACGATTTATAAGTAACAAAAAGAGCTTTTCTCAGATAGATTAATGTTCATAACCAATCTGGGCATATGGAAACAGAACAATTGAGTATCTAGGAAGAGGCACACACAACTTCTCCAAAATGATGAGTCCAATGAGATATGTTAGAGCACCCAGACTAATTCCCAAAGTTATCTATTAAATGATGCCATAAGTTGAAACACTAATTACTTCTTGGAAGAACAAGGTTGAAACTTCCACAATTTCTCAACTAGTTACTATTATGCCACACTGTCAGACTCAAAGCAAGCTGCAAGCTTCTCAATTGATATATTCTGAAGAAAAAGGCTACCTTTTCCAAATTCTCACTAGTGCCAATCAGTATATTATTTACTCATTTCCCAATTTTACTTAGTCCAACTGCTCAATTATAGCACACCTTTCCTATTCCAATCCCAGCATTGGTACCAACCAGCGCAAAATCCAAATTGCCCAAATTCTTACTCAGAGATTTACACAATTATTTACTTAAAAAGACGATAACGATTACGCCATGGAACTTAACAGAAACAAAAACGTATCATAATAATAGATAATCGCTCAAAAACCAAGTGATGCATCAAAAAACACTCCATCTTTCACAATTTTCATTCCAATAACCAAAAACATAGATCTCCATCACCAATTACATAGTCAATCAAACTTAAACAAACACAATTACAGAAAAAAACAAATAAATCATAAAAAATTCTAAAATATTTTTTTTTTAAAATCGAGGGTAGATATATTTGTTTACCGTTACTGAGGCCGATACTTGATTCCTGGGTGTTTATGCTAAACAGAACACCCTCGTACCGGATCTCCGATTTCGAAGTCAAGCTGATCAAACTCCCGATAAACGAATCAGCCGAAGGACTATTCGTCGTAGTCGAAGATGAAGTCGACGAAGAAGAAGAAGCCGACGAAGACCTTGCCGACTCCACCGTCGCCGGAGCGGAGGCCATCAATCGTTAGAGAAGAATAAAAATATCAAAGCTCCGTCGTCGATCGCCGGAAGGAATAGATTTATTGTTTTCTAGAAGCTCGTTTTGGGTTCGGGAATTGGTGTGGGATTTTTTGGGATTAGATTGATTTTGACCTCGCTCTGAGAAGTGGGATGGGCCTAGTTTTGATTTTGACTCACACCCTCTCTCTCTCTCTACTTCCGTTCTGTTGTTAATTATTAATTAATTAGGGGATATAACTTTTTTAATATTTAGTTAATTAGTATTAATTGTTCACAAACGTTTCCATATTTGTGAAATTTTTCTCCACAACTTTTTACTTCACTTTTTAATAAAATTTTAAATATTTTATTAAATTTCTAAAAATTTTAATAGTATAAAAAAATTTATATTGTGAAATATTTTTTATTAATTATTTTTTATTTTTAAGTAAAAAATAAAACTTATTTTTAAGAATTAAAGTTATATTAATAAATTAAATTAATATAAATAAAAAATATTTAAATTTTAAAAAATATTATATTTGTTATTCATTCATTTATTTATTTATTCAAATATAATTATTTATTTTATTTATTATATATTCAAATATTATAAAATTAAATAATTATTTTTTTATTTATTTTATTTTATTTTATTACTTTTAGTTTTTAATTATGTATTCAAAACTACCGTTAGTCACCTGCTGGCCCATCAAAAGAGAAACTAACTTGTAGCCGGCCCATTGGGCTATATAACAAAGGACAACAATCCCAAATTGAGTTTGTTTTCTTTGATTTTATTATGTTTGTATATTAATTAATCTTCTTTAAGTAGGTTTAAATTAAAATATTAATATTATTTTCAGGGTCAGTGCATCCTCCAAGCAAACAAGAAGCAGGAATATGTATGTGACAATAATTAAATTAAAATAAAAAACAAAAACTAAGTGCTGGAATATGTTTTTGTTTGCCAAAAGATTTGTCTATGAATATTTTATTTGTCGCTTCAGAATAATTTTAAAAATAAATTGTAAATATATAGAAATACGTTTTCAAAAAAATAACATAAATATATTTTAAAATATTCTCAACACAAATTTTTTTGAAGATTATTACTTTTAGAAATTTATCTTTATTTTTAAAATTTTGTTTTTGAAATTATTCAGATAAATAAAGCTCATATTTGAAAGAATTTTTTTTTCCTTCAATTTTTTATTTATGTTTTTCAATAAAACTTCTAGAATATTTTATAAAATTTTTTTAAAATTTTAAAAATACGAAAAAATTTTACGTCATGAAAATTTCTTATTAATTAATTTTATTATTTTTTAAAGTAAAAATATTTTTCAAATATTTTTTAAAAAATTATTATTACGTTTGAAAAGCTACTTTTTAATTTTTTCTATTTTATTTTTTTAATATATATTTTATAAGTATTTAGAAAATTTATTTAAAAATTTAAATAATATAGAAAAATTTTACGTAATAAAATTTTTTTATTATATATTTTTATTTTTTTAGAAATAAAAAAAATAAAATTTATTTTCTAAAAAAATAAAAATATTTTTTATTTTAAAAAAATTTTATTTTATAATCAATTTCAACAAGCACCCTATAAACACATCTTTTTATGTAGTGCTTTTGTAATAGATAATAAAGTTACCGCTTAAACACTTTTGAAGACTTTGGGGCTTTATTTTAATGGGGCGGTTGAGCAGCTTACATAATATGGTTTTTATTTTAATTAGACCATGTCACGCAGGTTCATTTTTTCGTCATGTAGGAACTTATATATAAACACAGTTACATTTTACTTCAAATAATCAGGTGTGGTTATTAAGTTTTTGAACAAAAAAGAAATTCTTAAATAACTTAATTAATTAGTAATAATCACCATTAGCTCGCTAGAATTCAGTAGAAACATTTGCAAACATTTCCTACGACAACAAAGAACAATGATGTAAGGAGGAAAACAACTAGCTAGCTAGCTGGAGATCAATCATGGACTCTCAGAGAGTGGTTGTAGTTGTGGAAGAAGATGATTCAGCATGAACAGCCTCGCAATGGGCGGCGCGAAATCTACTACGCGGCGGCGACACTGTTACTCTCCTGCATGTCTACCCGTTCACAAGGTCTAAGAAGAAGCAGAGATTTGTTAGACTGAAGGGATTTCAGTTGGCCCTCTCCTTCAAGGACCTCTGCAACGGAGCAGCTGAGGTTTGTTATTTCATTTATCTTTTAATATTTCGAATATTGTTCGTGAATTGTTTGAATCATTTAGGCGAAGGTTGAGATTATAGTGATGGAAGGAGAACAAGGGGAATCAGTTGTTTCTTTTGTGAACAGAACTAGAGCTTCTACGCTTGTTGTTGGCCTCCATGAACAGAGCTTCATCTAAAGGTACATATATCATCCAGTTTAAATGGATGATACCATTTAACTGAGTTCTTGATCGATTGAAAAACTTCACAATAAAGGAAAAGGTTTTATTTTGATTCATTTAAGTAGCGCAACATGTGTTTGATGAAATGCCTGACCTAAATTCTCTTTCGATAAGTTGCTTTTTAGAAGATGAAGGGATATGTGCTTTATCCCAAAAAGTCACTGGACGACTTTTTACATTTTTTCGTATGAATTTATATTTGACTAACTTATTTTTAATTATCTTTTGAAAAATAATAAGCTCAAAAGTAAAAGTTGCTTTCGTAGTTGTTTGGAAGTATTTGTGAAAGAAGCATCTTTCTGAAATAAATTTTTAAATTTAAAAATATATGTTTAATTTTTTAACTAAGAAAAATAAAAATTATATATTTTTTACATACAATTTATATGTAAATTTTAGATTTTAAATTATTTAAATATATTATAAAACTTTATTAATAAATAAAAATTGAAAATAAAATGATATAATAAAATGAAAAAGTTTTGCCAAATGACTTCGACATGATTTGGCAATACGCAAAGACTGTTTAAAAAATTATATATAATAATTTTTTATAATGCAAATTCATAAATAGTTTTCAAAATATTGGGTTCGGATTTGCACAGATCGGATTTACTGCGCAAATCCGCGCAGATCGCGTTGTGGACCGTCCGATCAAGATTGGACGGTCCACAACACACACGCGCGATTAACATCACGCGAGGGCATTTTCGTAATCTCCTTCGTAAAATCGATCCGTTCGGGCTGCTTTCTTCTTTTCTTCTCTTCTTCCGCGAGCTCGGCGCTCCCTCCCGCGAGCGCGAGCCCGATCCCTCCCGGCCGCCTTCGTCCCCCACGGCGCAGGTTCGCTTCTCCTTCATCTCTTTTCCCTTCTCTAATCACTCTCTTTTCCCTTCCGTTCCCGTTTCAAACCTTAGCATTTCGTTCGTCGTCGGCCCAGCGTTCGATCGCCGCCGACGAACGAGATTAGGGCTAACCAAGCTTGAATTTCTCTTGTCTTCCTTCTTCTATGCCTTCTATCTTGTTCATTTTCAGGATTCGTCGCAGTTCGTCGGCCGTCCTTCCTTACGGCCAGAGCGTTCGAATGCCAGCCACGAATCGAAATTCAGGTAGCTTTTTGGACCCTTTTTTGTTGCAGTGTTGTGATTTTACCGTTCCAAAGTTTTTAAAATCTTTTAACATCATCAAATTCGCCTACTGCAGATTTTTGCAGCCGGAGAGCTTCACTTGCGGCCGATAGCTTTGTAAATGCACTGGTATGTGTATTTTGTTTTAATTTCATGCTGTGTTGTGTGTGAATGTGAATGACAATTTTGATGTGGCATATCTCCGTTTTTAGCTATGCATAATTGATTGATGCTATTGGAACAATTTGATAATAACTATGCTTGTTATTTGGTTTGAATTTTGTTGATTGATGTGTTTAAATGGTTTGTAGGTTTGTGGAGCTTGCTGGGAATGCAGGAAGAGACAATAGCAATGACAACAAGACATCATGAGACAACAACAAGCATAGAAGAGATAACACCAGCAAGAGACAACAACAAGAATAGCAACAGACAACACCTGCAAGAGATAACAACTAGGAACTGGATTGCAGCCAAGCCCACATCTGCTGGAGATGTATACATTGCTGCATTACTTTCCAATAGAGACGATTTATATTTAGTAGTTTAGGATTATTGGATGTAATGCTTTTCACTTTACAATGTATTCTGAACAAGTTATGCAAACGTGTAATCAAATCTTAATTCTTTTGGTTAATGAAATCAGAAAAAATTCCAGTAAGTGCTTAATAATATTGCAATGCCATGTGAATGTGAATGTCAGTTGTCCAGTTATGTGAATGTGAATGTGATGATGTTGTGAATTCCAGCCAGCTATGCTTGCAAAACTCACCTGAGCATTCAGTTGGGAAGGCAAATGCCAATGGAAGAGTATTTCACTTGTGAGCTAGCATAGCTCACTGCCTCACTGGTCTCCTTGCAGTGAGCTTTGCTAGCTCTCTGCTCACTGGTCTGTCAAATTTGTAAATATTATGTGAATGTAAATGTGGAATTATCAGAAGATGATAGTCATGTGAATGTGAAAATTAATCATCAGAAGGCCCATTCACTTTTTTGGGCTTGGGCGGAACCTTAGTAACCAACTTTATTTTGAATACTTATGTTCATTCTTTATTTAACTACAGTTAGATGATTAATGCAATTTTAACAAGTAATAATCATTTGATTATATAAAACATAACATTAGCATAAGTGCAAAAGATTCCATTAGGTAATTAAAAATGAAAGACAAAATGTGATCGTTAATTAATGATTCGATCAATCGCCGTAGCTAGCAAGCATGTGGATACGCTTAATTAATTCTCATCAAAATTATTTTATCCACAAACTAAATGCTATATTAGAGAATGTTAATTAACATGTTCCACATAAAATGCGAGAAAATAAATTCAATTTCTACCAGTATATTTCGTTATATATAAAATATTATAAATTAAAAATATATGTATAAAATTTTAGTTCAATTAAAATTTATTTTTATTAATTTTTTTATCAAGATATTATTGCAATGAAATGCCACTACATGAAACCATGATATATATATTTGTATTTTATTAATTTCATGTGATGCATGTATATAGGGGAGTCTGTGATTGCGTTTCTCGTATATTTTTTTTTAATTTTTAATTTCATATTTTTCAATACATATTTTATAAGTATTTAGTAAATTTATAAAATATAAAAAATTTTACAAAATAAAATATTTTTATTATAATTTATTATTATTTTTTAAAAATAAAAAAATAAAATTATTTTTTATTTTTAAAAAAAATTTATTGTATAAATACTCTTAAACGCTCTCATAACTAGTTTACTTGACGAAGTAAAATAGTTAATTAATGAGTTAAAGCAGCCTCTATATACACACACACACGCATGATCGCCCCCGCATGCATGCATTGACATTAGTAATTTAACCTACGTCGTACGTGCATGCATATACATTATTTTTTTTCTTTATACATATATATTCAATCAATCTCTGTTCTAATTCGCAATTAACGCATTAATTAAGATTATAAGGATAGATTTATTCTTAATTACTTTCTTCATTCGATCGATCGATCGAAAGCATGAAATTTTACATAATATCTTCATGTTCATGCAGAAGACGTGAGGGCTCGTCACAGAACACTCCTAGCTAGCTAGCTACTTCTCTCCTAATTAAGATCTCACATGCATGCATTTATTATGTATGCATGCCTCCGTTGACGTATGTACATGTATGTCATTCTAGTAATATAACAACTTAGTATAGATCGATAATGTTACTAAATTTACGTAGCTAATTAAATAAAATTATAGTGATTGACGGTTTGAGTCATGCATGTGGTCATTATATAATGATCCACATGCAAAATAAGATACATTTAATGTATGCAGACTTACTTACTATTGTAATTCATACTTATACGTACACATATAGTATGTAGGTATTTTCTCTTTTATACTGATTTATGTATCCTTCAAGCGATCGGACGATCACGAATTTTTCTATATTTTTTTAGAAAGAATATAATGTGCTTATGAAAAAAAAAATTTAAAATAAAAAAGTTTTTATCTTATTTTGATAAACAAATTTTATTATTTTAATCTATAAAAATAAATAATACGAAGATCTTACTATATATATATTTTTATAATTTAAAATTTTTTAAGTGTCTATATATATAGACGATATATAAGTGGTGTATAAATTAATATTGAAAAATACACAAATAGCTAATGTTATTAATTATTATTGAGAGAACATAGACATACTTGTACTTGAAATCTTTCTTATACTTCTTTATTTTATAGCGTTATAATAAACATGTTTAAGAAGCAACCTACATGGTTTCATGTGATGAGAATTAACACAAAGTGCTAATTATTAATTAGCTTAACTGTATAACCTGCCAAAAATTTTTAATTAGGATAATAAATAACTAGTTTACTAATGCTATGTTTAATAAAAATTAAAGTATATAGATATCAATCATTAATGTTTCTAGCTAATTGATCTCCTTTGGATGCCCTTGCCTTTATTATTTAATACTTTATCATAAGAAACACAACACAATTAATATAGATAACTTAGTTAAATTATTAGTTAAAATTTGTCAAAATCCCACAAATCTTCCTAGGGATCTGTTTAAATAAATAATTCGACAAATTTCTGGTGGAAGATTAGCCACCACCAACGCAATCGCCACCGTTGATTTTCTCATCGGACGATCAGGAGTGGCAGCCGGAGCGATTCACACGGTGACAATTAACTTCCCTAGGAAAAACATGAATTCTACTTCTTAGGGGAAGCACACAACGCAATGCACTATATGTTTTTTTTTTTGTTTTCCTTTTTTAATTACTTAGGAAATAATAGAGAAACTCATTTTATGAATACTTTTTTAATAATTTTTTAATTTAGTCGTTCGATCAAAACGATAAAACAGTCACACAAAAAATGCACCAAATTTTGAGAATATAAAATAAATTATAATTATTCGATCCGAATAAATTTATGGGACCTTCAATTAGAAGGAGAAGAGCGGTTTATAGTTTTTTGTGAGTTATTAACAATGTATATAAGGTTTAATGAGTATTGAACTTTTTTGGGAATGTACATGTAGTTTCTTTTCTTCGTTGCGTTAGATTAGGGAAACACATGTGCCATGTGAGTATGTTTTTAATATCAGCAAATGTAAGCATGAATGAAATGAAAAATTAGGGTTTTTGGTTGACAACACCAGGAAGAAGCTTCTTGCAGAGTTCTTCTTCTACTTCTGTTTTTATGCTCTTATACTTGTACCTTTTTTTGTATAATAATGAATTTTGCCATAGTTGTTCTTTGACATTGGATGCTTTAAAGTGTTTTTATAAAATAATTTTTTTATAAAATACAAAATATTTGTAATATCTATAAATAGTTCTATTTTTAAAAAATAAAAATAGTAAAATTTTATAGTATAAAAGTTTTTATATATTCTTTAAATTAATTTTATAATTTATAAATTATTAACAAAAATTTTATTAAAAAATAAAAAATAAAAAATTAGATCGAAACTCTGTCCAAACGTACTGCCAAACGAGATCTAAACTATTATTTAATTAATAAAATCTCATGCATGATGACTTGGGATTTAGTTTCCTAAAAATAATTCATAATACATATGCCATTAATTGTAAAAGCTCAATATATATACGTATTAATAATATTACTTAATACATATACACGCAAAATTGAGAAAAAAAAGGTTTCTATATAGAGTGTATATAAACATATGCATATATGTATATAATTATATTAAAGAAGAAGAAACAATTCTAGAAGCCTAATCAATCTATTAATTAGAAAGGTGTCAATTGACAAATTAAATTAAGATAAGAAAAAATATAAACATAAATATATGTGTGCATAAAACAATGGGTACAAAAATATTTAAGTAAGAACCTTGGAAACTCATATACTTATAATTAGTGCTTAAGCACTCGTTCAGTGAGGTCAACTGCTTGATGAACTATGCTGGACATCAATCTACATTCCAGAAATATACACACTTGTATATTTTATGCACTATATAAAAATGTTTACCTAACAAGACAAAAACAAATTATTTTATTTCATTATTCTATATATACGTAGATATATTTTCTCCAACAGAAGAAAAAAAATGTACAAAGCTCATAAAAAAAAAAAACTCTTTTAATTTGAGGTTTTTTTTTTCTGAAGCTTCAGTTACATTAATTTCTTGATAACATCATAATTCTAAAAACATCTAAAACGAAAAAAAGATTGAACTAGCGCAAAACAAATTAAAGTCAGTAGAAAGTTCTTCTATGATTTTGGTTTTCTTTTTTTCTCGTCTTCTAAAAAGGGTCTTATTGCTTCGATCATGAATCTTTTTGCCTGTAAGACGATAAGATCGCGTCAATGGCTTCCTTAACTTGCCCGATTTCTGGTGCCTTTCCTCCCTGCGTTGGCCAAAATTCATCAGTTGCCAGAACCTGCAGCACCCGAATTATATTATAAAAATCAGTACTTAAAAATTGAAATTATATTGTTCGAAATTTTAGTTACTGTATATGAGAATTATTAAAATTTAAATGTTTATTAGCAACCCAAAAAAATTAAGCAACTCAAAAATACAAAGCTTTAAGAACTAATATATATATTAATATCTCACCTTCACTTGCAACTGGAGGAACTTGACATAGCTGATTGCTTTCTCCAACATTGTAACTAAATCAACCTGTACATAAACATCAACGCATGCAAATTGTTATCGTAAATAAAATACGAAACTAGATACAAGATAAATTTAATCCTAGAGAAAATCAATAAATTATATGCATGCCTTTGTGCCATTAGGAACAAGTTCTTGTAAAATCTTAAGCCTATCGCTGATCCGTTCCCTTCGATTCTAATATATACAAGAAACACTTTTGTTAGTCGAAATTCTAGAAAATTTCATATATATAATATCTAAATTATTACAAATTTTACTACATTACATGCATATATATACCTTTGCAGCTATACTTTGTGGATCTTTGGATGAAGTTGGCTGCTTGTTCTTCGGCTTCTTACAACTTGCCAATTGTTTCTTTGCCGAATGCTCATCTGAATTCTGCAACATTCAAGTTGGGAAATTAATGAGATTGTTCTACCTTAACCCCAAGCGGAAAAAGAAATATTTGATACTACTTAATTTTCAGCACGTAATTACCATGGAATTCACTAGGGGGCGCTTTTGGGGTGATCTCTCAAGGGTTGCTGCAGTCCCTTGGATAGTATCAACACCAGATGTTGCAGGATACAACAACTGAAAACGCTCCTCCGTATTGAGACTATCCTTATTAACTAGAGAACCACCATAAGTAGTAGTGCTTATTGCTGCAGCTGCTGCAATGTCAAAGCTTCTTTGGTGATCTTTCACAGGCGAAGACGAGATATTACCAATCATCTGGTAGCAGTTCTGATCCATCGCATCAATCCAACCATCACACTCTTTCTCTTCATGATCAATTGCTTTGAGAGTTTGGATGCTCTTAGTATAACTATTCAGGTAATCGTGATTAACTCCACGCTCAAAGTTTAACACTGATGGAGAAGAGCTGAAAATTTTGCAGTGATCAAGAACAGTGTTGTTGCTGCCTAAAAAGCATAGAACTGGCTCATCAGCAGCAGCAGCTTCTGTTGTTGATGATGAGTGGTAGTTGTTATTGTTATAAGTAGTGGCTAAGCTCAGGGAACTGGTTGTTGTTGGCGATAATGAGCTAGTTGGTAATTCCATAAATGGAAACTGAAACCCTAGAGTTTCAGAACTCCCTCCTTCATACAACTCCATTGTTGTTGTTGAAGGATCCAATGCTTGGAGAGACGGTGAACCCTGCAACGTTCGCTTCACAAACGCCATTGGCAATATCAAACTAGCTAGCTAGGTACTACTAATGCTTTGATCTTATGTAGGAAACTAATAAGGAGAGATCAATAAGACTGAAGTGTCAATAGCTCGCATGTATATAAAGGGGAAGGCGGTGACTATGAGAGAAGGTATTTAAAAAGTGTTAATATAGTCTAATGCACTTGTGCTAATTTTGTTTATTTAAAGGTTGCAACTTGTTTAGCTGGCATGGATATAGATATGAGGAAGAACTTAGAGTTAGAGAATGAATGATAATCAGAACTCACGAGTTAGATAATGAATTATATAATAAATAAAATAACAAAATAATATATAAGAGTTAGAAAAAGTGAATAAGATGTATAAGAATGATAGAGGGAAACCCAAGAACTACCAAAGGTATATTCTTTTTATAGGAAGTAATTTTTTAGCAAGCGAGTGTTTAAAGAAATAAAATATTAAAATACAAAAAAAGTATAATAAATTAACTTTTGGATACAAAAGAATGCAAAAAATAAATTTAAATGCAAGCCACAAGGAGATACCAAAATTTAAATTTGTAGCAGTGAACACAATAATAACCATCAATGCTGAAACCCAATAAAACTACAATAAGAAAAAAAGAAAAAAAAAGATAGGAGGACTTCAAATTATATACATATTTTTTTATTTTCAGTTTAAAATTTAGTCAGAAGAACAATCTGAAAATTAAAACAGTTCAAATGAAATTTTTGAAACACTCTTGAGCAAAATTCTACCAGTTTTATAGTAAGTAGATAGCAAAGAAAGCTTACATTATGATGTTGTTTCTTTTTTCCCCAAAAATTTTGTGAGATTATACTAAGGGTTGATAAAGTGAGTGAAATAAAATATTTGAAACAATTAAAAGAAAAAGAGGGAAAAAAAGGAACAAGAAGATCAACAAGGAGAATAATAACTGCAAGAGATAAAAAGAGCAGGGCAGCAGAAAGAACGGCGGATCTGACGGGCCCGCACGTCTGAGATTCCTCTCTTGTGGGACCCATTATCTAAAATGGGCTTTCATTGCGTGCTAATTAGTATTTGTTATTATTTATCATTTTCCCTTCTTTCTTTTTGAGTTTCTGTATTTATAGAAAGAACAACAAATAAATTTAAGAACAAAATAAATAATATGAACGCCAAAAAACCCTAGCTATCTAGTGTTAGAAACAACAACTAAAAGCCGCTGCAAGCAATCATCCACGAAATGGTTATGGTATCCTTCTTGGAGAACAGGCATTGAAGGTTGAAATCCGCTGGTTTATATAATTTTCTTTTTCGAGAAAAATAAATCAAAGCTGTTGATGATACGATGCGTTTCATTTTCCTTTTTTTACTTGGAAACTAACAACACTGTTCGAGCTAGATCCATATCAATCAATGAAATACATGATAAAGAACTTTTTTTAAATGTTAATTATAGTTAGATTAACTAGACCCGACTACTTTTACTTATTCACGCGTTTAAGGTCAGAAAGGTCGGCTTATAAAAATATTTTAGTTTTGCATAGTATTATAGTTTAATTTATTAAAAAGTATTTTTTTAACAAATAATTTCTAAAAAATCATTTTAAGACTCTCTAATTCATTTCTGTCGACTGAGTATTCTTATCTGAAAGTTCTGAACTACATATGCGTAGCAACAAAACAAATAGACATATAGTAGCTCAGCTAGCCTATAAAAGTAGAAATTCTATTGTATGCGTTCAAACTCATTTTTTTAAAATTTATTTTAATATAAAATAAATTAAAATTAAATAAATTATTTTTTTATAAAAAAATTATTTTTTAAATTTAAAATTCACTTATAATATAAAATAAATATTAATATTTAATTTATTTTTAAAAATGAGTTAATTTTAAAGTAAAAACGCACTTAATGAATGATACTTACCTCGTTACAAAATGATTAAGTTCTGACAGCTCACACTCCATACGAAATGGAAGAGCACAAACCCTGAAAGGAGAAGCTTCTTGTCAGTAACATACTACCAGTACGCGTAATTCACAAAGCTACGAAACTGCATAGCTAACCGTATAGAACATACCAACTAATAACTAATTAAACAGGAATCCTAGAAAATCATCCTAGCTGTACTCTATGAAGTAGTTTATATAGAAATGATTAAGAACATAAATATTATAACATTGGGACGCTGACAGATGTAGATGCAGGAAACAAGTGTTTTCAATTATATCTGCTCTCAAATTAAAGCTATAGAGTATAATATACTAGCCACCACAAAGAAAATGTATGATCACCATCTGAGTCGGGATATATAGATTGAGAAATCCCAAAGCAATCCTGACTATCCAGTGATGATCATGATTAAGCACATCTATAATTTCAGCTAATAAGCAATAATGCCAATATGTAGTGTATCTAAAATTACATTCTACAAACAAAAGCTGCGTTTGAAATGCTACTGCATATCATTCACAATTGTTATTTCAACGACATTTCAAAAGCTGCAACACAGTATTAAAATATCGCTAGTTTTAGATTAATGGGTGAAATAAAAGGCAGTTAGCTTCGTCAGTGAATAGTATTCATTACTATTTCTAGTTGTAACTAGACACAGGATCACCGCTGAAACAAGAGCAGCAGTCCTGAGAGACTACCGAAATAAAGGGAAAAGAAGGAACTGGTATAAGGCCCAAAATGTCATGGATCGCTGTGGTGCTTTTGAAATCCCAGAATGTTTTGTCCGTCCAAAATTGCAACTCTATTTTGGTCTCGTTCGTTGTCGAACGAGTTATACTCTATCAACCTAAAAGGTCTGTAGGTGAAATAACAAGGGCCAATAACAGCACATATGAAGTTGCTCCTGATTGCTTGCCCTGCATCCTATCTGGTTGTATATAATTGGCCTTCCAAAAATCATAACTCATCATGGGATTCGCTCTCTGAGCTCTTGCCTTCTGCTTCTTTGCTAGGGTCTTCAGGTTTTTGGTCAGATTGAGAACTAGTCTCATCAGAAGTGGTTGTGTCAGAGCTGCTTGTAGTGTTCTCGTTGATCTTTTCATCAGCAGCTTTTGGAGGTTTCTCAACCTTCGGCTTTGGTTTAGGAATTCTATTGAGACTTGCAACCTATAAGCGAAGTACATACAGAAGACATGAGTTACAGGCTAAAAATACGTAGGAAATGTTGAAATGCAAACTAGAAAATTATCACTACCTTGTCTGTAAGTTTATCGACTTTCTCATATACTTCTTCAGATGTGAAAACAGGAGAACTGAAGTCAGGTGTCCTGAAACGAAAGAAATAAAAGAATAATGAGAAAAATTACCATCTGAAACAATCCAATCATTTAAGTGGAACATAGAGAGAAAAAGAATCATAGATGTTTTGTAATTATTTCAAGTACATCCTGACGGAGACAAACTTTCATATGTTACCCAGATGCCAATGCTGCACTAAAATTTGCACGAATTGTTGCAGAATCTATTATTCCTTTTATCTAGATCACAAAATTTGCTTCCAAATGCAAATTTTATGCAATCTCTCTTAAATTTTCTTATTCCATAATTTCTTCCATTCCACTTCAGGCTGAACTTGCTCCCAAGGTCCTCAACTTCATGTCTGCACCTATTTCATTCCCTGAAGTTTCAATAATTTTAACATACAACATATCTCAAATACACTAACAGTATGTTGCAATCAACATCAGCCATGTATGGCACGAGGTAGTTGCAGGAGAATCTATATATTCTTCTTTATACTTATTACTTCACCAGATAATCCAATTTTTGGTGTCTAAAATATCAGATTTAGAGCTACTTCTTAAATATAACAATCTGAAATTCCATGAGAATCCTAAATATCATTGCACTTCTTTCAGACTAAATTTGTTTTCATTCCCATCAAACTGGTCTCCAAGGCCCTTATCCTTTTGGGGTTTAAACTAGAGTCTGAACTCTAAACATCAAGTAATCACTCAACCAAATCCTTGTTCTCTACCATTAATGTCAACACTAAGAGCCAACATGGTGCCGTAGATTAAGACATTTAAACTCATGCTGTTGACTTGGGTTCACTTTCATCAGCAACGTGTAAAGATCCCCTACAATTAGAGGCGCAATAAACAGTAAAGTATACATTCTCTTTGGTTCAAATATTAGCCCAATTATTTGAAGATTATTAACATCTATAGGCCAGGACATTGGACCAATCTGAATGCAATACTGCAGAAGTTGTACAGTTCATTACAGCTGGTTTGGATTATCAGCAAACAGCATAACATGTTTAATTGAACCGCAAGCGCCTTTTTAGCTGTTCTTAGGTGGAAGGAAAACGAAGAAGGAAGCTGCACCTACTCATTCGCCTTTGATGACTTTGATTATTCATAGGACAGATACACAATCAAAGAGTCGCATCGATCTCTCTTCGGCAACCAAATTGACACTATGTACTCCGTTTTAATACTTCAGCATTTTAATATTACGAGAGAATGCACGAACTTGATCAACATAACGATGCATCATCAATAGTACCATGACAAAATATCTATACAAATATATAATTCTAGCAAATCTCTTCAGTTGCTGTGATTCCAAAGCAGTAGAGAGTAACATGAAAGACTACTGTTTGGTGTAATATTTTTAAGGTTCAGAAAATCCTCTACATCAAGGACGAGCAGCTTATTATATTAAAATGTGACTTACTGCTTCTGCAGGGACTTCTTCTCTTCCAACCATGATTTGATCTTTTCAGCTTCACTCAGTACCTACAAACAGATATTATTGGATGAAAACTTTAATTTCTCATGTCAAATCAAAGCACTAAATTACATCAAAACAGTATAGATTATAATCATCGAATAATATACCTCATCTACCCTAGTTTTTGGAAGCCATGGCTTATTCTTTTCCCAGTTGTCGACAATCTACAAATCCAAACAGTAAAATGCATAAGTTGCTGCAGCAAAAGGAACTAATCTTATAAAAAACTCATCATGGAAGAACCTCTGCGTTCGATCAATATTCACATAATGCAAAGAATTCTTCATGTATATTATCGTGTAATTAAATTATTTCAAACACTCAAGTTCCCTGCTTATGTACATGGGTCACATTCGTTTAAACGAACATCCTAATCCATGCAACAAACCTATTACTGCAAACTTACGAGTTTTTGCACTTAGTTTCAGAAGGCAATGGATTGGTTTGATAACAATTCATATCGCTCACTTCATCTCACTCAATGCATCCAATTTCAATCATAATTTACAAGAATTAATCACCAGAAGCAAATTTCACCAATGAACAGTGTAATGTGCTACCTCATACTTGAGCAACAGCGTCAAGAGCAACTGGAAGTGGAATCCGTCTAAATGAATGAACTAATTTCACTATGCCCTAGTAGTTGATGTTTCCCTCTCATGATTGCTTGATAGTCCTGATTGAGCCTCTAAGACTAGCCACTCTTATGAAATTTAAATGATCAATAGTTCTCTTTCCGTAGTGCATAAAGTTGTTCTAGAAAGCAGCAAGGAGATAATTTTCTTTCTGAAAATTGATGTAATGTACACTCCTAGAAAGCAGTAAAGCACCTTCAACAACTGAGTCTTACTACCTTTATATACACTGATGATATATTCTCAGTAAAGACACACGAGTCTTTTACCGATCAGTGGTTTGATGCATCTTTGGTCAAATTCCTTCATGCAAATACATATACCAGCCACCATACTGTAAAGATACAATGTAGTTTAAAGCTACAAGGAAAACTAATTTGAGGCTCCTTAGTTATTAAGAGCAGAAGTAAAATCTTCATAATGTGCTGTTGTCGAAACCATCAGTACTAGTATTTATCCCAGAAAAGCAAGCTTGACTCTCATATTTTTAGTAACACTTCGATGCTAAACACTGTAGGTCTTGAGAGTACTTCTATAACTCACAACAGAACTAGCAAATGATATGACACTGAGAATTTTCTATGCACCTTAAGAGTTGTATCATACACGCCCCACAAAAAACAAAAAGAGAGAGAGAGAGAGAGAGTTGAAAGAGAGAAGGGAACACTTACCTTCTGCAACTCTTGTAGGTACTGACGGGCATACTCAGAAGAAGCAGGTCGTGCAGTCAGCTCATTTAATCTGCACAAACACATAAGTTATATACTTATAATCAAAAGCCAATTTCTGTATTTGTCAATCATGTTAGCTTATATCTAATGAAGTTCCAATACTAACCTGAAAAAGATTGGGTCTCCAATTGCTTTAAGTGCATCTAGTCGCTCTTTAAACTCATTAGCAGAAGCATCCTCACCATCCATATACAACCAATCTTGCACCTGGAATAGGATGTCTGGTTAAGATGTAAGCTAAACTAGATGGGAATATTTATTGGAGTCCAGTGATCAGAATATCAAATCACCTCACTGAGTTTCTCTGAAAAGGATTGACGCTCATCCTCGGTTGAAACTTTCTTGATCTCATCTGAATCTTCAAGCTGCCACAAACAGGATAGTTTAGCAGCCATAATCAAAACTGTCCCCAATACCTATCACTTAAATTAGTAACTAGGGAAACATAACAAACAAAAGCCTCCAACAGTCCAAAAAACTTTTTACAATTTTGTCCTTGTCTGGCATTAACTATACACAGCTCCATTTCATAGAAATATCCATCCCCACAAACAAAGTAAATCCCATTCTTTTGACAATGTCTTTGTGTTACTATTATGGAAACTATTGGCTATTGACATTGTTAACTCAAACACAATCACAAGACAAAAGTAAAACACAGAACAGAAGTCAATTCCTTTAACAGGTGAAAATTTGACTATCAAATGCGGAAGGAAGCTTAACATGGTTGTAACAACTTCATACCCTCAAAGTAAAGAGAAAAGAGGAAATTAGACACTTTGTAGCTTTGTACTAAGAGTTTGTTAAATAAGCAGTACTTCATCAACAACTTAAGCGCAACCGATACTGGGGAAACCTTGCGTTGAAGAAGTAACAATTTGACAGCAAGGATTTAAAAAAACGACACCAGATAAAAGAATTTGATTGAACGGTTTATTTGTTTGACAAATTATCTACGAATATTATTTAGGAGCATAAATTGCAACACAGTGAGAAAGCAGGCCAAACTATCCAATGCTGCATATATACACTTATGACAAGAAATATACTATAATCAACTCCTCAAGTCCCTAATGACAGTTGCATTTACAAATTTGTGAGTTTAAGATTCTTCTGTCTGTACTTGTTGCCGCTTATTTCCTGCCGCAATTAATTACCTTAGCCAAGTAAATCGGTTGATCTTGCCAGTGGTTTAAGCTTAATATCTTTTCCTAATTCTTTAAGTATCATCAAACTTCCACCATGGCTATAGCTATAAACTGCTACTTGCTAATGAAACATATCACAACTTTCTAACAGAAAACACTACAAGTGGATCTATGCACCCAAGTATAACGAACTTTCAAAAATACTAAATTACCTATCAGCTTTTCCTGAAAATTACAGGCACTTGATGTTAGCAGTAAATCGACAATTTATTAAAATTTAGCTATAAAGACAGGCAAAATAACAGAAATAATCCAAGTTGCTATAGAAGAACCATTAAAAAATAAGAATTGGGTAAAGACCTTTTCTCTGGTTGCATAAATATATTCTTCCAGGTTATTCTTAAGCTCGGCTGTTTTTCTCCTTTCAGCGTCCTTCTTATCTAGCTCCTCTAATCTAGCTTTAGCTTCTGAAAATAATTCTTTTGAAAGGATGGTAGCAGGTCCTGTGAATTTTTCCACAATCTAACAGCAGAACAATCAGAGAATTGTGGACAAAGAACTCAAAAAAGTTTAGGTAGCATAACAACTCCAGTAGAACAAGCAGTTTGCACCTTCAATGGAACTCTGAAGGTTTTCTTCTTAAGAACCCTTTCAGTAACAGCATCTTCACTGGGTTTCTCATCAACATTGATTGTTGATGAGCCATTAGCTTCATTTTCAGAACTCGAAGTTTCCTTATTATCCTCAGTACTTTTCTTTGGGTTAGCTCCAACAGAAGTGTTGAGAGAATTAGTGGCATTATTATCTAAAGTTTTTTTTTTGGTAGGAACATCTACCCACTCAGATATCTCAATTACTGCCTCTGCTCGATCAAACGAAATGATTCCACTCCTGCTCACGGAGAAATGTAAATTTGCTTTGACAGGAGCAGAGACATTGCGGGCTGCATACCTAGCGAAAAGGAATTGCACCAATTAGCCATCCATGTCTTTAACTCTTCCAAAATACTTCAACCAGACAATAAAAAACATGAATCTTACTTCTCACTAGCCTCCGTGAGACCAGAAACAGAAAATTCAGCAAATTGCTTCCAAGAAAACCCAGGTGGTAATTCAATTGAACGGTCATAACTAAGCGAAATGCCAAAATCTTTATTATGTTTAATAGACCTGAACATCTGCGAAGCAGGTTATCAGTAAGTTCATAAGGACAAGTGCAGTGAAAAAGAAATGATAGGCACTCTATTTTACCTTGCTAGGAAGTTTCTTCATTCGTGGTACAATTTGTGGATCAAACTTTTCTCCCTTCACAATATCAGGGTTATCTAATTCCAACGTAAATCCATACGGTGATCCATCAATCATTCCTAGCTTGCGGTTCAGCTTAATTCCATCACTCAAATTTGCAGCATGCAGTGCGCCACCAAGCACAATAGCTTCATCTGCATCAAGATGCTTGTCTAGATCTTTCCTTCCAAGGAATTCTTGAAGTTTAGCCTGCATATGAAGAAACATGGCTGGAATCACATAATAAAGCCCATTGGGTGAAAGTACAGCCTAGTCTCAATAATCATTATCACTGTAGGTCTTTCTGTTTGGCCAACATAGGCTAGCTAGGTAGATCTTCTTTAAATTCCAAAATTAATGGCCCAGCCACATAAGCAGGACCGTTTACAATGTATATCAACATACCATACAGGATTGACAAAGAATATGTATATAGATAGCTAATGATGCTTAAATTGGTTCTCTAGAAATGCATCATCGAATACATCTACATACAAGGTGAAGGAATTTGAAATTTCTTGCGTATAAGAAATCTCCATGGTAACATCTGACAAGAAGAAGCATTGTGAACCAATTACATAACACAAGAAACAAGGTAAGTTCCAAATGTCGATAGAATCACCTGCAATTTTGGCACTCGAGTTGCTCCACCTATCAGCTCCACTGCATAAATGTCTTCAAGTTTCAAATTGGAATGTCTGAGCAGTTCCTTCATAGGAGTAAGTGAATTCTCCCATAATTCATCACAAAGTTCTTCAAATTTTTCACGAGATATTGTACTTCTGTAGATGGATAAAAAAGGACATAAACCTTAGAGGTTTAAGTCATAACCAAATCTTAAATAAGAAAACTGCAGTAATTTTGAAATTGTCATAACATGACTTAGAAGTCTATCCACCTGAAGATGTTTACTATACCTATATGATTTGATCTACCACAACAACATTTTGTTTTTTGCATTGAACTTCAGTAAACTCTCAATATATAGCACAAAATTCATAAAGTTCTACCCAACCAGGGGAAAAAGAACTACCAGATGAAAATGAGAACCTTGTCGCAGGCATAATAAAAGGCAACACTTCAATATTGGCATGAGAAAGCTATCAGAGTGAACTACTAAAGTCTCTTCGACAGCTTGATATTTAGCCATCTGTGTATGGTGAAGAATCTCTTGCTACTCACATCTGGGATTGACTAAGGCATGCATATGTTACCTAACTTGGCACGTGTATTATTGCATGAAGCCATGGACTTGGGATCTATGTCTTCAACTAGACAACAACTCATAGCAAAGGGAAAATGGCTAATTTGTATTGTACATAGGTTTATCAATGGGTCACACAAAGAGTTCAAGGTGATAAGAGCAAAGGAGTATGGCCCAGGGCATTGCTGTCTTGATACTTTATAGACAGGAAAAACCATGAAAGTTCTACGCTCTAAATTTGGTGAAGCTAAAGGCACTACCTGAAGTCAATGTCATCGTATAAAGATTCAACTGATATTGGAGCCACGCTGTTTGCACTTAAGATTTCTTTAGTACGTTTGACTTGTTTCTTCAGCTTAGCCATTGCCTTTGACGATTTCCTCACATCAATCCCTTTGCCTACTTGCTTGTTGAATTCATCAGCAAAGTGCTCTACCAAACGCATTTCCATATTTCGTCCTCCAAGTTGTGTATTCCATCTGACATCTTTGACCTGCAATGTGAAGTTTATTAGCTCCTTCACCTTCTGGGCAAAAAACATGCACCTCAAAGAACCAGTTGTTAGGTGATGCCAGCGTGATTAAATTTCAAAGTACATACATTTACAAAGACTCCATCATTTTTGATAACGAGTGGATGAATTATAAGCGATACGCTACAAGTAGCTCATCTAGAGTCGCATTGAGCTAAGACATGGATGAAATACTTATGATATTCCTTCTGAAACCAGCCTCTGCTATTTTATGTCCATCTAAAAATATTATTTGTTAGTGGGATGGTCGCTTTTTTACCTTCCATTGTATCGAAGTTCTCCTACAGTTTAGAAACAATATACCAAGAACGAACACCACAGTGAGTCAGAGACTGACCTGGAACTGATTGATTGACACCGTCTTCCCAAACTCCTTGGTAGAGTAAGCCGAAAAATACACCAGCGCCGCATACGTGCTGCTAGATCCCATATCATAGAAGATCACGTGCCGCGACTCATTCGAGAAATCCTTATCGATCCCATACTGCAAAGCCGCTCCCGCATGCTCATTGAACAGCGAAAGAACATTGATTCCTGCGAGCTGCGCTGCCTGCACCACTGCTCTCCTCTCTGCCTGTCCGAAGTAAGGCGGCACCGAAATCACAGCATCCTTCACCAGAGATCTCGCATGGGAGCCAGCAAGGTTCATTCCATAAGCAAAAACCATTGCTAACAACTCCTCCGCAGTGTAAATCTTTCCATCATCTGCCCTAACAGAAGCAGATCCCCGATTGTTCTCAACCAAATCGAATGGTAAGTACAACGAATCGATCATAGATTTCGAGTAATCGAACGGTTTCGCGATCATATCACGGGCTAGAGAAAATATTTTATCAGGAAACCGAGCAGAAATTCCGGCTGCTTCTTCGCCGAGAAGTCGAGCACCGGAATGAAACCCAACGAGCGCCGGAGATTTTCTTTTTGACATTTCATTGATTGCGATCGAGATCGGCGGTTGACCCGGTTTGAGATTGACTATGGCAACCTTGATCCATTCAGAACCGATATCGATGCTCGCTACCGCCGCGCCGTTGACATCAACGGCTGAGATCGAGAGTAGAGATAGGAAGATGAAAATCAACAGCTGAAATCTCATCTTTGGATTTGAAAGATCGAGAAAAAAATGTTTTAGAAATTCGCCATGAATGAAATTTATAGAGAGCTCAGAGAGAGGGAAGTAAAAACAGAGAGAAACACTAGAGAGGTTTTGTATTTAGAGTTGTTAATTTTGTGCCCAAAAATGAGAAAGAAATTTTGTCATACAACCAATAAAATACTGACACCTAGATATGTGGACACGTGGCATGTGGGTGGTGGGTCTCGTGTGTTAGTATGACCCAGGTTCGTGGATGGATCTGTGCAGACTGGAGTGTGATGTACTCAAAGTTCATCCAAATGGGCTGGCCCATTAATATGGCAACCAACGTAGTCCTAGACTTACTGGGCTTAATAGAAGATTAATAAATGTAAATTCGAATGGGCCAACCTATATAAACTACTGTCCAACAAAGCCCTTATTGTTTCACGATGAAGTGTGCCCTTGAGAAACAGTTCTATAACTTATATTATCAAATAGATCATACATTAGAAAATTAAATTATTAGCAAGTGAATTTGTAATATTAAATTATAAAGTCATCTATAACTTATTCTTTAATATAAAATTATTTTCGAATCACTTCTTTATGGTGTATTTAAGTTTCTTTAAAGTAAGTTCTGCGAAATTAAATTTTGGTAAAGTAAAATACAAATAGAGTTCAAAATAATAACTACATAGAGTTAAATTTTAATGAAACAAAATTATATAGAACTCGTGATAATTAAAATAGGCAAAGTAATGATGAGTTTTAATTATATGAAAATAAGTTTCACCAAAGTAAACTTTATGAAAATAAAATTCAATGAAAAATGAAATCGGTAAAAATAAAATTCGGAGTGAAAATTGAAACTCATAAATTGAAAATTAAAGTTTAACTTTTAATAAAAATAGAGATTTAGTGTTAAAGTAAATGTAAACTTGGGTAAACTAATTGAAATATATAAAATAATAAAATTCAAATTTAAAAAAGTTTATTATAATTAAAACATGTCTTAAAATAAACTTAAAATTTAAAATAAACTCAAAATTTAAAAGAAAATTTTAACATGCCCATAAAGTAAACTTTAAACAAGCCCCAGCATCAAACTCATCAGCGTCTCATCTGTGATCTATTTGATAGTAGACTACGAACCGCCTTACATTAAACTAGTAATTACTTTCATGACTATTTTATCAACACTTATAAAATTCAAATTTTAAAACTAAAAATTTTTCTTTTTAATTTTATTTTTTAGATAATTTATTTTAAAAACTCAGTTCAGAGGAAAGAAACAAGCACTCCACAGAACAATGATCGATCTTTTTATAGCTGATAATTTATAGATCTGTTTTTCTTATAATGATCGCATGATCTCCGTATACTAATTATTAAACACCGACAATTCTACCATGTATTAAATTTAGAAGGAAAATGCAACTAGCTACAAAACAACATCACAACAGTTTTTATATTATTTTATAAAATTTACTTAAAAATTAAGAAACATATAATAAAAGTTTTGAAATAATTTTTAAATAAAATAAAATATTTGTTATATAAAAAAATTTATTTCAAAAATACGTTCAAATATTTAGAGTGCGTTCTTTTAATTTTAAAAATAAATTTTTTAAAAGTAAATTTTTATAAATAAATTATTAGAAATAATATTATTGAAAATAATATATTTTTTATTAAAAAATTAATTGAAGTAATTTTTTAAAATTTTTTTTAAATAAAAAATGAATTAAACGTGATTTTTTAGTTAAAAAAAAATAATTTCGATGTAAAAAAGAACGCATCCGAGTAACAATACAACAACCCTGTAATATAGTCCCAAAAGATTATCAACTAAAATTATTATGTCATTATATATCAATTTATATCCATATATTACTCATGATAAACATAGATGAACGAGAGAGATTCATAATACAACAAACTGATTTACTGAGTAGTTCATGCATGAGCTACTGCATAGATATATATGTAGAGTAGTAGCTGGAAGTTTTTTGTTTCTTCAACGGCGGCGAGTGGCAGGTTCTTTCTGGGAATTGAAGTAAACAGTAGCCACCGGAAGGCCGAGGTCATGAGCTGCTGCGAAAGCACGAGTGCTGAAGTTTGCTCTTGAAGAAGGAGGGACCACAACGCCGGCGGCAGTGAACGGAGTTTTCTGCTGGAACAGAACAAAAACGTACCGGTGAATTCCCACCGGCGGCTTTGGTCCCATGTAAGGCACCACCTCTTCTCCTATACACAACAAAACAGAAATTAACAAAACTCCGATATTCTATTGAATCGATTTTAATTTAATATCGACAATTTAAGGTTTTTTATTATAAATTGAATCACACGTGTGAAAGAAGAGAATGTAGTTCTGCATGCCCCCTCGACACGTGTGAGAAAGCTAAGAGAAACTAATAGTATCTGCCAAGTATTTGAATATTTTTTATTTTAAAAATACAAATCAATTATATATCGTAATTATTTTTTAATTTTAATAATTATGTTTGATAAAGTTTGCTTACCATGAGAAGGGTCTGTTCCTCCTGGAATATTAACAACCACCCTGATGAAAAAAAAAAAAAAAAAAAATTGAAAACTTCAAAAAAAAATTTAAAATAATAATAAAAAACAACAGTGAAAAAGTTGTAGAGAGATTTCTGATAAAATAGTTAATTACCAATTAACCCATTCCCTCATAGTTGGGTCACTAGGACTTGGAGCATCTGGGTCAGTCATAACCTGTTCATGATCAACATGAAATTAAACAAAAATCACAAAAAAGAAATCACCAACTTAACTAATTAAAAGCTTCTCTTAAAAATCTATGTTTTATGTTATTGCTGCAATAGTTAGCAGTTCACGTAGTTCACGCACGCATGCATGCATGAAATTAGGGAATAATAAGTTTAAATTAAGAATTTAATTAACCAGAGTGTAGAGTTCAGTCCTGCGGCCGCCGATAATAACCGCCGGAACATCAACGGCCATGGAAGGTTTGACAACGCAGCCGTTGTTCACATGCTTTGCTCCAAACTTAACAGACATGCTCGTCGTCGGCACGAACAAATCGACGACGTCTCCGATCACTCTTCCGACTACGAGAGGATCAACAAAGCTCGACATTGAATTAAACACAGCTAGCTTCTTCAGAAAAGCTTCAAGAAAAACTGAAAGAAAGCAGAGCAAAGCAAAGCTGCAGAGAGGGACAAGTTGCTAGCTGTGGAGCATGAGAATGGGGTGTGGCGTTGATAGTTTTATATATAGGCACAAAAGAAAAGGGTTAAGGGTAGGTAATTGGAATTATTGAGTTATTGTGGATTTCTATGCAAAACATATTGTAAAAATTTTTCATCAGATTTCTAATGCCGGTCATTATAGATTAGAGTGGTTTTTAAAAATTACTTCATTCTAATTTTTTAATATATGTTTTATTAATTTAATAAGATTATATGAATTTTAAATATTTTATATTATAAATTATTACTTTTAATTTTATTTTATCAGATAAATATAAAATTATTATTAAACAATATAAAATATTTTATTTTCAAAATTTTATTTTATATATAATTTTAAATATTTTCTAAAATTATTTTAGAAGTGAGTTTTAGTTTGTGGGGTTATTATGGGAATCTGGGAAGAGTGTGATGCAGAAGGATATAACACGTGGAAGAACAGAGTGGATTTTTCATACGTCTACGAAAGTGTTAGGTTTAAGAGATTCTTGTATTTTGTTGGTTGTAATATTATGTGCTTCATTTTTATATGAACTTGAGTACTTGTTTGTTATTAAGAAATGGATTTGCTATATAAATCTGTGGGTTTTGAATAAGGTAGTTTAAAAGATAAAGTGATTTGAATTGAATGTAGTAATTTTATATTTTTAAATAAGTTTATTATAATATTTTTTATAAATTAATTAAAAAAAAAAAAATTTACGTCAGTAAAATTTTATTTATTTTATTTATTTTTTAAAATTAAATAATAAAATTTATTTATTGAAATAGAATAAAATATTTTTAAGAAAATTTTATTAGCATTTTCAAACGCACTTTATATTGTACTCTATGCATGACAAAATATTTTTCTAATTTTATGAAAGAGTTATTTATGTACATTCATTTTTATAAATTACTATGAGCATTCAGAAGTAAGTTTTGTTAAAAAATTATTTCTGTACATTCATTTTTATAAATTTATTTTAAAACATATATTATTTATTTATTTTTTAAAAACTCACTTTTGAATAAATAATATATCTATAGAAACTCATTAAAAATAAAACTTTTAAAAAACGAGTTCTATAAAAACAAGTTATACAGAATAAATTATTAGATAAGAAAATAAAAAGCCAAAAAACAAGTGAAATTTAGATGCAAAAGAATATATTTTAAATGTTTATAACCTAAATAATAATATGCGTTTAACTCATTCTTTGCATTTTTTATTATAATCAAATTAAAATAAATTGCAGATCATTAGAAAGTAACAAAATTAGTCTATAGAGTCAGATAAAATAAAATAGATTATTTTGCTTATACATAAAAGCTTGAAAATGCATTCTTGATTATTCACATCTTACTTTCTATTAAAAAAACAATTGCAACGTCTTTACTTGTTTAATCATAAAATAAAATAAAAAATAACTATTTAAAAAATTAATCATTCATTATTATAAGTAATCATTATCAGAAAACTTCAACCTCAAGTTCTAATTAAATATATCACTATTTATAGTTAGAAAAAATATTGTGTAATGCACGAGATTGAAGACTAGTTATACAAGCAAAAATGGAAGAAAGAAAATTTTGGCGCTACAATTTGCAGTTTTTTCTCGCAAACTGCATGTACTTTGGTTGATTTTAAAGATGTAGCCAAAGAGTTCGGGGAGTTCTTTGAACAGCTCAATCCAAGATGATGCTGGAGAGCTGAAGGGTTCCGTCTCTCTCTTGTTACTGCCGTTCAAGTTTTCTGAAACTTCAGCAATTGTCCATCGGAGACCCGTACGATCATCAAGAATCTTTCCATGTTACTAACACAGATCAGTCTCCTAAAATGCATAGTGGCTGCCGCATGCTAAGCTCTGCTCTTAGCTTTGGAAACTTTTCTAGATCATGACTTGCAGTCAATATTTTCTGCATACAATAACAGATCAGGAAGTTAAAAGAAAATCATAATCAAGTAAACAGTGTGCGCAAGTACAGAGTCTGCTACTCTATAACAGAAAATTGTCAGTGTGTAATTTCCTGTGAGTGAATGCAAAAGAAAAAGGGATTGCTGCTATGTTAAAAGAATCTATCCCGAACATGTTACAAGAACATAAATGAAGATACAGCATTCGTGCTTACCAGTGCAGCAAGATGAGCTTCCTGTAATAGATTACCATCAACCTCCAGTCTAGCTATAGGAAACTCTGGGAGATGTCCTGATTGCTTCTTTCCAAGCAAATTTCCAGGTCCACGAATAAGGAGGTCTGCCTTAGCAAGGTAAAACCCATCAGATGATTTTTCAAGTACCTTCAATCTCTCTAGAGTCCCAGAAGTTGATGACAAGAACACGCATTTTGACTTTCTTTCCCCTCGTCCAACTCTTCCTCTCAGCTGATGCAGTTGGGCAATACCAAATCTCTCAGCATTCATGACAACCATCATGGAAGCATCAGGAACATCAACGCCAACCTCAATCATCTGTGTTGCAAGAAGAATGTGTGTTTCTCCAGATCTGAATTTTCTCAAAGCTTCGTCTTTCTCATCACTCTTCATACGACCATGTAACAATCCACACTTGTAACTTTCAAATTTTTCTGATATGGACTGAAATTCGGCGCAAGCAGCTCGAACCTGAGGCAGCTGCTCTGATTCGTCTATAAATGGGTATACGAGATATACCCTACCACCTCCTATTAACTCTTCTCGCATCATCTGCACAGAGATCATAAACCATAGACTTCAGGTAGTAAATTATTATTGTTTATAATATTAGATTTAACTAGGGGGACTTAAGTCTGGCCATTAAGGATCTCACCAAAGATATCATTTTAATAGAGCACAACCATATAAGTTACTACATAAGGAGATTGGTTGAACTAATAATTAAGTATGATTTGAACTGCCTTAAATGTCTCATAACTTCAGCTCCTAGCAGTTAGCTACAGGCCCTTCTATGAAGCACAGGTTACAAGAAATACACAAAAAGTAAGCTGGAAAGATCTTGATCCTTGGACCATTGGAGTAAAAGTGTACTACTTCAGCTTCATTCTCAACCATGGGTCTTAAACCACCAGAATTCAAGAAAACTACAGCAAATCGATACTATTCCAATAGCTATACTATTGTGATACCTGAAATACGTCCTCAAAGCCAATTTCATTCCCTTCAAGAGCAACTGTCTCCACAGGTATTCTTCCAGGAGGTAGTTCTGTTATCTACAAAGATCCAAAATAACAGTTTAATAAGGTTACAACTGTCCCAACCAAATGATTACACAACTTGCACAACAAGAAATAACAACAAAGTGAAGATGCTAATACAGCATCAAGTTGACAACTCCAAAAAAAAAGTGCAACAGTTGAATCCTGTAAGGATGCAAAAAGAAAATAGCACTAAAAGTTACATATACATACTTTCACACGATGAGTGAAGATCCCATTTCTTATTTAATGACAAAGAAACAGGTTTTACCAGAAATTATAAGTAAAATGTTGTTGAACTTTCTGTTGTGGGACAAGACCAATGTGCTAACCACAGTAAATTACGAAACATATGGCCTAGAAGTAATTTAAGGCAAGGATGTTAACATACCTGAGTTAATGATACATCACCATATAAAGCCAATGCTAACGTTCTAGGGATAGGTGTTGCTGACATTGCTAAAACATGAGGTGCCATATATACTTTATCTTCATCCAACTCAGACTTTGTCGTCGCATTGCTTTGGATCCCTTTGGAAAGGGAATACAACTGAAAAAGAAGACGGTTTCACATTAGTTGGACATTCATGAGAACATGCCTCAAGCAGAACTTTAGGTTGGCGTAAGTTACATTGTTCTTAAAGCAGGATTCACATGGTATTCGAGGGAGGAGGGGAGTTACAACAAACACAGGTGAGAACACGTGAGCTGCACGTTGTGCTCACTACTTGAGTCACAACAAGCAGAAATAAAGGTAAGAAATATTTCTTGACAAAAATGACAAGAAATAATCACCAAGAAAGAAGGTTATGCTGCTAGTTTGGAATAAGTTACCATTTTTACCAATGTCCTTTTATATCTGTGAATCAGAATTGAAAAGAAACATGGTAAAAGGCCAATAGAAACTACCTTGCTGTTAAACCTTCCTCTCTGAATCACACCAAAGCAATGCTGCTCATCTACCACAGCAATTCGTAAAGCTGAAAATTCAACCTTCTCAGAAATTAAACTATGTGTCCCAATGACCATTGCTATATCTCCTGTTTGTAGACCCTGTAAACAAGGAAGGTTAACATACAAAGACCCAGAAGAAGGATCACATTAATTGGAGAAGTTCTAAAAAGAGTATGCACTTTCAGAATTGCTTTTGATTCTCTTGATGAGGTGGAACCGGTCAGTAAAGCAGCAGTAGGTTTATAACTGCCCTCAACATTCTCCAATATGGAACTCAAATGTTCATAATGTTGGAGGGCAAGAAGCTCGGTGGGGACCATGAAAGCAGCCTATTGCATTGGAGAATACAACACTATTAGAAAAGAATTCACTTGCATTTTCAATCAGAACTTAAGTGCTGCTATGCAGATACTTAATTCTCTTAAAACATAACAAGATAACATCACACTCAAGGGAATATGAAAAAGCAAAAAATAATAACATCTAGAAAACAATACCTGAAAGCCTGAACCAATAACCTCCATACATGCGAGAAAGGCGACTACAGTTTTCCCGCAGCCCACATCACCCTGATAAAGAAAGACACTGCATGTATTTCATCACCTAAAACAAAGTCTAAATTCACATACAATACGTTTATTATTTTGTATCATACTTCTATATATATATATATATATATATATATATATATTAATTAAATAAATAAAATGAGTCTGTAATTGCAGTTCTATCCTTGACAGCAAAAGTATCAATTTTTTAATTGCTGTCATCACAGCCCCGCCCACGTTTAAAATGAGACGTGAAAGACTGTACTAATTTTACATTGCTCTATTAAGTAAGGCAATTCCAACAGTGTCGACGAAGTTTTTCTGCTGCAGGAATCGAAGACAGAGGCACTAATCAGTTGGTGAAGCATCTTCACCACTGTTACATCATATATGGGTGGTACATCTTTAAGTGACAACGAGGATGAAGAACAAGTTGTGCAACTTGTTATTCAAGGGTTCTCCAAGAACAACCAAGCTTATATCTCAATAAGGACAGTAGCTTGCTTCAGTTCGGATGTCACAAAGTCTGTTCCTATTCTGCAAGATCAAAGATGCCAATGCAAGGAACGACAAGGCAAAACTAGGTGATAGAAACTGTTCAATCTCTAGTTCATACTTAAAGAAAAAGCATCATTCTTCAGGCCACTGAGAAGCAAGAACATGATTTATACAAAGATAGCAGGAAACAATATCCTATAAAAGCTCTTCAATTATATAAATGCTGAAAAAGATAAAACACATGATTATAAATGTTGTACAGCTACACCTGCAAAAGTCTGTTCATGGGCACTGGCCTACTCAGATCCCAAATAATTTCAGAAACTGCCCGGATCTGACTAGGAGTTAAAGAGTATGGAAGCGCCTCAAGAAACTTCTTAGTGGAAAGAGACCAGTTCTCCCCCTCAACAACATTCAGATCATAGTTTATGTATTTATCCAACAATTCTAGCTTTTCCCCTTGTGTACCAAGTGCATCAAGCATTTGGAATAGTCTGCCCAACTGGAAAATTAAGTCAGAATATTGTAAGTTTAGCAAGCATGCATCCTATGAAAAGTGGAATCTATTTTCATTAGAAAACAATGTTTCAATAGATAGAGCATTTCATCCTTGAGATCTAATAACCTAAGACTACGCACTTGCAGAGATCAAACTCTTTTCAAGTAACTACCATGTATACTAGAATTTGTGTGTTGTACACATGTCTGAGCTAGCGGATATATTGTTAGCCTATTTATGAACTAATGATTTATTACTTACATGAGACAGATATAACGTTTCTATTTTACATGGATTGTATTCTCTCTTTTCAATTGTAACACATACACGTCACAACTACTTCTAGAATAGTTAATACTAATAATCTTCAAAATCAACTCACAAATCAAAAATAACTGTTTACTCCTTGTTCTCTATGTCAAAGCATGTCCGAGAAAGCTCATTCTTGCAGTCTTTTCAAATAGTACTCAGAAAAGGAGTTCCAGAACTATTGCAAACTTCAAAAAAGTAGTTATCACCTCTCAAAGTGGACACTTGGTACATTATACTTAAAGATGCAGAAGCATTGATTTCTTTTTTATCAACTGGTAAATAAATCTAAATAACAATTAACAAAGTATCATATGGCAAGTACCTGTGAATAGAAGAAGTCATCAAAAATCAACCTGCGACGAGCTAAGTCCGCCTCAGCTAGAGTACTCGGGTAGTGAATACCAGTATACGCCTGCCAATGTTAAAAGAGCCAAAACATCATTGCGCGAAAATCTACAAACCACCTTTTTAAGATCAGTTAAAAGATAAATGAAACTGTAATAGCCACACACACATCAAACTGCAGAAAATATTATAGTTAAGCGATTCTGCAGGACAGAGTTTAAGTGGTAACTTACATCATAAAGAGTTAGTAAATCAAACTCCTTAAGGATCTCACTGGGTATAGGATCAATATCCCTGGGCAGAATTTTTAAAGCTCTGCAGATAAACAAAAGTTGAGAAACAGCATTTAGTTTACAGGTTTAAATGCACGTGAACATATTTGGGTAGACTAAAAAGGATTAACACAAATTAATGGTGGGAACTATTCCAAATATTAATACATGGAGTACTTCATAATGGTAATTCTTAGAAAATAAGCAACTAAAAAACCTAATGATGCTGAAAATAAAATGCGGGTTTTGTGAATGAACAGAGCTAGTGAACTTAGACTACTAAATAAGCATCAATAACTACCATTGAAGAGAACAACGAACATAAGTGACATAGTGTAATGTAGCTTGCATAATAGCTGAACTCACTTTAACTCAAAAGTTCAGTTGAACTCACTGATTGATTACATCCGTAAGAAGAGTTGGCTTCAACCCGCCTTTTGATGGGTAAAGAGCATATGGCTTCCTCTCCAAATGAGCAAGCTGCTCTTCATCCTTCTCAAGGATGTCAATATTGAATTCTCTCATCTCATAGTGACCTTCTGCACGCATTTTCTTGACCTAAAGAAGCATATAAGTAAAACATTAACTGTTTGGTGGCAAAAAAGTAATAAACTATGAACAAGGGTGTCATGTAGTTAACAACCTGCTTACTATCATGTCGTAGTAATCAAGTTATGCTTATGATAAAAGATCTTGATAACAATGTCAAAAATTAACCAGCATGTATCAGTTTGCATGAGTTCGAATTTATAGAGAATAAAAATTTGGAAGACATGCTCTCTAGTTGCAGAGCTCATATTATAGTTATAGGTACACTAGACAGCCACCAGACTGGAGAAGCTACAAGCTGTTTTAGTACTTATTACAAAGTGGTTTTGAACACCAATTCCTGCTGGAGGGAAAATCTACTCACCTTACCAGTAACACATACAAGATTTCCCTCAACATACTTCGACTCAATGTGTTTGAGAAAAGGCCGACATGTAAAGCGGGTTCCACGGAAGAACTTCCTAAGATGTAAGTACATCATCTTTACTTTTCCATCTCTTAGTTCCTTGTAGTGGATGTTAGGAGCTGTCCCTCCATCAGCGATCTTACAGCCAACAACAACCTCAAGAAATGAGAAGGAAGCTCCAGCTTTGATTCCCCTGATCCAATAATGAAGATTCAACCTCTAGGTGGTGTATAGGAGAAAATGTTTACAAGAATCAAAAGATTTATCTGTATTTTCAATTGTCAGAACTTCATAGTGAAAGTCCTAGTAGCACAGCTGGAGCTTAGTTTGCTTTATTGTATAGCATGTTAGGGAATAACATAGATATTGTTAGAAAATACGCAACACTTTCTTTCTCTGGTTCACTTAATGTAATCACAAGTAACCTGTTCTGAAATAATAAATCCATAATATATTGAGAATATGGACAACAATGGAAATGAAAATTGTCCAAACAAAAAACTGAATGGCTTGAATTTCAAGTTATTACTGTACCTGGAGGACAAAACCGTCCCAACAAACATTAGATATTGGCCATCATATATAGCATTATGAGGATTTTGCAGATCAGCGTAAGTCCGAGGAAAATGGTGTAGCAACTTCCGCACCTTTTCAGAAATTAGGAGTGCATGTATAAACATTATTTTCAATGTAAGGGTATAAAGGTTAAAGCTTTCATTTGATTAACCCAAACCATACCGTGTGGAAACCACAATCTTCAAGCCGATGCAATTGCTTTATGCTTATACCTGGTAGACACCTGATGCTGTTGTCTAGACTAAATTTAGTACCTACTGAAGTTTCAGACGCACTGGCATGAGCATGTATGTCAGATTTTCTATCAGCAACTTTGGTAGCCAACATTGCTTCAACACCTGAATCTATTGTTTGATAAATCTTTTCATCCAAAGAGCTTGCACTTATGCTTGAGAATGGAGAGCCAAATAACTGCCAGGCTTCATTAAGCTTAACAGGGATGAAGGTGTGGTGATTTTCAGGGAATAAGCCATTGCCCTTGTTATAATCAACCTCATTATATAATTGAACGAGTGATGAATGGCCCAACTTGATAGAAGGGAATTTTTCACAAGCTAAAGTCAGATTAAGCTCCTCCCTCACACTCTCCATGTCTGTAGATGGTTCTCTTTGAGATTTATCTTGCACTATTAGACCTTCTAAATTGTCGTAGCATAACAAGGCCCATATCTGAAGAAAACATCAAATAAGTTCTCATATTTACTTGGAATCACTTAGCACAAAAGGTATTACTTCAAAGTGCTTGGCAGATACTTGAATGAACACACCAGACAAAGCGAAGTGAAATAAATGTAAAAAGAGGATATTTTTGAGGTTTCCCTTAGTTATAAGAGTCTGAGAAGTATTAGAACTACTTAATAACCAGGCTCATACCTATCCTACTAAACCATTAATTACTTTCTCAAAGAGGGATGGTCTTTTAGCCAAATAAGCATCCTACAAAATGTCATTTGCTCGATCAATTGACACTAAATTCCTATCTGGGCTAACATGAAATATTTAGCGCATGGTTCTCTTAATGATCCCTAAACATAAATTCTTTGATGAAATACTAGCTCAAAAAGCAGGAATGTTTGTATCAAAACAGTCAAGGTCTTCTTTGTAGCAAGTAATGTGAACTTTTAAACTTCAAAACCATTTTGGCTCACAAAGCAAGGAAAACAGTCATTATAAGATCCAAAAAGGAAAAGTAAAGGACAGAAACATCGCACTAACATAGACTCACAGGTAAAACAATTGAAATGTGTTGCATCAAACTTAATGACCCTTGTCCAACCTCAATACATAACAAAAATAAATGAACCTCATCCCCAGCAAGAAGAGCTAGTGCACAAAATATGAGATGTAGGTTGAATTTTAATAGCAAGTTTTGGTAGTGAAGTCACACTTGTCATAGGTACTGCTCAACCAAGGTAGCAAGTTGAAAGGCTCTATGCAAGAAACGTAACCTAGAGGTAATGTTCATTGTACCTTGTTCAGATATTTTGACCTCTCTGACATGCTAGCACTATTGTAGCCAACAACCTCCTCCAAAAGCTTTTGTGTAGACATGTGTTTGGATTTAGCACACCATTTTGAAAGTTTGGAGTGGAGAAAGCTGCTAAATCTGCAAGCATTTGCATCATTGTAAAGTGAAAATATCTTTTCCCACAATACTTCAATTGGCTGCTATTGGTAAGAAACTTTAAGATAACTGGGACAATACCTCATTGTCCTGCTGAAAGTATTATGGTATCCAGTTTCAACCTCAAAAGATGGTCCAGCTATTAAAAGACTGTCATTGAAAACCTGCAACATTTTTCATACAAAGGCCAGTTATTTATCACAATGAAACTAAGAAGAGAACACTAACTTTGTCAAGGCAATGTGCAAAGCCAAACATCTATTCTAACTAAATACATGCGATCCTAAGAAAGTTCCTAAATCAGAAAGAACATTCGTACTTACCAAAAGGCATAAATCAAAAAGCTTATTCTCTATCATCTAGATATACAATTGAAATTACCAAATCTAGTACCAAAAGAATTGCCAGGACTTCCAAACGATTGCTTCCTTTTGTCAAAAGAGGAGAGAATTTAATTTTGTTAGGAGAAAACCTCCAATTCAGAGAAACTAATGCAATGCCCAATGAGAAAAGAAATTTGAAAGTGCAACGGTTCTTGCTGCCATAGTTATGTAGGCAAATACTTTCAGAGCTTATTGATGTTTTTCCTAGAACCAAGACTCACTGTCCTAGAGTTATATAGATCTTTAACTACATCGAAGAGACAAAACGAAAAAAATACTGAAAGGAAACTTGTACAATATTAAAGAACAATACCTTGCAACAATTTGGCATGCATACAACTCTTCCAATGACAAGTGAGTTCATCGAGCTCTTCAAGACATCAGAATTTCCCGTTGTATGAGGAACAATTTAAGACCTATAAAATGTTGTCGAATATACATGCAGGCAATAACAACTAGTCGTTAAAATAAAGAAAACGTAAGCTAAAAGCCAAAAGTCAAGTGAAAATCTTTTGCTACATTCCCATGCTGCATTCCGTGCAAAAAAAATGCTCAAAACTTAAATACCAAACCGGCCTTCAACATTTCTCATTTGAGCGTTTCAACAAACAGTTTACAGGCATCACATGAATCTGAACCTCGAAAAATATCTAAAATTAATACTCAAATGAATCATCCATCGACCAAATAATTCACAAAAAAATGGGAAAAAACAGATTCGTTGCTCATCAAATTCAACTTATATAATCAAAGAGATCATTAGCTTTTGTTTTGTACCTTAAAATCTTTGCTCAATAGGGCTTCTATTGTAGTTTTCTTTCTCACTGAAATCTAAAACAAAGTTTTGGTGCTCTAAACAAATTGCAGAGAAAACATTTTGAATTTGTAGATTGCTCTCAGGTTTTTATTTTTGTTGTTTTTTTGGGGAAAATGAGTTCCGGCAGCAGTTGATATTTTTTGTTTTTTCGGGTCTCGGATTCCGAAGCATAACTCTAATGGGTTAGTTAAACAGACCGCATTCGCATCAAAGAGTTCTAGTGCTGCAAATGGATCGGATCGACCTTCTCTAGATTTTTCCTTATCCAATTAGTTTGTTAGCTATAAATCAAAGCCATAAGTAAGACCCATATCAAGGCTGCGTTTGGTACTGCATAGCAAGAGCAGCTTCTCAACTTTTTCTTATTTTATATATTTTAATATATATTATATAAATATTTAAAAAATTTATTTAAAAATTTAAATAATATAAAAAAATTTTATATAATAAAACTTTTTTATTATATATTTTAATTATTTTTTTAAAAATAAAAAAATAAAATTTATTTTTTAAAAAAATAAAAAAATTTTATTTCATAAGTAATTTTAAATCCGGTTCGGATCTCTTCAAAGCCCGTTATATTTACAGGTCGACTTTGGAACTTAATTTCCAATTTTCTTTTTATCTAATCTTATTTTCAAATTAGAGACAAAGTAGTGATTATTATTTTATGAAAAAATGATAAAAATGATAAAGTACCAGCAGAGATATGTTCGTTTAGTCCGGGAATGAGTTGTTCAAAAATAAATTACTTACCCCATTTGATATTCCATTTTAAAAAAATTATTTTTTTATTCACGTTTTTCTATATATTTTACAAATTTATAAAAACATTATTTGAAACTTTAAAAATTTGTAAAAATTTTATATTATTTATTTTTATTTTTTTTCTTAGATATAAATTTAGTACTGGTTTTTTAAAAAAATATTCTCTGTTCAAAAATATTCTATTTCAATAGTGAGTAAATAGTATTGTTAAAAATAAATTTAATTTGTATATAACTTTATAGACAAGATGAACTAAAAGTATTGTATTGTGTTCTTTATATAACTAAAAACGAATCGAAAGTAACTTTTTAGCAGAATAGAAATAAATTGTATGGGCAAAAAGAACACACTTTACATGATACATAACAAAACTAAGATTTTTAAACACATATCCACTAACTTCAGTTTTTAAAACATTCACAGTATTATCATTATGTTTCCAACAAACCTTCAACAGGCCTACATACACCACTGACACAATAAAGCTGAAGTTTTTGGAACTGTTTGATAGCATACACCGAACCTTGCTAGGGGCGATATGGCTGGAGTTGAACATCAAGCACATCATATTGGATTCACAATAGGCGGCAAACTACAGATTGGAGTGACAAGAAGTGACCTGCAACCGAGGTAAAAAAGAAATATCAGTCATCTCAAAAAGATGTGTTAACAGGGGTACAAGTTTGCGTTAAAATTTAACCAACAATTTGGTTTAGAGAGTAGGTCTAAGAAACTAATGCATCAAAATGAAGGCTACCACTTGAAGCTCGAAATGCCAAATGGGTATCGACATGAATGACTCAGTATAAAGCTATTCTAGCTGAGAAACCTGAAACTCAAGTGGGGAAGATTATGATTGACTGATGCAGGTTTGCTTTATTCACTTGAAAGCCATTCACTCAAGTCCGAATGATATGTATTTACAAATGTCACTTAAAACTTCAATCCATTGAAGAAATTAAGATATGGAAGTCAGTATGTTGTTAAGGCAACAGATAGAACTTGAATTCCTGTAACTAAACAGAATATTGACTTAAAGGTCCAAATACCATACGTACGTCGATCTGTCCGCATTCCATATAAGAGTAAATGAAAAAGAAAACAAAGTCCACTGCAAGAACATGAGAGATGTTGCTAAATGAAGATCCTTGCAGCTTACTTTCTAACAGGAATTGTAAAATAACTAAGAACGAATTTAGGTGGAAAATCAACATGCTAATCCAGTAAATATCTATATAAACTCAAAAGATGAACGCTTACTCTTCAGTTCGCAGCATCTTCGACCGCTTTTTCTTGCGGTTGGGCTTCTTTCGTTTTTTGGGAACCAAGGCTTCAGAATTCCCAGACACCATAAGCAAGCCAATGGATGAAGTACCTGTGTTGTTATTATAGGGCATCAAAGCAGGCACATTTGCTTGTTGAACGCCACCACCTCCCAGTCCAAAAGTATGTCTAGATGTGCTTGCTTGTATAATTTCAGAAGTATAAGCTGCATTTGTTGAGGCTGTAACTGATTGATCTGGACAAACATCTCCAAGTAACTTATTATTTTCCTCAGTAGGCAGCAATTTCTGTCTTTCAATACCATTACTAGCATTCAGATTAACAGCATGACTAATCACGAAGGAGTTCTGGTTTTGCAAGAACCGCTTGTCATTATCATTGTGTAATGTAGCAACTAGTCTTTCCTTGGATTTTATAACTTCACATATTAAAGCTCTTGCAACAGAGTCACCTGAAAGATCGAGCACTTAAATCATATCGTATCTGGCAAATGGTTGTGATAATGTCAAAATAAGTCTAAGTAGCCTGCGTAAAGGAAGCAAATGCGAACCATTACCTAGTAAACATTCGATGACAGTCCTGGCACCCTTCTGTTCAGCATCCTTTTTGTTCTTTCCAGTTGGGCCGGTGTATGTGGTCCCAGCAAAAGTCACAGTGCACATAAAAGTTGGAATCAGCCCTTGTGACTGAAAAGTGCTGTAACTTGGCAGATTTACCTTCTTTTTGCTTGCATATTCATGGAGAATTGACTTGCAGAGGTATGCATCCTGAAACAAGATAAACAATCAGCAGTCAAGCCAGCATTGGACTAGAACCAAAAAGAAAAAAAAGAAAGATACAGAAATTTTGGTGAACAATGCATTGCATGCATTGCCAGGGATCATTTATAAGGTAACTCTTATCTTACTACAATATATATTGTACAGTATAAATGTCATATCTTGTGATCTAGCTCATGGAGAATGTTAAGAGGGGCAAGCATTGAGAGAAATATGGGGCTAGCCATGCAGAAGAACAGGTGGCTACCAAAAAACAATAGACCCTTTGCAAAAAATTCTAATGCCACAAGAAATATTTATTGCATTGATAGAACCATACATGCTTATACTTACAACCTAAACCGAAATGCCTCTAAAATGAAGCACGCATACTATTTCTAAAAGATATAGCATAACTTCTTTAGCTCTAATGTTATATAAGCTGGTTATCAGCTGTAGGAGATCAAATTAAGCTTAAGCGGAAGTTGCACGACCAAATCATGAAAGAACTCATCATAATAGAACTCTTAAGATATTTTATTATCTTACATATATCAAGTATTTTTCCTAACAAAATTCCAGGCACACTATGACGTAAATGAAAACATAAAGGTTAGAGAATCAAGTCAAAATTTTTGGCTTCTAGAGAAGATAGTAAAACTGTAAGAGGTGTGAGGGTGGAGGCAGATAATACATTGGCAATAATCGGTGGTATGCCTTCATCTTCAATGCCTTCACCCAGTTTTTCACTTTCTAAATGCTCAAGTGCTATTCTTGCAGCATCCTGCTCAGCTGCTTTCTTGGTGCTGAAAGTAACTGCTGACACGAATGTTCCTCCTTTAATAAAAACAGTAGATCGAAACTGTGGTGAGTGCTGAGGTCCTTCATTAACAGTTTTATAGACTGGAAATTGGATCCTTGATTTCTGTGCATGCTGTTGCAAGCAGTTTTTGTACATTGGGGGTTGCACAGTACCTTAAAACATGAAAGAAAAATTTGAAGGAAAAGACAAACATACTGCTTATTGAATATAACAATAAGTGAAATGAAATTGAGCAAGAAAAAACAAGCAACAAAAATTTAGGAATGCAACAAGATTTCATAAACAACAGTACTTTAATATTCCAAAAGCATTTGCTTAAACGACAGCTTTTAGCTTGAGTTTCCTAAAATCTGAAAAATTAGACAGTGACACTTCTCGTGGAAACTCTTGACCTATAGTTGCATAGGTTCTGGTTATAACTATCTACTTTTAGAAGAGAGCCAAAAGCTAGACGCGGGAAGACCCTAGCTTATTCCAAACTGCTTCTCTTTTCTAGCTTCTACGTCTATAATGAGTTGTTCACTAAGCACTCTCGTCAAGTAGTACAAATGTATCAATTACCTTAATATAGCATCTCATACGTAGACTAAGGCAAAGCTGCCAGTCACACTAGAAACAAATTTGTACAACACTGCAGTTATTGAAACCAATTTGACAAACTAGTGCTACTTAAAAGTGGCTCTTAAGACCAATCTAGTGAAATATTGAGATACTACAGCATGTGGAATTAGTTCGAGAAATCTAACCAACAAGTTCTAAAAATCAAATAAAAAATCCGACAGAAGAACAATACTATAATCAATTTTTAATCAGATAACCACAATACGCCTCGAATTTAAGCCAAAATAACAAATATTACAAGCCAATCAAGCTACATAACTGAAATGAATAGCTAGCATTTTGATTACAAAATTTCCAGCAAAAAAATCTGGAAAAGGAAAACGAACCTCAACGACAATCTTAGAAAAAAGTTGTATGGATTTCAGAATCAAATAACCATTACACGTCTCAAGTTTTAAGCTGAAAATAACAAATACAAGAACCTATCTACCTCTTAAAGAACTTTACAAAAAGAACTGCAAAAAAGTTTTTTTTTGTTGGTTTTCAGAATCACTACCAACTGGGTCTTGTTGCGGACCGTCCATCATCTTCTCTGGCTTCGATCTACCAGACAAAAAGAGAAGGAAAAAAAATTCGGGCTTTAAAACGAGGGAAACACTGAGAGAAACGGCTGCTGGCAAAAACAGGAAACGTAAAGAGATTCAAGGTTTGTTTGTTATTGACTCTAATTCTAAGGGGTTAATGCAAATCTACACAACTAAAAGTATTACAAATAGGTCCTTTATTATTATATTTACGTTGATAGGATCAGAATATATAAAGCTACAATAGCGACCTCTCCACTTTTAATAAAATCAATTTCGTGGACTTTTGTTGTAAGAAATAATAATTTTACAAATATGTCCTATACCTTTTCAATATTGAGTTTCAGCGGTAACCTTGTACTATCATCATCAACAGAAAAACACCAAGACAGTTTTTTTCTAAATATAGCAACGGACTCCTGAAGAAGGGAACACAAGCCCTAGTCCATTAAACAACAACAACAGCAGCAGCAGCAGCAGCAGCAACAACAACAACAACAACAATTTATACGATTACAAGGTGTACACAACAAACTGCGAAGGCCGGTTGATTCGTTTTTTGATAAATACTTCTTCGAGCACCCAGCCAAGGTAGTTTTGTGTTGCTGAAATACTGCAATGCCGGAAACAGAATGACATCTCTCCAGCTATGGCTGAAACGGAATACGCAAGGCCGGAATGCTGATGCTAACAAATTCAACAAAAGTCGGGCGTTGCCTGCTGCCACTGGAGATGTAATGTTTATGAATACAAAGCGGCTACTTTCTGTCCCAAGCCTTTGGTTACTTCATCTGTGAGCTCTACAATTGGCTCTTCCTGCAAGAATTCAGTCAAGATATTTAAACCAGTCGCAAATCAAATTTAATTGTTCTAGACAAAGTTGCCTATTGTTCTACATTTCCTATTACATGTGAATACTCTAAATGAAGAAAGAGTTTAGGTGTTATTAAGGGACTTACTTCTGGTTCCCTTCTTTCTTTGACACCTAACAACTTTGAAGCACTGATGCTGGCAATCTTCAGCAAGCTACAATTGTAGTCTGTTCTGCTGAGACTTTTTTCTGAATGTTGAGAAGCCTCACCTTGCATTCGAAGACGGCTTTAAAAGTGTAGTCCTAGCAACAGCCTCAGCTGTCCGCTTTTAAAAATCACTGTTTTGATCTGAGCTTTGTCTTTAGGTACAGGTACCATCTCCCTAGAAGAAGATCACGAGTGCAAGAAGCAAGGTGAGAGACCAAATAGAGGGGAAAGTAACTATACGGAAATATTGTAACAAACCATGTCAAAATTACCTAGGAGAGAGGCATGCTGCCTTTGATGAGGAGTGCTTCTTTCTCCCTTTCCATAATGTTCTTCAAGGTGAGCAAACTGTCTCTTGAATCGATCAACTCCACTTCCATTCAGGTGAATTGTTGAATATAAATATTTTTTTTAACAACAACATATCGAAAATATGTCAGAGACGCAAATGATGGGCCTCTTAATTTGAGTAAAATTTAACTTTCAACAAGTTACAAAAGTAAAAATTGCATTCCTGTAATCTGATAAGTAAACGACTTAGCATTTCAAGAGTATAGAGACTTCTTAATTGAGCCCCTGCGAATCTACACGCCAATAAAAGGTTTCTAAAAGCCTCTGACTGAATACCCATATCCTAGGAATTCATGTATCCTTTTAATATAAAGGGATGCACCATAGTTTGGATAACTCTCAAGTGGGCTATAAAGTTACACCATTCTTTCACCTGGCATGAACAACAAACTTAATCATATGAAAATTTTCTCATAGATATTCCAGAAGGTAGTACAATAGTTAAAGGTAAAGAGCCTTTGATTCCACATGCAAATAGATCAAATCTATGTACTACCTGAGTACTGTTTTACGTGTAGAATTGTCATTTCCTTTCTCCCGGCTGACTTTGTTCAGTTATGACTTTAGCATTGTAAACATCCTACAAGCCAGTGGACATGTCAATAGTCTGACAAAACTATATTGTAATTTGGGACAAAGCCCAAGTTTTACAAAGTGGCACAGCATAAAGCATGCCAAAAAGAGCCCCCAACCATCTTTGCACATGTTCATTAGGTGCAAGAACCATCAAGACCTCTAACCATAGCAATGTTTGTCTTGTCATGAAGGATTCTCCGTTCATATAGACCGAGACTTCAGTAAAATAGTTACTTGAGACAATCTAAGCAAATAATAAAAGGATTGAGCTTCCCACATACACAAGTTTCTTCAAGATCCTCTACTTCAAATGATCAAAAAAGAGTTAACAAGACAGCCTAGGGTGTACTAGTCTTGCCATCCCAACATTAGAGTAGCAAAGAGTGTCAACCAAATAAATGGGGTAGCACAACTAATAGACTTATTCTTCATGTAAGGGCGTGTTTCAAATACCCGTAACTGAGTTTCGTGAAAGTGAAAAGTAGAAAGTAGAGTTTCTTGAAAAATAAAGTGAAAGTGGAGTTCAATATTTGTGTTTCAATAGATTTTGGAAGTGTGTTGAAAATTGAAAGATATAATTGTATTGGAAGTGTGTAAATAAGAAAGTTGGAACTAGAGTTCCGCATGTGGAAGTGGAGTTCTGAGTTCTTTGTGTAATTGAAACATAGAAACTGTTCGGAACTCAAAATCTGGCGAGAGAAAGTAGAGTTACGGGCATTTGAAACACGCCCTAAGTTGCAACAAGTCAGACCTTGGATACATAAAACTAATCTGATCTGCACCACTTACATACTCCTGCAGCATCTGCGGATGATACTCCAGAATCTCTTTTCTTTCAAGAATCTAGACATTAGTCAATTACACTGGTCAAATTTATATGATGAACCGTGTCACATACCTCTCTATAAATCAACTCTCAAAAATCAACTTTTGCCAATTCTCTTATTTCAAATTAACAGACTCAAAGTTTGGAAATGGGTTGTTTAGATGGTTTGATCTACATTCGAGAGGCCTTTGAAATATGGATCAGCTAGCGTCGTTATAAGAGAAGCAACACGATTATAATAGTGTGACATGGAGACGCTCAAGTAAACAAAGAGCCAAAGGATCAGCAGCGGGGACCTTCTGATAGAAAGGCCCTGGTGCTTTCTCATGCTACTCAAATATCTCCTACCTTTTGCATTACGAATCTGTTAGATAATCAGAAGTAAATCCAATCAGAAAAGAGTAATTCAGTACCATTACAATTCAAGGAAGTTAGACAAAAAGAAACTAAATTCTACTTTTGACAAGAGCAAAGCTGTTTCATGATCTAATCATCTGGTCACAGATGAAGACTCCAAAAACTAGCTGCATATGCCTGTTAAGTGACTTCCTCTCAGTTCTGAGGACACCATAAAGCTGGTATGTTATTCCTCAAAAGCACCAGCTCACTGAAAAAAATGCCTCTATATTGTGCTATATGTAAATAATGAATACTTGACTAGCCACTCTTGGGAATTACGACTCTAATCAAATGAAAACAACTAATACCAGAAAAACTGCCAATCATAAAGAGCTAAAAGATTGAACAAGAAACCACGCACACTTGCTATAGTCTCTGATGAAGGAGTTCCAAGAAGATCCATCATCAGATCGAACTGGTGCACCACATCTTTTTCCAGGAAATAGAGGCTTCTTCGTCAGCATTTCGGCAAAGATGCATCCTATGCTCCACATATCGATTGCAGGCGCATAACTACAAGCATGTGACCACATCAGAGCACTTGGCATATAACATCAACACTGATCAACAGATTAGGACAAACAAGTTAACAAATGTAGAACCCACTATATGTTAGTGACCAAGTTGGCCTGTGGTTAATTAGTTTTCTCAAATACAATGGTGTAGATTTAATCACATTTTAGTTACTACGAAATGTAACTAAAATGTTAGTGACCAAGTTTGGCCTGTGGTTCATTCATGACCTGAAGAGAGAAACAGGTCATGAATGAGGCCAACTTCATGGAATGTTTCCAACTAAAACGTTTTGTAGCAAAGACAAATTCCTCTGAACTTACTAAAAAAGATTCCATCTTACTTTAGAGAAAAAGGAGCCACAAAGTTCAGGAGCACAATACCACCTGGTTACCACATAATCCTGGAGAAGAGGAAAACCAGCTATATCAACTGATAAGGCATGAATAAAACATAATTTAGAAATCAGAAAACTACTAAAACTTTGAGCATGAATTATGTAGCAGTTAACAATGCCAAGAAGCAACTTTTGTAACTTTTATAGAAGTATTCAGAAGGGGAGTGCCACATACTGTCCAAATGATAGCTGATGCGGCGTCATTGGATGCTACTCTTCCAAGGCCGAAATTACAAAATTTCAGCTTACAGTCGGCATTGGCAAGAATATTCTTCGGCTTTAAGTCCCTGTGGAAAACATTAGCTGGAACAAGCCAAAGACAGAAAAATCAGACTCCATTTTGCTATGACCCTGATGCATCTGAAGAAAGAAGCAAAATGCTAGCATGTTACTAGTGTGAATATATTTTAAAGCTCGAATAAGCTGGCACAAGAACTGATGATGCTCGGGGATGAGATCATCATTGGCCTTTATTACATGGTGGTGATCCGACTCCATCAGCTCAAAAACAACATAAATATCCTTAAATTCCCTCCTCAAAGGAGGAAGCATGATGTGCTTAATCTCAACAATGTATGGGTGGTTGAGCAGTCTGAGCAACTTTATTTCCCTTAGGATGTGGGTTGCATCAGAGACATGCTCAAATACATCATTGATCTTCTTGACAGCCACACTCTCACCAGTGTGGGTGTCAATTGCAGCTCCAATTACCCCATAATTTCCTTTGCCATCACTTCTTGTATCTGGTATTGACTGGCTTCACCATACTCGGTGAAGAGTTCCTTGTCAAGCATGCTCTGGAAAATGTTTGAGAAAAAAAAATGGTAGGGAAATGAGAAGCATGAAACGAAGGCCATAAAAAGAAATTATATGGGTGAAATAATGATTAAGAAAAGAAGAATGAATATCTTATTTGAGGTAGTTTAACTGGAAGTAAGAATAATTTGACAACAAAGCAGAGTAAAAACCCCAACAATCTGAATTTGGTCAAATCTTGGACCAGTTAAAGATAGACAAGACTGAAACATGATGAGAAGAAGGAATTAGAGTAATGACTGGAAACATGCAATATACTTCAACAGTAGTAGAAGAAATTGTCGTTTGCCGATTGTAGAAAGCTGCAACCAAGAATTCCGTGCACCTTGTCAGAAGATCATCACTTCAACTCGAACTGACAAGCATTCAATCCCATTAACGGGCCTTAAGGACTGATGGAATCTTAAAAGTTTTTCAAAAATTAATAAAATTCAAGTCTTGGTGAGCAAAAGGATATCAGTCAGATAAATCGATGGAATTGCTTTTCTGGAACAGAAAGTCCCAGAAAAGCAATCCAAATTGGAACTTTTTCAAGCATATCATCAGTACATCTGCAAATTATAACTAAAACTTACCACATAAAAGAATAAACCAAATGAGCTCAAGATTCCATCACCAGAATCAAGAGAATGAACTGATAAGACTACCTGTCAATGTTGTAGAACCTCGAAGAACAAAGCGCCCGCTATTCTGACACCTTCAAACGTAAAAGAAACAGATTCTTCAAGAAACAAGCTCTCATCTTTCTTATGAAACTCCAGTTCTTCAAAAAACAAATTCATATCAGAATCCCATTGAACCAAGCAACAAAAGTTCCAATCTTAACTATCTATTTCCATCAATAAACGTTACTAATCTTTCCTATAAAAGACCCATCCTTGATCTTTTTTATTGAATCCCATTTCTTCAAGAAACAAATTCCTAACAGAACCTCTTTCGAAGCGAGAACGAAAAGTCCAAATCTTTACCATCGATTCCGAAAAGTTATGATCTTCTTCTAAAATATTCAACCTTGATCCTTCTAATCAAATCCCATTACTTCAAGAAACAAATTCTGATCAAAATACCATTAACCCAACAACAAAAAGTTCCTAATCTTCAGTATCAACAGTTCCCATTAATCTAAACAACAACAATAACAATAAGAAGCTAAAAAAAGAAAGAAAGAAAGAAAGAAAAGCTCGGGACCTTCTAGTGTCGGTCGTAGCAGCTGCAGCCATCTTTGTTGCCGTTTGGGCACTCTGATTGTTCTAAGCGCAAGATCAACCTGACTTTTACTATTGTTATACAATCGTTGCTTCTGCTAGTACTGCTGGTGCTTGCACTGTTGCTGCTGCAGCTATTATTAGATTCGTCATTTCTGTTAAAGATCATTATTGTTGTTGCCGTTCAGAGAAGAAGTAGCGGTAGAGCGAGCAGTGGGGATAGAACAATCAAGAGAACACAAAACTAAAGTACAGAAAAAGAAATAAGAACCAGGAGTAATAGATTTTGCGAAAAGCAAAGAAAAGTTAAATCTTTGTTCGAACTTTTAGGATGGGGGAAAAATTGAATTGTTTTTTTTTTTTTTTTCGGTTTGCAGATGAATCGGGTAAGACTTATTTCGTATTCGGCCCATATAAAACCTTCGGCGAATAAACAAAAATCTCTTCAATTCTGAAACCACAGAAGACCAAACAAAAAGAATCAGTAGTTCCCTCAAACATGGAAAACAAAATCTATCGACAACAACAACCAGCAACAACAGAGATGAACACGAATCAATCAGAAAATTTGCGTCATTGCCAGATCCATGTTTGGTACACAAAATTCAAACCTTACACGATCCCAACTCTCTTCCACACCCTCCCTCTCTCCTTCGTTCATTATCTTCTCGGTCTCAACCCTGATGAATCAACGCTGGCACCGTTCTTCCTCCCTCGTTCCGTTTCCGGCTCCGATCCGTTCCCTGTTACCGATCCCGTTTCCGTTTCCAACTCGGATTTCTCCGATTCGGATTCTGATTCACCGACCCCTCCGTCGTTTCCCGAACTCGAATCACAAGTGGTGAGTTCGATCGAAACCCTCGGCGGCGCCGTGGTTCCGAAGCTCAACTGGAGTTCTCCGAAAGACGCTACGTGGATTTCATTCGACGGAACGCTCTGCTGCAGGACTTTTACTGACGTGGCACTGCTTCTCCGTTCGTCGGATGCAGTAATGCATGATCTGTCGATGCAGGGGTTTGAATTTGTTCTTGCGTTGCGGAAGTATTATAATGGTCTAAGGCCGGAATTGGAGTTCCGGTGTTTTGTGAAAGGACACGAATTGGTTGCGGTGTCGCAGAGGGATGTTACAGCCTTCTATCCGTCTTTGATTGAAAGAAGAAGGGAGCTGGTTGGTTCCATTGCTAGGTTTTTTGAAGATGTTGTCGGTGGGGAATTTGAACTGGAGAATTATGTGTTTGATGTTTATGTGAGGAGCGATGGTAAAGTGAAGCTGGTTGATTTCAATCCGTGGCGCGAGTCCACATTGCCTTTGTTGTTTAGCTGGGAGGAATTAGAAAGTGATGATTTTGCCAGTGGTGAAGATGACATGCCAGTGTTTAGGATTGTTGGGAGCCAATGCGGTGTCAGGCCGGGGCTGAAGACTGCTGTGCCTTACGATTATCTGGATACTAGCGAAGGTAGTGGATGGGATGAATTTCTTAAGATGGCTAGTGATGAGTTGAGCAAGCAGAGCTTCACAGATTAAAAGAAATGATGATTATTGGGCATCAATGAGAGTTCAGATGTGCTCTCTATCACTCCTGGTCTAAGTTAACTTTAGATGCATATAGTTTGTGCGATGAGTTTGTTGCTAATGATTAGATCATTAAGTATCAATGATTTGTGAAATTCGGAATTGATATTTCAGTGTGCTCTGTCTATCACTCTTGGTTAATTCAAGTGCATGATAATTTTATGTGATGAGTTTGCTGTTAATGCTTAAGTTGTTGGTGCTTCATGAGATGGTAGCAATGGTTTACTCGGTAATGCCAAATTCAATGATGAGTTTGCTGCTATGTTTTGGTTGATGTTACTTGATGGACTTGTACAGGACTTCTCATTTTGGTATGTACACGCTTGTGCTGAACATGCACTTGGATTTCTTCAATGGATTTTATAGTGCCCGTCTTGCTGCTACCTTTTAACTCTATGGTGAACTTGCTGATCTGTTTTATACTTGGTACTTGATAGAATTGTACTGTATGTTCTGTTTTGGAGTGTAAGAGATGGTGAGGAGCATGCACTTGATTTTTTTTTCAATGGACTGTGTTATGCTTTTCATCAGAGGTGACTTTCTTTCTTTAGAAAATCCCTTTTGAATGCTCGTCTGTGTTCTTTTCACAGTGCTTATTAGGTACTCATATCTTGGGTAAAAAATTAGTTTTTTTTATTTTAAATAACCGATATATTGATGTATGGTATTGTAGCCCAATATAGAATAGACTGAGAGAAAATTAGACTGATTGGAAATTTTGTTGGAGTTGCTTCCAACAAGTAATTGCTACTATTTCTGTAGTTTATTCAGTGTAGGCATCACTGCTGTTCCTTTGTTTTGATTAGTTTCTTTGGGACATCCTCTTTCTTTTCTATTTAGATTCGTAGGATACGCTGGCATCATGTTGCAGTTTTAAACATAAATTGAAAGCTAATGATCCCTTAATTTTCTTCTTCAAAGGGCTTTGCTAGTGGAAGCCTGGATCAAGATGCATAATCTTGAAGCTGCTCTGCACCAACCTTTGTGGGCTATCGAGGAACTGGCGAATCCTATAGGTATAGCATCGGAACGCTATTTCCCTATATTGAAAGATATTCTCAATGCTAGAGCTACTCGCCTCAGTCAGTCATATTGAAAGATATTCTCAAAGGCGAGAAATCAATGACTCTTTTCATGCCAGGTTTAAAGACAGTCTGAGATTAAGCTATATCAGGTGTGTATTTTATTGACACTTTTTCGCGAGTTCAGTTACTTTGACTACTTGCCATTATAAAGTATAAACTCCAAACATTTCGTTCTATATGATTCAAGCTCTTAATGAAATCTATTATGCCAATGACAAATTTCTTATATGATGATTGCAGTATAGAGCAGGATCAGATCTGCTGGTAGAAGCTGGAGAACCTCCTCTCATCTTCAATATCATTCCTATTTGTATCTTTCTATCTAAAACTAACTTTTGTCAATGTCTTATAGAAATCCCATTAAATTGTTCTTTTGGTGTGATTTTATTGTGTTAGTTCAGATCCTGCATTATCTTTATTCAATCATTTAATTATTAAGATGCTGAAAATTGTATTTATTTTTAGAAGCTGTAAGCCAGAAGCCCCTGAACGAACAAGCTTCTACATTTTGATTTCCTATTTTAAACAACCTATTAAACAACTTTAGCCCCACCCAAAGCTGTGGACCCGAAATTTCTATTGGGTCGGGTATACAGATATATGAAATCCGAATCCGATAGGCCCGCCCCAGTAAGAAACCCCAACATAGAAGGTTAGTTTTGGGTCCAACGTAATCCGATAGGCAACTTTGCTTTTCCTTTTTATCCTTTTACTTATTTAATTTTTATCTAATTTAATATTTAATTAATTTAATATAAAATTTAATTTATATTTATTTTTATTTAATATTTTTAAATTAATATATGTTATTTTTTATTTGTAATAACTTAATTTTTTTATTTAATTTTTAATTAGTAAAAAAAATAATATAATTATATAATTTTTTAATATTTAATTACTAATATAATTTTATAATATTAAAAATTATACTAATAGATTTTATTTAAAATTATATTAATAAATTAATTAAAGTTATATTGATAAAAATAACATTAATATAAATAAATAAAAATATTTGAATTTTTTATAAAAAATTATTTTTATTACTCATTCATTTATCTGAACATAATTAATTTATTACTTTCACTATATATTTAAATATCATAAAATCAATTAATTATTTTTTATCTATTCTTTTATTATTTTTTCTATTCGTTTTTTTTACTCTTATTTCTTACCTATCAGTCCAAACATACTCTTATTAGGGTTTTTCTCCAAAGTCCAAGTTCTCTCTCCTGCCTCCTCCCCGCAGCCAAGCGTGAGTCCTTCCTCTCTCCCCGCACGATCTTTTCTCCCCGTCTGCTTCCCTCCTCCGTTGCGCAAAATCGAAACACTCGCTCTCGTGGCTGATCGCGACCGCTTGGGAAGTCGACTGTCGCCGCCGACCTCTCGCTGGAAATCCTAAGGTAAATCGAGCGCGCTGTCGTCCCTGCAATCGGTCCTCGTTGCTGTTCAACACAGTTGCAAACTTCGTCGCCGCTTGAATTCCTTCTCTGACTGGATCAATCTCCTGCCGATGTCCCAATCGCCGGAATTGCTTATTCGAATTCAAAACTTATTTACCGAGCGTGTGTTTTACTAGCTCGTCTTAACTTGGTTATCGAAGATTTCCGAAATTTAATTCCCGGAACAGGAGAGATACTTCCGCCTAGGAAAGTTCGGCAACGTCTGCTACTGCAACTCCGTTTTCCAGGTGAAGTTCTTATTTTTCATTTCCAATTCAATACTTAGAGATTGTTAGGTGTTCTTTTGCAACTCCGTACTGATCCGATTGAATTGGTTAACGTTCTTGTTTGTTAGGCGAGTTTTATAAGGAACCATGTGGATTAACATTCCTGGTGAAATGATATCAGAAAAGATTCTCCTTACAATTCAACTATAAGCGTGTAGCATCTAGCTGCAAATATATGTTGAAATTCAATAGCACTTATGTTTGACTTTTGAATACTTTCTATGAAACAGAAAATTGGTCCAACAAAGACAGTAGTTAGAGGTAGCATATTTATACTAAATTTAAGCCTTTACCAGTAGATTCATTTTCATTTCTAACCTACTTAACTAGCTTAAGCTGAAGGGTAGTGCTCGTTCTATTTCTGTTGCTTCTACAGTCACCACTCGTTTAACTTTGCATGTTAGATATATTCGACATTGATGGGAAGTTCTATTTCCTTTGTTCTTTTAGGCTTCTTAATATGTTACTAACTTACTAAATCTTATTGAAGCCAGCTTGGCAAGGACTTATTTGGCTGTTGATAGGACAAATTTTTGTCATGCATTTGAACCATTTACTGTTTGAGAAAAATCTCTGAGTTCCATTTTTATTCTTGTGCTGATCTGTTGATCTTTATATGTAGGCACTTTTGTGTATCTTTCAAGGAGCAATTACTTGAATATTATTCAAACAACAAAAACATCGTTGAAGAAGAGAACCTTTTGACGTACCTTGCTTATCTATTTACCCAGGTAGGAAATCCTAGAAGTTCTAGTGCTACTCTTTCCAGAAGTTCCATTATGCAATATTCTTAGTGATGTAGTTTATGATAGTCATCTGTATTCTTATTAATAATAACTTAGATTTGTTGGCAATTTTCCACTAACACAAGAATTTTTTGGCTGCTAGTGTCAATCTTTATGCAGTATTCTTCAGCCTTTTAGTGTAAATGGCAATGTGTGTCTCCTTACCAAATTATGCTTTAGTTAGTAGTTAGTAACTTGAGGATTCTGTTCAGACAAGATTTGCGATAGTCATAACGATATGTGGACTTAATAATGTTCAATTTATATTGCACTTTTCAAAGTATAAAAAAATAAAAACGTTATAAAGAATTTATTAAAAATAAAAATTAAATTATAAATTTTTTCATAATCAGTGATAAACACTGCAAAATATGTACATACTATATTATGAAAAAGAATGTCTACCACAACATTGAACTTTTAATGTTGAGGACTGGTCAGATTGGATTACTTATTTAAAGTTTAAAAGATGCATTAGTTACTTCTAGGTAAACTTGGATATTTCATTCCAGAAATAGACTTCTTAACAATTGCAACTTCTTAACATTCTGACATCACTATTATGTCATAATTAACCTTTAACTTGCGAACTTCCTAAGTTTTGAAAGTCGCATCAATTGTAACATGGCATGACTAATTATATCAGTGACATAGCTTGGTAGATTGATCAAAGAGATATTTCTCTTTGTTTTTTTGTTGCGACCTATTGACTATTTGGCCCCATGGATCTTCTATCAGAAAACATAGTGAATGGAATCTTTGGGCATTTATTAGGAATTATAGGTGAAATTTTGAGGAACTTTAAGAAAGATGGCAAGCTGGAAGTGCTTGTTAGTGGCTTGACTCAATATCATATCTAGCATCTAAGAAGGAAGAGAAATTCTAGTTGTAATTAATCAAGGAAATTTCGTGGTTTATCATATTTCCTTGTGAAGCCCTTTCATGTTTAAGTGGAAATGAATTGTGATCAGCAAATCTTTTATTCTTAGACATGCGCAATGACTCTTGACCCTAGGTGTGTTGATGTGGGACCAAGTGTTAGAATGATTAAAAGATTAAAAGACTGGAAATGCTAAACATAAAAGATGTTAGTGAACAACTGGATATTTTACTAATCTTTTAGACCTAAAAAGTTGTCAGTATTAGGTTGTGTTGTATATATCATTACTTCTATTCTTACACACTATGTGGGTGTCCATTTTTAGAAGGAAGAAAAGAAAACGGTTCTCCTATTTTCAGTGTTAAAGCACGGTTTTAACTCTTGGAGATTCCTGAGGCCTCCTTCAAATGACTACTCTTCTCCAAAAGATCACTGCAGCTGTGGCAGCAGCCGGTGATGGAACTCTAACGCCGTCGACCAAACACCCAACAATCATTCTCACTCCCGATTTCTCCTCCATCTCGTCCATTGAATCCCCTTCTGTTTTCCTCGCCACCAAATGCGTTTCCCCGTGGACCAGTCTCTCCTCTACCGATTCTCGACTCATTGAAATCTCTTCAAATTTTATGGAAAAGATTCAATCTTTCTCATCAATCTCTCGATCGCAGCTGTTCTCTGCAGTCGATTCATTTGTTTCCGAGTTAGCCGAGTTGGCCCGAGTCACGACTGATAGATCCGACAGAGCTCAGAATCTGAAGCGGGTTGCTTTTTTGGTAACAAAAAATGTTGCTTTTGTGCTTGCGCAAGCTTGTATTGTTACAGAAACATGGGATTTGCTTGAGGTTTTGGTTGCACATAAGCTTTTCGACCAAATATCTATGATAAGTTTTATTGAGAAACTGGCCGAGAAGAATCGCGCTGACATGCTCTGCCTCTGTGCAAAACATTTGTCTGATCTACGGGCTGATGAATTGTTGGTTATACTGAAGTTTTTCTTGTCACCAAATTCAGATTCTTATAATAGAATGGTAGGAATTCGGAAGGAATGGGAGAAGGAGACTTTGTTAGCTGCAGAGATAGTGACCCAAAAGAGGGTTTCGAATAGAGTATTGAGTTTGGCGAGGAAAGTTGCAATCTTGATGATGATGGGTCATGATGGTTTCTCATCGGCTGAAATCTGCTTGCATTTTGTGTTTGGGGCAGGTAAGGCAGATGCATTGGTGCTTTCATCAGCTATTTCACAGCTCAACGGGTCGGAGGTTGTGGGATTGGTGAGGTACTTTATGAAGTGGCTCGAGAAGTACCAAAAGTTTCCAGAGGCAGTGCCTTGCAGTTCAGCAGCTGCTGAGACATTTGGGCTAAGGTTTTGCGATAGCGTGCCCTTGATTGAAGATGTTGTGCTGGGATTAGGAATTGTGTTGGATGAGCATTATTCATACTTGGCATTGAACTCTGAGTTCCGGGATCTGTTGGGCATGATAGAGAAGACTGTGAATTCCTTGGCATCAGAAGCTGAATCATGCCACCGTGTTAAAGGCATACTAACGCTCTTGATGTCGAACAGAAGAGATAACTAGGATGAGAGGTGCCTTTTTTTCTAAAATTTCCGGTACTCTTCCCTTCTGTGAATGTGAACTTCATTTATCTATGCTTTTGCCACCCAAAAAAAAATGTCTTACTATCAATGAAATTCCATATTCTAAGGCAATCCGGTCTGGGCTTGAATGTTTTGGGAATGTTGCTTTCTCTTATGGAAGTGTCCTTAGTTGATAATTTTTTTTCTTTCTTGAAGGGATTAACTTGAATTCTCAATGCAAGGTTATGTTCAAAATATGACAATTTTTTAGTTGTATTATTAAATTAGTTATATTTCATTGATAACTTGCAAGACTTGAAAAAGACGAGGAAAATGTTGGGAGCTACTGCGAGGCATTATTTTTATTTTTAATACAAATTTTTATAATATTTATAAATTTATTTAAAAATTAGAAAATATGAAATAATTTTATATTGTAAAATTTTTTATTATTTTTTTAGAATATATATATATATATATAATTTATTTTAATAAATATTTTCAGACATTTCTGTCCGAGTTTTATAACGTATAAACATTTTGTAAGTATAAAAAAATACACTAATTTATATCATAATATTTTATAATGTATAATTTATTTATTTAAATTAAACAAAACTTTTATAGCATCTAAGAAAAAGATTTTAGGCTTAAAATATTTAGGAATCGAGTTCCGTAAAACCAACTTGATAGATCTGAGTTTAATAAAAAATAAATTAATAATATTTTTTAATTTATATTAAATAAAAATAAAAAATATTTATGAATTTAAATTTTGAAAAAAAAATAAATTAGAAGAAATTGAAGTAAGTTCTAAGTATGGCCAATACATGAAGAACTTGAGCCGTGAACTGCAGGTATGTAGATGGTGACTTCTACCAACCATTTAAGAGATGCAGGTGATTTTATCAAATTTTTTAATTTTTTTATTTCAAAATTTTAAATATTATTTACAGAATTTTTAATTTTAAAATATAAAAAATTTTAAATAGTAAGATTTATTATTTTTTAAAATTAAATAAATATAGCTTACTCTAAAATTAAAATATTTTATTCAAAAAATTTTTTTTAAATATTTTAAAACATTCTCCTATTACAGCGAGTGCTGAACAGTAGTGCTAGATTCTGTTCATGCTCCAAATAAAAAAGAACTAATAATAATATAATTTTAATACTATGGAAAAAAGAAGATAATTCCTTCCACCGACACAAGCACTACGAATTGCAAAGAACATTTTTTAATATATTATAACGTCTATTTATTTATCACTAAAATTTGGTACGTAACTGAAAGAAGGGAAACTTTTCATTATCCCAAAATTCATGTAACGCATCTATAGAATAACTAAAAATTTCAACGTATTTAATTTACAAACTTCCAAATTAATTGGTAAATTTTATGAATTCTACATACCATCAACCAAATCTCATGCATGATCCTTCGTCAAACATGCATGCGTTACAAAGTACGTCTTTACATTAATCGCAATAAAAATTTTTTATAATATATTATAAAATTTATTTAAAAATATAAAATATATATTATAAAATTTTATTTATTAAAATAAAAATAAAATTAGATTTTCAAACTATTTTAAAAATATTTTTATTGCATAAGCACTAAGCAATGTTCACTAAGCTATAATTTTTTTGAAATAGCTAGTGCTATTTTGCGTTGCATGTAAGTTGGTGATAACCAAAAAAAAAAGAATATAAAATATTGAACATGCATTACATGTATAAAATAAATATAAAAAAATAATCGTAAGTGATTTTTTTATTATAGAAACTCACTTTCGAGATTAAAAACACTATTAATCACCAGTCCACATTACAGTACACAGTGATTACAATTGGAATCACAAGCAAACAACGACCTAAGAACAAGAAAAAAAAACTAAACAACATTTAAAACATGTTATTAGAATTTAATTGTAACACTAATGAGAATAATTAACCTGCTAATCAAAACACTAGAACCACCGCAAACATGAACACAAACACATACTCAAGATTCTTCAACTGATTCCGGCATCCTTCCGACGGCTTATAATTAAGATCCGGCGGGTACAAATCTCCCGGCCGACCTCCCGGATAATAAGATGACGAACACGAAGAACACGGAGGTGGATTATTAGACGACGATGGCGACGGAGGAGAGTAGTTATGTGACGGCGACGGTGGTGGAGGAGGACAGTTTAAACTTGACGATGGCGGTGGCGGTGGGTAGTTGATCAGAGGAGGTATAGTTGGTGGAGAAGGTGGTGGTGGTGAAGGAGTTACTACCGGCGGTGGCGGCGAAGAGAACACAACTACTGGCGGCGGTGGTGGTGATGGAGTAGTGCATGGGTTGCCGCATGGAGTGTTGCAGGCGCATTTTATTTCGGTGTCATCCGCTGCTGCTGCGATCAGGACGGATGCTCCGACGAATGCTAATAGTAGCAAAGTCGGCGTTCTCGCCGTTTTCCGGCGAAGTAGAGACATTTTTCTTTCTTTCTTTTCTTTCTTTATATGAAAAGAAGAAGAAGAAGAAAGAAGAAAAAAATAGCAGTAGAGCACTTTATTAAGTAACTATAAGAAAAGAAAGCACACTTTACAACTTATGGCTAAAGGCATATTTGAAGGTGTATCACTTTTTTTTAAATAACTTTTTAATTTCAATAAAATTTATAAATTTCATAAAAAATTTTAAAATATAAATAATTATATATAATAATATTTTATATATGTATTTTAATTTTATAAGATAAAAAATTTTAATTTAAGCACTTTTAAAAGCTCTCTAATTTAATAAAGCAATAAATATCTATCTACTGATTGAAGGTGGAGAAATTAAGGATTGAAAGATAGGTCAATTTGTGGTCTCTATTCTTCTATATGTTTAATTTATGTACCATCACCATAACATTTATATATATTTTAATTAACTGTATTGATTTAAGTTAATTAATGTTCTTGCATGGAATTCTTTTATGTTGAACTACACTAACTACGACATTATTAATTGAACTATATTAAAATTAACTAATATTAGTTATAATTATAAAATAATATTTATAATACTTGCGTACTAACATATAAGGGGCGTTTAAAAATGCTTATAAAATAGAACTTATTTTTCTAAAATATAAAATATTTTTATTTTTTAAAAAATAATTTCTATTATTTTGATTAAAAAAGTAATAAAAATATTTTATTATATAAAAATTTTTATATTTTTTAAATTTTAAAATAATTTTTTTATATATTTATAAAATATGTATTAAAAAATATAAAATTAAAAATTAAAAAATTGCTTATTGAGATCGCTCAACCAAACATGTATGTTTTGAGATTGCTCGAAATTTTTTCAGAATATAAAATTTTTTTATTTCTTTATTTTTAAATACTTATTTAATATATATTAAAAATATATATTACAATTAAAAAATTATTTTTCTGATAATATAATCCAAACATCCACTAATGATAAGAAAATGAGAGGCGTGTGAGGATGGTACTCAATTTTTGAGTTATCATCTCATTCTTGCACTAACCTCCATGCCTTTTGAAGCATCACCGTCCAATGCTTTGGATGGACTCCCTTTCAATATGATTCCATTTTGGTGTGTCAATAATCTAGAAGGAACCAAGATATCAAATAAATCTGGACCGTCCGATGAAGGATAGATGGTATTTGACTGAATTAGAAAGAAGTGCTTTTATTATTATCATCATCATTGTATCAATCATGTTTTGGTTAGCTAGCTTATTGGAATGTAATCATTTTTTGAAAGTTAGTTTGAAAAATAAATTATTTAAAAAGTTTAATTTTTATATGTTTAATTTTTAGTATTTTTTTAAAATTTAACATAGTTAAGCTTATATTTTAAAAAAATTAAAATATTTGTTTCATAAATGCTTCTAAACGTTTTTAGTAAATATTCATGCTTTGCAATTAAAGGTAATATAACTTTTTTGGAAGATTAGAACTAAATTATAATTAATCATTAATGATGTTTATGTCTATATCAATCTTAAATTGAACTACAATTGAGTTGACTCGATTGGATTCAATTTTTTGGCACCTAAAAAATGAACATTGAAAGTGATCGAACGTGGGTTAGAAAGAGATGGTTCACCAAACACACCTTAGTGATCAGAAATTTTAGAAGACCTTCCTGAGTGCTTATATTCACAATATATATATATATATACACACACACACACACGTAGGATGGAGATAGGAACAGCTCATTTTTAGAAGCACTTTAGGGGCACCTTTTTCAATCCAAAATTCCAAATTCAATCTCCACCGTTAGATATAAAAAATTATTAGTAAAAACTATGATGACAAAGTTTCAACTCAATCGAAATACAAATCAATTTCCATCCCGCGTTTGATAAAATGATATAAATAATAAAATTTGATAAAAATATTCTTTTCTCTTTTTATGTCATTTTGATCAAGAGATTCGATAGAGATCAATTCATGATCCGATTGAGCTAAAATTTTATCCCTATTTTTGTAACTCATAATTTTTTATATCCAACCGTGGAGAACATATTTAAAATTTTTTACGTATTTTTGTAGAAAAGGGTGCCCTAAGATATCTCTAAGAATGGGGTGTCCTATCTCCGCCCATATATATATATATATATATATAAGTCTAAATTTTTTTATTTTAAAATATATAACACATAATGTATAATTTTTTAATTAAAATTTTTTATAAAATACTGTGAATAGTATTGGAAAATATTATTTTTTTGTTAATAAAAAGCATAATTATAAACACAACAAAATACCTCCTAAATTGATGGAAGTGATTACGTGTATAATAAAAGAAGTTCGAACCATGGTTTGATGGAAAGACGTTGAGAGTTTTTTTTTTCAATTTTTCATTTTATATTTTTTAATTAAATTTTAAAAATATTTTATAGAATTTTTGAAAAAATTTTAAAAAAATATAAAAAAATTCTATGTCGTGAAGTTTTTGTAATAATTATATTTATTACTATTTTTTGAAGTAAAAAAGATAAAGTTTATTTTAAAAAAAATATTCAAAATATTTTTTTTTCAAAAAGCTTTTTTTTAATACGCACTCTCAAATATCCTAATCCATAAAGGGTATAAACATCTATTCACCTTTTTTCATTCTTTAGTTAATAAAATTTAAATGCATGTTTAGTTTTCATTTCGGATTTGTTTGTTTGTTATAAATGTGCGTTGTTTTAGAATGAAAATAAATTATTAAAAAATATATTATAAATGAGTTTATAATCTTTTTTCCAAAATTTTAATTTTATATTTTAAATTAGGAACTAAAAGTTTCAATTCTAAACTTTTCTTTAAGATGAAGTAGATACAAAGTTTTATTTTTTATTAAACTTACTTTTAAATGTGAAACTTAGGAAATATTTGGGAGTGATTATTGAAAAGGAGCTTTTCAAAAAATAAAAATATTTTTAAAATTTTTTAAAATACGTTATATTTTTTTTAAAAAAATAATAAAAATAATTAATAAGAAGATTTTACGAAATATAATTTTTCTATACTATTAAAATTTTTTAAATAATTTTTTAAAATATTTTAAAAACTTTATTAAAAGACGTGAAATAAAAAATTGTGAGAGAAAAGTTTTACCAAATATGGCCTTAATTTTTGTAAACCAATTAAGAAAACTAATTTTGAAGATAAGTAAAAGCGTTCAAAATAAATTCTTTTGGTCATTCAAAAAAACGTAGTGTGAAAAACTACTAGTAAGCTAGCTAGTAAAGGTTTGCATGATTTTTGTTAGAATATAATGCTCAAAGCCAAACACTGGAAAGAAAAAGAACGAATATATTCAAAGCTTTCTCCCCATTGGAATATGAAGGACCATTCTTTTCTAGAACACCCAAATTTAACTTTATTTTAGATGCTCTACGAACACCTAGTGTTTTCTTCATATGTATAAGAAACCAACTCAAACATTAAACCAATCTGTCTATCTACTACTATGGAAATTCTTCTCATTATCAATAGAAAAACATACGGATAAAAATGGGTTGCTTCCCTCTTGGCAGAGTAGCTTCCAAAGTTCTCCGGCGAAGGCGAGACGGTAAGCAATCGGAAATTTTTTTTCATACTTTCGTTGAACTGTTTTTGTGCTCAACAGTCATTTCATGGAACAAGCTATATACATACAGGAAAAAGTTAAACAAGCAAGCTATGTTATATGATAGATATCGTTAAAACAGTCATTTCATTGAACACCTTGTAGGCAAGTACGAGACCAGGACATGGCAACCACCTCCGGCGACAACAACAGTCTACTACGATCAACCGCTTAATAAATCAGTAACGTTCAGTGCTAACAATCACGTTGTCATGATGCCGGCGCCGGAATCACAAAAACAGTATTCTCCAACATGCGAAACAGTTACGTCTCCGGCACCAGCACCACAAACTCACCATCAACACCACCCAGAACCTGAACCTTCAACACAACAAGCTACAGAACAACGGAAAAAACCAAAAAAACCGAAAAAATCGAAACAAGTTCGATTCTCTCGTGACGAGAACAACAACAACAACGCCAACACACCCGAGCATTCTCAACATCCCAACGATAATAACAACGACCAGTTCGGACAAGGATCTGGATCAAGATTTTACGTGCCGTCACCGATGCCGGTATGGGAAGCAGGAGATTGTCATCATCGACGGAGGAGGGAATATTTTGGTGGAGAGTTTCATTACTATCCAACGCCGATAAGGGAAGGGATTTACAGCATAGCTACAGATGCTAATAGGATTACAAGCATGTTCAGTGAAGAGAACCCTAATGCTTGCAGCATCTCTTGATGATCATGACCTGGAGATGGTTGCAGTTATCCATAGAACAGGTCCGCTAAAATTGAACTTACCAACGTCTTAGGGCTTCTTTATTTATTTTCTTTTAATGAGTTGAGAAAAGTAATTTACTAAAAAGTGATTTCTGTTTTTATATTTTATTGTAAGTGGGTTCGAATTTTAAATTTTTAGTTTTGAAGTGTGGTAGTTAAGAAGTGGAGTTTGAATGTAAATTAGAGTGTATTTTAAATATTCATAATTGAGTTTTGTAAAAATAAAAAATAAAAAATAAATTTTTTAAAAAATAAAATAAAAGTGGAGTTCAGTATTTATATTTCAATAATTTTTTGAAGTATGTTAAAAATTAAAATATATAATTGTATTAAAAGTATACAAATAAAAAAATTAGAATTGAAATTCTGCATATGAAAGTAGAGTTTTAAATTTTTTATGTAATCGAAATATATGAATTATTTAAACTCAAAATTTGATAAAAAAAATAAAATTACATGCGTTTAAAAGAGGCCATTTACGGAAAGCAATTCTAAACGACTCGTAAATGAGCGTTTGTTACAAATAAATCAACCCTTTTCTTGCAAGATTTCCTAGACTTGACTTCAACTTCACCCCTAACCTGTTCATAAACAAAATCAACATGGCAAAATCTAAACAGCAACAACACCATTGCTTCACTTCCTTCCCTTAACTTCAACTCCTTATAAACACCTAACTCCATTTTCATGAAAACAAACACTAAGACATTGGAAAACCCTTAGATCTCTTCAATTCGTTAGCCATGTTCTTATGCACAGGCCAAAAAAAGTTCAAGCAAGAAAAACCGGGAGCTCACCGGAGCGACAAGAATATTCTATCGGCGATCAGCAATAAGGCAATGGTGGCAGTGAAGTTTGTGAGTAGCAGTGGAAGAAAAGGGAATAATAAGGAGGAGGATGATCACAAAGGAGCAGAGCTATGGAAGAAGACGATTATATTAGGTGAGAAATGTCAACCGTTAGATTTCTCCGGTCAGATATTTTACGATGCCGATGGTAATCCGGTGGATAAGTTGCCGGCAGCTGCAGACGTTGCTGGAAATTTTCAAAATTAATTTCGTTGTGTGTGTGTTGTTTTTTGTGTTCTTGTTGGAGTTGGAGTTTATGGACGTGTTTCAATCGTTCAAAATTTTAATTTTTTTATTAGAATTAAAATTTCAAAGAAAATTTATATATTTTATTTATATAAAAAATTAAAAATTTCAGTTCTATTCACAGAACTTTAATATTATTTACAATAATATTAAAAAAGTATATTATTACTCTTTCAAAGAGTAATGACTGGAATATTTTAGCAGAAAATTAATTTTAAAAAACTTCTATATTTATTTTTATAGATTTATTTTTTTTAGAAACTTTCTTACGGCGAATTAAACGAACCGTAATTATACGGTATTACTTCATTAATAAAATATAGAATTATTAGGTGATCCAACCTAACGCCATTAACACCCCTTAACTAGATATAAAAATTTTTTATAAAATTTTATAAAATGTTTTAAAAACTTTATTAAAAAATATAAAATAAGAAATTTTAAAAAAAAAGTCTCCCAAACCTGACCGATACCAAGAAGCACTAACAAGTTTTTGTCATATATTATAAAAAATTTGCATGAAAGAATTTGGGCACTTACTAGAAATCCACTTTGTTAATGAACCATGCATGTAGAAACCCTCCAGATTTTTTTTAAAAATTAATTTGAAAATTACGAAAAAATTTATATTTAACTATAGTTAAACAATAATTAAAAATAATTCTAATATTTAATAATATTTATAAATAATTATGAGAATAAATTTTTGATTAAAGAATGAGTTTTGATGAAACTAATTAATTGAAGATACTATTAAAAATAAAATTTTTATCGACTGAATATAACTGACTGATTCAATATGATCAGTAAGTTTGTCCAATATTAACTAAATAAAGCGCAGTTAGTAATATTTATATATTTGCTAACTGATTAATACATCAGTCGGTATATTTAGCAATTATCGACTAACGTATTTTTTAGTCGGTAAAATAATTTTCTTTTTCTGCTGTTTATAAATATAACATACCGACTAGACCAAACTCAAGGATTTTGGCGGAAAGAAGCACTACCAATGTTTGGTCATATATCACAAAATTTTTACACGAACAATTCGGCCACTTATTAAAATCCACTTTTTTTAGGGTATATTTTAATGCCAGCAAAATTTTATTTCTTTATTGAATTAAGTTCAAATAATTTCAAGTATTTTAAATATTATTTTTATTTCAACGATGAAATTGTAAAAAAATTCATTTTAAATTTCAGTTTACGATTGCAATCATAACTTTAAATTCTACTTTCATCAATTTAGTTTATATAATTAAAATAATACTTAATTTTTGAACCATATTTATGTTAGAAGCCCTGAAGTTCTTTTAGTTTGTTTTTGTGTTTTCATGATTGTGACATGATTGGTGAGAGATTATCTAGAAGTACTTATAAAAGAATTATTTAAAATAAAAATATTTTAATTTTATTTTGATAAATAATTTTTATTATTTTGAGTTAAACAATAAATAAAATTTATTTTATAATTTTAAATAAATTTATAAATTATTGTTAATATTTTATTGAAAATATAAAATAAAAAATTGATAAGTATGGAAAACCAAACATCTGTTTTGGCCCTTTATAAAAGATTTGTTGGGTTGTTTAGTGCTGCAACCTTTTTTTGCAGATCTCTAGCCGACCTATATCTAAACTCAAGTGGTGCGCCTAATTTTTCTACGTGGACGTTTAAAATTGTTTATAATAAAACAATTTTAAAAATAAAATATTATCTTAAATCACTTGTTCCTTTAATTATATAAAAATAGTTCATTTATTCATTGCGTCTAGAAGCTTGTTTGGGTACACTTTAAATTTATTTTTGTTATCCTCATTTTTAACTTTTAATTTATTTTTAAATAACAATAAACATAAAATTTAAATTTAAATAATTTAATTTCAAAATTCAAATTAAGATTAAAAATTTTATTTTCAAATTAACTTTTAATATAAATAAACACAAAAGTTAATTCTTTATTAAACTCAATTTTAATTTCAACTAATTTACTATAAACTCATTTCTAAAAACCTAATTTAATATCAAAGTAAAACATCCTAACCGTTTGAATTGCTTATTTTAGGCGCGTTTATTACCATTCAAATTTTATTTTTTTCAAACTCATATTTTATTTAATTCAGAAAACTTTTAAAATAAACTTTCTCTATTAAAATTTTTTAAATTAAAATTTAAAACTTACTATTAATACAAATTTAATTATAAACTTACTTTTTATTAAAATTTATTTTTAAAACTTCAGTTTTAAAGCGTATATCAATTAGTCCAAACTTGATTATTTAACAATAATTTATTTATTATTATTTTTAAATATAATTAAGTATAAAAATTATTTTAAATTTTGTTTGTTAAAAACTTCATTTGACTAAAAAACTAGGCACCGTAGCGATACACCGAGTCAGATTTGACCTTGGTAATGAGCCCACAAATACGGAAATACCAAAGAAGTCAAGCACATTTCTTAATTAGTTGGTATAAGTCAACTGATAGAAACGGTCTACAAAATACAGAATATTAACCTCAATTAATATAGTTTCCATAATCTAATCCAATTAGTGTGAGTAACAAGCGAAAGATTGAACTATTCTAAATATTTTACCACCATCTTAGTCTAAGTTAGCTCCATCTCTTTATGTCCACACATCTATCTTATTATTTTGTTTATATTTCTCTTATTAACATGTTAAATTTTTAATAGTCCAACACTTCTAAAGTATAATATTATATATCGAGTGACTGTTCTATAAACTGATATTATATTTTTATAGAAATTATTTTATCACACAAAATTTCATTAACACCTTATCATTTCATCTATTCCGTTTTAGTTTATATGTATAATATTTTTTCAATTCTTTTTTCATTATGAATAATCGAATTTAAATATTTAAAACTATCACTTCGTGATATGATATAATCTATTGTGGCATACAATAGTATTATCATAATTCATGTTTCCTAAAATGAGAATGTATGTATTCTATTTTGGTTCTATTTAATTTAAGATTGTTAAATTCTAAGGTACTTTTTTAACATTCTAATTTATAATTCAATTATTTTTTATCTCGTCAACTAAAATTATGTCATCATCAACTAACATATGCCATCATATTTCATCGTGAACGTAGTGAATTAATCCATTGCTAAGACAAATAATAAAGAACTTAAAAGCTGAACCTTGATGTAAGACAATAGTAATAGAAGACTCTTTACTAGTACAACATAGTATACTCTAGTGACCGTTTCATTATACATAACTTTAATGATTTTATATATGTATTAGTTTTTTTTTTTAACACCTACTATAACACTTATTTAGGTATCTTTATCATAAACCTTTTTTAAATCTATAAACACCATATATAGTCTCGCTCCTCTAGTCAATCTTCTGAATAAATAAATCGTTTCTACAATAAATATTTTTGGCATAAAACTAAATCAATTATCTAAATTTCAAATTATATCTTAATTTTTGCTCGGTAACCCTCTTCGATAATTTTATTGTATGGCTAATGATCGATGGAATAATTTTGAATGTCTTCCTTATGCTTTTATATAGGCAATATAGCATTTTTTCTCCATTCATATAGCATCTTTTCACACTTTAATTGGAATTCATTTTAGTGAAGTGAGTTTTTATAAATAATTATTAGAAAATTCAATTTTTTAAGAAATATGATCAATAATTTTGCTTAAGTGGTATTTATTATAAAACCATAATCTCAAATAAGTCAAAATTTTCTTTTATGTCAGCAAATTAATTCAAGTCTCCAATTGCCATCTCAAACTCAAAAAGTCCAACTTTTTATCTAATACCCTCTTCCACCACCGTTAACTTTTTTGAACGAATTAAATAAAAAAAAAACCCACGTTAACATTATTAGTTCATCTCGCACCAACACCACTATATAACCTTCTTCAAATCTCTATACAAACCTATAGAGCAAACTTGAAGCCTCCAAGCTTTCATCCATGGCTATACCTCTGCTTCGCATCGTCGCCGGGCTAGCAAAAAAGCTCAGAATCAAGAAGAAGGCGACCTCACGGAGATGGAGCAGTAGAGAAGAGAGCAGAAAGAGTAGTAGAGTTGATCGCCATGATCAGTATGGTGATGGCGTGTGGAGGAAAGAGATACTCATGGGAGAGAAGTGTCAACCGTTAGATTTCTCCGGCGTGATTTATTATGATACTGAAGGCAGAAGGTTGCCGGAAATCCCACGGTCCCCTTTGCGGTATCCCGGTGGGCACCGGAGCCCGTTGCCTTCTTTCGTTTACCGACCGGAGATGTAAAAGAAAAGGCAGCTATATGTAGCTAGCTAGGCAACTTGTTGTCGTCCTTGTTCATGTAAAACTTACTCTTTTTGTTTTTTTTCTTAGATTGTTATATGAGTGAATTAGGAAATTTGCAACACACTGGATTTTGTGTGAAGTTGGTATGAATTATATGTAAGTTTTTTGTGATATTTGATAAACTGGTAGTTCTAGTCTATTAAGGAATGTTTTAGTTTCCCAACTCAGTTTCATTCCTCTAAATTTTAAAATTAAATTATTTTACGTATTTTAATTGTAACTTTATTTCTATATTCATATCCAACTTCACTTGAAACTCTACTTTTACCAAACTTTATCTCGATATTTTAGATATCAATTCTGAATTACTTATAGCGACTTTATTTTAATGGAGATCTATTTTTTGCGAAACTTATTTTCAAGAAACTGAGCAAATTGAAGATAAATCAAATTGAAGAGAAGTTTGGAAATCAATTTATTTAAGTGCTACTGCCCCAAACTCTCCAACTCATAAATATTGACCAATATGTTTCAACTTGCTTCAATTAACTAAAAAAATAAAAAATATATTTTCCTAGTATTGGGCTCTCAAGGCCCAGTTGTAGAACCCACCACCATTATTACATAGCAAAGAGAACACCCACTTAACCTTATTGGGCCTTCTCTTTTGGGCCACTTGCAAGACTTGCCGTTATCGTGCGAGCGATAGAAGAAGCAACGAGAACGAAGATTAATGGCGTACGCTTGCTGCTGCGGTTGTTCATCTTCAATGTTTTCAACACCACGTCTTCTTACCGAAATCCCTAATTCCAATTATATTCCTTCAAATCGAGTTATTGCCAAATCAAGATTCAGTAGATTCAATGTAGTAGTAGTTCGATCTGTTGCGGCTGCTGATGCTGCTGAGATGAAGAGGAAGCCAACTGAGCTGGTAACGTTCCTGGGAAAGGGTGGAGCTGGAAAGACCACTGCTGCTGTAATCGCCGCACAGGTATTGTTGACCGAAAGTTTTGTTTGTGATTTGATTTTACATTGAAAGTTTTGTCTGTGATTTTGGTAGTTCTGAAAGAGAATTTGTTAATGGAGGAATTTTGCAATGTGGCATAACTTGGTTAAGTTCAAGATTTCTACTTTCTTAGGCGAAGCACGAAAAGAAAGTTTCCATATTGTCATAAACTGAACTAACTAGGTTCGAACACTTGGGCGATGATAAGTTCTGTGATTACGGATCGAAGGTTTAGTAGGCGGTTAAGAAAGTAAAGTACCATCAGAGAATTTGGTCTAAAAAATTGCAATGTGGCACATCTTGGTTTGTGAATGAAGTTAAAATCTTCTACTCTTTTAGCGAGGCATGAGAGAAAGTTGCTAACTTGTTATGCGTAAGTGATTTTGTGTTCTGAGTTCTAGATTGAAATTGAATCCTTGGATGTTGATTGAATCGATTCTAGAAAGAATTGGTGGCATATTTTATGGTTGTAAGAACTACACTATCCTTGAATACTTCATTGTTGATTTGCAGCCTGGTACTTGTCTAGTTTTAATGAACAGCTGGTGATCAATGGCCTTGGTTAGTTTTGCATGTCAGAAACAGGCAGTGTATGGTCAGTGAAATAAGTAGTCATTGTGCGCTTAAATTTCGGTAGGAGGCACGCCAGTAAAAGTGGAACAAGTGCATCATTGTACTTCCATTACCTGTTTTCCATGGACGACCTTGACTACATAATCCGTTCAATCCTGGTTTCTACACTATGTCTTAGCAACATCTTACAAGATTTCTCATTCAATATGTCAAGATATCAGTAAACTTGGAATTTTCCATCCTCACCCAACATGTAGACTTGTACTATGAAGTTTTGTCTAGCATGGTTTATTCCTGCAAAACAATGTCCATTTTCCTTGATCCTGCATTTATTTGGTACATACTTGTGAATACTCTGAAGAATTGTCTGACACAATTATATTTGGTTATTTTGTTAGTATTTTGCAAGGGAAGGTCAGAAGACTTGCTTGGTCATACATTCCCAGGATCCAACTGCCGAGCAACTTATCGGCTGTAAGATTGGAACATCCCCGACTGTGTGTAGCAACAATCTTTCCGCTATTAGGCTGGAGACCAGTAAGGTAATTTCTATTTCATATTCATGTTATTGTATTCCACTTTATAACTTCGTTAAAATATGCAAGTGGATTCCGCTAAGTTATTTTCCATCACTGATAAAAGTGTAGATGATTCTTGAACCTCTTGAAAGAGTGAAGAAAGTGGATAAACGTATGAACTTGACTCAAGGAATTCTTGATGGGGTAGGTATGTATGAATTCAATTAACTAAAAATCAGTGTCTTCTATTGCGGGTATCAAGCTGAACTGGACTGTTCTGTTCATGATTAGGTTGTCGGAGAAGAGCTCGGAGTGTTACCGGGAATGGATTCTATATTTTCAGCATTAGCACTTCAACAGCTGGTGAATTTCTTGCCAGGCGGTCGAAGTTGGTCTAAGGAAGAATATGATATTGTGGTGTATGATGGAAATAGCAGTGACGAAACTCTGCGGTTGATTGGTGCTACTGAAAGAGCTAGGTAGTTGTCATTTTCTTTGCTTTTCTATTTGGGATCTGGTTTTGAACTTAATGAGCTAACGCTTCTTCAAAAATTATAGATGGTATGTGAAATATCTACGGGCTTTGGCCGAGAAAACTGATATAGGAAGATTGACTTCCCCTTCTGTTTTGAAATTGGTATACGAGTCCATAAGGTTAAATAACGGGTCAAGCGAAGGGAAAACAAGTACAGAGATATGGAATGACATTGAACAAGCTCTAGAGGTACAGTCTTACCCTTCTTACTGCTTTGCAGTGTAAGTTTACCTGGAGTAACTTGGATTGTATTTGAACTTAGCACCTTATTGCAGAAAATTTCTGTATCGTTTACCAATTCATCAAAATTCAGATCCTACCTTGTAATGGACTTGAGCAGACCAATTTCTGTCAGTTCAGCATTACGTTATTGGGGTTGTGCAATTCAAGCAGGAACACAAGTATCTGGTGCATTTGGCTATGCTCCAGAATCTTGTCCTCCAAGTCTAGAAGTTTCTCAGAAATTCTCTCCTCTAAGCTTTGCATCTCTGCCATATCTTTCAACTGAATCCTCTACAAATTGGAGCGCAACAATTACTTCTTTAGATAAAGATACGAAAGATATTCTCAATGCTAGAAGCTATTCATTGCAGTCTGTCATACTTGACAAAGGCGAGAAATCAGTGACTCTTTTCATGCCAGGTTTTGACAAGTCTGAGATTAAGCTATATCAGGTGTGTATATTTTATTAGAATTTGAAGTTTTTCGAAAGTTCAGTTACTTGCTTTGACTACTTGCCATTATAGCTTCCAAATGTTTTCTTTTATATTAGTCAAGCTCTTAATGTAATCTATATAGTGCCGATGACAAATTTCTTATATGATGATTGCAGTATCGAGGAGGATCAGAACTGCTGGTAGAAGCTGGAGACCAAAGGAGGGTGATACAGTTGCCCCCTGGCATGCAAGGGAAGGTAGCCGGGGCCAAGTTTGTTGATAGGAGCCTCATCGTCAAGCTTCGTTAGCTCATCTTCACTATCTTTCCTATATGTAGCTTTCTACAGAGAATCAGAAAGTAACCTTTGTCAAAAATCCCTCCGCTGGAAGTTATCCAGAAGAAAGCAGCAGTTGAAGTGAAAGTGTAGAAGAAAATACATGTCCATTTATTCTTCTGTCAATAGAAATCCCATCAAATTGTTCTTTGATATAATTTCCTTGTGTTTGTTAAGATCTTCGCATTATCTTTACTCAATCATTTGATGTAATACTTCGTTTATAAAATTTTAATCATAAAGAAGCTGAAAAATTATTACTAGAAGCTGTGAGCCAGAAGCCCCTGAGAAAACAAACTTCTATCTTGAATTCCTATTTGCGAATTGGAAAATATTTGGATGAAAATTTTTCTAAAATAAAATATATTTTAAAAATATTAAAAAATAAAATTTAATCGGATTTTAAAATATTAAACTAAATAATAGTAAGAATGTACGATGTATAATTTTTCTGTATTTTTTAAAATAAAAAAATTAAATAATATTATAAAAAATATTAGAAAATATATAATAAAATAAAATTTAAAAATATTTCAAATATCTCCTAACTCCGAATCCGACTTGGCCCAGCCCGGCGCGGCCCGACTACTAACTTGCTTGCGCGAGAAGTCGAAACCAATCCAATCACTCGCACGAAAATAAAAATATAAAACGTTAATAAGCTGCAGTAGAACAGAAGAAGAACGAAAGTTTCAGAGAAAGCAATAATTAAAAGAAAAATATATCAATGGAGATTTCTTCGAAATCGATTGCTCACGATCCGATCGTAAACCACGATGCTCTGCGATTCGGATTGCCTGGTGTTAAGGGCGACATTGTCGGAGCCCACCCGCTTCAATCCCTCCGTCAATCCGTGAGTGTTGCCGATTTTGTTGTTGTTATTGTTGTTTTTATTGTTAACATCTGAAAATTTTCTCTTTTCTTTGGTTTCTAAGACGATGAGAGAGTTGGAGGAGAAGAAGAGAGCGGTGTGTGACCTTACCTATGGATCTGCTTTCAATATCAGGAAAGATTTCGACCGTAAAATTCTCTCCAGGTAATGTTCGAGATTCTAGTTTTATGGGTTGATTTGGGTTTAGCACGAAATTGAAACCCTAGGTTGTTGATAAATTTGACGGATTTGGGGATTAATAATATTAGGGTTTTGTTCAGATCATATGGTTGTTATTTTTACATATAGTTGAAGTTGGATATCTCGGAGAAAATTTTGTGCTTTAGTTATTTGAAGGATCGTTAATGTTTAGATTTTTACCTTCTTGCCTGCGTTTGTTTGAAAGAGATTATGTATGCTTTCCTAGGTATAGCAGTTCTTATTTTTCTCCCAATGAATTGCGAATAAGTAGCACTGATTATGTTGGCAATATTGGCTATTGAATGTGACATCTAAAACGTGCAAGCTAAATATCCACTTCCACTAATTTTAGTAGCTTCATATTTTATTTTTATGGTAATTGGGACTTCCACTGCTAATTAAAAAATTGTAATTATGAACTCTTGACTATTTTCTGCCCATTCTACTTCAACTTTAATTGTTACATTAATTTCATATCTTCCCTTGGGCTGATTGATATCATTTTATATTGTCTGGTATCATGAGTCCTAAGTCATTACATGACTAATGATGTATTATCCCATAATTTAACATTTGCAACTTGTGAACTTCAAAGCCTTGAAAGTCACATCAGTACTATGTCATAATTTTAGCATTCAACATGCGTACTTAAGTTTTGAAAGTCGCTAATGATATCAGTGACGCTGGAGCTTGTTTGATTGCTTGAAGATATGTTGCTCTAGTATTTTGTTGCCACCTATTGACTGCTTGACCCCTTGGATCTTCTATTGGCAAACATAATGAATGGAGTCTTTGGGCATTATTAGGAATCGTATGTGTAATTTTGAAGAACTTTAAAGAAAGATGGGAAGCTGGAAGTGATGTTGGTAGTGGCTTGAGTCAAAATCATGTCTACATCTAAGAAAGAAGATAATTTGGTTGTACTTAATTAAGGAGATTACTTGGGTTTTTTTTGTTTTTCCTTGTGAAGCCCTTTCATGTTAAGTCAAAATGAATTATGATCAGCAGATCATTATGCTTAGCATGCCCACTTGATGTTCTTATAGACATGTGTAGTGACTCTTTACCCTAGGTGCGTTGATGTGGAACTAAGTGGTAGAATGATTAAAAGATTTAAAGACTGGAAAAGCTAAACATAAAATATGTTAGTGAACTATTGGATATTTTACTAATAATTTAGAGCTAAAAAGTTGTCAGAATTAGGTTGTGATGTGTGTAAGCCACACCCACACAGAGAGATGGTCAGAAATTACCTGTTACTGACTTGAGACTCCATTTATTTTCTTCCTACATAGTGATTCATGGGCCTGCATAGTCCTTGCACTTGAATTCAATATTGTTACTTTTACACAATATGTGCATCCATTTTTAGAAGGAAAAGAAAAACAGTTTTCCCATTTTCAGTGTTAAGGCATGGGTTTAATTGGTGCAGATTTCAGAGGCCTCCTGGAGCCCTATCATCATCTATGCTTGGCCTGGAAGCACTTACCGGTGGCTTAGAGGACTTCAGATTTGAAGATTATCTTAACAGTAAGCATTGTATTTTCTGTGCTTTATTTCTTGTCACTGTATTGTCTTAACTCACAGACCTCCTAGTCTTGTCAGATCTGATGCTTACATCATGTGGCTTACTATTTGTTTGCCATATCCTGTCTTATGTTTTCTGTTTACAATATCTGCAGTGCCCCAGGACTCAGAATCCTTCGGACAAGTGGATATGCACCATGGAATGGAAGTTCGCCTTGGACTTTCAAAGGGACCAGTTTGCCCCAGCTTCATATGAGTCCCCACTATAGCATATTGTCCTAATACAACAAATGGTATCAGGCTGTATGTGTATTTTGTAGACATGCGTTACTTCCATGTGTGGTTGAAGAATTTTTAATCTGATTAATCATTATACTTTGTCTAATGTATCTCTGAGAGATCCTTGTTGTCTACTTAGTCTTAGCTCAGACTTTTGCATAGTAGAAGTTGATTTTGCATGTTTTTACAGTGAAGTACAGTAGCTTGCAAGGTCTAAGCTTGCAGGTTAATTGTTCTGCAATGTTTTTGCTGCTGCTAATGTAGATGGAAGTTCGTTGTTTACCATAGTCCACAGAGGTGCCACATCTGTTTGGCTGTCAGTATACAGAATTGAGAGTAACAAAAAGCATTGTGTTAAGCTAAGCCTACAGCATTCTACTGCTTGTTCTTAAAAATATTTAAGCTCCTGATCCGTAAAACTTAGAACGAAAACTCAAAATCTGAAAATCTCTGCAGGACAGCTGACATTCTTATGGACGAAAAGATTGCAACAAAACTATACTGCATGAAAACCAGTGTTTGAACCTAAAAACTCTTTTCCTTAGCCTCTTCCTTCGCCATGGGTAAAGCAAAGAGTAAGACATTAAGAAAGTTTCTTCATGAAATTAACCAAGTTCCTCCATGCTGCAGTCTTAATTCAAAGCTCCAATGGCTACAGAAGAAGAACTCTAATTCCTTCCAGTTTGAATACACTTTGGCAGCTTGCCTACACTTTAGGAGTTGGTCATTATTTCCAGATACCAAACAGTCAAAGTGGTAGAAGAATCATACATGTACAAAGAAATTAAATATTATTGTTGTTCTCCACCAGCTTCATGTGAAATTTGATTGCTTTCTAGCGTCGATGATGGGGGATCATCATATTCATCTGACCAGTTCCACCTCTGTAGAGCTCCCTCTAAAATCTTGATTCGTGCTTGTGTTCGAAAAGCTTCCTCCTCCACCCAAGACCTACAGATGGCTTTATGCGATGATCAGAAATGTTCTACCGACCAGTCTCAAGCTATAACTCAGCTTGGCAGGAATAATACAGATGAAACCAAACCAAGTAAGAAAGACATTACCGACAGTCGTGCAAATCTCTAGAGAATATAAGATCATGAAACTAGATTTATGAAACTTTGAAGTATATAGCAATGTCCTCATTGTGATAATACTTGTGGCACAAGAATTCTGAAATTACATCATTGGCATAATTGCAGGATTTCTTCAACGTGTTAGATCCATCCCCATAAACATACATTAGACTATACCTCCACTTATATAATTCTAAAGTCATATCATCAAGAACTTCACCATGCTGCTTCTTAATACTAAAACTGTCAATGCCATCAAAACATGGCACATATAATAAGACAACTATCTTCCACAAAGGCCATTAAATTAGACAACAGTTTTGAAAGTTTATCATTAGCCTGCTCGTTTTTAAAGTAGAGTCTGCTTGGTTATCAGTAAGTTAAGTGGCAATTAACAATGCACTATCAAATTTAAGTACCAACTTACCTAAGAATTTGTAGAGCTTCCTTCTCTGCTTCCAAGACAGCTTTAGTCTCTGATATAGCATCGTGTCTTTTCTGTACCTCGGCTGTCAATTTTTGTACACTCTCACGTTCAGCTATCAAGCTCGTTTTCTCGTTAGCAAGCCTGCCAGACATCTCATCAATTTCTTCTCTAAGACTGGAAATCAGTTGCCTTTGACATTCCAATGCTGCCTTCTCTTTGTTATAGTTATCAAGACACTCATTACGAGCCATTTTTCTAGACTCCAAATCAACAAAGGCTGCGTGAAGGTTCTTCTCGACCTCAAAGGCATGCTCTCTCTCCTTTTTAATTTTATCTTCCCAATACCTTCGTATTTCTCCTTTACTTACCAAGTCAGACCTGATCACTGCCATCTCAGCTAACCTTGTTTGATTTTCTGCTTCAATCCTAGACAGTTCGGTTTGAATTGCTTCTGCCATCCTGCCACTCGTTAAAGCAACTGCTGCTTGTGCTTTGGTTGCAGGTTTATGCGGCTCAAGTCGTCTTGTGTTTCCTATTGTGACAAGATGTAAGAAATGGCATAGTAATGTCATGTAGCATGATGAGGCCAGACAGAGATGAATCAAACTGTCTAAAACTAATGATGCAACCAAAACTTAAAATAATACCACTTTTTGCTTGCACTTTACCCAAATTAGAGAGAGAAAAAGATGACATAACGCCAGGGATTTTAATGGCAATTAGAAAAAAATAGAAGTTAAAGAACAGAAAGAAAACAAATTGTATAAACCTGGATTAATGTAGAGCACAATTACATGGAAGAATCCTAGTGGTCTAGCAGCCATCCCAACCTAGTTCGTCAAAAGCTTGGTTCTTGTTCATAGTGTAAGGGTTAAGGGTTCTCTATGTAACTTTGAGCCAACTTTGTAAAGTGCACTTAGTTTCTAACTCGAGGCATACCAAGCAAAGTTGTAATACACAATGAAATGGGACCTCTAGAGACAGCTAAGTGCACCTTGAGTGCTGGATATTTGATCTGAAGAAAACTAAGAGCAATATATGCAGTTAAGCATGCAGAAGGAACAGAAGGCAGCATTGATGATGTCACACACCAATACAAAATAAAAAATATAGCGAACAAAAAGGTCAAAGGAAGAAATACCAAATACTCGTCTAATTATACTCTTGTCACCAGCCATCAGATCGATTACAAGTTGTGGGAATGCATCTAGATCAACCGCACTCAAATCCATAAACCCTTCCTTTGTCCTTAACATCTGGACTGTAAAAAAGGTCAGGCTTTAAGCATATACTAAAAAGGAAGTAAGATTCAATACCAAAAATGACATAACAGTACCTTCTTCTCTAATATAGAATCAAATGGATATTCCCATAAAATCCTCCACTTGACCAAATCAAATCTAGATATATAACTGCATACCAAAAAAGAAAATTTTCTTACAAAAAACACTTAAAGAAATCATTGTCAGTTAACAAATTATTCTAATGTAGGATTACCTTTCAGGATGAAAATTGACATTTTCTGTGTTATCTGAGCTAGCAGATTTGAAAAGACCGACAAAATCTGTTGAAAGAATGCTCGGTACAATGCCAGCTTCTCCAAGGGCTTTGTGAACAACTTGTCAGACAAAATCCTCACCATAATATATTTAGAAAACCAAATATAGCATATACCTTGAATGCACCAATAATCTGGATCATCAGAATTTACATCGTCAAATGCTGCCATCATTGACCTGGCAATTGACATGGATGGCACAATCCTTTGTCTTGGACTTCTGCAGTTGAAACAGAAGAATCCAAAATACTTACTCTCAGGTTGTAAGTTATATAAGACTTAACTGAGGAGTTCAATCTGTACTTTCTTCTATCCTTATCTACCTTTCCAATATTGAATTTGTTTTAATTAGCCATCTTGCGTACTCTCTCCTTGTACACAAGCCATCTGCTTTGATGTCAATGTCAATGATCTGCATATCATGAAGATCAAATAAAACTAATTAACCACATGAACTACTACTCAGACTTTCATTTCTTCTAGAACGAAACTTTCAATAATCAGAAGTAAGTCTAGAGATTAACAAGAAAATGAGGAATTTCATACCAATTCAGACTTCCCTGACTCAGATATGGATATAACATCTTAAAAAATGAAAACCTAATATGAATGCCGAGAAAAAGTACAAAAGCAAGTGAGTTCTTAGCAAGACTTTACAGTAAGACATAAAAGAAGGTGCTCTCTTATGGACTATTAGACATGAAATCTCTTTTTAGATACGTAAGCACTATTAGACAATGGACATACTGAATCAGTAAACACTTGTGTCATCATTTGCTTATCACTATTTCTGCATTCCGCCTTGATGTTTCTAAAAATAGATAAAATGGGTCATAGGTAGGTTGGTAAGCTTCTAATATGATCTCAGCAAATGCAATAACAAGACAGAGTTGTAACAAACCGTTAGCTTTTTCAATATGCGAAGAGCATCCTGCTGAGTAGAATCAGCACCCACTGAACAAATCACAGGATTCCTCTGCTGCACAGCTGTAGGGTCCCCAACCAGTTAGAAATTGCTTAGTGACCACCTAAACTTGGAGAATGTAATCCATATTTCACATGCACAAGTTGTGACCCCAAGCACAACAATGAAACTATTACAAAATAAACTTCCTAATGCTTGAAAAAGAAAATTTATAGGGTGGTTAAAAGTGTTTGGCAACAAAATGTTTCAGTATGACTTCACCTACTATTTCTCCAACTCAGAAACAACAGCATCAAGCTACTTCATACTCTACTCTAAAATCTTTTTGACTGATGCACAGTAAATCCAAAACTAAGAACTATGATGAACAAAGATTCTAGACTATCAGAATTGCCCACTGGAAATGAATGTTAGCATCTTGACCAACTATCTAGTGAAGTAAAGATACAGGCATGAAGAACACAACTAACTATTTTCATTTGATAACTGTAGTTCAATGAGTTCAATATTATTACCTAAACCAACTTTCTCATTTGAGTTTGAAGCATCATCAATTCTTTCAGATTCCTGTTCAGCATTTGTCTTCGGAGCATTATCCTTTTCATGCGCAGTTGGTCTTGCACCTCGAACCAGAAACTTTGTGTATTCAGAAGACAACAGCAGATCACGGAATGCATGTAATGGTTCATTGAGTTGGAACCTAATTCCTGGACATATTTGGGCTAATTAGACCTTGTATAACAGAGAGGAAACCAACACATACATTATGACAAACTTGTAGCTATAAATCTTGATATTCAAATGAATTGCAAGTTCTTGTTTTCCTTTCTACATCAAAACATAAATGACAAAGAAAGAAAAAAGTCAACCCTTTCGGTTGAAAGATCGTTGCACTAATGCAGCAACCAGAAGCACGACAGAGGTCCCGATTCCAATAACAGCTAGCTTCACATAATCTGGACGGATTCAAAATCATGTAAAGCATAAAAGAGAATTTGAAGGACAAAAAAGAAAAAGACAATCTTTTGTCGGTCTGTATACGAACCATGGCTATCGCCGGAAACCTGGGGCTTGTTATAATGTGGGGCCCACCCACCGAAGGCACCATCATCGTCATTCGTATGAAGCCACGTGGCAAAAATATTCGGATTCTTCTCTGCGCAGGCAGTGGCGTCGGAGGCAGCTGAGTGCAGGCGGTGGCTGTCTCTCCTCCAGTGCCGCCATGGCGGTGGTTGGAAGCTGATGAAGAAGAGATTCTGGTGACGCGGTGTGATGACGTGGCTGCGATGAGGAACGGCGGCGGTGGTTGCGGAGGGGTTTAGGGGAGAGAAGCATGAACGAATGGTAGATGAGTTCATGGAAATTGTAGAAGATTTGATTTTGAGAACAATTAGGAGTGAAAACTTTTTTCAGAGGAATTTTTTTCTCTGTTTGAAGAAGGGCGTGTTTACCAACACCCCTAAACTCCACTTACTTTAAACTTAAGTTTCACATAAATACTTATAAAAATTAAAATAAATTTTTTTATCAATAAAATTTTTTTAAAAATTCAAATTTAAAACTTACTAAAAATATATAATTAATATAAAATTTTATTTTTTATTAAATATTTTTTATTTTTTATTTTATTTTTTAAATTTATTTCCTAAAAACTCTACTTTCCCCAAAACTCCACTTCCACCTCTAGGTAAACACGCCCGAAGTGAACGGGTAGCAGAAGAAGCTGGAAGCTGGAAATTGGAAAATGTTGTTGTTGATCTTGATTTTAAAAGGTGACTTCACTGAAATGACTTTAACTGTGTAGAGTGAGTTTGGCGAAAGTAATTTAAATAAAAGTGAATTTTTGATAAAAGTAGAATTCAATAAAATCAAAATTCGGAGTGCGATTGAAACACATAAAATAAAATTAAAAGTAAAATTTTGATAAAAATTAAATTTTATATAAAAGTACAAATAGAGTTTGAAGTTACAATTGAAATATTTTAAAATAACCGACTCAAAATTTGAAGAAAAAAAAGTAAAACTCAGACATAATTGAAACACACCCAAAGAGAGTCTAACCAGAAATACAACATTACTCATTGATACATGGGATGGAACCAAAAATGTTTTCTTTCATAACAAGCAAGATACACAACAGAATAGTATGTAAAATGGTTTTTCCAACAATACGGGACAAAAATATTAAAAAGAAAGGGAAGCTTCCATTAGAATCTGTCACTGACAAGAATGACCTTCCCATTGAAACTGGTCATTGTCTTTCAGAATTTGTTAACAAAAGAACTGGTTTGAAAGTCAGTTCCAAGCATGCTGATAGTGAGATCATGCACAAGACATGCAACGAACGGAGTGTATATAGCCACCAAAAATGGGGAAATGATAGTCCTGAATGGGAATTCTCGACCATACTGCTTCTCGCAGATCATAATCATCAATGGAGTAATCAGACCTACCAGGTTGCGACACAACAATAACTGCTTTATGAAACATAACTACCATATCATATTCTCGCTTCCAAAAGGAAATCTGCGGTTGCTCTCTTCAGCTTCTTGTTTTCCATCTTCGAAGAGTTGCCAATGGAATCTGATATGGCTTTCGGTAACCAAAATCCGGGTCTTTCAAGAAACGGTGCCCTATCAAGAACTAAGGGCTCACGCTGTGTCACTTCAATCCCATCATATGTCCATAACTTCAAAGCTGCTTCACCTTTCATTGCCAAGGAAAACCATCCAAGCCCTGAAATGGCAATGTCACTGCAGTTGGCATCCCAGCTGCTGCCAGATACCTTGATTTCCCTACATATCCAGTCACCCAATTCTGATGCTCTATCCTTGCCAATAGGTGGCTTGCGCACACAATATTTGGATTAGTAAGGAAAATTTTCACATTTAAAACACGCTATCAACTACTAATGGAAGTAACAACATTTTTCAAAAATTCACAATTAAAACAAAATACTTATATTGGGAAATGTATGCAAGATCCAATTATTTCACAATCTATTCCAAACAAAATGCACTTTAGTGCAGACCACTTCTCTTTAGAAATATAGTGAGATCTCTACAGTGTACTGGATCGATATGTGAATGGAGCACAAGATATTTACCTGCAGTCTGATACCAATATGATTCGTACGTAGATCATCTGCATTTTCTATCTTCCCCATGTGAAGAGAGATGTTTGGCGATGCCCAAATGGTAATGTAGATAGTATCTACTGAAGCTTGGGTCAGATCTAACCTTCCCAAGCCACCAACATGAACAGTCTGTCCAACCTACATAAGTCGCAATATCCACCATTTAACAGAAGGAAATCCTCAAAAAACAGAATTTATCAAACTGCCTAATATATCATTTTGTTGGATCACAACTGATGAATAAAAGAGCAATCGTTTAATAACTGCAAAAGGCAATCTCGCTTGGACAGACACAGAAGCTTACAGCCTATTGACATGAAACTCTACTTATATTATCTTTCCACTTGCTTAGCACATGGTAAAAATGGTACTAAAGACAGGCAGACAATTCATTATGAAATAGCTGTAAAACGAGTTGAGATAAACTAGTTAGCAATATCACCCATACTGGAAAGAAAGAGAATTTAAATTATTTCCTCATGAATATATGTGGGAATCTAGCTTTTGTGTGCATATTATACGACTAACTGTTACAAAGATCTATAAATAGCAGCAGTATTGTATGTACTATGTAGTAACACAACTCTCTGGAGTATAATCAACTGACTGTAGAGGCTAGATACAATATATACACTGTACACTGACTCCAAGTTTTATCTCCAACTAAATGCAATAAGAGCGAGCCTTTCATCACAAATTCTGCTAAATCATTAGGATACAGACAATAGAACCCTCGAAAGTATGAGAATGATATAGTTCATAGGGCACAATTCTTTTCTGTGTTCTGAACAAGCAGCCTAATAATTTAGGAATTCATTCTTATTCAGAATAAAAGTTAATTCTAAAAAAGACAGAAAAATATCTAGTGTGAAAGTTACCACCTAAATATAAAGCAGTGGTACCTTCATCCTATAAGTGTGTGGCTGGAGCTCCTTCCGGATCTCTACCATCTTCTGCTCCTCCCTGTTCAGTCTCATTGATAGAAGATAAGGGTGTAATAGACCAGGAGTGTCATACATCTTTGCCTTTGCAGGTAGAACACCAGTGACCCTCAGAATTCCCAAAGTAGTCCCTGGCACAGATGCTTCTGTCAGCCTCACCAACTTAGCTCCCTCCTTTTTGGCAAAAGCATTGATCAAAGTTGACTTCCCAGCATTTTGTGCCCCCACCACCCACACGTTTCCTCGAGGACCTGCAATTTCCTTAATGAATGCCAGCAAATTCCTCACACCAAGATCCTTCCTTGCACTGACCGAATAAACACCATGAAGCTTTGAAGCTCCAGCAGCCTTAGCCCTGGTGCGAACCCACCTATCCAACCTTGATGGAGATACTTGTGATGGCAAGAGATCAACTTTAGTTGCAACCAAAACAAGTTTTGGCACTTTGCTAGCCTTTGAACTCTTCCCGTCATCCAATGCTCTGAACAATGACTTTGCTGCACGCTTGGGAAAAGAACCATCAAAATCAACACAGTCAACCACCATGACAACCACTGGTGCCCCACTAGCAGCTGGTTTCATCAACTTGGATGCAACAAAACGATCAAAATCAAAGTCTGGGATCAAATTCTCAGCCTTCTGGTTCTTAACCTGGCCGTAGTTCCTAAGTGAGTGACAACGGGCGCAGACAACGACAGCATCCTCAGCAGCAGCCTGGCTCTGCTTTGCCTCCCTAGCTCGGTGCTTCTTCTCAGCCTTTGACACCTTCTCCTTCTGAAACTTTGCTAATGTCTCCTCTGTGATATTTCCATAGCCAATTCCAGCAGGGGCAAATCCATCAATCTCTTTCCTACTCTGATTCTCATCCTCTAACCCTTCCACATCCAAATCTGTGTCACCAGTTACAGATATTAAGACAACATACAAAGATCCTATTACCGAAACTGCAGCTGAAGAAATAAATGAACAATTTTGAATTTGAGAAACAAGAAACAAAGAGAAAATATCGAAAATATTCAAATTTCACTGATTACAAACCACACCATCATCAGAAGAAACCAAATCAAACTCTTGGAATTTATCACCAAGATCAGATTTTGATCCCAACCCATACTCCACCTCTCCAATATCTTCCTCTATCAAATCTTCCGAGCCTAGAATCTCATCGTCATCAAAGTCAGCAGCAGGTCTGCTTGGTGATTTCTTGAAGTAGCCAAGAAGGTTCGGGTCAGTGTCCTGCATAAAAATTCCACAACCGGGGCACACGAGTCGATCTTTATCCTTCTGTTCATCGCCGGTGGAGATAGAGATTCGTTTTGGTAGAGGAGAGATCGGTTTCACTGAAGCTTGGTTCGATACAGAACAAGAACAAGAAGAAAGTTGAAGGCTTCTTCTGTTGGAGTAACAGAAGAGAGTTGTAGAGCAGTAGGCGAAGGAGAGAGTAGAGAGAGGGTTGACTGTGATGATGGTGTTCGCCATTGTAGGTTTTGAGAGTTTGCACACAGAGGGTTTAAAATAGAAGAATTTCAGCAGCTTCTTGCAAACAGCTACACTTTATCCTCTTGTTTATATGCTTTTCAACTTCTACATCTCCATTTTAGGGATGTTTGTGATTACTTATAAAATTGAATTTTTTTAAAATAATAAATTTCTTAACAAAAACTTAAAATAATTTTTATTTTTTATCTAAATAGTAATAAATTTTTCTATAATTTTTTTCTATATTTCTAATTTTTAAAAAATCTATAAAATATTATAAAAATTTATTTAAAAATACAAAATAAGAAATATTAAAAAATAATGCCTAACGGTGCTAATTTTTTGCTTCTTAGAAAACGTTTTATAAATTATTTTCTAAAATTTAAAAATATTAAAAAATTATACGTTATAGAGTTTATCCATCTCAAAACAAGTCAACAAATACACATAACCGGAAAGGGGGATTTCTAAGTTATAAAACTGCATGACTCAGTAAATCATTATTTAGTAGCTTTTCACAAACATGCCCGGAACTCTACGGCATCCGTCGATCAGCTAAGCAGTTACCATATGAGTTATGGATTCTTCTTCATCAGATCAGCCTCGATAGACTCCGGGGAATACATGTAACTGACTTCCATTGCATCACCATAAGTAAAAGGTTCTTTAGAACCTGCACAGGCACTGATAGATTTCCGCAGCATCCCAGGGACGACACCAAGTTTCTAGGAAGTAACAAGCATTTCGGAGTTGATTTGAGTAAAATATGTAGATAGAATAATCTTCTGATCTTCATCTACAACAACCTGTCTCCTGAAAACAGAAGAATAAACTTACTTATTTGGCTTCATTAAGCGAAAAAAAAGATAAAATTGCTACGCATAAAACATAAAAGGTATACTTCCATCATGGCCTTTCTTAAACTTCATAACCATAGAACACTTGCTATGCAAGTATGGTGAGACGTAACATATAATTACTTGAAAAATGGTTAAGGTAGGGACTAGGAAAGTTGATGATACTCAAACCACATAACGAAGAGAGAGCATAAGCATATACCATGGTGGATGTATGCGGACCACATTTCCTATTTCAAGATTGACATTGTCACATATCTTAGAACTAAAAATGACAGTACACTTGGACACTTGTCTGCAGTGATCACTTTCAGTTGGATGCTGCAGAATGGAGAAGTTTCTCAGAAAGGTATCTTGTTTTCCACCATTGCAAATTATCAGACACACAAATGGAAACTAAAACAGCCAGAAGCATACCTCAGTGTTTTCTTTGAGCAAGCATTCACAAACTATCAGCTTTGCTTCCAACGCCCTAGATAGAATTCTCGCATCAATGAACCTTGAACCAACTGCAAGACATGCACAAACTTTGCAGTCTTTGAACTATTTGCGAGCACATTGTAAGATATTGGTAAAGTAAAAATCATCTAAGCTAAAATATTATATTAAAAAAAAATTTCATGCAGGTAAGTATTTTACTCATCATGGACATACCTTGTCCTTTCGGTATTTCTCTCAAGAAGTCCATATGTGCATCTTTCTCAGACTGCATTACTTGTTGCAACCTCTTGTAATAGCTGGTCCTACATAATAAAATAACTTCAAGTGCAAGCAACATAATCTCTTGAAAGTGTTTTAAAGGATCAGAATAAATTTATACTTGACATTACTAGTCATTAATTTACATGGTCCTCACCCTGCTTGCTTAGCTCCAGAAAATTGTGATTCACTTATCTCAGCTGTACTGAAAGCTTCTTGAAAAAGTTCTGCCATAGTTCGTGATTTTGTACTTCGGGGTGATCCTTTCAGATGACTCTGATAAGTCTCCTGGTAACAGAATTTTATGTCTTAAATATTATCTTACAAATGAAGCAAGCATTTCAACAAAAAGCATTTTCCATGAACATGTGATACCTCATCCTCACTTGAATTTGTGCAGCCAATAAAATCTGGCTGTTCTTCACTATCTAGAAATCTTGATCCCAGTGAAGCTGTTCTCTTCCCAGAAACCCTGGTCTTGATTTGCTTTCTTTTAGCATTTTGGAAACACTGCCAAGCCACATTTGAAAATCAGATGACCAAAAGCTCTTTCCATATAGGAAATGAAAATGCATACCACATCAAAAGGCATATTGGATGGTGCACTTTTCTCTTGAAGATCCTCCAAAAGCTCTGTGACAGAAGGCACCGTATCTGTTTTTCCACGAGAGAAAAAGCCTTCATGCTTTTGTTCCTCTATATCTAAAAATGATTCACTGGTTGAATTGACTCCAAAGCTTCTTCCATGGTTTCCTTCTTGTGCAGATAACATCTCAAATTCATTCATTATTGAAGGAAGCCCATGAGACGTATTTTTAGTTGACTTGTTATGAATAGAAGATGAGGAAAGGAGTCTGCTTCTGTTACCTGAGATTCAAAAAATTTGCAGCTTCTAGATATGAAATTACAAAATTAAATAGAATCACCCAATACGCTGCCGCAGGAGCAGTAGACTGAAGATTGAAGTCTAATCATAGCAGAGAAGACAAGCTAGTCCTACATGCTTCCTTTCAGACAATCGCACTATATGGAAACCTACCTCACATTATAACATCTAGAATCATGGAGTTACACATATGAGTTACAAGGGAGTACCACTTCGCGGACTTGCAGATTTCCTTTTGGGTGAAACTCCAGACTTCCTTGGTAAAGATACTAGATTATCAGCTTCCTCAAAAACTGAAGACCATGCGCTGTCTTTGTTCTGGTCTTTCAAACCATAGACATGCAGATGACTCTTCTGAAAATGAGCAGGCCTTGATGTAACAGAAAAATTAGAAAGCACAGTCTTGTCCTGTTCAAGTTTCAACTATAGAAATTAGCTTCAAAGGTGTTTAAACAATAGAAGACCTATTATGAAACAGTTGTTAAAAACATGACTAATATCTTATTTTATAAAACATATAGAGAGAGGTCATTCTAGTTAAACAAATTGATAAAGGAAGGCTGAAGGTAGATTATATATAATGCTGCTAACGGTTTTGAGTGCAAGTTTCCAATAGAACAAATGCGCTAATGTAAGTCTAGCGATTAGTCAAATGACGCATATAAACTGTCGAGTGTCAGAAGTACGGAGAAAATTGCTAGATCAGCAACTCTACCTCATCCGATATCGAGTCTTCACCAGTATCACCATGGATTTTTAGTTCTGTTTGGCTGCGAGCCTCTCCTTTATCCTTAAAGTCCTGTGATTTTGAATCATATTTAGGTAAAGAATCCCTAGGTTTCTTTGACTACCTTTATAATAATAATTTGATACTGGAGACAGGTAACAAGTAAATGGAAATTCAACAGACCCCAATCCGGCATGCCTTGTGAGATGAACATTTAAACTGATTCCCGTAGGTGCCTTCCCTAGAACTAGTTGTTGGAATATCTTTGTTTCCTGCATGTGGAAATTATAATGCAATCTAAGAACACTTGTACGTAACCAAAAACTGATAAGTAAAATGCAAAAAGCAAAAAAAAAAAATACACAATGATTACTTCATACATCTATTCTCTGCTGCTGAGACTTCAAGGAAAAACCTTACAAAAAGATTCACAATTATCAAGAAGAGCTTAATAACACTCTAACACCAAGATAGCATGGGGGAACTGGACTCGACCCTAAGTAAATGCCAAAAGCATTAACTGAACTAGTTATTTTCATACCCTTTTCTACTGCTCCAACAATTACAACTAAGGCCATATAACATCTAGATGACCATCTAAGTAATCCAATGAGAAAATGATAGATAACAATTAGAGATTATCTCCAGTAAAATTAATAACCACTATGACTCCTTCTTAATGTTCGAATCACAGCGAGTTAAATTATTACCTTTGAGAAGATCAAGTTGTAAGAGGACCGGCAGCTGAACCTGCAAGTCATATTCAATATCAAAGTTTAGAAGAATACGGACTATAAATTTGAGAATATATACTACCAATGTGCTCCTGTTCACAAAAAGTAAGATCTTCATTATCTTTCTTTAAAGATACATTGAAGCACAAGTGAAACACATAAGCATAGAATACCGAGAGGAATCTAAAAAACTTTGCCTTTTTACCTTTCTGTTACTGCTATGAGAGCACAATCTAACTTCACCCAAATCATTGTCACCATTACCCTCATCATCTTCATCATCTACCAAATTGTTAAAAATCAAACTTAGATAAACCCATCATGAAAATTTTCCTTAAAAATAAAAAAGTTCTTGCAAAACAAACCTGAAATACTTTGTATCGAGTCTTGATTTCTCTATCAATTGGGAAAAGAACTCAAGATTAGAATAAAAGTACGAAGAAAGTTTTTTAAAAATAAATAAGAGATTTATCAGGAGAAATCTTACCATTTCTACTAAAATATTTTAAATTCGCAGAACTAAACAGAATCTCAATTACTTTAACACACTCAAATACTCGATCAAAGAAAAGTTCTTGATGGAAAACTGGAGCCAAAATTTCGATTAGAATTTTCAAGTAATTTTCTTTTGCTAGCTTCATTAGTCTATAGATTTAGTAAGTTTGCAACAGAGGCCTTCTATAATAGATTTGTATTTAATCAATTTTCATAACCAAATACCATTACTGAAATTATTGCGGCCCAATCTTGAAAGTAATTCTTTCACTAAATATTTCTACGTTGGTAATTTCAATACAGTCCTACAATAATTATATTTACATTTATCTAATTATCATACTTCCAGAACATTATAAAATTACATATTATAACGTCCCAATCCCTAATTTCCCAAAAATTTCCCCCGGGAATGTCTCCCCGGAAACGTTACTCGGACGATTACTCACCCCGCCCCGATACCGCCATCCTGCGCTGCTAAACCTCCCATCCTATCACGACTCCCCTAACCTTCCTCCCACTGTCCGCTACCTCTGCACACTCCTCGAGTCATCGTCGGCGTCATCCCTTGAGTCATACCTCAGGTCATCCTCTTCCCTCTCCAGTAGTGAAATTGAAGCAGTTCTCAAGCTTTCTTAACTCTTCTCCTGCTAACACTCTCAAATTCTCGACAAATCTGACCTTCCCTTCTCTCGCCTTACTCGTGGAACCTTTTTTCATTGATCTCCTCGGTAAAATTCAAATCTTTGATTCAGCATGGGTAGTAATCTGAACAATGTACCGTAACGGAACTGTTTCCCTTGCCACTTTTTCTTAACGTTATCTTCTCCGATCTCAGCTTCACTCCCTGATGAAGCTTTTCAAGCTTTTGACCAATGGAGTCTTATAATGTTCCGAGGAACACCGCTACGTTGAACTCGCTGTTGTCTGCGACTTGCCATGAAGGTAATACGGCTCTTGCTAGACATTTCTTCGCGAAAGTGGCGAACTTGGTTCTGCCGTTCCTACCGGATTCGGATCCCTTTCCGATTACTTGAAGGGTGTGAGAACGGAAGAGATTCGGTTGCTTCACGTAAGGTGTTTCATGAAATGATTGCTGAAGGATTTTGAATGCAGTTGATGTTTCTACTTATGAGTTATTTTTTCCAAAGCTAGAGAGCTTACGGAAGCAATGTGGCACTTTGGTGCTACGAAAGAAAGCCAGTGCATACCGGGAGCGAGGTTTCTCGTGTTGCGTTGGATGAGTTTGCATCTAGAGGTGATTACAAGGGCATGATGTCACTTTTGGATTTCATGGTTACTGAATACATTGTCCTACACAATTATATCACCGCATGAAGCTCAGCAGAGTGATGTGGCATACTGGCTGCTAGAGGAAAAAAAGTGAAGTATGAGGCTTTCGCAATCTCCTGCTGCATTACCTGCTAAAGAGATAGGTCAAGGAGGCTTCCCCAATTTGAGATGGTGAAGAATGAATGTGTTCCAAGTGCGAGCATCTGCTTCTTTGCTTTTAAGGTTTCTTGGACCACTGAAATGCAATTTGGCATCGAATTTTTTAATTTTGGAGCGCAGGGACCTGGGGAAACTTCCTGATGGTTGAGCTCATGGTGAGGTGCACACTGCAATGCTTTCCGAGCTCATGGTGGAGCTTATGAAGGTCTGTAAGGGAGTTATTTATGATAACTTCTATGGAAATGGAAATCTTGCTAGGATCAAACTTGCATAGCTGTTTTGGATTCATAATTTCAAGAAGAGTCACTCAGTTATTAGCATTGCCGCTCTGTTTGTAATGTACTGGGTCACCTTTCATTAAGCTCGATAGATACTCAACTTGAACATTAGGTTTCCTAGATGATGATTTTGGGGCATTCATTTACATTGCACTTCCATGACTTTGTTTGCAGAGAGTGTCCACACTACCGACGCAAACTCAACCTGTATACCAGAATGTGTCATGAAATGTTTAGGTACTCGAAGTATTGTTATTGACTGGATGGAGATGCTAAGTTGACCAATGTGCACTGCATTGTTTGGTTATTCGTATGACCAAGATTGTACAAGTAGTTCATTATCATCAGATGATGGCGTCTGGCACCTAACATTCACTGTAAGCGCTAGGAATTGAAACAAAATCATTGCTAGGAGTAGGTGGTGCGTTGCTGCTAAATCAACTAGTGTTTGACTGTTTAGTTAGAAATATTGATACCTATTGTTGGAATCTCAAGATGATTTTGATGATAACAAATATTAAAAATTATAGTTTATGAGTCATGTGGACTAATGATTCAAACTAAGCTATGCAGAATTGAAACTATAAATTTTTTCAAATAAATAGTTATAGTCCAGCCAGCTGCTTTATAGGAAACTCTACTTCGGGCGCAAGATGAAAATCAATTAAGTGTTGGACAGCAGAACATAGAGTAGGATAGAGAGCAGAACAGAGAAGTCTCACAAGAATAGCCGATTAGATTACTACTAATCCTGAACCGAGTGAAAATGATCAAGTTATAGATTTCAGAGACAGATTCGATCGTAATACAAATTCAGCTTGAGCAAGATATTTTTACCAGAGCTAGAACAACATGCACAGAACAAGCTTGGCTAAAGAGTTCATCAAATTATGATCTACACAGCTTTGAAAAATTTGTGGAAGATTGGATGAAATTAAGAAAATATACATTGCAGAAAATCAGACAACATTAGAGTCAACTTTCAGATTAAGTTTGATCAAGATTTTCTCATTCATTTGAAGCCAAAATTTGAGGACATATTGAACATTATATCCACTACCATTCCACATTAAATATAACAGAAAATTACAACAAGTGAAGGTCAAAAATATAGTGCAAATGTACTATCAGAACCACTGTCAGCATGCCAGAATTCAGAATTGAATCTCGATTTTCATTAAAAGTCTAGGATCCAGTTACAAGGAGTATACATACACTTGATCTACTATAGTACTACGACGATACATCACAATAATCTACTATATGGAGCAACTATACAAAATGGTTCAGATAAATGAAGTTGACAAAAGAACACTCCATATAGAGCTTTCTTACAAGATTTACAAGATGAAATCCAAGCATTCTTTCACTGCATATCAGAGTTGATTTTACTTAAATATCCAGATAATAATACACTTCAAATCACTAGCATTCGTCACTGGAAAACAAATTTATATATTGCAGTCACAGTAATTAAATTGATGCAAAGCCATGTTAGAGCCGATGAACATCCGACGGGAACCTCACATTGTTGATCTACGAATTTGAGCTTGATGTATTCCAGTCACCAGATTGGTTCATCATCTCCATACTAAGGGCCACCAAAAAGAGCAAAGAAATTGAACAATAGACAAAAAAAGGGGAGCACACGCGGGAGAAATTGAAATTACCGACAAGCTTATTTAATGCTACAAAAGGAAGATCAAATCAAGCCATACCAATATAAACAATTGAGATATAAAATGCTAGCCGGAAGATATTATATTTATTTCCATAAAAATTCAACCGTTGAAATGTACCTGATAGAATCTCAAATGACAGTGGCATAGAAGACCAAGTTGATAACACTGTAGCAGACGCATGAGGGAGACAACGGAAAGAATTTCTTACCGTTTGAAAATCCGAATTACTCCAGGCTGCGAAGAGAAGAAGAAAAATATAAAGAGAAAAAAAACAGAACAAGACAATAGGGAAGTGAACGAGAAGAAAAGAAAAAGAAAACCTACTCACTTCAACTCACTGCCGAGCTTTACCAAGATACATTTTCGGCATTATTTTGATCCTCTCCTTACTTTACTAAGCTTAAATTTAATCTAGTGAGGGAGATTCTGTGTTTTAAAATTGTTTGTAACAAACACATTCGTGAGAAGAGCTTGGCTAAGCCTTCTAGGTTGTGCTATTCTTGTAAGAAGCTACATATTTCCCACAAGACCTTGGCAAAGGTTTGTGTCTTAGCAGTCGGAGAGATTTGTGAGTCTAGTAGACTATCGATGGTTCATCTTGAAGAGAGAACCAGCTAAGACAATGGTGTTTAGCTAAGCACATTACGTTGGTATTGTAGCAACTTGATAAGGATTAGTGAAATTCACTCTTGATAAAGAGTGGCCGTGGACGTAGGCAAATTTATTTGCCGAACCACGTAAATCTTGTGTGTTGAATGGTTTCTTATATTACTTGCATTTGATAGACAGAGAGCTAAACAGAGAGATTCTGTTTAGGTCCAGTCGACTATAGTTCTGCTATTTTATAGAAAATCAGGGTCTGTTCAGTTAGCAATATTGTATTAAATTTTTATAGCTACCAACTCAATTCACCCCTCCCTTCTTGAGTTGATTGTGCAGGTTTGATCAACAATTGGTATCAGAGCGGGCCTATAAACTGAAGGTTTAACCACCTTGAGGAAAAGATCCAATGGCGAACTCAACTCATATCGAAAAGAAAGGAAGATCGCCTGACTGTCCTCCAATATTTGATGGACATAATTACGGACATTGGAAGAAGATGATTATATCTTAAAGTCACAAAATTATTTTTTGTGGAAGATCGTCAAAGATAGGGATAAAGCTACAATGTAAATTTCAGAGAATAACAATTTTTCTTCTTTAAACTCTTATGCTTTGGATTTGCTGTATCGTGCTTTAAGTTTTAAACAATTTAATTACATTTATTTTCTTTCCACAGCAAAAAAAATTTGGCTCAAATTAGAAAAAATATATGAAAGGAAATCTAAGGCTAGCAAATACAATGAAAGTGAAGCAATGGTAAATCATCAAAACAAATATGACATTCGCTTGACAGCCATGCAAGAATACCAAAATGAGGTAAGTATATTTTCCTCTAAAGAAGATGATAATGTTTTGGTTACAAAAAAAATGCAGGCACATCTTGAGAAAGAACTGGCTTCGGAAGAGAGCAAAGTCTAGACGCAGCAACAAAAATTCTTCCTCATCTAAAAAGAGCAAAACTGAAATCGTTCATCAAGAAGAGATGAGATTATGTCAAATGGCCAATAATGAACAATCTAGTGAGGTAAGCTCATCTGAATTTTATGACTCAAATAAAAATTTGAAAGAAAATTTTGATAAATTGTATGCTAAATACATGCATGTAAAAAGCATGAACAAAAGTACGAAAAACTGCATGCGTGAATATAAAGAAAAGAACGATTTGTTGACTAAGCAAGTACTTATTTTTAATGATGATCTTGCTAGTAATGCTAAGAAAATTGCTTTGCATACTAACCAAACAAGTGCAGAAATACATGCGTTACATGCTGAAAACAGGAAACTTATTGAGACAAATGAGAAACTTTATGCCAAGTTGAATGACCATATTACTGCTAAGTACCTGAGTAGCTCTGGCATTGGTAACTCCTCCACTTGTGTGAATCTAATGAGAAAATCAAAGAGTTAGAAATAGATAATACCAAGTTACATGCGGAATGCGATAAACAAATCACATGCTACTGAATGATTACTACTGAGAAATAAGGTAAAAAGTTTCACTGCCAAGAACAGTGACCTGCAAACTTCTCTAACAAGATTTGTTAAAAGTAAAGACAGATTGAATGCTAAGCTTGGCTCACGGGAAGGTGTATTCAGAAAAAGAGGTATCGAGTTTTTGCCAACCAGTGAAAATCTTACTGTCAACCGAACCAATATTGAGCAAAACTTAAAAACTGCAGGTGGTGCATTCTCCAGTAAGTATAAGACTAACAAAGTACATTCTTTTATTCCTTTTATTAAGTGTTTTTATTGTGATAGAAAGGGTCATAAGGTAAGTTCTTGTTGGTTTAAAAATAATGAGAATAAGTTAAAGGTATTGTGGATTTCCAAGAGCAATCGTCTTCTGAAAAAGATAAGTGAAAATTCTTTTAGAACAAGTGCTAGATGCATTACTACTAAACAATTTATTATTTTGTAAGGTAATCCATCCACCTCCTATGTTGCTAGCAACGATGAATATGTGACTCATTATTCCAATTTCAAGAAAAATCAAGTTATGAATAAAAAATGTGGGTGCCAAAAGAATCTTTCAAGATTATCAATACTTTAGAACCCAATAAAATTTGGGTATCAAAGACGTAAATATTTTTCAACGATGAGGTAAGTAATTCTATCCTGTAATAATTTTTATGATTGCCAAGCCTTTAATGTTTTTAGCTTTAAATACAAATAAAACTAATTGCAACTCATCGTTCGCTGAAATTGTATGAATCTTAGCTTATGCAAATTTTCAATAAATATTCATGTATGTATGCATGATATTTTAGAATTTTTGACTGGTATAGATATATATACTACTAATCATTGTAAGAGAAATATAAAGAAAAGTGGATAGCTATGGTATAGAGATTTAGATATTATAATTCAAAAATCCTTTCCAAATCTTGTAGATTTATTTTTATCAAAGATCTAATTGAAATGAAGATCAAATCTGAAAACCTCTGCTTTTTCTGCATGAGAGATGTTTTACAGATTTATTTAAAAATAGTGAAGAAATGTAAATTTCAGCAGATGAATAGCCAACTGCAATCTGAACAGAAGATTAACAACTTTTTGTTGAAACCTCTGAAATGCAATGAGTCTTTTCAAATTGTATCATTTGTATTCAAGTATAGATCCAGTAATCTTCATGAGAAGCTATCAACATATAACCTATACGTTTATTATCAATTTTTTTTAAGCAAGAGGTAAGTACATTGTCCTTATATTAATTTTTTAGATATATCAAAATCTCATGGCCCTTTATCATTGATGCTTTTGGAGTGCGAATGAATTTTTCAAAATAATTTTTGATATTGCAAAGAGATTTTACAAACATACTTTATTTGCTAGTATAATTTTCATGAATTCATTACTTTTAAAAAGTATGTTTAATTAATGGTTTGTTTTCAAATCAGTTACAAATGCAGTTTCTAATATGTTACTGAAAACTTAATGAATTTTCTGAAATAAGAGTATTATGTTTTGTAAAATGTATTTCTCCTTGAAAACTAATTAACCATTTTAAGATTTACATCATGTAATACTAATGAAGGTTTTGTTGTTCATCTTACTGTTAGCACATTGACGCCCTTTGCAGGAACCATTATAAATGCCATACTTGTCGGCTTCTATTCTCAAGTAAAGAAGAGGTTTAATAATTGAATATATGATGAAGAAAAAAATATGAATATGAAGGATATCTACTGAGATAATGCTTGGTTCAGAAAATTACTGGAGATGGTTCTATACTAACTTATCCTCATGCAGGAATCACTATACATCTCTGATATTCTGAATTTCAGCATCTACTTGCTCTAAAAAGTATTCGCTAATCATGTTTCGATAAAATATTATTGACTAACATATACTTTGCAGATCTTAGCGAATCGATGCAAAAGCAAAAGAGTTGAGACAAACTTTTAAAGATTGAGAGAGAGTGTATTCAGAAGAAGAGACATTGGTTCCATAACAAATAGCAAGCACCTTACAGCAACACAATCAATGGCAAGCAAATTTGCAGAAATACAAATATTACATCGTCTAGTAAGCATGCGATTAATAAGAGAACTACAACGCCAACTAATGATAAAAGACCTAAAGAAATTTGCACAGCAAAAAGGTAAGTTTTCTCTTATAAAATCACAGTGAGGCAAAGGTAAGTCTCTTTACGGTATATTGATTTCAATAATCTTCAAAACTTTGATGAAGTGCTAGTGTTGAAGTAAATGATACATCTTATTGAAATATTGCTGGAATTTAATTCTTGATAGAACTGTTTGTTAAAATTTGCTTAATCTATGTGTGCTTAATTGAAATCTATTTATACTATAATTATTAAAGTAGTATGCTCTTTATTGCTCTATTCAAAACGATATGGTACCTAATGATTACTGACATGATGGTGCAGGATGTTTCCAAAACTCCTAACTAGCACATATATGCTACTAAATATCACATGGGGAAAATGATTGATATGAGCAAAACTACTGTCAACATTGCAACCCCAAAAATACAAATCTGCTATTAATTTGGATTTATCTCTTCAAATGTTTGTGATGGAATTTAACATTACTCTTTGAGAATGATAGGAGAAGATGGCAAAATGAGGAAGCAAAGCACTCTGCTGGAGTTAACACTTACATGTTGAAAAAGTTTCTATACTAATTTTATCATACGCAGGTTTCTTATTGAGATGAGAGGTTTGCTAACTACATCAACAATAAGAAGATTATGCCCTTGTAGAATGAAAGCAACTATTAAGAGGAGAAGTGCAAATGTCTTAATAAAAGAAAATATAACTTACATGAGATATCCTTTCTCTGCAAGTCATATATTTTGCAGGACCTATTCGGTGCAACGGGAGACATGCAACGCTCTTCTTGCTGGTAGTAAAGTGTCATCTTCTACAAGAAAGAACTTTCTGAAAATAGGTTACTGAACTTGCTAGAAAATTTTCTATCGATCCAAAATCAAATGGTTGAGGACTGCAGCATGGATTAATTGACATATATTACAAGGAAATTCTCTTTGTCAAGTAAAACAGTAAGGTACAAATAAGTAATACAGTTTAGATGAAGACAGTGAGAAGATATCTCTTTATACAAAAACAGTCGCAAAATAGCCAGCTGGATCTTAAACAGAGGAGAAATAACCTTCTGTTAAATTCCCTGAACATCTAGGAGCTATTCTCACTATGTCACATCAATGCAAATATCAATGCAAGCACAAGTCTATCCATCTACAAAGATATTGTAGGAGGTAAAGCATGCATTATATTTGAAAGGGGAAGAAATTTAATAAGTTCCTTTCAAGCATGAACGAGAGAGAAGCCTCCATCAGTAAAGTATGGTGAGATATATCCTCCTCAGTTAATGTCAGTAAAGGTAAATCAAGGTAAAATATATATGCGTGTTGTTTCTTGGATTATATGAATACATTTCTTATGCATCATGAATATATACTTCATAAGTTTTTCATGAGCATTTATCTCAATTATGATCTTTCTAAATATTGATAATTGCTCGATAATCTTCTACTCTTTTTGTGATGACAAAAAGAGGGAAAGATGAAAGAATTATTGTGTGTAGGAAAGTGAAAGTGTTAATAATGCATTCAGTAAATGGGAGAATTTATTCAAAAAGAATCAAAAAAATTCTTAAACCTTTCTCAGGTAACAAAAGCATGTTTTTGTTTTGAGCATCACTTTGATTTGTTAAATCATAAACCAATAATTCTTAATTTATTTTGTCATCATAAAAAAGGGGAAGATTGTTGGAATCTCAAGATGAATTTGATGATAACAAATATTAACAATTATAGTTTATGAGTTATATGGACTAATGATTCAAACTAAGCTATGCAGAATTGAAACTATAAATTCTTCCAAATAAATAGTTATAGTCCAGCCAGCTGCTTTATACGAGACTCTACTTCGGACGCAAGACGAAAATCAATTAAGTGTTGGACAGCAGAATAGAGAGCAGGACAGAGAGTAGAACAGAGAAGTCTCACAAGAACAGCCGACTAGATTACTACTGATCCTGAGCCGAGTGAAACTAATCAAGTTATAGATTTCAGAAGTAGATTCGATCGTAATGCAAATTCAGCTTGAGGAAGATATTTTTACCAGAGTTAGAACAACATGCACAGAACAAACTTGGCTAAAGAGTTCATCAAATTATGATCTACACAGCTTTGGAAAATTTGTGGAAGATTGGATGAAATTAAGAAAAGATACATTGCAGAAAATCAGACAACATTAGAGTCAACTTTCAGATTAAGTTTGATCAAGATTTTCTCATTCATTTGAAGCCAAAATTTGATGACATATTGAACATTATATCCACTACCATTCCACATCAAATACAACAGAAAATTGCAACAACTGAATGTCAAGAATACAGTGCAAATGTACTATCAGAACCACTGTCAGCATGCCAGAATTCAGAATTGAATCTCGATTTTCATTAAAAGCCTAGGATCTAGTTACAAGAAGTATACATACACTTGATCCACCATAGTGCTACGACGATACATCACAATAACCTACTATATGGAGCAACTATACAAAATGGTCCAGATAAATGAAGTTGACAGAAGAACACTCCATATAGAGCTTTCTTACAAGATTCACAAGATGAAATCCAAGCATTCTTTCACTGCATATCAGAGTTGATTTTACTGGAACATCCAGATAATAATACACTTTAAATCACTAGCATTCGTCACTGGAAAACAAATTTATATATTGCAGTCACAGTAATTAAATTGATGCAAAGCCATCTTAGAGCCAATGAACATCCGACGGAAACCTCACATAGCTGATATATGAATTCAGAAGAAAAATTCAAATTTGAGCTTGATGTATTCCAGTCACCAGATTGGTTCATCGTCTCCATACTAAGGGCCACCAGAAAGAGCAAAGAAATTGAACAATAGACAAAAAAAGGGGAGCACACGCAGGAGAAATTGAAATTACCGACAAATCTATTTAATGCTACAAAAGGAAGATCAAATCAAGTCACATCAGTATAAGCAATTGAGATTTAAAATGCTAGCCGAAAGATATTATATTTATTTCCATCAAGATCCAATCGTTGAAACGTACCTAATAGAATCTCAAACGGCAGTGGCATATAAGACCAAATTGATAACACTGTGGCAGGCACATGAGGGAGACAACGGAAAGAATTTCTTACCGTTTGAATATCCGAATTACTCCAGGCTGCGAAGAAAAGAAGAAAAATATAAAGAGGAAAAAAACAGAACTAGACAGTAGGGAAGTGAACCAGAAGAAAAGAAAAAGAAAACCTATTCACTTCAACTCACTGTCGAGCTTTACCAAGATACATTTTCGGATTCCTTTGATCCTCTCCTTACTTTACTAAGTTTAAATTTAATCTAGTGAGAGAGATCCTGTGTTTTAAAATTATTTGTAACAAACACATTCGTGAGAAGAGTTTGGCTAAGCCTTCTAGGTTGTGCTATTTTTGTAAGAAGCTACATACTTCCCACAAGACCTTGGCTAAGGCTTGTGTCTTAGCAGCCGGAAAGACTTGTGAGTGTAGTAGACTGTCGATGGTTCATCTTGAAGAGAGAACCGGCTAAGGCAATAGTGGTTAGCTAAACACATTACCTTGGTATTGTAGCAACTTGATAAGGATTAGTGAAATTCACTCTTGATAAAGAGTGGCCGTAAATGTAGGCAAATTTATTTGCCGAACCACGTAAATCTTGTGTGTTGAATGATTTTCTTATATTGCTTTCATTTGATAAATAGAGACGCTAAACAGAGAAATTCTGTTTAGGTCCAGTCGACTATAGTTCTGCTATTTTATAAGAAATCATGGTCTGTTCAATTAGCAATATTATATTAAATTTTTATAGCTACCAACTTAATTCATCCCTCCACTCTTGAGTTGGTTGTGCAGGTTTGATCAACACCTGTGATTGACTGTAGTCGTATATTAGTATACCGTATGCCAATAGTTTGTTGTTTTTTGATTTGAACATGTAGGAAAAACCTACCCCCAATCACCCCATTCCTATGGCATTCGTAAGCTCTCTCCATGAAAACTAACCAGGTTGCCAATCCACTGTTGTACTATAAGTACTCATGCCATCACCATAGCTCTACATTGATCTCTACTGAATAGCAAAGAGAAGAATCATGATGCAGTTCTTGCTTGTCATTGTTGCTCTCCTTCCAGTTCATGGTTATACCTTTACAGCTGAAACTGTTCCAGCTCCACCAGTGTCTTTCCATGAGGGTGGTGCTGGTAGTAGTGTAGGAAGTGGCGGTGGTGATGGCGAAGGTGGCAGTGAAGGGTAGTGGTATTGGTAATGTTAGCTATGGATTTGGCAGTGTTATGGGGTTGGAGTTGGTAGCAGAGATGGTGGCCGCGGCGGCGGCGGCAACGTTCATGGACCTGGTTCTGGTTTCGGGCACGGTGGCAGACCACCTGCTGAGTATGGAGGCATTTGTGTGAAGTTTCACGGAACCTTAATTTCATGTACCAAATGCAACCGAAGAAATCTATTGTTTACTTTGACTTAGTTGACTACATATATATGACTACACGTTATGCTTGTATAATGTGGGTATTTGTACTAAATAGACTAATAATTTTGAGTTATAAATGTTCTTGGGTCCTGCAAAACAAAACTACTTGAGCTGGTAATGCAAAATATTATTACTTCCAATCTTTTGTGCTGTGACTTCTGACTTGTGAGTGTTTTTAAAAAGAATTTTTTAGAATAGAAAATATTTTTAAAATAATATATATATATATAATAAAAAATAATAATAAATTTTATGATGAAATTTTTTTAAAATTTTTAAATTTAAAAAATTTATAAAATATTCTAAAAATTTTATTTAAAATATATAAAATTAAAAATTAAAATGATAGAAAGTTTATACACAATACAAAACTGGCATTTAAATGTTAAATAATTTAGGTCTGATTTATGCAAACGAGGAATTGTTTATCCTTTTTCACAACATATTGTTATTGGTGGTTTATGTTTGCAAACTGCTTTTGTGCCGTGAGTTTTACTTAACAATAATTAAGGCCTTCATTCGCAAAAACAACATTTATTTTACCGTGAAGCGAAAATAATTCACGGCGCTCAAAAATTTTCTTGCCGCCAAAATCAACAGTGAACAATTCAAATCTCCAACTTCGCTCCGTTTTTCTTATTAATCAATTCAATCTATTATCCATCAACATTGAACGAAGCAAAAAAAAAAAAAAAAAAGAAGCGATCACAGAGAGATCGAGATCGATCGTGAATGATGAAGGGAAAAACAACGGGGCCAAAGTTGCGGCGGCGACGACAAGTTCCGGCAAAGCTGGCGAAGGCAGAGTTGGAGTTTTCTAGAAGCTCCTCCGCCAGTGATCTCCATGTTCAGATGGAGAATGTGTCCCTACTCTCTTCTACTTCTTCAATGTCAGAGTCGCTGCCACCACCGCAGAAGAAGGAGCTCACTATCTACGAGAAACTTTGTGAAGCTGAAGCAGCTCCGGATTATAATCTTTCTTCTTCTGTAGTTGTCGCAGGAATGGAAGAAGGAGGAGGGGATGACAAAGATTGCATTCTCAGTCAAGATTTCTTCTGGTTTTAAAACTTTCTCTTTTCTTTTCAAGAGTTATGAAAAATGATTGTAGCTTTTTGGATATTGGGTTAATTGGATTAAGGAATTTCTACATTTGGTTGTTGTTTTATGAAATTATTGGATCTTTAATTCAAGATCAGGTTCAAACTCTTTGTCTTAGGAGTTGTATAGTGTAATGTGTTACAAGTTTGAGACATTTGGTGCTACAGATTGATGGATTGTGTTTCATTGAATTTTGCAGCACGCCAGATTACATAACTCCTGATGGGCAACAGATTTGCAACAATTTTCAGCTAGAGAAGGTTACTAGCTATCTAATGGCATTGCGTTTTTGTAATTTATGCTATATTTTTCGTTTATGCAGAAGACGTATGGCTTTGATATAGATAGTGAGGAGAAACAGTTTGTTTTTCTTCTAGCATTGATGATAATATTTGATATGTAGTGATTAATTATTTCTATGGGCTTTGGTTTTCAGGAAAACATAGTATGCCCCAAGTCTCCAGAGAAGTCAATTACTGGGAGGAATAAAAGGTATAGGAAAGGTAATTAGATCTCTTTCTTGCTTGCAAGATGTTTCGTGGTTCTTAAAATTGTCATGAGCATTTTACATCAATATTGGAAGTTAGGATTACATTAAATGTTGAAGATGACCAGTATGAATTTGAATTATTGGTCACGTCGTCGACGATTGGTTGTAATAGTGTTGTGCATTCGGTTATCAGTTGTAACATTATTGAATGTTCTGCTTACAGGCTGGTTAGTTCAATAATGGAACAAGGCTTTTGATCTTATGTTCTATTTTAACTTCCCCATCTTAGCTTCTTGGAAATAGGAGACTTAAGGTTGCCAGCAGTATCAGTTGTGCTATTTATAACAAAAGATAGAGCACAATGAGCTCTTATGTATATTTGTCTTAGATTCATGCATAATGTAATGGGTGGCTTCTAATGTGCTAAATAAGTTTCTATCGACTAATAGAATGAAGTGTTCCAATTTTAGGTAGAACTGCAAAATGTAAGCAAAACGTGGACTCTCCAAATTCACCCTTATAACCTAAGATTAAACTAGTTGGTAGATGTTTATTCAATTTAAAGATGATTAAGCCATAAGCCTAGTGATGAGCTGTTGTGTTCTGCAAGCTTTCCTCTACTTGAATGCTTAAATCGTCTATCTCTAGCAACTTAAATTTTATATTCTTTGGAATTTTAACCTTCTGTTTCTCCTGAAGTTCTTACTAGTCATTATTTGCATTCATCCCACCAGAGGTTTCCCCCTGCAACTCGCTCTCAGTGTACTTGCCATGTCACCAACAGGATATGAATCTTGAGATGGAGACTAGTGTATCAGGTGAAGCAAAAGAAGCTGAGCTAATAGAAAATGGATCACATCGTAAACCAGGTTATGTTTCTCAATCAGCAGTGGCTTTGCGTTGTCGAGTTATGCCTCCTCCATGTATCAAGAATCCATACTTAGCAGCATCTGTTGATCTTGATATTTTTGAGGATAGAAGACCGAAGTGTATAGGTGAGGAAATCCTTGTTGTTGACCTTATGCCATCGTACATTTTCAATTTTCTCTTCTACTTATTGGTTTCTTACTTATTCTTCCTAGACGTCAGTGCATCATTAATTCAGCTTCTCTAAATGGTATTTGTACATGTAAGCTAGTGGAGCAAATGCGACATAATATATGTTATGATAATTGATCTTTCTTTTCCTAAGATGCATCATGATATTCCTGAATTCACTTGAAATTTCATGTAGGATATTCGCCATTGGTTGGAGGAGACAATCTTTCAAGGTATCGGACAGATTTCCAAGAAATTGAGGTCTGTTCTGAGAACTTCACATGGCTTACTTGCTTTTAAAATCTTGTTAGCTAACTGGTGTCCAATGTGCAGCAAATTGGCTATGGAAATTTTAGCCGTGTATTCAAAGTCTTGAAGAGGATAGATGGTTGCATGTATGCTGTGAAACAGAGCATTAGGCAGTTACGACATGACAAAGAGAGGTAAGCATCTTTAATAGTGTTGGAGTTCGTTATCTGAAGTAGTTAATCCCTCTTTAAAAATTGTAGGGTGCAGGCACTAATGGAGGTTCAGGCATTAGCAGCACTAGGTAGTGCTTTTGAGCTTCCTGGTCACAAGAAAACAAGTTCGCTTAGTTGTACTTGAATGATGTATATATATCTGTGTAGGTTACCATGAAAACGTAGTTGGATACTACACATCCTGGTTTGAAAATGAGCATCTCTTTATTCAAATGGAACTATGTGACCACAGCTTGTCCGTCAACAAAACTAATATGCCAACTGGTGTAGAGGTTTTTCAAGTTTTATACCAGGTTTGTTAGTGTTCTCATATTTATTCTTATCAAAATTTCGAGTAACTTCCTAGACTTGCATAATACAATAGGGTACAGTTTGCAAGTGCGAATTTTTGTTCTATTGTACTGCCACTTTGCATTTTAAGCACTCAAAAAACCATGAGTAATTAACACATTTTTTAAAACTAGCACCATCTCATTTTAAGCACTGTTTTGATTTTACCACTTCATCTGCTGTGTTTTTGTCAGATTTTGAAGTGTATAATATCTACATGAGAACAGTCAAGACAGTACTATGAATTAATCTTACATTTGCTTATGGAGGATGCTTTTACTAATTCCTTTTTTATATTTTTATAATTTGAAAATTAAACAGATTGCTAGGGCGCTGCAATTTCTTCATGAACATGGTGTAGCTCACATGGATGTGAAGCCTGAAAATATTTATGTAAAGAATGGTGTTTATAAACTTGGAGATTTCGGATGTGCAACGCTTATTAATAGGAGTGTGCATATTGAAGAAGGTGATGCAAGGTACATGCCTCAGGAAATTCTTAATGATAGGTATGAGCACCTGGATAGGGTTGATATCTTTTCTCTAGGCGCTTCGATCTATGAACTGCTGAAAGGGTCCCCACTCCCTGATTCTGGACCTCAATTCTGTAGCCTCAGAGAAGGCAAGATTGCTTTGCTTCCAGGGTGTCCTATGCAGTTCCAAGGCCTAATTAAGGTACCTGAATGATTGATCATCCTTTTCTAAATTCCGTATGAGCACTATTTACCTTCTATAATTCAGTTGGCTAAGAATGGCTGTCTTCTGCATATAGCACAAATTATATGAAAACCTAATATCTGCTCAATGGCTTGGAGAAATAAGAATCTGCTAAAACATTGCAAAGAAGTCTTGTGCGTTGTCTCCTTGCAAGGAGCTCTTGCTGGGTAGACTTGTATGTTTACTTTTGCAGCTTTGCCAATATTCATCTCTCAACTTTGCTGACTTTTAGGCAATGATGGACCCTGATCCAATAAAGCGGCCTTCAGCAAGGGACATTATTGAGAATCCTCTGTTCGACAAGGCACTCAGAAGCTCCATATCGAAGCTTTCTTGTTCTGGGTACCCAACACTCTAACTAAACTATGCAGTACTCCAATGTATCGGCCGAATTTTGGGCTTTCAGATGCATTTCTGATTGCATTCTGCGGCATGACCGTCTTCCGGCCAAACTTTTGTTACTAAGCCTGGAGCTTTTGGTTGTTGTATAGGACAACCTGATTTAAGCAAACTGATTCTCATGTTCTAGCAGAGGGCCTTCTTCTATATGTACAGAACTGGAAAAAGTACTGTTGACATATGTTTCATTGCAGATCAAGGTTTATATTTGAATGCCAATTTATTGCGCTTTTTTGTTCAGGAACTGAAAGATGCACTCAATACTTGTTGATTATCAAGCAAAGTGTACACAATCATAATCATTTTGTGTGCTATTGGTATCTTTATGCATCAAGGCAAAAGAGTTTGTACATAGAGGGGTGTGTTAAAATACACTCTCAAATTACATTTCAAAAATTAATGATCAGCGGAAAATCGGTAAAATGGAGAACAATTCAAAGAACCAAGAACTCATCTTTCTAGAAATCCTGTTCAAAATAAAGAAAAGCATATTCCAACTTTTCAACTGCTTCCAGATTCGTCAAACACTATTATGAACAAAGTACAAAAGGTTATTTATATAAAAAAAAGAGCGTCGAGTAAAAGAACCAACTAAACACACCAGTTAAGGCAAAACCGTTCAAACACAACCAAGCCAAAATAGAGATTTTGAAGTCGAAGCTGAGTTCAGCAAGATCAAAAAGCGTCGAAATGCATCGGAAATATATATTATCGCATCTCCGAGTGATTTGATCTCAAAATTGAAGGCGTTCCGTCCAAGATTCTTGTTTTCTTTCTTTTTTTTTTATAAATTGTTTTTGCGTATGTTCTTCAACAGAGAGAGAGAGTTCATTCAATACCGTTTTATAATATCAAACTAACGCCGTTACTTTTAACGCCACTTGAGACTATAAAAACACTTAAAAGAACATTAATAGAAGTAAAACTTTTGTTTACACGAAAAATAACAATAATTATTATGTTTGGATTAGAAGAAGGTTTTAGGTTTAAAGCCACAGCATGAGAATGATCGATTAACTGCAAACAAATTCGTATTAATGTTTCCAAATCTAAGATTTAACTACGCCGCAAAATCTCATAAACATTCTTCTGACAACTTATTCTATAACATTTCTAGATGAACAATCATTATTAATAATAATAACACAAACAATTTTGTGTTAAAATGGAATATGAACATATGATCTAACTGCAAAAAAGGTTTGTTGACAGGTTGTCCATGGAATATAATAATCTCAAAAGGGAAAAAAAAATTCTCAACAACATTACGTTCTTAAACTAATCCCTATAGAAAATGGTACTTCATGATTGAGACTGCATACCTGAAACTTATCCGAAACTCCAAAAATTAGAAAACCCAAAACAGTATAAAATTATGTCAGTATTACATGATCTAGATATATACAATGTGCTACAAAGAGTTGATACAAAACTAAAAAAACATTTGTTTTGCTGCAAGAAATATGTTGATCATAGGTCAATGAAGCACCTTGACACTACAGAAATAGAACAGTACTCCTGATTTCCTAGTAGATGATAAAAGCAGCACAAAGAATCATGAGTGGTTGGAAAGTTTCAATGACTATAGAGCTACACGCTTGAATACGAAGCTGTCATATAATCACACTTCACCTGCAACAGCAATGTGATGCAAGCTTCTTATTAATAATGCCCTTAGAATCATCGCCTCATTCCTAGATGGAATTTTTGACGTATAACAGATGCTTTGAACTATGTTGATGAATAATTGGATACTCAAACCTTTGTGTATAATAAGGACTCTGGTTATAAATGTCAATCGGCTCTATAAGGAGAGCTTGTCGCTCGAGACAGAATTCAGCATTTGAAGCACACAGCCAACATTCAGTTTCAGTTCAGATGAGAAACACCTCCATTCAAAGCATTTACGACGAACCATCTAAAGCTTTAATTGTTTTTCGTCTCCACATGGCACACTCGGGATCAAATTTCAATTCCCATGTCGGCCAGTAGTGAAGGTCCTGCTTTAGTGTAAGAACACGAGGCTTTCCATTAAGGTGAACTGTCTTTACACGCACAAATTCCCCATCTTCAAGTCCCTGTATATAATCTATTGCGTTTGTAAAAGATGACAAAAAAATATTGCTCGGAAACCAAGAGAGGATGCGAGAGGCATTAAATTCCACCTTAGAGTGATGTATACTCTTAAAACTATTAAACACCAATTAAATTCGAATTATACCTTTACAACATCCACAAAAGTCTCAAGATCTGGTGTGAGCTTCCCATTTACCTCAACTATCCACTGGAGGGCATATAACCCATATCTATGAGCCGGGCTCCCATGGCACCATCTATTAAAATTTAGAAATGTACATAATTAGCGTCTTGGTGACACAAGCAAGATTAGACGTTCAAGTTTCATAAAGATTCTAATGTCAAAAAAAGAAGTGAGTTAAAGCAAAGACAAGTCTTCCTAAAGTTACGAATGTGATGAAATAATTGCCAATGTTCAGTGATGCATGAGCAATAGTACAAGATAATTTAAACAAATAAAATTCTTAAAACATCTTATACAATAACGTAGTCCCTCTAAACCATATATTTTGCAAGGCACTATGTTCTAAATCTGATACCAAATTTGTAGGGTTACCATCAGAGGTTAGAGAAGTCATATGACCAACTAAAAGAAGTATTAATTAAATATCAGAAGGTAGGTTGCTGTCATCAGTATGGTCAGTAAGATATCTTCCTATTCAATTAGTTTTTCCAGCACTAAAGCTCAAATGTAATAGGAAAAACCTTACAACCACTTGAAAATTGTCGTGATAATCACAAAAAGTAATGCTTCTCAAAATTTAGTCAGGAGAAGATTCTACTCATGTTGCGGAAGTAAATGGTAATTTCTGCATTTAACAACATACACATAGAAAATGTTACCTTGCTACATATACACCATGGCCTTCTTCAGGAAGAAAACCAAGAGCACGCACAGCTGAATGAGGATCCTGGATTACACATCCACACCAGTTTACCATACGTGTAGTCCCATTGCCATCTCGTACATCAGTGCCTACAGAAAGTTCAATTTCTTGACCCTGCAAAATCACAAACATGATAGAATTAGAATAAAACATATACTTATGGGAGAGAGGGCTAACAAGAAAAATTCATGAAAATTCATGCTGTCACCTGTCGGAATATGGTCATTCTGAGACTTCCTTCACTATCTTGATTTCTGTCAATTTCTTGACAAGCAATTTCTATGTCTCTGAAGCATGTGACTGGCTCTTTGTTGATTGCAAGAACCATGTCTCCTTGCTCTAACAGGTTTTCAGCTTTTGATCCAGCTAGACAACCCTTAACACGCAAAACTTGCCTACGTATAGTATCCTTTTGTGCTAGAGCCTGTCAATGGCATTGCGTTTTACAAATTTATGATTGCTTAACGACTTACCTTAGTTACAGAATACATGAACGCAGAAAACAACATTACATCATTGTCAAGTATACAATAAGGTTAAAGTTTAATTGCTTTTCAGACATTTTCAAGCAGCAACTATCAAAGACTAGTTCCTCGTGTGAAGCACTTGGAAAAGTCAAATGAACTCAACAGGAGAAGAATAAGATGATCTATTTATCTCTCCTAGGTGAGTTTTATCCGATGTGAACAAGAAAACTGCATTTCCTCCCACTTAAAAGAGACAAAAACATGAAATGCTTTCAGAAACAGCAAGTCTTGGGGATCTTGAAAAACTCGTACATCTAAAAGGATTAAGAAGATGAATATTGATAAAGATTTTTACCTGCACCCAGGCATCACTAAGACCAAAACTCCTAGCTTTAGAAAGCAATGTTGGATAAAGCTCCACCTCCAATACTCTAAGAAGGGGCATTGGTCTCTTAATACCATTGACCAAAAGACGTGGCCCCCTTGCACCGCATTTTATTTTGTCAATAACCTCGCTAATTGCATAGATTGGTATGCCTCTAACAAATTGATGGTCTTCCAGAGAGCTGCATCCATACTTCAACTGCCATTTTTATTCCTTTTCATCAGTAAATGCATATTTCATTTTGAAAAAACAACTGCTATATTAGATTTTATACCACCAACCTGGGTGGAAAAGCTTGCCCATAATGCTTGAACCCGTCCACGCTCATCCGTTAGTACACCAGAGAAAGTGCTACCAAAATCTACAGGACAACAATATTTGCACCATCATTAATAGTATAATAATCATACTTGATCTAGGAATGCCAAATGCATAGAGAGGGAAAACAGTAATGACCAGTATCAAGCTCGATGACTTCCATGTTAATAGCTCGATAACGTGGACAATCAGCTGATGCAATATTTAGAGCAGCACAAGGATTAGTAACGACTGATTTCCTTGATGTTGGCTGCAAGCTTCGACTAAGGCCAACGAGATACACAGAATCTCCTCGCCGTAAAGCTGGTTCTGCAAGCATGATACAACAAAGAAAGCACAATATTCAAAAGACAAACAAAAAAGAATATAAGGTCCATACAAAAATGAAGCAGCTTATGAAGTCAGCTATTGCTTACAATAAAGTTTGGTAGTAAACATGAACATAATATGTAACAACTTACAAAAAGAAATATAAAGCAGATTTCACTAATCATTTATATTAATTGGTCAAGTCACAACATGATAGGTAGAAACACAACACCAACCAGGAAGCAGCTCAGCAGCTCGAACAATGGCTGAGCCAGCTCCCAAGGCACAGGGATCATAAGCCACGAGAGCATAGTTGTGAACAGGGTGAAGAAAAACAACCTGAGGAGCTAGACATTTTAGTCTGAGAACAGTAATTTTAATAATACAGAAACCACAGAACAGCACAGACCTCCCCCGGAATTTCAATGGGAAAAGCAGCAAATGAGAGCATAACGTCAGAAGCAGAAACGGCAACTGTATTTCTATCAACGGCCGCCAGACCCATTGTTTCTGAGTGATATATAACAACACCAGTTCCAAAAAAGTGTTGCGAGTGCACACCATCAAGCATACATGAGGGTGGAACATGAACCTGAAATTGAAGCGAGATTCATGTAAAATACAAGACAGACATATAATCAAGAAAAAAAGTAAAATCTAGAAAATTGATAGAAATTTGGATACAAATTCAGTCTTTTGATTCCTATGCATCTAAAAGATGACATATCACTTCTTGCTTGTTCTAGTGGTTAAGAAATCAATATCTACTTACAGTCTTACATAATAGCTTCAAAAAATCTGAAAGTAAATGCGAGTAGTAAGGCAGCTGACATGAATGGCTTTCTCATACCTCAAACATTACAAGAGCAGGTTCAATGACTTGTTCAGCTAGTGAAAAATTAGTAGCAGACCCAACTAGATCACCGGGAAGGTCGTTATTTCCCAAGGTATGTACTGACCCATTAGGCACAGTGCTTCCTCCTGTACTTGCATTATCCTCCAAACGTCTTCTTTTCTTGCTGCCACCATCTTCATAATGCTCCTCAATACCATTCCCATCATTGATCTGGATGCTGGAGTTACCATCTGCATTGTCCATATGAGAACCTTGTCCCAAATGAGTGTCTGATGTGGCTCCTGTGACTGCTCCATCAGCACGTATACTGGGAGCTAGCAAAAGGCAATTAGGTGGCATTGCTAGCCTTGCTACCCACAATCCTGTAATATCATTGCGTGTATATATCTGAGGTGGGGCATACCATTCATGTCGATCTACCGTAACCAAAACTGACTGCAAAGAATTCACAATAAGTCAAAGAGTTAAGAACTACAATGACTAATTTGTGATAAATGGCAAGTCCATGTAAAAGACTAACAGATATATGCTCCTTTCAGGAAGATATAAACACTGGAATTTGAATGAACATAACGAAAACCAGATCTTTTAGTATACTCTATGTCATTGTAAAGCAGCTGTCTTTCTAGTTAATTAAACGAAATCATCATCATCATCATCATGATATCAGTATTAGTATTTTTTGCGATAAGAAGAAAGCAGTATATTAACATTAACATACTACTCATCAATTGCATTACATCAATTTTCCTAAGAAATTGATAGTAAATTCAAAAACCGTATAGAGTGGTTATGTCCAGATTTCAACAATCACAATTAGTGAAATACAAAGATAAGAGAGGTGAAATCGTAATCAAGTATAGATGAAAATAAAATGAGTCAAAATGCAAAGCTAAGTACCTAACGTATCTAATTCTACAAGATGATGATTTGAAAACATCCATAAAGAGCAATGCAACAAGTAAGCAGTAGAAATGGCTTTTGTACCCAAAAAAAAAAAAAAAAAAGAGCACATAGAACCTTGTTACGGTGACGATCCATGTAGCTTACATACTCCAAAGGCACCCTCGCACCTTTGGGCAGTTTCGACAGGCAAGAAACAAAATCACCTAGTTCGGATATATCCTCCCCTGCAAACTTCTTTATAATTGCATGTCGAGGTACACCTGCCCGAGAGAGCATATACCTAACCAAAGGGCATTATGTAACAAAAGACCCAAGATTAAAAGCAACCATTTCATGTGGTCTACTCAACAGACAAAAGAAATGTAGATCTATCCATCAAATATGCAAATATCAACATTAATATCTCAAAATAATTGTCTCAAAATAGTGCATCTCCTCGTGAACTTATGATAATAAAAATTGGAAGTTATGAAGAACAGCTTAAAACCTTCTGCCATCGCTTATGTGGCAAAGCCTCAAACATCAAGCCAACTAATTATCTACAATGATGTAGTTGCTATAAATGTTATCACTAATTCTACAAACACAATGTTGCTAGGGAAATTATATCTGTAAAGTATTAAATTTCTAGGGAAAAAAGAATTTAACAAGACAGAATATGACTATATTATTAACAACCAGATGGTTAAGCAGCTCCACATTACTGCATCATTCTTGTGCAAAACACCACAAAAAATAGAAACAGCGAACTCCTAATAGAATGGATTAATTTAGACAGAAAAGAATATTAGAACAAAATGCTTACCCTGTCTCAGACACGTAAACCAGACCACACTTGAAGCGAAAATTTCTAGCCTGTAAACATACAGATAAATAGAAGGATAAATGAAATGGAGTAGTTATTTAAGCAACTAATACAACAATAACACTCCGAAAGAAAAACAAGAAAGCTGAAGGCACTAACAACCATAGGTCTGAAATTTTAGAACAGGAAGCATAAATTACAAATGATTTAATTTAAGGGGAACATAAGCTTTCAAAAATATCATCTATATTGTAGGATGAAATGACTAAGCAATGCTGATATTTTGAGGATGATTCTGGCCGTATAATTTAACTTGTGCTAGCGAAAGCAGAAAATATCTTGGACATGGATTACCAGTTTAGATCAGTTAGGAAAACATGGGTTGCTTCGTCTTCATACCTACTATATATAGAAACGAGGAAGGCGTACAGTAGGTGCTAGAAACAAAAAAAAAGGTTAAGAAAAAAACTGCTCTACAATAAAATGGATGCAAGTAAAGAAGCATGGTGTTCCAAACAAACAAGTATCAATGAGCTGAATCAAGCAGGAACCAAGAACCGGAGGAACGTCAACCATGTCACATATTTTTATCCAAAAAAACAAAAAGGATGCAGTTTTTTTGCATTTTCACCTGCTGATAAGAAAGAGGATGAATTACAGCACCGCTTACTTCCAAAAAGTAATTTGGTGTTATGGAATGTAAATCTTGAACCTGAAGTATCATCACAGGATCAGTTATCTTTCAACCAAAGCTGCAACAAATTGACACAAGATGATAAGCCAATTTAAAATTTAATACTTCGAAGGCAGACTTCACCTTCAATTTCATATTCATAGAAGTACCACCCCTTTCAATCTGCAAATCTATGTCATTGTGAACATTGTCATCAAGTACCGTCTCCAGTTTAAGAAACTGTGTGACGACCTGTAACAAAGTGAGAATTCAACAAATTTTACATAAAGTCTTCATAATTAATATTTGAAGCATGCAAGTCAACTTAATAAAGTATGCTTGACTTGTCAGTGAATATAAGTCCAAAAAATAAGGAGGAGAGAAAGCTTCTAAATTAGTCTTTAGAACTTCATTCCAACCGCATTGCAAACAAAACAAAGCTGTAGCCATTCCAGAATCCACTTATATAATTATGTTAGTAGCACAAAATTTCCACAACACTAGGATTTCTTGATATGAAGCAAAAGCCCAAATGAAGATGAAGGCAACAAGATATTGAGGAAGTTGTATATAGCAAGGAAGTTTACCTCCCCATTGACATGGACAAGAACATCACCTGGCTCCAAAAGCTTATGCGTTGGCCCACCAGGAACCTGAAAGGAGCATGCATCCTAGAGCTTTAGACAAAGGAAAAGACCTGTTTAGGTTATAGATGACAGAAGAAAGCATAGTTCTGAGCTTGCTCTTACCACTGAGTCAACAACGAGCATTCCTGTCTCACCCACAAAAGATACATGTCTGACCATCTAAAGAGAAAACATTAATACTGACGCTGTTAAAGTTGTCGATTGCATAGAATTGGGAACGAACTTTTATGACCAAAGGTACAAGATATATACTTGTTCAGTTGCACTTTTAAGTCCGAGACGGCGTGTTTCATCAAATCCCTTGTGCAAGAAAGTGACCTAAATGCAACATCAGAGGACATAAGATACTACAATCGCGTCAAAGTAAATAATGCTAACCTGATGTAAACGTTAGAAGACATAGGAGGTAACAATTTACTGCAAAAAGAAAACCGTCTTCTCCTCAGAACACTTCCTACACTGCAATCTAGATGCATGTTCCACTAGGATTCCATCATATCCGTATAAAGATATTAAAAATCTGTTCCTAACATACAGTGATATAGCCATACATAGTTCAATCCAGGAAAGAAAACCAGAATATGAACCTGAAGCGTGCCCCGAGGAATACTGACATTGCTTGGCCTACTTTCGACGTTATCCCAACTTTCTTTTATATATTCTAGTGCACGCAAAACCTGCAAAGCATACTAATTCCATTATTAAGAAAAGGAAACAAGCCACAGAAGAAAAAAAAAGGAATAAAATAGGCACATGATTGTGCTGCATACCAAACAGGATACACGAAGTTACTGAAACTAAATAATGAATAAAAAACACTAAAACAACAAAAAATGTTTACACCATCTCAAGCATTTGAAACAAATGGACACACCTATTAAGCAATCTTGATTTGTCAGCTAAAGGAAAACCAGAAATGAAGAAGATTTGATAGCTCAGTGAAAACTGTTTGTAAATTCCCGTGACCCTACAAAGTGATGCAGAAGATAAACTACACCTATATATTTAATCATAAATAAATCAAGTGGCTGATGTAAGATACTCAATGGCTTATTGTATAGGAGCAGCTAAGGAAAAGTAGACGACATCTTAGAAAATGTAGAAGTCCAGATGTCTAAAGGGAGAGAAGCTAACTCTTTCTAAAGGGAGGAAAAAGGCTGAAGCGCTAGAAGATTTGCTGCCAGCATTCAGTGCAACTGCCTTTCCACAGCAGTCAATAACTGGGGAACCACTGGAACCTCCTTTGGTCCCAGATGCCGCCTGCATTAGCAAATTCAAGTATCATAAAAACAATTTCCATAATACAGAAATCAAATAGACATGAAAGGGATAGAGCGTGAAGCATTCTGAGAACATCAATCTATCATTTAAAAATATCAATATCAGCAGAAACACAATTTTTCACAATGCTTTGCTTCTAGTAGTTCCAATTTGTTTCCTATCAGATCTTTTAGCTATCTTCATGAATAAACCCAACTGTTTGTGCCGAACTGATATGTCAGGATGACAGCTACATTTCCCCGAGCATTCCTACCTAAAATGGCCCTTCTGTTATCATCACATGATGGAACAAGAAAGTGCTAGGTGTAGTAGTAATATCACGCCATACATGAAGGTGCTACATGAACGTAGCTAACTCTAGAAATAAAGAGAGAGCTACAGCATCACTAAATTTTTTTTTTTAATAAACAAAGGAAAAGAAACGCAATGAAGCTCCTTTTTCCTAAGATCTTAATGGCTTTTATTCTTCCTACTTTATGCATATTAGAGTGACAACAAAAGCTCATGATGTTCTATCTCCAACTTTCACTTTACATAGAATACTAGAGATACCACATCGCCATCGCCCATGCATTCACAAAGAGCATATACAATTAAAACATACATTTAATGCTTGTAATAATCATAAAGATACATGCATAGATGCAATAACTATTTCAACAAACTTGCAGACATGAAGCATAAAAAGAGCTAAAGCAAATGGAAATAAATAAATAAATAATTAACGATGGTGTCCACAATATACCTGCATGTAGAAAGTGTTGAAGTCATTGTAACCATCCCTAGACATTAAAAGTTAATATTAGGATCAGTAAAAGAAGATTGATTTTGTAAAACCAAATACTTATTCAATAGCAAACACTAAGAAAGTATGAAGAGCCAAATACTCAAATAGTAGAATGTTCAATTATTTAATTAGCTTGGGAGTTCAAGTAGCAGGAAACTAGGATGTAATCATACCAGGGTTCAAGTTCGCGCATATGGTGGTAACCCAATGGTATTTGATCTAATACACAAACTAAGATCAATGGAACCGGTGGAAGCACAAAGAAATTGGAATAAATGTAAAGAAAAGATAGTTATGCATAACAAAGTTAAATACTATCTGTAACATAAAGTTCCAATTTCAAGCAATCAAGTATAATTAAATCAACAATAAATTTCCGAAATGCAAATGTAACCAAAGGTATGTTACATATTGCAATCTCTCATCAGAAACAAAAGAATGCGAACAAAGCAACCAAGACGTACACATACTTTTTATAATGCGGAGCATCCCTATCAAGGCGAGCAAGTGTTCCAGCCAAAATTGAAACCTGCGACATTATACTAGTAAATAGCTTTACTTGCCCATTTAAAGCTTAGAAAGGGAAAAGCAGTTTAGGCAGACATTCTGCACTAGTTATACAGCATAAACTTATCAGTATTAACAGTATTAACCATTTTCAGACAAAACAGTCTGTATAATGAGCTAAATGAATTGGTGAGCAGTCTAGACAAATATTACTAAGAAAAAGTAAAAGTTAAGTTGGTGACTGCCATACTTAATAGTTAGACACCTATTTGTAGCCAGCATTAGCTAGTACAATTAACTTCCATTATCAACTCACAAAAAGATATACTACATACCTTCTCTCCACTATCATTACCAACCACACGGATCTCAAGCCCAACACAAGCAGCTTCAGGTGCAAGTTGAATTTCTTCATAAGTTAAGAACTTAATAGCACCAGGATCATAGCGGAAGAAGCCAAAATCATGTACCTGCAAAATGGAGAGAAAATTTAAAGGTCACAGAGATAGGGAAGTTATCCCATGAAGATTCACTGAACTTATTGCAAAATGAAAGTAGAAATGGAAAAGAAAAGAACCAGGGAAAAGAAGAAGGGAGCTAAATATTTACCATGAAAAGCAAACCATAGAATTTCCAAACAAGTAGAAAATAGAGCAAAAAGCAAATTCACATATTATGGAAGATAAAAGTGACTTCACAAAAGCTCCATAAGAGGAAATTCCTATAAATCCGTGTTAGAAAGACAGAATATTACACACCATTAAACTATTATTGCCAGAGACATAACTCCATCTGAATAAGAATCATAATGCTATCAGTTTATAAGTACCAGCTGAGGCAATTTCGAAATTATGACCACATATACAAACAGCTCCACATAATTTACGTCAACTAAGCAGCTCATTTAACAAATACCACCAAAATAAAAAAAAAAGTACAAGCATCAAAACTCACTTTTTAGTAAATAATCACTTTATAAAGGCAAGCCTTCACTACAGTAAGTGGAGGCAGGCAATCAACAGATACCAAAAACAAGAATTCAAATGGCCCATATGCTTTAATCCAAGTATCAAACAGAAAAAGCAAATACACTTAAAAAAAGACCTAGCAAAATATTCCATATTAATACTTTAGGAACAACGCATCCATCTTTTCACAGGCAAAGAATCCACTCTCTTCATATGCTTAGAAAAGCAGTAAACCAAGTAGCATCACAACAGATTCAGTTAAGAAGTCATAAACTCTAGCTAGAGATTCTACTTTCTAATCTAGGTATCTATTAAGTATCACTCTGAAACAGAAAGTGAGAATCAAAGCAGGAGTCAATTCAACAACTAAAAGGTTAAAACCAAAAAAAAAAACAAAGCAGGAACCAAATCCGACTCACAGGATCTCTATACACCGGATAGACTGGTACTTCCTCTCTGTTCACAAACATCGCCTCCGCCACCACCGGTCCTACGACCAAAATCCAATCCAATTCACTTCACCAAAAAGCAAAACCTAAAAATTAAAAATCTAAGACCAAAAAATTCACCAGGCTTGACGACATGTCGATTAGTAAGAATAAACCCACGGGATCTATCGACAACAAACCCAGTAGCATAACTAGCACCAGCTGATTCGGTATCGAAAGCTCTCGCAGCCGTTGTTCGTAGTACAACAACGGCTGGTACAACACGAGCGAGTGCACGACGCCAGTCTTCAGCAGTAGCAACTCCTTCGCCGGAGTATGGAGGTGGATCGATCTCCACCGCTAGATCTCCCTTCACTCCTTCTCCTACCGGTGGATCGATTGAAACTTCTTCCGCCATGGTTTCTTATATAATGGTGTAGAAGGTTCTCGAACTGGGGTTTCGATCACCGGCGAAATTTGAGGGACTTTATTTATTTTGCAAGAGAAGAAGAAGAAGAACGAAGAAGGAAGACGACTGCCGTCAAAAACGAAGTGTTTAGTTTATGAAAAAATTTTTGAAAAAACAGAGATTAGATTAGATGTCCGTGACCGAACACAGAACATAAATAAAATCACAGGTGGCTAAAGTTGTTCTGAAATTGTAGTACAGCTATTGGCTTAAAACATACATGGCGAATACTTACTGGCTCGGAACGGGACCACTTCATATGTGGGACCCTCCTTTATCTGTAAGAACGTGGCAGATGATTAATGTTTTCCTCAGCTGGCGTATTTTTAGTTTTAATTATATAAAAAATAAATTTATAGAAGTGATTTTTAAAAATATTGGATAAAATATAAATTTAATAAATTAAAATACAAGTAAAATTTTAATAAATTAAAATTTAAATTGAAACTAGAAATAAATTGTGAATAATAATTTAAAATATAAAATCTAATTAAAATATTTATAATAAAAAAAAAGTTCGGATAGACGATAAGCAAACTGGAAGATGGAACAGTGTGGAGTGACTAATAATGACACACCACATCACTGTACCGCGTCAGCATTTGCTGGATATAATATTCACATTTTATTATATATTATTTATTCCTAATATGTTGAAATCAATAATTTAATTTTTATTATGTTAAAAAAATTTATAAACTATTTATTAGAAGATTGAATTATTTATTTGAAATGAAAAGTAATTGGGAAACATAGATCTTGATCAAGGAATAGCATCATCATCATCTCCAACTCCAGCTGCAGTGTTTTTCAGGAACGATCCATTACTAGCTGCAGCTGCTTCGTCGTTGCCGTCAGATGATCTCAGTACATTATACGTGAAACCTCCGAGCAGAGTGCCTACCGTCGGTCCTACGATATACGCCCAGATTGCCTTGTAGTTATGCATCACGATCGCCGGTCCAAGGCTTCTTGCCGGGTTCATAGATGCTCCTGATACAGGTCTGCAGAGCATCTCAGGCAACAGTTAACAGCTTCAGATTTCAAAAAAAAAAAAAAAAAAGATTGTAGAACAGGTTATATATACCCGGCTATGAACACGTTCAGCAAGATTGTAGAACCTACTGCAACTCCTGCTAACTCCCCTATCTGTGCCATTGAAAATGATCGGGATTAGTTTCGAAGCGATATTAATGCATGTACGTACGATGATTCCGGTGCGTGCGTGAAGAAATTAAGTGAACTGACCGCCCGGGAGTCGGTAGAAACGGCACAGACGACGAACATCAGAAGAAAAGATATGATGATCTCGAGGACGAAAGATTGCACTGCAGTTCCGGCAGGAACGGTGCCGAAGAAATGTACAGGTTTCGGTTCGAATAACAAGTACAACGCGCCGCTTCCTGCGATTGCTCCGACTATCTGTGCTATTACATAAAACGGCAGCTGCAGAAAAGAACGCGTTCGTTCAAATCAGGGCATGGTCGGGATCGCTTGCAAGTACTTATAGATACTGGGTTACCTCTTTGAGAGGGAAGCGGTGTAGTGCCGTGAACGCTACGGTGATTGCCGGATTAAAATGTGCGCCGGAGATGTGGCCGAGTGAGTATGCCATGACCATAACGATAAGACCCCAAGTGATGCATATACCAGGGAAAGTTACTGAACCGTACATCTTGTTCACGGTCACTGAACCGCATCCGGCGAAAATCACAAAGAATGCTCCGATGAACTCTGCAAGAATCTATAAATACAACTAAAATAAATCGTAACCATATCGATCGATCAATGATTGCAATGTTCAAAACTTCTATTAGTTTTATGTTTTTAAGGAAGCTAGCGAAATGTACCTTTTGAATTAAAGACATATGGCTGAGAGAGCAGAAAGAGGAATCGTCTTCCATTGTTGTAGTAGACGGCGGCGCGTCTTCGTTGATCCTGGTTAATTCTTCTCTATTGTCCCTTGACCTTCCTGCCATTTCTGATCAAAACAAAAAAAATTAAAAATTAAAAAAAAAAACTTTTCTCATCAGGTATCAGGATCAAAGAGTGATGCTATTTGAATTTCAGTTCTTTATGTGCGTTCAAATGCAAACTTGTTTATGCGAATTTGTTCATCCATGGACTAGCTTCGGAACATTTGCAGGGCACTGTCGAACATTGCACTGTCGTTTTCACTTACGTCGATCCTCACCGGAATAACTACAGCGTACAATACCGGATCGACTACGGTACGTAGGTTGGGTTTTCACCTGATGCATTTCGTTTTCAATGGAAGAAACATGCACGGTGTAGCCGACTTCCGGCGGGCTGTATTACTGGAGAGCTAAGCTCGCCGGAAAAGAGTGGCCCCCACATTTTTCTTTGATCACTGGCTGGTAACGGAATATATAACGACTATTTGAAGCTATTTTAATATGGTCGCTTTCTAATTTCTGGCATTTTATAAAAATACTTCTGATAGTTTTTCTGACTATATTCTTGATCTTTAAAAAAATATTCAAATTTGTTAGATAAATTAACTAAAGTTTTAAATTTGACTTCTAAAATTAAGAATCTTGAAAGAATCCCATTAGCAATAATAATGACTTCGAAAAATTTTCCACAAGTAGTCTAAAATTAAGAATATCGGAAATTCCAATCAATCAACCAATCAAAACACAAACATCGACGGCAAAATTACAAAAGAAAAAAAAAATGAAATAAATCCGTGGAATTTTACCTCAGAGATCTATCTTTAATCTTGAAAATTTTAACTCTGTAATTAATCTGATGGCTGGAGAACTGATGATTGATTCCAATAAAAGAAACTTGCTCTGTTTATTTGGTGTTTAATTCTTTTTGTGGAGTTTCGAAAATTTTTTGATCGGTGAAGAACTGTATAAGTAGTCCATGATCATGATGACGATGATAATCACCAAAAGATTTGCTCTGGTTTTTTTTTTCCGGGAAGTTCTCAACGTTCACTTCCTATACTTTGACTCTCTCTATCTCAACGTTCACTTATTTCAAGTATTTCACACTCCTTCAAGTCAATATGGCGGAGGATACAATGCTTCCAAGTATGATGAGTGCATTACTCCCATCGTTAAGTAAAAATAACATAAAAATAAAGTTCATATACTATATTATAATTTGATAATTTATTAATTTAAAATTTTTAGTTTGATTGGATTTTTTTGTATATGATCAAACTCTTTAGATTCTTTATCTTAGTTAGTTCTTATGGTATTATATTTTTAAAGTAGTGGTACTAGAATCGATAGTTTGGCTGAAAAATTAATGCACGTAATAACTTTCGCTACTGATATATGAGCGGTTAAAAATAGTGTGACTAACATGAGCTTTCACAGAATGAACGACAATTTAGAGCAAGTCAGTTCTAATGACTAATTTTCTATCGTGCAGAATTGGTGCGCATATATAGTGCATATTGTATGTTATAATTCTAATTGATAGTACGATGAACATGTTAAAACAATATGACTAGCTAGTTTTCGCAATGAGCAAGGATTTACAGTAAGATATTATCTAAAGGTTAGCTCTTTGCATGAAGTAGCAGTACTTTGAGCAAATATTGGTTCAAATTCTCAACGATCCACATAGTTGATGCATGATAGGATGTTGGGTGATAAAAAATATGAGTGACTCATTTTTTAGAAAAAATTGTTAAGTACAAATGTGAATGAATTAGTCCAATATCGAATAGAAATAAGATAAAAGAATTAATAGAGTGCTCCGTAATTTATTGCTTCAATCTTTTGAATTTAATTGAACTTCTAATTTATAAACTGGGTTCTTCAAATTTCTTGTATTATTTAGTTTATAAAAGTTGATTTCAATGTTAATAAAAATTTAATACACCATCTATCCTACACTTAGCAGATAACAAACCAGCTATAATCCAAGTACAACTTTCACCTACAGATAGCCCCCAAACTTAAAATCTAGTATATAATAATAAGAACCAACAAAATTAAAGGTACAGAAATTTAACTCATTGCAAATTGCTGCATAATATGCTTAATATAAAAACATATTGTCAAATAAACCAAAATATCAATAGCAAACAACTAAAAAACTGAAATCAACTCCTGGGCATCATAGCACAGGCGGTGTGCATAAACGTTTCTCGCAAACCACAGCTGAAGCTTCGGTAAAGAGATTTACAGGCTTACACATTGATTCAAATACCGTATAAAAATACATGAGCATGAATTTTTTCGTAGAGGAATACGCCATCGTTTACAAGTTAACGATTACCTTCAAATTCCTCCAAACAAAGTAGCCCAAGTAAAGATTTGTACAAGAGGAGATAACAACAGGACATGTACTCCGTTTAACAGAAACATGACTCGAAAACTATTTTTACAAGAATGGTTCCGCTCTCAAACTCTCTCTGCTCGCTCTGAAAGCTGGAGAAAATGCCCTCTCAAGAACGTATGTCCATGTCAAGAACTCTTCCCGTGTGCTGTATTTGCTACAGTCGACAATCTCAACCTGTATAATAAAATCATCACATAGCCGCTTGAACCAACATGGTAAACCGATTAAATAGTTACACAACAGAAACAGTATGGATACGTCAAACTGCAATTCAGATTGTTGCACAAGAAATGAATACGTTGACAAACACAAATGCACTAAGTCGCAGTCACATAAAAGATAACCTGATCATTGGCTTGCGCTGAACTTGAGATGCAGGCTGAGGTATACCACTGGAAGGAGCAGACAGTTCAGCAGTCTTTAACACGAAACAAAGTAAGGCCAGTTAGTCTTATAGCTCAATCAAGTGCAAAAGCAATGGATAATTTGGCAGACACCACTTAGCGAAATAAATTAGAAACGTAGAGATATAAGACTATGATATGCTCCTTGGAATATGAATCCTTTCCTGCAGCTGTCACATATAACCTAAATAACAATTATACATAGCTATCTAGACAGCAGTTCGATGTGAATGGAAAAATTGACAATTGAACACAGATTGATATGATAGTACCACACTCAGAATATATAGCATGCAAATGATCATTAAAGGAAGCCAAAAGACAAGAAGCAAAGACCTCAAGCTCTTCCAGCCCATTCTGTGTGAAGCTGCTGCCAAGTGAACTTTTCACCTGCACAACAGAGTCTACAGCAACAGAAGTTCCTCCATTTAGAGTCATATTCTTTCCATCGGAAGTTCCAACTTCTAAAACATCCTTTGAAGCAAAGCTTCCATCAAAGAGGTTGATTTCTTTCACAAGAGTAGCACTTTCTACATTGTTAGTAGCGTACATAGTCAAGTTTGCAGCAGACACGCCATTAACAGTCTGCCCCACAATTTTCATCTGCTCCTGCAATTCATTGTCATCTAGCTCATCAAGTTCCTCAGGTACAACAGCTATATTAGTAGGTGAACCACTCGTTATTTTTTTGATTGCCAAAGCTTCAGCCTCTTTGGAATCAACACTAGTAGTACTATCGAGAATATTTTCTGATGGGTTGCCTGCAAATTCACTTCCTTCTCCAATTGAGGTTTCTGCAGCCAAACACTTTGCATTAGTCGGGTTTCCGTCTGTAGCATCTTCAGCCTGCTTCGTCATTACAGATCCAAGAGATTTATCTAAATTCTCCTGAGAACTTGCAGCCAAATGCTTTGCACTAGTCGGGTTTTCATCTGTAGCATCTTCAGCCTGCTTCCTCTTTCCAGATCCAGGAGATCTATCTAGATTCTCCTGAGAACTAAGAGCCATTGGAGGAGTAGACCTTCCTTTCTGAGCTCCTTGATTAGACAGGTGCTTTGTATTACCAAAATCATCCACTGTGCCTACCAAGTTATCACCATTTCCTGTAACACCATCAAAGCTGGAAGTTGCATGCACAGGTGCAGAGGATTTGGTTTTATGAGCAGTACGACCATCCCCGTTAACTGCTTTGAGAGGGCGAGATGGGCGAACTCCACCAGGAAAAACAAATGAGGGAACATTTCTACGTTTAATATGTGAAACTTGAATCTCCATCCCAGGCTTCCAAAGTGTGTACATGTTAACTGACGTCTTGAATTCTTCAACAGTTATCCTTATATCAAATTGTGCGCCTTCAGGAGAAGGCACATCTTGATTCCTCTGAAGACCCATGAAAAAGCAGCAGTGAAATGGCCTTGACTTGTCTGAGAAGTCACTGGGGTGTGGATGACATTGAAGCATGCCAAATGTGTGTCTCTCAATCTAGATTTGAACATCATATAATGAGCAAAAGCAGTCGATCAGATTTCAAATGCCAGATATGAACAATACCTGCTTACCTTCTGAGTAAGGGTCCGGAGCCGAGATTCGACCCAGCCTTTCCACTTCCTCAGGTCATCCTCATTTTCTGCGGTGATATCTATCTCCAGGTAGTGCTTATAAGATTCAAAGAAAGGAAAGGGCTCACAAAGTGAACTCCAATCAGATTTGTTTGTCTCCATCGCCTGCAGATAGAGACTACACTTTATCAACTTCTGGTAAAGCTTATACTACAATGCATCTATCATAGAACTTCCCAATTGGATGGATTTGATGCTACTGACTACAGTTCCAGTTAAGATGTAGGGTAGGATTAAACTTCTAGCTGCATAAATGTGAAGGCCTAGTCCTCTTCTAAGCTATGTGAAATTGGCAATAACATTAATTAACAGAATAAAAAAAGAGCATCAAACAAATCATATTCAGTGCTCTATAAAGCCATCATAACTTTGTCTACAGCAATACTCAGCTTCAAACTAATAGAGCATCAGAATTACAATGAGGTCAAGTCTTTGGGACTATGAGAAGGCACTTTTAAAAACTTTACCTACAGGAAAACCAGTACAAAGACAACGGCAACATCAACCCTAACAACAACCGCAACAACAATGAGTATAAAAGAATAAATATCCAATATCCTAATAGTAAATACAAAGGGAATTAATAATTAATTAACTAAATTACCTCACAAATTTCATTTCCACGTCGAAATTCTTCCGTCATTATACGCAATGTGCTTATTGAAACATTGTAGCTAGAGTTCATGCAAGGATAGGCAGGAGTAATAATCGGCATTTGATGAAGCCTATCTTTAAAGTTTCTCCTAGGGTCCCAGATAGGAAGACCAAGAGAGCCCTCTTCAATATCACATAACATTACAGGATTTGGCCAGCGCCACTGTGTGTACACTCTAAAGAAGCGAGATACCAGCATGCTAGGAAGTGCATTAGGGTATAGTTGACATATACGAGCAACAAGTAATGCCCAGTTTATACCACCAAGAAACCCTGCAACCTGGATAAGACAAGATAACAAGTGAGCAGACCAACCAAATATAGACATATAGAAATAATAGAATTAGTGACCCGACATTGGAGTAAACACCACGTTTTTTGGCCCAAAACCTCATGCATCTCAAGGTTGTCCGAAAGTTCTGCAAGAAAACACATGACAGATACTCTATTTTCATAGGCATAAGGCATGCTGAACAAAAAGTTTCAGCTCAACAAAGGAAACCTGAATGTTTGGCACCAAGCGTAAAATCTGATCAGTAACCCTACATCCGTTCAGACTACGAACAGTCTGTTCATCAGCATTTTGCAGTACAGAGTCCAGGGAGATATCTAGATCCTAATAGTCAACATAGAAACATTATCATCAAGCAAATTGCAAATAGTTAGAATAAGCATTTACCCACACAGGATGAAGAAACTTCAAATTTAAACACCACCAAGGAAGTCAAAGAGGTCAGTCTGTGAACTTGCATACTGTTCAAAATAGAAGAGCTTACCTCAGGGATCACCCAAAGTGCCAACTTAGCATATAGAAGATCAATGGAGACTCCATTGAATTTAAACTTCATTAGTGGCACATGAGCATCAGGTACAGGATGCAGTTCTGTCACCTCGGGCATCTCTACAAGCATATTATGAAGTTCTGTGAAGAAATCTTCCTGTATTGCATTTATATAAAAGATCCAAGTATCAGAAACTCATGAGCCCAGTTATTACCTTATATTTGCAATTATGAAATCAGATTACATTAACCCTTACTTCTCTAGTTGCATGTCTAGGCCCGACACATAATGTGTCAATATCAGCACCAGGTCCATGAACCTAAATAATATAACATTGTGTAAAACAAAAACTGTCAGTGGCAGGTCAAGCAGAAGTACCGCATAGATAATGTTCTCATGCTCCAGTTTTACTAGGCCTGGTAAACAATCAGATTATCTCAATCGATGATATAGAAGAGTTACCAATATGCTAAGCAGTATAAGGGCGTGTTTTTAATTACATGAAAGGGAATTTCATGAAGTTTCGCAAAAGTGAAATTTGGTGAGAACTAGAGTAGGTGGAAGTAGATTTCGGAGAGGTAATTCAAACATGTGAAGTGAAGCTTGGAGTTAAATTTTGATGAAAGTGGAGCATGGTATGAAAGTGGAAGTGAAGTTCCGAGTGATAATTGAAACACATGAAGTTGCAGAACTCAAAATCTGGAGGGAGGAAGTAGAGTTCTTCGCAATTAAAACATGCTCTAAGAGAAACACGAGTATTTAAAGAGAAATTAAAGTGATTTAAGAGACAAAGACCAAATGCGCATCTCCAATCTGGCATTAATTTTCACCTGTTAACAACCAAAAGCAACTGTCTTGAAGTTGAAGTCAATGTACTGTAATATCAATCAATTTTCTCTTAGACATACTTCCGACCCTATCTGAACTTTAAATATCTCCAGCATCTCTTAGTTTATAATCTTATGCAGTTTTCCAGACCCAAGATAAAGGTGGAAACATTTCACAATAAGAAAATTAATCAGCTTCTTATTTTATAGAATGTGAAATAACATGTTAGTTGCATACATGGTTATCAACTCCTGAACCATCTTACACCAAAGGGCATGTTTGTAATGTCAGACTAAAAAGAATGATACAAGACAACAATACATGATAACTTCAATAGTTGTAGTAATAGCTGGAGTACTAAATGAAACACTTATTTTACATTTCCCTAAAATCTAAAAACCTATTCATACAGTAAGAATTTATTCCCGTACCCCAAGGCGGTAGGAACCAAAAGTGAAGATCTTAGCATTAGCTTCGTGGCAGAACTGCTCATTAAATCCTTTAGCTCTGCTAACCTTTTTCACCCACATCTTCACAATCTGTAGCAGTTTTAGGATTCCTTAAGTACAAATACAGCACATTTATCCATCAACCAAATTATAAACTGCAAACATAATGATTAAATTACTATCGAAATTAACCTGATCAAGCCTTCCAAGAACCTCTTCCCTTGAAGCAGCTTCTTCCCGGCTCTCATACAATCCAGCATCTTCAAGAAACTAATAAAAGAAGATACCAAACTCCAATACTTCATCCACAAGACGTCAAAGGCATCAACATAGTAACATAATCGAAAAAACAGTAATCAAAATACAACCTTTTCAAGTTCTTTTGTTCTCAAGATATCAGCATCAGTTGGTCCACCCCGAGATATTGGTTCTGTGACTCCAAGGTAGTTCCTTTTACCAGCAGAAGCAACAGCTCCAGAACTACCCATCAATTTAAAACTCAATCTTCTACAAAAATTTTTTTCCCCTGGGCAGTTCTTTTTCTCAGATTCACTGATTATATCATCAAATTATGCCCAGTTATAATCAATCATATTATTCTCAAATTTCCAACGACAAACAAATGTGAAATTTCGCAACATAAAAATTAGAGAGGGTGAAGAAAATAACAGGAAAAAAAAAAAAAATACAATCTTTCTCTTTCTTTTTTTCCTTTCTTTCTTTTCTTTACAACAATCAACCGAAATATTTCACCTTTTTTCTTCAAGAATCAGTACAAAACCCTAATTCAATCGATCCAACTACTCTATAACATATAACAAACCAAATAAAGAAAAAAAAATTCAAGAAACAAACAATCTTCGATTGTAGCGAACGGTTTCCAGACTCCCGAATCAATTCGATTGCTTCAGATCGATTTCGTTGCTTCGTCCTTGATTAGCGACTGATGAATTCTTGAACTTCGATTCAGGGCTTCCGATTACAAAGAAAATCAATCATGTTTGGGGATGTGTTTGTTAACTTTCTTAAATAAAATCGCGCAGAGATAAAAGTAAAGAAAGAAACAAAGAAAAATTTTCTCCAAGAAATAAAAACAAAGCCAAAATCTTCACTTAATATCATCAATTCTTTTGCGAACCATCCTACTAGGAATATTTTTTGCAAACATAGCCCCTCACAAATTATTATAGCATGTTATTATGCACTAGTTCTTTGATTGAGCCGTTAAAAATCAGAAACAAATTTAAAATATCTTTTTTTTTAAGCTTCTGAAAAATCTATAGAATAGAACCTTCTCCAAGCAATAGAAGAACCAAAATTTTCCTACAGAAATCATAATAGGAAACAAATTACAAAAAGCACGTGACAATTCAGGTAGCTGATTATATTCATAAATAAAACACAAAGTTGTGATCTCTCTTGATCACAGTTGGATAGAAACCAACGGAGTACCCGCCGTCGACGAACTCTTTCAAGCCAGCCGTTAATACCCCTGTTTTGTGAAGAAGGTGTGCCATATTGAATTCTCAGGTTTAAATTTCTCTCTTTTCCTTTTCTTTTTTCAAAATTTTTACTTTTGGTTTCTTGAAGAAGTTTGAATCTAGTAGACCACATGAAGAGTTTCTTGTTCAGAAGATCGATGTCGAAATCCATGACAAGAACAACGACGTAACGGTCGTTCACAGTTCCGGCGATCCGTCTGCCATCAAAGAAGCAAAATTTACAACAGTACAAGAGCTCCGATGAACCTTGCCGGAGTGACAGCTACCGATATGTCGTCAAGACTGAACAACATATGCAAGATTCTCGGTTTAAGATCAAAATATGCAAGCAATGGCAGAAATTCATCAACGATCCCTGCTTCTTCATTGCGTATTTGTCTTGACTGCAAAAGTACTCCAGTCGTATAGAGTGTTGCAGGTGTACGCATCTACGCACCCGCCGGCAAAAGTTACCTCAAAACTTTGATGAAAATTCAAGCACAAACATCGTCGGAGCTTTACCATAAACTTCATTCGTGACAGGATATCATCGTGGTGGAGGCTTCCGTCTCTTGAACGAGTGTTGTCCGCTTCGTGAGCACAGGATTGTTTTGATACACACCTTGGCTACGTCTGCGTGGAGGACACATTTGGAGTTCCTTGAAGTAGAAAAACATCGGTCAGTGATCTACTGGAAACGGAGCTTTATGTTGGCTTATCTTATGATTAGAGTTGTATTACCTCCACGGGTTTGCAGGAGGACAAATTGTACCGAATTCTGATCATCTCTTCGAACGACGGTTGGGTTATGGAGAGTCTTCGCCTGGAAAAGATCCATTGCTGCTGTAATGTGAACGCATTTTCAAAACTAGTTTAAGAAAGGAGGAAGCCTATTCCATGTATAAATAAGTTCCAAACCAGCAACCTGACAATGTGCTCCTTTGCCTCAGTTCCAAAGACTGCCATTACTTGCTAACCAGAAAATCTTGAAAGAGTTTATAGATGACTAATCTACAGATGTTCTTATAATCCCCTAGTATGATGAAGAGGTTGACGAAGCAATAAATCATCCAGAAAAAAAATACTTTTTTTTTCAAGAATCTTTTTGTTATAATGCAAAATTTTGGAATTGTTAAAACAGAGTTTAAACCATGTATCTAACTCAGTACACTGTAATAACAAAATCGATTACTAACCTTTTTAAAGAAGGCGTTGCGGGTGATGTGTGAAGTTTCTAGTTTGTTTAAACTATATACATAAACAGCTTTATCGAGGTGACAAACACGGAAACCGTCATTCAGAGCAAACTGTTGCTCCCTTCACCAGTGCTCTGCAACTCCATCAGGGAACAAATACTGCTGCCACAAGAAACGGTTGTACAAAAACTCAGCTGCGGACTACCTGCATCACCATTTCCTGGATTCATACGGACAGATTCAGAAGCAAACAGCAAAGGGCTAGTTGGTGTGTGAGGACTTGTCTGAGTGACAGCAGCGAAGCTATGCTGGTGAGGCCAGCACTGCTGCAACCCCCATGGATGAAGGAATTGGTTTTGCATGGGTACGGAGTTCAGATAGGACAAGTTCAGAGGAGAGATATTTGGGAGCATCACTACCTTTCTCTGTCCTTTGTCAGTAACGCTTAGCATATCCCCAAGATTAGCCAAGCTGGGATGTGAGTTTGGATATTGATGCAGTTGCTGTTGATGTAGTTGCTGAGCATGGAGATAGTCCAAGTAGCTTAGGCTATGAAAACTTCCTCCGTCGATCTGTACATTATTCCCATTATATTGCACTGGTCTCTGGTTACTGAGGCAGGGAGCAAATTCTTGTAATTGAGGCCTTGAGAAGGTTGAAGTCGAACGAGGAAGTGGTGATAATCTAGATGGAACCGCACCAATACTTGATCGTGATATGTCCTCTCCAATAAAATCTCTCGTCCTCGATGACTGATATAAATTGGGAGTTATGCCTGGGAGGTTGACATACACCGGATAATTTGAATGTACCAAGTTGTTCGAAAATGAAACACAACTGCTGTCCGGATCATCATGGCAGCGATCCTCAATAAGTGTATAACCATCACGCTCCATCTAAACAAGGAAGCAAAAGTCAAATTAACATTCTAAGCAAGACCTGTCTGGAAACAGTATGCATGATCTTATGTGTAAATCAGTAAGCTGAACAAGAGCTCAGTACCGATTTGATGTGGCTATGCAAGGTGTATCATGATAAATTTGATTAGTAGAAATTACTGCTACCTTGTCTGCATGGATTTATAAGCATTTGATAATGAAAGATAGTTACCCTCGCAATGATTATGAGGACGGTGATGTGAATGGTTTGGGATGATTTGGCATAACATAAATGGTAGTCCACATATACACAAACTTATCAACAATGGTGCAGACATGGTTAGTGCATCTTACCAGTGCAACAAATTGAGCAGTAAACAAGTCCAAGTGCTGAAAACAAATTTCCATGGTTAGTTCAGCAAATGAATGATATGGCAAGCCATTGCATTGAGTAAATTTGACTCACATGGTTTGGGAGAACTGCAAGATGGACAGAATGCTCTTCACCACCAAATACAAGTTCTGCTTTAACATTGTGGTTGTTAAGCTGCTTAGATCCTAAAAGCAGTAACCTAACATGATCCTTAACTGCATATGGGTTAAGATCAACTGCAGAGGGGTTACGATTCCTTGTAGTGTATACTAGTCATAATCATCAATGACGATCATGATAGTAGAGAAGAAAAAGAAAAACTTACCTATAGAACTGTACGTGCGTATAAAAGTCAATGTTCTGCATTTGCAGGCATTCCTGCTTCCATCAATGATACGCTTTGAGATACAAACTTTGCCCGTTGGATAAGTAATTCCATCCATATGCAACATATGATCTGCCGGAGAAGGGTAAGATGACAATGACTTTCCTTCCACATAGTTGCCCTTTTCTGCTAAGGTGCTTAAGCGCTTGTCAGGCTTTAGACATGTCTTCTTGGGGGCATACCTAAAAAAAAGGGAAGAAACACTTTGCATCTATAAATGCTTAAATAAAAGCAATCACAAGCATAAGAGCATAAGAAATACCATTTAAACCACCGCAAGTACTACCAAGCTACCCCAAGTCTGCTTAAAATCAAACCACCGTAAGTGATACATACCTCTCAACCACTACCATAATCTTTGAGAATCTTTCTATTGTTTCGACTATAGAGTCAGTGCTCTCTGTTTCTGTGGTTGTCTGCACCAGCAGGAATCCAACCGAGGTATTTTTATAATTACACGCATTGTCAATGTCAATAAATGTGGGTGTGAGGTTGGTTTCAATTGTAGTCGGTAACTGAAACTCACTAGGAGTTTTGGACTTCTTCCTTGATAATGGGAAAGGAATGAAAGAGGTGAAATTCGCAGGCAAATCAGGAAGGAATTGAGCTTTATCTCTGCAACAACCTGAAGCTGGAAAACTAGAATGAGAACTGTAAGATGTTCCAGAAAGGATGTTTCCTGTTTCAGAAGAAACTGCACAGGCTGAAGCCTCCAAAGAAATCTGCAACGCCATTGAATTTGAGATCCCCTTAGGCAATTTCCATTTCTGAGGAGAAGCGCTTGTCCTGGGGCTCTTCATGGGCGACGTTGCAGCGTTATCTTTTGGTGAATGGGAAGAATCTATCAATTGCAGGTGTCTTTTACTGCCTGCTTTAATCTTCTCAGACTCTGCCAAGGGCAAATGACGTGTTTCAGCTAGCTCATATGTTTTATTTTCTGCAGAATTATGGACAGTATCAGTCCACTTCTTAGCCTCCAGTGAGGAACGATCGCCATCTATTTGTACAGGCTTGTTTGGTTTTGAATGGAAATCGTCAACACAGCTCAAATCTTGGGTACTCCGATCACTCCGCTTCACATTCAACTGTAGAGTTTTTCTGCGCCTGTCCAGTTCAAGCACAAAATCTTCTTTAGTCTTTAAGTTTTTTTGCGAGCATTTTTAAGGCAAGTAGAGTTTTGTTTGGACCTTTTTGCAGTAGCTTTGCTTGTGGGTTGAGCCCCACCACTGTTTCTCTTACTAAGACGTGAAGTTGCATGGTGGCCCACCAAAGCTGACTTAGCAGAGTTTTGGTATTTATAATCAGGATTTAGGGCAGCTTTGGAGACATTAGTAACAAATGACCAACCGACTGCTGAAGTGCAATGTTGGTGAAATGCTGAGGGTGAAGCTTGCTTCAACTGATGGCTTTCCAAGTACTTGTCCTGAGAATATGGTATTGTTGTACATATGGTATGTGAAGAAGAGGTCAAAGCAGCTGGTCCATCTCGAGATGCTGGACGTATGTCTTGTCTTATAGTGCTCCTAAGAGTATAATTTTCGTGGCAGTCAAAAGGATGATTCTCGTCTTTCATTGTAACATTCTGTTTTGATGATAGCCATCGGCTTACTCCTAAATCAATCTAAAATACAATGAGACTAAGTGTCTACAGGAAGCAAAAGTAATGTCTTTTGCAACTAAAATATGGATGTGAACCTGTTTTACTGTTGGTGCTCCATAAACTCTGTCTAGTGGAGTTGGAGCTAAACGAAGAACTGGTTGCAAAGACTTAATGACACGAGACTCAAATTCCTGTATCAGATAATTCAGAATGAAACATCAAAGAACTAGAAGAGGTGCCTCCAAATGTTAAAACATACTGACCAGTCGATCACGGTAACTCCAAGTGTCGTCGGAGATTGATAGCATGTCTTTGACAACATTCTCGGTGTTGATTCTTAAATGTATTTTCTGAACCTTTGGGAAATCATTTTCAAATGATGCATCACCTCCAAAGCTGGACATACATGAGCGGTAGTCCCAAACCTGCTTATAGGAAAAAGATTCTAAGAAAAGCCACAGTGGAAGCACAAGGAGAAGCAAGCTCAAGCAACAAAAGGTTAAAATCTCCGTGCATGAAGCTAGTTAGGGTAGTACCATTGGTCAAGACCGAGTTACCATGATGGCAGGACTTACAAAAGGACCTTTGAGAAAATACTTGAACTATATATCATAAATTTAAAAGAGCATGTCTGTGGAAAAGTTATACATGTGATCTGTGCAGGGATTCCATGAAAATAGTCCAACAGCACCAATTACCAAAATGTGCATGGATCTGGATTATGTTGAAACAATGACATATAAATGGATCTGGATTGTGTCTCCTACTATGCTAGGGGACAGGCTTTCAAGACTATTATTTTTAAGAACAACTTTTCACCTAAAATACAGCACTAAGAGTTAAGATCTTGGAAGTGGTGCTTTGTGATTGCAGTTGGCATTTGGTATGAACCTTTGGCCAGCCAATGTCTCTTAAAATAGAAGCTGTAAAATTTACCTCACAGAATAGTGTTCCATTGAAATACTTGCAATAGTCATCATCCAGAATATCTCCAGGCAGCTGACCACACTCAATTGCCTAAGTGATTGAAGACACATATAGAACTGGATAGTTCAGCAGATGACCATTCAAACATATGATATCAATTTTATACAGATAATTATTAAGGGGAGAAAAAAGAGAATAAAGATGATAAATAGGCACAGTAAGATCTGCTAAGATTCATGCTGATACTTTTATGAAAGGAACAAAAACAACAGCTTTTCTGATGCAAACTAACTGAAACAAAGTAACTTTCCAGTCAAATGTAAGATATTCATGTTCTGAACGTCTAACTTCTGTTGATGACATGTATTTTGGGTGACTGGACTAAACATAGTAGTAAGAGCCAATTTATGGCAAAATGGATCATGAGAGAAACAGTTTTTTCATGCATATAAATCTACACGGTCAAAGTTTTTTATAAACAATTATGAAAAACTAGAATTTAAAAATAAAACAATAAAAAATAAAAAGAACCAGACAAAACAACATATCTGTGAAACAGCAGAATAAAATGTAACATCAAGGTGATACCTGGCTAAATCAAACAAAAAACAAAAAGACAAATAAAATTCTGTAGTCACAATAATTGCACTTACAGAAAAAAATTCCATAGATGCTCTATCGTAAGGGTGCAATGACTTAGGGACATCTTCAAGCAAAGGCAAAAGAAAGCCCTATGAAAAGGATAATGTTAAGAACATCGGAGGGAGAACTGCTTTGAAAAGTTCCTCCAGAAATGCAGTAAAACATACCTTGTTAGCTTTCCCTATACAAAATCCATCAGGATATAAGTTAATGGAGAACGATGTCTCGGTCTCTGCAATTACAGTAACACGATAAGCAATTAGAAGTGTTAAACCACTGTAAAAGCATGACAACAATGCCCATCTTGAGTATCACCTTGTATATTCCCCACAAAATTTTCTGAGTGGGTGGACAAGTCAGTAATAGGGGCTCCCATTGCCAAGATATCAACCTGCACTTGCAGCAGATGGAATTAAGAGGAATTATTCAATGCATCAGGGCATTTTCTCTAATTTCATCTCAACTTCTTATTTCTCTTAATATAGACATATTTTCAGCAAGCTAATCTTAAACCTAGAAGATTTATGGAAGAATCAAAACAAGTCCCATATGCAGGTCATATACTATTAATGGGAGAACAGGTCGTCAAACATACTACAGTCAAAATAAGTGAAAAAGGACTAGCCTTTGTAACAAAACTTGCTGTTCGGAATGGCTAGCAATTTGTGAATCAAATGACTTTTTATATAAAAGAACATGAGCAGAATCAGTAAAAAAACTATTCCACAAGCTTTCTCAGAATTAGAGCAGCAAATTTTACAGTAAAAACAACTGCATGATATTGTTAATGTTTGTTGGCTTGTTTTTCTCTTATTTAGAAAAACCTAGAACAAAAAGAAAGTGAAATAGAAATCAGACATTTACTTCAGTTGAGATGAAGGGTGGGTGACCTATATTTAAAGCATTCTATGAGAAACTTTTGATCCCATAGCCAAAACTATATCAATAATGCAAATGACTCTCTCAGGGCAGATTTTGTTAGGCTCTGAATCTTAAAGTCATTAAGCTAGAAGTATCAATGTAATTAAAGTAATAATGTTCCTGTAATATCCCCTAAATTTGCTAAGCAGCTGTACTAGGTATATATATTAATCAAAAGAAAGCTTAGAAATAAGAAAAGAAAGAAAAAAACATAAAAGACACTAATCCTTGTTTCAGTTTACTTATAAAAATATTTATAAAGAAAATCAACAATGCCAGTCACCTATTTTCTACTATGTCAAGCAAAAAGGGGAATGCCTGTTCAAAATTTCCCGTTTATCGTCAATATTTAGGCCTAGATACCTTGCCAGCTACAAAGTAAGCTCTAAATCAGGTATGGCCATGGAGGATTTGCGACTCCATTTGCTTCGCTCAGTGCTAACTTGAGTAAAATAAGAGATTAAAACAAACCAAAACCTGTAGTACCACTTTGCTGGATAAAAAAGTGTTTTCATGAAACTTACTAGTATTTGACCTCGCATAGTTCACAAAATTCCCTGTATGCACACTCTCTATAGAAGAAAATATTTTATAACGACAATGCCAAAGCTTAACATAAGTTTCTGAAGGAGCCTAGTAATACAGAAGCATGGAGAGGAAAAATCGAATAAATATAGAAATAACAATTAAAAAGCAAAATGCAAACCCGAACAACAAGATTAACTATATACATTATCCAAAATTTCGTTCGGAAAATAACAAGCATCAAAATAACCTCAAACTTATCTATTAAGAAACATAATATAGACCATTTTAAAAACAATTGGAAAAAAATACAAAATGGAATGAAATTGTAAGAGGGGGAAATTCCCCAAAATAAAGACTACCCAAAAAAGATTAAAAGAAATGGAGTAAATAGACCAAAAAATAAAGCAAGCTTACAAATTTACTATTTCCCGCGCTAGAGAATAGAGTTGCCAAACTTGCTCCCGTTCTAACAACAACGTTAAATAACAACAGTTTCTCACTGTTGCTAAAACAAAACAAACCGAAAATATCGAAGAACAGCGTACACAAAGCATTGAATGACAAGAACATTACAATAATAAATAGCGAGAGGAAGCTAACATTGTTTTTGTTTTTATCGGGCTCCGGCGGGAGAGGTGGAGCACGGTAGCGTTTCTTAGTCCTACCAACTTTGAACGACAACCCCATCACTCGATCAATAGCTCGATCAATGGAGCTCCACGTTGCGATTTTAGAAATCACACTTTCGCCAGTTATATCTGCATACACAGAGTATAGCAGAGCTGAGAACGGGACTAGGAGGCGGTGGTCGTGGTGGAGGTGCCGTGGTGGCGGTGGATTTTGGTTCCTACATGTTTTTGATTTGCCTCGATTCAAACGAAATAGAACGGAAAATATTTGCAAATCATGCACATTATAATCTGTGCCAGCAGAATAGGCGAGTAGGGAGTTAATTAAATATTCATACGACGGATTTGGCAGAAATAAACGCTCAAGGTCCGATATCGCAAAACTAAAATTCGGAGTTTTAGCATAGTAATTTACTTATAACATTAATGTTAAAAGCAATAATGAAAATTAATTAGCCCATCTTACAAAACCTTTTTGCCATTTTACATTACATATTAGTTCCACTAACAGTATTGTTGCAATTATAGAGCCCTATAAATCAAAAAGTGTATAAAAAAGCTAGTGGTCCTATTGAAGAAACGTATTTCCCAGGATTTGTATATTCGTGCCTCTAATACCATTATTGTAATTTAGAGCCCCTGAATGCAAAAAGTAACAATAGAAAGCTAGCGGTTTGATTTCGCGAAATGACTTACGTAAATGCGCATGGCTAATAATCTCGACTACAATTTTTAATACCAAGTTACGTAAGTATTAGCATTGGTCATCAGTGCTTTGATTTTTTAATTTTGCATTTAATCCCTAATAAAATTTCTATAGTATTTTAAAATTTTTAATTTAGAAACTACAAACAATTATACATTATATATATATATATATATAGAAATAAGGGCACTATTTTCTATATAAAATTTTAAATTTAATTTTTATCGTTAGATATGAAAATTTATTAGTTAAAAATATATTGACAAAATTTAATTCAATCGAAATACGAATTAACTTCTATCCGACTCTTAATTAAATGATATAATTAATACAATTTTGTAAAGATATTTTTTTCCGTTCTATATCACTTCAATCAAGAGATTTGATGAAAATCGGTTCATGACTCACTTGAGCTAAATTTTTGTCACCATATTTATAACTCATAATTTTTCATATCCAACGATAAATATTAAAAATTTTTTACACATCTTTTTAGAAAAGAATGCCTTTAAAAGTGAGGTATCTCTATCCCCATCATATATATATAATTCTTTTAAGTAAAAAAGAAGCTTTTTTTTAAAAAGTCTCAAAATAAGTTTTTATGAAAAACTATTTATTTTAAACACTCTAAGACAACTCTATAAACATACAAACTACAACCATAAAAATACAAATATTGTTTTCATATAGCAAAACAAGGTACCAAGATATACAAACTAAGAGCACATCTCAATTTCCCTGAATTTCAACTTTTTACTCCATTTTTAAGTTTGAATTATTTCACATATTTTTAGCTATTATTGTGAAATTTTATTTTCACTTTACAAACCAAACTCTATTTTTAGTTACTAAATTTTGAATAAAATTTTATTTTATATATTTTAATTATTATTTTAAATTTTATTTTTATCGAATTTTACTTCTCACGAATTAGTTTAAAGGAACTTACTTCTAACCAACTGAAAGACGCCCCTAAAGTCAATAAAAATTAGAGGGTACTATTTGCTAAAACAGTAATAGCCTGCTTTTATTTAGAGTGCATTTTTTTGCGCACCAAAGTTATTTTTTTATTAATAAATCATTTTTAATTTATTTCTTATTTAAAATAATAATAAACAATTATTTCAACTTATTTTTTAATATAAAAAGAATATATTATTTTTAACAATATTTTTTTTTTTACCAACTCAATTCTAAGAATTATTTCTAAAAAACTCACTTTTAAAATTAAAAGAACGCACCATACAAATTCATTTGAATTTATGGAACGCAATAATTGGATAATAGATAATGTTATATTAAAGGTCTTCTTTGCAAATTATTGAAGTTAACAGTGCCTTATTGGGCTCTTAAAAACGTTAACCCATATAAATTCAATGGGTTTGTTAGTCGTTCTATTACGCCCAATTGTTTTGAGTTTGTGTTGGGTCTAATTATTTTAAATAATATTTCGTCAATAAATTATTTTTTATCTAATAATTTTTATTTATAGTTCATTTCAAATTTATTATTTATAAAGTAATTTTTATGAAAACAACTATTTTTAATGTCTATCAGCGTATTTGTTGGAATAGCATGTTTTCTAGAATAAATTAAAAAATTCTTCATAAATTTAAGATGATGAAACTTATATATAAGGTTTAAGGTATCGTCTCGCATTACTTATTTTTTCTTTTCGTTATAATTTTTATTTCATATTTTTAGTAAATTTTTTAAAACATTCTATGAAATTATTTTAAAATTTAGAAAATAAACAAATTTATTTAATAATTTTTTGTAATATTTATATTATAAATACTATAAATATTTATTTTATTTATTTAAAAAAATTATTTTAAAGAATTTATATTTTAGAAATATTTTCAGATATACTATAAACAAATAAAAATAAAAAGAGAGAGGTTGGTGTGAGGAAAAGAAATGAAATTGAATATTTCCCACATCGATTGTTAAGATCCTATGTAACGCCCATACTGTAAGTGGGCCACACTTATTAAAACAAATTTTATTCTTATGTTTTTTTTTTTTCTTCTTCTAATCATTTCAACTTTTCTTCCTCCCGACGCGGTGCAGCAAACTCTTCCTCCCCCACCGAGCCTCTCTTCATCCGAATCAAATCTTCCTCTCCGGCAGCAAAAGCATCTCCTTCATCTGCAAATTTTTAGTCTTTTTCTTCCTTTTCTCTCGCCGTTGCATTTTCTTCATCTTTCACCGTGCGGGTAAAATTTAGGATTTTCGCCGGACTTCCGGCAGCAGTAAGCGACTAAAACACATCTCCTTACCTCAATAATGCTTTCTCTTGTTAGTTGAGACGAATTTTTGCTTGTATTGAGAATTTCAATGCCGAGCCGATGAAATCATTTTCCAATGATTTATGACCGTCGACTTGCAATAATATTTTGGGGTATTTTTCTTAATTTAGTGGTTGTTGTTTGCTTCGTGTAGCTGCTTGGATTTTATTCCGGCCAAAATTCCTCCGGCCAGCACTATTCACGCCGGATTCCGGCAGTCGAGTGGGCCTCACCTGTAGGTAAGTTGAATTACGCGTTAATGTGCACTAGACGCTACTACTTTGATGGATAATTAATTAGTTTTCGTTTAGTGATCGTAAGGTTGGAGAAAATCGGTGATTTTCAATGGTTCGAAGCTAAATTGGAAATTTATCGTCTCGTTTAAATCGGTAAGCTTTCTAGTTTTGCAATCGTTAATATATTTGAGTAGTGAATATGATTAAATGATTGGTGTAATGGATGAATATTTAGAATGAGATTCTGCCGCTGCGATGATGTTATTATAGTGGTTTGTGCTAAACATCATGATTGTTAAATTAGTTCCATCTAACGCAATTAAGTAATAGTCGTGCTGTGTGTGTTATAGCTTTTCGATGAGGAATGTGGGTCGAGTGGCTTGACTTAGAGAAATCAGTGGATTAATTGATCACGGAGAAAACAGGTGATGGTTACCGTGCCTTTCTCTCTTAGTTTGCGTTAGGCTGCTGGTACAGGTAACATCAACTTGGAACTTCGGCATAATTTGCCACTTTCTTTATATTGAATAAATTACTCTTCATGCTAGATAATGACTATATGTGTGGAATATGTTCGTAGGAATTCTCTATGAACTAGTCTAGTAGCATGTTGTAACTAAAGGCCTTACCGTTGATTTATGTCTATAAAGAGCATTAATGGTTATATATGTTATATAAGTTCTTACATGTAAGGCATAGTATGCTTAGAGCATGGTTATTGTTGACCATAATGATATCAAGCATGGTAACTCTGCACAAATCGAGAATGTTTATTATTTATGTTGCATGACCATTATCCTTGAGCTTGGATAAACGAACCATGAAATCATGTATATGCTTAGAGACATGATTTATATTGAACTAAAATGGCATGAATTTGCATGCCATAATGCATAGACACTCGCGTTGCACGAGAGCAGGCGAGTCAGGGGCTAAGATCAGGACCACAGTGGGTGTGGGGCGGGCACCCACCTATGGCCATAGTATTTTAGGCCCATGCGCGTGGGGGCGATACCACGGCCCATCCGGTTCGATCACCCGAATGGTTGTACCTCGCCGAGGCAGGAGTAGCCTGGTTTGTAGGTTGAGCTGGAGATTGGATCTCGCTCTATATTATATATTTATCTTCCTGATTCCCTGACTAGTGTTACATCATGGATATAGATAGATAAACATGTATGGTGTCATATTAGACATAGTTGGATAACGCACGATGCATGTATGAATGCATAATGGTATTACAGCGTACATAGTGGACTTTATGTATTTAGGATGCCATAGTGAAGGAAATATAAACTATGTCATTTGTTCTTATAATACATGGCACCTAATAATATTATTGCATGGTAATATAACATGATATCTTTTGGACTGCATTAGTTGCATGTCAAAGCCCTCCGTATCTGTTCTTATTAGAAACTAGGTTGGTATGGGACGAACTAGGACCCAACAGAGCTTGTTCTGATCTAATCGTTGCATCTGTTGCATGTAGCAGATAGGATTGAAACAATTAGGGTAATGCATTAGAAGCCCTAAATTGTGCATTCTATTATTTCACCTCACTGAGTCTGGGCTCATCCCTTTTTCTTTCTTTGGCCTCTCCCAGATATTCCAGGTACTAGCGGGAGCTGATAGGATATAGCACTGAGTTTTGATATAGCACGTCGACGGTAGATCCGTGTACTTATAGTTTATTTTGGCATATAGATGGTTCTATTATTTTTTTAAGATATGTATTTCTCTTATATCTTTTTGGCTTTGTATTTGATTTGTAAATTGAAGTTTTGGATATGTAATAGGTATGAGTGTGGCTACCGATAGCCAATAGATATTTTATTGGTTGGTTTTGGTATTGGAAGTATTTGTTTATTTCTGCTTTGTTTTGTCGTTATTAAATAATTTATTATGGTACAGGTTTCACTTAAAATTTTAGGGAAGATTCTGCCGAAATTTTATTTAAAAAAAAAATATTTGGTAAACCGTTTATGATATTTTTGGATCAGGCTTACTAGACTAAATCTAGTTTGGATATTATTCAGACAGATTTAGTGTAGGCTAGTCGCGGCCGGATTGGGTCGTTACATCCTATCAAAATGAAAATGAAAGTAATCGTCAATTATATCAAAATGAGTTTTACGGAAATAAATTTTACGAAAATTAAAACACGTAAAATAAAATTTATAATAAAATCAAAAGCATTTAATTTGCCTAGCAAAAATCTCCCTATATATATATAATAATCTAGCTTCCCCATTCAAACATAAACTTAATTCTTCAAATAATTAAGAGAAACTAATCAAGATCATGAAAATTTGGTCGATGTATTCTGAAAAAGTGAAGCTTTTTGTTGCAGTTCTTGCTCTGAATTTCTGCTACGCAGGGTTTCACATTGTCTCTAGAGCTGCTCTCAACATGGGTGTTAGCAAAATTGTCTTCTCTGTTTACAGAAACGTAATCGCATTAGCTTTGTTAACACCTTTCGCTTATTTTCTCGAGAAGTAAGTGAATTAATAAATGAATTCATTCATTCATTCAAAAGATTTCCAAATTTCTAATTTTAAGTTTTCTGTAATTTTTTAACCGCGTTCAGGAAGGATCGTCCATCGCTGAGCTTCTCGTAGCTGGTTCAAATCTTTCTGCTTGCATTATGCGGGTAATTAAGAAATCAACAGAGATATATATATTCCATGAAAATTCTTTGAAAGAAAATAATAAATTTCGTTCGTTTTTCAGGATAACTGCAAATCAAGGATTTTACCTATTAGGTCTCTACTACTTGTCGCCGACGACGTACGCGTCTGCAATTCAAAACTCAGTACCTGCAATCACCTTCGCCATGGCTGCTGCTCTAAGGTATCAGCATAAACTTAAGTCGATCACTTTCGTCATAGCAGTTCTTAGTCATAGCAGCTTGTTTCATTTACATCCATTCCAAATTTTATCATTTTCAAAATTTTGTTTATGTGTATGTTAAATAGGTTTTAGTTGCATCCGGCATTGTCTTCTCTCTTCAAATTTGGTGCATTGACAAAGGAGGTCCTCTTTTTACCGCCGTATTCCAGCCGGTACAAACTGTTATGGTCGCCGTTATGGCGACTATAGTTCTCGGCGATGAGTTATACTCCGGCAGGTAAGGTTCCAAAACGTTATCACGGTCGGCTATATGAATTCGTTCACGCCATTATGTATTGACTTCCTGGTTCTTTTTTTATTGTGGTAGGTCTGTACTTTGTGTTGTGGGGAAAAAGTGCAGAAAAGAGCGATGTGAAAAAGCATCAAGTTGCAGAGAAGGATTTAACAAAACACTTGCTTGAAAATGGAGCAGAAGCAAATGCAGCAGTTGATATTCCATGAGAAGAAGAACCAATTTTTACCTAACATAAATTCTTAATATCTCTCCCTATAAATCTATGTATGATAAATGTAATGTTTGTAATAATGTATGCTGTCATGTTACAGCATGGATACAACATGATTTATATGAGTTCTTGCAAAGGATATAAAAATTTATACGAGTAACATGATTTCTGTGAAGGACAGAGTATACAACAGGACATTATCAATCAGTATCTAATAATTCATTCCAGCTAAAGACCCTTGTCTGCATCACAGCATTGTAGTAAAAGTATAAACACACATAAACAGAACACATGAACTTATCTTTTAGATCCTCCAACCTTTCTTCTTATATGTTTTGATATAATAGTTCCGAAGATGATAGTATAGGTAATAACATGCTTGAAGAAATTTAACTGAAACCAGCAATAGTAATGCTGCAACATGAACAATGAAAAAGATCAACTATAACATACATATCAACAGAAAAGTAACACTTTTGAATCTTCGACATATAACAATAAACAGGGGATATTAGCTAAGATCGCCGAGTCCCACTGCTGCTACTAGCTTATTACAGTGAACTTTGAATTGCAGAAACTATGAAACCCCACTAAGATTAATTGTCTAGCTCAAAACCAGTATCACAAAATTCATACTCAGAAAAACCATATCTATTATGTCTATCCAATAATGTATCTATTGACGAGGAACATAAATATTCTTGCCTCTTGTCATCAGTTGAGACAAACATTCTCCAACCCTTTCGGACTACATACTGCAATTAATGACGAGTTTTCAGCCTCCCATGCATTGATTGCACAAGCATCAATCAGTGTCTTTGCCATGCACTCAAGCATGAGCATGAGTGGTGATGATAAAGACTATACAGTGAGCATGCTTGGGTCTTGTCTGGCCCAAGTAGAAGAAGTTTGCAAACAAAATTGACTCAAAAGAAATGTACACATAGCTGCTACTATCACAGTGTAATGCTGAAATATATACATCAATGTACTAATCCCAGACAATAGCATCAACCCTATATCAAGTTGCTGTCACAGTTGAAATATTAGGCACCAATTAAGATAAAATCAAGGGAAGGATGATCACATCAATCATGATGCGGCAGGCTGTAATGAGCTTACCAATACTATTCAATAAAGTAAACATCAAATGACAAACTTATTTTGACAACAAGCATACTGAAACCCTTTTTTTTTCTACGAAATCAAAACTCCACAAAAGACTCCAAATCAACACATACCATAACCACATTGTGCGTCCGCAATTGAAAAATGAATAGGAGAGTCAGGACTACTCGGACAACAAACCAAGTAGGATTTCCTTTGGGCTCTCACAACCAAGTATAATACTTGAAACTACAAAACTAAGACTTGCTCCACTATGTGGGGTTGGCTAAAATATAATACTTGAAACTGAAGGAGATAAATCACTACCACAAAATGCCTATTATTAATAACATAATTTGGTGAGAGCCTGCACCAAAAGAGTATTGCTTAATTGCCTGGTTATTATACCGTGATAGAGAACTTTGTAATATATCAGACACTTGATGAATGACTAGACATGTTTCGAGTCAATGTAAATGTATACTTCACAGTTAAAAGCATTTCATAAACACAAGAAAGAGGTTCAAACAATATTGACTATTAAAACAAAAATTGCATGCTGTTTCCAAAGAGAACACATGTATCATGTATGAACAGAGACAAGAAACATAGCACGTGCTATAATATCACAGTGACTCCATGACACCTTCAAATCAGAAAAAAGAAAAAGTCACATTATTGATCCCCTCACTTTTTCTGCTGTGGTTCTGAAATGTATTTGGTGAGAACATAGCAGTCAGGCGGAGTTATATTTGTATAATAATTATTTATGGTGTCTGTTATTTCAAACCCAAACTTCTTGTAGAAGGCAATGGCATCATCATTATTTGTCTGCACGTGTAGATATATCTCTGAAATATTCTGCTTCACGGACAGATCCAGGACATGGTTTAGCAACCTTGTTCCTGTGAAAGCGAGAACAAAAGGCTCTGTATTAAGAATGGAAGCATGATGAATAACATCTATAACTTGTCCAAACAATAAAATAGAGAATTCATAAGCAGAAACCACTACAACTTGATAGCATATCAGTTATCAGATAATCACAGAACAAACACACAAGAGAAATTAATAATGCTAATCCAGTTTTTGTGACAACTTAACAATTAGAAATGAAGTAAACAAAAGAAACTATTTCTAATTGCTTTGTTGCTCCACTGCAACTAGAAGTAATACACCCTTACAATGAAGAGACTATGCATGTAAAAGGCAGAAGAACCGTATTCTCAACATGATGAAATTTTATCTGGTCTCACATGGTCTAAGGAACTTGATGAGTCATCTTCTAGAAAGAGTACATCATTAGTAACTAGCGGAAATCTTGATTGAAGACCTCTGCCATTAACTCCAAGAAAATTTGTCAATCTCACGCCATTCCACAAGGGTGATGTTGCTTATATACTTAAGGTCTTAGAGGGCAGCCCCCAAACAGTACATGAAAAGCAATACGCCATTCCACAAGGGTGATGTTGCTTATATACTTAAGGTCTTAGAGGGCAGCCCCCAAACAGTACATGAAAAGCAATCAGGATATCTTTTCAGTTTAACCTATATGATATTGACTATGAATGCTGAACACTATTGAAGTTAATTTCAGAAATACAGATCACCTTAAACAATGAGGTTGCATTCATACAGATTTGGTTTCCATAAGATTCTCTGATAGGTGCAGATCAAATATACCATTGTTAGGTTCCTCCCATAGCTCGTGACTTCTGTACTGCCTACATAGGCTTTCATATATCATTGTGTCATACATAAGGGCATGCTTACTATAAACAGCTTATTCTTCTATTGACTTGGGACATTGTATCTATCCAATCCATATCTAACTAGGGCTGGTCTTTAAGTACTCCACGGAAACAAACCAGCTGAGAATGCATAAAACCAGTGATGAAAATGCAACTCTCATTTGCTAGAAAGTGATATAAGGTCCAACTGTCCCATCACAGCATTTGCAACTTTGAAAGCAATGTTAGCGTCAGAAGATAGTTCTTGACGTGAATGGTCATATAAAAATTAGATGAAAATATTGATGTTGTCACAATTAACTCACCAACTCCTAACCCACGGTAAGGAGCCAATACCCCCAAGGTCATAATGTAAACACGAGTTCCCCCTCCTTCCTTTTTCTCAAGGCGACATGCAATTGCACCAACACAGATGTCACTATAATAACCTGCATAAGATGAAACTACTACCATTTCAAAAGAAGTACAAATTTCACAGTTAATTGCAATGCGTATACGGCCTATCATTCCAAGCAACAAGCATCTAGTTTAAATATGAAAGACTAAATTCTTTTACATCATATCTTACTTAGGTGAGAAAGTTGTTTAAACATAATTCTCCAGAGGCATGAACTACAAATTCTCATCTACTATGAATGCACAAGAAGCAAAGGTTTTTGATAAAGCAAATAAAGAAGATCCACGGACAGTTCAGATGTATGCCAAATAATAGAATGCGTTCACAAACAATGGTTGTAATTTTGAAGGTATCGTGAACGACACCAATAACAGAATTTAACTTTCTCTTAGTACTCAGGACTCACAATAGTACAAATAAGCCAAAATCAACAATGTAGAACCTATCAACTGAACTCATAATCAACCAATTTAATAGACAACACACAAAACAAGGTTTGAAAGCAAGCAGATAATAACGGCAAATTGTTAGCACCAGGCTTGGTTCTCTCTAACAACTAACATAGAACACTTAGCTAACAAGATCATTTACCCCCAAACACATTCTTAAGAGCATCATACAAATCTCTTCATAATAATAAGCTACTAGAAACTAGAATCCCCAAAAGTCCATCTATCTACATACCAACAAATCTACTGGAAATCGAATCTTAAAGCAAAAAACGAAAACTTTCTCTACCCAGCTTGGTGAACTCTGCTGAAGACAAGGCATCAGCGTAGTACTTCTCGTTGTAGCGAACAGGGAAGAGTACTGTGTTGAGCTTCTTCAGCTGCATCACGTTCTTGTCTCGAACGCCTTCCAAGCTTATCTCACGCATCTTTCTTTCTTTTTTCTTTGAACTCAACAAAATCCAACTCGATTTCTATCTAAATTAAAAAACCCTAGTAACAATTTCGTTCGATTCGAATTTGGTTCAAAAATCCGATTTTGGTGTTCTTGCTCTTGTTCTCCTCCTTGCCTTGGTGATTTGTTCTCTTTCCTTTCCTAAAACCAAACCCTAACGTTTTGCAGAAACGATCCTCAAGTCTGTGTAATGTGATTACCAGTAACTCACTAGGTTTTTTAAGTAGAATGCAATGTGGGCAACGTAAGTTTAGTAATTCGTAATTTTGGCACCGGTATTTTGAGTATTGACATTTAAGGTATCTGATATTCTACACTGCTGCTATGGATTTGTCAAAGCTGTTAAAAATAAGAAATAAAGATCTTACGAATTTTAAGGCACAAAAACTCACTTTTTCATCAGATTTAAGTTCGAATTTATTTTATATATTTTAATTATTCTCAATTCACCGAACATATCATTTTTACAAAACTCAGTTTTACTGAACTTGGTTTTATAAATCTCATTTCCTATATCATTTCCGGTTTGTATATAACTAAAAGGATAGAATAAAGACGGATGCCAAAAATATTCGGCGAGATTTTTAAATCCAATTTCTATTATTTAACTTGAAGAATTTTAAAATTTTAGCTCAATCGGAATACAAACTAATTTCTATCTGAACTTTTGATCAAAATGATAGAAAAAATAAAAATTGACAAAAAATATATATATATATATATATATTTATTTATTTATTTATTTATTGGTGCTATTTCGAACGAGAATTCTTACAGAGGTTGATTCGTATTTAGATTAAGTTGAAATTTTGTCAATATATTTCTAACTCATAGTCTTTTATATCTAAAAATAGAGATTATATTTGAACATTTCACAGACCACTTTTGATTAGCATATGTATATATACTTATAAGGATGATATATGCCTTTAAGGGTTAATTCTCTAAACTAGTTAACTCAAATTCAAATAAACAATTTGGGTCTCCGTTCTTGTGGAAGAAGAGAATTCAGCTAAAGACTTATTTCAATTGCTTAAAGCTCAATTTTTTTTTGCCAAAAAAGTAAGTTTGGAGTCGCTTTCTATATTTTGTTTCGATTCGAAATTTAACTTATTTTTGAATTCACTTCCAACTCAACCTTAGAATCCACTTCATCACTAAAAAAATACTTCAAACTATTTTTAAATATAATTGGTACATAATAATTGAATCACTTTTTAAAGTTATTTTTCATATAAATTATTTTTAAAAATTATTCTTTTAAAACTCACTTTTGAGCAACTGAAATACATCTTTAGCACTAAATATTTGACTAAATTTGGATTTACCCAACTAATGCTTTTGAAGGATAAAACGACTCGTATTTAGAGATGCAAAAATAAATCCGGCTCAAAGGGCAGACCTGTGGCCCTGTAAGCTAATCAAGTCGTGGTCTATTCAGCTCATAAATAGTAGCAAAATTAGATTGATCCAGTCCGATTAAATAGATAGTATCGAGCCTATTTCTTAACCTGACATGCGGTCTGTTGGTTCTATCAACAGATCATTGATCAAGAGTTAACTTTTGCCCATTGGCTAGTAAAATAATAATAAAATCAATCAAATTTGATCGATCAATAAAAAAATAATATAATAATAATAATTAAAAATTAAAATTAAAACTGAATCAATGAGTCGAATCGAGTTAGATTTTCTATCAACCGAACTGGATCGACCTAATCCGAGTGTCAAAATCGAGCAGGATCAGCTAAGTCAGATTGTCTTAGTCGGCCTCTGGCGGGCTGGGCTGGGCCGAGACGTTCCATTTCAATTCCATATCGCAAATCAAAATTCAAAATCCAAGGAAGGGATCCAAATTCGGTTTCGGGCCTTCCGGCTCTCGAACTAGCGAGGGAGCTCACAAGCAAACAAGAGAGAGATGTGAAGAAGAAAGAAAGAGTTCATTTCATTTCTATTTCGCCGGAGAAGGAGCATCACGGCTATCCCACCCACGTTCTTCCCTTCTTCTCTCTTCTCGCCGGAACCCTAACTCTTCCTCCTACGTCACCGTCGCCGCCAACATGAAACCAATCATCAACAACAAGAACGGCATTTCAACTCCTAGAATGGGGTCCCTGGTTGGAATGGTTAAGGAACCATCAATGAGCTTCTTTACTACAGCTGCTGCTATTGGTAGGAGTGGTTGGAATGACTGGAGAAGAAAACCTTCTTCGTCCAATTCAACTTCACCTCTTGCTACAGCGGTTGCTGTTGATGAAGTTAGAGATTGCACTAGGTTTTCCTATGAGGATTCCTCTGAAGATGATTCTGATCTTGATGTTGAACTCTCTTCTATCTCCACCAAGGTCAGTGTTTCTTTTTCCTTAAGAAACTTTTTGATCGAATCATTTGATTAATGTTAATTGTTTCTGCTTGTTGTTATGGGGTTTGTGGAAAATTTTAATATTCTGAAATTTTTCAGTGTTACTATTCCTTTTTTTCAGTTATTATTTTTAAATTGAATTGTTTCGTATGACTGAATTGTGAACCTACTCATGTCTGACAGCTAAATTGTGCTATTCCTGTCCTGAATAGGTGCATGTTAGTATTACAGAGCTATCCGTTGATAGGTTGATTTTTATTTTGCTTTATAAATTTATTGTAGCAGGTTCATTGTGCCACAGAATATTACATATGAAACTGGTTGGGTTAGCCTGACTGATGTCTAAATTCGTCTCCATATAAATTTATATCTTGCAGGTACAAAATGCTTGATTATCTGAAAGTTATCGGAGCATTTGATGATAACCAATAAGTAACTGTTCTAGGTTAGTTATCACAATCTTGGTAACATTAACTTTGTAAGATCTATCCTTATCTTATTGTAGCTCACTTATACTCGTTTATGTATTCAGCTTATCATATCAGAACATCACTTGGCAATGCTTCCAGTGGAGCCTCAATTAGGAAAATGCTTACTTTTTGGGGCTTTCTTTAACTGCCTTGATCCTGTATTGACAGTCGTTGCTGGTTTAAGCGCTAGATACCAATTGTTAATGCCGTCTGAGAAGAAAGATGTAAGTCAATCTTCTGGAGTCTGCGCCAATTTGTTTCTTAAATTTGAGTGGTGTTAAATATGTTCTTTATAAATTATGGAGGTTGCATCAATGCTTGCTTATGTCTTAGCTAAGCTGAAAGTTTTTGTCTCGTAGATCTGTTATCTAGTGAAAGTAATAATCTCCTATAAGTGGAACACATTACAGCTGTCATTCTGATCTCATCCTTAAGTTGTAACACTATTGCTTGCCGATGAAATTTTATAACTAAGTGTTGTTGAGCTACAATAGTTTCTTAGAATTTGTAGACTATTGCATGTTCTGTATCATTTTGTCAGTACATGCATTCAACCATCCTAAGAAGGCCTGGACGACTTGGTCAGCTTGGTTTGAAAAAATGGTTTGCTTGTTAATGTCCTGATTGAGGTTATAGCTGATAATCTAAGCATTGTAGCATGAGGGGGACATTTATTGAACCCTGCTTCCGAGATGAGGCTTAATTGTCGTTCTTGTTGTTCTTGTTGTCTGCACTCGAACATTCTGATGCAGGAACTTGAACATGGTTAGTTTTGTTTTGGTTTTATATCTTTTTAAAGTCGTTAGGATGTGCATACTTAGTGATTTTTGTTTCTACAGCTTGCAGATGCTGCAAAGTCTCAGTTTTCTTGTCGAGACTAGAACTATCATATTGCATTAGTTTTAGCCTATGAGAGCTGAAAAGATGCTGAATTAGTGCATTCAGGATATGAATATTGCTGGATGATTTTCTTTCTGTACAGACATTAAAAGCCATTGATACCCTTTGCAAGCAAGTCCGTTACCTTCTTAAGGACAGAGGCTTATCGATGAAGGTGGCTTTGACCACGAGTCCATTCCCATAAAGAGAATCATAAACTATTTATTTCACTGCTTGAGTGAGGTAAGATAAGAAAGCACCGACGGACTGGTCACGGCGAGGAATGAGACCAGCTAGTATCTTTGCTTTCTTTGATTTTCGGTTTGTATCCAGGAGTTTCATCAGTTGTGGTGAGCTTCTCTTTGTGGGGAATCTTTTTGGTTGCTATGACTTCTTCTTGGTGAGGAGTTCAGGTCTAAGGTACTTGTTATGCAAGATTCTCAATATCTCCTTTGTTTACCTTGAAATATGTTTTTTAGCTTAGTGGAGTACAAAATTTCTTCTGATGAACATTATGTGCTAAGTTTTAGTGTTTGGTGATCCATGCTTTATGTATAATTTTAAAGAATTAAGTAGATGTTTTAATTTCTTGCATGTCTACTGCTCCAATTTATTCTTCAGGACAAGGAGAAATCAATATCTTTGAAGACAATGGAAGGTCCTGTCATGCTTTCATGATTAATTTCATTCTTTTCTTTAATGTAGATTGTATTTATATAAGAACTAAATTGTAGGGGTTACACCTTTTATGACCTCATAATATCCTCAGATTAAGAGCATTGGATCCTTGTAGGCTGGTACTGTAGCCCTCTTGTCTTCTTAATCTTGAGCAGAGTTCAGTCAATGGCCATGAGGTTAAAATCCTATATCCATGGCTTGTCTTTAATGAGAAAATGAACGTGAATCCAGTATTTCATCGGGATTTCACAACTATATCTGATTCAACTTTGCTTGTTGAATAAACATGGGTTTAAGTGTAGTTTAGGTTATCAATTGTTTCTCACAATCTTATTTTATTATACTGATAATCTGGTTGTTCGCAGATATGTATTGTTTTTCAGCAATTCTTTTACAACTTGAAGTTATTTACAATAGGAGTGTATGTGACCTTGATTATGAACTTACAAGCTGGTGTTCTTCTATAGAGCTCACTAAGTAAAATGTTCTTGAAAGTCTGAAAAACCTGCGGTTTGATCCTTTGATCTGTTAAGGTACTTTAATCTCCACTGCCCTCATTTTATCTTTGTCTGGCTGCATCCAAAAAGCTTAATGTCCAAATGAGTTAAGCCTTGCATCCCTGACATGTCTGATTGATTTCCGATTTACTAGTTGTGCAACACTTACCTGTAGTGTCTATGGTCTTCAAGTTACAGTTATAACTTTAAAGACCTTTATGTTGTCATGCATTGGCTCACATGCAACTTGACATATCTCTAGAACAAGATTAGGATTTTATATAGGTGGTTCTGATTGTGCTGGATCATCCATCTCCCTTGGTTATACAAGCATGATCTTCGCACTATGCTTTGGGTTCATTAATGAACCAAACCATATATGGCCAACAGGAATCAGTTTTCTTAGATACAGGACTTTTACTGGTCTTATTGTCTTGCTGATCTTTGATAATTTTTTGGATCATTCTCTAATTTTCTGTAGTGCTTTCCTTTTGGACACAGTTTTGTTTATTTAGCTCAATTAACTAACGGTGGTTTCATGAAACAGCTTCTAAACCCTAAAATGGACATTGAAAGCAGTGAAGCGTTCCTATCAGGATTCATTTGCTTGTTACGAAATATTCATGCAAGGTTTGGTTTATCTTGGCCGTAAGGAATTAAAACCCAAGAAATTGAGTCCTTGCTTCACTCAACTTCTGCTAGTGGGGGAGGTGAAGAACCGGAGGAGCCAACTTCAAACATTGCTAAATCGCTTACCAGAGCTGGCATGAGAATCCTACTTACAAGACCAAACAGCTGAAAAACAATAAGTTTAGAGCAATGGTCGAATTGAACGGCATGATGTTTGTCGGACAACCGTGCAGCATAAAAAGTTAGTTGAGAAACATGCAGCTTCTGAGGTACTTGAGTGGCTGATGGGTGGGGCTTCATCGGTCAAGATGTAGACCACATGTCTATGCTGCGTAAGAGGGGCAAGAAAAAGCACCATAGGCCGGCATGACTTACAGCTACAGTTATTAACTTGCTATTGCTGCTTAATGCCAGAGCATGGTCAAGATTTCACATATGAAGTTGATACTCGAAAAAGATCTTGTCAAATTTTGATCTTCCGGAGGCCAGTATCTTGTAGGTCCCTCTGGTTCGTATTAGATACTGGACAATACCAGAACCCTGAGCTCTGGACAACAGCTAAAACTCAGCAGCATATGGCCACAGCTTGACTGGTGACTGCAACCAAATTTGTAAATATAGTATTGATTTAATTAGGTATATATCGGTTTGTATGAGGTACTTGTATTGCAGATTCAAGTTAGTTTCTGGTTGATAAAGTCAGGTACAGGTTAATGTATACAAGAATCGAATCAAATACCTTCTATTCACTTCTGATACTGTTTAACTGCAGTAGTACATGATTTACATTTACTGTACAGGAATTGGTACTTGAAGACTGCAGATAAACTCAGGAGTTTGGACTGTCTGTCTGTTGCATGGTGGCTGGAAATTTCAGAGAACTCCACTCTTACTGTAGCCGTACGATTGAAAGGTAACTTTCACAATCTTGAGAGATCATCTGTGGTTGATTGTGGTCTTTGGATTTATGCCTGTAGACTGTTTTTCTTACATGTTATCGTCAGCTATTCTGGCAACCCTGAGACTTTTGTTTTTGTACACTAGCTTGATACTTTTTTATTCTTGTCAGTTTTTTACAAAGTAGACAAAAAGTAGTACTAGCTTTTCTATTTTTTTAATTTTTATTATCAATAATTTTTTATAATATTTTAAAGTTTTTGTATAATTATAATATTTTTTAATATATAATATTTTTTAGTTTTAAGATAAAATATTAGTTCGTTTTAAAAAAAATTTTGAAACTAGCTATTTTTCTAAATATATTTTTATTTTAAGTAATCTGAAACAACGTTATACTAATATTTAAAATTTTTTATATAGATGAATAATACGTTATACAATTTTTCATATATATTTATGACTATAAAAAATTAGTTTGTTTTTAAACAAAATTTGAAACTAAGCTTTTTTTTAATAAAATAGTTTTATCTTAGGAATCTCAAACAACTTTTAGAATATTGTACTCCATTTTTTCTTTACCGTTATAAATTTTTTTTCAAAAAACAAGTTTATAAGTAAATTTATATATTAATATAATTTTTTTAAACAAATTGATCTTTTAATAATTTATTTCATAAAGTTTATTCTTAAAATTTAAGTGCAGATCACTTTTGGACAAATAAGTAAGCCTCCTATGTTTTGAGGTCACCACAGTTCATTCTTCCCTTTTCTTTTTTTTCTTTCTTTTTGTTTGCTTGTCGCGTAGTTTGAAAATATTTTTAAATAGAAATTTTTAAAAATTTTATTTTTTAAAAATAAAATGTATTTTTTAATTTAAAATATAATAAAAATAAATAATAAAAAATTTATTACGTATAAGTTTTTATATTTTTAAAATTTAAATATATATTTTTTAAAATTATAAAAATAATTGAAAATATGGACTGACAAATTAAAAATTTATTTTAAAATAAAATGGCGACGGGAACGAATATGTTGGGAATGTATATGGTAATTGGGTTGTTGTTGCTATCCTAATCGTATATATAAAAAAAATATTGGTTTGAATTCTGTGTAGCACATGCTTCTTTTTTTTTTTTCCCATTCTCTAAAGTTAATGTCTTCGTTTTAACGACAATATATATTTGATTCAAATTCCTAAGCAGATGGGAATAAGTCATGTAAAAACCAAGTCATGTTATTCAATCTCTGTGCTCGCTTTCCCAAACGCTAATTTTTATTTTTTTATTTTAGAAAAATTTTATTTAATAAAAATAATTTCAAACGCTTTCAATATGATATTAAGGCTCCGTTCCTTTATTCCAATTTTTTTACAAATAAAGTGACTTCAAAATCACTTTTTTTTATAAATTGAAACTCATTTATAATATACAAGTTCTTTTTATAATTTTAATAAATTAATTTATCTTTATTTTTTATTTTATTTTGTTTATTTATTTTCTGATCTCTCCAAGATCTGGATAAATTTTTTTTATTATTATCAAAGATTAATAAAGCTACTAGATTAAAATTTTTGAAAAATAAATTAACATTATTTTAACATATTATTTTCAAATATAAAATAACATAAAAAAACATAAAAAAATTACTTTTAATTACAAAAAAAAAAAGTAAACAATTAACTAATTTCATAACAACACTATTTTTATTAACTCATTTTTAAAAATTATTTTAAAAAAAAGAACGCACTACAAGAGAGTGTTCTTTTTTCTATTTCAAAATTTTAATATCATAATTTTTATATATTTAAAAGATAAATTTTTATAAATATAAATGAATTATATATTATATAATATATATATATATACATAAATATAATAATAATTATTTTTTATATAAAAATTTATTTTCTAAGAACTCAAAATAAATTATTATTATTTTTTTATATTTTTAAGCACACTCAAATATCCAAAGATAATTTTTATGTTTTCTTTCTTCACGTTACAGGCACATGGGCAACTTTGGTCAATGCACCAAGGTATATTATTATATATACCTTCAAATTCAATCAAGGTTTTATTCTCACTGTCTTGAACTTGAACAAATGACCGTATATCCGTTCTTATGAACTCATTTTTTAATTATTTTTTAAATCCAAGTAATAAAAAATTTACTTTATTTTAATAAAAATTTTCAATTTAAAAATATAAAAAATATATATTATAAAATACATTATCATTTTTAGATAAAAAATAAAACATATTTTTTGACATTTAAAAATATTCTTTATTAAAAAAATATTTTATAAAGCACTAACAATCTGCCCCCAATCATTATGAGCAGTGTTGTTGTTTACTGTTTTTTTATATTTGAAGATTTAATTTCATGTCTCCTTGATTCAGGAGTAAGTTTTAAGATTATTTTTTTCAATCAAACTCACACTTTAGTTAGTTATCAAAATCTAGATTTAACTCCTGCAATTTTATGATTTTATAATTTTATATCAACTATTTAATTTTATTTTTTATATTTTAAGTAATATAATTATTAAAATATAAATTTAACACCTAAAATTATATGAATTTATAATTTTAAGGACTCCAAACCAATTCTAATTAAAATTTGATTTTAACAATCTTGATTTATGTAAGACAAATTTTTTATTCATGGTCATTTGTATTATCTTTGTTTATAATAATTATTTTATATTAGATTATATTTTAGTATTTTTATTTATTGGGAATATATATGAAATGTGTAGTATTATTTTATTCTCATATTAAAGTAATATAAAATTCATAAAATTATGGAGTTTTTTTTATAAATGAAATATTTAATGTGATGGATGGCAATGTTTCATGCAGAGGATCCCACATCTCACGGACAAAGCTTTGACTGCCTTTCTATTTACATTTCTGCATAATAGATCCTCTTCATTTTGACAAAACGAAGGCTACTAGTTTATATTTAGCAATATTAAGTCCACTTAATTCTTCCAAAACAATCTATTTAAAAAAATATTTTCGGAGTGCTTAAAATAAATAAATCTTCTAAAAAAATTTAATTTGAGACTTTTAAAAAATTAGTTTAATTTTTTATTAAAAAAGAAATAAAAATTATATATATACACTTTTTATGTTATATACTATATTTTGCTTTATATTAAAAAAAATTTGTATAAATAAATACTGAAATTAATTCAAATAATTTTTAATGTGAGAAAGTTATTTTCGAATTACTTTCTAATAAGTAAATAACAATGAAGTCCATACCTCAATAAAGCATTTAGTTTATTGGAGGCTATTAAATATTAATTCATGATTAATCAAATAGATAGATAAAGAAAATTTGGTATATAGTTTACTGTTGACAATATATTAAATATAAGTTTCATTAATAAATAATATATAATTCATTACTAATTTGTGAATTACTAATTTGTGATCAGCGTTATTTATGTTTTGTAAATATATGTTAGCGAAGAGCAGTTTCAGATAATTTATTATGATAAAGTGAATTTATTTAAGAGAAATTTAGTTGAAAGTTTAAAATTTCAAACTTCAAATATTTTAAAGAGGTTAATAATTATGGCTACAATTTTTCAGGGAAAAAAAACAATTCTTAGAAAACATTTAGAAATCTTGAATTCTTGATTCGTGGTGAATCCAACAGAGTACGGCCGCCAAGAAACAAAACCCATTAAAAGGGTACAAGAAAGCAACAGCTTTTTCTCATTTGTTTTCAGCCTCGAATTAATGTACGTGTTTCTACTTTTCACAACATTGCTTAAAGTTCTCTGCTAATTCTATCTCTGCGTTTATTTTTTTCCGCCAGTTTTTTTAGGGGGTTTAATGGTTCAATATTTGTATCCATGTTTGATTATGAAACTGGGTATTGTTAGTTTTATTGTTTCTTGGATTTGATTTACAAGTACATTATGTAAGCTAAGAAAATCAGAATCTTGTTAACTTATTATTTCTTTCAATTTCTTGTTCTGAAATGGCTCAATATTTTGTCCATGTGCGATTTTTCTAGGTTTTTCTTGTTTTCATGTTTTGAGAAACTCCTTGTTGTTCACTGTCTGGTGACTGTTGTTCCTTGGAATTGACTGGGGCTATTTTTATTTGTATAAGCTAAGGAAATTATAATCCAGCTAAGAGATTTTTCTTTCAATTTGTGTTTTCTAAAGCTCAAAATGGAATGCTAAATGTGATTTTGGATTCCCTGCATTTCCAGAGAAATTTTTTTTGATGCAAGCTGTGTAGATTTCTGAGCCTTTTCACCCTTTTAATCTTAACCATATTTTTGAAGTAGTGGTGATTTTTTTTTGTCTCTTACTTATGTTCTGCATGCTATTTCTACTAACGAGTTTGGATTTTCTTTAAAGAGTATTGATTGGTAGTGGTTGTTCTGCTTAGTCACAGAGCACACGAGCTCATGGCTTTTTGAATGTTCATATTTGATTGGCAAGTCATGGTTTTTAGTCATCAGTGTGTATCTGGTTCTTGATTGTGATTGAAGTAGCTATCATTATGTGGAAATGGGTGTAGAGTCTATGATTCCTTGCTAGTGTGGACCGGCCATGATAATGCTGCTTTGTTCGTAGGACATGATTAACTTTTCAAGATTCGTATTATTTGAGTTTCTGGTTGCTTTATTTTGCATAAGTACTATAGCCTAAGTAGATGCAAGTGAGCTATCTGCAAAGTTTGGTCATAGACTCATAATTCTCTTTTATGAACAACAGTTAGTATTATGGATGATAAAGCAAAGAGGGAAGGAAGACTGAAAGGCTCTGTGGCATCTGAGGAAAATGCAACCAAATCAATGGACGGTGTGAAAGAATTTGATCCATGGACGGCATGGGCATGTCAACCTCGCTCAATTTCCTTACTTCTTGTCGGCGCATGTGTTTTGGTGTAAGTTTTCTCCAATAAAACATTTTAATTTATGATATGCTTTAAGTGAACCTTTTTTCTCTAAATTTATTCATTAGATTTACTGATTCCAGTTTTAACTGTTCACATGAAAATAGTGAACAGAAAATATCTGGACAAATGAATGAAAACCAGGTCCTAAATTTGTTTTAGCTTTGTGCTTTTGTTTGGTTGCTTTCGAAGCTTGAACTGTGTCATTTTGTAAATATTGGTGCCTGCTCTCTGCTACTACATGTTTTACTTGCGGTTTACTAGTATAGCAACATATGTGTGACTGGCGCTGACATTTTGAACTTTCTGTCCTTCTTCTGCCACGCAAATTTTCATAAAGGCGTATAAACAAACTTTCTTTAGGTAGTTATCAGGTATCTGTGACAGATTCACCATAGGAAAACATTCATTTAGCAAGCACATTTTGTGCACCATATAGAAATCTTTAGTAATTTGACATTTTTATGCACTATGTAATGATAAATGCTAATATTTTTTATGAACATTAGCTGAATTATCTTTGTTGAGGATTTAGCTGGTGCTTAATTCTCTGCATATTGTTTTAGATGGGCGAGTGGAGCGCTAGATCCAGAAAGCAGTGCATCGCATGATATTGTTACATCCGTCAAAAGGTATGAGTAGATCCTTCTTGGCTAAAGTCTTAATTTTCATCCTATTTAACCCGTTCTGGTATGCATTCTTTTATATTACCTCTTTCGTCTCTGACTTTGTCAAGTTAACTCCTATCTTTGGTCTCCTCTGAGCTCTCACATTCTGATCCTTTGGGAGAAGTTTTAAATCTTTGATCTAGACATTCATTTCTCCTTTGCTTTATTGAAGGGAAATCACATTTTGAGATCCGAGTTGAGTTTCTTCTTTTTTTCTTTGCAGGGGAGTTTGTGCAATGATTTCGGTTTTTCTCACCTACACCTTACTTCAAGCGCCTCCAACGTGAGTTGCTTACTGCAAAGTTTGAAATTACTTGATTATGCATGCATATTTAGTATAAATTAGTATGGTTCATTTTCTGACTTCATGTGAAGTTGTATGAAATGCATTTAGTTTTCAGAAACCGATGATAGCGCCTGGAAACAATGTACGTAAGAAGCTTGAGGCTTCTAACTTTACTGCTATACAGCTTTCTGTTTATTTTATCTGGGCTCCTCACATGTACATGAGGAAGAGCAATTTCCTAGCAGTAACCTAAAATTAACTTTTACTAAATACTAATTCTTGATTGAGTTTTAGATTTTATTCCATAGCTAAACTACAATTCTGATCGTTCCTTTACAGTGTACTTATCAGACCACATCCTGCTGTTTGGCGTTTAGTTCATGGAATGGCTGTTGTTTATCTTGTGGCCCTTACATTTTTGCTCTTCCAGGTTAGGTCAACGGAAATTTTACTATATCATAAAGTTAAAACCAAAATTTCCTTTTGCCACTATACTTTGCATTTTGTCCTATACATTTAAAAATTCTTTTGTATGGAATCTAAGCAATCATTTTGTTTAGAACCGAGATGATGCTAGGCAGTTCATGAAATATCTTCACCCTGATCTTGGAGTTGGTGAGCAAGTTTCTTATGCACTTTAATTATTTATTATGCAATGTGGTATGCCAGTTTGAGTAACATGAATTTGTTGATGCCTTGTTACAATGCAGAACTACCTGAGAGATCATATGGAACAGATTGTCGCATTTATGTGCCAGAGCATCCCAAAAGCAGGTTTAACAATGTTTATGTATGGCGTCATGATTTCATCCTTCCAGATTGGCTCTTTTCCCTGCATCTGTGATAGTTGCAAAACTTTTTTTTGTAAGATGCTGATTTCATGATTACTTTTTCAGGAAACACTGTTCGATGAGTTTGTGCTTGCTCATATTTTTGGATGGTGGGGCAAGGCTATAATGATACGTAATCGGTCTCTTCTATGGGTTTTATCAATTGGCTTTGAATTGATGGAGGTTGGACGTGTTGCATGTCTGTAAATTCCTTCCGGTTTGCAAGGTCTGATGTCTAATTTCATGCTTTTACAGCTGACATTTCGTCATATGTTGCCAAACTTTAACGAGTGCTGGTGGGATAGCATTATTCTGGACATCTTGGTGTGCAATTGGTTTGGTGAGATCCTAATCTACGTCATGTTAGTCCATTTTGTTTAAGGCTGTGCTTATCAACAAATTTTGCCCGTACACATCATCTTGAGTGACAGGTGCTGGGTTGTTTACAAATAAGTTTTTTTAAGTTTACTCTAATGTGTTATGGAGTTCATTTTCTATGTTGGAACTTGTACCTTAAGTTGTTGATTCTTCCTAGTCATATTATTTAGCTTGCTCTATTGACATAATTATTCAGCCATCATATTCTGCAAAACACTCTCAAGTGACCTGGTGATATGCATAACATGGTGCCATGCCTTCTATGCTTTTCATATTGTATATTGCTGAATTTGTTGATTCAAATTTATGTTCCTTTTATATTTGCTTTTCATGTCATTTCAGTTTTATATCTTTCCTGTCACCGCTTTGCTGTATCCAAATAATTTCTCTGCGCTATTTGTTGTGGAATCAGATGCTTCAGTATATTGGTACTCAGAACTGCCAAGTGCTATTTGCTTAGATGGATATTGATTTTTTTTTCCATTTGATTCAGGTATCTGGGCAGGAATGCGTACAGTGAAGTATTTTGATGGAAAAACTTACGAATGGGTTGGTATTAGCCAGCAACCGAATATAATTGGTAAGGTATGTTTTATTTTATGTTTCTGTTCAGAGATACAGTTTTCTGGAGCCATTAGCTGTCTTTGCCAAATATACCTGAATAAATCGTGAAAGTAGGTTCTTTGGATTTTTGTAAGCTTCCCCATGAACACTTTTGATGAAACTTGAAGCAATACTATCTTTATATTTACAATTCAAGGTTAAAAAGAGTTTTAATCTTGATGACATGTAACATGTGGATGCAACTGGTGGTCTAACATGCAACCATCTTTAGTTTCTATCCCATTTCTTAAATTTAATTTGAAAATACTCGTTTGAAGTGGATGCGGTTGCATATGTAATCATGAGAAGCAAATTCCCACATGGTAATCATATTAGTCGATTTGCTTATTTTTTAAGGTGAAAAGAACTTTGGGGCAATTCACACCTGCAAGGTGGGACAAAGATGAATGGCATCCGCTGCTTGGGCCATGGAGATTCATTCAAGTGCTAAGCCTGTGTGTCGTATTCATGATTGTGGAGCTCAATACTTTCTTTCTCAAGTTTTGCCTTTGGATACCTCCAAGAAATCCACTTGTGGTATATAGGCTGGTCTTGTGGTGGTTAATTGCGATACCAACTATCCGTGAGTACAACTCCTACTTGCAAGACAGGTCTGTCTTATCTCTTCATTCTATGGATTTTTCACATCCCTGCACACACAGACACACACACACACACACAAACAGTAGTTTTTCTATGCTGATATCGCCTATTAACTACTAGGTTATAACTTTTTTTCTCATCTATTCATTATATGAGTTTCTTCTGAGGATCTCAATAATTTCAGAAAGCAAGCGAAGAAGGTGGGAGCATTCTGTTGGCTTTCTCTGGCCATATGCATAGTGGAACTTCTAATCTGCATCAAATTCGGCAAGGGTAAGTGCTTACATTTGAACGAATTCCCTGAACTCGCACCTTATACAATAACTCTTACTGCATTCTTCCACCAGGTTTGTTTCACGAACCGATGCCAAGATGGTTGGTTGCTCTCTGGACATTCGTCGGGTTGGCTATTTTCATATTCCTGCTATTTTGGTCGTTACAAATCCATCGCTCGTTGCTGAGAAAGAAGCTGTCATAGTTTAATTTTCTGCTATCCACATTTATGCAATTTTTGCTTCTCAATTGAAGCTAATTAATATCCTACGTATATGCTTTCTAACTTAGTTTATATATCAAACAATTTTGAGTGTGGTTGCACTAGCAATGAAAGAACTTGCATATGTAATATATTTATATATCCAATAAGTTCCTGCTTCATAATTTTTAGGGTTGCTGTTGTATTGCTGGGGAATCTTTGGAAGTGCTTCGAAAAAATATTTTTTTAGAACAAAAACTTTTTTTTTTCAGAAAATAAGTTTTACTATTTTTTTACTTTAAAATATAATAAATAATAAAATTTAATGATATTATTTTTTTAAGCTAGGGTTGCTGTTGTATTGGTGAATGAAGTGGAAGTTAGAGAGTGTTTTTGAAAAAAAAGTTTTTTAATATAAGAATTATTATTTTTAGAAAATAAATTTTATTTTTTATTTAAAAAAATAGTAAAAGTAATTAATAATAATATTTAATAAATATAGAATTCTTTTTATTTTTTAAAATTTTAATATAAATTTTATAAAAATTGTAGAAGTTTTATAGTAAAATAAAAATTAGAATAAAAAAAGTTTAAAAATAAAATCAAATATGTCTTAAGATAGAATCTGCCGAAGTAGAAGACCTACACATTTTAATTTTAATTTTTAATTTATTGTCTATAATGTTTAGGTTTTGTTTCCAAATTGAAAAATAAAAATAAATTTTACATCATAAAATAATATATTGATAAAAAATTTTACTTAAAAAAATTCAAAACAATTTTAAAAAATTATTTTAAACACTTATATATATTTTATATTTAGTTGCATAATTAAAAACATATTTTAGCAAGTAAACACGTCCTTATAAATGATTTTATTAGCCAACTCGTTGTCTCACTATTAGACGCAACTTATTCTTTAAGCTGTCTATATTGATAGAAATCTTCAAGAATAATATATGTTTAATAATATTTGATTTTTTTTGCTCTTTAAAATTTTTAATATAATATTGAATATGAGTTATATTAATTATGTTGATTAATTTTTGGTCTTCTGTTCATGCTGATGCACATGAGTCATTATTATGAGTTCGTTGAGCTGTCTATTAAATTTATTTTTTGAATTTTTTCTATCTTTTTCGTAATCTCGAGTGTTTATTATTTTTTAAAATTTTAAGTTTTTTAAAACAAAATTTTAAGCTTTAATATTAAGATATATTAGAAACAAATAAAATAATTATAAAAAATAAAATATATGCGAGAAAAATTCTACGATACTGTAGTCACTAAAAAAATCACTATTTAAAATTACAGGCGTTGGTTTATAAATCGATTATTTTTGTCAAATATTTATATATGATTTTTATATTTGTTTTTTGTTATTGTTGTACATCAAATTTTACATATTTAAAAAATATTATAATAGATAATTTTTCTCTTTGGTAAAAATGTATAATTTATATCTTTTAATTTGCTTGAAGTTGTTATATTCTGTATAAGAGCGTATTTCAAATATCCGTAATTAAATTTTGTAAAAATAAAAAATAAAAAATAAAAAATAGAGTTTTTTGAAAAATAAAATGAAAGTAGATTTTAGTATTTTTGTTTCAATAGTTTTTAAAAGTGTGTTGAAAATTGAAAAATATAATTGTATTAAAAAGTGTGTAAATAAAAAAGTTGAAACTTAAATTCTGTATGAAATTAGAGTTTTGAGTTTTTGTATAATTGAAGCATATGAATTTTTCGAAATTCAAAATTTGGCGAAAGAAAGTGAAATTATGAACGTTTGAAATATGTTCTAAATACATTTCTCTGACGCTAAAAAAGAGTGAAAAATTGAAAAAAGTTTTAAATAGAAAAGTTAAAGAAGTTTTTTTCTATTTTGAATGGATATGTGATTTTTATAACAGTTATATTTTGATGTGATTGATCACTAACTACTAATTAATGCAATTTATTTACTGCTTGCGAACTTTTTGAAAGTTATTCAACAAATTTTGTTCAAGTTTTATAGAAAATTTCTTCTTCTTCTTTTTTTGTCTTTTTTGAGGGGGTGAAATTTTATCAAGTCAAGATAATAAGCATGTTAGTTATAGCAAAAATATATTTGTAATATTCTGTAGCAACTTAGTTTTATTTCAATAATTGAAATTATATGAAAAAAAGCATATTTTTAGACAGATAATAACAAATAAATTATTTTTTTGAGGCATCTCACCAAATTCTTTCGAATTTTATTTTTCAAGTTATATTTTTTGACAATTGGTAATTTGCAGTCGGTAAATATTCAGTTTGTAGTAGTATTTTGAAAAAAAATTCAAACTTTTTATACTTTTTTCAACAAAAAATTCACTTTTTTCAATCAATTAAATTCAAAATTTTTAAACCTAAAATTTTACCTTCAAATTTTAAAATTAAAAATTTCAATTCTAACTTACTTTTATAATAAATATCAAATTTTAATTTTTAATTAAATTCAACCTCTAAATTTTAAATTCAATTTTTTAAAAAACTCGCTTTAAAAAATTGAGTAAACGTGCCCTTATAAAAACTTCATGATCAAAACAAGTTCTATGAATTGGATTCAAACAAACGACCAAACCAAAAACAGCATCAACAACAACAACACAAGAGAGAAGAATTCACTAAAGAGAAGAACCTGCATGAAGCCTTCAAAAAACCTTGCAATGGCAGCAAGCACCAAATTCATCAAGTCCCTCAAAAGCTTTGCAAGACAAGAGCCAAGAAAATTTGGAAACCTTCTCGTCGTTGCCTTTTTGCTTCTCTCCCTTTGTGTTCTTTCTCTCATCAAGCTTCGTTACTGCCCTTCTTGTGGTAATCCATCTTTCATTTTCCATGAGATTGATTTCTTTTTCTTTTTGGCATTGTTGATTTTACGTTTTCGTGATTTCTGATTATATATATAACAGGAAAGTCTCAAGATCACAACCTTAAAGTAAAGCTTCAGAAGAAAATGGTAGTTCAAGAAATCAACGATGCATTCATAATAGGTACTTAAACTAGAATTACTTCATTCTGAAGTTTGAAATACGTTTTATCGACTTCTGAAAAACAAAAAAATTGTTGTTTAATTCAAGATGAAGATGATAATGAAGAAGAAGAAGACCAGATGTACGAGGATCAAGTGAAGGCAGTGATCAATGGGAGCCGACCGACTTGCTACGAAGTGAGCTCGAGGTCGGATACATGTGAAATAGCGGGAGATATTCGCATCGAGGCAAGTTCAGGGACGGTATTTTTTGATTCATCTTCGCCGGAGAAGGACTTGAAGATCAAGCCTTACGCGAGGAAAGGCGACCTTGTCGCCTTATCAAACGTCAGGGAATGGTCACTGAAACCGTTATCATCATCCGGTCACGATCATCATCTACCTAAATGTACAAAGAAACACTCTGTCGTCCCTGCAGTGATGTTCTCCGTTGGAGGGTTCACCGGCAACACATTCCATGACTTTACCGATGTTTTGGTGCCTTTGTTCATAAGCGCCTACCAGTTCCATGGAGAAGTTCACCTTCTTGCTGCAGACTACAGATCATGGTGGATCAACAAGTTCAAAGCAATCTTCAAGCAGTTGTCAAACTACGAAGTAATCGATTTGGACAACGTTGATGGAGACGAAGTGAGATGCTTTAGGCGCGTTATAATCGGTCCTAGCTTTCATAAAGAACTTGGAGTAGATGGCACAAGAACACCAAAAGGGTACACAATCCTTGACTTCAAGGATGTTCTTAGAGAAGCTTACGGCTTGCAAAGAGGCATGGCGTCAAGAGGCAGTGATGCCAAAAGAAAGCCAGGACTCTTGATCATTGCTAGGCAACGCTCTAGAGCGTTCGTTAACTTAAAAGGCATGATTGAAACTGCAACGAGTCTAGGGTTTCAAGTTACTGCAACCGAGCCTGACGCGAACACTAACCTCGCCGACTTTGCAAAGACGGTGAACTCTGCAGATGTGATGGTCGGCGTACACGGTGCAGGACTAACTAACATGGTTTTCTTGCCAATGAAAGCAGTTGTGATTCAGGTGATCCCTTTAGGAGGGATGGAATGGTTGGCAAGGGACAGCTTCAGAGATGCAGCACTTGAAATGAAGATGGGATATATGGATCATGTCATACAAGATTCTGAGAGCACACTGAGTGAAGTGTATGGGAAAGATGATCCTGTGTTGAAGGACCCTTCAGCAATTCACAAGCAAGGTTGGAATGCATTGAAATCAATTTACTTGGACAAACAAAATGTGAAGATTGATTTAGGAAAGTTTAAGGAGTTGTTGTTAGATGCATTACAACAATTGCCTGACTTAAGCTCTTGATTTTTTTTTTTTTAAATGTAAAATTTTCTTTGGATGTTTACATGAAAAGTTGAAATTTGGTGTAATTTATTTATTTTAAAATTTCTGAATAATTTGTTATTTTTTAAATAATTTGTGAATTATGTTGCTATGATATATAACACTGTTTAAAACATAAGGAAATCTCTGATAAAAAAATAATAAATTCTATACAAATTCGTTGGTAATAACTAGAATTTTCAAAAAGGTTATTATTATTTACTAGCAAATTTACTTCATAGTTTTTAGGAACAATGATTTTAACAATAGAGTTTTTAATTACGAGATTTTTATGAAGTTTTTAAAGCAAATTATATTTTTAATAAAAGATTTTTAAAAAATTATTTATATAATAAGTTTATAACATATTTATGTCTTTTAAATTTTCAAAAATCTAAAATATTATAATAAAATTTTGAAATATAAAAAATTAAAATAAAGATAAAATAGCACCTAACTGCGCAACTAATTAGAGTCTTAGTGTAAAAAAAAAAAAGTTCGTTTAAACGTTAAAAATTAAATAAATATGTCTAAAAAATATTCAAAAAAATTTAGTCAAAACTTTAGTTACTTAACAAGAGATCACTGTTATCGTCGTTTTTTAAGTGCAAACATTTTTCAAAATAATTAATATCATTAACTGCTCCATGATCATGACAACTTATAATTTAATTAAAAAATATATCTTAAAATATAAAGGTGATTATTTGTCACCATGTGGTCTCAAATAGCAAACTATATATATTGTTTTTGCTTATTAATCACTACCTAACATACAACTCATTCAATTATAATTTTTATTACAAAAAATGCTGGCTTGTGAATTTTTAGAAATAAATTATTAAAATTAGTATTGTTGAAATTGAATTAAATTTTAATATTTTTTTATAATTTAAAATAAATTAGAAGTGAGATAATAAAAATAGAGAAAATTGAATTTTTTTGATGAAAAGAACACACTCTTAAGTCTATACCCTAAAACAAGGGTACAGTTTTAAGACCTAACTCTTTTGACACACACTATCTAACAACCACTTTCATTATTAAGTGTTAATTTCAAACATGGCCCTTTATTATTAAGACAATTTATGATTGTGAGATCTAATTTTATACTAAAATAATTAACTAATAAGTTATGAATTAGCATCTCTCACATATAAAAATATATTATTTTGAATACCCTATCAATATAGATTTATTTAGAAGGTGAATTGTAAAATTTAGTTCTAATAAAAGGAGTTGCTGACTCAACTAATTAAATAATTAGTTAGTTTATTTTCTAATCAAATATTATCACTAATTCTTCTACTATTAATTTGAATCTAGCTCATCCAATTTAGCTCTTTTTCATTTGGGCACTAATTCTGCTCTATTTTACTAATTCATATATCTATTATATTTGAGGCTTAAGGAGTGTTTATTTCGCTTTAAATTTATTTTTAAAACTAAATTTTTTATCTGAAAAGAATATAATAACAAAATTTATGATGTAAAATTTTTTATATTTTTTTAAAATTTAAAATTTATTAAAAACTATAAATTATAAAATTAAATTAAAAAGAAATTAAAAAACACTCTCAAATATCACATATATATATATATATATATATATATATATATATATATATATATTAATTAATATTATTTTCGCTGCATTTGCCGTGAGTCTGACTTGGAATGATTATTAAATAAAGCAACCACCATGTTGGTAAATTATAAATTAGGAAAAAATCAATAGATTATTAAATTAATCTTAAAATTGATAAATTAGCTTAAATTAATGCGTCTGCTTAAAGAATAAGAATAGAAAAGAAGGATCTACAAGTTAAGAATTGCTAGACGTGTGAGATCAATCGGAAGAAGACGTATAATCACTGACTTGTTACGTGCTTTAAATACTCAACTGAATTTTATGAAAATAAAAAATAAAAAATAAAATTTTTGAAAAAGAAAATAAAAATACAATATTTATATTTTAATAATTTTAAAAATATATTAAAAATTAAAAATATAAATATATTAAAAAGTATATAAATAAAAAAATCGAAACTAAAATTTTATATATAGAAATAAAATTCTGAATTTTTTATATTATTAAAATATATAAAATAATTGAAACTCAAAATTTGATAAAAAAAATAAAATTACAAATTTTTAAAACACGTCCTCAATAATTAGAATTTTCTTATTTTATAGTTCCTCTTCTTAATAAAATTTTTTAAAAAAAAATTAGTTTATTTGAAGCAATTTTGAATGACCCTAAACAATTATTGAAAGGAAGAAAGAAAAACTGTGACAAAATTATTGTTGTAGGTTTCACCGACTACTCATTTATGATTAATCTCATTAGGAGATTTTGCTTACCGACAGACAGCACTTCTTCTACTGTTCATCAGAGTTTTTTCTTAATTTCAACTGAATTTATTTAATTATCAAAATTTAATTCGAACTTATTTTTTATATTTTAAGTTATTCAAATTTATTTTTAATTCAATTTTTACGGAGTTAATTTTAAAAAGCTGACTTTCTTACCGACTAAAAGTGTGTTTAGCAGAACATTTCAGCAAAATAATTTTTAAAATTTTAATTTATATTTTATAATATATTTTCTATATTATATTTAGAAAATTATTTAAAATTTAAAAATATAAAAAATTTTTACGAAATGATATATTTTTTTAGTAAAAAAATAAAATATTTTTTATTCTATAATTTTTTTTCGAAAGTAATTTCAAACGCTCTAACGTAGACTTTATTTGGCATTACTTTTTGGAAAAGTACTTCTTAATATTTTTTTATCAAATTTTATATTATTTTATAAAATTTATTTAAATTTTCTTAAAATATAGAAACTTTTATGTAATAAACAATTTTTACTATTTATTTTTAAATAAAAATAATTATTTTCAAAAAAATATTTTTGATAAGTATTTTCAAACAGCCCCGTAATAACATACGGCAATGAATATTACGTTAATTTGCTTTGAATCTACTTGTTCAAATGTTCTAGTGCTTGTTGTAAAACAGTTTTAAACCTTGCAACGTTTAATCTAACATTTTTCTTATCCATGAACATCTCCCTCAGCAAATCCCAACCTCTGTTATGAAACTTGAACGGATCCATGAAAACTTCATGATCTCTTGGATATAACTCGATCAACCAACTCTCATCTGCACCGATCGAGTATTACAGGTAGTTGAGCTTCGCATCCTTCTCACCTTCGCCGAAATCCAACATGCAAATCCACTCTAGACCACCCCAAGGAACGATCTGGATCACCACGCCGACCATGACGTCGTCGCAAGAGTTCACCGTCGATGCAAAACGAGCTACGTCTGAACTCACATCAGCTTCATCCACGATTACGTCGTAGCCGAGACCTTCTGCCATTGCGATGGTCTCGTTGACGTTCAGAAGTATTCGCGTGTGCTTACGCGCGACGAGCAGCAGACGAGGTTTAGTTCTGATCAAGCTGTTTGTGTTGTGGATGATTTGGAGGGAATAGGCTTGCCGGAGAAATGTGGTGAAGCCGGCTATCGTGTAACCCTCCGGCGTACGTGATGGATCGAATAGTCAGCTCCTTATGGCAGTGCAAGCCTATCACTACTTCGTTGAAGCAGTGCACGTTTTTGTCACTGACAGTATTCCGTTAATATAGTTAACAAATTAGTTCATCCAAAAATTTATTTAACTTAGAAAATATCAAACACTCGCGTACCTGTTAAAATCAATGAGGTCGTAGTGAGAGAGAGCTTTGAAGAAGAGCCTGAACTTGTGGACCCACCACAGACTCAAGTCAGTCACCAGAAACTTGACTTCGCCGTTGTAGATACGAGATTTCCGGTGAAATCCGGTGTTAGAGAAAACGATTGCTGGAACAGTGTGATTGACTGTGCAGGATGGGCCATCAGTGATCGACCTGACGTGGACTGGCCGGACGTTGGCTAACGCGCTCTCATTGCCTTTCGGGGCGTAAGGACGGATTTTTCCATGCCTCATTTCTCCGTTGATCTTCCGGTGTAACCTATACAACATTGGACGAGTTACCGTGGACTCTAATGTCTCCGATCAACTCGCAGATGTCGTATCTTGGATCGAGAAGTTGCATAGCGGCCGGAATTCGGTTTCCGGTACCAGGTTCCCGGTATCGTTTGTTTTCCCTACACCAAGTAGTAATGACAGTTACTAAAAAATTTAGAACAGATATATTCAGAAAAATTAGATTCTAAGTTTTCAGGTGGTGCCTTCTTTCTGTAGAATTTAATCACGCCATCTATTTTCCGGTTGTTTTTCAATGCCATCATCTCCAAAGACAGTCTCCGACGCTTCAAAATTCTGGAGAAAACAGAGAAAAAAACAGAGCATATATAAGAACAATAACAATACATATGCATGAAGTTATTGCATCAATGCAAAAATTTCATGATTGTTTTTTTCACTTACCCAATTCATTGGAACTACTACTACCTTCTACCGCTGTTTTGGTTTCAGGAACGATCGGACGCGACGACGAACGGGAACCAACTGAAAAATGTTTTGATCAGTATCAGAAACCTTGAGAAGTACGAAGAATTAATGGAAGTGTACGTGGTGCAAGAATGTTTGATCGGAAAACTTAACAGTCAGGCAACGGAATGGAATGCGGTATCGACATTGACAGACGCACCATTGCAGTTGAAATGCAGCGTCAGAGAAATTAAGAAAACATAAAATTTTATGGAGAAATTTTGTTCTTCACTTAGGGCGTGTTTACTTTGTGGTGGAAGTGGAGTTTTTGAATGAAGTGGAGTTTTTAGAAAATAAATTTAAAAAATAAAATAAAAAAATAAAAATATTTAATAAAAAATAATATTTATATTAATTATATATTTATAGTAAATTTAAATTTTTAAAAAAAATTTATTAATAAAAATAAATATTTTAATTTTGTATGTATTTTATGTTGAAAATGAGTTTAAAAAATTGGAATTTTAGAGTGTTGGTAAACACAGCCTTAGAGCGTGTTTCAAACGTCCGTAACTTTACTTTTTTCCGCCAGATTTTAAGTTCCAAAAAATTCATATGTTTCAAAAGAACTCATAACTCTACTTCCACATAAGAAATTTTAATTCTAATTTTCTTATTTGCACACTTTCCAATACAACTATATTTTTTAATTTTCAACACACTTTCAAAATCAATTGAAACACAAATACTAAACTTCACTTCCACTTTATTTTTTAAGAAATTTTACTTTCTACTTTTTACTTTCATGAAACTCGATTAACGAATATTGAAACACTCCCTTAGTCACATAATGGATGTTGAATAACAACAGTCCTTTTTCCATAAGAATTGGAAGTTGCAACTATTAGAAGTCTGCGTTTATTACTCTAACTCTACCACTAGGAGTGGGAAATATCGATCTATATAATAATTTATTCAAAATTATTTAACTCTAATACGATATATTTATTTATATAAATTAAAATTATTTATAATAATTTAAATTATTTAATAATTAGATCAAATTTAAATTTAATATTTAATAATTTAAATATTAATGATAATATCTAAAATTATTAATTATAATATATTTAAAAAAAAATTATTAATTTTGATAAAATTTATAAATTAAATAAAAATTAACTAAATTAGAATAAATTCTATATATATTTATTTCTAAAATTATTTCTTAATTATTAAATAATATATTATATAAATAGTTATAAGGATTAAATAAATCAATCTAAATTCGTTTAAATTTTGGGATCAATTCTGAATCGATTCAAAATTGACTCGAATCTAATTTTTATGAATCGGATTCGCAGATCGGTTCAGAAATTGGCACTCCTATCTACCACAAAGCATGTAATTACATTGGCGGAGCAATGTTGGGCTAAAATCATATTTTCAGCAAAAATTGTTGTTTATATTGTCTCCTAATAAATGGGTCATAATTGTATCGATTGAATAATGTGAGACTAAAACTATTCTAACATAAATTATTGAATTGTGATTTTTATTCTTTAGTGAAGAGTGTTGTTGCTGATTTGATAACAGAGAGGGTTGAGACGACATGGTTGATACACACAACAACAACAACAACAACAACAAAAAACAAAAAAAAATTAAGAAAAAGAAAGAAAATAAAAATCTGCTTTCTGTCTTCAATTTAATGAATTAATGCATAACTGTTGTTGAGATGTTTAATTAATTTCGTTTTTTTTTTTTCAGTTGGTATTTGAAGTGCTTTTTAACTCTTTTTTATCTAATTTTTTAATTTATATTTTAAAATAAAATTTTATAATTATAAAACATTTTAAATTAAAAAAAGTTCACATCATATTTTTTTATTATTACTATTTAGATAAAAAAAATTTATTTTCATTTAAAATATTTTTTCGTTCAAACAAATATTTTTTAAAATCATTCCCAAAACTTAGTTCTACTTGATTTATTGTATTTGTACTTCAATTATTTTGTTCTTCAAACGTATTGGAATTAAATAAATAATTTGAAGCTGTTCAAATGTTTATAGAGTGTGTTCTTTTTATAACTCACTTTGTTCGACTAAAAAAAATGCTCTAGCTTATTTTCAGCTACACAAAAAATTATGAAAATTACTATCAATTTATTTCTATTTAAAAAATAAAAAAATTCAATTTTAACAGTACTATTTATAATAATTAATTTTTTAATAACTCACTTTTGTTAAAAAATACATCCTAAGAAGAAACACGGACGCATTTACTTGACCGAAAGCGATCAAAAACAATTTTTTTAAATAAATTTTGAAAAATAAATTTATTAAGTAAATATAATAAATTATTTTAAAGTGATTAACTGGAGAGAGAAAATTATTTTAGATTAAATAAACATGACTTTCAAAATAATGATAGTATCACTATGGGTGCTCGTTTTAGTATTAAATTGATTTTTTTGAAGTGAGTTTTTAAAAAATAAATTTAGATTGAAAATCAATTTAGTAAGAAGATAATATTTTTTATTTATTGTATATTAGAAGTGAGTTTAAAAAAATATAATTTAAAATTAAATTTGAAAGCAAGTTTTTGGCAAAAAAATTTATATTTATTTTAGTGAGTTAAAAGTTAAAAAGAAATTTTAAAAATTAAATTTATTGTATAAATAAACAAAACCTATAGCAAGGTAATAGTAATGCATACTAAAAATTAATTTACTATCTAGAATTTATTTTATATATTTTTTAAATTTTTAAGTAAATTATTTAAATACTTTTAAAAAATATATTAAAAAATATAATTTAAATATAAAAAATTATTTTTTTGAAAAATTTAGAATCTAAATTTGGTAGAGAAAAAGGAAGCCACCAAGTCAACAAGATCCACATGGATTTCATTTTCATAGCTTAAATTTAAAGGGAATCCAACTCAATGATTCATTTTCAATGATTCTTAAATTGATTGATTTATTATTATTATATATTTTTTTTCTCTAAACTTATGATTAAAATTGAACACGTTCTATTCCTATCTTAGAACATGCATACTAGTGGGGCTCTAACAAATTTGTTCTTATTATTCTTCCTCTATTCAAAGGACTAATTTAATTTATGGCAAATAGTGATTATACTATTGGTTTAGGTATACTAATGTTAAAATATAATAAGTTATTTTTTGTTCAATTTAAGTTAGATAATAAAATTGAATATTTTTGCTCAAAGTAATCTTTTCTTTTTTCTTTGTTCTTATAAGAACACGGCCACCTCAAAAAGATTGTCACAGATAAGTACGTGTTTTTTTTACTATTACGACTCACTTCATTTTACTAAATTATTTTCAGCTCATTTTTAGTTACACAAAAGAACACGTTAAGGGCGTATTTGAAATGCCTGAAATTTTATTTTTTTGGTTCAGATTTAGATTCCGAATAATTCATATATTTTAATTATATAAAAAATTCAAAACTTCACTACTTCTACATACGAAATTTCAGTTTTAATTTTTTTATTTATATACTTTTCAATACAATTATATCTTTTAATTTAACACATTTTAAAAATTTTGAAACACAATCACTGAACTCCATTTCTATTTTATTTTCAAAAAACTCTACTTCCTATTTTTTTATTTCACGAAACTTAGTTATGGGTATTTAAAATACACCCTAACTAACTTTCAACTAAACAAGTGAATTAGACATAATTTCGATAAATTTAGAATAAATTAAAATATAAAAATAAGTTCGAATTCAAATATAACAAAAAAAAGTGAGTTTAACAAAACTAAAACAACTTCTTAAATATCTGAATGTTAAATTTCTAAAATTTAAATTATCTAAAAACTAAATACAAAAATTTATTCAAAAATAAGTTTTAAACAATATTTATTTTCAAAATCACTTACAGAAAAAGCAAATAAGTTTCTATACATTATTTGGCATTCTAATATCCACCACCCTCATTCACAAAACCATCTGGGTGCATATATTATATAATGCCATGATTTTAAACTTATTAAGAAGCAATTAACTAATCTTTAGCTTTTCTTGCTAAGCTGGTTCCTACTGCTTCAATAATTTTAAGGCTTCCTTCAAAACAGGTCTGAACTTTTTCAAATTAATCTTCACATCCTGTGCTAAATAAGTATCGCTAATAGCTCCCCAACCAAGTTTATGAACTTTCCATGGATTCCTAACCACATCATGATCTCTACCGTACTTCTCGATCAATGAACTCTCATCTTCTCCAATCTTGTACTCCAAATACCTCAGCTCCATATCGATCGCCGGAATCTTGAAATCGGTATTGCAGATCCATTCTAAGTTCCCGTACGGTACAACTTGGATCAACACCGCCTTCGTCGGCATGAAAACTAGGTTCGTCAGACCCGCTCCGTGAACTCCGAGCATGACGTCGACGGAGTTCACGAGTTCGGCGAATTTGGTAATGTCAGGCTGTGCTTCGGTGGCTATAACTTGAAACCCTAGCTTCTCTGCCGCTCGAGATATTTGTTTAAGTTGCTGGAACTTTCTGGTACGTGTTCTTGAGATTATCAGCAGTCTTGGTTTTCTTTTAGGGTTTTGCTTTATGGTTGCAGGTGTTACTACATGTCTTGGCAAGGAAAAAGATTCTCTCATGAACCTTGTGAAATCAAGCATGCTGTAGTTGTTCGATGATCGCCACGGATCGATGCTGAGTTCTTTATGTGTCCGGAGTCCGACGATGACTCGTCGGAAGCAGTGAACACTGCTGTCGGAATTATAATCGATGACTTCGTAGTTGGATAGTTTTTGAAATACTAGTCTGTACTTTGATATCCACCAACGTTTCATGTCTGCAACAAGGAACTGAACTTCGCCGTTGAACTCACGTGCCGTTAGAAATAACGGGACGATAACGTCGGTGAAGTCGTGGAAGTAGTTTCCGGTGTACCCTGCCGTAGACAGGACGATCGCCGGAACGCTATGGTTGGTATCGCATTGCATTATCTTTGAACCGGAAGTGTAGGATGAGGTCTCTATCAGAACTTCCCTGACTCTAGACATGGCAGTTTTATCTGATTTCCGAGCGTAAGGCTTAACTCGCCATGACTCTTTTCTCCGGGCGTCGATGATGAGAACCATCGATGAGTTTCCGTTTATTCGAATGTCGCCGGAGATGTCGCAGACGTCTGATCTCCGGTCAAGTGTGCACAGAGGTTTCATTACTGAATGAACAAACGATAAACACCGTGTTAGGTATCCGACTTTGTAAAATATTAAAACAATAAAGAATATTTACTTCACTTCGAATGTAACTTTGTTTCGCCAATATTGAAATATAATGCACAAGATTGTAATTTTCTTTTTTTTTTGAATAAAATTATTTACCAGCTTGTTGCTTCAAATTGCTTGCAGTTTCATCTGGATAAGTTGAAGAATTAACTTCGACAAGATTAAAACCATTTTCAGATTTCCCATCAGAATGAGCGTATATCACCTCTTGATTATTCCCATTGATTTTTTCTGCAAATTATTATTACAGAAGAATATATCAGTTATTTAAAAAAAAAAAAAAAAGAAAAAAACAGAGCAAGATGAACTGAAAAGAAACAGGGGAGTACTGCAATGGCGAAAATTTGTTTTACCTAATTGTAGATTCTTATTGTCTTTGAATTTCGTCGGCGGCGGAGTTTCAGTGATTACAGATGAAGAACTTTCTCGCACTCTGTAATTTCCAACTTTTTCGCAGATCGCTGATCTCGATTCGTCGCAGTTTTGCTTTTCCTCGTTGCTTATCTTTTTTTTGTTTCGTATATTTTCTTCTCCTGCATTGCCCGAAAAATAATAATGAATTAATAATTTCCATTGAACGTCTCTGTTTTGTATTTGATTGCTCTGTTTTATGGATTCTTCCAAAAACCAAAGAGAAAAATGTTGATATTGCTCTGTTTTGGATCATGTTGATTGCCGGCAAATTCAAATTCTCCGACTACCTGAGACTGGAACAAGACTGACATTTCCGGCAACAACCAAACTGGTAATAACAAAATCCGTTTGCAGTTTTGCATCCTCTGTCAAAAAAAATTAAAACATCAATGGAGAAAATATTAATATTATTATTATTAAACAACAGTATGACAAAGAAACATTTTTAGAGGAAGCAAAAAAAGAAAAGAACAGAATTTTCATTTCACCAGTTAAAATTGCAGAAGAAGAAGTGTAAGGCTTAGACAACGAAGCGTAGATCAACGGAACGATGAAGAATCCGGCGAGCAAACCTATACCAAGTTTCTGTGGCTCGATATTACTAAAACTTCTCATCAATTTTTTCTCGAAACCCATCTGGCTCCAATTCTTACCTTCTTCTTCTTGTTCTTGTTGTTGAAGTTGAACTCAATGCTCAATGGAGTAGTGTGTAAACTTCTTTATATGGAGCAGTGTAGTTGCTTCCTTGCGTCTTCGTGCTTGCCTGATTCCTTACTTCGAGTTGCAGCAGTTTGCATGACTATACCTTTAATAATTTATGTTGCAATAGTAATCCATGATTTTTATTCTTAGCAAAGAAGTTTACTTTTCCTAAAATTATCATGTTGATCTTCTCAAATGTTTTCTTTTTAGCTCAGCGATTGATTACCCAAACCAGAAACTTATACATTAATATGAAATACTTATAAAATTGGTTAGAGTTGTATTTGAAAGTGCTAATGAAATAAAATTTTTCTGAAATAAAAAATATTTTTATTTTTTTTAAAAATGAGTTTTAATTTTTATTTTAAAAAAATAATTAAAATATATAATAAAAAATCTTATTACGTAAAATTTTTTTACATTATCTAAATTTTTAAAAAATATTTATTAAAAAATATAAAATTAAAAATTGAAAAGAATGTTGAACAAAAGCTGAATCAAACGCATCATCCAGAACATTTGAGAATACTTATAAAATAAAATATTTTCTGAATTAAAAATATTTTGAAAATAAAAATTATATACATTAAAATTTTACAACATAATTTTTTTATATTTTAAAATTTTTTAGAAAAATTATAGAATACTGTAAAATTTATTAAAAGATATGAAAATATTAAATAATACGTATTTGAAAAATAATGACAAAAGTGTTGATACTTAGGTTATTTAACGTTGCGTTACAGTCCTACTTGGATTGATGCGTGCAAAATTACTACATAAATTGGTTAATCGTGCAAATAACTGGGGGTTCGGGTTTGATCTAGTAAAATTATCATTTTAATTAAGTTTTAGATTTGTCTTGACCAGAATTAGCTGGGTTGCTGTTTTTTTATTTAAATTTTAACTAAAAGAGTTGACAAAATAAACCCGCGCATCTCGCAATCTTTCTTCAATTTCTTTTAATTACGAACTTAACTTGCAAATTTTCGAAAATTATTATTATCCATAATTTTTGTTAATCACCAAAAGATAATTTCACATTAGTGAATATTAAAAGGTGCACGTATTTATATGTGAATAATTTAATTTCGAAATAATTAGCCAAATATTTTTCAGTACAGAATGAATATAAATTATTCAAAATAATTGTTAATTGTGTTCTATTTTTTGTTAGTGTGTAGATGACGTCTGTATGCAGTTGGTAAGATGGCAGAAGCAAAAAAATAATAATATGAATTAGATACTTATTAAAAACATAATTATTAATTAATATATAAGATTAACTAATAATTACTTCTTTGTACTTCAGTAGAGAGTCTTTGTTTTAGTAATTAGACATTAATAATAAAAAATACAAATTATATATGTGAAAATTTTCAAGTATGATTTTTTTTAAATAAACGAATTTAATATGTTGAAAATTTTCCTATTGGCATTAGTTTGAGCCTAACCTGGGAAAAGAATTAATCTGATTTTATAAGAAAAATATTTGCGTTAGTTAATTAATTAACTATATATGTTAATTAACCTATAAACCAAGAAAAATAATTAATGAGCTCAAGAAATTGATCGAGCACGGAAATTGATTTATGAATCATGTCGGTTGGTGCTCTTTCGTTTTCTCAAAGTTCTGTATGTTTATAGTCCAAATCCGTTGATCAATTAGAAAGATATAATATCGAAAAAATTAATTATGTTAAAAGTTTTAAAAATTAAGTTCATTTCTAATTAATCAAAAGACTAAAGCTAATAAATTATAAAATATTTTAGTAATTAATTTTATTTTATTTTTTTGTTTTATTTAATGTAAGATTAATTAGTTTACTCTTAAATCTAAACACTGTTTGCTATACTAATTACTGTTAATTAAAGTACGAAATACTCATGATCTACTTCTCTAAACTAGTTAAATTCTTTTAAATTAGATTAGATTAGATAAGTAATGACCTGCTAAATTGCTTAAGGTTACTAACAAACTCTCTGTTTTAGTTTATTAGGAACTGTTTGGATGGACATTTCTGAAAAAATATTTATTAACTTCTCAACTTCATGATCTTTTATAAATGTTATATAATATTTTACAAAAAAATTTTAAAATATAAAAAATTATATTTATTATATTTATTTTTTATTAAATAAAAAATTCAGACCTAATTTTTTAAAATAAATAAAAATATTTTTTATTCTAATTAGTTCAAAACATCTTCAATCAAATTATGAACGCGTTGAAGAAGTTTCAAGCCTAACCCTTCGGCTGAGAAAACAGGGCACTATGATACAACACTTCACGCTGCTGCATGATATGTGGCAACTTCTATGTACAAGTCTAAATTTCTAATCCAAAATTTTATTGTAAAAGTAAAAATTGTTCAGAGTTTATAAAAATTCAGAGAAACCGACAAGCTAGCAATGTGAGACTTTAGAGATATTTTAAAGTATTTTTTTTAAAAAAAAATAGAACAAAAATATTTTTAAAATAAATTTTATGTTTTAATATAAAAAATAAAAAATATAATAAAATATTATCACGCAAAAATTTTTATATTTTTTAGATTTAAAAATTTCTACAATATTATAAAATATCTATTAAAAAATATAAAATTAAAATTAAAAAGAGTTCATAAGTAATGCCAAACATATCTCCTTTTAACACATAATTACCTAAATATAAATGTACGTCACGAAATCATGTATGTAAAGTGTCGGTGGGTTTGATTAAATGAGCACTGATATCATATTAAACACTGAATTTTAATCCAATATTTTAAGACAAATAGTGAAGTTGTTCAAATTTTATAAAGGCCAATGTTGACGTTTGGAAGTTTTTAATTTGCACTATTCACGTCTGGAAGCTTCAATAACAGTTTTATTGTTAAATCATAAAGATTCAGGGCTACTGTTTGGTTCTACATTATACCATGGTGTTCGAAATATATACTATGGTTAAAATATGTTATGGCATTAGAACAACAAATTAATTTTAATTATAAGATTATAATCTTCTCTAAATATAAGTACAGAATCAAAACAATCATGCAGAATAACGGACATATAATACATGCACTAGTAGTTGCTGAATGCACGTACTAATAGAACCGACGATTCAGTCTCATTTTGAATAAAAATAAAATCACATTTTAAAAAAAAAAATAGAACCAAATTATTCTAAACCTGTATTTGGAATTATGTTTCTATTTTTATTTTATATTTTTCAATACATATTTTATAAATATTAAAAATTTTATTTTAAAATTTAAAAAGTAAAAGTAAATTTACGTAATAAAAATTTTTTATACATTTTTTTTATTATTTATTAAAAGAAAAAAAATAAAATTCATTTTTAAAAAAAATAAAAATATTTTTTTATTTTAAAAAATTCTATTTTATAAACACTTCTAAATGCCGATAAGTAATATTGAATTGCATATTAGACCGTAAGATCGAAAATGGGAGCTGGAATCATGGCATACATAAAAGAAATGACCTTGAAGTTAACCGTGATACGAAAGAAATCCCCAAGCTGCTCTGTAAACCATAAAGCACCTGCCATTGTCTACTCTACTGGTGGATTCCTTGGCAATTCCTTCCTGCAGTACGGAGAAGTTCAATTTTTATAGTAACCAACTTCACTTACAAATGGCTTCAGAAGTACTTATCCAATTGTCAAGATACAAGATTATCAACCTGAATATAGATGGCAAGGCGCAGCAAGTTCATGTGGGTCTCATAAGTCGAAGTAAAGGATATCGATCATACAAACTCCCCAAAATGGCTACTCCATGGCTGACTTCCAGGAATTGCTAAGTACCTCACTGTCATTGAAAAGAAACACCATCAGAAAGCATATAAGGAAGCTAAGGCTTCTGATACTGTTAAGAAAGGGGCTGGGATCATTCACAAATGAGAGGGAAGTTATTGCAATTGCTCGAAGAATACAAAGTCATCGCTGCCAGACCAGAGAAGATGAAAGACTTGGCTGAATTGACAAGTATTGTGAACTCTTCTATATGATGATGGGGGTTCATGGTGCTGGCCTCACAAACGTGGTTTTCCTTCCAACATATGCAACAATAATACAACTAATTCCTTGGGGTGCAAGTACTTACGGCTGTAGGTATGATTTTGGAGAACCAGCTCCAGATATGGGATTAAACTCAATGATAGAACAATAATTCAAGAGATCATGCAGTATTAAAGGATCAATTTTCAAAGGATTCAATGCTATATGGTCCATAATTCTAAATCAACAAAAAATGAAGCTTGATGTAACAAGATTTAGGGACATTTTGACAGGAGCAATTCAAACACTTCAACGGTAAATAGTTAATTTCTGAGAACATATATTTCATGAAGGCGATTTAAATTATTGTTCACCAGTATTTGTAAAGCTTTCTTCTTGACCTTGTATATACTTTCATATTGCTCTCCAAACTCTTCAAAAGAGAAATAAGTATCTCGCGAGTTCTTGAAACATCTCATATGCTTTTAATCACACATACGTATAAAGTTCAAGAGAAGAACTCATGACTATCAGTTGTTACAAAGTACATGTATATCTGCAAACTACTATCAGCTTAGCAAAAAAATGTATGCAAGCTTGCAATATAAATCATTTTAAGGGATTCACCAATATATATAAATCACAAGTCCAAACAAAAATTTCAAAAGATGAATACTTGATACATGAACTGCATATATACGACTCTCAACAAAAGAACAGACAAATAATTGTCCACGATATGGCTGATATCGTGCAACTACAAAAAAACCTTATTTGCTGCCGTTGTGTGCAGTCTATTAAGTGATGAAACACAATGGTAGAAGAAAAGCAAACATTATTCACATAATAATGAGCACAAAGTCACACCCCCCAGAATTATTGTTGAGCACGTACCTTCTGTTGCTCCACTATCACGTTTAAGATCCTTCCAGGAACATATATTTTCTTTTTTATTGCCTTCCCATTTATGTACTTAGACAGCTTCTCATCCATACATGCTAATGTAAAGGCGTCATCCTCGGAACACGTTTCATCAATCACAATGGTGCCCCTGGTTTTCCCATTCACTTGAATAGGCAAGACAATGCTCGAATCCTTTAAATATTCAATGTTTGCCTGAAAATATTCCATTACACGCATACATTACATCTTTAATTGCAGATAGGAAGGCACGGTGAGAAACAAGGATCTTCTGTTCTAAAACTATCTTACCAAGAATTGCAACAGTAGTAGCTAATAGGTTATTGTTTAAGGACTAAAAGCAAGATGATTACAAACAAGAATGAATAAAAATGAGAAAAAACCCATTTTGAGGCCTTTCTCTTTAATTTCTATCAAGATAAATTATGACATAGCAGGAACATTGTGTCAAATAAGGTTCCCTAAGTACTAACTGAACAAAGTTCTCAGAGATGGAAACTTAAGAGGGAACTCTAGATGGGTTCTCTATGACACTTAAAAGGCCCCCGTTTGCTTTTTTAATTAAATTACATCTATCCTTGAGCAGAACAACTCTATTTATGTTGTACTAGTATTAAGAGATATCTCATACACCTTACATAGAAATAATGCACTAGGATAGCAATAAGCCCTATTCTAGACTTGACCTGAATATCTTTTATTTCATATTCACTAAATATCCTAAGTCTATTTGCCGTTTCTTTCGAGCAAGCATGGCTAAATGTTTCTTACTTTGAGTTTAGAGTTCTTAAAGTGTGAAGTTTACTACAGTTTGGGTAGCAACAATTAGATCATAATGTTAAAAATGTACTAACCAACCAAGGCTTTGCACATGCTAATGAGGAGTTTTGAGAAAAACAAAGATACCTCAGGAAAATGTTCATAGGCCAGTGAATGTAAGTGCCCCAGACGAAACCAAAGCTCTTCTGCCATATGAGGTGCATAAGGTGAAAGCAACAGGACAAATGCTTCAATGATTTCTTTGGGATGTTTGTCCCACTGAGAAATACAAAATGGACAGACATATGAGGCAAAATAAGGGATTTGTTCATAATAGCTTTAATACTACTAAAAGAATTTCACTTTGACCATGTTATATTGTGTGACTAATTCCTGCAAAGGGGGCTTCATACAGTAACCATAAATGTCAAGAAACATGTTTGTTGTACCAAGTATACAGACTGTCTACCCACTCACTTCAAGATCACCATAAGATTTAAGTTTTTTAAATATGATAGCAACTAGCAATTGCATTCAGCCTGAGTGGTCAGACAGGAAGGGAAGTCCCACAGCAAAAAAGATGGTGTATTCCAAAATACCAAATCCTGCGCTGCCAGTTTCGCATAGAAGGAAAGCAAGAGCATGCTCAAGAATTAACTTTAGCCTTTTTAGTAAATACCGGTGCCTATCTATGTATTGTGAAATGAAAAAATAAATTAAAAAAAAGAAAGTCAGAGCCTTGCATAATTATTATAATTAGTGATGAAATACGAAAACCTTGTTCACTTGTTTCCAAAATGTTCCAAAAAGGTGAGCAAGTTGGTGTGTTTCTCATTGTTAGCAATGTCAAATGTGCATCTGCAGTAAATAACATAAACTAATCGAGATAATCACACAGTCACGTATAAAAGGTGGACTTCTTCTGACTAATTTTTTTTTAAGAAATGATAACCACCATACTAGCAGGCACTTATCACAGGTAAAACATGCTATTCCATAGTGGCTCTTTTCAAAAGCATATAAGCGGCATCTATCAACAACATGAGCCACTTGACCAGAAAAAAGAAAAGAAGGAAAAGTTATCTGATTTGCATGGGCAGTTCAATGCAGTTACAGGTGTCATCACCAAGGATTGATTAAAATAAAAAATAGAAAATAGTCAACTCAAGAGTTGAATGGTGTCTAATCAAGAGGCTATTCATTCTAAATTTAAATGCATAAAAAGCTATACAACATAACCAGGAAAACAAAGACAGAGATCGTGAAAACTATAGTTTTTGCAACTATTTTTGACTTTCATTCCGAACAAGCAGACAATTTATAGAAATGCAAAAGTAATAATTCTATCATTTAGGTAAAGGATAATGCGAATAGTGTAATTTGGCAAAAATGACCTTATATGCATCGTTGGTGAACTCCATCATTGCAGAAATTCCAGTGTTAAATCTCGTTTCTTCAATTTCTTGTGATACCTAAGAATATAATTGACCAAGAAAAACATGAATTACAAAATTTTAATAAAAACAAAGAACACAATTGCAATAGAGGATAATATGACTGAAATTGGTCCAATTAGAATCTCGAGCAGAATAACGTGGCCTCAAACAATTAAGGGAAAGTAACAAGAGGTGTGTACAAGATATAATGAAGTGAATTCTCTAGAACAATGCCCGTGTAGTAATGCATGTCAAACAAAATAGGGTTCAAATTGGGATTTAGTTAAGAGTCCATAAATGTTAGAAACAATTTAAGGAAAGAAGAAAAGAAGACTGATCAGCACAAATTTGACAGAGTATCTACATAGGATTTGTTAACATCATTGAAGAATCAGCAGTGAACAGTAGGCTGAAAGTTGAAACTGCTTGAGGTCAGTGCATGAAAAGACTGTTTCTTATGAATAGTCTCCAAAGTAAATAAAGATTACTATAAGTTAGAAATACTCCTTAACAATCAAAGCTTCCAGTCTTTGCATTTACAGAATATGTGAAACACAGTTTAGCCACTCTTCATCACACACAAAAAGCAGGAATGCAGGATAGACAAGCTAAGAAGATTTTATCCTGTCAAAAGGCTCCATACTATTAAAGCCTTTAGAGATATGACCAAACTTGTGTTATTATCATTTAAACAAAAAATCTTTTATGATTACAGAAACTTGGACAGGATACCAGACCTTCTCAATGCACTTGTGGAGAGCTTTGAGCTGTTGTAATGTAGGTCCCACCACAGTGGCAACTGTGCCATTTTTATAAGAGCCATCAGGTGAAGGAGGGCCAACAATCAACCTCCAAATTCTTCCAAGAAATCGATGAACACCTTCAATGCCACCAGTACTCCACGTTTTGGAATCTCTAATATAAGAAAGTAAACCTTAAGAAAGAAAGTCAAAAGCAATTGGCTTTAGCTTTGCAGAATCCTACAAATTCTTTAATAAAACGAATATGAGTCACCTTAAAGGTCCCATGAACATCTCATATAACCTAAGAGAATCTGCACCATACTCAGCAACAACATCATCCGGATTGATGACATTTCCTCTACTTTTGCTCATTTTGTAGGCTCGGGCCATCACTCGAATGCTTGGATTCTCTTTGAGCACATAAGAGTCACCAACTTTTGTCACCTAATAATTATATAATAGGTTTAAGTTTTTGAGATTGGAGAAACTTCGAAGACACTAGAGTACAGGGAGGATGTAACAACAGGAAGCTCAATGGCAGGTTGCAATGACCTTTTCAGAGGGTATACGTTCTTGCAGATAATCACCAACATCAGCGACCTGTTCTGCAGAAACTAATTTCCCTTCTTGGTCATGATATGTTGTATACTCAACCTGTAACTAGAACCGTTACAATCTCCACAACCAAATGTAACAACATCAATGACAACGAACTTTGACTCACCTCTCCAAGTATAAGGCCTTGATTTATGAGACACCTAAAAGGCTCTTTGGTAGAGACAACACCAATATCATACAGGACCTGAAAAGAAGGAACGACATCTTTTCAAACCTATTAGTTTTATCTGCAAAGTGTTGCACACTGCACACTTTTTAAGAGAAAGCTTTCATATTTGAAGATAATCAGCTTTGGACTACTAGCAAAAGGGTGAAAACTTTTCCCAAAGATATTTGCAATTTCAAGGTTTTATCTCACATATTTACAGCATTTTGTCACATATATCCAGATGCCTCTGAATTCACAAGCCTTAAACAAAAGCACATTTCTACTCAAAGAATAAACCTTTGCAGCCACAAAAAAAAAAAAAAAAAAAAAAATAATAATAATAATAATAATAATAATAAGTATAGCCTGTTAAGACAAACCTTGTGCCAGAACCTTGCATAAAGCAAATGTAACACAGAGTGCTCTGCACCACCAACATAAATATCCACAGGGCCCCAGTACCTGAAGAATGACCCATTTCACAGATAGTTATAGACCTCCCATACTTATCCTACTTGAGAAAAAAAAAACGAATATACCTCTCTTTTGTCCTATTGACTAATTCAACTGAATTGTGGGGATCCATAAACCTCAGATAGTACCTGCAAGTGGGTGCTCAATGAGAGATGTAACTAATATCAGACATTGGAAGGTCCAAAACCATGTACCAGTTACTTGCTCACAAAATTTGAATCAATGACATACAAGAAGCAATCCCAGATTTTAACAATATCTAAGGCTACTTTTTCTAATCTGGTTGAATGATAGTCCATTACCAGCAGGATCCTGCCCATTGTGGCATTGTGCTGGTTTCTCTTCTTGCAGGTTTTCCAGATGTAGGATCAGTAGTTTTCACCTGAAAATTGACAAATATTTGTTATACGAAGTATCACGCTACAGAAAGTAATAGGTAGTTTGTTGTGAAATTACAATTGACATATGCAGCTACAAGCTAATAAGTCAATAGAATGTGGACAGATAAACTAGCGATAAACAACACAAGAACATCTGCACAAACTAGAATTTAATGTTATATTGACTTGGCAGCGATAAATGTTATCCACTGATAAACTAAGCAGCAGAGTCAACATGACATTCTTAGATCATAGAATCATTTCTCTTGAAACTAAGTGAGATGTAGGTTGTGTTTTGGGAACGCATGGCAGCATCCAGATGCTCGTTTTCACACTCAACTTTCAGAGTTATGTGACGCTATGGTACATATGTTACAACCTTTTGACTTGGAGGTTAATTTCAAGTTTATCTCTCATAAAGAAATTGATGTATGCAGTCTATTCCGAGCATCTTAATTACAGCATTTGAAAATTTACTTGTTTGAATAAGATACTGGAAAAGAAAGTAACTACACTAATAATGAGCAACAAACAAAGTGTAAGTACAAACACAACATTGCAACTTAGTGAATCTAAAAGAAAATAGAACTAGCAAAACTGTGCAATGTCAACAGAGACCTATGTAGTCAGAGGTTTGTTAAATGTATGTAAGATATGTTTTAGCATACCCAGGATGTTGCTTTTGCTAACGGGGGTTCTCCTGTCCCAGTGGGAGTAAAATCATCTAAGTCAGGCAGCAGAAGAGGCAGCTCGCTTTCTGGCAGAGGGACAATTTCTCCAGTATCATCTAAAAAAATTACTGGAAAAGGCTCTCCCCAGTAACGTTGTCGAGCAAAGAGCCAATCTCTGAGCTTATAGTTTACCTAGCAAGATATAATAATTCAACAGAACACCATAAACAGTGTTCTCTAGAGAATTGTGCTGCTAAATTCAGAAAGATAAAGAATTAACACCTTTTTCTTGCCACGACCGGTATTCTCAAGCCACTCTATGACTCGCAAAGCAGCTTCTTTGCATGACAAACCATCAATGCTCAAACCAGAGAAAGTACTAGATGAATTAACAAGTTTACCAGCTTCTAAATATGGTTCACTTAACTCATTATCATTTTCTTTTGGGATAACAACCCTAACAACCGGAATGTCATATCTTGTAGCAAATTCATAATCTCGAGAATCATGAGCAGGTACAGCCATAATTGCTCCTGTGCCGTAACTGTAAATTGATAAGTGAAATAGTAAACTTCATCAGTACTAGACTGAAATAGAATGTCTAACAAAACATTATAGAGCAAGTTTTATAGAAAGTAACCTCATAACTTTAATGCAGTACTATATCTCTACCGTGTCAAATTTATAAATTCAAAGAGAACATTACTATTAGTTTTTAGCTTTCCAAACTTTAGGAATGCGTTTAGAGTTGAAGTTCCTTAATGTCTTAATATTTCAAGAAAATGAGCCACAGAAGTGGAACACTCAAATGTAGTTGGCAAATATCAGATTGTACAAACTATTGTTTATGAACAGCTTGGCTTTAATTTGCTGGTCCAAACAGAAACTCCATTAATTGAGAAAACTTGAGAAGAAAAACATCTACCAGAAATATGTATGTGAAGTTGTTAAAGATACATCAAAACAGAAGTAAAAAATCCTTATAAAACAATTGAATTGGCAATTCTATTCCTATTTCGTAAATCTGCGGTATCCTCCACTTCCAAGTTTAAGCATAATGACGACATTTGCAAAAACAAAAGTATTGTATAATCATCAAAGATTTTCCGAAATGGAAATAAGGCTGTCTTATGGGCAAAGAAGCTATTCCTTGTGTATATGCATATCTTCTCTCTTATCAAGAATGGATAAAACTCAGTGTTCTCAGATGGGCATGTCTAGAAAGTACACATTCTTATAGCTGTCATTATACCAGAAGAAATTAAAATGCCTTAGAGATTTATGTATCTGAAAACGGAATACCTATGTAGTACTCAAGACCCTTCAAAGAAAATTAAAAGCCAACCTTCCTAAGACATAATCTGCCACCCATATTGGAATGACCTGTCCGCTAGCTGGATTTTTAGCATGAAGACCACTAAAAACCCCAGTTTTCTCCTTCTGAAGATCTGTCCTTTGAAGGTCAGTTTTTCTCATGGCATTGTCTATATAATCTTCCACCTGCACTTGTGATATTGTTAACTGTCAGTCTCCCTCCGACTTAATAATTTGAAGGATAAGAGATACAAGCATACAAGTTCTTGATGGTCCTTGGGTATGGCAAAAGATAATATGAGGTGTTCAGGTGCCACAACCAGGTACCTACAGAATGAGAAAATTAGCACATAAGATTTCTGTTTAGTATGGCAATCACCACAAGCCAGGAACACAAGATGATTAGAAATAAAAGTTTTATACAAACACCTACGTTGCACCAAATATGGTTTCAGGTCTTGTAGTATAAACAGCTAGCTTCGGGCCTTTGTCATTCCCTTGTAAATCAACAACAGAGAACTCTAACTCAGCACCTTCAGATCGGCCTATCCAATTCCGCTGCATTTCCTTAATGCTTTCTGGCCAATCAAGATCTTCTAAGTCTTCTAGAAGGCGATCACCATAGGCAGTTATTTTTAACATCCACTGACGCATTGGCTGCTTCAAGGAACAGGGACGTAGTTGATATGCAGTTAGTAACAGTTGCAATTATTTCATGCTATGCTCAAAGTCTTCAAAGGGGCCAAGGAACATGAATGCCAGTGACATGATAACTACATACTTAAATATACCATTATATCATTTATACATGCCTTTTTGATAACAGGATGCCCGCCTCGTTCACTAACACCATTGATTACTTCTTCATTTGCCAAGACAGTGCCAAGTGCAGGACACCAATTAACAGGCACTTCAGCCTAAGAAAAGAAAGATGTAGGGCCATAATAATTATAATAAAAGCATGAATAAATTTAAAATAAAATAGGAAAATAAAAGTTTCAGACTAATAAAAACTAGAAACCACTAAAACGCATTGTAAATGCTTCATCAGATTTCAGATAGACCTCACATAGTTCGAGCATTGTAGAATCCCAAGGATAATCCAGGTGAAGAACGCAAGACCTGGTATGCAAGTCCTTTCTTCAACAATTGAAGGAAAATCCACTGCGTCCATCTGTAGTACTGTGGTTCAGTGGTGGAAATTTCACGATCCCAATCATATGAGAAGCCTAAGGATTTCAGCTGTGCAGGGAAAAGATGTAATGAGACTTGGTCCATGAGATAGAATCGACATAAGATTGATTTCCAGCACGTGTGGAGTGCATAAGGGAGAGGCAAAAGGTATCATTTTATTTGGAAATCCTAAAACTAGAAGCAAACGATGCCACACATGACGCTAATCGCATGATTGCAAAGATTGAATGTGTTCATTTGAAATGAATATAAATACCTTTGTTAAGGAATGAAGCATATTCAGTAGCTAATTGAGTTACCTGAGACCGAAAGCGTTGTACATTTCTTGATGTTGTCACCTTTGGATGTGTACCTGTCTATGAAAAGGATGTGAGATTAATATAACGAGAGAAAGAAGAATGTATTACAATTTGGAAATCATAAATGCCAAGTATACCTCAATAGCATACTGTTCAGCAGGAAGGCCAAATGCATCCCACCCCATCGGATGCAAAACATTAAAACCTTTCATCCGCTTATACCTTGATAAGATGTCTGTAGCAGTATATCCAAGGGGATGTCCAACATGTAATCCAGCTCCACTGTGCAATTGATGCAAAACCATGAAATAAATACGAAAACCAAACCATAATAGAATTCTGAACGTTCAAACAAAAAAAAAAATTTTTTTACAATTCTGTTGATAAACGGTTGGATCTTAGTGGTGTTACCATACTCCCACTTGGACCTTGCACTTGTAGATTTCCTACTTTTAGATTAGCTGGAAATTTTAGAGATTAAAAAAAACTTGCTATCTATATTACTCAAACTATCCCAACTCAACTCCTCCAAGGAAAAGCACACAATGACATTTCATCAAACGCCTAGCACGCATACCGATGCACCCATACATTTTTGTCTCCAAAACCCACAATTCCTGCAATTTTCATTCACCTAAAGATATTCTAGAATCCAAAAGTCATAATAAAGACTCACCAAAGTTCCTACAGCACTTCATCAAACACCGAGCATGCATATAACATTTTCTGAAAAACCCAAAATTCCTACAACTTTCATTCACCTATATGGATTCTTTTTCATTCCAAAACATCAATATGTTTCATACCTCGGGTAAGGAAACATATCGAGAATATAACACTTAGGTTTCGAAGTATCGACTTCATCGGGCGTCTTGAACGTTTTATTCTCTTCCCAGTACCGTTGCCATTTCTTTTCGATCTCATCAAACGGGTAAGATCTCCTCTGCTGCTGTTGCTGTTTTTTGGGTGGTGGTGAAATGCTACTGCTATTGTTCACCGCAGAGCACCGGATTCGAAGACGGCGGAGAGAAGATGGAGTAGTGTTGATGAAGGAGAGAATGACAGAAGGTTTAGATTCATTGAGGCAATGGGAAAAGCAGAAGAGTTGGAGAGGGAGTTGTTGTTGTTGATGGTAAGCTCGAGCTTGAGCGACAGCAGCGTTCATGGCGGAGAAGAAAATTTCTGGGAGAGATAGATAACGTTCTGGTTCCTGGTTTAATTTATCTGTTTTAAGATATTTTGCAAATAACACCTTCATTGTTGCTAATTTTACATATTTTGCAGTTAAAAAAGAGGTTTATACCGTTATTTACAGACAAGACCCGTACTGTTGCTGAAAATAGATAACGCTATGTTGCTGCCTTAGCAATTCTTCTGTCTTCAAGTTCAAAATAGAACAGTACTTAATGGTGCATAGCTGAAGTCTGGAAGACCAAAATAGAATAAACAACCACAAGAACTTCAATGAAATCTTCAGTAAACCACAAACCATTGTGTGAACAAGTAGCGGAAAAACTTCTTTGCAATCGTCGTTGAGTACATTCCTCTTAATGACAGTAACAACAGTGCACCATCAACATTCTCAACCAATGCAATAGCTTAAGTTGGTCGTGAAATTGAGCTATTGCGTCAAAGTTTACCATGTTCTTTCTCCATGAAAGTAGTTTTAGCCATTAGCTATACAGCAAGATCGACCAATTTGGATGATATATCATGGTTTGAGCAACCGAGTCCATCTTCAAGTTTCCCCAAAGACCATTCCAAAGCATCCAAAGCACCAAACATTGCCTCTGGAGATTGCTCTATGCTTCCAACTTCCTTCCTTACCTTGTCATGAATTGTATCATACATTGCCTTTGTTATAGATTTCATCTGAGCAATCTCTTGGGGTGGGTAGACAGATGCTCCCAACTCATTGGCCTGGTTTTCAATTTCTTGACAATAGCTCAGAAGCTTTTCTATGGAATCAATGTGCTCATTAGCAGCAGTCAGACCTTTTGAGCTCTTACTGAGATTTGAAACAAGCCTTATAATTTCCTTTAAAACCGCAAGAGTTTCTGACACAACATTGGTGGCCAGTTTGGCAATAGCCATCTCTTCTGGGGATAGATCATCATCAAGGTCGTTATCACAGGAATTTTCATCCTCAAGAGATTCCCAGGGACTGTCAGAAGGTCCATCTCTAGCACCGGGACCTTCTATCGTCTTGAGCTCGTTCATCTCCCTAAGAATGTCCTTTACGGAAACAGCAACTTGAGTGATAGCTCGCCCAATTGCCATGTAGTTTGTGGTGGGGGTCTTCTTAAGCGCAGTACATGCTTCCCAGACTGAACCAGATAGCTGCGGAATTGTTTGTTTTCTGTTGGAACTATTAGAGACTGGAGAAAATTGACAAAATAAGTTTATTGCACATTTGTTACCTCAAGCAAATCATGGTAGTAAAATGTAAAAGCAATACAAGTAGTAAGATTTGTTGTTTACATTGCAACTATCATTATCCCTTCAGTAATTGTGAAGGGATAATTGTTCAAAGAGGAGGAAGGGGTTAAAACATAATTTTCTGTTCTTTAAACCTTTGACTTAAGGCAGGACTTTTAAAAAGCTAACTTTCTAGTAATTGTGTATATTTACTTTGATTCCACATTTCCAAAAATATAAAAAACATTAAAAACACAACCGTTACAGTTCTCCGTACTCATGCTTAATGTATTTCTCATCCCCATCAAAGCAGTAAATTTGCTTCAGCAATATCTTAGCCCTCAACCAAAAATTAATTACTTTCACCATATAAATCTATATATTTTATTTGTTTCCCCTATATATACCCAACCAAGGCTTCACATTTATTTTCATCCATCTTCAAACTACTATTATAAGCTGCAAACAATCCACAACAGTTGATAGCAAGGGAAGAAGTGGGAGTAGCAATGCTGGCAAGAGTATAGGTAGTGGCAACAACGGTGGAGGAATAATGAAGGCACCTGGAGAGTATATCTCCAGGCCAGGCTTTGAGAACAATGGTAAAGGGATGCTTCCAGGATCTTCACCATGGCAGAAGAAGTAGTAGCCATGCTTGAAGAAAACTTATCCACCTGTGTCTGGCATACTATTATTAATAATGGCTTTGACATAGTAATGACATTGGCCAAGCCAGCTGCACTGTGAAGTTTGTTATTGTAATGCATGTCTGCTTTTGTTAGCTATGAAGAGAATTAATATTTAGATTTTATGAGAATGCATCAAGAAACCAAGCTATTTTCGAATAACTCTTGCTTCGCACAAAGCACGTATGTTACATGGAAACATGTATGACCACACTGGACTATTTGAATTTATAAATAGCCCATGTCCGATAATACAGTAATTATTCCATTAACACAATATATCCTCAAATTTGGCAGTGATTGCATGAGCAAACAAATCCAATATTTTAGTAAACTGACCCTGTAGAACAAGATAAAAGCCTAGGTGAGAAAGGATTTTACATCGCACAGTTTAACATGCAAGTCCAATCGGAGAAAAGATCACTAAGGATGCAACAGTGAGGGAAAGGATATAATTGCACATCTAAGCCATCAACTGCACTAAACTCTTAATCCAATTATCACGAAACAGATGAAACCAAGAGCAGAAGAAAAGATGCATGGAATTCCTAAGCTGATCAAAGGGTAGAAGTACTTAGAAACACAACAGTAAGGACCACATATATGTCGAAGAAGTCAATCCACAATTTAAGCCAGAGGCATACCACAAGAAGAAACGGCCTCTTTCAACAATAAAAAGCTACATTCCATAACTTCTTTTGCAGAAGCCTTTATACTCGCTTGCAATGTGGGTCCTGCACCAACAGTGCTAGCGTGACATAGAAGCAAGAATCCGTTTAGTACATTGCAGTATGCCCCCATGTTGGACTCCAGCTCTTTAACGTCTGCAGAATCTCCACTCCAAAGCATTCCAGCTGAAAAAAGTAAAATCAATTGAAGAATCAAAGATATACTAAAAGGTAATTCTACTTATTCACCTTTCATTATAATTGGGAAAACACAAATTAACCAGTCAGCATCTATTGTGGAAATCATAGAGTTGCAAAAGTGTACAACTTTAGCAAGTAATCAAGGGACATGGTTTCGTGTTCAATATCCTTAATATCCCTCTACACCTACACTCATGAGCATCTCATCTGTTCCATACCACTAGTCCGCTAACCAAGGCTATAGCATTTGTTATTGGATATATGGTCTTCAAATGCAAAACTAAGTCAATCATCGGCAGTCCTATGTTGCCTGTTCTCTAATATCCCTTCATTAGCCCTACATAGACATGATTCTAAGCTTAACTAATGCAGCCTGGACTTGAGATTGGATGACATTGAGTTACCGAAAAGAATATAACTGATTCAAGCAACTTTTGATGGGACAAAAAGGCAGGATAAAGTAGAATATAATATACAATGATGGAGTTGGAGGGTGGTTTGAATGCTAATTGCAGTGGATAAATCAACCATCAGACTTCAAGTCATCCAACTTCTACTATTGTCAACCATCAGTAATGAGGTGTTAAATAAAATCATTATGACTACTGCAGCCAACAACTTGCAGACTCCTATCATGATCAGGGCACAGACAATCAATTCTTGCACTTTTAATGGTCAGCATTAAGAAACTGTCGTAATTATCATGCACTGCAGACTGATAACTAAGAAACCAATTAGTGATGGTTGGCACAGCTATTCCAGATCATCGTAGAGCCCCTTTATGCATTTGAAAGATAAAAAAACAGGGAGAATTTTCTAGTCCGAGAGTTTTAACATTCCTCAACACCAAAACCCAAAATCCGAAACATGGCATAATGCCATAATGCATCTAGATTCGTGGTTAGCAAACTAGACTAGAAATTTACTATTGGAAGCAAACTTAGACATGATTTCTTATTCATCTAGCTTACATCATGTAAAACAGTAAAAGAAACCTCGCCATCACAGATTACAACAGAATTGTCGAAATTACCATAAAATTAAGTATTGCAAAAAAGAGTGCCCACTCCTAAAACAAATCCACTTCATATTTCACCAATTAGAAACTACCCCAATTCATAATCTCAAACCCTTGCTTGCTTAAATCAAAGAAAAATGATATCAAGAAAACTTACTCATGGTTGCATGCTTGGAGACTTGGTCACCCAATTTGATGACCTCAGACCACTCCACCTTATCAAGACGTGAATCTGCTGGACTCTCTAGCATCTTCAATAAACAGTGTAAAGAAAGATTAATTAAAAACCTAAACATTAACAAGAACATGAACAATTGATTACAAATTGGAACTTAAAGATTAACAAGAACATTTAAAAAAAACACTTCGATCACAAATTCCAACTAAAAGATTAGCAAGAAAGAACACAAACAGATACTTTTATTACAAATTGAAATTTAAGAATTAACAATAGCATGAACAGAAAAGATTTGATTTTTTACTTTGAAAGTTTCATAGATTGCAGCTATATGAGAGCTCAGAACTCGCGAGAGGTGGTCCTTCTTCCCGCTCTTCACCATCTCTCTCTCTTCCTCCCCCTTCTTCTTCAGTTCAATTGTTCACGAAGTAGGGTTCTCGGAGTGAAGTGATTTCCGGCGACAAATAATTTATATATTTTAATTATATAAAAAATTTAAATTTTATGTTAATATGTATAATTTTAATTTCAATATTTTTATTTATATATTTATTAATTTAATTATATTTTTTAATTTTTAATACTTTTAAAATTTATTAAAATATAAATATTAAATTTTATTTTTATTTTATTTTTTAATAAATTCTAATTTTTTATTTTGTATTTTTACGAAATTCAGTTACAAAAATTTTCAACTGTTCTGTGTTAATTTGATTCTTTTACATCCCATTTTGTGCTAAGATTGGCTTTAAATATAACTCAACTCTAACATTTAGCTCAAAAAGACCGATCGACGCGTTTACATTATTTTTTCAAAAAATAATTTTTAATTTATATTTTTCATATATTTTTTATAATTATTTAAAAATTTTATTTAAAAATTTAAAAATATAAAAAAACTTTAATAATAAGATTTATTATTATTTTTTTTAAATAAAATAAAATTTTTTATTTTAAAAAAACTTTATTTTTATAAAAAAAACTTTAGTTTTAAAAACACTTTCGAGGCGTTTAAATGAATATAAACAATCATCCAATTTGACGGAATAAGTAATGTGAGATAATTGAACTCATCCTTCCGCATACTAGTGATTAAAAACTTTTGGCATTCCATTTTATTTTATTTTAAAATTTTTATTTTATATTTTTAATAAATTTTTTATAATATTATTAAAAAATTTTAAAAATAAAAAAAATCTATATTATAGAATTTTTATTATTATTTATATCTAATATATTATTTTTAAATAAAAAATAAATTTTATTTTTTAAATATTTCAAAAAAATTTTCGTTTTAAAAATTTTTATTTTAAAAATATTCTCTGTAGTCTAAGTACAATTCCTTTTGTATAACCAACTCTACAAGCAATATATTCTAATATCATATTAGATAGGATTTATATAAAACTCAATTAAAAACCTAGCTTAACAGGTGAAGGTTGCTCAAACATATATAAACAATCACCCAGCTTTCAAGTAAAATGTGGAACAATTTAACAATTATAATCTCGATTTTATACCAAGTAACATATGTTAGTTAAAAAATCACAACTTTGTTGACGCAAGAAAATAACACCGAAAAAATTAATCAAAATAAAATATTCAAAAGATCCTTCAATCCAACTCAAAATTTTAAACGAATTAGTTGTTGGTTTTTGGTGAGTTCATCTATTCCAAAATTTCGCCCATTACGTGAGTTTTCAGGCAGAGAAGGCTAGGGACAGAGTGGAGAACTCTGCAATTATACATTAGATTGAAGAAACTACGGTGCCCCTGTTGCACGAACAACTTCTTCAAATCTCTCAGATATCAAGGATTACATAAATCTTTCAAAAATAAAAAACGAAAAACAAAATCTTTAATTTATCATCTACTTCTTTCCAAAAAGTTAATGAGCTCTGAGATCGGCAACACCTATCTCGTCGGATCTGTTCTCAGGTAACCAGTTTCCAGTAGTCCTCGGATCTCTCATCCAAGAAACCTCCTTCTCCTCCTTCGCCGACGCTGTTTTGTTGCCTAACTGACGTGCAACAACTACAGCCACTGCCCTTCTCGTAGCAGAAACGGCAGCAGCAGCAGCAGTGCGCTGTGCGGCAGTTTCTGTTGCCACGGTTGAGTAACACCGGCGACAACTACAATCCAAACGCAAACTAATAATATTCACAAAATAAACACAGCTTATGAACAATATATATACATAGAAGATTTGGAGATCGATGGATATATTACCTGAGAGATATGAAATTGTTCATTGCTTGAATTTTGAGAGAGAGAGAGAGAAGGATTTAGCAGAGAAGAAGAAGAAAAGAAGAGGTGTTTTGATTTTGTTGTGAAGAGATTGGTTAGGGTTTAAGAGATATAATAGTTAGGGTTCATATATATAGTGTTAGCGTGCATGTATGTTGCAGTTTCTTTGATTTTGCTTGACCAGTTAAAAAATATCAAAGAGTTTATCTAGGAACTTATCTAGGAGCTCTTGATAAGAATCAAAATATATTAAAATTATATGAACTTTGGTTCCTAAGCAAGTTCTATACAAAAATTAATAAATAATTATATAAGTAGATTATAAATCAAAATAGATCAAGTGGACATTTGAAAGTGATTACAATATATTTTTAAAAAAAATTAAAACTATAATAAAAATAAGAATTAAAAGATTCTACGATATACAAATATTTTTAAAAGTTTCTAAACAATATTCAATAAATTCTATAAAATATAGAAAAAATTATTTAAAAATATGAAATAAAAATTTTTTCGAACACCAACACAAACCGTACCCAAAGTTATGAATTCAAATTACTTTTAATCGGACGCTAAGTGGGACACAGCGTATGACCCTAGAGTATTATTATTTATAACGAAATCTCTTATGGAGAAGGCAACTAAGCTGCACGGCGACACCGGCACCAGAAAGCAACACCGCCGCCTCTTCCCTGAGCAACAGCAATCTCTTCATCTATGTAAAACCATATGAAGAAAGGATCTTTAGTTGTTGGTTCTGTATTCCGGTCTCTGCCTAAGGGCACTTGAAGAGGTCCAAAAGGTCCAACTTTTACTCGAACAGATTCGAAAACGAAAGCTAGTATCCGCTTCTTCCATGAAAATCTTCCTTCGAATGTCAGGCATCCTACTGGCCCTAGGTAAAGTCCATTCTCGATCCGCTTTGCCTGATATGTAGCAAACAAATGCGAGTATTTATTTCATCATAAGTGACCGGCCAACATAAGACATTTACTTTCACAAATTCACGTTCTAGTAACTCTATTTTTACTCGCTTTCTAAAAACTCATTTCCAAACAAGTAAACCCGCTGGTTATGTAGCAGACTGGTATTATGTACAGCATCAATGAACGGAACAGAAAGCACTTACAGCTGCATCAAATCTTTGTACCGCAGTAACGGGGAAGTAACGGCCCTTGTCCAGACGACCCTATTAGAATCGCCAGCACAGCATTTTTAGAATCAAAAAGATGAAGGAAGCAATTGCAAACAATCTAATGAAATATCTTTTTTGTTTCACTGAAAGAAGTTCTTTTTTCTTGCTATACACAATGTAATGCTGTCCTTTGAATCTTCAACATAAACAATTTTTTCATGTTCAACATTGTTCAATGAGTAGAAACATATAATTTCAGTCATCTGAATAACACTGAATACCAACAACTAAACTCTATACCATTAGATCCACAACTGTCACTTTACCCTATTTTGATATCGTTATGCTATCAATTTCAACCTTTTTTTTTTTTTTTTGTTGGTTTTTTGTTTTGAATTTTTGTTTGTGGCTGTGAAGTCAAACTTAGAACTACACATCTATACTGCGCATAAGAATTTAACTGAAAATTATAATAAAAATAGCAAGGTATGGACGAATTGGAATTACCTGGGCAGTGAAGATGAGCATCCAAGTCCGGCCAGGTGACTCAGTGCCGCCGAGCGTCCGAAGGAACGCCTCTGGATCAGCCTTGCCCTTCTTCACAGCCGCCAACGCCGCTAGCACATCCGCCGCCGCTACTTTCCTCGTCTTCGCCGCCGTCTTCAAAACCTTAACTGCATCTCTCAAACCCTCTCCTCCACCAACACCATCTCCTTCATTCCCTTTCTTCAATTTCTGAACTACCGTCTCTGTTTCCGTCTCCGCCGCCGCTGCCGGTACTAGAAACAAACGCCGTGGACAGTGGCGGATATTGGTGAGTTGGTGTGATTGAGGGATCGATTGATTTAGAATGAAAGGGATTGATGTTGTTCTTGTAGTACTTCTTAGAGGAGAAGGAGCTACGGAGAATGCCATGGTTTGGTTTTGAGTGTTGTATATTTTGTTTTCTTTTGTTTCGATGTTTAAATGTGGTTGAGAATATAGATCTTCTTAATTTAGAAAATATGGAGGGAAAATTTTGGACCATCAGCTTAAAAATAATATCTGGAATCACAAACCATTGCTACCTGTGTCGTGGTTGCCGGACTAGAGCCTTAGTTTACTATGTTATTAACTAGAATTTTTCATTGAATCTAATATTAGAGAAAATAATTGTCATTCATTTGTATAAAGATTTTGAATGAGAGACTCATTCATAAATTGTTGGAGGTAATTTGAAATAAAAAACATTCACGAGATCATCACTTCATCACAATGATAGCAGCATCAGCAGCAACGATCACATTGTTCATTGTCCAGTGAAGAAGATCAACAAGACAGCAACACAACACAACGCAAAGTACTTCACCATCTCATGAGTCATGACAGAAACGGAACTACCATCGTAAACAGCATTTATAGCAACAATCAGTTCATTTGCCGAGCATCTGGCCTCCGGCAGCAGCGGCAGCAGCATCAAAGGCTTCCTGCTGCTGCTGGTAGTTCAGCGGACGTCGGAAGAGCATGATATGGGGCTCTGGCCGGTGGATCGCGTAGTGCACCCATCCCCTGCTTTGCTGCACGCCGATTGCACGCCACTCATTCTGCAAATAAAACATACATTGTTAATTGGTTTTAGAAACAACTGTCCAAGTACTCTAATTCCATTCAGGAATACAAAGGATAGACTGCCAAAACAAGCTTCAAGATTGACAAAACAGGAACATAAGGAGTATATTCACATTTACGATCACTTCTTTCAGATTATGCCTACAATTCAATCCTTTATGACCATATAGAAAAGAGACAACCAGAGCAAAAATTTGAAATAAGAAAAGCAATAAAAAACAGCGAAAACACGCTGACGGGATTTACTTCTCAAAGTCATACATCAATCGAGTCCGTTGTGTTCCACATTCAAAGCTAAGAGATAACTAGGAATATTTCTTATATACCTGCAACAATAACTAAGCCTTATCCTACTACGACATAGTGAAGGGCAAAGAGTTGTGAATAGTGACGATGTGATTTGCTCCTCAAATAACACTTCATTTCCATCCCTTATGTTCCATAGAATAGAAAGAACAAACTGAAATAAGAAGTCACTAGCCATGAATATCACTGCAGTGATATGCTTTTACCAGTCTACTTATGTGGTCATTCTCAGCAAAAAAGTTACCACCAAGTTCTCAATCTTTACAGATCAATGTACATTTCAAGTTGTTCAGCAACTGCAGACACAATTAAGGATATGAATATTGACAAAGGGATTTGATATTAAAATTCTACTGCTTTTGTTATAGTTCTCCATAAAAGTCAGTAAACTGACCAAATTCTAATTGTTTCTACAATCTCATTTCATGTTGCAGATCATTCCTGAAACTAGTTAAAAAGATTGAGAACCATACACTATTAATGCACATTTCATTTAGGGTTCTGCAGAAGTAAGTAACACACCCAACTTCTAATTATTTCCATTATCACACATACGATGAAATACATGAAAACCATTCCAGAAGCCATAGAACATATGTACTACTAGAAGACAACAACAGCTACTATTATTAAGCAAGTTTCACATATACAGCACCAGAAAGCGGAACAAAATTTTGCATTCATCAGTTTCTAATTAGATATGCAATCTGTTCTTAAAAGTAATAGGCATAGAGATCAACGAACTAAAATCGAACAAATAAGATGTACACGAGTTTGAATAAGCACAAAGTAGGGTGCGGTGCTTCTAAAAATAAACACCCCATGAACTAGAAACAACTATAGGTCGAATCGAAGCAGATAAACGTTTCAACAAAAACTAACAAATTCGAAACACAATACTTGTTTTCAAAGAAACATTACCTGATAGAAACTATAATTTCTACAAAAACAAACAATGTTTTGACAGAAAATCTAAAAAAATGGAGAAAAAACATACTTCTGACAAGAGACGGTTCTTTGGAAGCAACTTCGCCACTTCCGGTGGCAACACCACATGCCTGAGAAATTCCATTTTAATTCCAAAAAAAGCTCAAAAACGAAGAAAAATAAACGAAAATATAGAGAAAATCACAAAATCCATAGAGATATCGACCGAGAGATCACCTGTACTCGTAAGTGTCATCGAAGTACTTCTCAGAATACTGGATCTGTCCCATTCCTTCAACTAGAACAACAACACCACGAAAACTCTAAAAAAATATTAAAAAACTAAAATCAGAAGAACCAGATACAGATTTCTAAATCAACACTTCAATCAATTAACAAATTACACAAAAAAAAACGACATCGAGTCGAATGGTTTACGAGAGAACGAATCTATTGTAGTGTGTCGGCAGCGTTTGAGAGGAGGGACAGAGAGCTGGGAGTTTCGCGAGTAAAAATGAAATCGGAGAATTAAAAAAGTCATAACTTATTGTCGTTGTTGTTATATTTATAAGGCGGCGATGATACTCGTTGAAAGTTCAAAAAAATTGAGGTCAGTTCGTTGAAATGTTAATGGTGCCTCGAAAACAACAGCTGTGTTGTGAACAATGAGTGAGTGAGAGAGTTTGACTTGAGTCAAAACATGATTGTACATTAAGAGTGTGTTTTAAATATACTTAGACCGTATTTCAAACATACATAATTGAATTTTAAAACTGAATTTTATAAAAGCAAAATTTGATAAAAATAATTTAATAAAAACAAATTCGAAATTAAAACAAATGAAAAAAATTTTTAATTAAATTTTGATAAAACTAAATTTTGATGTAAAAATAAAAATAAAATTCAAAATAATAATTAAAATACGTAAAATAACTGAATTTAAATTTCTTTTTAAAACAAAATCCTGTATATTTAAGATAAATACTTAATTTCAATGAATTAAAAAATGAAAATAAATTTTTTGTAAAAATAAGTTAAAAATAGAGTTAATGCAAATTGAAAAAATAGAGTTAATTATATATACACATTTGTTTATGTAAGTTGTAAGTTTCGTAACAAAACATCGAGAGCCGTTACTATTTGAATTTGAAACAGTTACGATCATTATACTAAAATTAATAATATTTTGGACAATGATAATTATCACCATAATGCATAACAATGCCCTATCCCAAATTAATAGATCCAAGAGAACAGCTACTAGAAACAGTACAGAAGTCCATAGAAAGAATATCAAACAAATAAAACTAACAGCACAAACGGAGAAAGAAATTAAAATAACAGTCCAACAAGTCTTATATATAACTTTAATACACATTCATAACTAGACACATCACTAAGAGTCCAAGACAACAAAATACTAGCTACACAAATAAATCCCGAGAGGAGATTATCTAGATATTGTATATAAGTTAGTTCAAGGTGGCACTGCATTTTCTTTGTTCACTTGGCGAGAACTTGGTTTGCAGTTGTGGTAGCAGTAGTAGCAGCAAGGCATTCCTGCTGCTGCTGGTAGTTCAGCGGGCGACGGAAGAGCATGATGTGTGGCTCCGGCTTGTGAATTGCGTAGTGCACCCAGCCCCTGCTCTGCTGCACTCCAATCGACCTCCACTCATCCTGTTAAACATACCAATTTTACATAAATCATTTTAAACTCACTTATCCAAAGAGATCCCTCAGAAAGAGAAAGTAGGCAGGTGCTAGAACATTTGATATCAAGGAAGGTGTTAAAAGCCTATCCAAGAATAATAGTTGTAGAAAACAATTGTAAAAGCACTTCTATGGAGAAATCACTCAAAAGGAGAAGGTACAAAATGTTACCACGAGGACACTAACTGAATATTTACTACAATTGCTATTGGGGAATTTCTTAAAAGGCTTCCATTTACTCATCAAATAGTTTTAGTAATCATACTAAATTCACTTCTATAAAGAGACCGCTCAAAGTATCACTGGCTGTTGTAAAGAGGTAACAAATTACCAATGGTTATTTAGCAAATGTGATATAAAGAAATTTACTAAAAAGCTTCCACATACTTTTGCGCAATAACTTTGGCAATATTTTTGAATAACTTGTCAACTCACTACTAGACTTTAAAAGCATTGCAAGGAAGAAAAAGAAACCACAGCACTTTGGAACACTAATGTTAACAAATCAGTGCCACAATCCAGACTTAAAACTGGTTGGAGCTACTATTACTTGCGAATCAAACAGCAAAAAGAGTGAATGCTATCCGTCTACAAGATGAATGCCTATGGTGCACCAGTGGAACGCTATCCAGACAGCCTAGGCTGCTAAAGCTAAACCAGTTCTATTGTCATTAACCAATTTAGTTTGTTTTTCAGTTGCCACGAACTCACTTTTTTCAACCAGATTTTAGAATTTGAGATCACTTTAAAATTGCCACTCCGAACTCCACGTTCAAATATAAACTCCACTCCAAACTCCACTTCCAAAAGCATCTGACACAAAAACTAAAACTCACTTCCAACCCACTTCTCTCCGAACCCCACTTCTTAGAAATCCACTTCCTAGGCACTCACTTCTGGACAACTGAAACACGCCCTTGAGGGTGCCACTTAGCCATCCTCTTACAAGATGTCCACTATGCATGGAAATGACCACTTAGCATTAAATAATATTAATCCATTCTGGAATCTAGCATCCTGATAGAATTAAAAGCAAGGAGATTTACCAACTGCATGGAGATCAAGAAAGTAAAAATTCTTAATACTGCAATCACACATTTCAAGTGATTGTACTCACAAAGGAAACAACTTCAAAATGGCAAAGGTAATTAAATAAAGATCACTCCACCAACAACGATCAATGCAAAATCATGAAATAATCACGAAATCAACGAAAATAAAATCTGTATAACAACAACCACATTGCAAATCATTCCGATCTCAAACAAAAAGATTTGAAAATAAACAAGAAACTTGATAAATCTTGCTGATACAAACAATTAAAGAAATCTGTAGTGGAAATTCTTACCTCGGAGAGGAGTCGGTTTTTCGGGAGCGATTTCGCCACTTCCTGTGGGAGGACTACATGACTGCACTCAATTTCATCCACTCAATTCATTCGATTGAAAATTTTCCGTGAACCAAAAATGTAATGAAAATTCCTTCAATTCAAATCTAGAGACACATATCTAAAGATCGAGAGAGGAGAGAGAAATTCTTACCGGTACTCATAGGTATCGTCGAAGTATTTCTCTGAGTACTGGATCTGACCCATTTTCTAAAAACAATTCAAACCGAAAATTCTCAAACAAAAGAAAAAACGAAATTAGAAAAAAGAAAGAAGCAAACGGATTACACATTTAATCATAAATTTCAAACATATAAATTTCGACTACTCACTGGTTGCGATTTGAATTAGGGAAACTAGAGGAATTTTAACAGATCGATTTCGAGTAATGAGAAAAAAAAATAGAGTGATCGATTGGGGTTTGAGAAGAAAAGGAGAGAGACACACGCGGTTCAGATTGGAGAGTGTGGAATTGGACGGTTGGATTTAAAATGGATTTTAGAGAAAGAGGGGGGGTACTAGGGATTTTGAAATTTGAATTTCAATGATAAGAACATATTAGAAATAGCTAGAAAATTTGATTATTATCAACTCAAGTGACCGTTTTATCTAAAGCATCTTATATTATTAGCGTTATCTGAATCTGATATATTAAAATTTTGAAACGGTTGTTGATTAGCTTGATTTGTCAAAACCGCACATATTAGACATGTTTACTAATATTATGAACTCAATATTTTCATCAAAACTACTATTTTCAATCATTTTTAAAATAATATAAATATAAAAACTCAATTTAATTTTTTAATAAAAGTTTCACTTTAAAATTCAAAAATTTTAAACTTTTAAAATAAATACAAACTCAATCTTTAAATATTAATTTCAGTAGCTCAATTTTTAAAAAAACGTTTATATGTCTCGCATCATCACGTGGTATCCAAAATCACTTCCATTGTTTGAGATATTGTTTCTGACGCCGTTTGAGAAAACGTTTCCCACAATCTCTATTTTATTTTTTTATTTTATATTTTTAATATATTTTTATTGTTTTTAATTTAAAAATATAAAAAAAATTTACATAATAAATTTTTATTTTTAAAATAAAAATAGAACTTATTTTAAAAATATCTCTTTTTTAAAAAAAAATTTATTTAAAAAACACTCCTGTTTATTACAGCTCTATTTTTAATTTTTTAAAAATTTTTTATTCTTCAAAATAGTTTTACTATTTTTAAGCTAAAAAATAAATTTAATTTTCAAAAATTTATCAAAAGTTAATTGTAGAAACAACTTATGTTAAAGAACCTTAAACGACCGCATAATTCTATAGCGTAAAGTTCGAGTTAAATGATTACTGTATCACCAAAGTTATACCAGAAATGTTTGTAGCTGTGTGTACTCGATTGTTTTGCAACCCTCCAAACTTTAAAATTTACCCGCAATAATTGCACATTTTACATTTTTAGATCAGCTTGTTCACCAGCATCGCTATTAAGGAGATATTAAAAAATACTTCTAAAAGTATTTGTCTAAAATGAAAACTATTTTTATTTTATATTAAAAAATAATATTTATTTATTTTATTTAAAAATAAAAATAATAATAAATAATAAAAATTTTTTTACTATATAACTTTTTCATATCTTTAAAATATTTAAATAAATTTTATAAAAAATTGTAAAAATTTTATGGAAAAATATAAACTAAAAATTAAAAATTACTTTTTAAAAAATATTGTCAAACAGTTCTAAAGAGACATTTGAAAATATTTTTAAAATAAAATTTTTCTAAAATAAAAAATATTTTTACTCTATTTCAAAATAAGTTTTAATTTTTTATCTAAAAAAATAATAAAAACTAAATAATACAAAATATATTATATAAAATTTTTTTATATTTTTTAAATTTTTAAATAAATTGTATTAAATATTATAAAAATTTTATTAAAAAATGCAAAGCGAAAAAAATATTTAGAAAACGTTGGAAACTCAATCCCGAAGGCATCCTAAATAGCCACAGACAATCGAAAGATTAGTCTAAGCGTATATAGCACCCAGATGACTGATGCAAGTACAAAAGGTAACTTAAAATTACCTCCCATGAATGCACTTGTATATAAATCCTACAGGGTGCTGCCAGTGCAAGTTTACATAAGAAAACCCAAAATTTTTTGAAAATCCAAAGTGGCTCAAGCGTCTTGGTGGAAGAAAAGCTTTCAGGTTTGGCTTGGTGGTTGATCAGGCTCAAGTTCTTCATCTGCCGCGTTGTTTTGTGGTGAGGAAACAGATCGTGCTTGCCCACCATTGTCACCAACTTCGGGGTTGAAATTGATGGGGAACTTTGTGACACGAGGCTTATCGGCCAAGATATTTCTCTGTACTCTATCAATGAGGACCTTTGGTGGAGGCTCTTCTCTGAGCTGCTCATCATCATAGTCATTGTTAACATAGTATCCTACTCTGATGAACTCTTGCCCTAAATAAGAGCAAGTCAAGAGCAAAACAGTGACGCCTATGATATCTTCATCACGAATCTTTGAGGGATCAGGAGGATCAGCCTGAAATTTCATTTATTAGAAGAAGATGCCTTAAGCAGATTACAGGTCATTTGAGATTGCTTATGAAAATGTGCTTTCGGTGAAAAGAAGCTTTTGGTGGGATTTTATGGAAAATGAACTGGTCTTTCTTTTTGGTTAAAAAAATAAAAAATTATACATATAATGATTTTTATGACCGCACAACTAATGCATGACTTTTGACTTTTTAAAAAATATTTCTAGAGTACTTAATCAGGTTTCTTTAAAAACGAAAAGTTGAAAAGTGAATAAAATAAACGATGCATAAGCAATGCCAAACAGTCCCAAATATGGACTTTAAAGCTTGTTGAATAAATAACTTGAATTAGTTGCAGTTACCTGTAGAACAAAGCGGTAGTTCCCCACATTGACTGGTCCAACAAGTACACTCTCAAGCAATTGATCATAAGTCTCATCCTCAGCAGACCCAACATATATGAGCTTCCATTCCAAATCTGCAAGTAACTTGTGTGGGATATTATTATTCAAGAGCCAGACACAGGCCACACAATCATATAAAATAGGTTCTCCTGTGTTATCCACAATGAAGTTCCTCAAAGCAACCAAACATGGAGTATTCAGCAAGTTTTTCTCTAATACATTCATATGTAGGACACGAAGTGCTTATCATAATCTCCTTACTCATTAAGCCGATTTTCTGTAATTTAACTTTCAAATAGTTCTGATGACAGAGAATTTAGTAGACGCGACTCTCTTTTAATGAAGGATAGACATGTAAGGGCACTAAAATCCTGTTTGAAATTCCAAAAATCTACAAATTAGAACCTTAAAAGAAAATGGAGAAAATCAGAAATGCGCTAACTTCAAAAACAAAATCAGTTTTGTTTTGAAGTTCTATTTCCACCTTCAAAGGCATGGATTTGAATTGGTGTACAAGACACCCAGTAACCGAGTACATTAGCAAAGAAATGTCGCTATTTCTGTAACAAGATCTCAAATGAAACTATTTCTCAGTGAAGACCAATAAAACAGACTAACTCAACTAGGAAAAAGGACTCCACAATCTTGTGGATCATTGATTGAAGGCATCACACCAATTGTAGATTTACCTCTCACATTAAAATTTCCACGTACCAATAGATGCGACTGAATAGAAAACCGTTTGCAATCACAAAAGACCTAATTTTTATAACTGAAGTGAGTTTCAATTGACTATTAACGTCTTAATCACAGCAATCCTTAGGTGCCATATAAATTGGCACAGCCTAAGCTCACAAATTGTAACAAACTCAAACCAAATTAGAACCCTAAAACACAGCAATTTCCCTAGCAATCATTTTATAGGAGCAATTCATCACAAAAATTTCTCTAATCCACCACCGAAATCCTATAGTAAGCATCCAAACATCCCTGATCCACACATTTCTCCACACCAAAATCTCAAGATAGAAAACCCTAATGGACCAAAAACACCTAATTTTCCCAAACCTAGGTAGCCCAAAAATTAAAAAAATCAAACACATCCATCGAACCCATAACACCGAGAAGTCTCAAAACAAGCCCAGCGATCAAACAATTAAAATTACTCACCGTCTTCGAGAGGTATGAGACACTCGTAAGAAATCTCGAATTGGAACGGTTGGAGGAAAGCCGCAGGGTTATCGAGCACAGTCACGTTCGTAATGTTAACAGCGCTCATCTCAGCTCCGCAGCCACCGTTAGATCATGTATCCACGAAGATTACGCTGCCGGATGCCTTATCCCTCAGCCGCCGCTCGCCGGAGAAGAGAAGAATCAGAGAGAGAGAGGGAGTGTGTGTGGTCGGTTGGGTGTTTGTGGGCCGTTGGATTTTGGGTCTGTAAGCGGGGCTAAGCAAATGTGTGGCATTATAGACGGCGCGGGAGAGTTTGAAATTTTTGTTTGGCTTTTGGTGGGAAATTATCAAATTAGACGTATTTATTTACTGATCAAATTTTAATTTGTTCAAATTTATTTTTAATATAAAATAAATAAAAATATAAAATTAATATAAAAAGTTATTTTTTTATTAAATTTAAGTTTTAATTTAATTTTTTTAATTCAATTTTAAATAAGTGAATTTATATTAACTGTCTCTGGTCCTTTGCAAGAATAGTTAGTACAAGAAATCTATGCTCATTGTTTGTTTTTTCTTTTTTAAATTATAACTTTCTTGTATTTGGTGTCTTTTGCCACATGTTTGTTTAGTTATGTGTGGGCTTTAATTAGCAATCTTTCCTATCTCATGACATGTAGGGTGTGTTTTAAAATGTTTATAAAATAAAATTTTTTTTAGAATGAAATATATTTTTATTTTCTTTAAAGAATAAGTTTATTTTTTATTTAAAAATTAATAATAAAATATGTAATAAAAAATTGTATTATATAAAATTTTTTTATATTATGTAAATTTTTTTAAAAAAATTTTAAATATTTATAAAATATATACTAAAAAATATATAATTAAAAATAGCGTTTGGGATTTTTCAATTACTAGTAAAAAACAATTATATGTCAAGGTAGAATATGAAAGTTTGTAATGCTTCTCCTATCCCATGGTAGAATAATATTGAGTTTCATGAGACTTGTTGAGCACGAATTACTAAAGCTATAATTTGAACTTCTCATCTACCCCTAATTTTTATTTAAGAATTGCTCTTTTTTTGTGTAATCATTCTCATGACACGATTCATGTCATCTGATCTTGAGTTGCAGGTAGTGTTGGAGGGATTAATAAAGTAGAAGTTTGGAAGTATTTATAAAATAATTTTTTTAAAAAAAATATATTTTTATTTTTTTATTTTAAAAATATAATAAAAATATATAATAAAAAATCTTACAATATAAAATTTTTTTATATTTTTTAATTTGTTAAATATTTATAAATATATATTAAAAAATATAAACTGAAATTTTAAAAATTTACTTTTTCGAATGGGCTTTTCATTGCAAAGGCTGACAAGATTGCCAAGGAATCTGCGAGTTAGGCAAGAGCCAGTTTTATCAATAACCTAGAATGAAGCAGATGCATGGGTTCATCATTTACGAAAATGTTTTCCTTTTTTTCTTTGGTCATTGTTGTAGTCTACTCTTTCTCCAAATATAAGCAGGATTTTTGCAGGTTGAGTAAAAAACAAATTCCTGCTTGCAGTTACTGTTTTGTTTAATAAAAATCACCATATCGACTGCTTTCATCTGGAAAATAGTGAACTTCTTTCTCCATCTCTAGTAGATTTATGTATGAACTGACAGGTTGAAGTATTCATGCGTGTGAACCTTGTGGTTACTGAATAAAAACACTGGTCTTCTTGTAAAGTGAAATCGTGGTAGAATTTCGGTTGTTTTTCTTAGTAGCTCTCTAATACCATAATAACGTTTACGGTAATGTAGTGAAAGCAGGGGTGGCAAATTTCAATCCAAAAATACGATCCAGAAAAATCGGATTCATATCAAGCTGTAGTTAAATTCGGATTGATCCGAAAATTTTAAATAGATTCGGATCGAATTTGGATTGATTTGAAATTGACACGTTTAACTCGTATAATTATTTATATAGTATGTATTATTTAATAATTAAAAAATAATAGTAAAAAATTTAAATTTAATATATATATATATATATTGTTAATTTATCTTAAGTTAACTAATTTTTATTTAATTTATAAATTTTATCAAAATTAATATTTTTTTAATATATTATAATTAATAATTTATATATATTATTATTAAAAATTAATATTTATAATTTTTATTTAATAATTTTAATTATTAAATGGGTCGATACGAGTTTGATTCGATTATAAATAGGTTGGATTAGAATTGACAATTTTGATCCAATTATTATAGTTGATCCGGAACCGATCCAGAAATTCGAATTGTCACTTCTATATTGCACCGACAATAGTAGAGGCTTTGAGATTGTTTATAAAATAAGTTTTTTTATAATAATAAATATTCTTTAATTTCAAACAATAAGTTTTATTTTTTAAAATTATAATAAAACTAAATAATAATAAAATGTTATGAAGTAAGATTTTTTTATATTTTGTTAAAATTTTATAAATAATTTATTAAAAAATATAAAATTAAGAACTAATAAGTGCTCATTTTATAAGTTCTCCAAAACTATAGGAGATGCAGCCTAGAAGTGAGATGTTTGCAAATTGAATCATAAACGCCAAAACACTTAGAACTTTTCTAACTCACCTTCTCTTCCCTTATAAATCCCAAATCAAACCCTAATCCTTGTTCCTCTCTCGTTCTCTCTCACTCTCTCTGAAACAACCGCCACTATTAGATCGCTAATCGGGCGGCCATGGCTTCCCGCCGCCTTCTCTCCTCTCTCCTCCGCTCCACCGCTCGCCGATCTTCTCCGATCTCCCGCTGCCCTTCTCCCTCTCCGTTAATTGGTCGCCGCTCTTCTCCCACCGGATTTCTCCTTTCTCGAGCCGTTGAATATGCTACCAGTGCCGCCGCTGCACAGCCTGCGCAATCAACACCACCGAAGACTCCGGCGAAAGGACCGAGTGGGAAAATAACCGATGAGTTTACCGGTGCTGGTTCGATTGGGCAGGTTTGTCAGGTGATCGGTGCTGTTGTTGATGTTAGATTTGGTGAAGGATTGCCGCCGATTTTAACTGCGCTTGAGGTTATGGATAACTCGATCCGACTTGTGCTTGAAGTTGCTCAGCATTTGGGTGAGAATATGGTTAGGACCATTGCTATGGATGGTACTGAAGGGCTTGTTAGAGGACAGAGAGTGCTTAACACTGGATCTCCTATCACGGTATGGAATCATAGTTTCGATTTTCTCCGTTGATCTGATTAGATTCGATTAGATTTTGTGGATTCGTAGACTATTTTAAGTCGATCAAGGTTCTAACAAGTTCTTTATTTGCCTGCGTGATAGATTATTCTAATTATATTTGACCAAATGATTTTGGGTTTTGCTTTCTGACTGCATTATAATGCATCTAATTGCTGATTTGTGAATGATACATGGTGTTTGCAATAGTGATTCTATATGCTTGGTGTTTATCTGCATTTTGATTTGGCTGATTGAATGCTGACTGTGCAGTTTGTGTGAGGCTTAGGTGGAAGATCTGCTGTTGAGTTTCTATTGTGTGGTTTATTTGGCATCAGATTCGGACATTTTTTTCCAAGAAATGTTTATACTCACCATTGTGTTTATGTGATTGATGCTATGACGTGATTGATGCTTGACTTTGATTATTATGCAGTGGATTTTCATTATAACTAACTGATGCTTGGATTTTGTACTCTAGTGCTCTGGGTGGATTGTTATCATGCCTGTTACCAGTAACTAGGCTATCAAAAAATATATACTTGTAACTTTGCTTGTCTGATTGTCTTACTTGTATGTGTAATAAACCAAGGATTCACTAGATATTTTTCTTTAATTTCCAAGACGCTGTTGCCATCTGTATGCAAAAATGTTGGAGTATCTTAATTGATTCTATTCAAGGTCTAGTGAATCCTTTTGGTAAATAACTGCCTTTCTCCTACTTCTGTGTTGTTTTGCTAAATAACTGCTGTTTCTGACTTTGTTCAATTCCTTTTGGTGTCACTGCAGGTGCCTGTTGGTAGGGCTACGCTGGGACGCATCATGAATGTTATTGGAGAGCCTATTGACGAGAAGGGAGAAATAAGTATGTATAGTTGGCTACAATAGTGTTACTTTGGAAACAACTCGTTGTAGTAGGATTACCTGCATGTAATTAATACCTATTTCCTTACTGTTTGTTAATAGCAACTAGTCACTTCCTTCCCATTCACCGTGAGGCACCTGCTTTTGTTGAGCAGGCTACAGAGCAGCAAATTCTTGTCACAGGAATCAAGGTACTTTTTTCTTGTAGTATGTAGTTTTTGGAGAGCATGCTAGTGTTAAGGACTATCAGCATAAGTTATAATCATAGCTTGTTCCAGGCCGCATCTTATACCTTATCTTTTCCCTTCTGTAGGTCGTTGATCTGCTTGCCCCTTACCAACGTGGTGGCAAAATCGGACTCTTTGGAGGTGCTGGTGTCGGGAAGACTGTACTTATCATGGAACTGATCAATAATGTTGCTAAAGCTCATGGTTGGTTCAAGGAATAATTGTTGACTAATTAAAGAGTTGAACTTATATTTATTGTGCCATTATTTTTAACATCTTGTGATTACTATTCCAGGTGGTTTTTCGGTTTTTGCTGGTGTGGGAGAGCGTACTCGTGAAGGCAATGATTTATACAGAGAAATGATTGAAAGTGGAGTGATCAAGCTAGGAGATAAGCAGGTCTGAGGTTTATATATTAATTAATGTAGTGTACAGTGTTTGATGTCCTTACCGTAACAGGCATGCTGCATTGTCAGGCTGAAAGCAAGTGTGCTCTTGTATATGGACAAATGAATGAGCCACCTGGTGCTCGTGCTCGTGTCGGATTGACTGGTCTTACGGTTGCTGAGCATTTCCGTGATGCTGAAGGTCAAGATGTGCTTCTTTTTATTGACAACATTTTCCGTTTCACCCAGGTTAGCATTACAAAACAAGGAGCTTGTTGAGCTACTTTAGTACATGAAAGCTTATGTTCAATCTTTTAGTAACTGTGGAATTTTGTACTACACAGGCCAACTCGGAGGTGTCTGCTTTGTTGGGACGTATTCCATCTGCTGTGGGTTACCAGCCAACTTTAGCCACTGATCTTGGAGGTCTCCAAGAGCGCATTACAACAACAAAGAAAGGTTCCATCACCTCTGTACAAGCTATCTATGTGCCTGCTGATGACTTAACAGATCCGGCTCCTGCCACAACCTTTGCACATCTTGACGCTACAACTGTCCTGTCACGACAAGTCTGCTCCAAATCCAAATCGTTTTTGATAAAAGCGTTGTCCTTTCTGTTGCTAATACTTTTAACGGTTTTTGCAATAGATCTCTGAGCTTGGTATTTATCCTGCTGTGGATCCTCTTGATTCTACATCAAGAATGCTTTCTCCACACGTCCTAGGAGAGGAGCACTACAATACTGCTCGTGGTGTACAAAAGGTTCTTCAGAACTACAAGAATCTTCAGGATATTATTGCAATCTTGGGAATGGACGAGCTGAGTGAGGATGATAAATTGACTGTTGCTCGTGCTCGTAAGATCCAAAGGTTCCTGAGCCAACCCTTCCATGTCGCTGAGGTCTTCACTGGTGCTCCAGGAAAGTATGTGGAGCTGAAGGAGAGTGTCAACAGCTTCCAGGTGAGTCTAGTTTTTAATAGATGCTTCCTTATCATTTATGAGCATTTTTTCCCAATTTTTATTACACTGTCAGCATACATGCCCAGATTTCGGGGTAATAGAAATTCCTGAGATCCCTACTTCTGTGTTTTTGTCTACCTTTGGACAATATCAAAATATTTAGTAATTATATTTTGTCATGGATGCAAGTTAAGATTCTCAAATGATCGCATCTAGTTTCATCATTTTTTCTGTCTTTGGCTTGGTGGTGCTAAATGTTACTCTTATCATAAGAATCTGTTCTCATAACTTACATAAGAAATTTGTCCTGATCTGTCTTTTTGAACTATCAGATCATATTTCTGACTACATAGTACTCTGCAGGGAGTTTTGGACGGGAAGTATGATGATCTGCCTGAACAATCATTCTACATGGTTGGTGGTATTGATGAAGTTATAGCTAAAGCTGAGAAGATTGCCAAGGAGTCTTCTTCTTAAGCTTGATGTTCATGTTGTCAATAGCTCTTCGAATTCCTCCTAGAGGGTGGACTTTTTTTTTCATCTTAACATTCGTTTTTGTGTTTTTTTGATGAAGAGGAAGAGCAAAAGCCCTGCTCCCTGCAGTGCTATCTTTTTCTAATAAGGAAAACTCAGATACAACTTTCTTCAAATGTCTTTCCAGACGCTTCTCGATGTAATTGGTACTTTCTTTTTCAAAACCGAATTCTGCACGGACTCTTTTAGTGTTCTTTACTGTGTACCCGATACTTTTAAATGGTAGAGCTATACTCCACCAGCATCAAGAAATCCACGCAGATATCTTGAGCTCTGTTTATTTCGATTGAAGTCCACTAGGCAATTCAGTATCTGTTTAGGTGAATTGATAAGCGTTTGGCACTGCTTATCAAAAGCAGTTTTTTAATTTTTTTATTTTATATTTTTAAAAATATATTTTATAAGTATTGAAAAAATTTATTTAAAAATTTAGATAATATAGAAAAAATTTTGTTGTGAGATTTTTTTATTATATATTTTTATTATTTTTTTAAAAATTAAAAAAAAAACTTAATTTTTATAAAAATAAAAATATTTTTTATTTTAAAAAAATTTTATTTTATACGCACTTTTAAACGCCTCCTGAGTCCCCTGCTCATCTGGATGCTGTAACATATCGAGCAGCTTTTGTGTATTAAGATTTGTGTTTTGGGCTTCAAAGGGCGCACCACCCAGGTATCCTTGTAGATTAACTTTTCGAATGACAAACAGGTTCGAGAGTAGCAAATGGTTCTGTTCTACACTAGGGTTGGATTTTTTGCTCCAAAAATAGCATGCATTCATTCAGTTTTGCCACATATCAGCAACCATAGTCCATCACACATTACTCAATCACCTTATCGCATTGTCATAAAGTAACAAATCGCTATTTATCTATTTTCATCAGCAAACCGAAAACAATATAACTCTTGATTAAATAAATATACAAAGAGCTCAAAGAAGCTCCACACTTCTATTACTGGTGTGGCCTGATAGAAAGTCTGCTTGCGTTTCTCTTCAGCCGACCTAACTAGACCCAGACCTTTCCCGCAATCCTTGGAAAGTTCTCTACTACAAAGAAAATGGCTCTGTCAATTTGTTTGATTCCAACTTCTCCTTCTTCTATTGCTGCTATGCCTCCTTCTCCATCACTGCTCCGCCGCGTTCTCCATCTCCGCCACCACCGTCAGCGCCGCTTCGCCGTAGCCGCTTCAGTCCGGCAAGACACTTCCGCTTGGGTACAGGCACCAATCACCACCGTAACTCCTGCTTCTTCCGACGGATCTCTCTTCCACCTCTCCCTCGATCTCTCCGACTCACCTGATCTCGCTAACTCTTATTCCTACCCTGGCCAGTATCTACAACTACGCCCAGCTGCTGCTGATAAGCCGTCGTTCCTTGCGATCGCTTCCCCGCCTTCGATCGCGAGAGAGAAGCGGTTGTTTGAGTTTTTGGTTAAGAAGGTTCCTGGATCTGTTGCGGAAGTCATTTGTGGCCTTGGGAGAGGTGATCATGTTGAGATCAGTGGAGTTATGGGTAAAGGGTTTCATGTTGACCGGATTCAGGACGCGGATACCGTCTTGATCTTTGCGACAGGATCAGGAATCAGGTAAAAAATTTTGAACTTCAAGTTATAGCTTGGAATTTCATGGGAAGTTGCACCAGGTTCAAGATGTTTTCTGGCTGGATTGATTACCCAAAACTGAATAATCATAGAATTTAGTACTTCTGGAGTGGTGAAGTATGTTGCTTGTGTAGCGGGAATGAGAATCCCTTGATGAAGGTTTTATTCTTTTGTGGAAATTAGAGATTCATATGCAGAAATGCTGTTTAATTGTGGTTCCAACAAATTGTGGTTTTAATGCGTCTTCTAATCCACTGGACTGAAATTTGGAAGAGAATTATGTGAAGAAAGGTCTGACCTCAGATGATGTTTTAAGGTGCGATATATGTAGGCACAGCTTATGAAGTATGGTATACTGCTAAGCAAGAGAAATGCAGTAGAATCATTCTCGACTTCTCACTGTGTTTGAACATCTTGCTTGCTGCACTCCTGGAGCAAAATTGCATTGTATTTATGTCAACTGGTCTTTCAACGAAAAGAGGTCGGTCAACTAGGACTGAATATGAAATGTAAAAGGAGGTTTGCCCTGAATCCAAAGCAGATGCTTGATCCAGATGGTTCTGTTACCTTTTTTTTGTTTTTTGGTTTTTCTTAAAGTTCTTTGAGGCATCATACTACGCATGAGCATAAGGTTCATTTGACAGGTGCAAAATTTATTAGATAAATAGAGATTGGTGAGTCTCCATTCCACTGCTGCAAAGAAATCCTAGATACTAAATTGAAGATAGAATCCATTGCTTGGCCTTCGGGGTTTTGGTTCACAGGCAATAGCTTTTTTCTATTTCTGAATTGGCAGGAGCTTGTTTTGTTCTGTTTGGGTAGCTTATAAATACCTTAAATTGTCCTCATTTTGTGAAGCTAGAGTGCATTTACTAGCCAATCCTTTTTGCCGTCATATAGTCAAGCACATTTATCCCATTAAGAAAGTAAATAATCATTTTCTCGTAGTTTATTATTAGATAATTAGTAGTGAAGGCTTACTCTTCTGAATATCTTCTTTTCTGTTTTTTTAATACTTCCTCAACTCCTTTATCATGTACTGTATAATCACCATGAATAAGGGTATGCCTGATACTCTCTGAATAGTCCTCAAGTAAAATGTAGCTATGATACACCAAGTCTGTATTGTCTTGCCAACTTTTAATGTGCAAATATTAGTATCTTATTTATTCCTTTTAAGGAATCTATTAACTGATTTCAGGCCAACAATTGAAGATGTTTTCTTCAAATATTTCTTCAAACAGCAAATTTGAGCTAATAAGGCTTCTTTTGGGGTGGCCATCCTATTACTAATTCTTCATGTTGTCTTGTGTTACATAAGAATGATGTTGTTTCTTTCTTTCTGTCAATTGCAGTCCAATTCGTTCACTTATAGAGTCAGGATTCAGAACAACTGTGAGATCTGATGTTAGGCTGTACTATGGAGCTAGAAATCTTCAGAGGATGGCATACCAGGTATGACTTTCACTTTGTATCAAGACTTTAGTCTTGAAATGATTAAGTATTATTAAGAGATGATTATCATTTTGAACTCAAATTTGGTTTATATTTCGTAGGATAGGTTTAAGGATTGGGAAAGCACTGGTATTAAAATAATACCTGTTCTTTCACGGCCTGAAGATGAATGGGGAGGCGAACGTGGTTATGTACAGGTGTCTATCAGTTTCTTTGATATTTTATTGACTTGTTTTCTTTATCATGATTATTAGCTGCCTTCAAATTTTTTTCTAGCAGGCTGCATTTTCTAGGGCAAAGCAAATATCCGATCCGTCTTCCACTGGAGCTGTTCTTTGTGGGCAAAAGCAAATGACTGAGGTATGATTTGTCCTTTAATGGCCAATGGCATTTGGTGTTTCATTCTTTGACACATGAATGATCAATATTTGTGGAAGTTGAAAACCTCACTCAATGGCGGTGAACTGCAATATATGATTGCAGTGGTTTGTGGAACGATGTTATGAATGGCAATCATAAAGTTAGAGAAATGGATCTGACATATTGGTTTGGAAGAAGAGGATAAGCAGCATGTATCATGATCAAGTTTAGTCTAAAGGACTAGATGTTAGTCTGATGATGAAGTCTTGCTGTAGCGAAACTAAACTTTGGAGAAGTCACTTTACTGGAGTAAATTTTAGTGAGTGAAAAGGATTTTCCATTAGACTTGCGCTTGTTGACATATATAAATGCTTTTCTTCGCATAGGTTCTAAATATAACCGTGTGACTATAATAGTTGGCACAAATTATGTTGTAACCTTTTCGGCTACTTTAACCTGGAAGTGAAGTAGTTAGCTGAGTGAAACTTCCTTTTTCCTCTTTTACCCGTCTTTTCAGCTTTTTGGTTGTTCGGATTGTGATATTACATAATTACTGATCCAAACTTGTACTGTGATCTATGTATATCGCAGGAAATTACTTCTGTTCTCGTGGCTGATGGTGTATCACGGGAAAATATATTGCTGAACTTTTAATGATGAGTTGCACGTTAACTCGTTCTGTTGTATAGATTGTACAAGAAGACGGCTTAGTTATTCTTTCATCTCATCAGGAGTTAGACTTGTCCCACCAAAATTGGGAGCTCCACGATGTAATAACAAGTTCAATCTTTCACATTGGCACACATGACCAGTCATGTACGCTCCAAATTTTGTATGATTTCTAACAATTTTGAGAGACTATTGTGAAATTATGTTAATGCTCAGTAAGAAATGACAGATTGTGACTGCTATCTACGTTTACCGAACAGACATCTCCATGACATGTTTTGTTTTACAAGTTCGTCTCATTTCCATCCTGAAACCTTCAGGTAGTAACAATTATAATGTCCTGGCATTGCACAGCTTAACTGTTGGGACAACTAACGCAATGTTGATCAGTAACTAAACATTGTGTGAACCTTAAATGTGGTCGATGTAATTAAAAATGGTCCAATTCGAAAGTCAGAAAAATTAATTTTCTAGTTCTCCTCGCACGATTATGGCATTCTGGCAGCATGTTTTCTGAACACAGCAACTTAGAAAACAAATTGGCTCGTACAGAAACGACATGCTTCATAAGACCCATCCCAAGCTAATACCACCACGAAACTGATAGACAACAATGTAAATCAGAATGGTTTACATTTCCAAAATCCATCAGAATCCTAAACTTGCACCTTAATGTGATCCAAAGGTGTGCAAAAAACTTGAAAGGAAGGCATCTCGGATGATGCTAGGTCTAACAAGTCAGTGCCTGGGAGTATCAGCACCTCATTCAGGGTCACCTTCAGTTCGCTTCCTCATCTTTCCCTTGGCTTAAATGGAGTTCCTCACCGTTGTGGTCATGATGGTAATGGCGATGCTGTTTGTGCCTGTGATGAGATCTCTTGTGGTTTCTAGACCTTGCAGTCTCCCCCAAATTGTCATCAGATGACTTGCCTAAAGACTGGCTCCTCCTGCTATCATCTGCATCAGAGTCCTCACTGTCAGTGCCTGGCCCCTGACGATGCTTGTGCTTACGCTTCTCTTCAGTACCATATGTGGATTCAGAGTCACTTGATCCGTGATGGCGCTTGAGAATTTTCCTCATAGGCTTATCTCCATCTTCACTGTCCGAGGAAGAACTGCCCGAATCTCTTGATGAATGTCTTGTATGCCTCCTCCTATGAGAATGTCTTCTAGAGTAGCTTGAATAATCTTCTATGTCACTGTCATCACTTGAGCTTGAGCTCCTCCTCTTTGACTTGCACTTATGCTTCTTCGAACTATTCCTGTCATCGACAGAGTCACAATAACTCTGTTTCCGGTGTTTCTTGTGAGACTTGTTAGTACGTTTCCTGTCTGAACCACTGCTGTCATTGGCAGTTTCCTTTTGGTGCTCTCTACTTTTATGCTTCTTCTCCTTCTCCTTGGCTTCAGCATCAGCTTTTGCGTTCACAGCAGCTTCTAGTTTCTGTTCCCACTTCAACCGGGATTCATTCTTCTCCATATCTCTCCTCTTCTTCTCTTCAACCAGCTGGATGAACCTTTTTCTGTCCATTTTTTTATTTCAAAACCAGACCAAAAACCTGCAGTTTGTTGAAATGATGCAAGGAAGTGCATCTCACAATGGAGAAGAAAATACTGTTAGCTTTATGAGATTGGTAAAGCAGCAAAAACAATGAAATAGTACGAGTATATATATTGAGCTAAAAAGAGATTGTAAGAAGAAAAAATAAATAAATAAATAAATAAAAATGAAAGGTCACAAGTAAGCACGAAAACCAATGCTGAATATGCATATGTACATATCAAATAACAAAGAAAGAAAGTAACAAAAATGTTAATTACAAACTACCAGCCTGAGCTATAAAAACACTGCCCTGACTCTAAATATTGCCCCAAAATATGCCAGCACACATCAGCCTAATTCTGTTTCAGGTAATTTCAACTTGATCAATCTCATGCTTTTGGACTTTAATACTTTGCTGATTAAAGCCATTAAGAATTTTGCTAGAAACTTTTATTAAGACCACATCGGTATGTGCATACCAATATCAGCCAACTTTCTTGGTGTATATGGGAGCAGGTCAACATTGTGATTGTCCACTTTCATTTTTAATAAAGGTCCCACTACAATTTAGCTTGCAATATAAATAAACGTAAGGGTTTTACTTGTAATACTAAGCTCAACGTCAAGGCAATATGTTGCTTAAGCATTATCAATCATAATACATCGGAGTGAGCAAAATAGAAGTATCGCATTAACTTGATATATTAGGAACACAAACAGAAAACATTCAGAAGAAACTGTGGAGCCACAAGAACAAGGGCGCAAGTTTCTTACCTTATACTATTGGGACGAAAAAAGGAAATTGGCACCTCAATCCTTCTATCGAAAATAACAGGCTGCAGATAACCACAATAAATATTTAGAATCCAATTGCATTTACTAAAATGAAAACTGATTTGTAGATCAAGATCTAAAGACATAAGGAATCATCAAACAACTTTCAAATTCTAGCATATGCATATAATATGAGAACACCTAGAACTGCTCTAGGTGCTAACATTATAAGCCTCTTCTTACCAGTCCTTCAACTATACAGGAAGAAGTCTGATACCACTATAACAAGTAACGAGATCCCCATATGCATTACTAGTGACTACTACTACACAAATAAATGCTAAACCAAAACTTATTCGTGACCATTGACGAACAACAAGCTCGAATCATCGGAAGGATCACCATTCTCTACCAACTCAAAACCAATTAACCTAAGACAAAAGCAATACCAAAACCATGATCTGTTCAATCTACAAGCGAATTATCTATAATTTTCATATTATAAAATCACGATTCGTCCTTCCCAATCTACAGATCCCTAGACGAAAGACCAAAATCGAACTCCAAAAAACCCTAATCCCGCAGGGAAGAATTAACAAAAGCTAACTTGCAATTATTCAGGAACAGAACGCATCAATCAAGAAACAATTGTGGCAATTTGAAGATAAACTTCAGATTAACTATTGAAAATTGAAGCCAAACCTTTTTCTAGAATTTCCTCACCAGCAGCAGAAGAAGAAGTAGAAGAAGAAAAGCAACGGGCTAGAAGAAGAAGAATTTAGTTATGGACATTTGAAATACGCGCTAAAGTATAGCCCACAGCAGCGGCGGTCCATTTAGAAACACGTCCGAGTTTCTGACCAAATTAGTAAATGCCATTTTAGTAAATAACTCATCTTTCCAAACCCAAATTACAAACACGTTATGACCAGATTGTACCCAAAACCTCCATCAATCTCCCTGCAGAACTTCCTTCTCTCTCTAGAACCTTCTCCCTCTTCTCTCTCTAAATCTAAAATTTTTCATTAATGGCGGGATTAAGGTGGCCACCAGAAGAACCAGATCTATTTCCAGCGAGAGGTCCGGGGATGGCAACGGCAGCAACGGCGGAGCTGATCTCAGACGATGATCGATCTGTAGCGGCTGATTCGTGGTCGATCAAGAGCGATTACGGTAGCACTCTTGATGATGAACAGCGACACGTGGATGCTGCTGAGGTTCTCTCTAGCTGTAATTTCGCTGCTGCTTCTGAGTACAGGTGATTGATTATTCATCGGTTTTGGGTTGATTTTCTTTTGAATATTGGTTTTGGGGAGAATTGGATTCTGGTGGCGGAGAAAAGTTTCTGTTAAATTTGGTTTTGGGAAAATGAGCATGGCTCTAAGTCGATTTCAGCTCTTAGATTCGATGGTTTTCCGTTGTAGAACGAAGAATGTAGCGCATCCCAATTTAGTTTCGAGCAGAATCGGAGCTGTATCTAATGTGTATAGTAGCGGTCTAACCGTTAGGAATGCTCGTAAAAATGCTTAGTGTCAGTATTTGACTGAGACTGTGATCCATTTACTTTCAATGTTTAGTAAGATTTAGTTGGTATAGCCAATGGACTGCTTCCCAACTTGATTGGAAAGAACTTAGTTAGTCGTGGTCATTTTAAAGTAGTTTTTATGCATTTCTGTAGATTATCTGGGATTGCTATTTGTGTTGTTTATTGGTCTTTAAGTCACTATCTCTTTTAGATATTCTTGTCAGTAGATAATTGAATCTGCTGGGGCAGGGAAATGGATTGCTGCTTTATTACCACCAAAAGTTAATGTGACTTGATTGTTTGCTTATGTATACTTCTAAGTTTCCTCTTTCTTACCTGAAAATTTTATTATATTTACTTTTTTAGTGACCTTTGTTATACAGCATCCACTTTAGTGTGAATGGTTAAACTCTCAGTTCATAGTCACAAGATTACAGATCAGCTAAATTTTGTTAAGCAGTTCTGACAAAGATGAGCAAGATGCTAATGAAGTCGAGCCATCAGTGTTGGGCTTGCGAAGCTATTGGGATGCAACTTATGCCGAGGATCTTCAAAACTTTCAGGAACATGGTCATGCTGGTGAAATTTGGTCAGTAATTTTTTTGCAGATTTTGACTCCTTTTTTGCTGCTAAGCACCTTGTTGCCCCAATAAACTGATGCTTTAGTATTGAAGACAATCACGAAAAGGTTTGCCTTTATATCTGAGCATTATTTGTGTAAAAGAAAAGTGTAGCTTAATTTGCAAGATGACAAGCTAAGATTGGGCGTGTATACCAAAGTGTTAAGGATGAAAACTTTATTGCACCAAGGTGCCTTTCTGAGATAGTTGTTACTCAAGTGATTAGAATGGTAGTCTTTATCTTAGTTAATAGAACCTTATTTGTTATCTATCTTCGTTAGTTTTCATGATGGACATGGTTGAAAGGGTATTTTATTTCGGACTATTGTTTGGCTTTTAAAAGAAAATGTACACTTGTTAGACATTTGATGCTAAAACTGCACTGCTGATATTTGTTTAATAATTCATATATTTCTAGGTTCGGTCCCGAAGTTATGGATACTGTTGTAAACTGGACCAAGAAGCTTTGTCTCAACCTCTCTCAAGGTAGTGACTCAGTTGATGACAGCAGCTCTAAAGCCGTATCAGGTGGCATGACCAATGATTTGTCTGGATGGTCTGTCCTTGATCTCGGTACGGGCAATGGCCTTCTGCTACAGGAACTTGCAAAACAAGGGTATCTTGGATTACTTTCTCCTGTTGTTTCCTCTTTAAAGTTTATATATTAGGTGATAGGACTTCTGGATTTGCCAAATCATCTGTGGTTGTGTTGAAAAAAAGTGTCAGATGTTACACTTTGCTTTGACTCATACCAAATATGCTCTGTGCGTATTTATGTCAACCACATTAAGCATCGAGTACAGCTGTGGCAGTTAATGATTTATGTGCCATAAATGTGCTATATAATATACAGTTGCATCCTGATTTCGTAGTTTTCCTTTTTTGTCAATTCCTTCACAATTAGGGGTGGCAAAAATCGACCCGACCCGAAAAGGTCGGGTTCGGGTCAAGCCTTAAACGCGTTTGGGTCGATTTCGGATCGACCCGAAAATTTAAACGGGTTCAGGTCGGATTCGGGTCGACCCGAAAATGACCCGTTTAACTATTTATATAGTATATATTATTTAAAAATTAGAAAAAAATAGCAAAAAATTTGAATTTAATTTGTATATATATATATATATATTATTTTTAATTTATCTTAATTTTAACTAATTTTTATTTAATTTATAAATTTGTCAAAATTAATATTTTTTCTTTTTAAATACATCATAATTAATAATTTTGATATATTATTATTAAAAATTAATATTTATAATTTTTTTTAATAATTTAATTATTAAATGGGTCGATCCGAGTTTGATCTGGTTATAAATAGGTTGGGTTAGGGTTGACAATTTTGACTCATATAAATAAACGGGTCGGGTTAGGGTTGAACATTTTTGACCCGGTTATTATATGGGTCGACTCGGAACCGACCCATGAACCCATATTGCCACCTCTATTCACAATGAGGTAATAGCAGTTTGTGCCAACATGCATGCCACAAATGATAGCTGCAGAATGTATCCCCCACCTAAATATGATTGTTTTGACTGATCTATTCTTCAAATGATATCACAAGTGACAATTTGTGATTGTGAAGAGAATAAAAGAAATTCGCTATAGTAGAGTATTGTTCACTATCATACTCCTTATATTTTTATCCTAGTTCTAATCACAAATGAAGCAGCAGAATGTATCCCCCACCTACTCTCTTCTCTAATATGATTGTTTTGACTGATCTATTCTTCAAATGATATCACAACTGACAATTTTGTGCTTGTGAAGAGAATAGAAGAAATTCGCTATAATTGAGTATTGTTCATTATCATACTTCCTCCTTTTATTTTTATCCTAGTTCTAATGGAACTAACCACTAAGTTCTGAGATTGATGAGTTGTTTCTCAACTGATTTCAAACTGTTTTAGGTTAGCTCCATTCAATTATGCAGTTTGACAAAAATTTGACTGAAATGCTTTAATTTCTAGTCTTATTTATCCTTCATTTCTAAGCTTTTGTCACTTCTGTGCCACAACTACAGACAAACATTATTTACCAATTCTTACCATGATATAGGTAGATCCAAGGATTCATTCAGCTTTTAATTTCTGTTAGTTTTGTTGGCAAAACTAGAAGGAGAGGGAAAATTGCAGTTGCAACCTTTGTGTAAACATTGATGTTGGGATATATGGTATAGTTTGATTTAAATATCAAAACCTAAGTTGAATCCACCATCTATTGTGTAGCTCCATTTCGGGATGCTAAGCATATCCGCTAACAAAACGTATGTCCAATTTCAGGTTTTCTGATTTGACTGGAATTGACTATAGTGAAGGTGCAATTGAGCTTGCACGTAACCTTGCTGCTCGTGATGGTTTTTCTAACATCAAATTTATGGTATGCCCACTCTCTTTTATATGCATCTATTTGTCAAGACCATGGTTTTATCTCAGAATATACATACCATGACTGTCTTTGCTTGATTGGGTAGATTTTCTTGTTTCTTTATTGCAATTGTTGTGGTTGCATACTAACTGGACTTCTAACAAATTTTGTCAAGACTTACTATCTATAAAGTTGGTATCAAAAAATTTTGATAATCCCTTTTCTGCTTCATAATTTATTTATGTCAGGTTGCTGACATTCTGGAGACAAGGATTTCCAACAAGTTTCAACTTGTTATGGACAAAGGGACATTTGATGCAATTGGATTGCATCCTGTTGGACCTATCAAAAGGTAATTGTTTCTCACTTGATTTCTTAAACTTTAGCAAGCTTCTATATGCCTCTGTTTCAATGGGTTATGTTTGCCTGACGATATGTGTATGTCATGTTCGTCACATGTGTGTGCAATTTGTTGGGGTTGGCCCTCCTGTGTGTGACCAAGCTGTAATAAAAGGTTAATCTGCATAACATTTTGTGATTTCTCATGCAAATTGGGAAACTACCGTCCAGTGTCCCCATACTGCAATTAGTTTGCAATTCTGCATTCATATTTAAGGATTTAAACGAGCATATCAGCTAGAAAATACCGATTACACGTCAAAGTTTCAGTCCCATGTGTTTAAGGATTTGGTACAAATAAGCTAAAATGATTGGGTTGATTGGTTTCATGTTTCCTGGACTATCTACTTTGTAAATAGTTGTTCGAAACCGAAATTGGAGTTGGTCAAATGTTCTTTAGGGAGGGAAAAAAGGGAGGTGCTATCTGAATAATGGCCTTGACCCAAGGAAGTTAGTGTGGCCTTAGCCACACCGCGCATCTCATCGCTAAAATCCAATATTCTATCTTCCAATAATGCCCTTTTTTAATTCTTATCTTTCTATCCTCATGCTTTATTTGTTGAAAATTATAAAATATCAGCATTATTGAATCAAATAGTTCACCCTAACAAAATTAACTCAACACCAGCTCTTTATCTCAAATCACAAATTATAAAGAAAGAAATATTTGGATTTGAGAGATCTCTTTAGATTTATATCAAGCTAGGTATTCAAAACACAATGATAAAATGGAAAATACCTGACATTTGCTAAGTCAAACCAAATATATAGCATTCTGGGTGGAAAAACTTTGTTATGCTCTTTCTATTTCCCTTCTAGTTAGGGTTTAAGTCTGAGTTCTGGAACCCATTCTAATATGAATTAATGCGCATAAATTCCTTTCCTCGTTGGAGTGCTGTGTAAAAAAGAATATTCTTTTCTGCTCATTGTTAGAGGTTTCTTTAATGATGTTTGTGTTTACAGGATTATGTATTGGGAGTCCATATCTAATTTAGTTGCTCCTGGCGGGATTTTGGTAGGTGTTCCTTCTAAAATGAGAACAATATCCTAGATTAATTACCATTTCCTTCATATCAGAAGTTCTTCAGGCATATGTGTTTGTTCTTTAACTCTTTCCATAGGTTATCACCTCATGTAACAATACAAAGGATGAGTTAATTCAAGAAGTCGAGGATTTCAATCAAAGGATTGACGCCCAAGAAACTGACAAGGGGGATTCAAAAGGAGCTGAATCTGTTTTCCGATACTTGGATCATGTCCGAACATACCCAACTGTCATATTTGGCAAGGTCGAGGGTTCCTGTGTAGCCACTGTTGCATTTCAACGGAGCTGAAGCTAGCCAAATTTATTCTCGCCTACTATGTTGTTTCTCAAGGAGTGAGGGTTTCTGTGCGAAACAACCAGTGTAATATCAGAGTCTATGTTGTTTCTCGAGTACGTGGCAGATTACCTTGTGGCATGAAGGAATGTGATTGTTGTATGGTTACGTAATTAATCAGCTGTTCCGTTGGTTTATCCCACCAGGTTTATGTGGCACCAATGCATGATCCCAATTATACGTTGACCAGCTGGACGGTGAGTCGATGTTATGTTAATTCGCGCGTTACTTTTGCATTGGTATCGAGTAAGGAGTTGTTTTGGCTGAAATTATAATACTATTTTTCCTTTCAAACTTTTATATATTTTGTAATAAATTTGTTATATATTTATTTTTTAAAAGTTTAAGTTAAATTATATATCATTAATTTAATATATCATTTTTATTATTTTAATAAAAAATTAAAATTAGTTTTTATAATTAATTTATTTTTTAAGTATTTTAAAATGTTTTTTAAATTATCTTTGGTAAATATTTAGGGCGTGTTTTATAAGTTCGTAACTGAGTTTTATGAAGGTGAAAAATAAAAAGTAGAATTTTTTGAAAAATAAAATAAAAGTGGAGTTTAGTATTTATATTTTAATAGATTTTAAAAATATATTAAAAATTGAAAAATATAATTATATTAAAAATTATGTAAATAAAAAAATTAGAATTAGAGTTTCGTATGTGGAAATATAATTTTAAATTTTTTGTGTAATTGAAACATAAAAATTATTTAAAATTTAAATTTTTATTAAAAAAAGTAAAATTATGAATATTTAAAACATGAACTTAGACGTTGGAAGAAAGTATTTATTTTAAACACGCCCATTGTGAAGAAAGATGAGACAATGATGCCAAAAACATTCTTGGCAAGCAATTCTTTCTTCATTTTTATTTCAGTATGCTGTGATTTTGGAGTGACTTCTACACGAGTAATTGACTCGATTTTCGAAGCAGGATTGCTGTTATAAGTAACTTAAGTTCATGAAAGATTTCAGATAAATCCTTCCAATTAAATTTGTGGATAACAGAAATCATTGGTGTCGAGCTCTTTTTGCTTTCTATCGAAAAAAGACAAAAGACAATCTTCCAGAAACCTAAATATTTGAAATAAATATACTATTTGCTCTCTTTTCTTCTTCTTCTAACGATTTACAAAAGACCCCACAAACACAAAATTCCTCTCACCCCCTCCCCACTGACCTCCCCCTTCTTGTTCTCTCTCCTGCTCTATTCCGCCAGATTCTTCTCTCTCTCTCTCTCTCTCTCTCTCTCTCTCAGAATCCGAACGAGAAATTTTCTATAAGATGAATTTCATAAAAACAGTATTCTCTGATCCCGCCGATGAGGCAGAAGAAGGACATCAACAACCCGAAGAATCGAACACGAATTCCTCCGCGGCATCTCCGACGAAGTCTCCCTCCGCCACCGTCGCCAGTGTCGTTGGAGCGTGGAAGTTTGGTGGTTTGATCAAAACCCTAGCTTCGAAATCGGAGTCTGTGATTGGAACTTACGGACGCGATCTGAAGGAGTTCGGTGAAGGATTGCGTAAAGAGACCGCTGCCTTACGATCTGCTGCTTCCCGTGCCGTTGATGCTGCTCATGATTCGCTAGAAACTGTTGGAAAAGCTATTGATGATATCGAAGGTTCGGTTTCTGGCTTGCTTTCGCAGATTGCGGATTATGAAGATGTTGAATCACATGGTGAGCAAGCTTCTTTGTTACAGAATCAGTTGTCTTCTACGAAGAGGTATAGCAGGTATGATGCGCAACTTCATGCGTTGCAGTCGGACCCAGGGACATATTCGGTGCCGCCTGATGATGAAATCGATTTTGGGGAGTGGATGAAAGAATTCAAGACCGAGAAGAAGAAAGAGGAGATTGAATCGATATTGCGTGAGAATTCTGTGGTCGAAGGTGTGATGGAGAGGTTGGTGCCAGGGGTTGTGGATAATGAGACATTCTGGTGCAGGTATTTTTACAAAATGCATAAGTTGAAGCTGGTGGAGGATGCCAGAGTGAAGTTGGTTAAACGGGTGATTGACGGGGAAGAAGAGGTGCTCAGCTGGGAAATTGATGATGATGATCAACAGGAGGAACAAGAGAAGCAACAGAAGCAGCAGTCGAGTAAAGAAGGAGGTGACTCTAGTGGAGAAGGTAAAGAGAAAGAAAATGGAAACCAAAAGAAAGAAGTTACTGAGACACTGCCGGAAGTTGCGGAGGAGAGAAAAGGCAATATTATGGCAAAAGATAAGAACTTGGAGGCTTCTCAGGTGCCAGATAAGGTCGGAGAAGAAGAAACTCCAATAGTGGAACTTAAAGAGACTGGTGTGGTTTCTCAGTTTAATACAGTTGCTCGGACAGAAGAGGATGTGAAGCCCGAGACACAACCTGAACCAGTAGAGTCGTGCAAAGATAGCGATATCTCAGTTGTATCTACCCAGCCTTCCATGCAGGAAGAGGATGACATGGGGTGGGATGAGATTGAGGATCTTGGGGAGCATGAGGATAAGAAAGTTAGTACCAGTGAGAGTCCTAAGAGGATTGATCTGCGGAAGAGACTTAGTGCTGCAGATGATGATGAGGATCTTAGTTGGGACATTGAAGATGATGACGAACCTGCCAAACCTTGAAGCTAGGGTAAAAATCTAAACTTTATACTTTCCATTTTACTTTTTTGTTCTTGAATATGCAGACGGTTTTTGGTCCATTGCTTTTGGAAGACTGCCTTTTTTATAAAGCAAAAATATTCTAGTTGGCGTATCTGTTTTAGCGGTTGATTCTACTCACTGTTTTGTTTTATACAACTTTTATGCAAATAAAGTACACTTTTGCCCTATTGTTATGGCTTATATCTATTCTGATGAAGCTAGTTCCCATCCACTCCTTGTAGGGAATCTAATTTTGCTCTGGGCCTTTTTCTCCATCGAAAGAATATTAAGGAATTATCTAATGTCCATGAGCGCTTTGCTATTGAGCTCTATACAGTTATGTCAGCTTCTTGGTTCATGAGATGCACTGCCAATTCCATGTAGCATCAGAAGTTTGTATTTAGTTCATATCATATTATTTTGACGATATGTACATTGACTTTTAAGAGCTCTTTCATAGTAATGCCTACTTGTGAAGTAGGATAAAATCGTTGATCATATGAGAGTTACCATTAATATATCATTAAACCAGTAACATCCTGCCAATGTATGTGACTTCTTCCTGTCTAATATATGGCATTCTCTTATTAGTTCAATAATCTAGTTACTTCATAATATTTCCATGAACTCACCTATTGATGGAGTTTTATGGAATTGGTACTTATTAGGCGCTAGAGCCTTGAAAGTTTGGGATGGAAACAGAGAGAGATACCTAGGTGTCTCAAAACCCAACTACTGTTCAAATCAATAGAGTCAACTGCTCTAGCAACTAAAACAATGATAACAGCAACTAGCCTTCATCTAATGGTAGGGTCTGGCACATGAATCCTATTGCTCTTGGAAACACATCAAGTCTACGAATCTGCTTGTGATCCAGCATAATATTACCACAATTAAGTTTTACTAATGCTGTCTTATATGCTAAAGAACTGCTCAAGCCCGGACCAGCACCATTTGTTTAGATTTAATAGTAGTCTTTGAGTAAACGAGGTAAATGTGTTTGTGAAGGATTTCCTTGCCCCTTTTCAATGACATGAATATGTCAATAAATGGATCACAGATGAGAGAAAGGATGTTCTCTTAAAGGTTGGACAAAGCAAACTTGCATGTGTAAAGTTTGTTGGATGTGCACGTCTTTAGTTTATTTTAAAGTGCATCTATTTGTTAAGTTTACATTCACGAACATGTCAGTAGAGAGAGACGTTCTTTTGTTGAGGCATGGAAGTGGCGTCGTGTGAGTTAATGATTGCAAAAGGAAATCTGCTTGAGTGGCTGTTATTTACATTTCACTATCCTTGTTTATGAAGGAACCCTGAAAATGAAGCCTGCAATCACCTTTAACCGGCATGCTGTGCTAATGCAATAACTAATTAGGAATGTTTTTAAGTGTTGATGATCTCATGAATTGGAGCTTGTGTTTTTTTCTTCATATATAGAATGAGATGTCTAGGTTGTAGTTGATTATGTCCCTTCTATATACAACTTTGGCTCTAAGGTAAATACAGGCAAACAAAAAATTACAGAGTTTGTTTATCTGTAAAGAAATAAAGTGAGTGTTTTAAGTTTATCATCAAATTGCATAGGCTAATAGCGATGAGAATTTGATCAACTCATGTAGATTGGATGTATTTTGCAATGATGTCTATATTATTATATTATATTGAAGGTATACTCTGACATAAATATGCGACGGAAGTCATGTTTTCATTGTTTTACTTGTTGTCTCGTGGTAGCAGATATTTGTCAATTGTATGTGATTGAACATTCAGATTTAAGAAAATAACAATTAAAACCATAAACTACGTTCCATCTTCCATGTACAAATCATTTGCTGCTGCATGAGCCAAAGCTGACATGGTTATCGACAAAACTTTCTGCTATGAGCTTCAAGGTCAAAGTCGTTACTGTCGCACATGCACGTTCTCCATGTTGTGCTGTGATTATGTTTTGATTTGTATCTTACGACCACTTTCCTTGTTTCTAGATTCGTATGGCAGGACAATGTGAAGCCAAATACCAATTGCAAGCGATAGCATATAGTGAATGCTGATTCTGTTGAAAGGGAATTTGAAGAAGCTAAGGAATCAAGTAACCAACCGAGGAACCAAATTTCAGGTGAATGCTTCGCAGGAGAACAACAGTGTTAGATGCAAGCACACGAGATCAGGGGTGCTGTCTTTACGGTTAAGGCAGTAATGGATGCCTAGCAATTGTTGATAGATAATATAGATTTGATTCGAAGTCCGTTGTTCATCTTCGTTCGTGTTTCTAGTCCTCAGTGCTTGGCTGATCGGTGAGCTGGATATGGAATCTACTCTACGGTATTCTTTGTACGAATGAATTTCAAAGTTTCTAATGTTTTTGTATAACAGTTAATGAATACATCTTTTGGGAGTATTTGGCGGTACTTAAAATATTATTTTTTATTCTAAAGAAGTTTTACGTTAAAATTTTATAAATTTTAAAAATATAGATAAATTATATATTATTTTTATTATTTTTAAAATTAAAAAGAAAGTTTGAATTTAGAAAAGTTTTAAAACAAGTTTTAAGCACTCTTTAAATGTCTCCTTTATCGTAAGTGTCGTTCTTCATGTTTGCGTGTTTTAATGCTACTAAATTTTTACTTCCTCTTTTTATTTGAGTTTAGGTTATTTTACGTAAATTTTATTTCACTAAATTTTTACTCTAACTTTTAGCTTGCATATTTTAGTTATAATTTTAAACCATTAAACTTTACTTTTCATTTTATTTTACAAAATTTATTTCAATTTTAAACAATTAAAACGAAAAATATTTTTATTTTTTCTAAATAAGCTTTATTTAAAAAATAAAAAAAAAAATAAAAATTTTGTACTATATATAAATTTTTCATAATTTCTAAATTTTAATTTTTTAAATATTTATAAAAATATAATTAAAAAATTATTTTCTGATAAAGTGATGACAAACGCCCTTAGTTCTTATGATAATACAACATCTGATGAGTGATGACGTCTACTTCCAACAAAATCCAAAAGAAAAAGAGAAGACCCGGTATTTCCTAAATGTAACCTATTGAGATCTATTTTGCAATTTAAATGTGCTCTTCGGATGGTTTTTTTTGGAACTCCATATAATAGATACGAGGTATTTGCGGGTTTAATCAGCGTAGCTTTTTTTTGTTACTTATAAATTAGAAAATGAACTTATAAAAAGTTTCGCGCGCGAAAATTTTTGAAGAGTAAAAAATGCTTCTTTTCATCCTACTAAATTTATAATATTGCACAGTATATAATTTTCTTCTCATTTGCTCGCACCCACTTGATCTCTAGTAGGTCTCCGCTCGGCTCCGCCCCATCCACGCAGCGATCCCTTGTCCCGGCGTGCGTGTTTCTTCTTCGCTCTCCCTTTTCTTGCTCACGCACTCACTCCGCATGGGTTCTTCAACTTAATTAGGGTTTTTTTGGTTAGAATTCATATCTCAATTCGCGAACGCAATTTGTTTTAGGTAAGACTTTTGTTTCTTTCGTAAAAGAAAGCTAAATTCTTAGCCATAACCTTTGAGAGAATGAAGGAAGGTTAGAGTTTGTGTTATTTTCTCTATTTTTGGGTCTCGTATGATTTGTTTATGTAGTTGAATTGCCAGTTCTTCTTGAACTTGGAGAACTTTTCTCTTCATTCTGAATCTCTGCATTCTACAACTGTCGATTATTTCATTCGGTGCTAGTTAATATAGTTTTTGAAGTTGAATTTTCAGTAAGTTCCAATTTAGTTAAGTTTCTTTGGGTGAATTAATGTGAAATGGTTGCAAACTTTTGTTATTTTTATGATTTGTGTGTGTAGTTTATTTAAAAGTGAATTTTATAAAAAATAAATTTTTATATTTAATTTGTATTAAAAAGTGAGTTTGAACATTAAATTTTTAGTTTTAAAATTTAATTTTTGAATGCAAAATTTACCAAAAAATTAATTTAAAATTTATATTAATTTAATTTAAATATAAATTAAAAATAAAAAATAAATTTGAACAAAGTACATTTAATTGGAGTTCAGGTAAATAATTCCTTAGTTCTTTTACTTGTACAGGTCTTTAACTTCAAAAAATTATTTCTATTAAAAATTTCTGCATTTCTTTTTACCCACTACTCTTGTACTGAGTGGTTGAATGAATCAATAAATATAAATGTTTAAGAGAACAAAAGATCAAAAACAAAAGTACATAAAAAGTTTTAGCATAACCAGAACTCTAATAAATGTGAAAACAAGTGCGTGTTTCAAAACGTACGTAAATTTACTTTTTTTCATCAAAATTTGAGTTTTAAATAATTTATATATTTCGATTACGTAAGAAACTAAAAATTCTATTTTTATATGCATAATTTCAATTATAATTTTTTTATTTGCATACTTTTCAATACAGTTATATTTTTTAATTTTTAATATTTTTAAAAATTATTAAAACACAAATTTTGAACTTCACTTTTATTTTATTTTTAAAAACTTTTAATTTTTATTTTCACTTTCATAAAACTTAAATACGGACATTTAAAACACGGGACTCCAACATAAACTCAATATTATAATTGAATTTTAATAGTAGGAAGAATTAGATATTTTTTTATAGATATTATAATATCTTTTTCAACAGAACAGCAAATACTTCGTGGGCCTGTTCTCTCTATTTAAACCCTAGCTAGCGAACCATTCTCCTGAAACTAAACTCTGAGAAATTAAGAAATCTTGATCTTGAAACAATGGAGGGATCAAAGAACAACAACAACAGCGGCAGCAGCAGCAAGGGAAAGGAGATGAGCACTGTTGGAAGAATCGGCTACATGAAAGCAGTGCCTATGTACGAGACAACGGTAATGGCGCCGGCGGCGCCGAAGCACGAGAGAACTAGAGTCGCATGGGAAGACAAGAATAGTGGCGACTTCTTCCGCCGTAATACTTCCGAGAAGATCACTGAAACAGATTGCCGGCGCTACGAGAATGTTACTTATGGTAACAAGTTTACTGGGTACCAAACTAAGTTCTATGCTGAGGAGAAGTTTCCCATCAACAATGACTACAACAGCAACAACTACGGTAACTACGGCGTCAATGGCGGAAGCAGCAACAACTACAGCGGCAATGGCGGAAGCAGCAGCAGCAGCATCTCCTACAAGGGGAACAACCATAACAACAACAAGTATCATGACTACTACTACTACTAGAAGATGCATGATTAATTAGGGTTTGATAGCTGTGTTTTAATTAGTGTTTGAAATAAAAGGTTTTGTTACGTTACCAGTCTATGTTACGATGTAGAAGATTTAGTAGAATCATAAAATCAATAGGAATTGGTGTTTCTTTAGGAAACCAATCGATAGGAGTTTGTGTTTCATTAGGAAACCGATCAAACCGATCAATAAGAGTTTGTGTTTCATTAGGAAACCAAGTGGTTGAGTATGAGTGTTCATTTTATAGAGTTTTGTTAGCTTAGGAATCCTATCAACATGGTAAGAGGTAAGCTATAAATAAAAGTGCTTGGCATCTCATGCAATCATGAAAGAAATACAAAGTTTATTCTTTTTATTTAATTATGTTTAGTTCTTAGTTTAGTTAGAATAGTCGAGTTGTATCAGAAAGGTTTGTCCAAGGTATCCTATTCGGTGTTACTGCAAAGATTTAGAGTGGTTTGGTTTTCTGTTTCCACTTCCTACATTCTTTTGATATTACAATGTATTACTTGTCTAATGCAGTAACACGGCACGTTACATTCACTTGAACCACCGCTAGATCAACAAAACAAAATATAATTCAATATAAAACAAAACCATTTTATTTTACGAATGCTGGGGAGATGCAAACATTCATCTCAAAAGAACATAGCAAAAGATGTGCTTTGAAATCAAGACGTTTACAGAATTTTCACACAAGTACATTATCCTCCAGAATTCAGGTACAAACTTGCACATATTGCATTTTGCAATTCATAAGATCCTCAAATATCAAAAACTCTTGCATGACAAGTTACCAGTACATAGAAAATCAAGATGGAAGTTACTGAGAAGACAGCTGCATCACCGCTTCACAAGAAGGAACATGTATTTTCCATTATAGGAGACGCAACTTTCGAAACAAGTAATTTCCTCAAATGCAAATCCCTGTACCATATCATTCGTGGCGTGAGGGAGTGGTGCCTTAGATACAATCTGCACCAAAATTTTTGAAGCATCCATTAGACTTTCAATCATTTGATTAGCACAGTGAACAGGTTTCATGATCATCATCCTTACTATCTGGAATGTTTTCGCTGTCTAAAAATGTTCTCCTTGTAATACTTTAGTTCCTTTATGCTTTCTCTGATATCATCCATTGCTCTGTGTGTGCTTTCCTTCTTGGGGACCTTCTCTGAAGGATTTCAAACGACATGAATTTCTAAACATATATGTTAAGAAAACATATGAGAGAAATTCACATGCAGCGGCTGCAATTTAATAGGATGAGTACCTTTAGGATACCAAAAGATGCGCAACATTTTGACAGTGCTCACATCAACTAGCATATGATTGAACATGCTTGCCAACTTCGGCATATATTTCTGTGAACAGAGAATTATTTCGCTATACTGCTTGCAAAATAGGTCATGATATATAGAGAAATCCATTTACTCGAATGAAATAAAAAGGGCAGAACTAATTAAACATTTTACATTAATAGATCAAGTGCTCAGAAGCCAAGCAGAAGAAGGCATACATATGATGTGAAATATATACACCAATACTCCAACTGTAATAACACTACCATTACCAACAATTCCAATGTTTGCCACTTAAGAAAAATGAGGCATCAGAAGCTTAATCTAAACATTATGTAAAATCTATAAAAGTGAGTCACATTATTCTCGAGGTATAACCTAGACTAAAGAATTGATAATCTGCTTACTTAGCAAGACCGAAATAGATTGCAAGAAAACAAGCAAGCCTTTATCCCACTAAGAAGGGTAGGCTAATGAATAAAACACATTGAAAAGCAATAACAAGAATACTCAATTTCATAGTTACATATAATGGATTAATATTTATAAATCTTTATAAGGTTTCTCACTTTTTCCGTACATGCTTCCTACATAGAATCGCAAAAGGATTCAGCTTAAAGTATAAGTATGAATATTCCTACTAACCCTCAGAAAAAACAAGTCAGTGTAGACTGAATTTCCAGCCAGAAGTGGCTTCTTAGAGCTTTCTCCCACATATTTCTTTATGAAAGCTATAACCTGCAAAAAGCAAAAACAATTTATTTGGTAAAGAAATAGAAGAAAGTGAAAGAAGAGTAAAAAGATGGATGCAGGAAAGCAAAAAACAACACTGATAGAGTGCACTTTGTTATGTTTATCATGCTTTATGTTTAGATCATGCTTTTAAACTATATGGTGTGTTTTCAGCTGTGCACTACTAATACAGTTCCATCGTCGCAATAGAACTGTAGAATAGTTTTCCACCAACATGGCAAAGGTAAACTAACTTGTGAAGTAGGTTATTGCAAATTCTTTTTGTAAAAAAGGGCATAGTTCAACCATTTAAGCAATTCTATTGTATATGAATAGTGAAGCTGCAAAAGCTATCTCAGGGATCTACATGCAGACCATGTAGACGTACGTATAATAATAAATAATGCAGGCTTCAGCTAGATTATAGAAATGTAAAGAAAATCTTTTCTTAAAACTAACAAAGAGGGAAGATCAGAATGTATCCATCTGAGCAGAGGTTTATAGCTGCAGAAGCAGAAATCAATTCGCTTTTGATAACATAAACAATATGCAATGAGACTACCACTAAATCAAATTGCTTTAAAGACAACTGTGGAGCTTGAATGGTAGGCCCAATTTACCACCTTTTATTAATAAACTTTTTATCACTCCTATAGCATAATCCTATTATTGGAGGAATATTACTGGCTAACCTGTTCTTCTGCTTCCTCCTCTGTGATTGTGCTCTTTAGAACTGCCTCTGTCAATCCTAAAAGTAAAATCAAGTTACATTTTTAATTATTTAGCAGAGAACAGAATTGCAAATTGTAATATAGAATCAAATAAAATGACAAACCACTCTGTGTATGATGCTCTTGGCACCACTCCCCCATCTTGTCCAAACACTCCTTTGTCTGATGTATTACCAAATCTGGACCCTAATAAGAGTCAAAATGGATAAATAGTTATGCAGAAACCTGATTTAAAACCTGATTTAAAGAAGTCATGATGCTTAAATAGTCTGGCTTCACAATTAAACAAGTTCATTGGTTTGATCTAATACTTCGTCATGAGAGGAAAGTAAATTAAGATTGGGGATTTTTTTTTTGGTTGGGTGTTTGCGTGCGCTTGCGTGTGTAATGTGGTTTGTGTGTGTGCGTGTGTGTGTGATATTTAGGTAAAGGTTTTTACCTCGACTGACTTCGTTAACATGCCATTGGTGATAACACAAGCAATCTCTAATATTCGATCAGCTTCAACATCCAGACCTAAAGACATATAAGGTTAGTGCAAAAAAGTTAAGGACACAGTAGTTACTACATGTCTCATCACAAGGAATCATTGTTCCTTCTGGTAGAGGAGAGAAACATATGTTAACATTATCAAGCATGAGTTATCCCACTATTAAACTAGTCAGTAGTAGAATAAACTTCTTTATGGATTGCCTAGTATATCACATCCAACAAAAGATATTCCTGGAAAGACATTTCAATAACAGCATCCCTTTGGGTCCTGCAAAGAAAGCAAGACCTGCTTTCTCAATTGTCAACATTGAACTACCTTCCTTGGCAAACCAATTAGATATTTCCTTCAAGATTAAATTAGGTCTTTTGCCACAAAACCTCTATTCCACTGCGTATAATCAGCCATTTTGAATCTACCGCAACATCTTAACAAAATGGTACAACAGAAAATTTTGAAATTTCTCCTAATACTGAGAAAATTATAAGAAGTTTATGAAACAATATAATCTACATAAATAATTATCAGCATTGGAAGTAAATATATGTATCAATTTATCAACAGTTCCAGACACTACAGCTTAAGCCACACCTGTCATTTCCAAGTCAATCCATACAAGGGCATTCTTGTATTCTTCTATTGGAGACGAGAAGCTACCATTTGTTAGTTCTACTTTCTTTCCTGCAATATCATCAAGTCATTCACTGTTACCTTCAACCGGAAAACTTACTCAAGGAGAAATTTATTTCACTAATACCAGAGTAGTGAGATATTGATCTGCTAATATGTTGGCATGTATTAAGCGATACATCATTATTTCCACAAAACAAAACATCATCATAAATGCACCTACAATAACTCCATCACCAGGGAAGTCATTTTTCCAAAGCAATCCTATCTTGTACTACCTCTCACCATTTATGGCATTCTGAACCAAAATCAACTCCGTACCACTTTCTAGCAGTTCGAATGACCAAATATTCAAAAAATAACCATATGAGTGAGTACGTCATAAACATGGAATCCACGTACACATGGGTGACTGCAACACTGCTTTCTTAGTGTCAAAACAAGGATAATGATATGACTGTGGGGGGTTAAGTGGACACAGAACTCTTTCCGGGTAATAAGTATCACATTTTGTAATCACTATGCATAAGAGTGAAAAACATTGAAAAAGTGAAAATACACATAGCATGGGCAAAAAAGTAGCTCCTTTATTAAAGAAAATATACGTACAGTAGCATCTCAAGAATTTGAAAAGAAATTCAAGGCACTGACCTGACTCCTTAGCAACCTTCTCCACCTTTGCAACTGAAAGATTGTTTAACAGCTCTCTATCATCCTCATCATCATCATCATCGATCGAAATAAGTGCAAATCCGTTCGAGAGGAGAGCAGCCATCTCTCCCAAATCAAACCTTTCTCAAATTCCCTTGCGATTCTCCAATTAAATCCACCTTGGCCAGCACTCAGCTGGCTGAAATTATTCATAAAAAAAATTTTATATATAGCAATGACATATTTCAAGAACCAAATTGCTAAAACACCCAAACTGATTTCAAGAACCATACATACAATTGCGATGAAATCAATCAATTCGTTAACAAATAAAAAAACAAAAAATTTCACAGAATCAATTTTCTAACCTTAGGAATCACTCTAGATTTGTTATGGGTCTTCTTCAATCAGTCCAGAACCTCAGCAGACTTGAAAGAAATGTTCTAGACCAAAAAACACAGAAGAAGAAAATAAAAAGAAAACTAAAAAATCTTTAATTAGCTCAATATTGGGCTTGGGCTTTTAACTTGATTCAAACTGTCCCAAGTCCAAAAGCCTGCTCTTATATTATTTGATTGAAAAATATTTTTTTAAAAAAACAAAAGACCAAATTCGTTACAGCTTCTAATTTTCTAACAAAAGCGGGTTCATCTTTCTACATACGATTAGTGGTTAGTTATTATGGTTTCATTCAAATTAAGTAGACGGTTTTTTATTTTTATTTTTTCGGTTGAATTAGCCGGTCCGGTTCTGTTTCTAAGAAGTTGGTTATTACTTATCCAAATTGCATTTTGATTTGTTTTAATTCAATATATGTAAACCATATAACTATAAAAAAATATCTGCCCTAAAAAGTTCTCAACTGAAGTTAAAATGTTTGGCGTTGAATTCTCGGCTCCTTTCTATTTTATGTTTATTTTTATTTTCTTATAAGCTTTCTATCTTATAATTTTTTTGGAAATTTTGTAAAGTATAAATTATACGTAATTATAGATATATAGTTTTTATTATTTTATAATTAAAAATGAATTTATTTTTAAAACCTGAAAATTTTCAAACTGAAATTCCTAAAGTTTACACAAGTTCTCAGCTGCTTCTATCATTATTCTAGCTAATTAACTATATACTATCATCTTTATCTTCTTCTTCTTCTTTTTGGCATTTGATCGAACTGCTTGTGTGCAACCAGCACAAAGCGCTCGCTGAAGAATTCTTCCTTTGTGTTGGCACGAATTAAAAGTAATTTTTGAGGAATGGGTATTTTGATCACGAACCATGCTCGATATAAGGTTGGCTGTAGCTTAATTTCGAGCTATGTTTCTTCTTTGTTTGTGTTAATTTGTGTTTAAACGTGTTTTAATTCTGTGATTCGAACATACTAGGGACCTTTGGAGAAGGCACAAGAGGAAGGTTTTTTAGTTGATGTTTGAGAGAACTTATTATTTCTTTTCACCTTAGTTTTTTATTTTATATTTTTTAATAAAGTTTTTATAATAGTTTATAAAATTTATTTATAAATTTTTAAAAATATAAAAAAAAATTTATATCGTAAAATTTTATTATTAATTATTTTATTTTTTAAAGTAAAAAAGTATGATTCATTTTTTAAAATTCTCATATCTTTTTTTTCATAAAATTTCTTTTGTAATAAGTAATTTCAAATATTCCCTTAATCACCCTTGGGGTTGTAGGCGGTGGGTATGCTTTGCACAAGCTCTATGGTTCACATAGAACTATAGAAGGCGGGTTGATGTGGAGAATCAGCTGGAGAGTGAACCCTTTTAAATCATAGTTGTTAGATTTAATTTTTAATATTGTGTTTTTCTCATGTAGTTTGCAAGTTTATCTGATGGTTTCTATTGTTGTTTGGAATTGAGGATTGCGAACACATTTCGATAACATTCAAAGGATATCGAACACGACAACCCTGCCCTATGCCATGCACTATCTGCAGTCGAGGATAGCTGAGGAGTACCTCACGCCTTTAACTGAGAAGTTGATGCAAGGGAGTTGGACCTCACGCCATTACCAACAATTCCAATGTGTGGCACTTGAGAAATTCTTGCATTCGTTTTTCGGTACAAAACAATTAAAAATCTACATTTTGTTACAAACATTTGCAAATGCTTCTATTTTTCAGATTAATATTACACAGAAAGTTAAATGATTTCATATATTTGCAAGATTCGTGTTCATGTTTTTCCTCTCAACATCTTTCTTGCATTAGCTGAACTAAACAGAACCATCTCATTCTTGGCAAGTTTGAAAAATGCAGCATAAAATTGAGCAATATTTCTTCTGTTAATCAAATGAAATCAAGCAATTTCAAGAATTTATGGACAACAATGGTGAAGCAGGTCTGGAGATATAGGTCTACCTTCAAAACCTGCAGAATTTGTTTTAGAACGTTTTGTTTCACGTTGTTTGTAAAGAAAATGAAAAAGAGAATCTTTCAGAAAAATGAAAAACCCTAATTATGTCAGCAAATCTATTGACAAGAAGCATAAAGACCAAAAACAGACAGGTAATATATAATTAAGCAGATGTAACAACAGTTCTGAAAGCTACATCTCAACAATTGAATCCAAAACACGTACTCAAAAGGGTTTCAAAAGCTTCATTCTTCGCCTTTCATGAACTTCAAGAAACTGCGAGTCAGTGATTTTTTTTTCTTTTGTTAAGAAAACAATAAGTTCTAGCTTTCTCTATAGACAAAAAGGACAACTGTAGATTGGCCTCTCCCAAAATAAAAATTAATAAGAAACAAGAAGCAACAACGGAGATCTTGAGAATTTAAAAAGAGAAATGAAATAGGTACTGCATAATATCTTCCTTTCATGTAAGCAAAAGAAAAACACAAAGGTATATTCAAAAAACTATGACCATCAATTATTAAGGACAAAAAGAAATGCTCAATAAGTTTAGAACATTTCCACAAGGTATTTCTAAGAGAAATAGTTTGAAAATAATTTTAAAGAATCTTTAGCGTTTGTTGCGTAGAGCTATCAAGAATCCAACTTTAAAATCAAAAGCTAAAATGTAGAAGTTACACGATGCAAATGAAAGTGCAACAAAAAAAACTCGGAAGCTAAAATGCAGAAGCTAGAAGATCAAAATGCAACAAACAAAATCTTTTTAACTTCTACCAAACAGCTAAAATCTGACTTTAAACTCTATTAAATTATTCGCTGGTCTAATTTGGATAATTTTAACATATTAAATGAACGACTTTCAAATAAAAATTTCAAAATTTTGTCAAATGTTGTTGGGCTACAAATAACCTTACAACCAATTGCGTCATTGCATTTGGGAGAAGATAAGGACACAACCGCATGTTTTCTCTAGCCTTTTCTTGGTGAAGGCAAAGGCCAGTCAGAATTGGACCACAAGTTATAGCAAATGAGGTCCTATGACAAGTACAACAAAATGAAATAAAAAAACAACGATATATAATTTGTTGTAGCTGATTACCAACTGCATTATGATGTAGATAGTCATCTAAAAATGATGACATTTTCCTACTACAGATAGGAATGTTTATGTCTATTTATTTGCAACGACCTTCATGGAAACATAACTCATCAGCTCCCATGGTTCAAAAGACAAAAATTTGATACGAGAATCAGGAGACAACTCTACAAGGAACAATGGAAAACCACCTCTGCTAATAAGTTACAACATTTGAATAGATAATAACAAGTCTGAATCAAAATTTGGTAAAAGATAAAATACCTACACAGTCCCGGCAGAATGGGAGCTTATAAACACATAGATGCGTCAAAATTATCACAACTTGAGGGAATTTGGTGGGGCTTCTTTCACCGTAACTCAAAAAGACAACAGATTGATCTTCCTCAAGCAGTTTTTGGCTTGATCCTTTTCACTCTTGAGTATAGGAAAACCCCAGCAAGGGCCACACTAGTTCCTGAGGTAAAAAATTAAAAGAAATTTTCAATAATGTCTAAAGGAAATGCCTTCTGCCAGATAGAGGTTCGGATGCCTACCGAGAGCATTTACAGGTGTAACTGGGGTTCTGAAGAAAAGGACTGATGTCACTATAACCACGACACGCTTGACACAGTTGCCGACGGAGTGGGTAACAGGGGAGACCCTAGCCAAAATCATGTATGATACCTGTATGATAGAGATATGAGGGACAGATATCCAACGAAGGAGAGAACACATACTAACTCAATAACCATAAAGCACAGAACAAGGAATATCGTGTCTAGGAATTTAGAACTCTCAATGATGAGTTATGCATGTAAAGTAATATAATTAATTCTAAATCAAAGTGGACCTCTTAAATCCTTGGTATGTGGTGCTAGTAGTCTAGGGGTTTTGCTGGTGAATATACAAGTACTGCATCACAAAAATCAGATATAGGCATAATGAGCTTCACTGAACATGGACCTTAATTGAGAAAATAGAATGGAAGTACAAGAAGAGACCTTAGAAGGTGACTGCTCAAAGAGTTTCCTAGGCCCTGTTTGGATACTCTCACATCTGTAGTTTTAGGCTCTAACTCTAGATTTTTAAATCTATAGGATAAAATTCCTAATAGAGGCGCTTTGGATGATTGCTTTGAGGAAATTAAACACCCAAAAATACTCTGAAAATTGTGGTAAAAAACAATATCCACTTTTAGTTAATTATGTTCTTCTTTATTCTCTCTTTTAGTTAAATTCCCTTGAAGAGACTTAGTTGAATTCTCTTAAAGAGACTTCCCATCTCTATTCTCTATTTCCCTTCCAGATCCACCAAACCAGCCAACTCCCACATTCAGCCATCCTTTCATTGGCTGGCCCCACCCACATCCCTCGTACAGTCAGATCCATTGGCGTCCCTCTCTCAGCTATGGGTTCCGCCAGGGCATTGGTGCTTCTTTGATAACCGTTGCATTGTTGGGGCTCCTTCCACAAGAATGAAGCTCTTTTTCTGTGCATAATGCATGAATACTACCAGCAAGAATGAGCACAAGAAACCTTACGCCTAGATTGTTTAAATGTTTTTGAGATCAACTATGATGATGTAGTGCTTGCAATAGGTAACATGAAGAGAAGACATGCACGATGTCGGCACATTTGAGAAATGATAAGACAGTCTATTGTTTCCTGCTCATTTCTCGTTAGCGGTTCAAGTTAAGCATGATGGAAGATCGTATCTGAGATAGACACGGGAGGAACAACAACAACAACAACAATAATAATAAGATAATGGACATTGTCTGATTAATTAAAATTTAAAATTATTGCTTAATAAATTGGAATTTTGCATTGCAACTATAGTTTGAGAAAGTTCTGGTCAAACAATGTACAGCAGTTTTCCATAGGAAGCTCTTGTGCTACCTCTAGTTTCATGAACTTTTAATTTATACAACCTAGAAGCTCAAAGGTTGATGTTTCACTATATTGTAATAGATAAGAGAGAGAGAGAGAGAGAGAGAGAGAGAGAGAGAGAGAGAGAGAGACACTACACCTGCTGATATGCATGGAAACAAAGTCCAGCAATGAGAGATCTGGTGTATATCTGTTTAAGATTTAAACCCTACAATGACAACAAATTGGTAATTGTAAACATGAGCTATTACTTTAAGATATACTATTCTTTGCTAATATACTCACAGCAGCCTGAACAACAGATGGAGTGAATCTGACGCCTTCAGAAAATAGAGTCACAGGTGCTAGCAGGAATAAAGACATAATTGTTATAATGGAGAAGAGATTGATATTGTCCAGAGATTCCTGTTGTAGCAAAAATAAATAAATGATTTGAAGATTGAAAACATCTTATTATTATCATGCCCAACAGAGAAATATGGCAAGTTACCAGGTTAAGGACCGGAAATGAACAAGGACATGACTTTTAATTGATCAGTGGTAAGCAGAGAATAACTGATGCCTAATGAACCTCGAGTTTAAGTTACCTCTTTCTTGACCATAAGTTTTTTGCTTAGTACATTACGAGACTGGAAGGTCACATTAGAAGCCATTGCACTCCAAAACCCAGCCCTTTCCAGCAGCAATAAAACATAAGTAACTATCTTGTCAAAAAGGAAGTCTTGGAAATTTTATGCTATTTTAACTAATTTAGAGAAGGTCATGAATGATGTAAATAGACAACTTCTAGAGCCGATTTTAATATATCAACCCGTTTGTAATTACTTACCAGTTGAAAGAAGCCTCGGAAACTGAAGCCAATGCAACACCACCAACAATTGGCACAAGGGAAGCTACAACCCAGCCAGTAGGTGTCTGAAAATAGATTTCCCAAAAGAATACAAACACAAAGGATTAAGAAATAAGGATATAAGCAAGCCATCAATTGAAAGTAAAATAAATTATGATGTGCTAACTGTATAAATCAAAACAAACAAGCATAGATGTGGTTCAAACAGGCATATGATGTTTATTAATTCATCATGACTTGCAGCGAAGAATGCAGATAGAACCTAAAAGATTAGAAGGCAGCATCCATGATGAGGAAGACATATGGATGCAACATTCAACAACTTATGGACAAACTATGATATATTTCATATCTCATGTCCATTCCACCATTAACTTCTCGGACCAGGATTTGTAGCAATGAGAATAAAGTTAAATTTTTTTTTAAAAAAGCAAGGTAAAGTATACCTCTCCAAGAAACAAGGCTGACAAAAGAACAGAGAAAAATGGCTCCATGGCTTTAATTGTGTGGGTGAATGACACAGCTACTTTCCCGAGACTCATATTGGTGAAAAGGTTACCCATTGTGTGCACCATTGCTAACGGTAAAATTGCAAATAGCTGCAAATTTCAAGAAATGATACTGTTGAGACGACATATATCCATGAGCACCTATGACAAAATTCATGCAGATGACATATACCTGCTGAGCAGATATCTTAGGCTTTCTGTGAATATTAGCACCCCACATTAACAAAACAAAAACAGTTCCAACAGCAAACTGAGCTGTTGTCATTGTCATAGGATATGGATAGACCTTCAAAACCTGTACACAAGAAGGGATCAGCAAGCTCTATCTTATGCAGTAAGATGAGATAAAGTAGACATCAAAAACTGATGTTTATCTGTGAAGCTCCATCTTGACGTCAGCTTTGTTTTATAACTCTATTGTTAAGGTAATTTGTAGCACCTTGAGCTTAGTTGTCAAGCTAGTTAACTTTCAAGACTAAATCCTCTTTACTTTTCAAGTTATAATCTACTCTACCGACCGCCAGTATGTGACATGTAGTAAGAAGAACAACAGACATGACGCAATTAAGTACTCGAGGCCAGTTACATCAAATCTGAGCTGGTATACATCATCAAGAAACTACTCAAGCCAACAAACAAGAGGAAACAATTATACATGCGAGCGCGGAATAGCTTGAACTACAACAGAGTTCAAAAACAGATCAAGCAATAATGAGTTATTTGGTTAAAAATGATAACCTCGTAGATTCTACTTTATCACTTAGCCTTCTGTAGCGAGGTGGAGATCAAGCGATGATGTTAAAAAGATAAAAACAGTTCCTAGTGTGATGTCACTCACTATGCTTCTTTCCTACATAATCAAGTCTCTTCCCATGTACTGCACTAGCGCAATGTAATTTCTTCAAAGATATACTCTATATGGCAGTGAGCAATAGATACATGGCCAACTCTTTCCAAAATCTATATACACGATCTGATCTAAAGAAAATGCAAAAATCATCGCTGTAATCATGCAAAAGCGCCAGAGATGAACATAATAACCACGTATTCATCTTGGACCAAAATTTCCTTCAATTTTTGAAAAGCTATGCAGATACTCTTTCTCTAATATTACCTGTTTGTTGTAAATGTTGAAGTAAATATTGAACAGATACCACAACCCAAACAACGCGCCGAGCTGCAACGTCTGCATCACACTACTGCCACTTGTAGCAGGCTTCTCTTCCGGCACCGGTGCCGGCACCGCAGCAGGACCATCAATAGCCTTCACAATCATGGCAGTGTTCCGGCGATCAATAGAAGGTCGAGTAGTGAAGGATAGAGGGCCGTGAACATTCCGGATCGGGGAAGAAGAGAGCGGGTTGAAGTGTTTGGGATCGGATCTGGAAAGGATCAAAGGAGAAATAGAGATGCCGCAGCGAAGGTGGTGGCGTCGGAGGAGTGGAGCTGCCGTGGCTGCGGTAGCGGCGGAGGAGAGAACGGCGGCGGAGCTCTGCATCCTTGCTTCCAGAGAGAGAGAGAGAGAGAGAGAGGGAGAGAGAGTGACGGAGCGGGGTTGGTGAGAGTTTTGAGAGGGCGGGCGGAGTTCGCGAAGTAGTAACGAGTACAACGGGTGGAACGGGAAACGGTAAAGGGAAACGTCGATAGATATGCGGGGAACGTATGGTAATGAAAATGGGCCAGAATAAGAGGAGATTTGGGCCTGGGCTTAATTTTTGAAAGTGGAAATACTGAAGAGAATAAAGATAAACATGTGTGGGGGCTTCTTCCGAGCTCAATTTTTTTAAAATTTATTTTTAATATAATTTAAATTTAAATTTTAAAATAAAGTATTTTTATTAAATTTATTTTAAAATTCACTTATAATATATAATAACTATAAAAATTATTTAAAAAATTTTGTATAAAATATTATAAAAACTTCATTAAACAATATAAAATTAAAACTAAAAAAAATTGAAAAGCATACTCAAACATTACCATAATATCACAAATAAAAATTTATTAGAAACCTGAGTTGATTCAAATCTCCCCCATAACTACAAGGGAAGGCAAACTAGAACTTCCATGCACATGTGATAAGCTCTAACTGTCCTATGTGCCTGAAAATTGATATCAGGTTAAAACCAATGTAAACCCTGTTCTCTTAGCTCCAATTATCATATAATTCATAAATTCATCCAAAATTAGAATCACTTCTCTACGATGGTAACCTTCCCATCTTTCCCTGCGGCGATCACCGCCGTAGCCATACCAAGAAACATTCCGTGCTCAAGGACACCAGTGATGCGCAGAATACGATCGCTGACCTCAAGCAAATCCTCCTCGATCCCATTCTCAAAGTACAAATCTACGATGTAATTATTGTTGTCTGTCAAAAATGGATCCTTTCCTTCCTTACCAGCAGTCCTCAGCTTAGCCTCGAATCCAGAAACTCTATCAAACAGATTCCGAAGCCTTCGCAGAGTCACCGGCCACGCAAAAGGATCGATCTCTACCGGCACAGCTAGGCCGCTACCACCGAGCCGGCTAACAAGCTTCGATTCATCAACAATCACAACGAATTCCCGGCTACACCCTTCGATCATCTTCTCCCTAAACAAAGACCCACCACGTCCTTTAACAAGATTGAGACTGGGATCAACTTCATCAGCTCCATCAATAGAAAGATCGACGTTAGGGTGAGCGTCAAGATCAGAGAGAGGAATCCCGACACGCTTCGCATGCAATTCCGTTTTTTTCGAAGTTGGAATCCCAATTATGTTGTACAACTCACCAGAACGAATCAAATCACCAATTCGATCGAGAGCGTGTGCAGCAGTTGAACCTGTTCCAAGGCCTAGAACCATACCAGGTTTCACGAAATCAACCGCCCGATACGCCGCAATCTTCTTCAAATCATCTTGTGTCAAAGCAGGAGGATGTGGCGGGCCCATCGCCGCCGCAGCAGATGGAACAAGTAAATGAGGAAACGGCACAGCCACCTCCACGGCCGCCGTTCCACTCATCGCCATTATATATCACAACAAAAACCAAATCTTTTGGGAACAAATTCAGATTTCAGAAACAAGAAAAGTTGAAACTTTTGATTGATTGGAAAAGAGTGGACGAAAAAATTGAATCAATTTCAATCGCTCATTGTGGAATTTGGAACTTTTGGGGGACACTTTGGGAAATTTATTTCATGGGAAAAAATTAGGGTTTGTAGATTTTGCTGTGGTGGTGGTGAAGAACACGGCGGCTGCGAGAAAGCTTGCGATATATCGAATTATAATAGAGTAGCACGCCGGAGAGGAGAACGGTGTTGCACAGCACACGCGTTATGATCCGCTACACGAACCATTACATCAAATACAAACTTTTACACAGTTTCATTTAAATATCAGCACGTGTCATTATATATTAGCCATATAGGTGTGCGTTGTTTTATTAATAGAGTGACATGGCTTCTATTAGATGCTGTTTTTGGGATTCGTTGACGTGGCTATCTTTATATTGGTTATAGTTAGTGTTTTCTATTTGGGAGTGAGTTGGGAAGGTAGTAAACGTAACCACTACATGGTTATCATATGCAATTGGTGTTATTGGGAGATTGTTTACTAAAATATTAGAAAATGAAGATTATCTTTTCGAAAAAGAGACGGTCTAATATTTTCAGCTGAAAATAATGTGGACCACTATATTAAACTTTTGTGCAATGTGTTTGCATTTTGGTATGTGTTTTTTTGTTTTTATTACTTACTTTTGTATAAAATCATTTTTATATTTTCAGATAAAAAGATAAAATATTAATTTTACCTTTTTTTAATATAAACTTTATACTCGCTCTCAATTTCACACCATGTATTTTTGTTAACCAATTTTGTAATAATCATTTTAGTTAAAGACTTAAAGACACATCCTTACTGCCATTAAAATTTGATTCAGAACTGTTTTGCCTAGTTTACTTCAAAAATAATTATTTAATTTTTTTTACGTTTTTAATATAACTTTTATAAATATTTAGAAAATTTTATTTAAAAATTTAAAATATTACGTAGTGAAATTTTTTTATTACTTATTATTATTTTTTTTAATAAAAAAATAAAAATATTATTTATTTAAAAAAAATTCTATTTTAAAAATCACTTTTAAATGCCCACCTTTAATTTTCAAAGCAGAATTATGATTGTTTTATGAGTGATTACGAAAAATAATTTTTAAAAATAAATAAATATCTTTATTTTATTTAAAAATAATTCTTTTTTTTTTATAAAATCAAATAATTTAAGTAATAATAACATTTTATAACATAAAAGTTTTTTATATTTTTAAATTTTCAAATAAATTTATAAACTATTATATAAATTTTATTAAAAAAACATGGAATTAAAAAATTAAGAAATGATGTTTGAAAAGTAATGCCAAACAAACGCTTAATTACAACAATAAAGTGATATTTTAGCTAAATTTTTAATTCTTTTCGTCCAATTCTTTATTCATATTTAATAAATTTTTTATAATATTATATAGCAATTTTTAAAAATTTAAGTACAGAAAAAATCTACACAGTAAAATTTTATTATCATCTACTTTTTTCTAAATAAAACTAAATTTTATTTTTAAAAATATTTTAAATTTTTTTAACTTTTTTTAAATACTCCTAAATATCTCCTAACATTCCCTCCTAATGGACCCTACCCAACTTGTGGCCCTTCAAATATTTGGCTTCTTTCTAAAATAAACAATAACAGGGTGATGTTATTGCAAAATGAATTAATTATAATTTCTACTAATAACTGTTTTAACTTCTAAAAAGTAAGATTTAGTTAAAAAATGGAATCTAGTGTCAGTTCTTTTCTTTCCGTCGCCGAATAGAACGAATCAAATTTAAACTTTTTGTTATTAATGATAATTACATAATTAATACGTGTTGTTATTTATATTGCTCTTATATAAACAAAGAGATAAAAAAAACCAACTCCTTAAACAAGCATGAAACTTATTGGCATCTTATAGTTTATTTACTTGTCAAACAATGATCTAAATATAATTTTTAAAAACTAAATTGTAAACTAAAATTACAAAAGCAAATATAAAGGTGCTATACGTTTTAATTATATTGTATATATATAAAGGTACATATAGTATTTGATCAATATGACAGACAAAAAAATTTAATAAAATTTATAAAATATATTATTTTTTTATTATATTGATCAAGAGATCAAATGAAAATCAATTCAATATCTGATTAAGCTGAAATTTGTATTTATAATTCATAATATATCCAACAATAATGATCAAATTTTAAATTTTTTACGCACCTTATATTAACCAATGTGTATCTAAAATGACAATACGCATATATTTTCTTCACATATATATATATGACATTATAATTTTTAAAAAGTACTATAGTAGCACATTAGGTGCTTTTTTTAAATAAAAAATTAGTTACTAAAAAATAAATTATTATAAATAGTATTATTAAAGTGAGCCTTCTTTTGCGAAATAATAAGCAAAAAGTGACTTTTTTTTTAATATCTGAAAGTAATTTTTTATTAAAAAAATAAATTATAAAGATAAAAAGAATAAGCTCAATACTGTCAATTAATTCAACTTCCAAAGAATAAGCATACATGAGGAAATAATTGAGGGAACAGTCATATAATGAAACAGTGACAATAAATCCAACATCAAACCAGTTGCTTCTTCCAAAAAAGAAAACCCTTATATTGCTAACGTTATAAAAACCTTTAATAATTCATTTTGCCGAAAGGCAAAAAATATCTTCGTTTTCAAGAAAAATAAATAAAACCAAGTCAGAACTCTTGCAAGAAAAAGATTGCCCAATATTCCGCTACAGCTTGAAAGTGCATAAAGAATGAGATTTTTTAAAATAAAAATTATTTCTAAAATTTTAAAATATAAATTTAGTTTTTTAATTTAAAAAATAATATATAAAAATTGTTTATTAAAATATATGAGAGCTTTTGAAACAATAGTGCCAAAAATAATGCCAAATATAAAATAGACAAAGAATGAATACCAGAAATAATTTCTTTTTTCATTATATTTCGCCTATATAATTTTACTTCATTTTCCTCTTACATACATATGTACAGGTTCACTTCATCATCGTGTACACGAAGCGAGTGGGGCAAATTCTGAATGGTATTTCACTATCAGTAAATGCATTATGTACAGAGAGTCCAGGACACCACCTCGTTGCCGAAGTAGACAACCATCCCTGAAGCTCAGCTACTACTCCGGCCACAAGATATCAGACTATGCTTCTAACATTTGTTTCCCATCCTTGACGGAATCTCAGTTCCTTTCAACCTTGTCAGACTTTCTTTTTTGCGTAGACGGTTAACTAGCGTCTCCTTGCGCATACTAAAGAAACCAGAACTCAAGTCAACCAAACATGTTGGATTTATAAGTTGTTAAAGAGAAATATATACCCTTTGATGGCGCCCACGGTTGAAGTTGCTCAATGCTCTCACCATTACAAAGACAGGAACGAGAATCCCAGCAATCCTCAATAACAAAAGCTGTTCTCATGAAGTAACGATTGAATTAGCAAATTGAGTTATTTTCTAGTCATCGGAATTTTGTGCTGATATCTCCTTACCGAAATTAGTGTGAACGAGTACTCGTCAGCTCCACTCAGTAGAATAGGCAGTGTATGACGAAGAACCAACAGAAGTATGAACTGGATAAAAAGAAATTAATGACTACTCCAGACAAGGTTACATTAGCATTGTTTAGCATAAGTGCAAGGGGTGGGTACTCACAATCACTGCAACAGATCGGCAATATATCATGCTTCTAGTGCTAGATGTTGAATAACCATCATTCTCAGCAGCCACAAGATCACGATCAGATCGCACCATTGTTATAACTTGAGAATCATGGAGATTTTGCCTTGAAACTTCCCAACTTCCCCTGATAAATACAGTCAAGATCAAGCACGTGCGCTTGCAGATTTAAGCATATAACGACAACAGAAGACACAAATTTGTAGGAATATTGTTCATACCGAATTCACAATGAAGCACAACATAATACCTGAAGTTCATGGGGATACTACCATAGTGGAACAACTTTGGGGGAGCTGTATAACCAGGCTTAAATTGCTGAATACAAAGCAAGGACGCACAGACAGATTCAGAGTAAACCAACACAGCGGTTACTGGTATTGTGGGGTCAAGAAAGTAGGGATTACCTGAAGGCATATCTCACACATGGTGTCACCCTTCTCATTGCACCACCTCTGAACACATTTCCGATGAGCATACTGTACAAGTAATGGCAGACTCAAAATTTCTCATAATTGCATAATTTTTGTGCACTGTTGTGTTTTACTCATAACATAGAACAGAAGAAACTCTTTCCATAGCATAAAGATGCCAGACAAGATGGGGCCGGAATACAACTCAATTATTGTTACAAAAAGGTTATCAAGAACAAATCAATAATGTAATAAAGGTCAAGGCATCGCATACAGCACAAACTCCAATACAAAGCTGAGTTCCAAATGCAATAGTTCTAATGTAGATAATGTTTTAGTCGCCAATATAAAAAATTCATAAGGTAGCAGTAAAGCAAAATTTCAAGACAAAGAAGCATAATGATTCAATATATGTCTTTATATCTTGCACGTAATTTCAGATTTTCAGAATCCTGCTTAGCTTTACCAGGTGTTTATTCTTATCATAACAAGAATGTAATGCTACAAATTTTGAGTCTTCAAGCTCTCATTTTGGAACAAATCTTATATTATTGCAAATTGCAGACCATGCTCTTGAATTTTTACATTGGTTTACATTCAAGTCCTGAAAAAGAACCTAAGACTGACTGTGTACCTATAATGTTGGAAGTTATCCTCAAGTTGACTGAATTAGAGAATTTACGGTACATTGGTAATCCTTATCCTAAAGTGTTCAAACAGACATATCATACGATATACACACTACCTTCAAGCATAGTAAATGCTTTCGCATAACAAGAGAACACAGGTATATAGAACCAATGAACAGTTTCAGTAGGTTTCTAAACAGCAAAAAGAACGACCTTTTTACCTGCAAGCTGCCAGAGCAAGAACAAGGTATTTCCATGTTGCAGTCCTCATCCTCTTCCTGGCAAATTCTGCACTCCACCATCTTCCCAATTCCAATCTTAATTTTCTTGTCCTGTATCAGTTCATTTTTTGGGTCTGTCAACAAAGATATATCTGGAACAAAGTGGGCCTGTTTTCTACTGTCAATTGCAGCCTGCAACGTCGATTCTGTGAGCAGGCGATCTACCAATAATGCGAGATGGTCGCCCATGCTTCTCTAAGTAACAAACTGCAACAAGATAAAAGAGAACATAATATAAATATCCTACAAACATCATTTAAATAGAAGCTATTTAATTCGAGATATGACATAAAACCAAATAACTACATGCTCTTTACAGAACAAGCCATATAAATAGCCATAAAGATGAGCTTTCATACAAAGAAATTATTTTCTTGTTTACAGGGTATAAAGAACTATTGACATAGATTAGAGGAACGAATATAACCATAGCCAATATGCACAGCCACACAAAGCCAGAAAAACTGAGAGGAGAATAAAAACAGTGGGGAAATTCTTAACAAGTTCAATCTTCATAAATTAAGGGAACGATCAACACAAAAATCATAATAGTCCCATAACCAGAAAAGACAACCAAAAAGGAAAAAAGAAAAGGAGCAAAAAGCTTGAAACTTTTACCAGCCCATCAACATACAACCAACATAAGGGAGAAGAAAGAAGAGGCCAACATATAGTGGAAACAAAAGCAAGTGAAGCTAAACGCACGCAGAAGATTCTTGTACAGAGAGAAGGAGAGGATAAAGAGATGACCTTGAACAACTTGAGTCTTGGAAGAAAAAGCAGTCAGCTTTTGTGTTAATAGGATATCTTCCTTTCTCAAAGGAGAGCCCAAATCAAATTCAAAACCAAGGTTTTCAAGCATCAAGGATTACGTGAGAAACAATGGTAGAGATTATGGAAGAGAAAAGAAGTAATCTTAGAAGGATTGATTGTGAAAATTTTCAAGTAAAGCAAGAAAAATTATGTGCGTAAAGACTCCAACTTTCACGGAACACAAATGAAACAAAATTGCAAGACTTCATCAAACCAAACTAAAACCCAATTGAAAGACAGAAGTTCAAAGAAGGAGAGACAAGTCTTACAAAGGAGGGAGTTTGTGAAAAGTTTCAAATGAAGCAAGGAAATTGCTGTAAAGACTCCAACTTTCAAGAACCCAGATGAAACCCACCTAAAAGAAAAGATTCCGAAAGAAGATCAAGAATAAAATAGAATTCTTACAAGGAGAGATTGTGAAAAGCTTCAAGCGAAGCAAGCAAATTACTGTAAACACTCGAACTTCCAAGAACCCAGATGAAAGCCAATGAAACACTAAGATTTTGAGAGAAGATTAAGAAGAAGAAAGAATAAGGCTTAGAGGTGAGGTTTGGGATAATTTTGAAGTGAAGGAAATTCAAGAGAGGGAAGAAGAACGAAGGGAAGAGAGAGAAGTGGGGATGATGGGTGGCGGTTTTAGAGGGGAAGCGAGAGATGGAGTGGGAGGGGAAACATTTACATTTTTTTTTTTTTTTTTGTGTTCTTTTTTTGAGACATTACTCATACAGAGGTCAGCTTAGATCTCATACCTATTTCACTAATTCTTTTATTTTTTTTAGACATTTTTTTAAAACTTTGAAAATCATATATCTTTGCAATATTAATGTTTTTTTATATTTTATACAGTTTAATATATTCATTTCATTTTATTTATGATTAAATAGGAATATAATATTATATTATATTAATTTATTTTTGGACTTCTATTTATAAGGAATATGCACTTATATTATATAGAAAGATTTTGATTAAATCTGTGTTTTTTACTTTTACAATTTATTTTTCTATTATAAAATTATTTTTGACTCACTTCTGCTGCATAAAAAAATTACAAAAGTTACTTTAATTTATGTTTATAATAATTTAATTTTATTAATTTTAATAAGTACGGCTGTTAGAGAGCATTTGAGTTTATGGAATAGAACTTTTTAAAATAGAAAATATTTTATTTTTTTCAGAAAATAAGTTTTATTTTGTTCTTTAAAAAATAAATAATAATAAAATTTTATGATGTATTATTTTATATATTTTTAAATTTTTAAATAATTACGTAAATATTATACAAAATTTGTTAAATCTTAAACAAAAAAGATGTCGGAGTGAAACTAAATGCCAATTGCTATAGTTTGGGAAAGTTTTTTCCGAAAGGTGATTATTATTTTTTTATTTTATATTTTTTAATATATTTTTTATAAATATATAGAAAATTAATCTAAAATTTAAAAAATATAGAAAATTTTTACTTAATAAGATTTTTATATTATTTCTTTAAATAAAAAAATAAAACTTATTTTTTAAAATAAATAAAAATATTTTTTATTTTAGAAAATTTTATAATTACTCCGAAACGTCTCTAAGCTAACGGTAAACTTGTGTTAAGACCCAATAATTTCGTAGCATTCTCATTATTCTAAACTGAATAAAAAAAATGTGAAGCCATTATTATATCACTGCATTCCTAAAATTCAAATTTTTAGAGTGATCTTAAGGGTGTTTTTTTGATAAAAAATAATTTTCTGTAAAATAATTATTTTAAAATAAATTATAACAAACAAATTATCACAAAACTTTATCTGAAATAATTTTGTAATAGAAAAAATTACTCTTAATTCTCGTCCAAAAATAATAATAGTTAATAATAAAATAATTCTACAGCAATTCATTCATCAAATTTTTTTGTTCAGTATGAAATTAATATATAAAATTTACATTTTCCTTGCAAGGTAATGTTCAAAGATAGTGATCGAAAATTAAATTTTCTTTGATTCAGTTCTTAAAAATTTTTGTTAATAACCACTTACTCATGACAAAGAAATCCTAAAGAATAAACTAATCCTACAAAACCAGGTTTAGTTAAGCCAGCAACTCAACAAGAACATAAGTAGCTTCTAAACATGGATTAAATAATAATAATGATGATGATGATGAAATATGGTTTATGAAGATGACCAAATTTTGAAAAAAATAATTCATTGACATAAGTGATATGGTTGGTTTCTAGTTTTTGGTTTTGGTTTACAAACTTTAAACTAACTAAATCACTTAAAGTTTTGACGCAATTGATAACAAAATCATTTAAAAAAATATATATATATATATATATGAGTGGTATAGGAACACTTTTTATTTAGGGGCACTCTTTTTTAATTTTTGGTCAGAGTGACTTCAAAATTTAATCTCCACTATTAAATATAAAAATTATGAGTTAGAAATATATTTATAAAATTTTAGATTAATCGGACACGAACTCATCTCTATCCGATCACTTGATTAAGATGATAGAAAAAAAAAATTATATATATATATATATATATAATTTTTTTGTCGTTTTAATCAAATAGTCGGATAGAGATTGATTCATAATCCGATTGAGATGAAATTTTGTGAGAAAATTTTTAACTCATTGTTTTTCATATATAAAGATGGAGATTAAATTTGGAGCCCACCCCAACTATAAATTAGAAAAAAGTACTCTAAAAGAGATAGTGTCACTGGCAATATATATATATATATATTGCATACTTAGCTTTAAAAGTCTTTGTCATAAATATAAAACTCTAATCTTTGCATGACAGATTTGAATGGATTATGCTGGACATTCAAGTTAAATTAAGCCAGAATTAGTAGCAAGGATATCAAAATGATGCAAAACAAAAAATACAACTATCTTAATAGGTGAGCTAATATTTTGATTTGAACTAGACCAAATTAAACTATAGATTAATAGGCTTCCCAATCTATATTCTTTAATAATTTCAAATTAATTGAATATAAAAAAAGAGTATATTTATATGTAAAAAATATTTTCAAAATAATTAGTTAATTATTTTTAAATTTTGATTCTATAAATGATTTTATAGTTTGATGAGGTGGAATCAGTCGGCGTGTCATTGTGAGATTTTTTAATCTTTCAAGTTAGGCATAATAACTCTTCAATCTTTTTAATTATATCTTTATTTAGAATGTCTTGATTAAATATGATCAGAATAATTTAGACCGGCATGGTTTGGGTTGTGAAAATTTTTTACCACAAGGGTGGTGAGAAAATTTAATCACAAGGTGTTCTTGAGTGATTGGGTCAACAATCTACATCTTAAGAATACAACTCTTAGAATTCTTTTGATTTTTAAGCCACATAATCTACTGCTTTTTCCAACTCATTTTCCACAAAAACTTGTAGAAAATTAGTTTCTTTGTATTGAATTGGACAATGATTTTTTTTTTGTTTTTGTATTAAAGTGAAAAAAGGTTGATGAGTTCAAGTTGAACTAGTATTGCTTTACCAAAAGCTTATTAGCCATAACATGCGTATTTATGTTGCGGCAAGATAGTCTTCTTTAAAGGCATGTTCAGTTCTACATATAAATAAGAAGTGGAATTTTTAAAAAAATTAGTTGAACGTTAATTTTATTTGAAAATGAGTGAAAAGTAGGACTTTAAAAATTAAAGCAATGAATTTCTAAATAGTAAAATGGAAGTAGAATTTTTAATTTAATGAATAATTAAAATATATGAATTTTTTGAAATTCTAAATCTCACGAAAGTAGTAGAAGTTCAGTCATTTAAAACACGCTCTAAGAGTATTGAAAATACTGAATGTATTTGGTTATCGATAGACATATAGAAAATATAAAACATATTTAAAAATTTTGTGTAAGAAATATGAGAATTGACACAATAGCAAGACACATAAAGACGAGAGGTTTACGTAGCAAAAAATGATAAAATCTCACGGAAAAACAAACTAATTTTAAAAAAATCACTAAATCAAACTAGTTACAAACTACTGCGTTACACTTTAAGTAAAAACTCTCATCAAAATACTTTATTTATATCTCTCACACTTGATATTATAGTGATGTGAATGATAATGATCATGTTCCAAACAAATACCTCTCATCTATAGTGCTCCATTGAGATTTTTGAACTTCTAAACGGTTGTCCTTCAATCTTTCTATTAATTATACAAATGTTTTGGCATTTTATTTTCGAAGAGATGTTTCAAAATTCTTAATAGTTGGCTTTCTAATTTTTTGAGTAATAGTTAATCTTTATTAACTTTTGACATTTCAACATGAATATATATTTAACTTGTTGCATTCTAATGAACAACTAATTTACATAGTGATCTTATAATGTCTAACGAACACAATAATTTTGTCTCTATAATTTACAAACATAATTAAAAGAATGAACATTATTTGTGTAGTACTTTATTTATATTTACTTATTCTTAAGTAAATTTGAAAGTTTTTCAAAGTGAAGTGAGTTTTAAGAATGAATTAAATTGCTGAGCGTAAATTTATGAATATAATATGTGTTTTAATTACTTCGAACACAAATGTTGGCGTTTTTTTTGGAAGTGAACTTATTTTTAAATTTATTTCCAACTCACTTCTAAATCTACTTTCTCACTCACAATAAAACACATTCAGATCAAATACAACTGATACAAACAAATTTGACTCACTTTTTTAATCTATTTTTTTATGAACTCACTTTCTAAAATTTATTTTTTTAAAAATTTATTTTTCAAGCAACTAAATACACCATATTTTTTTGTAAGAGAAAGTCACTTAAGGACGATTAAACATGCCCTAATAGGATGAGGTCTAACTTTTTTGTTTTTAACTAGCAATACAAAAGCTAAAAGCAGCAATAATTTTGGTACTACTGTATAAAAGCTATGAAGTGTAGACACTGTACAAAAAGTAATGTTTTTCAGGAAATTATGAATCATTTATGAGGAGAAAAGATTTTGTTCCCATGAAACAAGACAAAAGAACTCAAACATGGCACCACTTCCTAACTTTTTAACGGCCACTTGAAGTTAGTGTTGGAAATAGCGAGTGTGTTCGGTTATCGATAGACGCAGCGAAAATATAAAACACACTCAATGATCTTGCTTAAGCAATACGAGAATTGAGACAATAGCAAGACAATCACAAAGACAAGAAATTTACGTGGGAAAAAATGAAAAAAACTCCACGGAAAGGTAAACTAGCCTTCAAGAAAATCACTAAACCAAAGTAATTATAAACTCTTGTGTTACACTTTAAGTGGGAACTCTCACTAGAATGCTTTGTTTATATCTCTCACACTTGATGTGAGAATGATCCTTTCTCTTTTTCTCATCTTGTTCTCTCTTCCAAGCAAATGCCTCTCATTCATATATATAATGCCACAAGGAGACTGTTGAACTTCCAAACGGTTGTCCTTTCATCTTCCCACTAATTGTTCAAATTCTTTGGTCTTCCATCTTTCAAAAAATGCTTCAAAGTTCTTGATCGTTGGCTTTCCAACTTTTTGGATGATGATTCGTCTTCCTTGATTTTTGGCATTCCAATATGAATGCATATTTAACTTGTTGCATTTTAATGAACCACTAATTTACATAGTGGCTTTACAATTTCTAATAGTTAGGAGTTCAATAGCTTACAAGTTATAACTTGCAGGAGAGAGAAAGCTTGCAGAAATGAAAGCAAAACAATATATTTTATACAAAAATATTTTTAGTAAATATTTTGAAAAATAAACTTTTTATACTTAAAAAATAATATATCTATATAAATATTTTATTATGTATAATTTATTTATTCGGTCTAAAATTTAGAAAAATTGTAAAGCTTAAAAAAAAAAATTTGGGGCTGTATTCTAGGAGTGCGGTTAAGGGCGTGTTTCAATTCACCGAAACTCCAGTTTCTCCCGTCTGATTTAGAGTTTCGGTAAGTTCTCGTGTTTCAATTGCATATGGATCTGAGAACTGCAGTTTCTCGTTACTGTGCTGAGTTCTTCGTCGAACTCCAATTCCAATGTTCATCTTCGCGAGATCTTCTTTTCCTTCGAGCTACTGCGCGTTTACTCTGGCGAGTCGGCGAGCTTCTGAAATGTCTGGTTGCAGGAATCTGAAATGAAAGAAAAAAAAGTTGTTCCTCTCCTTCTGACATTTTCTTATCGGAAGTTGGCAAGCTTCTTCTATACGCTGTTCGTTCTTCTCCTTCTCCGTTCCATGTATCTCTCTTTCTAAAGCTCAAGAGATCGAAGAAGCAAAAAAAAATCCGATTGAGTCATTTTCAACTCCAATTCAATTAATTGCAGCAATATGAAAACTCGAGATTTCATCAATCTAATTCGACCTCTCGCCGCCGTCACCGTCGCCGACAATGTCGCTATTTCTCGTGTCTGATATCAACAAGCTATCGATTCATTTTCTAACCTTGTTTCTCCTTTCCTCGTGTAATCAATCGTTTGAAGGTTTGACGCTTTCGCAATTAACCATGGCGATCAAGTTAACTTCTCACTACCTCGCTTAAGCTTTTGCTGCTACAGCTAGTCTCCGTTATGGCATTAATGCGTCGAATACTTGTGGTTTCTTCCATGATCCTACTGTCGCGCTGCTTTGTTCTCTAATCAACGTTCTGCCGACATTGATTCACCGTCGAAATCATCTCCAAGCGAGTCGAGCAACTCGTTGGTTAGTTATTCTGGCGGTTTTTGTAGATCTGTAGCTGTTTGTCTCTTTGGTGAACCACCACCAGCGACGAGATCGAGTACTGCTATTTGTATGTTCTTTGTGATGACGCCTTCGTTGGGCTCGGGATCAAGCACAGCTACCACTGCTGGATTGGATGTTTTGGGGTTTTCCTCATCGTCGGTGGGGATTAGGTTCAAGCCTTTATTGCTGCCCTTGCTGCCATTGTTAGTTCTCCTATGTTCACATTAGTAGCATGTTATTAGTTCACTTGTGTGCCAACTCATTGATGTCTATTTGAAAAAATCTGAATGTTTACAGATTCATAATGAGAAACTGCTGGTTAATGGTATTATCCAGGACGAAAAGTTTAACCTTGAGTCTCTTGCCTACGAGATGGAGCTTGTGTATGCTTCTTTCAAATCATCAATTTGTTTAAATCTTGCATTGTTTATATGTTTGATGGCTGTGATAGATTGTGAACTGAGTTGCTTTGAGTGGAACTTTTTTGGGCTTGACTGATTCTTTTAAATGATAGATATCATACTTGCTTATTTTACTGCTGTTAAAAATTTATAAATGACATTTGAAATTTCTCACTGTTAACTGTAAATAACACTCGTCCTGTAATCTTAAGGACATGGCTATTTGTATTAGATTTGCTACTTAAATGTAATACTTTTTGTTGTTAGTTTGACTAGTCATATTGTAGGCAATAGATGTGTGCTTGTTCTTTAATGCGTGTCGATTAGTTCTTTTCCTTACTGATTTAGACTGTTCTTTCTTGCAGCTTGTGCCTGAAGGGTGTGTATTTGTGTTGTGGCATATAGTTATGTGATGCTAATTATCATATTAATATATAGAAGTACAATATATTTTATATAGGGATGACAATATGAATTCATGGGTCAGTTTCGGGTCGACCCATATAATAATCGGATCAAAATTGTTCAACCCTAACCCGACTCATTTATTTATATGGGTCAAAATTGTCAACCCTAATCCAACCTATTTATAATCGGGTCAAACTCGGGTCGACCCATTTAATAATTAAATTATTAAATAAAAATTATAAATATTAATTTTTAATAATAATATATAAATTATTAATTATAATATATTTAAAAAGAAAAATATTAATTTTGAAAAAAATTATAAATTAAATAAAAATTAGTTAAAATTAAGATAAATTTAATATATATATATATATACAAATTAAATTCAAATTTTTTGCTATATTTTTTATAATTATTAAATAATATATACTATATAAATAATTAAACGGGTCAATTTTGGGTCAACCCGAACCCATTTAAAATTTTCGGATCATTTTCGGGTAGAATCCGAAATCGACCCAAACCCGAATAAGTTTTGATCCGAACCCGATCTTTTCGGGTCGGATTTTCGGATCGGGTCGAAATTTGCCACCCATAATTTTATAGTATGTAATATTGTAATATAAATATAATGTATTTTATGGCATGTCTAAATGTAATGCCGTTGTGACGTTAACGTAATATAAAGATAATGTACTTTATGGTATGAAGTATGAGATGATATTATGTAATATAAATTTGATATATTTTCTGATATTTAGTATTGTAATATCAATTTTTATATTTTGTTATATTACGTTATAAATGTTAGGTATAAATTTATAATTTGTATTATTATTATTAAAAAATTATATTTTGGCTATGACAAGTTTATTATACAACATAAAGTTTTAAGTTCAATTGAGTATGTTATACAATTATTAAAATTTATATATAGAGTATCACTTTCAATTTAATTTAGTTCTCGCTTTCAAATACAATTGAAACACAAAAAAAGAACTCCACTTTCAACCCACTTCAAAAATCAATCGAAACACAAAAACTGAACTCCACTTTCAATCCACTTCAAAAACTAATTGAAACACAAAAACCGAACTCCACTTCTAACCCATTTTTCAAAAAACTACACTTTCTATTTTTCACTTTCACAAAACTTATTTATATACATTTGAAACACGCCCTAAGAGAAGCACTTAAAACACGCTTCCAAATATACTTAAATTTATGTGAGAGAGTTATTTTGAAAAGAAATTTTTTTATGGAAATTAGCTTTAGATTATGGAATTGCTTATGAAATGGAGCTTTTCTGAAATAGAGGATATTTTTGTCCTTTTTGAAAAATGAGTTCTATTTTTTTTACTTTTAAGAAAATAATAAAAATATGCAATAAAAAGATCTCATTACGTAGAATTTTTCTACACTTTCTAAATTTTTAAATAAATTTTCTAAATATTTATAAAATATATATTAAAAAACGTAAAATAGAGAAAAGTTCGAAAAATAGCTTACCAAACACGCTCTATTGTCTAATGCTTAGTTTATAAACTCAATTTCTAAAACTTTATTATCGTGAATCATGACTTAGTATGCGTCTGAGAGTACTTTTAAAAAGTATTTTTATAAAATAGATAGTATTTTTATCCTATTTTAATAAACAAAATTTAATATTTTAATTAAAAAATAATAAAAATATGTAATAAAAAAATTTTATTACATAATTTTTTATAATACCTAAATTTAAATATATTTTATAAAATATTATATAAAATTTACTTAAAAACATAAAATTAAAAATTAAAAAGGTATATTTCTAGAAAGCGTTCTCAAACCTGCCTGTAAACAATCCTTAATATTAGGCCCAATTTTGATTTGGATGACAAGTGAGAAAGAACACCTATTTTCAATTTAGATAATTTGGGCCTGGAGGAAACCAGATTAAAGCCCATATAAACTACCAACCGTGATGACATAGGCCCATTTTTGTCCATCTATAATCATTTAATTGATTTCACGAATGATTTCGGAGCATTTGAAAATACTTTCAAAAGTATTTTTTTAAAATATTTTTATCTATTTTTAAAAATAAGTTCTATATTTTAAAAAATAAAAGTAAAAATAATACTTTATTATGTAGAAATTTTGTAAAAAATTATAGAACTTATTAAATAATATGAATTAAAAATTTAAAAACTGTTATTAGAGAACGCAATGCCAAACTGTGTGCTATATATATACATCACTAATCCAACTACAAATCAATCTACAATAATCCTTCTTGTTTCATCTTTTGTCAAATTTTCAGATGTATGAAAATGTTTAAAGTAAAAAATTTAATAATATTATTTTAAAATGTTTATGCAGAAAATTGATTTTATAATTAAATAATAAAAATATACATATAAATGTTAAATATAATTTATTTGGTATATTGAAATTAAAAAAATTAAAATATTATAAAATTTTATTATATTGAATCTCTGAAACAAAAAATAGTGTCATAATAGATTTTGTCAAACACTTATAAAAAACTGGTACCGCTATTACACATAAGCAAAAACAGGTTATAAATTAAATTCAAAATAATTAAACAGAACAAATAAAAAACAATCTGTTCTTAGAACTATTACTTTACATTAGTGTCATTCAAAAAAAAAAAAAACAAACAAACAAAAATCTATCCTAGAATTAAAATCTTCCAAAAAAAAATCCCTACGAAAACATCCTACGATCTAAACAAAAACAAATATTGAACCACTACGAATTAAAATTTGATACGATAAACTGCAGCAGATTCTGCGCCAGAAGAACGGCAGCTGTCGGAACACTGAGGCCGACAGCAAATAATTCCTATAGCAACACTAGGCCTTGTGCTCAATAGCAATGTCTGCAACAAACCCTTCAGCACACAAACATCAGAGCCATAACTGGTGTAATACTTCTTCTCCCACTCCGCCCAATCTTCCGGCGGTCGTAATTTCTCTCCGCCACTTTCATGTCCTGTATTCGTTTCCGGAGAACAATCATGCTCTCGTCAACCGTTCCACCTCCTCCACTACTGTAGCTCTGCAACCGATTAGTTCTGTTCTCCTCCTTCGATCTTGTTGTTGATGATGCTGGTGTTCCTGAGATGGTAGTAGCCCTCGATTCTGTTGACGCAACGACATTGTTTCCATAACTAGACTTATTAGTTTTTTTTTATAGAAGAAACAGTTGTTGGAATTTGGTTGAAGGAGTTATGAGTTATTTATAGGTTTTTTCTTTTTTTTTTTTTTTTCTTTAATAAGTATGTTTTAATTAGCATAGAAGAAAATCTAGGAGCGAATATATATCATTTACAAGTTGACGATTGGAGTTTGACACGTGGCAACGAGAAGCAACCTCGCCTCTTCGCTTTTAATTCTTGAAGGTAACGACCTGTTTTTATTTGCTCTAAACAGTACATAGAAAGAAACGATAGATTAGCAAGATACTGTCTGGGACCCGCTTGGTGTCAACGTGGATTTATTTATTGACTGTACACTGGATAATTTCTTGCTACCAGCGTTATTTTATTTTACAAAAATCATTTTCATCACTCAATTTTATAAAACTCAATTTTGTATAATTAAAATACATTTTAAGTGAGATGAAATTTCCAGCTTTCCACCATAAGAAATAAAATCCCAAACTTGCACAAAACTCACTTGATCATTTGAAACCAGAAAGCAATTAAAATGTCAGACATTATTGGTAGGAACTGCTCAAGTTATTTAAAGTTAGCTGAGAGCATGTAGTAAGCAAGTAATGCTTACAATCATGACCATAGCAAAGATTGATTCTAACTTTTTTTTTTTCGAATTCTTAAGAACTTATCTTTGTAATTAGGTAATGATGTTTAGATTTTTACAATTATGGATCAAGAAAATGTCAAGAAATTATCACCATTTAATTCCTTAAATATGGTTTGAAGAAGTCCTATGATATTTAGAAATGCTACAATAAATTCTAAAAAATTTTAAAGACAATAGGATACCAATTAACGCTCATTTTGTTATTTACTTGTTTATAATAATCCAAAATTAAAATTTCATTTAAATGGAATTTTTTCTTGCTTCGGAAGAAAAAATCACCTACACTGATCTGATTGTTCTATATATATTAGAACTCTATTCCTTTTAAATCAATTAAAAAAAGATTAACAGTGAAAATATTTTTTAATCAAAGAAAACACATCACCAATAATTATCAAGCAATTTCAGAACATGTTTTTTTTTTTTATTCTTTCCATTTCTTATATGTTCAAAATAATGTACATTTTGTAGTTATCAGAATTCCTAAAAACTAAAATTAAAATAAAATAAAAAAAGAAGAAGAAATTATAGAGAGACATACATGCATACTACTTGAATCGAACACCGTTGATGATCCAATTTGCAACATCAATAAGATGAAGCATAGCTACGAGCACCGACATCGGTACGGTGATCTTAACCATAACGGTCATCCCCACGGCGATCCTCGGCTGGCCAATTTCTCTATACAACTGAAGCAGAGCTAACGTTTCAATTGAACACCGTTGATGATCCAATTTGCAACATCAATAAGATGAAGCATAGCAACGAGCACTGACGTCGGTACGGTGATCGTAACCATAACGGTCATCCCGACGGCGATCCTCGGCTGGCCAACTTCTTTATACAACTGAAGCAGAGCTAACGTTTCAATCAGCTCCGAATCATATAACTTGGAGCAGTACTCCTTCTCAAAAGCCATCCAGTCCTCTTTAATCACTTCCCCTTTTTTTTCAATCGCTTTGATTTCCTTGATCCTCTTGCTCAGAGTCAGCATATTTCTATCAACCTCTGCCTCTTCGCCGGTGTTTGCAGTCGCCGCCCGAACTCTTAGAGAACAAAATCTGCTTCTGCTTCTGACTTGCATATTATTACTAGGAGAGAAGCTCTGCGGTAAGGCTACCTGGTTGAACGGAGACGCCAAAGCTTTTGACATGGAAACTAGGCACTGTTTTTGCCTGAAAACTTTTTTTTGTATAAGCTGAAAGTTGTAATGGAGCTTTTTTTAAGTTTCAGCTTTTTGAAGCTGCTGCTGTGCTGGCTCTCTGCTTCATGTTGAAGACATCTGGAAAAACTAGCACTAGATCTTTCTTATATGTGTGTTCTAGTCTTCTAGAAAAATAAAAAAGTGCTTAAATTCACTCGGCGAACTTATTCAACCGAATCGAACTTTTTATAAAACTCAAATTCTAGCGACTCATTGATTGTCTAGAATTAATAAATGTTGATTAATTTAAGTTAATCTAATAAGTAGTAACAAAATATGGAGGTAAAATGAGATTATACCTCATTAATTAATGATATGAGTTATTAGGATTGATTCCAATCCAAATGTAGAGATTCTGGATGCATCTTTTTAACCTAGTAATTCTTTTTTTATATTTTCAGTCTCCAATTTGCAAAATAATAATGATATATTTTAATTGTAGTTTAGATACTTATTTTCTTTTTATTTTTAAAAACTTTTGATAGTATTTTAAACAAATTTAATAACACAAAAAATTGTAAGTCATAAATTGTACATATTTATTATTTTTAAGCTAAAACATAAGTTTATTAACAAAATCCTTCTAAGAATTCTTCTTTAGAAAATATTTATTTTAAAGAATCTCCAAATACATATTTATCAACAATGCAAACTCATTTTTTCTAAAAAAACTCACTTTAAAAAAAATAAATTTAATTCAATTTTTCTGTCAAAAATGTTAGTTTTAATATTTTAAAATTTAAAAGTAATTTAAATCACTTTTAATAGATAGTAAATATAAAAATTTATTTTTAATCAAATTTTTAATATTTAATTTAATTTTTATAAACTCTTTTAGAAAAACTTAAATTTTAGTAAACACGCCCTAAACGATCCCTAATTGATTTCACCATGTTAATAATTTGAAATTATAGAGGTGAGAAATTTTAACTTTTAAAGAGAAGTACATGAAATTATAGAGGTGAGAAAAAAGTGTACTACTTAAGAACAAAACTGTACCCTTCATCTTTTTATCAGTACTACAAGAACGAAGAAGAGAAACTTTTCTATTTGACAATGAGTTCCCAGCTACTTCATTTGCCAGTTCTTCAAAATTTCAACATTTCATATGAGAGAGAGCAGCGACGATGATAGAAGAATCAATGACGTCAAAGTTTTTATTTTAAAGAAATTTTATTTTAAAAATTTTTTCTCACCTAACCAATCCCCATTATAAGAAGCGTACTTGTGAGAAGTTGTACTACCAGAAATGAAACATAATAGTATATACTTGCTGCAATAGATTCTAATAAAATATCAATGGTTGGCAGTTCAAAGTTTCATTCTTAATGAATTCAAAAGCAACCTAAAGATATGTTCTTGACCAATTTAAAGAATATATTTTAATTATATAAAAGTGAATTTTATAAAGACTTTTTTTTTAAATCAGTGAAAATTATAATTTGATAAAATAAAAAATGAAGTAGAATTAAAATATGTAAAATAAAATTTAAAATAAAATTTATGAAATAAAGTTCAAAATAGAATATAAACTAAAATTCAGAACGATAACTAAAATAAAATAAAAATAAAAAAATAAAATTTAATATTAAAACATGCTCTAAAGTAAACTTTTTTTATAAAAACTTTCGTATCAAATCAATCACTAGTTTTAACATTACTATCACAAAAATATTTTTTTATTTTTTTATTTTACATTTTTAATATATTTTTTATAAATATTTAAAAATTTAGAAAATATAAAAAAAAATTATACATTTTTTTAAAAATAAAAAATAAAACTCGTTTAAAAAAAAATTAAAATAGTTTTTATTTTTAAAAAAATTTATTTTAAAAACATTTTCAAACGTCACAAAAAAGAGAATTACAAGTTTAATCCGCTACTTAAAGGAATGAACGAATAAAAAAAGCTGGTAGAAATCGAACTCAACTATTCTCGGCTTCACACAGAGCTAAATCCAGGTGTTAAAGAAACTACTTCCACAGATAGTAATAAGATCAACAAGAAGCTGGGTCAAAACCAGAACTTTCTAAAGGTTACATGAGAAGCATGACTGGAGATGGTAATCCAGCTTCATACAATAAAATCATTGAATATAGTAATCCAGCTTCATACACGTTGGTTAGTCGCAAGATCATTGAATATAATGCATTAAAAGGAATCAAGCAGCACGATACAATTGGTAAATTCTAGTTACTTCTATGACAGGCCTTTACAAAATCATCAGCTTCAGCACTAGATTATATAATAGCCAAAAAAAGTATAGGACTCAGCTGCAGCACTGATTGCACTGAGGTTGATCGACAGAAACCTATTTTTTAAGTCAGATGATAAAGAAGCAACAAGAGCCAGGCCAGATTGAATTATTTCTTCAACAATCTCTAAACTTCTCCAACGTATCCGTTTTCTTAAACTTCCACTCATAGTATCTAAGGTTTGGATTCTCCAGGTCAACAATGACGCAGCCATATGACACAATACTTCGCTGCTTAGTCACATTGCAAATTTGCTTCTTCGGTTCCAGATATGTAGTTTCACATTTTTAAATATTTCCTTGAAGGTTTGGACTCTGGTAGTCTTTCTGCAAACACCTTTACTTTAGTATTAGAAAATTGTAGAAGACATGTTCTGAAGGACACTGAATAGACAGATTAGAGCAGAATGCTATTCACCAGCGAAAGATATACAGAAAAAAAAAAACACACACACAGCATGTAATTAATCAAAAAGTTTTTTGAAACGCATCTGTAGCGCTGTTGACATAACTCTACCAAAAGTTGTTGAGGGTGTGATGTATTGATTTTCCAAACAGATGCTTGAGAATTCCTTTTTTTAGTTCAGTGTATTCATTTCAGTCTGAAGTCAGACTTGAAATGAGGATCCACTTGTCTTGCAGTTGCTTAAGAGATCCAGTGGATGACATGACTATTGATCACAGTCCAGTACTTCTCTCCTACAAACCAAGGAGCAAACAGTTTCTATGATATTAGACTCCATATTCATTGCACTAAAAACCCTTCCAATTATTACTCGTCTCTCAACTTATTCCTTCAGTAGGCAAGGAAAGCAGTTAAAATTGTAACCCTACAACCATCAGTTATACAGTAAGGAAACTAACTTCAGCGCCCATCAGGCTCCATATTTAGGTGCCTTCCATAGCTTAAATGCTAATTCATGCAGAAACCGATCTGCAAGTATAGAGAGATTTGCGCCATGCTGCAAGACGAAAAGGAATGACAAGTTACTATATATGAACAAATTTGGCAGGTCCAAGCAAGAATTGACAAAAGCTAGGGCTTGACCATCAGCTTGCAGAAGAAAAATATGGTAACATAATAATAAATGTCAATGTCTTCAAGATAAGAAAATAGAAGCACGATGGTAGCATACAACCTTTAGACATGGTATGACGGAATCAGGAGACCAATAAAGGAACAAGACAAATCTATCTAACACAGTTTGGAAAATTCTATATACCATGCTTTCTAGATGTGCCAGCTTGAGATTCTTAGTATAATCCAACTCCTTAAATCTCACGGATTTCCTAGAATCATGCTCTCTATAGGTCGCAGTAATGAGGATTTTGTTGGTCCATCTTGGTCATGTTGATCGAAACGTAACTACAGCTCTATGTCTGGTTCAAGAAATTTGTTCTTAGCAGTTACTTTCAGGTTCAAGTTTCACTTTGAAATGAAACAACCCAAAAATTAAATATGAAGGTTTCCACACATGTATTAGAGATCCTCAACAGACAGGCTTATTAGATGTGCTAGAAAGTGTGCTACCTGTTTAAATTCTTCAAACGAAAATGATTTAGCTGTGTCCTTGCGAGTTACTCCTTCTTGCAACTGTGCAAGTAACAGGGGATGATGATGCCTGCATGTAATAGAATTGACTGATAAAGTTCATCTCACTTGAGTACACTAATATCAGCTCCCTGCCTCAATGGACCTTACCGAATGTCATCCAACACATTTCCTCCTTTCATACAGTAACTCTGTCGAGGCCGAAGAAGAGAGAGATCAGAATCAGTTTCTAATGAAGAGTTTATATCCAAGAAACAGCTATTGTCATTGTCTGCAACAGTTCCATAGCTTAATAGGGTGGAGATGTGTAGACGAGAAGCAATACTGGAGCTAATCTGAGCTGTTAGAAATAATCCACCAATCAACTTGTCTAGCCAATCTGAGTCAATTTTAGCCACCATCTTTCCCTTTTGGTCTTCTAACTTTTCACCAGCTCTTATATGCAACAAAACCAAATCATACTTACACTCTTCTAGAACTTCTCCTTGTGAAAACCCCAAAAGACAGAGCAATTTATGCACCGCTACCATTTCGCTAGGAACTCCTCCAAGCATTTGATTCTTTAAATCAGTATTAGAAATTAGCTGACCAACGTCAAGCACATCGAAGCCAATACTTTTTGCAAATGATGCTGCACTGACAGAATTTGTAGCTATAGCAGCTTTCATACCCATGAACCTGCCGACAAAGTAGGCAGAAATTTAGTTTTGTACTCAAGAAAAATAGCACATGTGATATCTATCTGCTGCCAGATATTTCGTCAGATAAAATCGAACCTTTCTGATATTGTTTGTGTGGTGGCCTCTTTCTTACTCATGCCAGCATCAGCTGCATCATTTTTCTCAGTCTGGAAATACAAACCATGTTAAATAGATCTACCTTTCTTTAAAAAATCCCAGATCAAAGTGTCTTAAAAAAGTTTACATACTCTTGCCACATAGGAGTCATACACATCTAACAACTGTGCCAATTCTCTAACAATTCTGTCACTTTCAGTCTCTGAAATCCAGGAAGCAGAATAAATATGTTAGAGATGGAGACAGATACAAAGATACTTATATTCATAAAAACTTTAATATTAATATATCCACAATCTCAACATTCCATCCCTTGCAATTCTTTTCCGATCAAGGAAGCCAATGAAGCCCTCAAGAAAAGGTTACATGAAACATCAATCCTCGCAGCAGCTAACTTAGTAATGAATGAAAACTGATGTACATTTCCAGAGAAAATTTGATGTTGCTCTCTGACAACCTTACCATCACAAAACTAGACAACATTTAGTACAAGAACCAACAAAATCACCTGATAATTACGCTGACCTCCATGCTCGGCATTCTGGAATTCATCACCAACCACAAATTATGCATGAAAACTGCTATAGGACCTAATATTATACCCAAATGTAGTCAAGAAGCTCAACACTAACATCTCAAACCACCATGTGGTAGTTGAACATAAATGAAATTCGACTTCAGAATATGAAGTCCAGCTTGATCAGTGCAATCAAGATGCGTTTGTTCTCAATGTAAAGTAGAATCACCCAAAAAATGATAAAACTAACTTGTTGCCTTATTATCTCTATCCACACCTCCCAAGCAATTTTCAACTTCAAAATATAAAATCCAGCTCAAAAAATTTACGAACCACAATTGGCATGCTAGTACAACTCAATTCTAAAATAGAAACACGAAAAAGTTGATAAAAGTTGTAACTTGCTGCATTTCATCTCACCAACTCGAGAATCGAATCTCCAAAAGCAAACTTTATTTCGAAAACAGTGATTCTAACAGTTTTAAAGCAAACTAAAACCATGAAGTATTGAAATCCGAGAGATGAGTTGTAGAATTGTTTGATGATTACCGTTGGAAGGCGGTGATCGGAGAGATAAGAATCCGCAGACGGCTTGTGAAGCGAAGGAGTTGAGATTAGAGTGAGAAGAATTAACTATCGGAGCGAAACTGTCGCCAACGATCACCAACGATCTGCTCGGCCTGTCGGCCATGGCGATTTCAGCGAGAGAGAGAACGCAACTTTCAGAAGAAAAATAAGAATGAAGCGGGTCGCGTAGACCCGTACACAACCCGGATCCGATCACTGTACCCAATCCAGACTCGTGGTAGAGTATAATTACTCATGAATATGTTTTTATATTTAATTTTATAAATTTATGTTTAACTTATATTTTCAATAATTCAATTTTAGAAATTTTTTAAAACTTTAACCTTTGAATCAATTCCTGATAAGTAAAGGCGTGTTTCAAATATTCGTAACTGAATTTCGTAAAAATAAAAAATAAAAAATAAAAAGTGAGTTTTTTGAAAAATAAAAGAGAAATAGAGTTCAGTATTTGTGTTTCATAATTTTTTAAAATTTGTTAAAAATTAAAAATTATAATTGTTTTAGAAAGTGTGTAAATAAAAAAGTTAGAACTGAAATTTTGTATGTGAAAGTGAAGTTTTGAATTTTTTGTGTAATTGAAATATATGAACTATTTGAAATTTAAAATTTAGCGAAAGAAAATAAAATTATGGATATTTGAAATACGCCCTAAATAAATCTATAGTGAAAAGTTCATTTCTAATAAGAGTTATTTTTAGACGAAAGAAACACGTTTGATATGTAGAGCTTGTTGACATTGCTAATGCCACTTCTGCATATTTTGGCGTGGCTTATTACTTTTTACTATTTTATTTTATTTCATATTTTAAATAAAATTTTATATACCTATAATAAAAATTAAAAATTTTATATTATAAAATTTATTATAGTGTATTTATTTATTTTTTTGTTAAAACAATAGATCTTTTTTTATGAAAGAGAACAAAATATCATCCGTTTAAAAAAACTTTTATTCATAAGTACTCTATACTATCTCCTCCTTTTAATTCTAAAAAAATTCTCATATCTTTATAGTTTTTAATAAATTTTATAGTATTTAAAAAACTTACAAATTTGAAACATATCCATAAATTACATATGGTATAACTTTTATTTGTAAATAAAAAATACTTATTTAATAAATTAAAATTAATTTTATTTTAAACGTTCGCAAAAAGAGCTCAGCATGAAATGGAAAGAGAAACCGGTAGCTTTCCTGTTGCTGTTTACGTTGTTGATAGCAAAACGAAACGTCGAAAACTTCCATTTGTTCTTTTCTTGTTGCTGATAACACTTTGCTTGCCAATTCTGTCCATTTCATGAAATCAAAATTTTTGGTAGGGGTGACAATTTGAGTTAGTTGATCTTTTTCGAATTTATAAATTTAATAATCGAATTAAATTCGTTCAATTTTATTTCAATTCATAAATTTATACATATCAAGATTATTAACATTAATTTAATCTATTAATAACCGAATCAAATCCGGATCAATCTATTTAATAATTATGATTTTTTATTTTTTAAATTTTAGCAAAATTATAATATCAGTTGGAATAAAAGTGCATGATATTTTTAATAACAAAATATATTGAATGTCTGTCAAAATATCAATTCTTTAATATCTTTATCGGTACTTAAAATTTCCAAAAAATTGATTATATTTTTTAAAAATATATGACAATAGCTAAAATTTTATGATTATAAATACATACTAATAATTTCGATAAAGATTTTGATAAATATAGCTATCTAATAAAAATTTTATAAAAATTTTATACTAAATCTAAATTCGTCATTAAAATAATACCTACATAATATTTTTTTGATATTATAATTCTCATTATACACTATTTTACTAAAATATAATATAAATATAATATAATTTAATAATTTATAAATTACTATTATTGATTATTTTTATTACCAATATTTTATTATACGATAAAAAAAAAAAATTTATTCCTTTAAGAAATGATATTTCGGATTGGTAGATTAATTTCGAATTAATCCGATCGACTCATTTAATCGGATCAAATTCGTTCAAGTTTAATACAATCTATATATTTATACTGATCAATTTTTAACTCTAAATTTAATTAAATGAGTCGACTTCAGATTAAATTTTCGGATCGAGTTATATATTACCATTACTAGTTTCTCGTATTGCTTTCTAAAAAATATTTTTAATTTTCTAATTCATATTTTTGGATAAAATTTGTATAAATTTTTATAAATATTAAAATTTTTTACAGTAAATTTAATATTTAATATTTATATTATTTTTTTAATAAAATAATAGAAACGTTTATCAAAATAAAATTAATTTAATTTAAAAAAATATGTTAAAAATTATTCCCCTGGCGCCACATAAACCCAATTCAGACGAACCAGATTGCTATCTCCACCATTACATGACGTCATCTACCGCATCTACAGGTACTAATGATAATTAAAATTTTATTAATCATCTATATCTATCAATCACATGCTTGGTCTCGATTCCAAAGACATCCTGTGAGACATAACTGTAGACATCCCTTCTTTTATGAAATTGCGATATGGGCATTCTACAAACTATGCTGGCAAAATAAAGACATACAAAATTTCGACGAATTTCTTCAACAGCCAGAGGAACATGCTCAGCATGTATTGTGTATCTGTTGTGTATTTATTAATATTATAAGCGCGTTTATTTTTATAAAATTTAGTTTTAAACACCAAAAATAATTTCTAAAAAATATTTATATTTTTTCTGCTAAAAATACTATTTTTACTAAAATGAATTCCAATTTAAAAAAATTTATTTTTACTAGAAATTTTCTTTTCTTTTTAATTATAATATAATAAATAAATAGAATTTTACTTTTTTATTTACAAAATAAACAAATTAATAATTCTTAAGATGCAGTCTAACTTAAATTTATTTTTAATAATATATTTTTCATATTAATTTTTATCGTAACTCATAGAAAGTTTGGCATTACTTTTCAAGTACTTATCATTCTTACAAAGCACTTCATATTTTTTAATATTTTATAAATTATTTATAAAATTTTAAAAGTATAAAAAAATTGAACAGTCATAAAATCTTTATATATACAATTTGGTATTTTTTAGATAAAAAAATCAAGCTCATATTATGAAAATATTTAAAGTACGTTACATTTTAAAAAATTATATTTTATAAATATTTTTAAATATTCTTTCAGTAAACAAGCCTATGAGAAATAGTATAATACAAGTAAGATAATAAAACAATGCAATGAGTCGAAATGATCGTTGCGGTGAGGGCATAGTTACCTACCATATAAACTCATTATATCTAAGAAATTTGCTTCAACTCACCTCTAAAACAAAGTAAATACAAAATATTAAACTAGGTGTTTCCAACAAAAATTGTACTTTAAGATTTTAAAATGTAAACTACAAATTTCACCTCTAAACTCACGGTTTTATATAAAATAAATATAAAAAATTCTATTTTTATAAAATTCAATTCAAGTTTTAAACTTATTTTGGATAAAATCATTTTTAAAAATGAGTTAAAGACCAAATAAATACGTACTAAATGTCAATTGAGCTCTTTTATAAAGTACACTGTTTAACTACTTTTTCTAATGTTTAATTTTATGTTTTCTGATAAAATTTGTACAATATTTTATAAATTTTTTAAAATTTAAAAATTCTAAAAAAATTTTACGTCCGATTTTATTGTTAATTTTAATATATTTTAAATAAAAACTTAAAACTTATTTTTAAAATAATTGTAAATATTTTTTATTTAAAAAAGTTAATTTCAAAAACACTCCTACAGTACGTCTTTTTGAAATTTCAGGATTCAATCTTGCGATAACGCAAACATGGCGCCTAGCGAACTTACTCTGGGTCCCACTTGGTGGTTTACGGTATGTGCGGTGGTATGTCTAACGGTGTGCCCGCGTTTCTCCCAATTTCCCGTAACTCGTATCTCTTTCTCCTTCACTCCATTTCCGTGCATGCCTGTGAAAGAAAGCATTCTTCACTGCATCTCTCGTGGCGCGATCTCTCCAGAGATCCATCCTCAAACCCTAAGCCTAATCCCAAAAACCAGTTCAAATCTTTACCCTCTCTAAAATCTCTAATCAATTGATTGATTTGTAATAGAAACAAAGCAATTATAGGTAGATTTGGGAAGACGATGCCGTCGTTCACGGCGACGGAGCGATGGTTTTTTCCGCTCGTATCTGTAGCTTTTATATCACTGGTTTTGTTCTTCTCAGCTTTATCGGGACTCACCGCATCAACGGCGATCTTCTCTCGCCAACTACAAAGCCCTAACTCTGTTCCACGCCGTGGGCCCACATCGCCGCCGGCGTTCGCTTATTATATGTACGGTGGACCTGGAGATGGCCCGCGATTGCTACGTCTTCTTCTTGCTTTGTATCACCCGAGGAATCGGTACCTTCTTGCATTGTCGCGGGATGCGAGTGCAAGCGAGCGGAATCATTTAGCTGCTGCGGTTAGTTCTGCTTCGCCTGCTATTAAGGTTTTTGGGAATGTTGATGTCATCGGGAAGCCTGATGCGGTCACTTATATGGGATCTTCGGGGCTAGCTGCTACATTGCATGCTGCGTCGGTGATGATGAAGCTTGATGGTGGTTGGGATTGGTTTGTTGTGCTCAGTGCTGGGGATTACCCACTTGTTACTCAAGACGGTATGCCATTTGGTTACCTTTGAAAAGAATTCTTTCTTATTGATTGTTTATCGAGTTAATTTGTATGTATGTTTTTGGGGAGATTTTACTATTGTTCAATCTGTTGGATGTGTAGTACTTAGTTTGAGTGGCTATGTGTTGAGAAGTGGAAATTTTTTATGAAAATTGAGTTAGTTCACACTATGATGATGCAATATTGGCTGGAGACAAATAAAGGGTATATCTTTACCAGCTTCTGAATGGTGAATTTTTGTTCCTTATTGTGATAGAATTTTAGGAAACCTGAATACCAAATCTGTTATATAGAATTACAGTATTGGTTGATGTAGTGAGTACCAAAATTTTTGAAATGTGAAGAGTCCTGTACTTCTTACCATATCATGTATGGCAGTTGGAGTCTTAATTGTTGGCGCTGGTCTTTAGGGGAGTTACCATAATCTTGTTATTGTTTCCTGTGGGAGGCCTATTTGCTGAGAATTTTGTAGGCTTTAGTTTTCATGTTAACATTTGGAAAAATTGGGAGTGGACACTTCTTTGGGTCAAAGCTTTTGCAAGATGAAGAGGAATCAATGGATGTCAATATAACCAAAATAGATGTTCATTTCTTGAAGTCAATTTGGTAGTGCTTTACACTAAGTGATTATTTCTTTGTCTATGTGAATTGCTTGTTGAAGGAAGTCTGTAGTATACACATGGATTATAGACCATAGCTACTGTTTGATGCTAATGGCGTTCTTTTAATTGGAGACACTAATAAAGATTAGCTTTGTTTTTGTATCTTTTTAAATTATACTAGGAAATAGAGTTTGTAATGTGGATTTTTCTTGCAATTTAGCTCTAGGAAACATGTCTGTGTGGGTGCAAGAAGAGCTTGTGGGTGGGAGTTGCTTTGTAATCATGTGTTTTGCCTTAGAAATTCTTTGATTAACAGAAGTTCATTATCTTGCAAACATCTCAAATGGCTGAAATGGAAATTTTATGAAGAATTGAAGACATTATGGTTCTTAGGCCTAGGAATGCCGTGGGTTTACCTGCGTTAATCCAACGTGTTCCTCAGTAAATAACAAGGATGATACATGAAAGAAACTTTTTTACTTCTTTAGGAGGATAGCTAACCCTATCTCAAAGATTAGCAATCTAGATATAAAGGAAAACTTCCTTTTATGTCTTAGTAGAGGATGCTTTCATTCTCATAAGATCAGAGAGACGCGGAATTTAGGATCTCCTCTGAAGGAAATTTCCGTGTTTTCAAATTTCTGTAGTTTGTTTGCAACATAAATTTCACCTGTAAGTCCTGTTGGTCACAGTATGTTTGCAAATTTCTATATTGCTTGCTCTGTTCAACTTGAAGCTCCTTCAAAGGACTTAGTTATAATAAAGCTTGTTCCAGATAAAGGTAGCTGCAAAAAAGGATTTGTTGACAGGAGCTAGATTTTTTAGCACTTTTCCTAGACATTAGAATCTTGTGGTGTTCCTTCATAACTACTATCAAGTCGTAATTCTAGTGTGTCTCCCTGACTTTTCAACGAAGTCATTTATCCCACCATTCTTTTGTACTTGAGGTTAATTAGTTTAACTGTTTGCAATCTAAAGTAATTGGTGTTGAAATATCTAATCTCTCCAGAAGCAACCTATCCCTAAGTTATGTAGGATTCTCTGATCAGCTACTCAACGAGTACTCGCAAGATCAAACTGTAATTACAGCAACAGATGACAAGGCATCTTTCTTTTGTCTTAAGGAGCTTTGAGAGGTGTTCATGCTATCAAAGTTTCTAATAACACTTAAGACAAGTCGGATCACTTTCATCTGGCTTAACAAAATTAAAGCAGTCTCTGCTTTCTGATTAAAAAATTTCCTCCTGATACTCTCCTAAGCTATTGCTGTTCAAGTGTTCATTAGTTCTTAGAACAGCCTGAAATCGGGGTTACTAACTAAATATTATAAGGGTCATGACTTCTTCCTTTTGTTAGCTTGCATGAGTCCTTCATGTGTTACGCCATGAGAGTGTCAGGATTATAACTGTCTCTGTTAAAAACAGAAGCTTTTGGTGCTTTGATCGCTCATATTATTCCAACACTTTAGGCTTAGTATTAATTGATTTTATGCAGTCACAACTGAATTTGCAATTAATATCATCACTTGGCGCTTGAACTATGTGTTCACATTGACATACATTGTGTGCAAATAATGCTGCTAATTAACCATTTCTGATCTTGTTTGTTTGTTTGAAGCTACTTGTAAAGAACCCAAAACCATAGCATTTCTTTCCTTATTCCCGAGAATCACTTTCTTATAGAGTTTGCTGATTCATTATTACAAGATATGGCTATATAATTGTCTATTTTCTTGTGTCCAGATCTTTCTCATGCCTTCTCGTCCGTACCTAGAGACCTCAACTTTATAGATCACACAAGCAATCTTGGATGGAAAGAGTAGGGCTTCCTCTCGTTGCTTTTGTTTCATTTCTAATCAGTGGGAATTGTTCTACTTGTTATAAACATGCGCGACTACATTGTTTAGGTCTCAAAGAGTACGGCCAATTATCGTTGATCCAGGAATTTACCTGGCTAGAAGAGTACAAATCTTCTATGCTACACAGCAGAGGGTTGTTCCTGATGCTTTCAAATTCTTCACAGGTATCTTTTCTCACTATATGGTTCTAACCTACCCTTGAAATACGAGTGCACTTTAATGGGCTTCTTGTTTTCCAATTTTTTTAGGTTCTCCATGGGTTATTCTTAGCCGATCCTTTTTGGAATACTGCATCTTAGGCTGGGAAAATTTGCCACGGACTCTTTTACTATACTTTACAAATGTAATGTTAACTGAGGAAAGCTATTTTCATTCTGTCATATGCAACTCGCCTGAATTTCAAAACACAACAGTGAACAGTGATATGAGGTATATGGTTTGGGATAATCCCCCTGGCATGCAGCCTCACTTTCTTAACATGAGTGACTATGATCAGATGGAAGAAAGCAGGGTGCCCTTTGCTAGGCTGTTTCAGAAAGACGATCCTGTATTGGATAAGATTGATGAAAAGATTTTGAGCCGTCGGCGGCACCAAGCTGTGCCTGGTGCATGGTGCTCTGGTAGCAGGAGAGGATGGACTGACCCATGCTCTCAGTGGGAGAATGTGAACATTTTGAAGCCTGGGCCTCGAGCAAATAAACTTGTGGGGTTGATGAAGAAGCTTTTACAAGATTGTCGATCACGTTTGCATAGTTGCAAGTAGTTGGTGCAAGGTCATTGGCACATAACATAATCAGGATCATTTGTAAAGCCAAAAGATGCACTTGCTGCTTCGCAACATGGTCAGCGCGGTAGTACATATTCTTTACACCTCACTATCTCAATGGGGGAGGTGGTACATGATTCTTTGCAGATCTCATGTCCGCACGGCTTCATTATGTTTTGTTTGCAGATTAGCTGATTACCTGTTGATATAGAATGCCAAAACCTTGAAAGCCTCAATGCAGTTAGAGGTGCTCCCTTTTTGTAGCGAGTCTGTCAGCATGTCTGCACCAACCAGTTAGTCATTTTCCAAGGTGAGAAAATTGTAGTGTGCAGATTTTTCTTGCTGCTTGTAATAGATAAGAATTAAAGAACTCAAACCTGCATCTTTTGAAATGTCACATATTCTTCTTCACTGGAACTGTGTTTGCTGGTGCAAACTTTGGGTACTCTTTCTTGTGCAGAAACTTTCTATTTGCATCAGGTGATCTCATACGCCGAAGTCCTAATTCTTCTTTTGTTTGAAAAGAAAAAAATTGAAAATGTTGGATTGTCCTTTACACAACCACCGGTTCTCTTTTGTTTGAAAAAATAAAATTGAAAATATTGCAGTTTACAATCAGCACTAGGTTTTTTTATTAATGTTCACATCATTACTTGTTCGCTAACCTACTCAGCTATATAACTCTTTCATTAAGTGCGTTTCAAATATCCGTTTAACTGAATTTCGTAAAAGTAAAAAATAAAAAGTAGAATTTTTTGAAAAATAAAGTGAAAGTAAAGTTTAGTATTTTTGTTTCAATAGATTTTGAAAGTGTATTGAAAAATTGAAAAATATAATTGTATTAAGAAGTGTATAAATAAGAAAGTTGAAATTGAAGTTTCGCATATAGAAATAGAGTTCTGAATTTTAGGTGTAATTAAAATATAAAAATTGCTCGGAATTTAAAATCTAATAAAAAAAAGTAAAATTACGGATATTTGAAACATGCTCTAAAATTCAAATGCGTACTATAATATAAAAAATAAATTAGAGAATACATATTACATAGGTGTGATCACCCATTAATTACATAACCATCGTTAGTTTCACCCTACTAACAATTAACCTTCCATTTCTGCTGACGTGGCTGAGGGTAAAAGTGGTAATTTTGAGTAATTGGGTGTTTATGTAAAGTAAAACTTTCCCTCCACGGTCCGCGCAGGGGATCTACTATAGATACGAAGGAATACCCTATCAAAGAATCATCCGCAGCGAAAGAAGCAATTGCGAGAACTATATTTCCGGGAGAAAAATTTTGGGGATTTTCGTTCGATCGACCGATCTGTTCGATTCGATTCATCTGTGGGTTAGTTCAATTAATTGATCGATTCTTTTTTTATAGCTGAAGAATTTCCTTTGTTTGATTTGAGATTCAATCGAAGGGTTTCACCAAAGTAACTTGTTTCTTTGCCTTCATTCGATTTAACTTCTGTATGATTCTGTTTTTTCCGATTTTGATGCTGGTTTTTATAATGAACTCTGCAATTTATTGAAATTTTTTTTGTAATTTTGTTTGAAGTTGAAGGAACGTTAGGTATTTTGACATGTAGACTGTTGTGTAGTTTCACGAGGACTATGAAATGTTAATGTACATGGTTAAGTTAAGCGCTCTCTATGATTGGTGTTGGAGAAGTGCTGTGGTGTTTACTGAAGTGTTCTTAAACATGGTTCGATGCTAATTCAAAGAGATTTGCTTCTCTTATATGGGTTTGGAAAAGTTTTTTGTTAAATAATCTCTCTTCCTAATCTCAATCATGAACTGAGACTTAATCATGGTGCTGTAGGGTGTCCATCTTATGATACAACACTCTGCAATGTTATTCATAGGTTCAATGTTGAAATGGTAGACTTCAGGTTGATTACTTGAAAAGACTTCATGCTTCTGAACAATTTTTTTCTCATGTTCACTTATTTTCATGCATCTTCTGCCTTGAGATTATGTTATGCCGCTTCTTAGGGACTTAATATTTTTTGAGTTGTATTAACATGGATTCTGGCTATTCTGATGTAGTATCAATTAAAAGCTTTAGGAACTAAATTGACCAGACTACAATTTGGGCCAGTAGAATTTGGTCATTTATTTATGAACATTTTGGAAGGTTATATCTGATAATTCTGGTCTTTGACACCTATACTCTATTGATCAAGTGAGATGCGGCGTTTTATTCTAAGATCTCTGGTATACTTTAAAGTCCAAATAATATTACAGTTGTTTTATAAACTAGATGATTCCTGAAGAGTTTGATTTATTTGAAGTAGAAAATGGTCAAATGCTGATAGGTACGATAAAAAACAAAATTTTCAGATGATTACTGAATTCTCATATCGTTATTCCTGAAATTATGAATGGCTTGAAAAAGTAAAGCAAGAAGAACCTTATGTTTCTTTTGATTTCACTTCTTCTTTCTTTTCTTCTCTTTTATGAGAAACCTGTGCTTCACTAGTAAAACTTTGTTTCTTTAAATACTATCTTGCAATAATTTATTTGTTTCTCCTGTAGTTACCTTGCTGAGACATTTCTAGCCAATTATGAAACTTTGGTTTATGACTGTGGTTGTATATAGTTGAATGAACTATACTGCTTCTCTTGTTCTTTTTCTTTCTAATAGTACTTCCAGTTATATGATATTTACATATTTCTTCTGGAAATGATGGATAGTTGCACCATTTGTTTTTATTTGTAGGGGAGAACAACGGCTACGATGTCACAAAAGTTTATTCTGAATCCAAATGCTGTTCCTTACATACCCATTTCTAAGATTTCTGCTAAAAAAAGCTTGAAAGATGAAAGTATCACTGCTGAACCTGAGCTTGTAGTTGCTAAGGACTTTGAGGCAAGTAGAGGTTTTCAGATAGCAGATCCTGTTTCTGGGCAGTATATCTACAACTTTAAGGAACCCTATACTTCTGAGGAGTCATTCTCTGCATTTACTCATCAAAGCAGTAAATTCGATGAGGTCGAGGATAGCCTTTCAATGGATAACTATGATTACCTCGATGCCGAGCAGAACATCATGGAGATTCTTACCTCCAGGCATCCTGATTTTTCTGTGGAGTCGCTTGTGGATGTATTAAATGCAAATCGTGGTGATCTAGATGCGACTATCAATGCTCTTGACCAACTTGAGGAGGTACTTGTTGATTGATTTCCTTCCTCCTTTACCTTTAATGCATGTCAGGTTGCGTTTTTGTATGGTATCATTTAGTCCAGAATTCTGTTCCCTCATTCATCACTACTTTTCCATGCCTGTTTCTAATACCGCTAATTTGTTGCAGGATTATGATAGCACTTCTGAGGAATTTTCTGAAGGATTAGACTTGGATGATGACACAGTTCATGGTTTTGAGAAAGGAAATTCAAGTGGTTCTGGTTCGTCCTGAGTTCCCAGTTTAGTCTCAGACTGACCCAGCTACTTGATCGTGGAGTCCTTTGTATAGAGAATGCCAGATGTGCAGTTTGTGTTTGCTTTCATTTTGGCCACATCCAACCCCTTTTTTTAAACCACATATGTGGTTATTTGAGATTGCGATTTTCAGATTTGTGGCTTTTTGTTGTGGCATCCCTTATATGCTGTATAGCATTGGTGACCTCCTAAGGTAGGTCACAGCCCTTCAAGCTGCTATGATGAAGCTTCTTTGTTGGTTGCCATTATGTGGGTCTTGCACATTGTGAATGACAAACGAAAAGCTTTGGCAAACGGAGAAACTCGGGGGATTTGCAGCTCTCTTCTCTTTTGATTGTGAGAAATAATATGCACAAGATATGCTGATATTTTTGTAAAGTTTCTATATTATGACATAATTAATAGTTACAATTTGTGGAGAGAATTTTGCATCCTATCCTACTTACTGATTTTTGCACTTCTACAAGGGCCCGTCTAGAATTGTTATTATAAGAATGCTTTTGCTAAAGAAAGCTTTTGACGAGATTTTTGAAAACAAACTTTTTTTTAATTTAAAGAAATAAAAATTTTTTGTAAATATGATTATTTGTGAGGTATAATTATTTTTCATTTTGAATTTATAAAAAAACTTAAAGTATTATAGGATTTTTAAAAAATAAAAAACCGAAAAAGAGATAAAATAGTTTAGCATGAGGTGTTGTTGTTAAGATCTATCCTCAGGGAAAGGTGTCACCATCTCCAACTCCTGAACTTTCTACACCGATGGCCTCTTCACAAGTCTAGTCACCGTTTGGTTGAACGTTTTTGTAAGCAATTTTTTAATTTTTAATTTTATTTTTTTAATATATATTTTATAATATCAAAAAAATATTATTAAAATTCTAAAAATTAAAAAATTTTATCGTAATGAAACTCTTTTATGTATATTATTAATATTTTTTTACGTAAAACTTTTTATGTATGTTATTATTATTTTTTAAAAATAAAAAAACTTATTTTTTAGAAAAAATAAAACTTTTTTATTTTAAAAAAAATTATATTTTATATGCACTCACAAACGCACTGTAGAATAATGTGCAAAAAGTAATTATAGAATACAATATTTTAGAATGTAAAAAATATTTAAATAATTTTATTTTCTATAAAAAAAAGTATATTATAATATATATTTTTATTTTATAAAATTTTAAATAAAATTTAAAAAATATTATAAAATTTATTAAAAATTTGAAACAAAAAACTTTCTAATACTATGAAACGCTCAGCCAAACAACGCCAAAATCCTTTCTTCCAAAACTCCTCACGCTTTAGGGTACATTATCTCTACGAAAAGGATGCAGGGCACTCTCTAAGATTTATGACTCCGTTTTATTTTAATTTTTTTACTTCACATTCGTAATAAATTTTTTACAGATTTTATTGAATTTTTAAAATATAAAAATTATATATTGTAAATTTTATTATTATTAATTTTTATTTTTAGATAAAAAGATAGAATTTATTTTTATATCCTAATATACTTTGTAATTTAAAAAAAATATTCATAACTACTTCAAACCATCCGCAATATGCACACAAAATAAGTTCAAGAGGGTGCACCCTCTTTTAGCGATCAAAGAAAAGAAAAAGAAAGAACCTAAGAGCTTAAGGAGATCCACTTCAATTGCTGGAAGAAAAGATTTTTGGAACTAGTACATGTAATCTTCAAAGTTATGGTCCTGAAAATAACTTGGTGCTGATGCACTAACAGCACGAACAAAGAACTCTTATATCTGAATGCATTAGACAGGTAAATAATTAACCAGAAGAAGCAATTGCTTGAAGTGCACTATGGTACTTAACAATCTATACCCATACTTCATACTTGAGAGTTCCATATCCAGGCTCTCTTCTCAGAAGCAAGGGATCAAAACCAAGTGCAATTTCCATCCTCCGTAGTAAGGTAGCAGCCGCAACCACTTACCATTACTAAAGGCATAAAGAACACAATGTAATTGGGGAATCAGAATCAATGAACTTTTTTTAAGAAATAAGCATGTTTTTCCCAGATCACAATTTCTGGAAAAACCTCAAAATACCAAATCTCTCGCTTTGTACTCTTTTGATTTCCTTATTAATTTTGGACACACCTTTACTCGTTGCACTTGCACCTGATACATCAATAGTTTCACACTCCGAATTCTCTGTAGGTTGTAAAAATGAGTTGGGAATTTCCATTATCTCTTCAATTTCCAATGATGCTGAAGGAAGTCTAACCTCAATGTCTTTCTTGGTACCTTTAGCTGTATCTATTTTCTGCCTTTTAAATGGATTGTTGTTTGGTGTTACTATCCTTCTTATTTCAAGCTCCTCTTCAGAGGAGTCTTCTCTTTGAGCAATGAGCTTTCCAATTGCAATTGCTTCCTTCATGTACTTCTTTCGATCAACTGTTGCAGCTGGCATAAACAAGTCAGAACAACAATTAGGTCCACGTAACTATCATTTTTACCAAAGCATATCATTGATATATACCTATGAAATTTCTGTTGCAATCTTCATAAGTTTCAAAACTTTCCGTCAATGACAGATCACTGCTTTTATCTGATTGGCTAGAGGAGGCTGTATACATATCACTGCAGCTCCTAGATTTTGGCAATCGATCAAAAGCTTCCATGGTGATGGGATTCATGTCCCCTTCAGCAATGGCAGCTGCTAGAGATGAAGGAAGATCACTTTATTATTAAGGAAAGTTTTGTAAACAAGAAGACAGCAACAATGATGAAACCTTACAGTAACAGGAGCCTGCAAAATGTGCTGCAATAATCCAAGTTATGCAACTAGTAAGTAATACCACAGCATAAAGCATGATACATTTATTTATCAAGAAAAGGAGCATACAACTTGTTGGGAAAAGGTGTCACAAATTTCAAGAAAGAAGTAATTCTTATATTTATCATGCGAAAAATGTGGTCGATCAGCAATAGATGCATTTTCCAAGGATACGGTCCAACAAAGTCCAAGTCACCATCCAAGTACTGCAAATGTTTTTCTTCCAAGGGTTTCAGATGTTTGAGTGATTTCAACTTTGTATCATATCTACAGCAAGTGTCAAATGCAAATCACAATCAGATGTTGGTACCACGAGCAAATTTGCATGGTAGAGCCGACAAACTTACATTCTAGCGTGATGAAAGACAGAAACAGCTTTGAAAAATGACTTAGAATAATCTTCTGGCATCTTATAGTGCTTATCAAACTTCAGGACAGAAAGTACCTGTCATTATAAGTCCTCCATTAAACACAATGTAGTACATATGAAACTAATTTCTCTTTGGTCTTACATAAACAATCTTACTGTAACAAGTTGATTGTTCGGTTACAAAATCCAAATATGCAGTCAGTTCTGATGTAAGGTAAATATGTCAACACAAAATGGTGTACAAGTGCTAGTGCTACTGGTATTGCTTCATGTGTACAGTATGCATGTCACTTTAAATCCTTTTGAGAAATAAAAGTCTTATTAGGCGTACACAATTTATACAAAAGCAAAGGCATGCATAAGATTGACTAACTCATTCTTTGGAGTAAACAGGTTCCACAAAGATAATAGCAATAAACAAGGGCATGCACAAGAGCAAATACCATCTGATAATTATGGGAGACCAAATAAAGAAAAGAGATTAAAAAAAAATTAAGGGAACACTTTAGGTGTTTCCCAGAAACTATTTAGTCTAGTGGATCATAGGTTACTATAACTGGTATTAGAGTTTTATGTTTGAAACTCGCATCAATAGCTCCTAAGCAGTGTCCTTGTAATGACAGGATCCAGCAGTCTGTTCCAGACATATGTTCTGTCTTGTTGGTACATCATATCGACAAGATATCTCTTGGTCATTCCATTGGAAGTATAAATAGCAAAACTTGGATGAAGTCAATAGACTATTATATCTTGCAAAAGAGTTAGTTTTATAAAATTCCAGACATAGAGGAGAAAACATCTAGAAAATTATGAGAAATAGCCTAACTGTCTAGGAATATCCAAAAAGCATGGTTTTCTAGAGGTTAGTTAATGAAGCATGAAAAAACAATATACTTACACGATCTAAGCTCCTATACTTGGACATGAGAGCATAGGCTCGTTTAATCCCAATGCCTGGAATTGAGGAAAGAAAATCGCAACCAGCAAGAACACACATGCCTGAAAATACATGGGAATAAAATTATGTTCACCTCTAATCACTGAGCAATAAATAAAACAGAAAACATCAAACATCCAGATACAAGAACAAGTCATGAACAAACAAAGAAAGGATAAATGCAGCAACCATTTTTCTTGCTTATATCAAGGATTCACATTTCTGTAAAAAAAGTAAAAACAATATCATTTTGATCATAATTTCGAAGCTCAAAAACAAGTATGCCTTTCTTCAGTCTTATGTTGTATAGAATATCCACTTTGTCTATAATCCCTACCCAACTGATCAAACAAAGACTTACTTTACCTGTGAAAATAATCTAAAACTACATGTTTCCTATGTATCCAACAATGGTTGAAGCATATCTTACAATGTAAATATGAAGGCATTGTTACTGCAGATGCACAAAAACCATGAGTAAGACATTTTACACTCAACTGTGCATGAAGAAAATTGTATTCACTATATTGGTTGCAATAATAACATAAAATTTGAGCAAATTTCCAGTTACTACCAGAACCAGCAAAAACATTAAGTCAAAAGTGAAAGCAACTCCCTTGCAAAAGTATCATTGAAAATTTTAATACTACGAAAAACTCCTGGCTTGTATAGTCAAATATCTCCAAACATATAATCCTAATCAGGTCAACCTGATCGATACCTGTGAACAATTCATTATCGAAATGAGTAAATGAAAGTCCTGGAGAAGCAGCCTTGAATACCCTGTCAAGCAATAATTCTTCACCATTTCCATGTCGATCCATTTTGAAAATTATCTGCAATAAGCAATTAGACAAGGCTAAAAGAAACAAAGCAAAAGCATACAAGAAGAGCATACAAGGTGCTCACAGCTTGGCACCCATATGCTACAAGGTCACTGTCCTCTGTTATTACAGCTGAAATTCCTCCACAATCATCATCCAGTGTACTCAAGTGAGCTAACTGTGCATCAGCCTCGTATGGAGCAACTATAAACTCAACATTTTCGGATCTCAAAATCTGATAAAAATCACATGGATAAATTAGCAATGCCTGTAAACACTCATTTCCCAAAAGTATTAATAGAGAAGTGATACCTGAATCAGTTCATGAGCCATGGAAGGGGTAATGCTCACTGCTTTCTAGCAGAAACTAACATCAGTTAGTAAGGATTGTATAGAACATTCAGTGAGTGTTTTAGTGCGAAATAGTAGAATAATATTTGAGAAGGTCTTTTATTCTTGTGATTGTTGGGGATCGAGACCTGCTTGTCCTAATATTGGTATCAATTTGAATATTTGATGGATGATACCAAAAAGACCCAAAGCGTATGGACAACCAAAATATATAGTAAACGAAAAGCACAAATAGAAAACAATACAATAGCTTTACGTGGCTCACCCAAAAGGCATACATGTATGGGGAAAGCTAGCTGATTTTTCACTATTGGACAATAATATTACAATATCACACTCATGCACGCACGCAAGCACACACGCGCGAGCGCACACACGCACTTTATCTCTGCAACAACACATCTTTATTAATTGTTTCTAAGAGAATGAACATTGCTTTATGATAATACTTAATTCTCTAAACATTTCTAGTTATAGCACTTATGAAATGCTACACACTCCAAAGAGCATTCTTCTACTCAAACGTGATAGATGAGCCTATGCATACTTCAAACATACTATACATAATAAAAGAACAAATATCATTATTTTGTATTCAACTTTCAAAAATCATGAGTATCAAACCAAACTACTCTTTTGCTCTTGTAGCTTAACTTAAGATTGTCTTCCTGAGATGCATGTAAACTACGCGCTGATGATCAAACTAATAGCCAACCATTAGCAATCTCCATCTTGATAAATTTGGCCATTACTCTCCTTTTATCTGTGCTTTGTTCTGACACTGCCCCCTGTCCACAGGGCCTTCCTTTCATCTAACTATTGGAGATTGGCCAAGTTTAGGTAGTGCCTAAACTTGTCGACTGTCACTAGCTTGGTCATCACATCAGCTGTGTTATCATCACTAGAAGTTCCACAAACTTAATTTCACCACTATCTTAATCAATAAGTTCTGTTAGTTTGTGATAGTGAACTTCAATGAATATCTCTGTATCAGATGTCCCTTTGATAGAGGTTAGAATCCACTTCCCTGCTTTCCAGTGCTCCACGCCCAGATTGGACATGTATCAACATACAACAGGGACAACATGGAATATATCTGGTCTTGTGCACAATGTTTTGTAAATAAGGCTCTCTCTTACACTTGCATTGATATCATGAGCATAGCTTCTTTCTCGATATTTGGGCACTGTCTCAAGAAAGCTTAAAATGTTGAGAAAGTAGAGTTCTCACTGATTTTGCACTTGACATGGCAAAACAGTCTAGAATCTTTTCAATGTAGTTTATGTCGGACAGCCAACATCTACTGGCGGCTTTATCTCTTTTAATCTCCATGCCTAGAATTTTCTTAAGGCAGGAAAATAGTTCTGTTGACATTCATCATTTTAAAAGTCAAATGCAAAATGATGATATTTGTTTGTCTTTCACATGTAAAGTGTGTTTGAAGCAAGCAATTGATCCACCTAGGCTGCTTAAAATGCCCTCTTGGAGTGTAACAATTCATTAGTTTTATAAGTAGAGAGGATCTCTAAGAAACTTGTATCATCGCCAAAAGCAAAGTTCATTCACTTAGAAACACTGAATAAAGATGTGTCATTGTAGAGATGAGTGAGCATTGATATTGTGACATTGTTGGCTTATAATGCAAACTTTTCCTGAATTTCTTCATGAATGTAGCTCTTCTAGCTGAACCACGTAAAATTATTGCTTACATCTTTTATTATTGCATTTCTTTTACTATAAATTTGATTATCCATACACATCAAATCTGGTTAGCATTGGCTCATTGGCTCATACTAGTATATCAGGACAAGCCTTGTAACATGACCTTTCCTAATAATACTTTGCAAGCACAATAAACATAGCTAAGAACATGCACTATAAAATCAATGGCTTGGTTATTAATTGCACATGTTAGATGCTGCAAGTACAATAAAACAGCTATTCAATACATTCTCATGGAATCCATAATATAGAGATCGCTACCATGTGACAGTTAAGTCAGTCTCATAGCCTTGCAATTAAAACATCCTAATGTCTGAACATATGAAGACATCTAAGGATTCCTACACAGTTTAGACTAATTAGCAAAAACCTTTTCCATTTTCTTATTTTACTAAGTTTGATGTCAGAAGTACAAAAGCAATCATTTTGATTCAAGTGATACTCTTTAGGATTAGGACTACATAAAGGTGTGTATGCATTTGGAGAGAAGTAGAGAAAGGGATTACTTGAAATAACTCAATGGCTGCAGTAACATCGCCATCTTCAAGCTTCTGTTTGGCCATGGCAAGATTGTCTTTCCTCCTCCTACAACATACAAAATTAAACATAGTTAATTTCAGTAATAAAAACCAATTTCATAATGCAAAGCCAAAATTAATCCCACACAACTCTTCAACTTGGAGGACAACTGCAGTTGGCAATTCTCACACAATGCTGATTGCTAACCATCTATACTTCTACCCATTTGCCTTTCAATGCATTATATTGTACTCTTGAACAATGAAATACTTCAATTGAATCTTGTAGGCACACAAAAGATCTTCTAATCGCATATATCTCAATGATGTATTCAATTCCAAACGGAAATGCAACCTATCAGTTAGAAAGAAAAAACTCCAAAATGGAACTACTTATGGATTCATACTTCCGCCTCTCATGCTCAGTAACAGCTTTGCAGGGAATATTGCCACCATCAAAAACAACGATAGGAGTGACCTTGTAATGCCTGAGAAGATTAATGTGGTGCAAAAAGTACTTCAAGTATCGAGTGGCTGCCTCCGTTCTCGATTGGAGGCATAGCTCCATGCTGCATGAGTAAGCTGCCAAAAATACCAAAAATCAAACAAAATTATAGTAACAAACAGAGACCAAAATTTAACCTGAATTTTAGCTTGTCAAAAAAAAAAAAGAATCTAGATTTTAGCTTCAAACTATTTTGTGAAGCCATGGTTTCAACATAGAAAACTTTCGAAAGAAGCAAACGCCAATCTTCATCCGATTTTCGTTGTCAAAGAAACAAGATAAAATAGAAAGAAAAACGAATCATAATTCTTGACTTCTACCTCCTTTGTGAAGCCATGAGTATGCATCAATGCCAACCTAACACATAAGAAATAAAAAAAATAAAAAATAAAAAAAGGGGAAATAATCACAATCCAGAAAAGAATAATCAACCAAGAGCAATGATGAATAATAAGTAGCAATATTCTTCACTATTTCATATCAAAATTTTTACCCTTTTACCGCCGTATTTCTTGATATGAACAGGCTCGATGAATGGTTTGAGAAATCGGAGCAGATTCTGAATACCCATTTTCAAATATGAAGAACTGATTCAGTTTGTTGAAACTTTTTCTAAAAATTTCTTTGATTTTTTGGATCAAGACAAGATAAGAAGGGGAGCTTCCCTGTGGTGGCTGAGATGCATCAGGAGAGAGAGAGAAGAGAGAGGTCAGAGATGGGCAATAAATATATAAAGAAACAAATTAATAAAGAAACACGGGGTCTTTGAAAAACTTGTTTCCCGCGTTTTTTTTATTTATATGGGCCCGATTGACAAGCCCGAATCAACGTAAACGGGTTTAGATTGAATAAGAAATAGCGGTTTTTTGTAAAATAGTTTTCGCGTTTTCTTTATTGTGGGTCTATGATAGTTAGCCCAAGTTCAAAGATTAACAGGCTTTTATTTTAAAGCGTGGCCCAATAAATTAAAGCATTTTTCCTTCAAGATAGAACAGGCTCGTTTTTCTTCCTCGGCGATAAACAGAAGCTGAAATCTGAAAAGCGGCTTATAGCCATGGCGCTTATGCTACGCCGCTTTTTCTGTTGCTTCGCTTCGAACGGAGCTGTCGTTGAACCAGTTGCTGCTTCGAGGAAGAAGAAAAAGCTCGTATTCATGGGTTCTCCTCAGGTTAAATCTTTCATTTTAGCCGTTGTTGTTTCTCGATTCTACTGTTGTCGACTTTTAAGTTTGTTTTTGTTCTTGTCGTTATTAAAGGTTTCTGCATTGGTTCTTGATAAGATTATGATTGCTTCAGAAGCACCGGATTCTATCTTTCAGGTATTCGTTTGAGTAATTAAGGTTTCAATTTTTGATTCTACAATATAGGTAAATTCGTTATTTACTTCGGTTTATGTTTTTGGATTACTTTAAGGAGTCTATGGAGTTTTTTAGTTTTTAAACTTAAGCCTAATATTATCAATTCTGGATGGTGAACAAATTAATTGTGCTTATTATTACAGCAATGCTGAAAACCACCCAAAGTGAGATTGTATATGAGGACTGTGTTTGGTAATCAAAATTTCAATCAGCAGATCATAGATACCAAACTTTCACAAGATAAGGTCCTAGTATATATGGTGGCATAAATACCGAATCTAAGACAGCTTGTAAATATGAGGTAAAACAATGATAAAATTACAACTTCATAAGGAGAAATCAAATTACCACAATACAATGAGCTTGCTGCTTGACGTGGCTCTTAATGTACACCTAAGCCTATAAGCACATTCCAATTATGATATGCTGAACCTAAAACTACAATTTGGGAATTCAAAAGATAGAGAATTTTAATAATCTGCCAAAACATATGCCTAGAGAAATTCTAGGTAGGTAGTTTGCAAAAGGTGACGCATTTGCTGTGATTTAAACGCCCCTACACCATCACCAGACTATATGAATAATTATGTTCGATTGGGATTTTCTTTATTGGTAACCGACAGTTTTAGGTTCTTTGAAGATATTGCTACTATTTCTTTCTTTTGAAATTAGTGCATCTTTCTAATTATTGATGTATTTTTTGCTTGCTTGCCTTTTGTTTTCTTTTGCTTTATGTTGCATGGTTAAGCTTGTGGCTATAGTTACCCAGCCTCCATCTGCAAGGGACAGAGGTAGAAAGCTGATGCCTTCACCAGTTGCACAGCATGCAATTGATAGAGGGTTCCCTCAAGAACTCATATTTACGCCACAACGTGCTGGGGAGGTACGGAAACCAAGAACTTACATGTCCAAATGTCAAGTGATTAAAAGCTGTTGTACATTAAATCTTGTACATCCAATCTTGAGTTCTTTCGTTGGAATCTTAAGAAGTTCTATCTATTTATACTTGGTTTTGTGTTTTGGTAAGAATTCCTTCTTACTGATAATAGGATTTTTCTTTAGTGCTTGATCTTTCCTTTCGAATTATAACAGCCAATGATCTTTTACATCCGACTAAAATAAAATTTCATTATCATGTTTTTTTCCCTTTTCTGGTGTATTTATTGTTTCATTTGTGTCAAAATGTGTTTTGAGACTTAAACAAGTATATGATTGATATTCTTTAGAAAAACTGTTGCACAAAACCAACTACATTTCAGAAAAGGGAAAGATGTCCAACCCCTGAATAACTTGGAATCAGGTTGTCTTATGATTGCACTCTGTATGTGTAGGATCGGATTCCCAATTAAAATGATTAGCAATAACTTAGGGTTTAGCATCTTTCACATATAAACACATACTTATTTGTAACATCTAGTTAATTACTGAGACTATTAATGGGCGTGGGATGTTAAGCCCACAAACTCAGAGGTTTCTTGGCATAGCCTAAGTCGAGTTGTTAGCCCACCTTCAAATTGGCTAGTCTGTTTCTATTTGAGTACCATCTCAAGTCTCTATGTTACCATCAAGCTAGCTCGTCTTTTACTCGGCCCACCACGCCTTCACGCTACTAGTTTGGACTCGGCCTAACTTGGAGGCCGAACAATTTCTCATAGCAACACGCTGGTAGCTCCACCTACCGGGTTTTGATATCAATTGTAGGATCGAATTCTTAAACTAAAATGATGGTCAATTATTTAGGAGTTAGCATCTCCCACATATAAGCACACATCCATTTCAGTATTCAGCTAATATAGAACTCTTAAAGGGTTTGGTTTGTTAAACACGCTAAGTTAATACTTACTTGGCCCAGCCCAAGGCGAGTTATTGAAACCTCTAAGTTGGTTATTCATTTTTCATTTAAGCACCATCCTACGTACCTACGCTACTAATCCGAACTTAACCAACCAAGCTATCACATCTTTCATTCGGATCGACCAAACTCTTCACACTACTAACTCGAACTTGGCCTAACTTGGAGGCCCAACAGTATGCATGCTAGGAATGAGCATATGTAGCTCTATTTTGGTAGAAAAGTAAAGTCCATGCTACTTTAGGGAGGTATAGTGCAGGAAGTGAAGCGTAGGATATAATATAATCTTAAAATGTTCTTTCTGCAGGAAATATTTCTATCTAATTTGAAGTCACTAAATCCAGAAGTGTGTGTCACAGCTGCTTATGGGAATATCCTTCCTAAAAGATTTCTTGAGATTCCATATAATGGTATGTATTGATTTTCCTTAGCAGATAGTCTGTGCATATACATTCTACTCGTATTAGCATTTTAGTTGAATTTTGCCAGAAAGAATTTTCTTTTCCACTACTAAGTTAAATGCTATTGATATGGTAATCATGCATCACTCATCTACAATATTTTAAAGACTGATAATTTAAGACAAGAGATATGGGGTCTTTTCATGGTTGAGTACTGAAATGCATCTGTGGTGGCAAGTTGTTTTTTAACCATAACTGTGATTAGTGAACATTTCATGGACAATTTATAGTGTTCCTTTTCAGAATGTGTTTCTTTCAGCATCATCAGAGGAAACTCAGCAATGTGCCTTCAGAGCATGTAGGAGTTTACAAAATGAATAAAGTTATAGAATGAACTTGAAGATATGTTCAGAGTCAGGGTTTGAATGATTGATTATATGTTGGTACACGAGGAATTAGGACCTGAGGATTAAGGGTGCAGAGCAATTAGTCTTCACTATAATGTAGGAAGAGCAGTATCGACTTGATGCATCATTTGTCTAAGTTATCTTAGTGTAAATATTTACAGAAGTTCAGATATCATTATTATTGACTGTGTGTGACACCATATTGTACCAAGCATCACAAGGATATTTGTGCTTACTTGTGCTTAAAACTGAAATGATTTAAGCATACTCAAACGATCAGGCTTTCCCTGTGATTTGCCGTAAATAAGCACAAATTTCCTTTAACTTGCAGGTACAGTTAACATACATCCAAGCCTGCTACCACTTTATCGAGGCGCTGCTCCTGTGCAAAGAGCATTACAGGTGTCGTGATATACATTATTGCTATGATCAGAGTCAAATCAGTTATCTACTTACTTTGCACTTTTTTAGCTAATTTGTATTCTTCTATTTAGGATGGTGTCAAAGAAACAGGTGTATCCCTTGCATATACAGTACGCAAATTAGATGCCGGTCCTATTATTGCTTATGAAAGGGTGACAGTTGATGATTCCATGAAGGTATCCGATTTTTTGTTGAAGTTATTTTAAGTTGTATTACTTTGTTTTATTTTTCACAGCCTGACCTTTTGTCTAGAGCTTGCCTATTCAAATGTTAAAAGGCATGGACTCTGCCTGGACCTACTAGGGGGAATGCCCATTGCTTATGCTAATGTTTGACAACAAGACAGACTAAGTTGTTACTTGTTGTGCTAGTATAAGATAAGTTTTGATATTCAAAGAATAAATACATAGGTGGTGACTCAAAAAGCTAAAATACAGTTTTTATGCTCGAGAAAATCACTGTTATAAGATCATGTCTACCTAATACTTATAATATTTCATGTTGATAGTTTTTGGATTTTTCATAAATTGAGTTGCAAAAAGTTGTTACCTATGTGTTTTTTCGTGATCCACCAGAAGTTTTCCTACATTAGTGGCAATAGAATAATCCCTTTTTACAAAAGTTCTCCATCATGTGCCCTTCATGCTAAGTGGATTGGAATATGACTAAGCCTCCTAAATATATGAATTATCAGTATCCACCTTCATACTTGCTTGTACTAAAGCGAGATTCTGGTAATCCATATATGTTTTGTTCGTTCTTGATATAACTTTTACACAAGTGATAGTGTTTACCTATATTTGCTGTTGATATAATTTCTGTCTTTGCACACTCATTGGGGGTAATCATTTAGAAAATTTGTGTAGGAGTCCTTTATGGACAATAATGGGCAAGCTCTTTATGAAATATCCCAGCAGCAATTATTGTTTTTATTTAGTCATATGCTTTTGTTCTTCCTGCTTAGGCACCAGAGCTGCTGTCTTTGCTATTCGATCTAGGTACATTCCTTTTTCTTCAATCAATCGTTCTTCTTAAATTGAATTCCATCATGTATCTTCCTAATCTAACTTTCTCACATGTCGTGCTACGTGCATTTATGCGGTTAAGGTCCCCTCCATCATGTCTGTTATATCTCTAAAACTGCAGCTATTTGCAGGATCAAAACTTCTTATTCATGAACTCCCTTCAATATTTGATGGATCTGCGAAGTTAAAAGCCCAAGAGCAAGATGATTCTAGAGCTACTTTGGCTCCTAAGGTACATTTCTTACAGCATGCAGAATTTATCCAAACTAGGTTTTGTATCTCCTCATATGTTACTATAAGCATACAACCTCTGTATTTTGTTGATTAAGTTAAAGAGTTTATTTGCTTTTCTGCATGATAAGACTTCCTCCTGTATATGCTACAATTTTCAGATTGTAAACTCAAAAGTGACCTTTTGAAAGCAAGGACATCAGCAAAAGACAAAAGTAGGAACGAGTTTGCTTTAGAATTTGGCTGTACCGTTCATAGTGTTTATAAACTCTTGCACTTAAAACAGGTTTTGTCTTTTTCTTTTTATTTGCAGTTGACTGTTGATGAGTCATGGATGTCATTTGACCAAGAAGCTGTAGTTCTTCACAACAAGGTACGTTCTAGAAGTCCCTTTAAGTATGGAATGAGAAATTAACTTACTGTTGTAGGTTCGCGCATTTGCAGGTTGGCCTGGAACCCGTGCTAGAATCCATGTAGTAAATGGAAAAGATCCACCAGAAACTTTGGAAGTTAAGATCATTACAACAAGGGCCCCTCCTGGCAAAGCAGATGCACATGAGATAACTCTTGTAGGCAAGGCACTAGTTTTTCCATGTGCCAGTGGATCTCGGCTTGAGGTGCCAGACCGCTTTCTGCTAATAGAGTCTTAGTTTGAGATTTTTTTTATGCTTCATCAATCATTTCCTTGTCAGGTCCTTGAACTCCAGTTACCTGGAAAGAAGGTAATGAGGGCACGTGACTTTTGGAATGGATTACGTGGTCAAAAATTGAAGTTACTGTAGAAGGCATTAACTTTTAGTTTACAGAAATTCGTAAGTTCTACTTTTTCCTATATACACTTTTGTCCCGAATCTTGTGTCAAGTAGTGATGGTTTTCATGATTTAAATTTATTCTTCTTCCCTTTGTCTGAATTCTGGCATATTTAGGACTCAACAAGGGTGCCTTATCGCTTCACTATCTTCAACATGACTCACTGTGTTGTTGTACACAAGTTCTTATACTTCTAGGAGTTTTGTTTTAGTTTCATAAGTTTCTCTTTTTCTAACCATGAATAGAGAAGTATAACTTGAGCCATTAAAATGCAGAACTTGATTACCAAAGTGAACAGGAAATCAGAGGCTGCAATTGATTCTGCAATTTATGGCCCTTAGGCTGTCAGCCTGGCTTGAAGGCTGAAGAACAGACAAAGAAGTTTCAAACAGAAGCTCAGATAAGTTTCATGCTGCAGATATCTTTTGTAATGCTTATTATTTTCAGGATTGTATCTTCTTTTTTAATACTTTTCCGAACTTTGTCTTATTTTTTCACTTTGTTTGGTGTCAATTGAGTCAACCAAATATGGAGCACTTTAATTCCAATGGTTCACTTCATAGTCAATCATTTTTAATTTTGACTTCCAAAAGCAGTATCCCTCTGTTTACATCACTAATATAACTAGAGATGTTTACATTAGACTAATGTGAAATATTCCATCTTTTATATGTGTGTGCCATCTGATATCACTACTAACCTGTACTGCTGTTAGTAACTTATGGGCTCGTGAAATGGTCAGTGCTAGAACAGCATGATGCAATTTTGAACAGTGAGCATGTTGATGCTTATGAATGTATACATTATTAAAAGTATATAATGTGACTTCATTAATGGGATCTGGACTTGCATGGTTATAAATACACTGGTAATATTCTATGAAACAAGGCCTTGCCAAGTGGATCAAGCTGCTGAGATTCTTCAATAATGTTTGTGGTTTTAACTTTCAGAGGTTTAATGAGCCTAGGATGGCCTAATTGCGCTAATTCAATATTTCATAGAATGTGCTCTCTGCATTACATCATTCCCTGGAGTTCATCAACACTGTGGTTAGAATATGTATTTTTTTAACTCATGCCACAATAGGTTTTCTAGATACTGAAAACCACAATGTTTATCTGATTTCCCACAGAAGTGGCAATAGATAGGATCTTCTTGCTGGATATTTAGTTTAGTTGTAGGACAAGGTTGCAAGAGATTAGCTGTTTCCAACTGTTATGTCATGATACTTTTGAAGTTTGTAACTGTACCACCTGTGTCTTTAGCAAAGTGACCCACAGTAGGATCTTCTAGGTATTTTTGAAAATGGTGTGGACATAAACCAAAGTCTAGAGCTTGAATACACAATGTTTATCTGAATTCCCATAGAAAGGGCAATTGGTAGGATCTTCTTGCTGGGAATTTAGTTTAGTTTAGGACAAGGTTGCAAGAAGTAGCTGTTTCCAACTGTTATGTCATGATACTTTGACGTTTGTAACTGTACCACCTGTTTCTTTAGCAAGTGACCCACAATTAGGATCTTCTAGGTATTTTGAAAATGGTTTGGACATAAACCAGAAGTCTAGAGCTGAAAATTGAGAAACGAAGTGAGTTTGCTCTTTTTATGTTTCCTTATTTTTAATTCTTTAAAAGCTAAGTGAGTTTTTAGAATATGATTAACTCCATATGAGCCATTTGTTCATACCAAATGAGTAGTGGATCAAGCTCATTTGTTGGAATATGATTAACGTTGACAGTACTTGTCGCCACTTGGGACTCACCGGTTATGCCTTTTCTATGTTGAGATTGATATATGTAATGCAACTCATACTTTGGTGAGAATGATAGCTCAGACTTGGCCAATTCTGTGAAGCAAATAAACAGTAGTTTGTGGCACAAATTTAGTCTTTGCTGAAACTACTTCTGATCATGCCCTTGCAATTATAGGAGAGGTCGAGTTGATTAAATGGAGAAAATTTTTCATTGTAGAACCATACTTGAAAGAGCACATAAGCGCCTCTTATATGTGGGAGCTTAGTAGTATATTGACAGGATCGTAAGAGCCACAATTTTTGTACCTATACTATTAGAGTCCTGGCTGATCATATGATTTTTGGTTATATTCCTCTCTAAGATCACCAATTATATGCAGAGCCCAGGGTTTGAGTTACTTTCTTTGAAGGTAATCTTCTGGCTTCCATTCAAATTATTTGATCATGCATAGTCTTTTAGTTGTAGGAAGTCATTGTCAAACTTTACTTATGCAATTTCTTTTGGAAGCTTATGATATAATGGTAGGTTTTCTGATTTAATATTCTGACTGGTTCTAAAGCTATGCTATGTACAAACAAAGATTGAAGGACATACGTGTTGCAATATTTGGAAATTATACAAAAGTGGAAATCACCTTTTAATCTGCATGATGTCGTTAGTGTTAAAGTTCTTCAGGTTGCTTATCCCTTGAATTATTTCCATGTGTATAATCCAATCTCTCTTACTTCAATTCTTCAACCATGTATAGGATCTTTAAGACAAGCCATGCTGAATCGAAACGTATCCCATGTTTGGATTTGCATGAATGAATTTTAAATTGCTTTTATGCTTGCTGTACTCCAAAACTGAAAAAGTTCTGGTAAAATCCAAGAGCCTTTCGGCTGCTTAAGATCTTAATGAAAACATTTAAACATAATACAAAGTAGCAATCAATCTTATTGGAAAAATTATTCGACAAAGCTAAAAACTTTCTATTTGATAATTTTTTAACACCAAAAGCATGGTGATAGATATCTCTGGAGTCTAGATGCTAGAAGTAGGTATGATATCTAAAAGCTTCATGAATTTCCGTCGAAAGTTCTTGCTGAAGTGTGAATCACATCTTCTTCTGATTATATTAAGGCGTAAAATTAAGTTTGCGAAAGTAAATTTTATAAAAATAAAGTTCGATAAAAAATAAAATTCGATAGAAATAGAATTTATGAAATCAAATTTAAAGTTAAATTTTGATAAAAGTATAGTTTAGTGTGAAAGTAGAATTAAAATTCGAAATGATAATTGAATCATCTAAAATAATAGTTCTTAAAAATTTTTAAGAAAAGTGTAATTTTTAACAATTAAAATATGCCCTTAAGTAAAAGGTTGAATTTAAACTATCTAGTTCAGAAATTTTAAACTTTATTTAACCTTAATATAGAACTAAGTATATAAAAAATTATGTATATTTTCTAAAAAAATTTCTCCTAAAATAAACTATGATACATGTAAAAGAGTATTTGTAACAAAGAGGAGAATATATGTATTTTCGTATTTTTTAGAAGAGAATTGATATATTTCTTTAGCAATGGTGTTCGCGCGATTGAATCATAATCGTCCGATTATTTTAGTAGGACGATTTTGAAAAAATAGTCGTGCCTAATAAAAATTCTATTTTTGTACTAATCCACGCACAGATGTATGAGCTCTAGAAAACATTCAAAATAAAAAATCAGCGAATCGTGATTTTGGATTTGATACAACATTTTATATAGTTTTTCATATAATTATTATTGCACTTATACACTTGCTAATCAAACAATTTTATGTAATGCAAGTTATTGAAAGAGCAATCAATAATTATTTTGTTAGGTTGTTATTTGTTTTGTTGCTTCAAAATCATGCAAAAGTTTTTAGATTCTATATAATAATAACAGGTTGGTAATACCTATCTATTTCTTAAATCAAACTTAAAAACTTCGCTTTTAAATGCCGAACAAATCGTTTGAGTTTGTTTTCCGAAATTAAGTAGCTTTTTTACGTGGTAGAACATTTTTGGGAGAGATAATTATCAATAATGTTTTTCTTTACTTTGAATGTCTTTGTTTAAATAAAAAATTACCTTCAAATAATTTTTATTTTTAGAAAACTTACTTTCCGTGAAAAAAACCGAAAATTCAGTACACAATTTTGCAAAATTGTGAAAAAAATTGAATTTAAATTATTTTTCTTAGAGTTAAAAGAACAGTTTGAGAAAATCCAACAACAGGTACTGTTTGGGATTTTAATAAAATTTCCACGTACCATGAAGAGTCTCGAGCCATGATGATCTAGACTTATAAAAATTTTGAAAATCTTTATTATATCTTAAACAATGAAAACAGTTTTATAAAGATATATGTATATAAAAATAGAAAAAAAGCTAATAATAAATTTTGAAAGGCACTTTCAAATTTAATTTTAATAAAAATAAATACAAAAATTAAACTCAATTTCAAATTCTATCTTTAATAATTCATTTTTAAAAAATCACTTCTGAGTAACTCAATTTTTTGCCAAAATCAAAAAGAAAAAGCCACACCCATAGAATCAGCATCTCTTATATTCTCATATCTAATAAGCTACTGCATACATAAAAGCTTGCTTCCAACTTTTGCCTGCTTCTTGTCCTCCGTGGAGGCATTTCAAAATGTTTATGAACTAAAAAATTTCTAAAATTAACGATATTTTTATTTTTTTTATATTAAAAAAATAATAAAATTATATAATAAAAAAATTTATTATATAATTTTTTTATATATTTTTTAAATTTTAAATAAATAAATATTTATAAAAAAATATAATATAAAAAATTGAAAAGTACCGTTGGCGAAACGCTAAAACATGGCTCTTCTCTTTTACTGCCCTATATATGCTTCCTTAGGTTTTTTCTTTTCTTTTTCTTTCTCTCAAACACAAACAGAAAGAAACAAAAAATGGGTGCACTAGACTACATCACAAAACTCTGCAGTTTCACTAGAACAAGAAGAATGTTGAGATTGAAGAAAAGGAAACCATTTCAGGTGATCAGCTTCAATATTTCAAACCCCTTTAATTAAAACCTTTCTTTTTTATCTCATATGCATTAACACTGATTTCTTGTATACACGTTCATCTTTGGGGAAAAATAAAAAAAGAACAGACGGTGGAACTGAAGGTGAAGATGGACTGTGAAGGTTGTGAAAGAAGAGTGAGGCATGCCGTTAGCTCCATCAGAGGTACTACATATGAATAATCTTTAATAGAGCATATATATTTTATGAACAATTATTAACCACGTAGAGATATAGTGTTGTGTTTACTGAATTCTGAGTGTTGATTATGTATGATATTTTGTTAGTGCTTAATAAAGACCGATTACAGCTTTTTTAAAAATCCAGTCAGTGATTTTTTTTCCATTTTTCAGGTTTTGCTGTTTTTAAACAACTTATCAATGCATGCTTTTAGGGATTAAGCTAGGTAGCTAGAAGCTGACAAGAGAACAGTCACAAAGAGCTCTTAACTCTCTTCAATCCAATCTAGTAGACGTATATAAACTTCAATTAAACCCTGTATATGTTTCACAACTTAATTGCTTGGTCATTAAACATGAACTAAAAGAAAAGAAAACCATCTTTAAATCAATTGTAAGATCGAATTCCTGCACTAAAAAAAATTGGTCAACTTTTTAAATGTTAGCATCTTTCATTTGTAAGCACATTTTTAGTCTAGCACTCAACTAATTTGAGACCGTTGCTAAACCCACCAAGCCACACGTTGCCCAACTCAAAGCGAATTGACAACCCATCTCTGAATTATTTAAACTCATTTTTTATTTGGATATCATCTCAAACCCCTGCGCTACGTATTCGGTTCTACCTATCAAGCTAGTTTATTTTTTACTCGAAACTATTAAATCCTACACGCTAATAATCTTAGTTTAGACTAATTTGAAAAAAATCCAATATCAACTTTTTTTCTATAGAAAATTATTAATTTCAGAATATCAAAGTGTTCTTCTATGATCATACGATGCTATAAAAATTAATTGCTAGCAGGTCTCTCCGCCACATTTAGAGATCATTGTAAGGCTTCACGTTGTACTTTCCATCTTTGTTGATTTCTTTGTTACTAAATAATCATATCATCATTAATACACAAGGCTTAATTCGTACCCTATTATTTTTCATCTTCTTTATTGATATGTGATTTACATTTTTAGTATGTTTTAATTATACTGAAAATTTTTTTTTTCGTCAGATTATGAATTAAAATTTTTTTTTTTTAATTTACTCTGAATTTATCAAACTTATTCCGAATTTATTTTTTATTGAATTCAATTCTACTAAATTCAGTTTTAAGAAACTCATTTTTTATCGATTAAAACGCATCCTTTTATATCAGGCGTGATATCTGTGGATGTGAATCCGAAGCAAAGCAGGGTGAAGGTGACAGGTTATATCGACACAAAGAAGGTGATCAAGAGAATCAGAAGAAGGACAGGGAAGAGAGCAGAGCCATGGCCATACGTGGAATACAACCTTGTTCCTTACCCATATGTTGCAGGTGCTTACGACAAGAAGGCACCTTCCGGCTACGTTCGCAACGTTACTCAGGCGTTGCCGGCGCCTAACTCGCCTGAAGAACAGTATGCTTCTCTTTTCAGTGATGAGAATGTCAACGCCTGTTCTGTAATGTGAAGGAATGAATCATGTCGAAAGTTGTGTTACCTGCAGATTATGTTCATGATCGATGATCAATCACCTTTTGCATCAAGTTAAATTTCTTCTAACTTTGTTTTGGTTGTTTTGAACATTTTTCCAAAGTCTTTAGGTTATAATTCTATGTTCTTTTTGAACTCTATTTTTATTTTGGCCAAAAACTCAGGTTATATTTAGAACGTGTATAGGTTCTTTTCAAACTTTTTTTTTTTTACTAATACACATTTTAGATACAATCAAATATAAAAATTTAATTTATTAGTTAAAGAATTTATTTTTAAAAACTCATTTTGATGTAAACAAACGAGCCATACATCAAATGATCAAACACACCACAGATTCTCAAATGAAATCTCATTTACTTATAACCAAAATAAAATTCACTTAAATGGTTCTGATAATTTTAGTTATATCAAAATAATAATAAACTAGTCATCATATATGTTTCTTTTTATTTCTTGGAGATAACCTCACTTCAAATTATTTTAGCAGTAACAAGCAAGGATAGCAGTCTTTAGCAATAAGTTTTAATTTTTCTAAGTACACAATGAAAAAACAATTAGGTAACCTTTTGGGCCTGCAAGACATTATTAACACTTTAATGATGTTACTGCTTTTAGTGAAAGTTTGGAATTAAGTATGAAAAAGTGTACCAAAAAATTGTTGATTTGGGGCATGGAATGTCAAAAGTGCGCCGTTTAGAACGACAATATCCGAAAAAATCCAAATTTTTAAAAACTTTTCATGAAACAGAGGTTCCTAATATGTATTCTTTTTTTCTTGATTCCTTGTGCAAGCAAGAGAGATGGAAGCTAAAAATGTTTAACTTAATGAATTAAGTATGATTTCTAGTGATTAAAAAAACACTTTATTTTAATTAGCTTTAGTTAGATGCTAATCTTTGCATCGGGAAAGAGATTATGAACTTTAGATTTGTTAGTGCTGCAACTAATGATATGCGCAACTTTTGTTGGCTAGAAAAATTGCTTTAAAGCAAAATCTAATTGATAAGATGTGAGTGCTAATAAAAGTGTTGTTAATTTACTTGCACGCCTAGTGGACCAAAACAATTGAAGGAGGCCCAACATTAGAAGCAGGCCAGCTTAACGAGCCTTTATGTAGAGTTTTTGGGCCTCGGGCCTATACATATAGCAATTATGACGCGGAATAGATTTGTTGAACCAAGATGCTCTGAAATGTTTTTAACTTTATATTATCCAACTTTTTAATTTTGTATTTCTTAATAAATTTTTTCACAATATTTTCAAAAATATTGAATATAAAAAAATTTATATTATAAACTCTTATATGCTTTTTCTAATATTAAATTAATAAAACTTATTCTTTAAAAAAATTAAAATATTCTTTTGTTTTAAAATTTTTATTTCATAATTATTATCAAACATTCACATCTCATGTTGCAAACTTCGGTTATTTTCTCCGGAGACATTTCAGGAGTACTTATAAACTAAAAACTTTCTGAAATAAAAAATATTTTTATTTTTTTAAAAAATAAGTTTTATTTTTTATTTTAAAAAATAATTAAAATATGCATAAAAAATTTCACTACATAGAATTTTTTTATATTTTTTAAATTTTTAAATAAACTTTTTATATATTTATACAATATATATTGAAAATTATAAAATTAAAAATTAAAAATTAATTTTTTGATAAACAAACAGGGTTTTCGGATAGTTTTAGTTGCATTGCAATCATTTTTTTTTATTTAATCTTCTTATAAAAAAGAATGAGGGGCCAATAATTGCATAAAATCCATCCTTTTTCATATACATTAACTATAGTATGATTATCTTTCTCTTATGTAACATAAAATTTTATATTTTTATTTTCTATACGTTGTTTATGTAACTTGATCTATCTATGTAAAAAAGGGATGTTTCAAAGTGATTATAATGTGAAGTTTTTTTTTAAATTAAAAATATTTTAGATGTTTTTTTCAGAAACAAACTCTACTATTTTGATAATAAAATAATTAAAATAAATAATAATAAAATTTTAAGATATAAAAAATTAAAATAGAAAATATTAGAATGTGTAAAATAAAAAATTGAAAAAAAAATTGTTAAAAACACTGCCAATAGTACCTAGATATCGTAAGTATTTTGAAATTCAATTATCGGTCTCGTTATTTTGAAACAAAACGTATAATATAATTTCTAAAATTTGCAAAAATATCGATTGATATATATAACTTAAGATCAGTTTAATATCCATAGTAATGATGAATGCCATTCTCCTAAACCCATAAATTTAAAACTCAGTCCGAACTGACCGGGTCGGACCGAAAACCGACAATCCGAGATTGATTTCGGGTCGAGTATTTCGGATCGAGTTAATATAAAATTAGATTGCGCAAGCGACCCGGATCTTACCCGGCCGGATTCCGGATCAACTCAGTGACCCGGTTGGACGGGTTGATCCGATTTTAATATTTTAAAAAAAAATATATATATATATATATTTGTTTATTTAAAATAGAAAAGTATTTTTATTAGGATTCTAAATATACACTTTATCGGGTACTCTTTCATTACTAATTTATTTTTTTATTTTTTATATTTATTAGAAAGTAATAAATAAATAAAATATATAGTGTAGATAATTTATTTTTTTTAATGCATAAAGTATAGAGATTTTACTATACGTTAAATTTTTTTACTATTATCTTAAGTAATAGTAATTTTAAAAATATATTTAATATTTCTCGTATATAATTATTTTTTTATTTTTTTAGTAGTTGCTATAGAAAATACTATATAATATATATAATTATATTTATATATTAATATTTATTTAATAAATTTAATTTGATATAATAGGTCTATCCGATGATCTGTCCAGTTATCCGGTGATTCGGTAACTTTTTTAGATCATACACCGAATTGAGTTTTACAACTATGCCTAAACCACTTTCTAATAACAAGGCAAAAGCTAATTATTAAGGCAGCTTAAAGACTTCTGAGAACAAATTTTAAACGTAAAGCAAAAGAGATATAATGCTTATAAAATAGAATTTTTTAAAAATAAAAGATATTTTTATTTTTTTTAAAAACGAGTTTTATTTTTTTTAGTTTAAAAAAATAATAAAAATATGTAATAAAAAATTTTACTATGTAGAATTTTTTATATATTTTTTAAATTTTTAAATAAATTTTCTATATATTTATAAAATATATATTAAAAAATATAAAATAAAAAATTAAAAAACTGTTTATTCGGAACACAATGCCAAACGGGGCAGTGTTTATTAGATTTCAATGGGTAATTCTAAACGTAAATTAAGTGCTACATGACTAAATTTTGGAACTTTTTTTATTTTTATTTTTTAATGTTTCTCAATAAAAATTTTTATAAATTCTTTTATAATAATTTTTATAAACAATTCATGTAAAATGAATAAATTACTAATCAAATTATGCGTTAAGAATACGCTTGAAGTTGTTTATAATATAAAATTTTAAAATAAAAAATATATCAGAAAATCAGTTTTATTATAATAATTTATAATAAATTTTACGATATATAAGTTTTTAGATTTTAAAAAATTTTAAATAAATTTTATAAAATATTATTAAAAATAAAAGATATTTTGAAAAGTTTTCAAATGCTCTGGCAAACACGATCCGGACATTTTTGTAGTTCGTTTATTTTTAGAAATTTTTCTTAATATACAAATAATTTTTAAAAACTGTATTTTTAAAATCACTTTCTAATACATAAATACATTCTTATTCAAAAATTTCTTATTCTTTAATGGTCTTAGTCGACATTTAAAATTATTTTTTCAGTATTTCAAAATGTTTTTTTATTTTATATTTTTAAATAAAGTTTAATATTTTATGAAATTTATTAAGAAAATATAAAATATTTTACATAATAAAATTTTATTATTATTTATTTTTATTAAAAATTTTTACATAATAAAATATCTTTAAAAAATCTAAAAATCTTTTTTCAGCGATTCCAACGGCAAGATCCTATGCGAGTCCCTGTTCTTCGTTAGTACTAAAATCACATCACCCTCTTTTTGTGTTTCTCTCAGTTCAAAAAATTAAACATACTTTTCTCCTGATCCTTTGTTTTTCTTCTTCTAAAACTTAAAATGGATGACTTTTAAGTTTTCAGATCGAAAAAATCATACAACAATATTAAAACTAATTTTTAAAATTTAAAAATATATAAAATTACATATTATGAAATAATTATATCTTTAATTTTTTTAATTTGATAAAACTTTTACTTTAAAAATTTTAGTTTTAGCAATCCTAGTAGTTGCTGTTTGCAAGTAATTATATTCAAAAATAAATATTTAAAATTTTATAAAAAATAAATTTAATTTGTTATTTAAACACTACTTTAAAAGTTTTTATTTGAAAACGTTGGAAATTTTTTTGAAAATAAAATTATTTGATAAACTAGAGTAAAATCTCGTGATACATATTATTACTTGTCTTACTGGGACACAAGGAACACACCCATGTGGTCTGTGAAACTGGTGTGATGTGATGTGTATATATATATAAACACTTCGAGAAAAACTAGAAAGAAAAACGAAGTGAAAAAAAAAAAAGAGTTTTTGTTGCTGCTGCTGCTGTTGTTGTTATTGTTGTGTTCAAGAAGAACAAGAGTTGGGTTGAGTGAGTGAGCGAGTGCAGCAAAACAATACGCTCTTTCTTTTCTTTCCTTCCGCTATATAGATAGAGGTGTCTTTCTTATTCTGTTGTTGTTGTTAGCTTTAGATAGGATTTAGTAGGAAAACAGGGGAAGAAGAACAAGAAGGTTGGAAATGACTAAAGATGAAGATTTTAAGCTTCTCAGGATCCAGGTATTGCATGTAGTATTACAAATTTCTCAAACTTTTTATTTCATTCATGTTGATTCGTTTATATGAAAGATATTTGAATACTTCCGTCAATATTAATGTTTGTTTGTTTTGTTTTATTGGCAGACTACTAATCTGAGAGTTAACTTGCACTGTGATGGATGTAAGCAGAAGGTCAAGAAGTTGCTTCATAAGATTGAAGGTAAACCTTCAAAGCTTTTGTTAAAATGATATGATTTTTTTTAATTATTTTGGGGGTATTTCCATTGGTGCTTTCTTCTTGTTTGATGGAATTAGAGATTTTAGCTCCTATGATGTATGTACTGTTCTTGAAATGGGCAAAACTGAAGTAGAACTTCCAATACCTCATGAGAATTCCCCAATATAATTTCTGTTTTTATGACTGATACCGGTTTGTAAGTGGATGCTTTTACTTGATTTATATACTATTTATTGAGATCTGAGATGAAAAAAATTAGAGATTCATCAATGGTTCGGTTTTCTTTTGTTTTTCAAATGTAGCTTTGCCCTATTTGCATCTTCTTTTCTTAAACTTTAAGCCGAGATCTGAACTTTTTTATTCTCCCAGTTACAGCCATTTATTTCTCTTCTAAAGAAAATGTAGTCGTACTGTATATTATGATTCAGTGTGAAGTTCAAGAAAGAGGGTGGTGTTTCCCGAAAAGAAATTTTCAATACAAAAGCAGAGTTGCTATTTTTCATCAAGAAACTTCTTTTTTCTGGATCAAAAGATTTTACCAACGTGGTAAAGCTGTGATTCCATGAATCGAAGTAACCAAGTCTTTGATGTTGTTTTGTGTTGATCTTTTGTAGGAGTGTATACAGTGAACATTGATGCAGAGAACCAGAAGGTAACGGTATCAGGGAATGTGGATTCTGCTACTCTCATCAAGAAGCTTCAAAGATCAGGGAAGCATGCAGAACTCTGGTCTCAGAAATCAGCAAACCAGAAACCAAACCAGAACAGCAATCACCAGAAGCAATCAAACAACAACACTCCTATCTCTGCTTCAAAGGATCATAACATCAATAACAAGAACCACAACACTAACAACAATCATCACAACGGCAACAATCAGAACAAAGATAATTTACTTCAAGGACTTAAAGCATTCAAAAACCAGCATAGCAGCAAGTTCCAATCTATCAGTTCTGAAGACGAGGATTGCGATGATGAGGATGATGAAGACTTCGATGATGATGACGATATCCAGTTTCTTGAGGAAATGACGAAGGCAAGCCTCTTGAAGCATACGAATAACATGGTGATGGGCAATGGAAATAAGAATGGGAATGGAAATGGACCAATTAATGGCATTACTTCTGTTGGCCGAAACAATTCTAACAGCAACGGTAATGGCAAGGTTGGTGGAGTACAACAGCAGCAACAGAAGCACAATCATAACCAGGGAATGAAGCAAGCAAATGGTCCAGCCCATAACAGTGGCATTCTTGGTTTACAAGGGAATCCAAAGTTAGGAATCAACCCGGTTGGAGCGGACGGAAAGAAGCTGAACATGAACGACATCAATGGCATGCTTGGCCTTCACGGACTGGGTGGCGGCATGAATCAAGCACAGCATCATCAGATCGGTGCCAATGCAAGCATTGCTAGTACGATGGGTGGCTTTGGTGGGCATAACCATCTACAACAACAGCATCCATCTCCGATGATGATGAACAGGGACATGAACCATCCATCAACCATGATGATGAACATGAGAGCTGGAGCAGGAGCAGGAGGGTACAACAACAGCAATAACATGTCCATGTCGATGCCATTGGGCGTGCCTCAAACACAGGTTGTTTACAACAGGGCAACACAAATGCCACCGTACACAGGGTACTACCCATATCCTCTTCCTCCAAATCCCTACCACATCAACAACCACCAGCAGCCGCAGCAGCAAGAACAAAGTGACTACGGTGTTCATCTGTTCAGCGATGAGAACACCAATGGTTGTCAAGTCATGTAAAAACATTTTGAGTTATAGGGACTTCAGGTTCGTCAAGGTGTTGTTCGAAGTGTTACTTTTTCTTTTTTTTTCTTTTGAGACTTTCTGTTATTACCATGGGTTGTCAATATCAAGTGTTGGTGCTACGTGTTCAACAGTAATGACTCTCCTCTTATTGGAAGCAGTAACCTAGGATATATATAAATATTAAAATAAATTCGTAGTACAGCATTCTATATTGTAGGCGACTAAAGCTGCTGTGTGCTATAATGTCTTTGATAATTTGGGGAATTTTTGGTAGTTTATGAAGGGAGTTGAGAAGGAGGGGGCGGTAGCTCTAATTATCAATGCCCATATGAAACAAACATTAAGAAAACGAAATTGAATGAATAATGGTTTTTTATAGGGAGGAGTCAACTGAGGAGGGTTTACTGCCAGATTTTGTTCTTTACTTTCTTTACAAGGGATATCATGACACAGGACCGGAAGGAGACGTTGCAGACAGAAGCCATGTGAAAAACTGAAAACCTTAATTTATTTAATCGTCCTTCGTTCACCTTCTGGTACAAGTGCGTAGGAGAGAGTTTTTGAATTGCAGTCCTTCGCCTTGCAGGGATGGTTTGTGGCAGAATTTTGATAGGGACTCTTCGTTGGTTAGTGTGCGAATGTGAAAACAAAAGACCTGAAAGAATGGATACATCCGTTTTTGTATGTATTCAAAATTAAAACATGTCCAAAGTGAAAACACGTATTCATTACTTCAAAAATATAAATTATTAGAAGGAAGCTCTTGATACTAAGAAACAACTTCATTTGAGCTAAAGTTCAGTATCAATAACATCACCAACATTAGGCGATTGAAAATAAGTACCGTGACGAACTTAAAATTTTTTTCAAATTTTAATTGATAATAAAAAAAATAAGTTTAAATTTTTATAAATATCATTTCAAAATTATTAATAAATAATATAGGATTAAATTTTTCTTTAACACCTGTCCTTTAGAAGAGCGTCTTTTTTTTTTTATAAATTAAATTAATATGGACTACGTTCTTTATAATAAATTAGATAAAGTGAGCGAACTGTCCTGAAATGAAATGGGCTATTTTTTTAGAATGAGCGAACAAATATCCTTTGAATAAAACGGATTACTGTTTTTTGAAATAAAGCGGACTATTTTTACATAGAATAAATCGGACCATTTAGATTCTAAATAGATATGAATAATAAATTAAATTTAGCCCACATTTTGGGCCGATGCGGTTCAACCCACTCTGATACTATGTGACGAATTTAGAATTCTTCTCAAAATCAATTGATAATGAGAAGAATGAGCCCAAATTTTTATGAATTATCTCAAGACTATTGATAAATAAAATGTGGACTAAATTTTTTTAACATCTGGTTAATAACAAAAACCTCATTAATATTAACAATTCCAAGTTTGTAGAACTACAATTGGATTCTTTTACATGGTTATAACTTTTTTGATCGACGTTTCCATCGATAGGAGTGTTTTTGAGTTAAAAATAAAAAAAATAGAGCTCTATTTCCGTGGCAAAGAAAGGAAGCAACCAAAACGCATCGGCAAAAGGTTTTTTTGTCTCTGTGAAGAAGGCATGCGAGATGGCGGAGGGAAATGCAAATGTATGAACCGAACAACAAGCAAACCAAAACAATTGTCAACATGCCCTCATAAAAAATTTAATTAATTTATGAAGATTTGCATTGATTTGTACTTAGATACTGTCATTGGTCACATCTTTTTTTGTTTTTTTTATTGTATAAATATAAAACCTATATTTCCTAGTTAAGGTTAGAACATATTTCAATTAAATTTTATATTACATATTTTAATTATTATTACGAACTCTTTTATTGAACTTTATTTTTAAAAAAAATTACTTTTATAAAATTTATTTTTATACATTAAAATATGCTCTTATACTAAGTGATAAGATCTATATAATTTAATAAGTAGATTAGAAAAAAACCGCCGCAATATGCAGAAGGAAAAAACAATCAGCAGGATTTCTAAATTTTTTTGGCAAAAATTTTATCATGTGCCATAATTTTATTAAGAAATGTACAAATATCATACTTATACAATAAATAATGAACAGTACATATGGATAAGAGTGGAACAAATCTTTTTAAGAAAGATGGAGCAGCTAACCTTTGTTACATTTCTTCCTGTATTATCTATTACAACTTATGAATACAATTATGGTTTAATTCAAAATGTTAAATGGTTTAGTTTAGTTTAACTCAAACTTATGAAATGATATATAGTATTAAAAAGTGCTTTACTTCTAAAAAACAAATTTAAAACTAAAAATTTATTAAAGTACTATAAAAAGTTTTTAAAACTAAAAGACGAAAAGAATTAGTATAAAAGATAGATAAACAGTGATAAATAGCCATCTAATTTCTAAAGTGAAAAAACAAACTATTTTCTCAAGATCAGTAATCGTAGTGTAGGGGTCGTTTGGTTCTCCGTTTCAAAAATAGCTTACCAGTTTTTCTCAATTTTTTTCTATTTCACATTTTTCAATACATATTTTATAAGTATATAAAAATTTATTTAAAAATTTAGAAAGTATAGAAAAATTCTACGAAGTGAGATCTTTTTATTGTATATTTTTTTATTTTTTTTTAAGTAAAAAAATAAATCTCGTTTTTTAAAAAAGACAAAAATATTTTTTATTTTATTAAAACTTCATTTCATAAGCAAAACCATTCGAACTCTTTTTTATTTTAATTTTTTATTATATATTTTAAAATAATTTTACACAAAAAGATTTAATATTTAGAAAATATAAAAAAGTTTTATGTTATAAAATATGTTTTTCAAAAAATTTAAATATTTTTATTTTAAAAAGCTTTTTTTTTAAGGCACATTATTGTACTAACAGTGAGGAATTTATCAGCTTCAAAAAATTCATTGGGTGTAAATAGAGTAAACTTCAGTATAACAAATTCCTATGGAATTTTGGCATTTTATTCAAAAAAATAGATTCTTAATTTATATTTTAAATATATTTTATAATTAGTTTTTTAAAAAATTATTAAAAAATTAGAAATATAAAGAAATTATGTAATAAATTTTTATTATTTATTTTATTATTATTTTAGATAAGAAAACTAAATTTTATATTTAAAACTACATTTTAAAATATATCCCAAACAACTCCTTGCCTATAAGAATGAAAAGCAAAGCCCTGCCCCCTAATAAAGTCAGTCACTAGTGCTGTTGGCAAAACTACAGAAATCATCTTTGTTGGGCATGTCCAGCTTTAGCGTATGTTTGAAAGAATTCTTTTTTTTTTTTTAAATTATAAATTTTTATTTTATATATTTAATAAAATTTTTAATTATTTTAAGAAATATTTTAAAAAATAAAAAAATTTAAAAATTTATATCATGAATTTTATTTTTAATTATTTTTAAATTTTTAAAATAAAAAAAATTTAAAATTTTTTTAAAAATATCTTTTATTAGAAAACCCTTTTTTAATAATTATTCCCGAACATCCTTTAAAACTCTTTAGAAAGAAGGGGATGTTTGTCAAGCTGTCACCTAATAATCACTTTTGTAACATGATTCTATGATTGCAGAAGAAAAAGTAAAGCTTGGAAAGAAGGCAAAGGTGAGCAGAAGCATTAGCTGTTTGGTAGCTTTTTTGACTTGCGTCTAGTGAAAGCACTAGTGTTGAAGTAGGATGCGTTCCGAGATTGTTTATGAAATTAAATTTTTTTAAAATAAAAAATATTTTAATTTTTATAAAATAAATTTTATTTTTTTATTTTTAAAAAAATAATAAAAATATTTATTACGTAAAATTTTTTCTATATATAAATTTTAAAATAAATTTTTAAATATTTATAAAATATATATTAAAAAATATAAAATAAAAAAAATAAAAAGTTGTGTTTGTTATGCACTATCAAATGCAGCCGTGTACTATGGGGAACACTGTTGTACTACCTGAAGGCTGGAGCATGCCTGGACTGGATATCTTCTTTTAGACCTGAAATACTGTGGTTGCTTTTGACCTTTGGATCCTGTGGAATTTCTTAATTTTTGGCCCTGAAATGGTTGGTAAAAGTGGTGTGTTCTTTTACACCCATAAGTTACTTCCTTTTTATTAAAAAATTATTTTTAATTTATTTTTATTACAAAAAAAATATAAAAAATTATTTCAACATATTTTTCAATAAAAAAATATATCACTTCTAATAATACTATTTCTAAATAACACATTTTTAAAAACTTATTTTTAAAAAACTCACTTTTAAAGTCAAAAGAACACACCTTTACTGTAAAACTAGCAGTAGTAAGTGCTCCGCAAGGTTATATATATAAAGAACATGCAATTATGGATAAACTAGCAGCTGCAAAATAAAGTTTCTTCTTGGAAAGTTGTGACAAGACAATCAGCATATAATGGCATTTTTTTCCATCTTCTCCTTGAAATAAAAAGAACAACTGTTGAAGCAGAAAAGAAAAGAAGAAAAAGAAGGAAAGTATTGTACAGAACACTAGAGAATTATTTTGTGTTCGTTTTCCATTACGCCTGTAAAAATGGTGAAGTCTTATTTCATTAATCTTTATGCAAAAGCATATTATGCACTTAGTTTTCTCTGCCCTTATTTCGTTACCTAGATGAACAAATTTCAAGTGATATTAGTCTCACTGGTTATATATTATAAAAGACATTGCAGCTTCTTTTTCATGAATCTAATTGTATTCTCAATAAAAATTCCTTTTTCTTGTTAAATTCATTCATGAATCTTTTCGTAAATTTCAAGTTGGTGGATGAAAATTTTGGAGTTTGATGGGTACCAGGGAAGACAAAGTTGGTGGATAGAAAATTTCAAGTGGCGGCGCAGGCGGAGGCGGCGGGATCGACGGAGTAGAGCGGAGGAGTAAGCGAGGAGCGCGAGCAGAAACAAGAGAGGAATAAGGATTATGAAGAAGAAATCAGTATGTGAAAATATAATTTTGAAAAGCTCAAATTTTCAATAATCAATCTTTAATTACTTCTCGTATATAAACTAATAAGGGTAATTCTTTTTCATTACTCTTACAAAATTCCTGCCGAACAGAGGAAAAATAAAAGGGAGAGTAATTGGAGTAATCCTTAATTATAGCACCGTTTGGTTGAACGTTTTTTATAAATAATTTTTAATTTTTAATTTTATATAATTTTATATATTTTTATATATTTTTATAATTTAAAAATTTAAAAAGTATAGAAAATTATATATAATAAAATTTTTATATTATATATTTTTATTTTTTTAAATAAAAAAACTCATTATTAAAAAAATAAAAATATTTTTTATTTTAAAAATATTGATGAATAGAATTGGCAAAATAATATGAATAAATGGGCTTGGTTGTTAAGTAATTAATATATGGCCTTAGTTAACTGAATGGGCCAAGCCTACAATTATCATCACTACATTTTCTTCCTTCTTCCTTTTCAGATCCCGCGTCACTCTCTTTCCAATTCCATGGCGCTCCCTTTCTTCTCTCACTCTCTTCTCTTATCAACAACAACAACAACAACGCCAACGTCTTTCTACTCTCTTCGTTCCCAACGCTTCTCCTGCTATGCTTTCAATCTTTCTCATTCCAAGGTAATTCTTCAGATCCACTCATATCTGTTTTTTTATTTTTTGAGTAAGAATGTGTTGGTGTTGTGCTCTTTTTGTTGTTTTAATCCATCAATTTCACACTGTTCTTGAGTATACTGTTGTTGCTATTGTGGTGGTAATTGCAGCACAAGAGGGCGTATACGAGCGTTCTGATAGTGCCGACGGGAGTGGGGGCTTCAATCGGAGGGTTCGCAGGAGATGCTCTCCCTGTAGCTAGGGGCCTTGCCGCGGTAGCTGATTGCGTTATCTCTCATCCGAATGTGAGAACTAAAAAAATTTTGAATCTTTTTGAAGTCAGACAACGTGTCTCTAGATTATCTAAGAGTGAATTAGAAATTTCAGCTGGAGAACAATGCATTTTATGAACTATTGCAGGTCTTAAATGCAGCAATGCTATATTGGTCGATGCCTAATGTGCTTTATGTGGAGGGTTATGCACTTGATAGATTTGCAGAAGGTTCTTGGGCTCTCCAACCAGTTCATCAAAATAAGGTTTGATAATTCGTATGAAGGTGGCTATTTGATTATGCTGACTGTCTGGAGCAGATCCATCTTACAGTTCTAGATCAGTAAGATAAAGAACAATTAAATAAGAACCACATCCTTGCTGCGGTTGTAATATGAACTGCGATAAGCTTTATATTAATATGATTGGCTATCATGGTCTTCTCGGTGCATTTTAATTTGTTGATACTGTGCTTTACACTCACTATATATCTATATGTATCTGCATATGTATAACTTAACCTGCAGTTGCATCTAGTTTTCAGAAGTTTAGAACGGCTTTTAGGATGGTGTTATTATGATACACACACTACTAGCCGAGAGCTTGCTATAAAGTAATATTTCATTGTCCAACAGCTTTAGGTATTCTGTCTCTAGCTCTCTCTGCAAGTTTATAGTTATCTCCCCGGAATCAAGGATGGGATCTCAGTTATGAGTTTTAGCCAGTTAGTGCTAATGTATTCAAGAGGTAATCCAAGGAAATTGTCAACCTTCGATCAGTTTTACCTTACTTAGTGCTTGAAGAGACAAGGTTGTCCTTTTTTTTTGGTAACCTTGACGTACTTAATTTCACATACAATTCCGGCTTGATTCTTGCCTTTAGGAGCGACTTCAGCTATGTTGATAAAATGCTGTTGCTGTAAATTAGTCCTTACTTCATAAGATGATCTGTTGAGATAACTAGAGTTCCAAATTATAGGTAGGGTTGGTACTTGATGCTGGAATAGAGGAAGAACTGCAACTGCGCCATTTACAGGTTGCAGATGCTGCTAGAGCATCCCTTGGTTTGCCACTGCTGGAATGTGTTGTGACAGATCGGCCATTGGAGGTACCTACAAAACTCTCCAATTGTATAGTTCATGGGAGTTCAAATTTAGATGACATTAGTTATGGTTCATATAGGTCGAGATGTGGATTGATTCAAAGTATGGACATTCAACCGGAAGAGTTAGTCATGCTGATTCCTTACTAAGGGCCGTAAGCACTTTGATAAATCGTTTTAATGTAAATGCTGTGGCTGTCGTAGCTCGCTTCCCAGATGATGACTTTGAAGAAATGGAGAATTATCGTCAAGGGAAGGTGATTACAAAGTGCAGTAAGCATTCAAGCTTCTTCAACAAAAGCTTCTGATTGGCTTCTGCGTTATTTCAATCATAGTTTTTTGTAACAGTATAACTGGGAAAAGGAAATATCTTCAAGCGACAGCAATTTCTGTTTTATTGTGCAGGGTGTTGATATAGTGGCTGGAGTTGAAGCAATAATTAGTCATCTCGTTGTGAAAGAATTCCAGATTCCCTGTGCTCATGCTCCTGCAGTTTTACCTGCGCCTATAAGTTCATCACTCTCTCCCAAATCTGCTGCAGAAGAGGTAAGTAGAATGTTCTAGTCATTATGCTTGTGACTAATCATGGTTTCTTTTATTATATGCTTGAGACTAATCATAATTTCTTCTATTATGCTTGTGAATTATCATAATTCTTTTTTCTTATTTTTGAAATATCAGATTGGATATACATTTCTGCCATGTGTCCTTTCTGGTTTAAGTGCTGCACCCCAATATGTGACAAGGAAACATGACTTCTTTGATAGCAGTTGCATTGTTTCTAGTGATGTGGACAGTCTTATCATACCTAGTGATGCTTGTGGAGGGGAGGGTACTCTTGCTTTTGCTAGGAAATTAAAAAATAAAGTATGTCTATATGTTCGATACACCTTAAAACTTACAAGTTTAGTGCAATGTTTTCCCGACGAAAGGGTGTTCTAACTTACAGTGCTCTTGTAGCCACTAATAATTGCTGTCCAAGAGAATGAGACCGTGCTAGATGATACGCCTGATAAGCTCAAGATTGAAGCAGTATGTATATAGACAGAAACTCTTACTGGACTTGTTTTCAGCTTTGAGTTTAGGAGCTTTATGTTTTCTGTGTTTTTACAGATGAATGTGGCAAACTATTGGGAAGCCATTGGGGTGGTTGCAGCTCATAAAGCAGGAATAGATCCTAAAGCACTCAGAAGAAATGAAATTGATAACACTATATGTCATTCTACAAATAAGAGTCCTGAACCATATATCAGATCCCTATTGTATTAGATAAAAGTCAATCGCAGTAAGTTTTCCACTTTCATATTCATGTTATTAGTCATGCATTCCATGAGAAAATCCATGTTTGCATCTTTTATGGCTCGGTAACTGTTAGCATTTAGGATGACTGATCATGATGTAATCATTAGTAGTGAATATATATATACGTTCAGGCAACAAGCTTTCTGGATGCTCTAACTCCTCATACCCAATGCTTGAAAATGAGTATAAAGTTCGTTCCTTTTGCCCTCTGCAAACCAATTCTGAGTGTTCTAGTTAACCATGATGATATCTTTTAATTGCACTCTTATTTGGAATAGTATTCCAGTTGCTACATAATATTAAGGTTATCAAAATTTCGATTTAAATTTTAAAATTCTACGGTTTTATGATTTTACTGTACCTAAACGATTTCGATTTTAAGTAAAATTTTTTTTGAGTAAAGTTTCATCTAGATCCTGATTTAAATTTTAAAATCGGTAAGATCTCGATTTTATTACGATTTTATATGATTTTATATTTGAAGAAATCTTTGTAATTAACTATATTTAAAAGAGCTTTTTATAAAAGTTTAAAAGTTTTCTATAAATTTTTAAAAGTTTTTTGAAAAATTATAATTTTGAAAATTTTTGTATAAAATATAGAGGAATTTTTTATAATTTAAAAAAATTTTAAATTTTTTAAATGTACTAAAATTTATAAAAGAAATATTAGAAAAATTTTTTATAAAAATTTTTTAATAGTATTGAAAAAAAATTTTATAAAATTTATCGATATGTAAAATTTTACGATTTTATTCAAACGAAACGATCATATCTACGGTTCCGATTTTTACAACCTTGCATAATATGAACATGTTTCTTTTTCTTTTATGGATGCAGCAGCTTATTGCTTCTCGAAGTATAGATGCTTTTTATCTCTGTGGCTAGGGTCACTCAGACACTAATCTTATCACATCATTTTATTAGCATTTTTCATAAATGCATTTTTTGTGTTAACAAGCATTTCCCCATCTAGTAATTCCCTCTCCGCCATTCTGAAATGAGAAAAGATCTTCTTTTGGGGATATTGCCACATTCTTTAATATGTGAGATGACATAATTTTCTGAACTGAATACTTGCATACTTTGGTTTTATGTCATTATATGCAGATGGTAACACCTTGTGTATGTAGCGCAACGTAGACCCTTCAATTATGTTGATCTACATGGTCTTTTGAACTCTTGTGTATGTCTAACACCATAAGCAAAGATTTTGGTTTCATATTAAAACCTCATGACTCAAGTTACGTTTTTCTTGCTAATTTGATGGAGTTGCAGGAGTTGGAACTTGGAGTATTATGAAAGTACATGGTATATAGGCGATACTATGTGAGCTGACGTCAATGGACAGACATAGGTATATCTTTCTAGCTGAATCTTGTGGACGGCGTACTCCTTAATCTGAGTTCGCCGGCTGTCAAGGTAGCCCTTGCTTCTAGAATATGACAGTAAGTGATTTTGTTTTTTTTTTTTTTTTTTTGTTGGAACTTTTTACTGGATGCATACTCATTATATAACTCCTTTTCTTGGATTTTTTACAGTGAGCAAGAGGACCGGAATATTATATGATGTGCATCTGAATTTCCTACTACCGCCGATCAGTCTCCAATACCGAAGAAGTCTGAAAACATGCTCAGCTGTATCGTTAAGTGCTGAAATCCACTATAGGCGTAAATATGGGTCAGCCGGGCTAGCCTGATCATGTTTCTGTAATCGGGCTGGGGAGCCTAGTCTGATTTTATTTTTTATAGTCTGATTCTTTCCATTTAGCCGATATAATTTTAAAATTTATCTAATAGTAAAATAAATAAAAACTAAATATTTTTATTATTAAAAATTATAGTTTTATTGTTTAAAAATATTTTTTAATTAAAAATTTATCTGATTAACGGTCATAACATTGATCAAATTAAACGGTCAGTTTTGATCGGTCAATATTGACCGTCTATATTGACCGGTCTATATCAACAGTATTCGGACAGACTAATCTTTATTAGCTGGATATCACCCGCAGGATCAGACCAATTGTCCTATTATTATTCACCAAATCGGATGGGCTAATGCTCAGACTGACTGACCGGGCCGTTTGGACCGGACTAGTTTTACAACTAAAATCCACTAACAAGCTCGAAAAGGGATGACATTCAGAAATACCGTAGCATATCTATATTAACCTGTTAGCGTTATTTACTGAAACAAACAAACCTCCCTCGAAGAGGGCCTGAATGTGTTGTTATTATCAATCTGAAAAGATAAGCAACAAGTCTCTGCGTTGAGCTTTTTAGAGCTCGCTTCAAATGCACATAAATGAGTCTACAACATAAAAAGTAAAAATTATATAAAATAAATTAGAAAAAAATTTAATTATATATTAATTTTTTTTAAAATAAATTAAAAATAAAGTATAATAATTTAATTTTAATTTTAAATTTAATGTATATTTAAAATTTCAGACATTAACTCCCATGAAGAGTGTTACAATCATAGTTATCTTGTCGTATGTGTCAGCTATGCGCTTTCAGAATCTATGCTTTTTGTACGACTTTGTCTGAATACCAAGGGTTTCAACGTGAACGCTAGCTACCGTTCATCAGCAGCTAAAGGGTAGCACTTTGAACAGTGTATTCGGAGAAATTTTTTGCCTTCTTTTGAAAGGTAATTACCAGACATTTGGCATTATGTATGCAAAGTGGTCTCCCCTCCCAAAGAAGAGATAAGAGTGTCCTTGTTATAAAACTTTGTTTTTTCTTATCTTCTTTGGGAAGTAGTCAACAAGTCATGTGTTATGGTTTCTAGACTGATGGATGGAAAGCAGCAGCAGCAGCACAACGTTTCAAGCTTAACCTGTCAGTCAAACAAGAGCTGGCTGCCTGATATTTTGCAGGTTAATATTTCTTACATTTTTAATCTATGCAACAACTTAGATTCATAATGTTTGTTTATTAATATTTGCTTTTAGAAAACTTTAATTTTTCTTAATTTGAGAAAAAAAATTAGGTTATAGAACATTTTCAAAGAGAGAGGACTAAAGTCCAAATCTAAAATTCTCTGGAGGAATGTTTGCTCTTGACTAACTCGCCTGGCAAATTAAACAGTAAAAGAATATAAGACCTAATCAATGGTAGTGAACATGCATATGCATGAAATTGAACTCCAACCACCATTACAAACGCAAAGACATGAACTAATCTTGGTAACTTTTAACAGCAAAGAAACAAGAAATGGAGTTGGACCATGGTACATGTGGCATAAACTCCTACAAACTAGAAGTATTCTATTGAAATGCATTAGCTGTTTTTACTATTGCATGCTAGCTATTACTACCAAACTGTAAGGAATGTTTAAGAATGATTTTAATGAGCTTTTTTAAACAAAAATATTTTAAAATTTTTTAAAATAAGCTCCATATTTTTATTTATAAAAAAAATAAATAATAATCAAATTTTACGATATAAAATTTTTTATATTTTTAAATTTCGGTAGAATGTTCTAAAATTTATTAGAAAATAGGAATAAAAAGTTAAAATAAAAAAGAATTTGGCACTACTTTTCTTTCTATTTCAAAATCTCTATTTTATTTTATGTTTTTTAACAAATTTTTTTATAATATTATATACAATTTATTTAAAAATTTTAAAAATTATAAAAAAATTGTACATAGTAAGATTTTATTATTATTTAGATAAAAAATTAAAGCTTAATATTTTAAATAAAATAAATATAGTTTTTGTTTTAAAAAAACTCTATTTTAAAAGTACTAATAAACTCAATCAACGATTCATCATCAATTCCTGTTTCTATATAAAGCTTTTCATTCTTCATTCATTCTTTCAATGATAAACACTAGGAACCTGAGGAAGCCAAGTTGCAGTAAGAACATGATCAGAAAAGGATTATTGAAGAAAGAAGAGAAATACGAGGCCATTACAGCAGAACATTCAGAGAGCTGCAATGTAGAGATGCTCGGTACCTACTCATATATTTTAATCTACTTATATATTTTTGTGAAAACTATATATGTACAATTTAGTGGTACCTATATGAACTTATTGATTTCCATTGATATCTCTTGTAGAGCTGCTGCATTCCTCCAATCCGAACAGAAGACCGTTCGCTGGGGATGAAGAGGACCTCATCATCAAGCTTCATGCACTCCTAGGCAACCGGTGAGTTGCATGCACTTTCGAATACATTACCAATCTATATAAATTACTTTGATTATATATAACTAGTTGATCATGAAATGTATATATGTATAACTTGGTGCAACAACAGATGGTCCCTGATTGCCGGACGGTTACCTGGTCGAACGGACGGTGAGGTTCGGAACCACTGGAACTCTCATCTCCGGAAGAAACTAATGAGCAACGGGATTGATCCTGAAAACCGTCGTGTTTGCCAGAGCCTTCCTCTTCACTGGCAAAGGAGCTGCAGAAACAGTAGTAGTGAAACGGCATCGTCAGTCATGGACAATATTGATCAGTTGCAGAAGTACTACGAAGACTCCGATGCTTCAAGCAGAGACTCGATGCTGCCGGACTTGAACGTTGACTTGAATCTTTCACTAGCTTCGTCGTCGTCAAAATCGAATATCATCAGAAAGAATTCAAGAGATTGCTAGCTCTTAATTTATCACGTGTTGATTGTTATTTATTCGTTCCTTTTAGTTAATTTGATCCTCTTGAAACCAGTGAAGATCACCAATTTAGGCATCTGTTATTTCGCTTTTATTTTTTAAAATAAATTTCAAGGATCATTTTTCCTTTTTTTCATAGTAGTGTTATTATATGTAGATGGCTATATATTTTCTTCTTCGTAATTAAAATTTGATTTTTCTGATTCATAGAACACTAATGAGCATGAATTTGCTTATGATGTCGTCTGGAAATTTCTATCTAATTATATTTCTATTCCGTACAACTGAATAATACGACATTGTTTCGGAGTATTTTTTAAATAAATAATAATAATAAATCTATTTAATATATATATATTCTATTTATGTGAAATTTTTCAGAAAATTAATTTGATTTTTTATATTTAAAAAGTAATAAAAATTATATATATATAAACAAGCTTTACGAGGTTTCGAACCTACCTGCTCCAAACCTAACGACTACTTAACTTAATTTATAAGAAAACATTCATAAAGAAACATTCAGTAGATTTTTCAGAGACCAAATGCATGATGATCTTAATCAACATATAATAAAGATTTACATGTCTATTTTAATTTTTCTTGTTCGTATTTAATTTGGTTCAGTTTCAGTAAGGTGATGGTAAATAGTTGAGATGAAGTAGCTCGCGTCTTATTTTTTAAATCACAATAGCACCATATATATATGTATACCCTATTTGAAAGTGGAAGGTAATTCAACAAGAAGTTTAATTTGTGAGGACAAGTGAGATTGGTAACCATGCCGGAGTACTGCGTCACCGGAGGCACTGGTTTCATCGCTGCGAATCTCATTAAGGCACTTCTTGCCGCAGGACACACCGTCAGGGCAACTGTTAGAGACCCAGGTAATTACTTCACTGAACAAAGATCTTTCTTACCCAGTCGTAGAGTTTTCTTTGCTGCATACGGCGTGTTTCTTTCTTCTTTTTGCCAGAGGATGAAGCAAAAGTTGGGTTTTTACTGTGCATGGACGGAGCTAAGCAACGGCTGAAGCTGATAACTGCTGATCTCATGGTTCCTGGAAGCTTCGATGAAGCCGTTGATGGCGTCGATGGTGTGTTCCACACCGCTGCACCTGTTCTTGTTCCTTATGATGATAAAATTGAGGCAAGCAGCTAAATTCAAATTCAAATTTGTCTATGAACAAGGTAAGGGGCACATTAATTTAGAATTATAATGTGTGAATTTCTTATATTACAGGAGACACTGATCAAGCCGATCATAGGGGGCACAGAAAATGTTCTCAGGTCATGCGCGAATGCGAAATCGGTGAAGCGAGTGGTACTGACATCTTCCTGCTCAGCCATCAGGTACCGTAGCGATGCAACGGCGAGTTCTCCACTCAATGAATCTCACTGGTCAGATCTTGACTATTGCAAGAGATACAACGTGAGCTCTTCTCTCAATCACTGCGCACGGTTTCTATTGATATGTGATTTACTTTTGCGCTGAAGTATCAGAGTACTTTGTTGATTGATGTTCATGGCACAGATGTGGTATGCATATGCAAAGACGGTGGCAGAGAAGGAAGCATGGAAGTATTCAACTGAGAACAACATCAATCTTGTTGTAGTGAACCCTTCTTATGTTGTTGGCCCATTGATCTCACCAAAACCTACAAGCACTCTCCTCATGATCTTGTCTCTCTTAAAAGGTCCCTACTACTTGTAAACATGCCCTTCATGTGTTTGCAGATATGCCTCAGCCAACATTTTCTTCCGTAAATTTTATTTTGCAGGAGAACGGAGCGAGTATCCTAACACAACAATTGGGTTTGTCCATGTTGACGATGTAGTTTTTGGGCATATTCTGGCAATGGAAGATAGCAGAGCTTCAGGAAGACTTATTTGTTCTAGCAGCGTCACGCACTGGTCTGAGATTGTGAAGATGCTCAAGGGCAAGTACCCATCTCTGGGTATCCCAAACAAGTTAGTGCCTGTGCTTCAAACTTATCCAGTTAACACCTGTAAATTTTAGTTGCTGCTATTTTATACGTTGGATTCCATTTGCGGTGAAAACAGGTGTAGTGAATTTGAAGGAGAAAACATACAGCATAGCATGGACACGACGAAGATCAAAGAACTTGGCTTTCTAGAATTTAAATCGCTGTCACAGATGTTTGATGACTGCATCAAGAGTTTTCAAGAGAAAGGATTCCTCTGAGACCCTTGATATGAAATGCAGGAATCGAACCTGTTCTTCTTCCCAAACAATAATATGTTGATGACGATCGGCTATTTAAAATTCCAAGAGTTTGTTTTAGCTTGCAATGGAAAGATTTCCACAGGAAGTAGAACAGAGGACATATTTGTCACAGTTCTATTTCATGACATGTATTTTTTGAAGCGTAATGTTAAAGCAAATTGCTTTCTTCGACAAAGTTCAGAAACTATTACAATATCTGTATGTTAGTGTGCGTACAACTCTGGCAGATGGAAACTGGACATTGGCAGCTTGTTTGGAATCGTTCTACCAGTCTTGGGCATAACATGCCAGTGGAGAACAAGATCGATTTTCTTACCACGTAGGTTGCTACCCAGAAGAATGATAAGAACGTAAGTTATAGCAGCGAATACTTTATGTTGAGGCAATCTTCACAATAGTATTTTGCTCTAATAGAATGTTTGAAAAGGATAGAGAATCGCAAGAGCAGAAAATTATCAACAACAAAGAAAATAATAGAGGAAATTCTCTTGCCTGATCAATTAGAGGATACCTGTTTCCTACTTGTAGTTGGAACTTAGTTTCGGATTTATTCGGAATTATGTGATCCCATAGAGACATCTGTAATAAGAGAAGGGTAGCATAACAACATAGTTGAGTATAAAAGATGCTGTAATTCTAAATCTTAAATCTACAAGATTTAAAATTACATGCTTCATGTTCATGTAAAATGTCGACTGCATTACGTTCTTGAGAGTCTACTTTTTTAAGTTGCTTTTTTTTTCTCTTTGTTGTGTTTGTATTTTCAAAAGTGCTCTTAATTGATGTATTCTATCTTTACCCTTTGTTGATATTTTTCTTGACAGGGAAGTGGTCGGAGTAGAGATGATCATGGCGAACCTTTGGTAACATCCTCTCGCTCCAAGTTCATGGGAAACATAAAATGAAAGTTGGAATACGGATATGTTTCAAATATCCGTAACTGAATTTTATAAAAGTGAAAAATAAAAAATAAAATTTTTAAAAAATAAAATAAAAGTTAAGTTCAGTATTTATGTTTCAATAAGTTTTAAAAGTGTGTTAAAAATTAAAAGATATAATTGTATTGCAAAGTATATAAATAAGAAAGTTAAAACTGGAGTTACGTATGTGAAAGTGAAGTTCTGAATTTTTTGTATAATTGAAATATATGAACTATTTGAAACTCAAAATTTAACAAAAGAAAATAGAATTACGTGCGTTTAAAACAAACCCTAAAAAACAGTTGAAAAGCAACTCCTACCTACCACCTTATTGATCACTCAAAGTGGTATATTTTTTAGGCATTGAAGCACTTGCTCCTCCTGTAGTAGTTATTGAAACTTTTATTAGTTGATACCGCACTGAAGAAATTGGGTGGTCTTCCTAGTAAGGTATGTGCTTTCTGTATTCTAAATTTTTTACCCAATATTTATTGTTTTTCCTAAAACTTGTAGGCTTATCTATGCTCCAGTTTCATGTCAAAACCATCTGTAGAAGTGGTTTAGTTTGTGGCTTTTGTTGTTTAGATTGTGCCGTTGTCTTGCAGAACTGGGGTAAGTAATCATCTTTGCTTTGGTTGTGAATTTGCTCCCATAACAGAGGCTGAAGACCAAACGTAATGTCGAGAGTGTTTTTGAAAAAAAATTTATATTAAATAAAAAATATTTAAAACTTTTTTAAAAATAAGTTTTAGTTTTTATATTTAAAAATAATTAAAAAAGTAATATTAAAATTTTATGAAGTAAAATTTTTTTGTAATTTTTAAATTTTAACATATTTTATAAAATATAATAAAGTATTTATAAAAAATATAAAATAAAAAGTTATCATGAAAAGTAACGCCGGACGGCAAATTGCGATAGCCATGGAAAGGTATGCATGCATTTTTCTTTATGTAATACAGTTTCTGAACTGTTTTCGAGTAATTATGGAATAAATTTTTTAAAAATTGAATTATATTTATTTTGATAATTTACAAATTTTATTTGTTTATCAATTTTTAAAAAATAATACAAATTTAATTATATATTTTTTATATATTTTTAAAACTTAAATAAATTTTATAAATTATTATAAAAAATTTAGTAATAAATATTAAAAAAAAATTAATAACAATTTTTTTTTTATAAATGAAACGCCAAACGGTCTTTCAAAATATCACTAGTTTATTATCTATATGTTTCACTTTAAATTTCACTTTCACTTCTATAAACTTTACATCAAAACTTTATTTCAAATTTTAAACGTTTAAATTATTATTATAAATTCTATTCTATCAAGTTTTACTTCTCACGAAGCTCTATATTAATAAGTAGAACTAACGTCCCATATATGCAGATCAAAAGTAAATTTCCCAATTCGTTATACGTACCTTTGTTAGGATGCGTTCGAAAATACTTATAAAATAAAAAATTTTTAAATAAAAAATATTTTTATTTTATTTAAAAATAAATTTTTATTTTATTTAAAAATAAATTTTTATTTTGAAAAAATAAAAATATATAATAAAAAAAATTTTATTATATAAAACTTTTTTATATTATATAAATTTTTAAATAAATTTTTTTAAATATTTATAATATATATAGTAAAAAATATATAATTAAAAATTTAAAAAAATGTTGAAGAAAAGTCGAACTAAACGCCCATCAAGAATGCTATCCAGTGTTTTAAAACTCAACCCGACCCGACCGGGTCGATCCGAAATCCGGTAATCCGGCACGATTTCGAGTTGGGTGAGCAGCATAACTCGGTATGTAACAAATCCGATAAAACCCGATCGATCCGATCGGGTTTTGAATAACCCGATGACCCGATATAATGGGTTGACCCGTTATGATTATTAAAAAATTAAATATGATCGCTCTTTGAGTTATTTTGCTGCTTCGAATCATTTTTGTTAAGTTTTTAATCCTCCGTCTCCTTAACCGGTTAATCAATTTTTTTGCTGTCGTTCTCAGCGCCGATCATTACTACTGCTACCACTCTCTATTGATCGTCGTCGAACCATCTCTATTCTGCTAATTCTTACTATATATATAAGGCGATAAGTAGTTATACATAATTACATATAACGTAGCTAATTTGTAATGTTTAAATATTAAGATTTTTTATATTTTGAACTTTTTGGTTATTGTCTTGATTCTTGAAAACTATTGCTTCAAAAATGAAAGATGTAACTTCAAAAAATATATTTAATATTTATTGTATATAATCATGTTTTCAAAAAATTTTAAATAGCTAATACGATAAATATTATATAATATATATACTATATTTATAATATTAATATTTATTTAATAAATCCGATTTGATCTAGTGGATCAATCCGGTGACCCAGTGAGTTAACCGGTAACCCGGTGACCCGGTAACATTTCGGGTCAACCACCGGGTCGGTTTTAACAACACGGATGCTATCAACCAACTGGATTCTTTCACCAGACCATTTTGGCTTCGGCATTCTCATACCTTGCCGTGAAGTCGTCCCGTTAATTGCAGTATCACTGTGATTAGTTGCCAAAGTTTCAATGGCGTAAGTTCCCTACGTCGTAATTTGTAAAAATAAATATATAAAATTATCTAGAGTGAATTTAAAAAAAATATCTTTTCTGAATCATTGTTTGAAAAATATTAATAAACCTGATAATCAAAAGATGTAAGCACAATATCATTGAGAAAATGACGGTAGGATTAATGATTGAAAGATTTGTTCGAGTGATTTGCTTACGAGATTCCAAGTCTACTCTGTGAATCAAATGAAATGAAAAGTATGCAGCTTAAGATGCTAGTTAATTTTCTAATATCTCGAGCCAAAAGATGAGTGCCACTATTTTCTCTTTATGAAGAATAATTTAGTTCAAAAACAAATGCCTCTTTCAAAAGTTTAGTTATATAATTAAGAGTTTAAAACGCAATATTGAGGCGTTTTTCTTAATTTTGATTTGCATAAATTAATAATATCAAAATGAAAAAATAAAAACTAACTATGTTCTAAAAATTAAAAAAGAATTTGTACTATACCTACGAATTTTTTGACAGTTGTCATGTTTCATAAGGAGATGGCAAACAATGCTTTCAATATAATGTTTTTCTCCATATTCTTTAATCAGAACCTTACACTAAAATTATTTTCGTTACGTTTTAACAAAAAAACAAATTCACTTGAACAAAATAAATTATAAAATAAATCTTTTCATAAATATAAAATTTTACTTCCAATTATCTAAAAGTAATGCCACAAATACATCTTTTCCTTTGGCTACCCATTTTTTAGAACTAGTTTGGTTTTATCCATTTAGTCAATTTTTAATTCACAATTTCTAACATATTTTTACAATATTTTATAAGCTTTATTACAAAATTTAAATTTTAAATAAATTACAAATATCATAAATTTTAGTTATTATTATATTATTTTTTAAAAATAAAACTTATTTCTTAAAAAATTAAAGTATATTTTATTTTAAAATATTCGTTTTTGAAAGCATTGTCAAATGACAATAATTTGTTCTTTCTTTATTGATCTACTACTGCTACTAGAACAACATCGTTTTCATTCATTCTTGAAAGAGAGAAACAAAACATGCTTTCTTCTCAACTCACTCTCAAAACAAAACTTTCACTTCCATAAAAACATCAACACTTCAAACACAAAAAAGAAAACAAGTCCCCCTCTATTCACTCTCTCCACCTTCTCAACTCATTCATTCATAAACACGTACTACAAAACTTCTATACTTCAACAATAAATAAATAAAACATACCATAATAACCTAATCATATATATAACGTACACTACGTCAAACTTATATATATAGAAAACTTAAGCTACCAAAATTGCATCATCACCGGAATTGCTGTTGTTGCTGCTGTTCCATTCCATCTCCATCCATCTAAGCGACTCTTGATCCAAATCATGAAAATCTCCACAGTTCATTCCCCGATCCCACGGTGCGCCCATTCCCACCATGAGTTCCTCTTCCCAAACATTCATTTCTCCTAACCCACCAACACTAAACGGGTCCCATTCCATTCCCAAACCGCAACCTGTTTCCGTTCCCTTGTTATGAACGTCTTGTCCGTTGATGGAAGATCCAACAGTCGGGAGGACTGATGACGGGGAGTGGAGCGGGTTAGGTCCGAAAGGTTCGGTTTCGGATGAAGTAGTGGAAACGGGTTCGAGCTTGGAGTTGAGTTTTTTGCGGATCCGTTGAGAAGCGGATTCGTAAGCACGAGCGGCTTCTTCAGCAGTGTCATACGTGCCAAGCCACACGCGTACACCGCGAGTCGGGTCGCGTATTTCAGCGGCCCACTTCCCCCACTTACGTTGCCGAACTCCTCTGTATTTGTTTTTGTTAGTAGTAACAGTTGTTTTCGCGGAAGTGGTTTCGGCGGGAGAAGTTTCAGGAGCGGAACTAGGAATGGAAGTGAGAGGAAGCGGTTGTTTTAAGGGAGTTAGAAGGATTTCTTGGATGACTGTTTTGGGTTTTGGGGAATCGTAATCGTCGCTGGAAGAAGAATCAGTGGCGTCTGGATCGGAGAAGAGGACTCGGAGCTTCTTCAGTTTGGGTTTTTGTTTGGATTTTGATGAATTCAGGGAGCATTTCGGGGAAGTGGTTTTCTTTCTGCGTGCTTTCTTCATGCCTGAAGTCAGGAGAGCTTGCATTGTTATTGTTATTGTTTTTGTTCTTCTTCGTCTCAGCAACTGAAAACAAATAAGAAAAGAAGAAGAAGATATGTCAGTGTTTGAAATTCTTGAGATGAAATTTCGGGAAAAAGCACTGAGAAATGAAAAGAGGAAACAAGGAAAAAAATGGAAATGGGAGAATATAAGTGGATAACAGATACTTAGAACAGAAACAAGAATACGGACAACGAAAATCTAAAATCTAACAAAATATTGTAATAATAGAGAAGGAAAACGAAATGAGAAGTAGAAATTCCTGATAGCAGTTCAAAATTTGAAGAGAAAATATGTAGCAAAAAAGAGGAAAACAAAATGGGTAAGAAGAAAGTTTCCAAAACGGGTGACAACTTAGAAGAAAAAACTTGTTGCAGGAAGTGGAAAATGAAATTGGTAAGAAGAAAACAGCAAAGCATGAAGAAATTGAACAAAAAACTTGTCGCTGAAAGTATCAGACGAACACAAAATTTGGAACAGAAAGAAAAATCCCCAAAAGAACCATCAACAGCAAAAAACTGTAACTGTGTAGCACATAAACAGTGAAAACCAGTAAGAAATTCAAAGAAGAGGAACCAAATTCTCGCGAAATGTAAAACTACCTCGCTCGGAACCGTGAGTGAAGGGAACTTTCTCTGTCCTCACTAAACTTCAATTGCATACGAAACAAGAAGAGAACAATAACAAAAAGAAGATGATTCAAATCTCTGCTGTGGAGAGAACCAACAGACATAAATCTCTGGTTTTTGGTTATCTAGGTTTTTGGTTTTTGTTTCTAAACCCCAAAACACAAAAAAAGGAAGAACACACAACAAAAAGAGTGAAGCAGGGAGGGAATAGGTGTAGCCAATTTAAAGCCTGATCACTAACCAATGGCTCTGATTTAATCACTCCATAGAATGCCGCTTAAGATATTTATTTAACTGTTTTTACTGTAACTACTATTAATAAATCAAGCGTGAATCTCGAAGCTTATTGGCTCTTCGTTTAGGGCTTATTTTAAATCGCAAAGTAATTTTCTGTCTTCAAATTTTGAGTTTCAAAAAAATTATATATTTTAATTATATAAAAATTTTAAAATTTTATTTTTATATATGAAATTTTAGTTTAATCTGAACCGAAGAGAAAAAAAAAGAACAAAAAAATCAATATAATTAACTATATATTTTAAATTTTAATATATTTTCAAAACCTATTAAAATATAAATACTAAATTTTACTCTATTTTATTTTTAAAAAAATTTTTATTTTTTATTTTTTATTTTTATAAAATTCAATTATAAATATTTAAAACACCCAGTTATAATAGCTTCCGCTGCTTCTTCTCTTGCTCATCGGTAGCTTAGAGCCCGTTTGGAAGTATATCCTAAAAATTATCTTTTATTGTTTTCAGCTTATATTTTTGATAAATAATAAAGAATTTTATATTATAAAATTTTATTATATGTATTATTATTATTTTTTAAAAAGAAAATATAACTTTAAAGTAATAAAAATAATATTCATTTTAGAAAAATAGTTTTTACAAATAATTTCAAAACTTATTCATCAAAGCCGTAAAAATTCTATGATGAAGAGATATGTTATTATATTAGGATTATTTTTTACCTTTATTTAATCTAAACAATTCATTATAAATTATTTTGTATAAAAATGAAGAAGTTTTTTAAATATCTTTTTATGAATTTCCTTTTAGTGAATAAATTAAAATATTTAAGAAATAATTATAAGAAAAGAGAAAAATTTTACAATCATACATGTTTTAATAACAGAATGAATCGTGCAGCTTTTGCCACACCTCTGCTTTGTCATTGCCTAGTTGCTGTTTTTTCCTTCCCGAAACAGTGAATCACTGACTACTAATATTTTACAACATCAGACCGCTATGACTAAGTTTAGACATTATAAGACCTAGCATGGAGTATTGTTTTTTAAAAACTGTTTGTAAAAGAAATCGCTGCACTTAAACAAGGACCTCTATAAATTTTAACAAAACATCCTGGAAATCAGCAGGAAACTAAAGGGTACTACCAATATGCTAATATTTTGAATAAACGTTTCTCTGTGAAGTAGGCACTAGTATTCTACTAAATAATTAATAACAAATTAGGGACCCAACTAAAAAGAAATATATAAGGTCTAATATTGCTAAAGTTTATTAAAGGTATGTTTTCGCGAAATTCTAACGTAATGTCACGAACAGTCGTATTCAACTCTGCAGCTTCTCAAGGGAAATAAAAAAGTACTCGAATAGTGACTATCGGGAACAACGTAAAAAGAACGTACAGTAGAGGTGGTCAAGTTCCGTGGTCACTTTTGGTCGGCGCTAATTTAAAAGAAAATGAAGAGTTGAAAAACACAACATTAAATTTTTGAATAAAAAGTTACAGGTTTGGGTTATAGAATCGCGTGCTGCAAAACCGTTACGTGCCGCTGTTAATAATTTAAAACGATTAAAATTCTTGTTCGTAATAAAATGAAGGTAAGTAAATTTAATTGATTAATGTAACTGTCGGTCGCGATATACTGGTGAAAAGAAATTTTTAATCCGATTCGTGGAACGCTAGAAGACTGGTCAAATTTCAAACTGGATCTATCAAGTTGGGTTTCGGTGTTAAACTAATCCGACCCGTTTGAGTTAATTAAATAAATTTTATTAGTTTGACAAAGAAATTTTAATTTTTCAGGAAAATTTTAATATTATTCTAGTCTTGGCTTTCTGGAACTTTGACAGGCTTTATTTCGACTTAATTGTTAACTTTTTTGGGTTTAAGGTTATTTGTCTTTAATAAATAATTTTAAAAGTACATTTTTTTACAAAATTAATTTTTATATAATTTTATAGTTATTTACACAATTAATTTATTTTAAAAAAGAAATTATATTGTAGAAAGTCATTAAAAATCATCTATAGATAAGTAACGGCTTATTTGAGTCCCTTTTTTCAAGGTTTGTTGAACTAACCTGTTACAACCAGTTAATTTTTGTATGGAAAATTTCGATAGTAAATAAGGATAAAAGCAGTTTTTATAAAAAAAAAAAAATCTGGTTTTTTTTTTTTTGCGTGTTTAAATGGATTTTGTTCAAAAATAGAATCGTGGAAACATTCTTTTAAACACAGCATTGAATCAGTGAACCACCTTAGTGAATAAGATGAACCGTTGATATTGCTCCTTATTTTAAACTTAGTACTTGTTGTCGGTACGTAAAAAGCTTCTAATAACAAAATTTTGAAAATGAAAATTTTAGATGGAGTGGAGTTAATATTCCAACAGAACAAATTCTTTTCAACTTAAGGCGTGTTTATATAGGAGTCAAACTCAGTAATTTTGAATTTTTAGAAAATTGATTTAAACAATAAAAATATTTGACAATATAAATTGTTTTATTTAGTTTATATTAATAATAAGTTTTAAATGTAAATTAAGAAATTTTTCTGAAAATTTTTTATATTTTTTATTCATTTATAATAAAAGTAAATTTCAAAAAATAAATTTTAGATTATAATAAACACGCTCTTCAGTAAGGGCGTGTTTACCAACACCCCTAAACTCCACTTCCTTTAAACTCAAGTTTCACATAAATACTTATAAAAATTAAAATAAATTTTTTTATCAATAAAATTTTTTTAAAAATTCAAATTTAAAACTTACTAAAAATATATAATTAATATAAAATTTTATTTTTTATTAAATATTTTTTATTTTTTATTTTATTTTTTAAATTTATTTCTTAAAAATTCTACTTTCCCCCAAAACTTCACTTCCACCCCCTAGATAAACACGCCCTAAGTGTTAGAAAAAGCGCCACCACTATACACTATAAAAACTTTAAATAATAAGCTAATTATATATGTTATATATATATTTGTTTTCAATCTAAAATGTTCATTTGAAAGAAATTAAAACTATTTAAAACCTTCTTAAGCAACCTCAAACTATAAATAAGTATTTTTTCTTTTATAATAAAACACTAAATGTTTATATTGTAGTACATGCAGTTTATTTTAGTTTACATTTAACTAAAAGTATTTAATATTTAAATGGATAAATAAAGTTATACTTTAACAATTAAGTTGTGTTTTCATTTAGAGTGAGTGCATACTAAAAATTATTTTTAAATTTTTTTCTATTTCATATTTTTTAATATATATTTTATAAGTATTTAAAAAATTTATTTAAAAATACAGATAATTTAGAAAAATTTTACATAATAAAATTTTTTTATTATATATTTTTAATATTTTTTAAAAATAAAAAATATAAAACTTATTTAAAAAATAATATTCTCCATCTTAATAAAATTTTATTTTATAACCAACCCAAACGCATCTTTAATTAATTCAACAAGCGCACGCGCATTGGAGACAAAACTGAGTCAAGCCCACGCACCTCCCCTCGTGACTGCATTTAAATCTAACGATTGCTTTACTCTTCCCAAAACATGCATGCAGGTATAAAACTTAATTATCGTGTTTCAAATACATTTAATTTAATTTTATAAAAATAAATTAAATGAAAAATAAAAATTAAAGTAATGTTTAAAATAAGTAATAAAATTTAAAATTAAAGTTAGAGTTAAATTTGATAAAAATAAAATTTTAAGTAATATATAAAACAATTAAATTTAAAATTTAAAAAAATAAAATAAAATTTGATGTATTTGAAATAAATAATCAGCAAACAAAAGTTTTGAACTCAGACTTGAAACGGTTCCTGTTGTTTTGGTAGAGAATAAATGAAATTTAAAGGAATAATTAGTAGTCAGTATTTCACTAGATCAAATAATATTTAAAAATACGAATCTATTTTACTGAATCATTAAAATCATTAACTCTTAGAATAAATTTATCCTAATTAGTTTTACCATTCCGGGATTATAAAAGAAATTTAACTAGTGACAAGTCAAAGAAATCGTAAGCGCACAGTTTTAATTAACATTAACCTTTTAATAATGAAAAGATAATTTTATTATTGAGTCTAAGAAAAGAAAAAAGCGCGGGAAATTCTGAACATCTTTCGCGCCAAAAGAATTCTTGTTCCCTTCACTTTCCACGAGTTTCTAAATAAATGCTTCGTTTTTGGCGGGAGACGGATGATTCTATGCCTTGTAACGAATACCAAACAGCATTTTCAAGTGATAAATTTATGCCTTCTATAAACGAGATGACGTGTCTATCTACGAATAGTTTGTACACTGTCCAAAGTATAGCAGGAATTTTCTGCTCTGAATCAAAACAGTCGCTCAATCATTCAATTCGTTCACGATATTAATTTGAAAACTCTGAGACGTGTACGGTTATTATATATTGGCAGAACCAGTCCACACAAAGTGTAAGTAGTAAATTCGTCTCCCTCTATTATCAAAATATGATTCGCATAAACGTCTAGTCGTTTAAATTTTTTTAATTCGTCAAGATCTTGAAAAGAATCAAATAGCCAAATCAAATGAATATTAAACACCATAAAATAAATACAAATATTGGGTTGAAAAACACAAACAAACGAATGAAACACAACCGCAATTTATACGATTTGTTTCTGTTTGAAAAATAGCTTTCTTATTCTTGTGTTTTAAAGTATTGGAACATTAGGTATTGCTTGAACAGTTACTCAATTAAATATTTGGTGCGTTTTTTGGACTTTAGAAATAAATCTTTTATTGAGTTTTTAAAAATAAATTATTAGAAATAGTATTATTAAAAATAATAAATTCATTTTGTATTAAAAATAAATCAAAAGTGATTTTTATATTTTTTTAGTAAAATATATAATTAGAAGTGATTTTTTAATAAAGGAGAAATCACTTTTATATGTAAAAAAAACACACTCTAATATCCCTCTTCATACATAGGTGCATAATTTATAATTTGGCCCATAATACACAAATTACTACATTTATACTGCGATTTGGGAGTGATAATCAATCCAAAAAAGTTTTCAACACAAACAAAATTATATAGAATGTTTTAAAAAAAATTTTAAAAATTGAAAAATATAAATATTATAAATTATTAAATAATTACACGTATAATTTTAATTTTTAAAGTATTTATAAAATAAAATAAATAAAAACTTTTTTCGAAAAGCTATTTTTTACAAGTATTTCCAAAATCAGTAGACTTATTGGAAAAAAGTAATATGTATCTCGTTATTATTTTGCAAAATTAATATGTTATTATCATATTATCTTTAGAGATACGTGTCCTACTATTCTGATTTGCCCATCTAAAGACGCAATAAAATAGGATAACTTAAAATATAAATAACTAATAAAGACTACATCAATAAAATGATTCTTAAATATAAACATTAAAATTGATTTTAAAATATTTAAGATAATGTTTTACAAAAATTACTTCCGAACCAAATAAAACACGCCAAAATAATATATATACAATCATTTGATTACAGTGTGTTTTCGATCAAGCAACTCCTGGATCAGGTTTTCCATCTCGCAATAAGAAGAGCCACCGTCTGCAACAGCCGTCTTTGCCTTCTCCTTCAGCCCTGCAGCCGTATCCCTTATCGCCGCCGCCATCTCGCCGTCGCCCATTATTTTATCCACTGCCACTTCTATCTCTACCGCCTTAATCACCTCCATGTCGTACTGTCTTATTGCATACTCTTTAACTCCTACCCCAACCCCGATTTTCAAAACATCAACGATCAACCTCTCATTGTAGAACTGCTCGGCGAATAACGGCCACGTCACCATCGGCAGCCCGGCGCAGACGGCCTCGAGCGTCGAGTTCCATCCGCAATGTGTTACGAATCCCCCGACCGCTGGATGGTTTATGATCAGAATCTGCGGCGCCCAACCTCTGATGATCAGACATCTGTCTCCGATCTTCTCCTCGAAGTTCTCAGGTAACCATTCTGGTTCCTTCTCTACATTGGGATTGGTGAGAACCCAGATGAATGCGTAGTTGCTAGATTGGAGTGCGAGTGCTATCTCGTGCACCTGAGCGCTGGTGAAGTCGCAGAGTGAACCGAAGCAAATGTAGATAACCGACCGAGGACTTCTTCTGCTGAGCCAATTCAAGCAGTCTTCGCTTTTTACTGGAGCCGTTCCTCCCCTGCTGGATTTATCTGCGTCGTCTTGGTTGCAGAGAGAAACCGGGCCTACTGCCCATATACGTTTTCCGGTTATCTTCCTGTAGTGTTCGACATAATCCGGTTCGAGCTCGTAGAAGCTGTTCTCCACCATACCGAAACTCTTCCTCTCTGATTCTCTGATCTGATTGAAAACCTGAATCCAGTGCGGTGAAGTGTCCATGAGCGGTATCTGCGTCTTCAACATCTCTATTCGATGAGGAAGACCCGGAAGGACGAAAGTGTCGCCGTCGCCAGGAAGGTTTTTTCTGCTTGGTACGGGACCAAGTGCTTCCCCGACAGAAAGCGCGAAAAAACTCGTGCCGTGGAACACGAGCCGGGGGATTCTAATCTCCGAAGATACGTCATACGTCCACGGCATAAACGAGTCAGTGACGACGCAGTCAGGCATCCGTTCTTTAAGGACTTCATCGAAATGTTGCCTTAGCATTGCGACACCTTGAAGAAACCGAGGTTGTAGCTCCGGTTTGGTAATAGCCGACAAGTTCTCGACGCCTTCAGGAAGACCGACGGCGGTCGAGTTGAACGGTACGAGGAGAATCTCGATAGTATTTCTGCAGCGATCGATCGTCCCTTGGATTAGTGGTTTGTTGGCCGGAGTGGTGAGGATTGTTACCTTGACACCTTTGGACGAGAAGAGCTTTGCGAGATCGACCATAGGGATCATGTGACCTGGAGCCATTAGTGGAAAGAAGAGTATGTCTAGCTTACTAGCTTGGGCAGGATCCATGAAGCTTTGCTTTGCTATGGAGATGGATAATTGAGATCGATGTAAAGACTACTTGGAGATTTTGAAGCTGAGCAAGTGTAGTCTTATCTCCAGAGAGAGGGAAAATAACAAGTTTTAGCAGCTGGCAAAGTAGATAAGTAGCCAAATGTGAGGAGGAAAATGAAGCGCACCAAAATAGATCTCGCTGAAAAAAATGCCAGACGAATGGTGCTAGTTTTAGCTCAGCATCCCTGCTATGCAAAAAATAATAATAATAAATTTGTTCCGTAAGAATTATTGTTCCTTTTAATTCAAACTAATTGGTAATGAAAGATTGCTTCTAAAATTCAAAGCAAAATCAAAATCTAGCAGCTACTGTTAACTGAGCCTTTTTTTAATCTTTAAATAAGTTAGTTCTAAAATCTAACACTTTGTTTAAGTTTATTTGAAAGTAAGTTGAAAATTTAATTTTAATTTTACCGAAAATTCAAGTTTAATATTTTGTTTTTTTATTTGAAAGTAAGTTGAAAAATTAAACTCAATTTTTCGGTAAATTTTTTTTAAAAATGAGTTTGAAATATTTGTGAACCTAAGGTTTCATCCAGAACTCCAATTCAAGAGAAGCAAACCTGGATTTGGATTAACGCCGTGTGTGCTACTCGTCTTCGTCTCTGTTGCTTTCGATCTCATCTGGCGATGTAATCCTTTGCGCTCGGTTCTCGTCTGCGGCTTTTCTTGATCCTGCGGCTCTGGACGATGCCCCTGCTCTGTGGCTGCGCCATTATTATACTACTCTAATAAAAGAAGAAGACTTCTCCCAAAACTTTCTCAGATTTGAAGGATCCGGCGGGAGCGGGTTTCCTGTCGGAGATTGCAGGCTAGCTTGATCGATCGGGAGAGAAAGAGTCCAGCTGAAAGATAAACTCGTCGAGGCGAACTAGCTTGGATGAGATTTCGTCGGGAGAAAAGAGGGTTTCTCCTTTCTTCTTAGCAGGCCAATCTCTTTCTTATAACGTGGGCCGTTCTTCTCTAATGGGCCATATAACTCTTTCATTCGTCTTAGTTATATTTTGAGTTTCTTTTCTTCTTTGGTGATTTCTTGGACTCTCCTTTATTTGTTTAACTACAAAATATAACATTTAACTCATAGACATAAAAACTATATTTAAATATAATAAAATAACAATTAAAATGTATATAAGTATATATTTATTTATGGTTCGTTAGGCTTATTTTAGTCCTATCAATTTATTTAAATTTATTTGACTATATTAAACGAGCAACTTACCCTCACGGCTAAATTTATTCGACTTTTTCTTTTTGAGATTTGGGTTTATTCACACAAACATAGTAGCTATTTGGTTTAGCTTATCAAAAAATTAATTTTTTATTTTTTATTTTTAATATATTTTATAAATATTTAAGAAATTTATTTTAAAATATAAAAAGTGTAGAAAATTTTTTTAAAATTTTTTTATTACAAATTTTTATTATTTTTCAAAAATAAAAAAATAAACTAATTTTAAAAAAAATTTATTTTATAAGTAATTCCAAATGTCCACAGAATATTCAATATGAACGCAAATCCCTACCGACTTAGCATGCAAAGTTATATCCTTTAATGGGAAAAGCTTCTTCCTTAAAGCGCGAAAAAGAATTAACATTTGTAATTACATTAAAGAAAATTTACGATAATTGTCACTGTTTACTATATTATGGTTTATCATTTAAACTCCGAAATGTTCTATTAACGTTACAATTTTTTTCCAAATTTTATTATAAAGTCATTTTTTCATAATTAATTCTGCATGTAATTCATTTGCGATATATATATATATATATATATATATATATATATATATATTTGTCAGATTATATGCATTTTTTTACTATCATTATCTCGATATTCTGTAAAAATAATTAAATACGATTATATTGGAAGATATAAGCGAACGCTTATTAATTAAATATTTATATTTATTTTTTAAAATAAAAAATAATTGATCAGAAATGTACTTATAACTTGTGTTTTTGCTCCTCTTATCTTAAAATTTTTATTATTTTTAACTTAATTTTCTAATTTATTTACTAAAAATATATTTTTTAAAACTAAAATGATATATGAAATTTATATATAACTTAAGTATATAATTTAGATATAGAATAATTAGAAAAGAGAATAATAGGAGTTCGTTCCTAGACGTCCTCGTAACCTTGTATGAAAGGCTTCAACATTTATAACTTCGGGATATTTTGACGATAATTATTACTAATTATTAAATTTAATTATTTGTAATAAAGTTTAATACGTATAATTTTTTGTTAAACAATAAAAATGAAACATGTTTTTAAGAAAACTTTAACGTAAAGAGACCTTATTTTAAGCACTGATAAGCGTCCCCCAAAACTGAAATAACTGAAGTGTAGGTAAACGAAACAGAAGAAAATTTGAGTACGCGAAACTCTATATCAAAATATCCGAAGGGAACACTTAGGGCGTATATATGTACGGGGTAAAATTGAATTTTAAAATGTCAATTTAAAAATTAAATCAAATTTAAAAATAAATTTTTATATTAATTTATAGTAATAATAATTTTAAAATTATTTATTTATATTTAAAATAAATTTTAAAAATTAAAATTTAGATGATATTAAACACGCTCTTCTCCAAAAAGGCAAAAACTGATTCAAAACAAAACAATTACAAATATGAAAATAAAAATAAAAGATTCACTCAACCGAAAAAGCAACATTAATTTCTTCTAAAGTAAACACGCGTTAGCACGCCCTAACGCGTAAATATTATGCATTTCCTTCTGCCTCTCATCGTGAGAAAATCCGAATTCATAGAAGGGCCTATTATTATTATCGGTAACAAAGAACAACTTGTTTCTATTAATTGACAAGAAAAAAATTCTTTAATAAGGCATAACTTATTTTTTGCAATTTAAATTTGTTGGTTAAAAAGTTAATCAATGTTATTCACGTCTAGAAGTTCTTCAGGATCAGGTTCATGAATTCACTAACAAGTTCTTTCTTTTTTATTGGTTCTGTAGTTCCCGAGTCATTTCATCATTCATAGGAATTATCACCATTTGGATCCATCATTCGTAGAAATGTCTCAAAAACATATCAAGAATTTATCTGAATTCTTCCAACCGTTCTTTTCGCTATCCTTTTTCTTTCATTTCTTCTTTTCATCTGTTTCCATCTATTGCTAAAATATACAACCATCCTTTAAGAGGACAGCCTAAAAAGAAAAAGACAATTCTAAAAAGAGATTAAAAAACTGAACCGTCTGATCTTCTTCATACGGCCGGCAACGTTTCAGATCTTAACCCGAACTGATCTGACGTCGCAGGTATGAAAACATCACCATAATCAAACAACCCGCCGTCAAAAACAACACCGTTACTGACTACGTTATCTCCTCCGACGAGTTCGGGCCGGATACTGAATTCGGATCCGAATCCGAACCCGTTATCTTCCTCAACTCCCCAGATCTGACCAAACCCTACTTCGTCAGTTTCGTTCTCTTCACCGGCGGCGATAGCTGTAGCGGAGATGCTGTCTTCCGGCGAAGAAGACGGCGGTGGAAGACCGAGTTCATCATCTGAAGCTTCCAGCAGAAACCCTAGATCTGGTTGCCCCACAGCAGCCACCGTAGAAGATTCAACCTCTGTTGTTTCCGGAGCTGGAGAAGAACCGGAAGAAAACGCGATTTCCTCTTCAAAGCTCTTCATAAAACTAGCGAGGTCTCCACCAGCGGAAGCATCACCGGCAGTGCTGGCATCAGAAGAATCATCTAGTATGTTGTCTAGAAGTAGTTCTTCGCGAAGACGCTTGGTTTCCGGCGACGAATCTCCGCCGGCAATGGATTCAAGTTCCGGCGAAGTTTCTCTGCTTCTTTTCAAACCAGTAACAATAGCATCATCAACAGATTGAGATTTAGATTCCTCTTCCATGATTACAGAAGAAGAGTTTGAGATTGGGAACCAGTAGATTAGCAAGGGGGAAACGGTAAGAAAAATAAATTTGCAGAGATAAATAAAACAAGGATAGGATGGTAATGGAGAAAAGGTAAGCTATTGAGTTTAGGGTTGGGCTGATGCGGAAGGACTTATATAGGAGCGCGGTTGTCAGGTTAAAATTTTTTTAAATTAAAAGTTTATTTATTTTAATTAATACGTAAAAATATTTTGGTGTTTGTGAGTTGGATGGGACGGGAAAGAATTGGGGACCACGTAGGGAAGAAGGGTCGGCCGTTCACGAGAAAGAAAAGAAGAAGGATTTTTTGTGTATTTCAATATTTTTATTAAATGGGTTTGAAGTCCGTGGTTTCGAGTCCGCCCCGCAGAAACGGAAAAAGCAATTAAAGTGTGGGACAACCAAATTTTTGGTTATTATCAAATCGGCCCAGCTGGGCTCGACTTGATAATAACCGGAAAAATTTTAAAATTTGCTTTTATTAATAGTAAATTTTTCCGTTGGTTTTAGTCTTGAAAATCTTAAAAATATTTTTAAAAAAATTAGTTTTTATATTTATTTTATATTAATAGTAAATTTTAAAATTAAATTAAAAAAATTTTGATAAAAAATTATTTTAAATATTTATTTATTTTATATTAAAAATAAGTTTAAAAAATAGAATTTAGAATATTAATAAATACGTTTTTTATAAATTTTACTTTGACGGATGATAGATGAGAGATTAGTTTACAGGCAGTAAAAAACATTTCGAAGTGATTATGAAAAACAAAAATTTTCAAATAAAAAATTTCTTAATATTGAAATCTATATAACAATATAAAAAAATTATTCAAAATTATATATTATTTGTTTAAAATAAAAAGATATTTGATAAATATCGCCAAACGTCTTGTGGCATCAAAACTTTGAACAGTTCAACACAAGATAAGGTTTACGTTGAATAAAATGATGAAAAAGAAAGATATTTGTTCTGTGAGTTGATCTTAATTAATACATGTCTATTAAAGGATTGTGGCGTTAATCTCTAGTCATGATGCTGTATAACAATGTTACAAGAATAAGGTATTTGGTTATTTAATTGAATATGTTTGGACTTTGGAGATGATACGGTCATTGAAGAAAATTATTCACGTGAATTAATGCATAATCTATCGTGTCAAAAAAAACTCAAGTGCGTTAGTGCAAGAATATGCTTATCAGCTTATGAAGGAACCAATATGATGCTATTTTTATAAGATCCTTCAAACTAAAACGGTTCATTCAATTCATAGTGGTAAACAGAAAGTTTCTTTTTCTGCAATTCAATACGGAAAACATGGGGTCAAAAAGGTTGAAGACTTACTAATTCTTTAAGAGGGATTAGAGCATCATCTCACGTTGCTTATGAAATATTTTTTATTTTTTTATTTCCAAAACTTTTTTTTATAACGTTGTATAAAATAATGAAAAATTCAAAACTATTAAAAAATTTTACATTTAAATTTTAATATTATTTATTATTATATTTTTATAGATAAAAATAGATTTTGTTTTTTAAGATATAATAAAATACTTTCTATTTATATAAAGCTCTTTTTCATAATTATTTCAAATATCTCTTTAATTTATAGGACAACTATGATCCATTCTCTATTTCTTTTTATTATTTTATTAATTTTTTTATTGTTATATGAATTTATTAAAATATATGGAATTTTGTTAAAAATTTTGAAAAACACAATTTATGTTATAAAAGTTTTATTTTATAGACAAAATAATTAAATTTGTTTTTCAAATTAAACCAACTCAAAATCTTCAACAAGAAATATTCAACCTTAATTTTCTTTTCACAAATGGAACTTATAGATTATGGACATTTGGTGGGAATAGATAAAAATCATAAGCCGGTACTTATCATAAGGAACTGTTTTAAAGGAAGGGTATTTTAGAAATTTTCAAATAATAAAGTGTAAGATATTTATTTAAAAAATTAAATTTATACAAATTTAATATTTTAATTTTTTATATATTTTTTAAAGTTTATAAAATATAATAAAGTATTTATTAAAAAATATGAACTATTTGAAATTGAAAGTGTTAGATTAAAAGTGTTGTGAAACTTCTCATGAGACTTTGACCTTGTTCAAAATTCGTATGAACTACCCACCATATTATGTTTTAGGTGTGGATGCATAATGCATGCATGAGTTTTAAATTCATTTAGGGCGTGTTTCACCCCAAATTTATTTTTTTTTAAACTCACTTTTAATATAAAAAATATATATATATATTAAAATAAATTTTTTATTAATAAAAATCTTTTAAAAATTTGATTTTAAAATTTATTATAAATATTAAATTAATATATAATTTTATTTTTATTAAATATTTTTAATTTTTATTTAATTATTTAAATTGATTTTTTAAAAACTTATTTTACCCACTTTACATTGAAGGTAAACACGCACTCAAACTCGAACTTAGAGACGGTTTGACATTGCTTTCAAAAAAAAAAATTAGTGAATTTTAAAACTAAATTTACCATTTTTAGCCAAAAAATTATATATCACTTACAATTATTATATATCTTTAATTGTAGAAATTCTAAAATATTGTAAAAAAATTAATTACAAAAAAATGAAAAGGAAATAAAAAAAAGGATATGAAATGTTCAGCCTGGACAGCCCCTTGATCAAAATAAAGTGTTCAAGATTGCTTGTACTTTTCTTGCTTTATTATTAATTTATACATGTTACGTTCAAGAAGTGTTTAGAAATAATACTATGCAAAAGAACACTTCTAAAATGAAAAAATAAATTTTATTTTTTATTTTATAAGTAATAATACTAAATAATAATAAAATTTTTGGTACATAAAATATCTTTATATTTTCTAAAATTTAAAATAAATTTTATAAAATATTATAAAAATTAATAAGTAAAATTTAAAAATTACAATTATTTTTTTGGAAATCTCTTTCGAACACTCGCTCTTTTTAAAGATTCTAAAGTAGACATGTAGACTAATACTAAAACATGAAGCTCTGCTTTCATTAATAACAAACATATGAAGCATTAGTTCCATTAATGTTAAAGCAACGTTTACCTAAACCTACGAGCGCGTTTGGAAGAGCTTTTTAAAAATTATTTTTTAATTTTTTTAATTTTTTATTTTTTAATATATATTTTATAAATATATAAAAATTTATTTAAAAAGTATAAAAATTAATACGAAGTAAAACTTTTTTATTATATATTTTTATTATTTTTTTAAAAATAAAATAAAAAACTTATTTCTTAAAAAAATAAAATAATTTCTATTTTAAAAAAATTTTATTTTATAAATATTTATAAGTACTTTCAAACACCACCTACTTAAAAAAGCGGCTATCAACCTAGTTATAAAATATCCTAAATAATTTATTATCAAACCTGCGAAGTTTTACAACGCTTATAAAATATTTTTCACTCTTTTATTTTATTTAATATTTTTAAAAAAGTACATGATTTTATAGAATTTTAAAAAAATTTTATAAAATCTAAAATACTTTTATATTATAAAATTTTATTATTTATTTATTTTATTTTTTAAAAAATAAAAGTAATGCTTATTTTTTAAATAAAATTCTTAAAATAGAAAATCCAGAAAACAGAAAAGGAAAAAGAGGTATTTATTAAAATCTTAAAGTATTGATGATGGATTAGTTGGTGTAGATATAGCAACTTGTTTCAAATGCTAATCAGTGTGTAGCAATTTTAATGAGCCATAAAAAAAAACTTTATTTTTCAAAAAAATTTAAGATAGACAACTATTATATAAAATATGTAGCCCATTACAGACCGCAACCACTACCATCTCCATTTTCTTTCACAACTTGTGTGCCATCTTGCCAACTACAACCACACAGATTTGGAATGCTGAATTGAAAGGATCATTAAACAACTTTTGGATTCTACTTTTTTTTTTTTGCATTAATTGTCGATATGCGGATAACATGATATATCCGTACTTAGGTGGTGTTAAACTTTAATCAAATCAAATAAAATGAGTTTCACGTAATAATAGAATATTTATTATTTAGATAAAAAATAAATATTATTTTTTAAATATATTTTTTATTTTAAAAATTTTATTTTTAAATTACTGTATTAAAAAAAAGGACGAGATCGTAAAAAAGAAGATCCCAAGCTAAGGCGGTTTTGCACCACTTTGGTCTTTACACAATGGGCATGTTTACCATCAGCTAAAATAATCTAGATAATTGAGTTTAAAAAAAGTTAAATGTGACTTTTATGTTTAGCTCGTTGGTAAACACGCCCAACGTGTCAACTTTGATTAGCTGCATTGGCAATTTGGAATACTGTGCTTCTTGGAGTGCAAGAAAAGTGTGAAGAAAGAAAAAAATGAAGGTTATTTATTTTTTTCTCTTGACTCTAAAGAACAAAGCAGTCTTAATATAGAAAATGAATGATAAGTGCATGTTGTAATTATATAAAATTAAACTTAGTGAAATTAAATTTAATGAAACTAGAGTTTTCATGATAAGTGAAATTTTCTAAAAATCAGATTTGGAATGCTAATTAAAGTAAAATCTAAAATAAAATTTCAATAAAAATTAAATTTTAGTGTGAAAATAAAATTAAAATTGGTGAAATAGTGAATTCATATTTTCAATTAAGAGCCTATGTATTTATAAAAAAAACTTCAAAATAATTTTTCAAGTGAAAATAGTTATTAGTTTTTACTTTATTCTAATAATTTACTCTTACAAATTTATTTGTACAAACTTATAGTTTTGAAATTTAATTTTCAAACTTCAACGTTCATATTATTTTTCTGATACGTAAATTAGTCTTTAAATTCTACGAGCTAGATTTGAGCCGGCTGGTCAAAACACCAACCGAAAAAGCGCTGGCGCTCTTTAGGTATACACGAGGATTACGAGAAAAAGCAAACATGTGGTCCCAACACGAGTTACAGGCTGCAACCCGCTAACTCGCCGAACATTGCGGCCGCATTGGAGGACACGTGTACGTAAGACGCCGTGCAATCACGTGCCTTCAGAAACCAAACCAGCGTACCTGTAACTTTGTCGGTCTCCTGACACTCCGGTGAACTTACCAGTTTATTATGACGGTCAAGTGATGTTCACGTGACATCCTTTTGCATTTGAACCAGGCGTCACCGAAGAAACGAAAAGTCAATACCTAATTGGTTATTAAAAAAATAATTCAATTTTTGCTTACATAATAGTAACCACTTTCGCGTCTAAATACCTTGAACTCTACAATATAAACAGAAAACCCACGCAAAAAAATACTTTATTTGCCGTACCTAGTGGAGCCCACAGAGATATGGCGCACCAAACGATGGCATAAACAAGAAAGAGAAGAAGACGTACGCTAGGGGTAAATGAGTCATTTACTGCTCGACAACTCAAGTTGGCCTTGTCACGTGATCCTGGTCCCACTGACGCACCTGCTCATGTTTCCTTCCTTACCCGATCTTCTTCTCAGACACGAACCACGTGTGCATCTACCGGTTCGCTTAGACCAGGTTCGAAGACCGGATCAGATTACTTTATCAGAAATAAGAATTATTATTACTTAGTCTCTATTATTATTAATTACTTGTTCAAAGTCCAGATACATAACTCGTATAAGATATTAACGGTGCGTTGATTTTGAAAATAAGTTCTTTATAAATGAGTTTTTAGAAGTAAATTATTAAAAATAGTGTGTTAAAAGTGATATATTTTTTTATATTAAAAAATAAGTTGAAGTGATTTTTTGTATTTTTTTATAAAAAAAGTGAATTAAAAATAATTTTTTAGTAGAAAATAAGTGATTTCGGTGTAGAATGCATCCTAAAATATGGTTCAATAGTAATTATTATTAATTTTTCATATTTAATTATTTTCAAGTTTTTATAAAATTAAAATTTGAAAATATAAATAAATTATGCATTATAAATCTGTATATATATATGGCACAAAATTTTGAAAGCATTTATAGAAAAATGTTTTGAAAAAATAGTGTACTTCAATTTTTTAAAAACAAGTCATATCACTTTTATTTTAAAAATAATTAATAATAAAATTTTATGACAAAAACTTTTTATATTTTTTACAAAATTTAAAAATATATAGAATATTGTAGAAAACTTTTTAAAATTTAAATAATAAATTAGAGTGTGAAAAAAAATTATAATCTCTTAAACATCTAGAAAGCATTATTCAATATATAACTACTGCATTTAAATTTTTTTAAAAATATACATTATTTTTAGAAGTAATAATTCATCTAATTTAATTTAATTCAATTTTTAAAAGAACTTAATGCTAGGTATCGTTGCAATCATTTCCATAACTTCTCGTAAAATTAATAAAAGGAGAAATTTATCATGCGTATTTTATTTTATTATATTATTTTAATATGTCAAAGTTAAATTCTAACTTTTTGTAAACTAATTTTTCATCACTGTTTCTATAAATAAAACAATATATTGTTTGTGGTAGTTTAGTAACATATTCATCGATAAAAGAGGAAAAAATGCTCAAGTTAGACCCTCGTTGCAAAAGTAGTCGTGTACTCAATTGCTCGAAGATCTAATGAGCAAACAAAAATTTTAGCTAAAATTTTCAAATATAAATTTTTATTTTTATTTCATATTTAATATATTTTAAAATTTTTAAAAATTTTATTTAAATACTAAAAAATGAAATGTTACGTAATAAAATTTTTTTTTATTTACTTTTCTAATTTAGAATATAAAATTTATTTAAAATACAAATATTTCTATTTATAATATTCATAAAAAGTTCCAATAAATAATTAAAAGTGATAAAGTAGATATTGATGGCCACACTAGTACAAATTTTTGTGAGACATGTTCTAATTCTCAAAAGATGCAATATATTGATATGATTAATTAGTTGACAATGATGGTGTTGGCAAAATTAAAAAATACTTAGCATGTGTTTTAATTAATAAAAATTATATATCAACAAATTGACGTGCATTATTATAAATAGGAATACAAGTTTCTAGAATCACAATCAAAATTGGTCTCTTGATTAATCCTTAGATAATGATCCAAATTTTTCTAACAAGCTTCTTAGCTCGTGTATCACGATCAAAACATTTCAACAATTAAGGGCTTATTTTAAACGTCAATAATTTTATTTTCTTCTATCAGATCTTGAGTTTTGAATAGTTAATATATTTTAATTATATAAAAATTTAAAACTCTAATTTCACATGCAAAATTTTAATTCTAATATTTTTATTTGCACATTTTTAATACAATTATATATTTCAATTTTTAACATATTTTTAAAAACTATTGAAACATAAATACTGAATTCCACTTTCATTTTATTTTTCAAAAAATTTTAATTCTTATTTTTTATTTTTACGAAATTTAATTATAGGCATTTGAAATACGTCCTAAATGCGCGTCTATTATTTTTCGCTCTAAATTAAGTTTTCAAAACAAAATTTTTATAAATAAATTATTTAAAAAATGAGATTTAAACGTGAGTTCAAATATTTTATTTTTGTTAATAAAAGTGAATTTAAACTGAAGTTATTAATTTTTAAAATTTGAAGATTGGAAGCAAATTTTTATTTTAATTTGTTTGGTTTTTGTATTTATTTTCATTTGAAACAAAATTTTTGAGAAAAAAGTGAAATCAAAATCTTAATAAACACGCCTAAAACGGACACCTTTTGAGTAATTAGAAGCTTCTTAATGGCTACTCCCACATAAATTTCTTTTTTATTTTGTGTTTTTCTTCAATTGTAAATTAAAAAAAGTTTCACAAATTGTCAACTTGCAATATCCTATAAATTTATACAACTAAAATGGCGATATATTAATCAGAAAAAGCTTATTTATTTATCAAAAAGTTATTTTGAAAACGTTTTGCTTAACTACAAAATTACTATATGTATTTTTTATATTATTTTTATAGAGATATTGTTATAATTCATATTTAAAATTTTAATTTTTTGAAATTTACTTTGGGATCACTTATAAACACTAATAAAAGAGAATTCTATAATATTTTCTAATATATATTAATCTTTGAAATTAAAGTAACTTACACTTATTTTAATTAATAAAAATAAATTTTATAGGATTGAGTTCGATAAAAATAAATAAAATATGTGCTCGATAAATTTGAAATAATTAAATATAGAAGCAAATTTAAAATATAACTATAAAAAATAAATTTCGGATAATTAACACGCACTCATTCGTTCATGAAAACAACAACCATGAAAGCAACATATCAATAATATCATCGAACGCTTTGGATTCCTTGCCCCATTTCTTTTCATCCCCTCTCAACTTTATTTTCAATTTTTTAATAAAATTTTATATAATATTTTATAAGAAAATTTTAAAACTTTTTAAATACAAAAAATTAACACATCATAAAATATTATTTTTTTTTAAATAAAAAAGTAAATTTTATTTTTTAAATATTTTTTTTTGAAAAACTTATTTTTAATAAACATTTTCAGATTCTCTCGGCGCAAGATTGGACTTTTAATTATTTATAAAAACTATTCCACCCCTTTTTTCCGTTCCTTACTTTTGAAACTTTTTTGGGATATCTATTGGCCATCTTGCTTGGATTATTACCTTATCTTTATCCTTAATTGACCAAAAATAATGTCGACAGGTAAGTAATTAATTAATATTTTCAATTATATCATAAGTGATATTAATTTATATGCATAATGAGATCATATAACTAAGAAAGGTTTATGAGTTACACGTATATTGCTTGATTAGCTTAAACTTACTTGGAATCGCATCATCAAAATCGTGGGGGCAAATAAAAATGTTCTCTTTTTATGATTTCTTTTCTCTTCTCCATTAGCTTTTGCTTTTGCTTTTTTCTCGATTTGTTCTTTTCTTTTTAATACTTGTAAATGGAAACTGCATAGATGAATCTTCCCTGCTCTACGATTTAGGAGGCGTTTGAGATTGTATTTTTAAATATTTTTTTTAATATTTAATTATATATTTTTAATATATATTATAAATATTTTAAAATTTTATTTAAAAATTTAAAAAATTAAAAATTTTTATATAGTGAAATTTTTTTATTATTTTCTAAAAATAAAAAAATAAAACTAATTTTTTAAAAAAAATTAAAAATATTTTTTATTTAAAAAATTTTATTTCATAAATATTTCCAGACGCTTCCTTATTAAGAATATTGACATTTCAATTGCTAACGTATTTAAAATTAGATGGGGATATACAATATATAATCATGGATAAAATATTTGGGACTCCTATTTGGATTTTCAATTTTGTTCAAATTCAAAACATGTGATCATTTTTGAGTTATTGTGTCAAGACACAATCCTAGTTAATTTATATTCTGCTAAGCTTATACAGAAAACATATTTTACTTATATAAAATGAGTGTCAAGAACTTAATTTCATAAAAATAAAGTTTGACTGAAATGAATATCGATTAACTTAAATTTTATAGTACTATTACACGCAAATAAAATTTGATAAAAATAAAATTTAATATAAAAAATTTAAAATAATAATTAAAATATATAAAATAATAAAATTTAAAATCTGACAAAAATATTGAGTCTTTTTTAATTAAAACATGCTCGGAGACTCATAATATGTAGTTCGCATTTATAAAATTAAAAAAATAATATTAATATACGTAATGAAACCTAGCTCGAATAAGTAAAATTTTTATATTATTTTAAAACTTTTAGACATCGATAGCATAAGATGCCACGAATCAAGTTAATTAGTAGCTAATTCCTCACTCCAATACAAAATAATAATAATAATAATAATAATATATAATGACTTTTGAAAAAGCTAATGATGCCTACAACAATTTCATATAATAGTATTTTAATTTTTTTTTCCTTTCATATAACATCAAACGTACTTCAGTTTGTGAAAGTTAGCAATTCTTATATAGACGAGTCTATGAGTCAATAGTTTTTTAACATTTTGATACTTTTAAAGAGCGTGATTTTTTAAGTCTGATTTAAAACGAGGTCTATTTATTAAATAATTATCTCATTTTTATTCAACACTGTTTTGATTCCTCACGACTAACTCATATGTAACACGAACTACTTGCATCAACATTGGAAAGGTTTAAAAATACTTATAAAATAAAATATTTTTAAAACAAAATAATTTTAAAATATAAGTTTATTTTTAATTTTAAAAAATAAAATAAATAATAATAAAATTATATAATATATAATTTTATATATTTAAATAAATTTATTAAACTATAAAATAAAATTTTGTAATAAAACGATTTTGAAATCTATTGCCAAAGAGCTCATTAATAAAAATATTTTTTTTAAATGTCAATAAGTTTAAATAGTAAGATTTTTAGTATTAAAACTAAATAACAATAAAATAAGTTAAAGGCAAACAACACCTAAATGCTTGGACTTGTAATGGTGACAATCTCTATCAACAAAGGAAGGAATTAGGAATTTCATTCATTACTTGGCGCAAACGAATCGACAAAAATTTTCTTCTACAACTCCAATCATGCAAACAAAATCATCCTCATCTTTTGTCTCAACTACAAAAAATCAAGTCCATTTATTATTGCAACTCAATCCATGACGTTTGAAATTGTTTAGAAATATGCAGATAAGATTTCACTTGGTACTGAAAAGATTCCGTGATATAGGGATTGGAAAAGATGATGTTTATGTTAAGGGTTTGAAGAGTTCAACGTGGAGATGTACACGTTTCTTCTTCTGAATGTGTTGGATACTTTATCGCTGCTGAGTTTTGGCACGTCTGAGAATGATTAAAATTACAATTTTTCACAAATTTTATTAAAAAATATTATATAATCAATTTATTTAATTTTATTTTCGATGTATGATTCGAAAACTAAATTATGAGAAGTATGTGCGTTTGATATTACTTATTAAATAAAGTTTTTTTGAAATAAAAAAATTTAAATGAGTTTTATTTTTTTATTTTTAAAAAATAATAAAAAATATGTAATAAAAAAATTTATTACGTAAATTTTTTTACACTATTTAAATTTTTTTAAATAATTTTTTTAAATATTTATAAAATATATATTAAAAAATATATTAAAAAAATTAGAAAGGAGTGGTTGGAATGCAATAGTTGGCTTTGGTAGTGGTGATCTGAGCGACGGTGGCTCCATAGAGATAGAATCAGATTGTCTTTTATGCGCACTTCAATCTAATTTTTTTTATAAAATTTTAAAATTTAATTTTAATTATTAGATACAAAAAATATAATTAAAATTATTTTTATAAAATTTTAACTCAATCATATCGATAAATTAATCTTGATTTGACTTTTTAATCATGATAATAAAATTAAAAAATTTTCAAAAAATATTTTTAACAAACCATGCCCTAATATTTCATTTTTTCAAGTATAATTACTTTGTAACGTTTGTTCACGTCACTGAAATAAGACGAAATGTTTAACTTATTATGAAAATTCTAGTAGTTTTTCTTATTTATAATTTTCATATACATGAAATTTCTGACTTTATATTGTATAATCATATTCATTATTTAATATAGAAGACAGAATTTTAAATCGCTATTTTGTTTCTACTGCCAGATCATGGTCCATATTTAACAGTGCAGCCCAAATTCATATAAGGCCATAAGAGCCTGCCCACTAATTAAATAGGCTCGAGTCGGTTAGGCCTTTGCTTAAAATTGACTTCAAAGTTTTGTAGAAATAGGAAGGATTTAAGTGCAACGAAGTGTTCGTCTGTGATTTCTTATGAAATAAAATTTTTTTAAAATAAAAAATATTTTTATTTTTTTTAAAAATAAGCTTTAATTTTTTTAATTTTAAAAAAGTAATTAAAATATATAATAAAAAAATTTTATTATATAAAATTTTTTTATATTTTTTAAAATTTTAAATAAATTTTTTAAATACTTATAAAATATGTATTAAAAAATATAAAATAAAAAATTGAAAAATTTTGTTGGAAAAAAGTAAAAACAAACACCCAAAGTGTTATTATTAGAAAACATCGTTTGGTTCAAATTTAACATACCAAGATACCTTCAAGTTACCGACTAAGTATTTTAACTCGATATTTTGGTAAAGCATCTCCACCTTAGTTGTGCTTTTACCCAAAAATACTTTCAATTTTCAAACTTCACATTTTAAAAATTTTAATAATATTTTATAAATTTATTAAAATTGAAAAAATATAAAAATTTTATATCCTAAAATTTATTATTACTTAGTTATAGTAAAAAATATTTTTAAAAAAAACGTTTTTAATAATTACTTTCAGACGCTCCAAAATCTGTAATACTGACTTTGCCGATTCAATTTTGGTACTTGCATCATAGAATTTTTTTCTTCTAATTTTTTATTTTATATTTTTAGTAAAATTTGTAAAATATTTTATGAAATTATTAAAAAAGTATAAAAAAATTTTACGTTAATTTTTTTAAATAAAAAAATAAAACTCATTTAAAAAAAATTTTTTTTAAAAAAATCTTTTTTAATATACACTCCCAAACATTTCTGTTTTCATCGCATACATCACTCTCAAATCTCTCTCAAATCAATTGTCAACGCAGATATGTGGATGAATCTAACTCAACCACAGCATTGCTTCTATATGATCTTTCTGTGTCTCGGTTTGCGCTGATCGTTCTATGTTGTAAATGTTTTGTTCATTTGACAGGGAGCTGTTTTTGCGATGAGACATGATACCTACAAATAGCACAGATAATAATATGACATAATTATGTTTAGTTCCTTCTCTTCTATTTCTTTTCTGAATATTGTTTTTCTTCTCAAAATTTTTATTTAGACCGAAACCATTGTTCATGGAGCAACAAGATTCAAAATATCAAAAGAAGAACAAACAGTTCTAACCACATTGCTTTGGTCAGACTCAAAATTGAAAGGGTTACCTGTTAAACTTCCCACATTGCTGCTGTTCTTCCCAATAAAAGATCAAATGTTTACAAGAAAAGCAAAGAACAGGTCTAATGAAATCAAACTACGTAAAAAAAAAAAAAAAGAAAGAAAAAAAACGTAGCTAGTTGTTAGAAGAACAAGTAGGAACTTCATGAGTGTGTTGAAGTTGCCAGAGATCATTGTAGTCATCCCACCCATGGTAACAACAACTGTTTTTGCTGTTCTCTGAAAAAGAATTGAACAAGAAATCTCTATCTTCAAACGGAAACCAACCGAGCAACAACTCTTCATCAATAATCCCTCCTCCCCATGGCCACGAATTCAACTGCCATTCAATTTCTTCCAGCCCGACCATGCTCTGCTGCTGCTGTTGTTGATGATTGTGAATGAAATCATTCTCAAGAACTTGAAGATTTGTTTCTTCATTGGAACCCTTTTGAGTTACCATGGTTCTTGATCTTGTGTTTTTGTTGTTCTTTGATGATGATGGGTTGTTTTCTTTGCTTCGCTTCGGAGATTTGTTGGTGGTGTTGGCAGTGGCAACTTCTGCTCTGCGTCTCTTCATCCTTGTTGAGATAAGAGTCAAAAGATTAGACTTTTGATGAGTTCTACTACTAGATGTTTTGATTATATATAGAAAGGGGAGACGGTACGATTCACTGACGTTGTTTTTCTTCGTTACATTGTTTCCTAAGCTCTCTAGAATTTTCTAAAACTGTAAAAGAATTAAAAAATGAGAAATTCATATTATATATTAAACTTGATTTTCTATATGAACTTCATTTCTTCAAGCTGGAGCCATCTATGATCTATGGGCTTGTTGGTTTTTATGCTCTGCCCTTTCCGCATCTGGTATATAACTTCTCATGAACTGAAAGGCCCCAGCATTCCGACTGAACCTTGTTTTAAGATCGACTAAATTATTAATATAATATCAAAGTTGAGAAATTGGGATTCGAATCACACACTCTAATTATTAAATTTAATTTTTATTAAAAATATCCATATGTGTTTACGCATCAATTAAACAAAAATTTATGTATGCGAGAACGTGGTAGAATATAATAATATATGCTTTCTGAATTAACTGAATACCACTTATTATTAGTTTATTGTTATGATTAAGGATTTATGTAACCTAATTAGAAAACGTTCAATTATAAAATTTAGTTTTAACTCATCTTTTTTATAAAAAATACAAGAATTAAGTTGATTTATAATTATATTATTATAACAATTTATTTTTGCTTAAAAACTTAAGAGCACACTAGTACGAAATCGTGCAGTGCCTTTTCTTTTCTGGTTGCATTTGAATATAATTCTTGTATGGATACTTCCGTCTACCACTGTTTGCAACTCCTCCTACAGGTCACGGTTAGACTTTGGATTTCATTTTTAGGCACCAATCTTTTAAGAAACAGGCGATGATCCATTCTGACAGTTAATTCGGTCGTGTTCTAATAATCAACATTGCAGAAAATGAGAAGAAAAACCAAAAGCTCAATTGCTTATGGCAGGAACAGGAAAGAAAAGAAAAAGTCAAAGTGGAAACTTGTGCATAGTCCACCAGCAGCAGCTGCAGCAAGCATGGTTAATTGCTTATAGTAAGCTAGCTAGCAGCATGTAGCTTTTGCTCCTTCCCAAAGAACAGTCCCATCCACAACTCTCCACAAAATAAGAAAAGAATCCAAACAACAGCTTACTAAACCAAATTGGAATCCCTAGTTTCAATATATATCCAAGGCTTTCATTTTCCGGTGGACAGTGTATAACAAGAAAACGGCGGGATAAGGTTTCGAATTTCCCGCGCTTGTTATTTTATTGATTTATTAATTGATTGTTAAAATTATTTTATATTTTTTAATAAATATTTTAATATTAGTTTAATATTATAAAAAATAAAAAAAAATTACGTTATAATATTTTTGTCTTATTTATTTTATTATTTTGTAAAATAAAAAATTATTTTGTAAAATATTTTTTATTCTAGAAAAAAAACTTTTTCGATAACTACTTCAAAATATGTAAACAAGGACAAAAAAACCGTGGGATGGGTCGTTGCATGTTGGAACAAGGATAGGGTTTTCTAGCTTCTTCATTTGTTATTTACTTTTAGCAGCTTTTTTAAATCGCCTTTCACTCCTTTATTTTTTAAAACTTTCTTAAATTTTAATTTTTTTTAAATAAAAAATATGTGAATAAATTGCACATATAAAATTATTTTATGTATAACTCTACTAATTTTATTGATCTTCTTTCTATAGTTTGATCTTAATTTTAAAATCAAATTACTTAAAATAGGTACCTAAAAGAATATTTGTAATATTACCAATTTTTTGGTCGAGCCTGTGAGATATTTCCAATTTGTTCCCAATTGGCCTAACTCAAGCTTATTTGCCAATCAATTATACAGACCACAATCGTGTTTAGGGCTAAACTTCCCAACGCGTTTGCTTATAGTTAACCATAACATAATTTCGACCTAAGGGATATTTATAATTGCTTATAAAATAATTTTTTTTTGAATTAAGAGATGTTTTAAATTTGTTTTCTTTTAAATAAGCTTAACTTTTTAACTTCAAAAAATTAATAAAATAATATAAAGAGTTTATGACATACATTTTTTTATACCTTCTAATTCAAAATCTTTTTATAAAATTTTGTATAATTTTTTAAAATACTTTATTTGGATGATAAGTAATTAAAATTAGTGCGAAATGTTCGCCTTCAAAGTAAAGAATAGAATAATTTTCTGATTTTTTATAACTAATTTTTGGTCAAAGTTTTTAAATAAATAGTGCATTTTAAAGAAATACAAAAAAAAAAAAAATTTCTTCACGCTAACAAATTTCACTAGTACAAGTCTATAAGAAATAAAAAACCCTTAAGAAAATATAAAACACCAACAACAATAATAGAAACATCACAATATTTTCATTATTGCACTTGATTAATAAATTTTATGTACATCTTGAAGAGTATTACACATATAAATATATATAAGCAAAAACAAAAACATATTTGTAATATTAATGTATTTTTTTATCTAGAGGCTAATATTAAGATCTAAACTACGAGTTTGTCTACGACGATGATCACCGTCGGCACGATCATCATCGGTAGTTCCACTTCCATTATTAACGTTGCTTTTCTCGACTGCTGCTTGAGACCTGTTAGTGATCATCACATCTGTTTGAGTTTGAAAGTTTTTGGAATTGTCGAAATCTTCCATCCTGAACATAGGCCTCCATGGTGCAGTAGCAGCAGCACCGATCGTCTCCTTCCTCGCTGTTTTAGCTCTTGATATGTTGCAGATCAACGCGTAAAACTTCTCCACTTGTTCTTCATCGTCATCTTCATCAACTTGTAAAACTTCTTCTTTCGCAGATGATGTTGATGAAGAAGATGGCCTCTTCCTCTTTGATGATCTCCCCTTCTTCTTTTGGCTTCCTGATTCCATTAAGATTAATTTTTTGTCTCGCATCTAACTAGTTTGAACATGAACTCCGTATATATATAGAGATGTTGGAGGAAATAATTTTAATTAATTTGCCAAGAATTTTAATGCTGGCAATTGGTTGTTAATTGGTCTTTCTTCCGATTGTTAACGGATGCATGAAGTTGCGTGGTAGATTTCTTGCAATACATTTGGAATTTCAAACTTATTCAACGTATAGAAACTACAACAATAAGATTATATGTTAAATAAAAAAAAAGCGAACAAATTAAGAAGGAAGTCGCTGTTAATAAAAAAACAATTGTTAAAACTTTTAGCGATTTAAAGTAAATAAATAAATAACTGATCGCCAAGTTATTAGTCGTTACAATGTAGTCAATGCAACTGAATTTCAACAATCAACCTAAAAACTGGTCGCTAAATCATGACTCACTACAATTCTGATCTCTAAAGATCATGAGAAGACCTTCTGTTGATTGCTAACAAAGATTACCTTTAAGCGACCAAATACATTTAGGGGGGCGTGTGTTTCAGTTTTTTTTAAACATATTTTTCAATTTTTTATTCATATTTTTGAATATATATTTTAAAATATTTAAAAATTTTATTTAAAAATTTAAAAAGTATAAAAAAAATTTATATAATGAGATTTTTTTATTATATATTATTATTTTTTTAAAAGTAAAAAAACAAAACTTATTTTTAAAAAAAATAAAAATTTTTTCTGTTTTAAAAAAATTTTATTTCATAAGTAATTTCAAACGCATCATAATTAGTTGCTTAAGATCTTTAACTAAACTTAAATTTTTTTTTGGCGAAATTTTTTTATTTAGAGACATGTTCGTGTTGGTCTTCAATGAACTAACTTGCGGTAAGAGATAATAATATCATATCATCTTAAATATATATATATATATATATATATAATAAAAACATTTTTCATTAATTTTTTTTAAAAATAGACTCACAAACTCATCTCAGAAGAATAAATGGAAAGAATCTACTCGTGTCTTTGTTGGACATGGGGTTCGTTTCGCTTTGCTTCTCATGTAAACCCTTTTTATAATTTTTATTTTTAAAAAAATATATACTAATTTGAAAATTTTAGTAAAACTTAAAGATATTAATAAATTTTATCTACAAAAATAGTTTACTTTTAAAAGTCTTAAAAAATTATCTTTTAAATAATCTCAACGACTCTATAATACTAACATATAAATTGACTAGAGAATAATTTAGTCACATAAAATAATAAGTAAAGTTTCGTCAATAATTAAAAGAAGCAGAGGTTTTAACTAGGAAAATTATTGGAATGAGCTTCATTCATTGACTTGAGAGGAATATGGATTTCAAGTCAATCTTTATCGAATATTCGTTTTTACTTTTCAAATTCTCTTAACTTTTTAAGATGGTATTCTATTCAACTCGGCATAAATTGACCAAAAAGTCATGAACCTTGCTCGACGAATTATTATTTAATCAACTGTAAAAATAAAACTTATATTTTATTTATTGACAAAGTGGCACGAGAAAAATGTTTATAATATTGTTAGGAAATTTAGAAATTTACAGGTGCAATATACGTGAAAAACAGAATACTTAGTTGAGAAGAATTTATTATCACCTCAAACTTCGTTTACTGAAATTTATTTTTAATATAAAATAAATAAATAATTTAAGATGAAATTTTTATTCAAACAACTTTTTTAAATTTAATTTTAAAATTTACTATCATTTTTAATTTTAATTTAATATTTTAAATTTACTTCTTAAAATTCAAATTTATTTAGTTTATCTCCTAGTTAAACACGCGATAGGTTACCATACTTATATGTCGCATATAAAATATATTTTATCCAAAACAAAACAAATTGCAGCACAAAAATCGTGTAAGATATGTTTATTAGATGTTTGGAGTGATTTTTAACTCTATTTTATCTTAATTTATTTAGCATTTTTGAATAAAAAATTTTATAAAATTTAAAAATTTAAAATTTTTTTATAGTATTTTATAAATTTTTAAAAAATTTTAAAAAGTATAAAAAATTTTATATCGTAAATATTGTTATCAGTATTATTATTTTTTTAAGGTAAAAATAGACCTTACATTTTGAAAATTTTTTAAAATAATTTTTTCAATAAAATTTTATTTTATAAGAAATTAAAATACTAACATTTTTATGCATTATATTCCAAAAATAATTCAATTAAGTAACAACATCTATTCACATACTCAGAAACTTCAAAGACAATCCAACACACTTCCCATAGAATGATAAATTTATTAGAAAATAAGTTCTGAAAGTTAGAAACAATTTTAATCGTCCTTAGCATTAATGAATGAAGTGAAACTTAAACTATTTTATTTGAAATGCATAAAAATATTTAGATACATAAAAAAGTTGATGGTCTTTTCATTAGATAAATATATTTTGCTTAAATCATTACAGAATTGTTTCTATTCTAATTTAGTTATATTTTATTTTTTAATAAAAATTAATTCATAGTAGTTTAAATTTATTTAATACTAGCAAATAATAAAATTCACTTCATTCAGCCAGACAAAAATTAACTTCAAAATTTTCAAAATTTTGAGCATATTTACAGTTTGAGAGTATTTATAAAATAAATTTTTATTTTTTTTATTTTTATAAAAAAAATAATAAAATTATATAATAAAAAAATCCCACTACGTTTTTTTTACTTTTTAAAATTTTTATATATTAATAAAATATATATTAAAAGACATAAATAAAACATTTAAAAATTGTTTTGTTCCAACGTAATACGAAACGGGCTTTAGAAGCAACTTTTTCTCGTAATATATTATTTTAATAATTTTTTAAGGTTATTTTTTAATTGTTTTTTGAAATCACTACCTTTAAAGAAGTAAGGGGGTGTTTGGCTTTGCTTTCCCCCAACCCAACTTTTTAATTCTCCATTTCACGTTTTTCAATATATATTTTATAAATATATAAAAAATTTATTTAAAAATTTAGAAAGTGTAGAAAAATTCTACGGAGTGAGATCTTTTTATTGCATATTTTTATTATTTTTTTAGAAGTAAAAAAATAAAGCTCGTTTTTCAAAAAGAATAAAAATATTCTTTATTTTACAAAAGCTCCATTTCATAAGCAATTTCAAATGCCCCCTAAGTGTTTTTTGTGCATGTGAATATTCCTCTAATATTACGTCAATTTCATTCCATTTTTTTTGAAAGAAAAAATGAAATAGTTACGACCAAAATCAAACATTTCTAAGATTCGATTTTAATCATTATATAACGCCGGTCACTGTGGGCGAATTTTCGAAATTTAAATTTTCTTAGTCAAATTAAAGTTAAACAATTTTCACTTATTTTTAAAAATAAAACTTAAATTTTATTTCAACTTATTTCGATATTTATTAAAATATAAAAATTAAACTTTATTTTTAATTTATTTTAAAATTTTAATTTATTATTTTTATTTTAAAATTTAATTATATGTATTTAAAACACTCTCTATATATAAAGTACAGTTCCGTTGAAAGGTCCATGATAGAATCGGAAACCTTTCACTATCTCTTTCAGTTGTCTTAGAAATTTCAGAGATGCTTCATTATAGTACTTCGTCTTGGTGTTTCATTTTCCTATTTTTGAATTATTTTTTCACTAAAAAATTAAATTCAATTCACTTCCAACTCTATAAATAACAAAGAAATCATTTTTTATAAAATATATAAAAGTTAGTTTCAATTTTAATAATACTATTTAGTATCTCATTTTATCAATAATTTATATTTTAGTAATTCATTTTAAATCCAAAAAATACACTTCGTTAAAATAATGTCTCTAATATGAAAATTATAATAATTACTATTATTATGGTAATTATTAATGGTGATTTCTTTAAAATCTAATATGTAATATGCTAGCAGGCGTTTTAAAATGTTTAAAGAAAAAACTTTTTTATAATAACAACATATTTTGAGATTTTTTAATAAACACTTTTCTGTGTAAAAAATTAAAAAAGTTATGCATGTAAAAATAAAAATTGTTTTATATTTTATAAAATTCGTAAAATTTAAATACCACGAAAATTTAGTAAAATATACATTATTTTATAAAAAAATAATACTAACAAACATGTTGTTTAGACTTTTATTTTAACAAAGTTGCCGCTGTGCTTTTTATTTGAACTTTTATATTGTTTAGAATTGACTAAAGACCACAAACATGTGGCGTCATAGTGATGACGTCACCCAACACCATCTACTATTTCAAAGGACATCACATGGAAAATACCTTTCTATCTACGGAGCTTATTCTTTATTCAATATAAATAAACTTCTTGTAAATAAAAATTAAATTTTATTCAAATTTCTTAACCTATTACTAAGAAAAAGAATATTGCTTACGTAATTTTTATATTTAGGTTTCACCTTTTGGTTTTTTTAATAAAAATAAGTTATTTAATTTTCTTAACTTTTTTTTTGTGTGCCAGTGTATAAACAGGTAGTAACCCAAGAGAAGAAGCTCCTTGCTTTCTTCTTGGTTAGATCTTCAAAAGAAACCAACAGCGCATAAAAGAAAGAATTCTCGCCGATGCAGTTCATGGCCGGAAAAAGAAAAAGATCGTCGGAGACGGCGGACGCGCACAACAGCATCGTAGAAGTTATTCATATTCCTGATCAAGACACGCACCAGGGATCGAGATTAAGTCATCACCGGAGGAGCAACAGTAGTAGCTGTGGTTCCGGGGGTAATCGTGCTGTAGATCGTGTTGTTAGCGAGGAAGAGGTTGACGAATTCTACGCGATACTTAGGCGCATGCACGAAGCTTCGCGCTCTCTTAAGAACTGCAGCAGCAACAACAGCAAAAACAACGGTAACTCTGATCTTGATGAACAGAAAGCAGCAGCTCTCCGATGGCGACCTGCTTTCGCCTGGGAAGACTTCTTTGTCTCTACTACTACTAACAACAAAAAGAAATCTAACAGTAATAGCAGCAACATTATTGCTAATGAAAAGAACGAGAAGGAGAAGGAAGAAAGAGCAACGCTGTTGTCGCTGGACCTTAACGTAGAACCGGAGCCGGAGACGGAGACGGAACGACGAAGGGTAGCACGCCGTTGCGCACATGCACCGGCGTAGTAGTCTTCTATTTTTCTTTCTCAACTTTTTCTGCTTTTAACATTAACTTTTCTTAGTTTTTGTTTACTAAAATTAGATCGTGATATGTTAATTAATCACTAATGCTTGGATTATTATTATAATATTTGTATTATCAGTGTCATGGATTGATGATATATTGAGATCTGCTTGTATAGTAGTTCTTGCTTTCATTGAAATTAATGCAGATCAATTTATTATTATTGTTCTTTAAGAAAGTAAAAATTGACATAAAATTTTAAGAATATTATGTGCTGTATTTTAAATATCTAAAATTTCAATTTATCATATGAGAATAAAATTTCAGACAGTTTTTATATTTTAAATATAAATTATATTCAAAATTATACTTCTACTATTTTTCACGTTTAATTTATTTTAAAATATAAAAATTAAATTTTATTTTGAACTCATTTTAATGAATAATTAAAAAATAAAAATTAAATTACTCTTTTAATTTATTTTTTATTTTTATTTTTATGAAACTCAATTATATGCTTAAACTCAATTACACGTCATATACGGAATTACCAAATCTGCTCAAGTATCTTTGATTTAATTTTCTATAATTGTAGAGCGTTCATGGTCATATTTAAAAACATTTAATAGAGAATATTATGTACAAAGGAATACTCTACTTTTTATAAAATAAAAAATACAAGAATAGGGCTGTGTTTTAATTTATAAGAATTTATAAAAAAAGAATTTCAAGGAAACTTTTGACTAAGTTTGGACGAAGGAATCAAAGACCATGCCTGACAACTACACTTAACAGCTTGTTCAAATTCAACACTATTGCTAACATCAGTGAACGAAAAATCAATCAAAATGATGGCTTCAGACTTTTGAGCAATGCAGGTAGGTGTAGACGACAAGGCATTGCCTGTGCGAATTATATAGGTGAACAATATGAATTAACAGATCGTGGAATGTGGCTTGTCGGGCATGTTACCTATGTACTTGAGATCAACATCTTCAAACTTGGCGTTCTTGCAAGGGAACGTCTTCGTTGTTCCGGTAATGTTCTTGAATGTAATACCAATGATCTTTGCCTTCGATGTACGTAGGTGTAGACGATGGGTGCGTTTGGGACTATATTTTTCAAACATTTTTTCTAATTTTTAAATATATATTTTATAAATATTTAAAAATTTATTTAAAAATTTAAAAAATATATAAAATTTTTAATATATTTTTATTATTTTTTAAAATAAACAATAAAATTTATTTTTTAAAAAATATAAATATATTTTTTATTTTATAAAAATTTTATTTTGTAAGTATTTTTAAAATCTGTGCTACTCCAATTTCAGAGGACCTCAAAGAGGTAATTACTAGTAAACCCTTCACTTTGGATATGCTTGATAGTGTTTATAAAATATTTTTTTTAAATAAAAAATATTTTAAAAATTTTTTTTAAATAAAAAATTTTTAAAAATTTTTTTTAAAAATAAATTTTAATATTTATCAATAAGTTTTACGATACAAATTTGTTTTGTATTTTTTAAAATTAAAAGAAAATTATAAATTATTATAAAAAATTTATTTAAAATGTGAAATAAAAAGTATAATAAAATAGAAATTGAAAAGTATTTTCAAACACCAACATTTGTCTTACAGCTTTTGACCCTAAATTCATACTTATTTTTACCTTCTTAATATTGTGTATATCGGAAGAACCTTTTGGAAGAGATTATTCGACGGAAAAGTCGTATAGGATGTAAAACCACTTTGAAGAGCTATTTAGTCTCATATAGCTGCTATAATAGTTATATTCAAAATTATAAAAAAATTATGTCTAGATATATTTTAAATATCATAAAAAATTATGTCAATAAATCAATTCAAGAATGTGTTACTAAGCTGAAAAATTGTCTAAAGAATTAATTATTTAATGCATTAGCTATCAAAGATAATTTTTTCGTATCCTATATATATGCTTTAAATATATAGAATTTGATGCAAGAACACAAGTAAGAAAGTATAATTATAAACCAACGTTATAATTTTACAGTATAGTAATTTTTTTGTATGACCATACTATAATGAGATTATTTTCCTTTTTTTTTTGTATACTTTTGTGTTTGTGTAATTATTTATAAGATCTCAACTTAGATAGTAAGATTCTAATATGTGCAAATTTTTTGCTATACTATATTATTGTTCGTGCATATTATCATATTTTTAACAAATTATTTATCGGATAAATCAGCTCTCCAAATAATACAATAAGTTATTTAGACATAAGTTGCGAAGGAACATGATGACTTCTCTGGGTAAGCTGAGATATTTTATGAAATCACCCTCTAATTCTAACTTTTTAAAAACTATTTGTTAAAAGATAAAACTAAATACATTTTCCAAAAAAATTAAGTTGGAAAATTAACTGATATTAAAATTCATTAAATTATCAAAATAATTATTATTTATTCTTCATAATTAATACTTATAATAGAAAATATTAACAATTTATCCATAGAATTTTCAACATAAGAAAAATATATAACAAAAAATTAAATCAAATATTTTTTATTTAAAAATACATTAAAAATCAAATTATACATGAAAATAAATGCACAAATTAATATGTGTCACTATTATTATAGTAAAAAAATATTTTAATCATTTAGATACCTTTCAGGTTATAAATACTTGCTAAGTGAAACACTAATGTTTAGTTTATTTTATAAATAAGCGCTTAAAAAAAGAAGTTTTTTCATCCAAGCACTCTTATGAAATAAGCTATTTTCTCATAAATAACCATAAGTCACTTATATAAAAAATAAACTGCTTATTTAATAAGTTTTTAATTTTCAGCTCACCAAGCATACCTAAGGCATATAATAGTCTATACGGCGTTAATATATATAATAATACTGTGTATGAATTTGTGGACATCAGATGATTTTTTTTAGAAAAATATTTCAAGTTTGTCTTATGGCACTCCATAAATATTGTAATCAAATACCAGCAACGTAGGAGCTATGTTACGGATATTACCTCTTACGGTGTGTTAGGATTCATGTTTAAAAAATATGAGTAAGATAAGTAATAAAACAAATAATAAAAAAATGGATAGAAAAAATAATTATTTAATTTTATGATGTTTAGATATATAATAAGGATAATAAATTAATTATATTATAACATATGAGTAAATGAATAAGCAATGAAAATAAATTTTTATAAAAAACTTAAATATTTTTTATAATAATTTTATTTTAAAAATTAATTTAATAAATTAAAATTAAAATTAAAATAGTTTTAAATATTAAAATATTTGATTATATAGTTTTATTATTAAATTTAATTATATAATATTAATTAAAATAAAGTTTAAAGAAAATATAAATTAAAGAAAAGGAAAAGGAAAAGTAAATTCACTTTCTTTATTATTGTTGGATTATGAATGAGTAGATTAATTTCACATTAAATAAAAATAAGATGAGAAAAAAATTAATATATTAAAAAATTTCATAATTTATTGGCTTAAAACTTTTGGATTAGATTGAACTTTTTAGTGTATAGACTGGATCTTTCGGATATCTTATTGTGATTAATTCCTTCTGTATTATATCTCGAATAATGGTATAAAAATTGATGGTTAGACAGGGAACCCGATGCACATAAAGTAGATTAAGATCAGTGTAACTCACATAGACTTTCACAAACTGTGAGTAAGGGTTCAGAACAACCGAACAAGTTGGGCTCTGATGGCTGGCTCTTTGTGTGCATTAACAGTTCTCGGTGTCAGATAGTTGGAATTCTGAGCGATCGACGTACTTGATATGCGATAGGATGCTCGAATGAGAAAAAATATAGCCGACTCACTATTAAGAGAGAGATTGTCGAATTAACCATGAGTAGATTAGTTTCATATTGAATAAAAATAAAATAAAAAGGGGTTAATATAATAGAAAGTTTAATAACTTATTGGTTTAAATTTTTGAGTTAGATTGAACTTTTTAGTATATGGACCGGATCTATGGACATGAAGTTTTTAGTTCTTCATGCAAATGAGATATATACATTCTTCGAAACTTTAATTCTGATAAAAAATTAAAATTTTGAACAATTGAAACACGCACTGAATAGGCTCGTCGCACCCTTTCTGTGGACCAAAAAATTTCGCCCCAAACTTTGAATTTCGGCTTTGATCCAACAAGTTCAATTTGGGTGTGGCTTTTGGATTCGTGTCTACTTGTAGAAGGCCCATCGTTACAGTTCAATGCAATCTTAGCTTTAAAGATTTTGTTGTACTACTTTTTGTGTTATTTTAGATTGAAAAATAAATTACTAGAAAATAAGATTATTATAAATAGTGTCCAAGGAAATAAGTTAAATAATTATTTTTTTGATAAAATTGAGTTAAAAGTAATTTAGTTTTTTGTTTTGCATCTAAAAATAATCAAAGTCAAGCGTTTAGCTAAATTTATAATTTTTTCACTCAAATATTTTATTTTATGTTTTCTAATAAAATTTTACAATATTATAAAATTATTTTAAAACTTTAAAAAATATAAAAAAATCTATCTCGCAAGTATTTTAGGGAAAAAAAGTCTCATTTTCAAAATATTTCAAAATTCATTTTAAACTATTTTTGGTTTGTTTAGATAAACACTCCCAAAAGATTAGCTAACACGCTACAAATTAATTGTTTAAAGAGAATTAAGCCTTAAATTAAGAGACCAAAGGGTGACTTAAAACTCTGCAAAGCAATTTAATGAACCGCCATTCCATTCTTATAAGCTCCACACAAAAGAACTCAATTTCTTTTTGGTTTGTACACAGAGATAACTCTTTTTTGGAAAATTATTTCTTGAAAATATTAAGTTTGTTTGAAATCAACTTTCAAAATTATTTCTTGAAAATTAATTAAGAGTTAATTTAAAAAAATATTCAAAAATTAAATAAATTAAATTAAATTAACTTTTGAAAGATATATCTTTAAAATTAATATAATTAAATTATTCAAAAATTAAATTCAACTTTTCTTGGAAAATTGTTTCTTGAAAATTATTAACTTTTATTAATTCAATTTTTCAAACAAAATATTTCTATTTTATAAAAAAAATTTATTTAAAATTAAGAATATTATTATTAATATTTAATGAAAATAAGAAACTTTTATTTTAAAATTTAAAGTAGAATACAAATATATTTGTTCTAAATATTTATAAGCACAACTAAATATCTCATAAAATGAACTTATAATTCATTTATCAGTACGACATATTTTATAAATTTTACTTTAGTTTTAGTTTAAAATAAATAGTTTAAATAAATATTAAAGTATATTTTTATTCAAAAAAATTTTCCAATCAATGGGTGTTAAGACTCTGAAAAGCACGGCGGACGTGTGAAAACATACAACCTATAAAATGCCATCACATCGAAGTACCCACTTTATTTTTTCAACACTTGCTGCATCTTTACAAATGGAATCCAAAGCTCTTTCTTTCTTTCTCATAATGCAAATTTTAATCTTGCCTCGAAGAAATGTCACTATTAAGTTTAGAGCACTATTAAACAGTACTTACAAATAACTTCTATTTTTAATTATTACTTTTAAATTATTTATTATTTTAAAAATATTTATAAAATTTTCTGATTAATTATTTGTATATTGTTTAGTTAAAAATAAAATTATTTTGTAACAAAAGAATGAAATTAATTTTATAAGTACTTCTAAATATCTTGTTAGTGTCAGAAAAAAACAACCCATTATCATGTATCCTCCACTAAAATATTTAGGGAAACATCAAAATCTGTCCATCATTTTGCATGAATTTAGATGCTTAAGTGGAAGTGCACCTTAATTCACTCAACCTTCTTTTGTAATGGAAAACCAAATGGTGGAATGTTATGTTCTTGAAATTAAATATAAAAACATTGGCAGAATTCTAGTCACCAATGAAATTACGAAACATTTCCTAATTAAGATATTAAACCTAGTTTCGTGCAAATCTCTTCAAAACGTACTTCAAACGTGTGGGCAAAAACCACGAGTATTATTCCATTAGGACCTTTTTTGCTAACAACAAATTGTAATTTGATAAGCAATTCATTAGATCAATTTGTTGAATATCGTTTTTGCATATGGAAGTCTCCATCTTGTTCATAATTTTGCTTATGGTTAGGAAGAAATACCGCAGAATGTCTGGTACACAGGGCTCGGTTTGTTTGTTTGGCAGTTCGTTTCAATAAATTTTTATTTTTAGTTTTTAATGATTTTTTAAATTTTTTGAGAAATAGATTTGATTTCTTTTACTTAAAAATTATATATATATATATAATTTATAATGTAATAAAGCAAAATGAAGTTAATTCTTTTTGCCTCTTTGTTGACGGGGGCATTCTTTGATTTTAAAAGTTAGTTTTTTGAAATTGAATTCTTAAAATCGAGTTGTTAAAAATAATATTATTAAAAATAATATATATTTTTTGTATTAAAAATAAGTTGAAGTAATTTTTTATATTCTTTTTATAATAAAAAATGAATTAAAAATAATTTTATATTTTTATAATAAAAATAAATTAAAATAATTTTTTAATAGAAGAGAAATAATTTTGACGTGCCGAACGCATCCGAATTGTGTCATTGAGTGGGAACTAATCAAAATCCAAATTCAAAATAAGAAAAAAAAGACAAGTAATGAAAATTCGCTTTGTCTACACAAAAGCACTAAAACATACTTTTGCCTAATTAAGCTAATAATTAAAATAAATAACTTGGTCACCCTACAGCATTGTTTGCTCAAATTAAGTTTCTGATTTTGGGTGGTTGAGAAATTTGTAAACACAATCATTCAAACATTCAATAAAAAGTAACTTTCCTGCAAGATTAATGATAACAAATAACAAGCAAAATATTTTTATTTACAAAATAACTCAAGACACAAACAGCACATCTATACAAATTTCTTTCTTACACTACGAGAACACCTCTCAACACAACTCTAAACAAAAGAAGGCCTTCAATAATTAAAATTAAAACCCCCAAAGAAAAATTTTGACTCCTCTCATATTCTCTCTTATTTATCACAAATATCTACATATACAAACTTCAGGAAAAAAGAAGACTCGATAATTACAAAAAGACCCATCATACCGAGAAAAAAAACCAAGTTGTAGTTTGGTTTGGTTGGGTTGGCAACATCAAAGATCTAATAATATTAAGCTTTGATTTGATTGGTTGTTAATTTTTTTTTCCCGGTTCGATTCGGGTGATACGGTATTTACGGTGTGGTTTTGGGTTTCGGTTTTTAGGCGACGGCGGTGATGCTGCGAGAACGGCGATCACAGTCGAAGCCCTCGATGCGAACCGCGGCAGGCTTGAGCCCAGACTTCGTCGGAGCGCAGCTTTTACGGGGAGACATCGGCGACGAACCGTGGGATACTACAGGTGCTGGAGAAAACGGAGCGACCGGTCGGTCTTCACCGAATCGTGCGTCGCGTACTACTGGGTTAGCTGATCTTGTGGGCGGTGAACCGCAGAAGAACGGCGGCGACGTTGCTAGCTGGTTCAGTTCTCCACCCTGTTGAACAAAAACATTTCAAACAATCAAGTCGGTGAAATCTCTTCAAGAAATTGATTTCAATTAAAATAATTCAACCGCGCTTGAAAAGAAAAGATTGAATCTATACATTAATATTTAACATGTTTAACCAACAGATCTAACAGAATCTATATATTACAAACAGAAATGAAATTTTGCAAAAGAAATTGTTTTCTAACCTTGGTTAGGAAAATTTCGAGAAGATCGGAGCTGGCTTTGGAATCAGAAGAAGAATCAGGTTGGTAGTTAGCAGAAGAGTGCCAGCGAAGAGGGCGGAAGGGTTCAGCAACGCCAGAGAGTTGAGTAAGCCGCCGTGGTTTAGGGCAAAACACCGGATTTCGCCGGTCAACGGCGGCTACGGTTGGGGTGGTGGTAGTGTTCTCGCAAGCAACGCAAGCATTCTGTCGTTTCATGGCGTAGTAGTTGTTCATCTTCGATGAATTTTCTTGATTCTGAAGAACGCCTGTAGATCAAATCTAATTAATCAGAATTGTTGAAGATTTATTATTAAATTTGAATGGTGTTAAAGAACGGAATCAATGGATCTGAAAGGGAAGTTTTCCAAACAGGATTGATCACAGATCCACATGGTTGAAAGGAAGAAAAGAAACCTTCCAAATTTTCTGAAACTGAGTTTTCATTAGAAACAATTATTTATGCATAGATCTGTGAAACCAGAACCACAAACAGTTCAAACTTTTTGAGCTAACAAAGTTCAAATCTAATCAAGAAACTGTACCTAGAACAATTTATTTCTGTTAACACTTCAACCAATAAGAGTACAAGGCGATGAGAATTTTCTTCTTAGATTTTCTTCAAAGACTGAAGATTTGCATCAATTGTAAACAAAATTGTAAAAGATGAAAAGATTTCAAAGATCTAAAGAAATTTAACCAGAAAAGAACATCAAACAAGAGCAAAAAAAAAACAGAGATGGAAGGGAGATTGGTTGATTGATTTACCTTAGCTGCTTCTCTCACTCTCTGATCAAGAGAGGAGAACAAGACCAAGAACTAAACTAGAAACACCACAAAAAAAAAAAAGAAAGGAAAAAATTGTGAAAAATCTTAAAAATTAGATAAGAGAGTATGTTCCGGGGAAGGAGATGAAGGCAACAGCCATGTCCCATTTTATAGCATACCAGATAATGTGATCACCAGTTTCTTAGTTCTTTGATTATTATTATTTTAATAGTTTAAATTTAACTTGACCTCATGTTTATTTGTCTTTCCTTTAAAATTAATAATTCGTTCAAAGATTATCAAAATAAGATTAAGTTAAATGGACAATATTTGTATTATATCCTGATTGTTACAGCGTGTTCAATTAATTTTAGAAAAAAACTTTCTAGTCGTGAAATTTTTTTCCTATAAAATAGAGTTAATGCGATAGTAATCCAGCTAAATTAAGAAATTAGTTGTTTCTTTTTCATTATTTTAAATTTTCATTTATTCGATAATAAATAATTATTTAAAAATTTGATTATTGAGTTAGTATTTTACATTTACTTTTAGTTCTGAATTTTCTTTTGCAATGAAGAGTTAATTCGGTAGTAATCCATCTAGGCGTGGTAGGTTTTCAAATGAGATTAAATAGATTAAAATTGTGTTCTATTTGTCTTAACAATTCAATTACTTCTATTAAGAAATGATACTTTTACTTATATTAACAAATAAAAAAATTGCTTCTCTTTTTAACTTAGATTTGATATATTATTTATAATCTAAATAATTTATTTTTAAATAACGTTTGAACTTAGAGTGTGTTCATTTTGAAATAAAATATTTAATAAAAAGTTTTTTAATTAAATTTGTATTAAAATTAAATTTTAAAAATTAAATTTTGATAAAACTATTTAATTAAAGAATTTATTTTAAATTTTTATTTATTATATGAAAAAAAAATTATAAAAACAAAATTTGAATGGTAGGTATATAAGCTCTTAACTAATACATTTTAAATAAATTTTCTTTAAAGTATATCAACCATGGAGAGGAGAGAGAGAGAGTGAGTGATAAAGAGTTGTTTTGTTCTCTTGTTTCCAAGAAGGAAGATTCTACTGAATACCTTTCTGTATTGTTTATATTAGTGGACTGAATTTTCCTTGTATTTTTGTAAGAATAGCTTAATATATGAAAAACTAGAATTAAATTATAGAATTTTTTTATAAATGTTTAAAATAAGACTTAGAAAACAATTTATTTTAGGATTTTTAAGAATATATTTTGTTTAATAAAAATTAAAAATTATATATATATAATTTATGATCTATAAATTTATTTGTATGTTTAGTTTGAAAATATTTTATATACTATAAATTTATTAAAATAAAAATTAAATAACATGTGAAATGAAATAAAACAGTGTCAAATAGCGTCTAAAACTGTAGTTTTGTCGAGCTTATTTATCTATTTTAAACAAAAAATAATTAAAAAGAACATTACTGGGATAATTATTTTTTCATTAAAAACCAATAATCTTCAATTCCCATGTTTTGTGGTTGGGAAGAAGAAGCGAATTTCGGGGAGATTTGGCTTTAATTTCAGCTGCTTATTATATTGATTTTATTTAATATTATATTATTTACAAATTTAAAAGTTCAAAAAAATATATCATAAAATATATTTTATGAATTTTTTATTTATGTTAATAAGTATATTTTAGTAAATTTATTTTAAAAAACATTATTTAATAGATCTCGAAATTAGCCAGGGTAATAAGAGAGATAAGCTCTACAGCAAGGTGCCTACTCGCAGAAAGAGGGAGCGCCCTTTGCGCTGCACCAAAGACGCAAACGAACAACATGCCAACATCTTTCTATATGTTTACATTATTTTTCTTCAATGTTTTTCTCAATTCAATTTTTGTATTCATTATTAAATGATTTAATTAAATGTTTCCATGTGCTTTGCTGACTCCGACCAAAATATTCAAAAAAAAAAACATAATAAATGATATGGTTTTGAAGATACGTGGTGGTGTTGTTATTCTAATAGCTTTTTAGGATACGTTCGGCTGATCAAGGTACTGTTTAAAAATTCTTATAAAATAAGTTTTATACGATTTTGATAAAAACTTATACTGTTTTGGTTTAAAAAATAAAAATATTTTATTACATATTTTTTATATTTTCTAATATTAAAATAAATTTTATAAATTACTTAAAAAATTTATTAAAACATATAAAATAACAATATAGAAGCCAAATATAAAAGAAGTATGTAAAAATAGAAGCCAAATAGCTTCTAAGTTATTCAAAAAGGTATATCTATCTTTTAAAAAAATTTATAGTATTTCATAAATAATTTTTGAAAATGATAATATTAAAAAATACTATAATTTTGTGAACTATAATTCTATTTTTAAATAAAATAAATTATATTTAAAATTATTATAAAGATTTAATTGTTTAGGTAAATAATTTCGAACATCTTCTTAAGACTGTTTATATTTAAAGTACAACGAAAATAATATGTCAGGCACATTTGGTGCTGACAGAGGATTTCAATTCTTGGCGAAGAAAAAGTTTAAATTGTCACCGGCACTAGAAGTGTGGCTTCAAAAGTAAAGCGTCCCTAAAAGTTAAAACTTAAGGGGAAAAAGAAAAAAATAAAATAAAATAAAGATAATACAAACAATCGAGAAACAGATCACATGATGGGATCATTACCTTGATTGCATGCGTGAATCACACAACTAGACACAATATAATTAACCTACAACATCATCAACAATTTTTATAAAAATGTAAATAGAGTGCTTTTTCATACATAACCTATAGGCATAGTTGTAAGAATCGGACTGGACATCGAACCGGAAAATTATCCGGGTCACGGTTTTTAGGTCGAACCGTCGGGTCAATAATATTAAAATATTTTAATTAATAATAATAATAAGTATAGTAAAAAATTTATTGCTAATGATACTACCAATAATAATAGCAATAATAATCATAGCAAAAAATTAAAATATTTTTATTATAGCATTACTATTAACAATAACAGTAATAATAATCACAGCAAAAATTGAAGTATTGCCACCACCAATAACAATAATAACAACTAAAATTTATAATAATAAATATTTAAATAAATTAGGAGATTAGAAAAAAATAAAATCATAAATAGAGAAATCATAAAGAGATATAACAAAATTTTTTAGGTATACATATTTGATTCTAAATATTTTACAATATAAAAATTTAAAAATCACTAATAATTGATATTTACAAATAAGATATAAGTAATTATATTTTTACATTATCACATTCAAATACAAAATTTAAACTACATATTATTTTTCAAGATAGAATTATTAATAATTATTTTTGTAATAAATATGTCATCAATTTAAAATTTTTTAATTAATTTTAAAATTTTTTAATTTTTTTTAATTAATTAAAAAAAACGGTTTTTTTAAGACCCGGACCAGTTTACCGTCCGGGTTAACGGTTCCCGGATCGACCCGAACAGGTCGGTCCGGGTCTGACAACAATGCCTATAGGTATTATCATGGTTGTAAAACTCGGACCGATCCGTCCGGAGCATAAATCGGTCCGAATTTATAATAAAACTATTTATATAATCGACCCGTTTTGACATGCTTTGATCCGTTCCGACCCGTTTTGATCCGATCGACCCGCTCGTCCGGATTAAATTAAATTTTAAAAAATTTAAATTTGTGATATATTGATGCAAAAATAATTATTAGTAGCCTTATATTGAAATATAATATGTAGTTTAGATTTTACATTTGGATATAATAATGCAAAAAAATAAATTTATTATATTTTATTTGTAAATATTTATTATTAGTGATTTTTAAATTCTTATATTATTAATTCTATTAAATTGTAAGAAAAATAATAAAATTATTTTAAAATAAAAAATTTCTTTTAAAATTTATTATTTAAAATACTTTTTTGTTTTTTTATATATTTTTATTAGTTTATTTTTTTATATTTTTTAATAAAAAAATAATAAACGTTCGTACTATTATCAATATTTTAATATTTTTAATATAACGGTTTGGACGTGGTCGTTCAAACAGTTGTACTTGTTTCTTTCTCTCTTTCGTTTTATTATTTTTAGAAGGACGTAAATGTATGATTGAAGTGCCATTTTTATGGTAGCACTTTTTTAAGATTTATTTTGACTTTTGAGCATACTTATCAAAATCGGATCGGACGTCAAATCAAAATATTATCAAATTATGATTTTAAATTAATTCGTCGGATCAACCAATTGAATCATCAAATTAATAATATTAAACTATTTTTAACTAATAATAACAATAATTATAGTTAAAAATTTACTGTCATTATGATATTAGTAATAATAATAACAGTAATCACAACAAAAATTAAAGTACTTTTACTATAATATTACTATCAACAATAACATTAATAATAATTATAATAAAAATTAAAATATTACTACCATGATATTACTACTACCAATAATAATAATAATAATAATTTACAATAAAAAAATATTTAAATAAATTCGAAATTAAAAGAAAATAAAATCATTACATAAATAAATCATAAAATAGATATAACCAAATTTATTAGATATATATATTTGAATCTGAATATTTTACGATAATATTTTAAAAATCATTAATAATTGATATTTATAAATAAGACATAATCAATTATATTTTTGTATTATCACATCTAAATACAAAATTTAAATTATATATTATTTTTTAATATAGAACTATTAATAATTATTTCGTATTAAATATATCATCAATTAAAAATTTTATAGAAAGATAGAGAGGCGAGAGAGAGTATGAGGCCGGTACTCAAAGCAAAGTCTTTGACAGCTAGCCTCCTCCCCTGTTGTTAACTCGCCTAAAAAAGCCTGGAAATTGCCATACCATAGAAAGAAGAAATTTTTTTAATTAATTTTTTAAAGATTTTATTCAAATCGGTTTTATCAGAGTGGGCGGGTTGGAACGAATCAAATGGATCGAGGCAGGTTAAAAAGGTCAATTATATAGACGAATTTTTTACAAATTTGAATCGAACTACCATTCTAGTTGACAGTTTTCGAATCGATCCGGACGGTTCGCTCCGGATCTGATAACAATACTTTTAAGAAAACATTTAGAAGCTTTTATAAAAACTAATTTATTTTATTATTTTAATAAAATTTTAAAATTTATTTGTCAAATTATTTAAAATTTATAATATATAAAAATTTAAAGTCATGAATTTCTTAATACTTATTTATTAGTTCTTAATAATTTAATAAAAAATATTTTAAGCATGTTTTAAATATTTTATTAGTTTTCTCCCTTATTAAGATATATTGATCTGTTGCGGAACTAATCTTGAATGATAAGAATAATTCATTTTATTAAACTTATAATTTAAGAATTTTTTTAATTCATATTTTTACTTTTATAAAAATTTTAACGAAATTTCCTTTTTATGAAAGTTTAGTTTTACGAAATTTACATCCCGATATTTACCATCACAGTGGGCGTGAAAGTGTGAAACAGAAAACCCCAGTCTCTGAACTTATTATATAATTAATGTAATAATATAATTAAACATTAATGTTATTAGAACTTTAACGTTTCTAATTAATGTCATAATATAATTAAACATCACTGTTTTTACGAACCGCGCGACTAGTCAAAAGTATGTATAAAGTGGTGGTATTTAAAAGTGCTCTTAAAATTAAACTGTTAAGAATTAAAAATATTTTATTATTAAAATAATTATATATATATATAATAATAATATTTTATATTTACATATTTGATACTCTATAAATTTATATAATATTATTTTAATATAATAAAAAATTTATTAAATATAAATAAAATAGTGTATGAATAGTGTGAAATGAAATGCGACGCACCTCGGATGGTACTCACGTGGGTTCAAATTTGTTGCAGATTTTCTCGAGATCAACTTTATCTTATCTTCATTTATTCCTTAACCAACGGCTCTTGATCACCATTCAATCAATTATTCAAGCAGCTTCGGGACCCACATAAAGCATGTAATAGCCAGATTCGCGAAATCAGCAGTCCGTGTTACGTACTGTATGCAGCCTGCTACTATGAACTATTGTACTTTCTACTAGCGATGGCATTGAATTGTAAATAAGTCTCAGATCCAGGTATTAATTTTAACGTTATTAGTTAGACAACAACGTCTTCGCACGTAAGGCACGTGATTGTTTGATTTTAACCCGAATTGTTACTCTCATCACGTAGATCTAACGGCCACCATTCACACACAGCTCTGGACATGCTGTAATCCATGGGACCCATAGAAGAAATAATAATTTTTCATCAAATAGATCTAACGGCCAGCACTCACACGCACCTGTCGACGCGCTGTACTCTATGGGACCACATTTGCAAACTGACCTCACGGATTTTTAGACTGGTTTTGACCTCACCTTTACTTCTTTTTTATTGAATTTTAATATCTCAATTTTTCTTATTTTAAAAAGTATAACTTTTGCTTATTAGCTAAACACCTTATTCTAAAACCGTTAATCGAAAATATCAAGTGAGTTTGAAGACGCCCGTACCGTGCGGTCACTTGTATAAAGAAGAACATAATGGTGGTGTGGGGACCAGCTGTTGGGGAATCCGCGTAGCTAGGGAAAATTCACAGGCTGGAGTTCTGACGACGGTGTCGGGTTGGAGAGACCATCAGCACCAGCTGTGTTATTATTCAATTACTTTTGATAAAGTTTTTAAACAAATATTCATTAGATATAGATGCAAGGGTATCTTTTCTGTATAGAAATTATTTTTTATTTTTAGAAACGAGTTTATTTTTTTATTTTTAAAAAATAATAAAAGTATGTAATAAAAAGATTTCATTTTATAAAAAAATTTTATATTTTTTAAATTTTCAAATTAATTTTTATATATTTATAAATATATATTAAAAAAGATAAAATTAAAAATCAGTTTTTGAAAAACTAAATTAAACGCGCTCTCAGTTTGATTCAATATATTTAATAATTTATTATATTTATTAAATTTTAATTTAATTTAATAATGTATATATGTTAAAATTAAACGAGTCTTTTTTAAATAAATTAATTTTGAATTAATTTTCGAACGGATAAAAAATATTACCATCTCTAATAGTTCTATTATTTTATTTATTTTAGTTATAATTTTGACTCTATCTCTATAATTTTATTAAAGTTTACATGAAAATAATTGAATTATCTTCAAATTTAATTCCGAAAAAAATTAAATTTTTGAATATTTTAAAATACGTCATAAATATATTAATCTGATAAAAAATACTATTTTTAAATCATAAAATATAAATATTAGTTAGCGGAGATTAGACATAAATAATGAAATGTAAAAGGAAAAATAAAAAATTTATTTTTAGAATAATCAATATCAAATACCTTCTAACTTATTCTAATTCGTTTACTTATTTGGTCAATATTTGACCAATTACTGTTTTTTTCTGTCTTTTCTAATAATACAGGCTCTGCCTGGAATTTTGGGTTTAGATCGAAGAAAAAGTTGAGTACTCGAGTTACCATGCTTCGATCATATAAAACTAAAAATTTTTAAGAAATAAAATTTGATAAAAGTAAATTTTATAGAGATACTTTACATGTTAAAGTTTGATAAATATAGAACTGTAGAAATAAGATAGAGTTAAAATTAATAATTTACTATATTTTAATAAAAAATAATAAACGTTCGTACTATTATCAATATTTTAATATTTTTAATATAACGGTTTGGACGTGGTCGTTCAAACAGTTGTACTTGTTTCTTTCTCTCTTTCGTTTTATTATTTTTAGAAGGACGTAAATGTATGATTGAAGTGCCATTTTTATGGTAGCACTTTTTAAGATTTATTTTGACTTTTGAGCATACTTATCAAAATCGGATCGGACGTCAAATCAAAATATTATCAAATTATGATTTTAAATTAATTCGTCGGATCAACCAATTGAATCATCAAATTAATAATATTAAACTATTTTTAACTAATAATAACAATAATTATAGTTAAAAATTTCTTCATCATTATGATATTAGTAATAATAAACAATAATCACAACAAAAATTAAAAATACTTTTACTATAATATTACTATCAACAATAACATTAATAATAATTATAATAAAAAAATTAAAATATTACTACCATGATATTACTACTACCAATAATAATAATAATAATAATTTACAATAAAAAAAATATTTAAATAAATTCGAAATTAAAAGAAAATAAAATCATTACATAAATAAATCATAAAATAGATATAACCAAATTTATTAGATATATATATTTGAATCAATATTTTACGATAATATTTTAAAAATCATTAATAATTGATATTTATAAATAAGACATAATCAATTATATTTTTGTATTATCACATCTAAATACAAAATTTAAATTATATATTATTTTTTAATATAGAACTATTAATAATTATTTCAGTATTAAATATATCATCAATTAAAAATTTTATAGAAAAGATAGAGAGGCGAGAGAGAGTATGAGGCCGGTACTCAAAGCAAAGTCTTTGACCGCTAGCCCCCTCCCCTGTTGTTAACTGGCCTAAAAAGGCCTGGAAATTGCCATACCATAGGAAGAAGAAATTTTTTTAATTAATTTTTTAAAGATTTTATTCAAATCGGTTTTTTATCAGAGTGGGCGGGTTGGAACGAATCAAATGGATCGAGGCAAAGTTTAAAAGGTCAATTATATAGACAATTTTTTACAAATTTGAATCGAACTACCATTCTAGTTGTGATTTTTGAATCGATCCTGGACGGTTCGCTCGGATCGATAACAATACTTTTAAAGAAAACATTTAGAAGCTTTTATAAAAACTAATTTATTTTATTATTTTAATAAAATTTTAAAATTTATTTGTCAAATTATTTAAAATTTATAATATATAAAAATTTAAAAGTCATGAATTTCTTAATACTTATTTATTAGTTCTTAATAATTTAATAAAAAATATTTTAAGCATGTTTTAAATATTTTATTAGTTTTCTCCCTTATTAAGATATATATTGATCTGTTGGAAACTAATCTTGAATGATAAGAATAATTCATTTTATTAAACTTATAATTTAAGAATTTTTTTAATTCATATTTTTACTTTTATAAAAATTTTAACGAAATTTCCTTTTTATGAAAGTTTAGTTTTACGAAATTTACATCCCGATATTTACCATCACAGTGGGCGTGAAAGTGTGAAACAGAAAACCCCAGTCTCTGAACTTATTATATAATTAATGTAATAATATAATTAAACATTAATGTTATTAGAACTTTAACGTTTCTAATTAATGTCATAATATAATTAAACATCACTGTTTTTACGAACCGCGCGACTAGTCAAAAGTATGTATAAAGTGGTGGTATTTAAAAGTGCTCTTAAAATTAAACTGTTAAGAATTAAAAATATTTTATTATTAAAATAATTATATATATATATAATAATAATATTTTATATTTACATATTTGATACTCTATAAATTTATATAATATTATTTTAATATAATAAAAAATTTATTAAATATAAATAAAATAGTGTATGAATAGTGTGAAATGAAATGCGACGCACCTCCGGATGGTACTCACGTGGGTTCAAATTTGTTGCAGATTTTCTCGAGATCAACTTTATCTTATCTTCATTTATTCCTTAACCAACGGCTCTTGATCACCATTCAATCAATTATTCAAGCAGCTTCGGGACCCACATAAAGCATGTAATAGCCAGATTCGCGAAATCAGCAGTCCGTGTTACGTACTGTATGCAGCCTGCTACTATGAACTATTGTACTTTCTACTAGCGATGGCATTGAATTGTAAATAAGTCTCAGATCCAGGTATTAATTTTAACGTTATTAGTTAGACAACAACGTCTTCGCACGTAAGGCACGTGATTGTTTGATTTTAACCCGAATTGTTACTCTCATCACGTAGATCTAACGGCCACCATTCACACACAGCTCTGGACATGCTGTAATCCATGGGACCCATAGAAGAAATAATAATTTTTCATCAAATAGATCTAACGGCCAGCACTCACACGCACCTGTCGACGCGCTGTACTCTATGGGACCACATTTGCAACCGACCTCACGGATTTTTAGACTGGTTTTGACCTCACCTTTACTTCTTTTTTATTGAATTTTAATATCTCAATTTTTCTTATTTTAAAAAGTATAACTTTTGCTTATTAGCTAAACACCTTATTCTAAAACCGTTAATCGAAAATATCAAGTGAGTTTGAAGACGCCCGTACCGTGCGGTCACTTGTATAAAGAAGAACATAATGGTGGTGTGGGGACCAGCTGTTGGGGAATCCGCGTAGCTAGGGAAAATTCACAGGCTGGAGTTCTGACGACGGTGTCGGGTTGGAGAGACCATCAGCACCAGCTGTGTTATTATTCAATTACTTTTGATAAAGTTTTTAAACAAATATTCATTAGATATAGATGCAAGGGTATCTTTTCTGTATAGAAATTATTTTTTATTTTTAGAAACGAGTTTATTTTTTTATTTTTAAAAAATAATAAAAGTATGTAATAAAAAGATTTCATTTTATAAAAAAATTTTATTTTTTAAATTTTCAAATTAATTTTTATATATTTATAAATATATATTAAAAAATAAAATAAAAAAAAATCAGTTTTTGAAAAACTAAATTAAACGCGCTCTCAGTTTGATTCAATATATTTAATAATTTATTATATTTATTAAATTTTAATTTAATTTAATAATGTATATATGTTAAAATTAAACGAGTCTTTTTAAATAAATTAATTTTGAATTAATTTTCGAACGGATAAAAAAATATTACCATCTCTAATAGTTCTATTATTTTATTTATTTTAGTTATAATTTTGACTCTATCTCTATAATTTTATTAAAGTTTACATGAAAATAATTGAATTATCTTCAAATTTAATTCCGAAAAAAATAAATTTTTGAATATTTTAAAATACGTCATAAATATATTAATCTGATAAAAATACTATTTTTAAATCATAAAATATAAATATTAGTTAGCGGAGATTAGACATAAATAATGAAATGTAAAAGGAAAAATAAAAAATTTATTTTTAGAATAATCAATATCAAATACCTTCTAACTTATTCTAATTCGTTTACTTATTTGGTCAATATTTGACCAATTACTGTTTTTTTCTGTCTTTTCTAATAATACAGGCTCTGCCTGGAATTTTGGGTTTAGATCGAAGAAAAAGTTGAGTACTCGAGTTACCATGCTTCGATCATATAAAACTAAAAATTTTTAAGAAATAAAATTTGATAAAAGTAAATTTTATAGAGATACTTTACATGTTAAAGTTTGATAAATATAGAACTGTAGAAATAAGATAGAGTTAAAATTAATAATTTACAAATATGAAGTGCCAAATTTAAATTTTGGAAAAATAGAGATAAAGTTTGGTAATAATTATAATATATTTTTAGGGTGTGTTTCAAATCGCTCGTAATTTTATTTTCTTCCGTCAAATTTTGAGTTCTAAATAATTCATATATTTTAATTATATAAAAAATTTAAAACTTTATTTTTACATACGAAATTTTAGTTATAATTTTTTTATTTATATATTTTCAAATACAATTATATTTTTTAATTTTTAATATAATTTTAAAAATTATTAAAATACAAATACTAAACTTTATTTATACTTTATTTTTTAATAAATTTTATTTCTTACTTTTTATTTTCACCATCAGTTATCGGTATTTAAAATACGCACTTAATTAAGACAATGATATAGACTAATAATAGTTGTACTTATTTCTAAATATACAAAGAATTATTTTATTTCTTGATCATAGTACTAAATTGTTTTATTATGTTTGTCTTAACTAAAGAGAAAGTTGAGTTAGAAACCGTTTCAATTATACGAAGTGAAATTTGTTAAGAAATTACGTTTTGAAAAAAATAGAGTTTACAGTTATAATTTAAAACACGTAAAATTTGAAATAAAATTTGTTCAATACAAAAATAAAAATAAAATAAGAAATAATAATTTAAACATATTTTGGCTAAACTCAAAATTAAGAAAAAAGTACTACTGAGTGATAATCGAAACAGCTCTTAAGATATATTTAGATTCATAGATAAAAAATATAAATAAAAAAATAATTAATTAATATTATGATATTTGAATATATGATAAGAGAAATTAATTATGTTTAAATAGCTGTATAAATGAATAAATAACAAAAATAAATATTTTATAAAAAAATTTAAATATTTTTTTTCTATTTATATTATATAATTTTAACTAATTAATTAATAAAATTTTAAATAAACTTTATTAATGTAGCTTTTAGATTAATTTTTATTTTTAATCTAATTATATCAACCATTAATTTAAGAATAATAATATAATAATATTATTTTCTCTACCAATTAAAATATATTAAATAAAAATAAATATTTAATTATACAAAAATATTTAATAAAAAAAATAAAAAGAGAAGCAAATTTATTTTTTTTTTTTATCACTATGTGTATTTAAAATTTTTTTATTTAATACTTTTTTCTAATTTGAACTATATTGATTTTTATAAATTTATATGTTTTTTCATTTACTTTATAAAAAGAGATTCTGCTATAACTGTTTTTAAAATTAGCATGTGTGCTTTTTATTACAATATTTATCATATCTATATTCACTTTAATTTTAGTTGATTTTAATTAGTAGGAAATTTGAAACTATATGATCAATTTTGTTATATTAAAAAATGATTTAAATTTGTTAAATTTATATCTAACATTAATCTAAAATATAATTAATATAAAAATTTAAGGTATATTAATAAAATTAATCTAAAATTATAATAATAAATTTTAAATTAATATAAACAAAAAGCATTTGATATTTTAAAAAAATTAACTTTTTTACTTATTTATCTATCTATATAAATACAACAAACTCTTTATCTTTATTATATATCATAATAATAAATGATTATTATTTTGTATACATCATTTTATTATTTCGTTATTTTTTTTAATTTTATTTATTACTGATATATCTTAACTTACGGTAAAAGTTAATGCTTTGTCTAGATTGATTATATATATATGCCTGCGTTTTAGATTGCATTACAGTCTCAGCTTTTCAACTTTTTTTTTAATAATATTTTTAATATATATATTTTAAAATATTTAAAACTTTTATTTAAAAATTTAAAATATATAAAAAAAATTTATGTAGTGAGATTTTATTATTGTATAGTTTTATTTTTTTTAATATTAAAAAATAAAATTCGTTTTAGAAAAAAATAAAATATCTTTTTTTTAAAAAAAATTCTATTTTATAAGTAATTTCAAACGCACCCTCTACGTATATATACGAAAATTTTTATCTGTGAGGTGGAATTTAAAAATTTTGTCAGTGATTGATTTGGAATGAAATATTCAAACTTCCTAAACAAAGCAGTAGTTACGAAAACAGGAAGCAAATTCGCGCTTCCGTGCATGATTGGGCACTACAAATTCAATAATAGAAAACTTTTGTACATATTTAATAAATGTTTTTGTCTATTAAAGAAAAAGAAAAAGTAATAGAAAGCAATCAACATGAATATTAAACGAAATGGTTTTCCGCAGTTTGACCATATTAAGCCCTTCTTATTTATTTATTTACGTTTAACCCCTTTTTTAAGGCGGCACTTTTTTGTAAAATATTTATGAAATAGAAATTTTTTAAAATAAAAAATATTTTTATTTTTTTTAAATGAGTTTTTATAAAAAATAATAATAATATATAATAAAAAAATTTTACTACGTAAAAATTTTTTTACATTTTTTAAATATTTAAATATATTTTTTAAATATTTATAAAATATGTATTTAAAAATAAAAAATTAAAAAAAAAAAGTTTGAGAAACGCAATCATGCACAAACAAGATCCCCTTTCTTCAATACTCCCTACAATAGTTTCATGACCTTGATATAAGGAAAGTCCACTAATTTCTATTTTCAGCCCATTAAGCTCAAGGCAGTATTGCACCTAGATAATCAGTTGCCCATAAAATTAAAACTTAGTCTAATAAGATTTGGCCTTTCACAGTGTTGAACTTGTTGAAATTTGCTCACAATTGCAAAAAGTACATAATGAAATTTTTGGCATTTCCCTTGCATTCGTGAGTTTCTTGTGCTAATTAAAACACAGCTGCAATTTATCCCTTAGTTAGAATTTTCTTTGCCCGTTCATATTGGGATTGCATTTTCTAAACGTTCATTTTCAATCTTTTATTTTATATTTTTTAATATATATTTTATAAATATATAAAAAATTTATTTAAAAGTTTAAAAAATGTCAAAAAATTTTATATAGTGAGATTTTTTTATTATATATTTTTATTATTTTTTTAAAAATGAAAAATAGAACTTATCTTTTAAAAAAAATAAAAATATTTTATATTTTAAAAAAAATTATATTATAAGTACTTTTAAATGCTTCAAAAACTAGTGTTGGTGCCGTTAGGAGCCCAACATTGCTGCAGGGCTTATGCCCAATTACTCAAGTGCCATAAACTCATTCTATAAATTGCTCCATACATCAATGCCTAAAATTTAACCCATTTGAGAAGCAGGTGCCTTTACCCGCCCGACAATTGGGCGCTTCCCGCTTGGTTTATGCCCAGGTACTATAAGGTCATTCTGTATGTTGACGTATACGACTTGACAGAAATCAGACAAATTTCGGTTGGATAATTTTACTTTCCACCATATCAAATAAGCATAAACACAAATAAATTTCCTTAGAAACCAAACAAGCAAGTTTAATTACGCCATTATAACCGGAGACACATATATATCATGACCTTTCCGCCATTGTTATTGTAGCTTCATATATATATTGGGAACGAGAGACACCAAATCAGTGAAATCACAAAAACTCGAACTTAAAGAAAAAGCCAAACATCAAAGTTTTTAAAAGGAAATGCTAACAATTCAGAGACGACGACGCCAGCCGATCGATCTCCGAGTTGCGTTGCGCTGCATTGCTTCGTGCTTATGCACTAGTCTATGCGCCACTTTGTTCAGTGAAGGACGGGGGCTTGTAGGCGATGAAACTGATGCACTGCACCTGACGGACGTTGTCGAATCCGATGATCCGGGAGAAGGCGTCAGGGTACTCCTTCTTGCACTCCTCAAGCTCTCTCACGACCTGTGCTGCGTCAGTGCAGCCGAACATGGGGAGCTTCCACATTGTCCAGTAGCGACCATCGTAGTACCCCGGGGACCTGTTGTTCTCACGGTACACGAATCCCACCTGCGTCCATTCTCAAATATATCTCTAATTCGCCACGATATATTACGTATAACAAAATAAATAGCTTAAAGTTTTTGAACCCACCTTGCAGAATTCAATGCAAGGAACCCACTTCGAGCGGAGGAGGTACTCAATCTGCTTGATCAAAGCGTCCTGATCAAGGTCTGGAAGGTAGGAGAGGGTCTCGAACTTCTTCTTCCCCTCAATCGGCCATACCTACTCAATGTTTTATAACCCCATTATCCCAAAAGTACTATTACGAGTATATAACATATTAGTTGGGTCCTCGATCTCTACCAGCTTAAATGTATGTAATGCAACGTACGTACCTTCATGCACTGAACCCTGCCACCATTGCTAGGGAGCTTCGAGAAATCGTTGTTGCTTTTGCGGGTGACTGGGAAAGAGCCGGCAGACTTGAGGCCTGTGAACGGAGCAACCATGCTCGACTGAGCAGGTGTGGTGCGAGCTACGGCGGCAGCAGAGGTCATGACAGAGGAGGCCATTTTTGTTGTTCCTTTTTTCCCTCCCTGAACTCTCTTACTAAGCTACATACTCGAACTACCCTTTTATAAAAGCTTGTAACCCTTATCGCCTCTGCAATGAATCGTGTGGTCGATAGCCGTGGGATCAATGAGCAACCGCAAATTAATGAAGGGCTTGAGGGGATTTCTTCCTTATCGTCGGTCGCCCATTTCGTTTTGCCACGTGGCGGATGAAGAGTCAATACCTTATCTTCATCAACACGATGATGAGTGATCGATGGTGGTGAAACCTTCCCTGCTAGCTAGCGTCTTCTGCGCCTATTTGGCTGTAAGAGTTTTGTGTGATTATTTTTGTGTTACAGTTAAAGTAGTAAAATTATTGGAAGATGTTTTTTTCTTCTTATGCCAGCGTCATGGAACAAATTTGAGGTAATTATGAAATAAAATTTTTTAAAATAAAACAATTTTTTACTTTTTTTTAAAAATAAATTTTATTTTTTTTAAATTAAAAATATATAATAAAAAAATTTTGAATATATAAAATTTTTTTACATTAAAAAAAATTTTTAATAAAATTTTTAAATATTTATAAAATATATATTAAAAATATAAAATAAAAAATTAAAAGGAGCGTTTTGGGAACACAATCCCAAACGCACCACCTTTGGTAATTTGCCGATACGCTTCAAAAAGTATACACTTAACAAGAAACAAAAACAACAGCAATAAGTATGGGCAAAATCACTAGCTATAATCTCTTGATTTGTTTTTACTTTGTCCACACCTTCTCATCATTAAGTATGGCAAACCTTATAAGATTTCACTATGCTCTAGTAACTTCTATTTCTTCTGTTGCACAGTCTAAGAGAACTCTTCTTATTGATGAGGTTAATAAGAAGTATGTGAACCATGGTATTCTATCCATCAACGTTAAAATGTAGTTAAAGTCCAAAGAAAGGAAAACTATCCTTGATTTATTGGTGATGAAGGTCTTGAGTAGCACAAGTTGTGTTAGCTTTCATTTGAATTCACGTACTAATTGAATTAGTGGATTATCAAGTGTAGAAAGAATCCTGCCTCTGAATTCTTATCAGTGTAATTTGAAAGATTAGTGGTGCAATTGGGTTTGCGGTTGTGGACCATGTGCCCTTGTGGTGTGTTGATGTTGGCTTCTTCTATTTTGGCATAGATCACAATATAATAACGTTCTGTTAACTACGTGGTACCGGTTTTGGTTGGGAGTGTGTTTTGATTATTAGAAATAAGTTTTGTAAAAGTAAATACAAGTATAATGAGTTTGGTAAGAAGTAAATTAGAAATAAACGATTAAATTCAACAAAATTTGGGAGTAAACTGAAGCGAAAAAAGTAAGAGAATTGAAAATCGGATCAAAAAAGTGAATTTTGTATAATTGAAAACAAGCACTCAATCTGATTCAGGATAGGTTTGGATTAGAGGGTATTTAATTCATATTTTTTAATATATATTTTATAAATATTTAAAAAATTTATTTAAAAATTTAGATAATGTAAAAAAATTTTACGTAATTAAATTTTTTATTATATATTTTTATTATTTTTTTAAAAATAAAAAAAATAAAACTTATTTTTAAAAAAATAAAAATATTTTTTATTTTAAAAAAGCTTCATTTTATAAGCAATTTCAAACACAACCATAGTGTAACTTTCCAAAATTATGATCATTCAAAATTAGATATATAATTTGAACACATCTTCCGATTTGAATCAGTAGTTTATTATTGATTAGACTGTTGTAGTTTGAGTCAAAGTTTATTACTTTTCAAATTCTAAAATATTACAATAAATTTATTTTATATTAAATAATTTAATTTGTTAATTTAGTTTTATGTAAACATATGTGGAACCATCAGCTCAATTAAAATTTGTGTATTCTCTTAAACAAAACTTTTTATCTCTTTAATAAAAAATTTGTGAAGGACCTAACTCTCAGAGTTGCTTATTGTATTTTCGTAATTTGTAATCTTCTTGCTATTCTATATTAATATCTATCTTAGTTGTAAATCTAATTTGACTATATGAAATGGAGATCGGAAGTATTTATAAAATGAAGTTTTTTTAAAATAAAAATTTTTTTGTTCTTTCTAAAAGACGAGTTTTATTTTTTATACTTTTAAAAAAATAATAAAATTATACAATAAAAAATTTTATTAGTAAAATTTTTTTACATTTTTAAATTTTAAAATAAATTTTCTATATAATTATAAAATATATATTAAAAAATATAAAATAAAAAATAAGCAATGTCAAACTGAGCCTATATGATTCTGTAAAATCTAAATTTACACTCTTATATAGTTATCCAAAATTAAGTAGAATTTAAAAGATAAACATACCTTTTGACATCTTGCAATTTCCATCCATTTTATAAAGAATATTTTGTTTAAGATAAGCCAACTTACTTTGAGTGCTTGGCGATAACTATAAGGAATTATTCACTACGTTTAATTAGAGCTAAACCAAATTATCCCTAAAACACAAATGTTTAAGCTTTTATGCGTTAAACACTTAAACCTTTTTGGACTTATTAAGTTCAAATAAGTCCCAAATAAAACATTTGGAGTATATTCGGTGAGCTTTTAGCTAAGCTAGGCATAGAAATTTCGTTGAAAATTTTTTATGTAAAATGATGATAATTGTCAGAAATTAAAATTTGGTGGCTAAGTATCATAAAAAAGTAGTTTTAATATATCTAAAGGTGTAAATAAAAAAGTAATACATATATCCAAATTAAATAACTAACATTAAATTAAAATATAATAATCTAAAATTTTTTTCTCACAATACTTCCCTAATGAGAAAGTCTCTAATCATTTACAATGTTTAGATTGTGTCGAATTGAGTGTTTATTTCAATATTTTGAAACTCCAATTTTTTTCGTTGAATATAAAATTACGAAAAGTCTACGTACTATAATTGTTTGTTAAACTGAAAATTTTATTTTTATTTGTCTATTTAGAAACTCGTCATTTTAATTTTTAAAACTCTACTTTCCACACCTTTTAATCTTGAAGCCGTAAACCAATTTTGTTATGTTTTTTTTTTATAACTTTTGTAAGTTTTCACCTATACAAAATATGTAAGTGGTACAAAACTTAGACTAATTGTCCTGAAAATTAATTTTACATCCTCTTTTACTATACGTATGCATCACACTTGCACAATACCATGCAAGGTAACGTAATTCTTCCAAACTTCTCCACTACCATCTTCTTTTTTTACCTTTTAAAAAAAAAAAAGAGAAATTCATTCAAATATAATCGTCACGCCACTAACTATACACAGAAAACATTTATTTTACCTAGCTAGTGCATGCTCATCTATGCAATGATATACCATAATCTAACATTATTGCCCTAGATTGATGACTTAATTTGCTATAAAGCTAGTGCTCTCTACAGAGCACTCCATTATATTAAAAGCTATCTTCTCTTCACTCGCAAATAAAAATCTGTTTTCTTTTTGGGTTTTGCTACATATATAAATGCATATGGATTATGGATGCAAGTCTATGGATTACCGAATGCAGCTGTTATCGCCGAGGAGGATGGCAACAGAAAAAGAAGGAGAGACTGCTGCTGCGGCGGCGGCGCCGGAGCATCCATGGAAGTTGAATATAAATGATTTTCGAATACCTGAGAGATCAAAGGATCCTTATCTTGTTTCGAGAGTGTGTTTTGTTTCTAAGGGTACGTATATTAAGTTTTAGATGATAAACTAATAACGTTTTAGAAAATTGTTTTGGTTGAACATTTTCATGAAGCAAATTAATTAACCTCCTACATAACTAGTAAAACCATAATTAACTTTTTAGAAAATTGTCTTTAATAGCCAAAGATTATATGGATAATAACATTACGTTGGTCGTAATTAGGTTTACTTCTGATTAAATATACGTGTTAATAAGCTATTTAATTCCTATTTGACCAGCATGCCGAAAAGCTCTCTTCAGTATTAGTGACGGTTTGAATTGCGTAGATTTCTTATTTCATCTTGTTTTTTTATTTTTTATTTCTCAAAAAGTTTTTATAATATTTTAAATTTTTTAATTGAAAAAGTATATGTATGTGTCATGAAATTATGCTATGCATATTTTTTTAATTTTTAAATTCAAATAATAAGGTAGTTTCTATGTTTATTACTATTATTACTATTCCACATTGATAATTAAAATCCATTAATATAAGAATTGGTATACAAAAGCATGTTCATTTTGTTTTAGTATAATTAAACAAATAAATATAATTGGGCTGGCCCATCAACACCAGCCCAACTATGTAGTCCTTGTAACTTGCAACAACAACCAACCAAAAAGAGGCCTCATTTATTTGTTTTGATTCACTTGTTTTAATTTCTTTGTTTATTCTTTTCAAATTTCACTAAACCGCCGCCTCCTTTTTTCGCTCCACGAAACCCAGCACAACACTTGTTCGTCCGTATCACAATCTCTCTCTCTTTCCTCCTTCAATCTTTCGTGATCTCTTTCTCTTTATGTCGTTGTTGTTTTTGTTCAATCCAGTGTTGTTTTTTGGGGATTGTTCTTGCTGTTGGTTGTTGAGAGATTGAGCAATGAAAGAGATCGGAAACGAATCTGCGGCGCAAGAGTTATTGCCTTCGTCTACGGCGGCGGGGGAGGACTCCAATCAGCAGCGGCTGCGGTCATGGAGAATCAACATTAGCGATTTTCACATGCCTGATCAGACCAATGTTAAACGTGCCTTTTGTATTGGTATCAACGGCATCGATCTCTTCTTCTTCTTCTCTCTCTCTTTCTCTCATTTTTTACTTAAACCAAACCTTTGTTGCGTGCTCCTTCGAGTCGTGATGATGATTTCTGAAGCCCAAAGGATGAAACAGAATTTCACACAAGTGTAGTGATGTTAGATTTGTTTTTTTTTTCCTCTGGAGAAGACTTTAGGATTACATTAAGGAACCATAAGAGATTACTAATTGCTGCCGTATCGTATTTTGCTACAAAAATTGCTGCTAAGCTCCTTGTATTAGAAGATTTGATGTATTTTTTATTTTGGGATATGTCACTAATTTACTGGTACTTTTTGAAGTAACAATTGATTATGGCTACAATATGTAGATTTTTAATTACAAACCGAGAAGTGTGTAGAATAGAGAGGTGGTTTTCCTTCTTGCTTAGCGCCGCAGTTGGAGGGACTTTTAAATCTTTCTGATTTGCTGATGATAAATTTGATAGAGATGTTATTTTTAATTGTCTAATCATGTTCACGTGTTGATAATACTCAGGTAAGAAGAGCAGAGTTGCAAAATACTATAAGCAGCAGGAAGAGATTCTAAAGGGTTATGGCGAGGTGGAAAGCATCAATGAAGCGGGTTATTGGGTGGATGTGCTAACAGAGGTTCTTTCTAAGACACTTGATGCATTTAAGAGTAGTTATCATTGAGATGTAAATCTTGACGACATTCATGATGAAGATGAATTTGTTCAATACTTCCAGAATCAATTTACTCATTAGTTACCATATCCTTGACAGTATATAGGTTGTGTTTGCACAATTTATCGTTAGGTATATGTGTTTTGAAATCATAGCTTCATCAAATGTTTTTTAAGGATGAGAAGAAGAAGCTTGCTAGCAAGGAATCATTGGCGAGCAACCTTTCAAATATTGTGAATGCGGTCCTTTTTGCTGGAAAGCTTGTTGCATGTGTGGAGAGCAGATCAATGGCTGTGATTGCTTCAGCTTTAGACTCATTTATGGATCTTCTATCTGGTTTCATTCTTCTAGCTACGGCAATTGCAATGAAGAGGACCAATTTGTACAGTTATCCAATTGGCAAGAAGCGGATGCAACCTCTGGTAAGATATCTTTTCCTTAGAAATGTATATACAAATGGAAAACATTAATGCGTGTCCGTTTTCTCGAATGTGACATGGTCATTGATATGTATATATCTTTTACCAGAGGAAGCTCTTTTATATATCATTAGATGCTGTTTGCTGGATATTTGAGGCTAAAAGTCGAATCAAACTAATTATAGTGCTGATTTTAGATATGTGTTTCTTTTATATGAGGCTTCTTTGAAAATTTTCCTGAAACAACTTAAAGAGATGCTTAATTTTGGTATCCTAACATCAAGTTGAAGTCATGGAGTTAGTGACCTTGTATCCACAAAGCCTCTCCCTCCATATCATCCTCTGTTTCGGTTTCTCTAGCCATCTATACTTTGTTTGAGCAGCAACTCTCTAGGCATTTCTTTCTGATACTGGTTCATTGGGCATAAAATGCTAGTTTAAATGGGTGGACTGTCTCATTGTCCAATTCGGAACACAGATTTTCTCCCAACTTTATGAAACATTGGCGATAACACATTAAAAGAATATTTCATCACGAGGGTGCAGGTTATTCTGAATTTAGAGAAAGGAATGGTGTTTCTACGTGGATCAGAAGCCATATCTTTCTTTGCATCAATCAATTTGCCAATCACTAAATTATCCTTGATAGCATTTTGACAATCTGCATTATGATTCAGGATATACCTTTGCAGCATGCATCATACAAGGCTTCCGTATATTTCTTGGACAAGTTAATACTCAAACTGTAACAATGATGCCTTATAATACAAAAAGAATATATAAATAACTTAGCTCTCACTTTAGATTCAACAATTACATTCCTCTATCTGTTATTAAGCTTCTCCATTATAAATGTTTATCTGCATTCTAAATTGGGTTTTAGGGCTTCGCAATTAAGACCTTTAGTTGCATATTCCAGAATTTTTCAATCTAAAAGAAGTTTGCATGTTTCACATGAAGATACTAATAAAACCTATGGGGAATTTGGTGAATCCAGATGAAATATAGCCTCTGATTCAAGAATTAAATTGTTCGGAACATTTTAGCAAGATAGCTTTAAAGTTGAAGCTATTTCCATGTTAAATATTTAAGATGATGGTTGTTTTTTCAAGAATTAAAGTACTGACAGGTTGAACTCATTCAAAGAAATGGTCATTATGTCCATCCATGAGAAAACTGCAGTTTATTATTATCATTAATTTGCTTACATTTTACTGCTTCGTAGGGTATTATAGTTTTTGCATCTGTGATGGCTACTCTGGGATTCCAAGTTATCTTTGAGTCAGGACGCGAATTGGTTTCTCAGGTATTGTTCCTCGCCATTAATCACATTCTTTAGAGTTAAATTACAAATTTACAGCTGTGATTCTTTTTAGATTTTAGAAATGTCAATGTTACAGATGTTTTTAGAAGTACATTACCACTGACTAGTGATTCTGTGTAGGCTCCTTTATTTTATATAGTCTTGTATTCCACTGACAGGAGCACCCTAGTTTCGACAAACAAAAGGAGTATTGGATGATAGGCAGCATGGCTTCAGTTACCATTGTGAAATTTGTGCTAATGCTATACTGTCGTACATTCAGTGATGAAATTGTTAGGGCCTATGCTCAAGACCATTTCTTTGATGTTATTACCAATTCAATCGGCCTTGTAACAGCTATACTTGCTGTTAGAGTCAGCTGGTGGATTGATCCAGTTGGGGCAATCTTGGTGAGTTTCCTCTTCATACCTGCATGAATCTCTCATTTGCTAAGGAACTTATCTAGTTTCCTTGTTAGTTACCTAAGCAATTAGTTTGAGTAGTGTAGGTGTGTTGCAAGCTTATTTTTGCTTGAAGGATCTGTACAACAACATGTTGCAAGCTTATGTTCGCCTTTTAAACAAATGACAATGCTGCAAATGACATGCACCGTGTATATAACAGTCTCTTAAGCCTTTGCTTCTTTCTTTCACCATTCTATTACTTTTCGGTAAAGATTCTTAATCTTGGTGCAGATTGCTCTGTATACAATTATGACTTGGGCAAGGACCATCCTAAAGAATGTGGGCACATTGATTGGGCAAACAGCGCCACCTGATTACTTAGCGAAGCTGACATACCTCATATGGAACCACCATGAAGAAATTAAGCATATTGACACGGTTAGAGCTTACCAATTTGGTTCTCACTATTTTGTTGAAGTGGATATAGTCTTGCCCGGAAACATGCTCGTGAGCCAAGCACATGATATCGGGGAGACACTTCAAGAAAAGCTTGAGAGCATGCCTGAAGTGGAGCGTGCATTTGTGCATATAGATTTTGAGTTTACTCACAAGCCAGAGCATAAAATGAAGACTTGAATATCTTCTCGATAACTCTGAGAGATGGTTGCTACTGAAATTTCAAAGCGATTTGTAATGAAGGGATGCATTTTTAGGATTACTATATGCTTTATGATTCCTGCTAGCATGAAAAGAATCGTAAAAGTTTGACTTCGGTGGTTAAGAGCGTGTTTCAAATACCAGATTTTAAGTTCCAAATAATTTATATATTTCAATTACACAAAGAACTCAGAACTTCACTTCTACATACAGAATTTCAGTTCTAATTTTTTTATTTATACATTTCTCAATATAATTATATTTTTTAACTTTTAACACACTTCTAAAATTTATTGAAATACAAATACTGAACTTCACTTTTACTTTATTTTTCAAAAAACTCTATTTTTTACTTTTCACTTTTATGAAATTTAATTACGGATATTTGAAACACGCCTTAAGAGTAAAAATGTCTTTTGGTCTAATTGATGCGAGAGATGATTTTCTTATACATTCAAGATCGCAACTAGGTGCGTTCGAAAGTGCTTATTAAATATAATTTTATAAAATAGAAATATTTTTTTTAAAAAATAAATTTTATTTTTTTATCTCAAAAAAATAATAAAAATATGTAATAAAAAAATTTTATTACGTAAAATTTTTTTATATTTTTTAAATTTTTAAATAATTTTTTTAAATATTAGTCAAACAGTTTCAAAATGAAATTAAAATTCAGCTACTTGTCATCCACAATTAGAGTGTGTTCTAATTAGTACAAAGTGAGTTTTATTAAACTGAATTTAGTAAAATTGAATTTGGTAAGCAATTGATTAGAAATTAGTTCAGTAAATTTGGAATAAGCTAAAATATAAAAATAAATTTTTGTATGTATTTGTACACAAAGTTTGGTCTAATATGATGTATTTGTACGCAACTGTATACAATTCTAACTTCTAAATCACAAATGTTTTTTCTCCCCCTCACCTTGCTTGCTTATTATAAACTTTGGTTGTTTTTTTCCAATTAAATCATTTTTCTCCTATTAATATAAAAAAGTATTAATATTTCATCAAAAAGTTTTTTGTATAAAATATCTTATTATTATGTTGAATATCATAAAATAAAAAGAGAAAAAAATAAAAATTAAAACAAATGGAAACAAATTTAAAAAATAAGAAGAGAAGAAAAAATTTGAGTAAAGATAATTTTGATATTAAAAAAATGATTCCAAAAGAATCAAAGTAATAAGTAGATAATAGAGGCATCTTACTGTGTCTATAATCGTAAATATTCTCTTCTTCCAGTGGCAATCTTACTGACTCGCCTTTTCAGAAAAGGCAGTGCAGATCCCTCTTTCTTCCTTCTTAGCCGCAGGGTTTTGCCTTTATTCGCGCAGACCAATGTCTTCCTGTCTCTCACTTCGCGAACTCCTCTTCATTGGATTCGTACTCTCTGTATTAATCTTGTTCATTGTTTTTAGCAGTGTTTGAATCTTAGTAGTGAAGCTTGGTGGTAGTGGTAGTACTAGTAGATAGAAAGATCAAAGAGAGAATGGGAGAAGGAAAAGGTTCAACTTTGGTTTGCATTCTAGTTGTAGCACTCAGTCTCACTGCATTTGGCTTCGCCGTCGCTGCAGAACGCCGTCGTAGCACTGTAAGATTTGTTTGTTTGTCTCTCCCTCTCTCTCTTAGTGTTTTCTTGGCTTTCTTTATACATCCCAAATGTATTGTGGTGAGATCTTTACCGAGATTGTGATTAAATGGGCTTACAATTGTTATCTGCTGATTGGGTTTTAAGAAAATTTTTTTTCTTAGTTAAGAGAAATGTGTTCTGGTTTAAACTTCTTGTTTTGTGATCACTGTGCTTTAGAATTGTTATCTTGGATTTTTGGGTTTTTATAAGACTTTTTTCTTGCTTTAGGAAAACTGTCTTCTTGCTTTTGTCTTCTTCTTTTTAGAAAAAATGGACCTTGAGCTTCGAAGTTTTTGAATTTGTTCCTTTCGGAATGTGTTGGGTATGGAAGTGAAATTCTTTTGTCGGAGAGAGAAATTATCAGGCTAAGAAATTGATGGATTGAAGAAGTTTGTTTAAGATCAGCCAGCATTGTCATGAACAGTACTAGTATTTTCTTTGTTGATCTTGGGATTAAGGTGTTGAGCTTACCAAGGTTTCCCTCTAATTCTTTCATCCTTCCAAGAGAAGAGCTTTGATGTTGAGGCTTTGTCCCTATTTTAGTCTTTTGATTTAACTGAGATGCCATATTTATAAGATTTTGTTCTTACCCTTGAAATGATTAGTGAAAACCCTGTTTCATTTTTTTGTAGTAAATGTGCACATTTATGTCACAACATAGCGGATTGTCAATCATTGTGGACTTCGCTTATTCTACACCTTACTGTTTAAGTTTATCTCAAATTGAGAAAAAATGTTGACTTGTGCTATTTTCCCCCTTTTCTTCCTTGATAATTTCCTGGGTCCAGACTAGGCTATTGTGAGGATGGTTTAAATGCATTGCACTCCCCTTTTTAGATGATTGAAGTTACAAAATCCAGAATGTTAGTTGTTGATTGGACTTTTAGAAGGTGCATGGTAACAGTGTTGTCTAGTGGTGTGTTTAGGTAGTTATCTATGTATGTGTGAGTCCACTGTTGTATGGATTTTGGAGTGTCTTGAGCTATAATAGTTTGCATAAAGTAAAGAGTAGTTTACTATTTGCTTGTACACAAGAGTTTTTTTAATTCCATTTTCACAAGGTAAAGGAATAGGAAGGCTATGTCTAGGGGGATGCTCGTTTACTTTAGCTTATAGTTGTTCAATATTAGCAAATTGGGTATGGCATGAACCCAGAGATGAAAAACTTGGTATTAATTACAGTATATAGCATAAATTTCCATTATAGTCCATCCATTCCTCCATTCAGGATATGTTGTGACTTAATCGTGACCAAACTTGCAATTTTTTTGACCCAATTGTTACACGTCTTTCTGAGCACAAAGAACAAATAAAAATGCAATGGAAGCTTCCATCATCCATCATTTACTTTTCTGTTCACCTAGTTCAATCATGCTTTACATGTTTAACCCATCTTGTTGCTAAGAGTTAGGTTTTGTTGATATATGAATAAAGGATGTTGGTGAAAGAATGTTGTGGTTAAGGAGATTGACAGAAAACAAAGTCCAACAATGGGTGTTTAACACTGCAACAATTTGTTCTCACTTTGAATCCTGATCTGCATGCTACAGTTCTCTCAACAGCAACAACTATTGTGGCTAAACTAAAGGACAATATGAACCATTTCTGAAAGCTATTAACATGTTTTTTAAATAGTCGAAGGACTTTCAGAAGACGTTGATCTTAAACTACGTTGTCTAAATATGCATTCTTAGTCATATTGAGCTGCATTGCATGCCTACCATCTTTTACGAGTTGTGAGTTGTATATTCTATACCAAAGCATATGACCCAGGCAAAACACATGTAGTTGATACAATAGCTTTTCATGTTTATAGAGCGAAAAACTTTCTTCTTGGGGCTTAGATAGCATTACATAAATTCTTAAGCAGAGGTCTTCAAAAACCTTGTGATTCCAACTAGTATAAGTAGCGGACTGCTGTATCATTATATAACAATTTTTTAGAGTTTTATATACTATTCTCTTTCCCTCATCTTCTCTCTACCTAAAACCCTAGCAACGTTCCAACAGAGTGTTTCCGTCATGGCCACGCCTCTATTCGGGTTATGAAGTACTAGCTCCCTGTTTTCCTTGACATCCTGTTTTCCTGGACTGTTGTATGATTGTTTATATAGGAGAAAATTGTTGATGCCTGTTTATTGTAATAAGATGTTAAGATTTTCTTAATTTCTTGGGAAAGTGTCTTTTTTCTTCCTAAGAAAAGGGTTTATATGAAATGCCACCCATTGGTAATTTGTTTTTAATTAAGTTCAATACTGCCATCATTCTTGAGTTTGGGTGAACAACCTGAATCTTGTATTTCTAGGTGGGAATTGTATGCTACAGTTTCCTAAGCATTCTAGAAAGAATTATGTTGGTGCTCAGCTGTTGTGCTACCTATGGAGATAGGAGTTAGCTTTAAATACATAAAGTGCTTGTTATTAGGTAGGATGTTTTCCATGTCGATTGTTTGGTGGCGTAATGTTAACTATCCACAAGTCAGTCTTACGTATTTCAGGATGAATGCAAAGTTACTCACTGCCAACAATGTTCAGGATTCAATTGCTATTGTAGAGCCAGTTCAGGCTCTCAAATAATAACAATCTTGCATTTCTGCATATATGAAGCAGAGCTGTTCCTTCTACTTGCTACCCTTTTCCTTACTAATTTGCAAAATGTCAAGAATTGTTTGAAGTAGAGTTCTTTGTTTTTGCATGTTTTTCCCTACCTCTTTTCTTTGTTTTATCATGTTCTAATTGTATTTCTGATTCTGTTTGCATTTTATTGTGAGTTCCTTGTAGTTTACTTTGCTAGATTAAAATCAATCCTGAACATTTGAGGTTGGTCTAGTACTGGTCTGAATCCCATCTTAGGACATGGCCTACAATCTTCTTTGCATGCAGCTTGTCAAAGAGTTTTCTTATTGCGTCGACTGTGATTGCAGGGTGAGATAGTTCATGATCAATTTAATGCTACATACTGTGCCTATGATTCGGACGTTTCCACTGGATATGGAGTTGGTGCATTCTTGTTTCTCATCACAAGTCAGGGACTGCTGATGGGTGTGACAAAATGCATGTGTTTTGGAAGACCTTTGGCCACTGGAGGAAGTCGAGCATGGTCCATTATATATTTTGGTTCTTCATGGTGAGCTAAAAACATTCAGTCCTTCCTGTTAAGCTACTTGTAGTAGTTTGCTGACTCCTAACCCTTTGGTTGTAAGGCTAACTTTCTTAGTAGCTGAGGCTTGTCTCATAGCTGGAGCAACAAAGAATGCATATCATACGAAGTACAGGCATGTGATCTATGCGCAGAACTGGACCTGTGAATCCCTTCGGAAAGGAGTGTTCATTACAGGAGCAGTCTTTGTGGTTTTCACGATGATCCTGAATGTATACTACTACATGTACTTCACCAAAGCAACAAGCCAAGCTGCACATAAAACCAGTCGTGCAAACTCTGCAGTAGGTATGACAGGGTATGCGTAACTGCGTTACTTACGTGTACACATATGAATGTAGTTGAGGAAAAGTCCAGCGTGCAATCTGTACTGAGTCGCCTATAAATTTTGAAGATGGTTGGATCTATTTTACCCTGGTTATAGTTTCTACAGTCTAAAAAATAGTTATCCTAAGGCAATGCTCATATACCTTGGTATGGAAATTGTGTACGTATTGGGATGGTATGCAGGATTGCAGTTACTTCATCATTGTGAAATGAAACATTCTTCAGTAAATCCCTATGAAATGGTGATCTAAGTTCTCATTTGACCAAGATTGTTAACAAAAACTAAAATAGGTATCAATTCTAAAGGAAAGAGATGCTTGTAGCCTTGTCCTAGTTGATTGTTTTGTTAACAGGCTTAGGAGAAGACTTAAAAAAAGAAGATTTGGTTAGGAGGCATTTGGGAGTACTTATGAAATAAATTTTTATAAAATTTAGGATATTTTTGTTTTATTTTAATAAATAAATTTTATTATTTTGATCTAAAAAGAAGTAATAAAAAAATTTTACTACGTAGAATTTTTTTTATATTTTTTAAAATTTTAATAAATTTTGTATAATGTTATAAAAATTTAACAAGCAACGTAGTTTTACAGTATTTTAAAAAAATAAATTAAAACTTACAAATGAATTATACAAATAAAATTTATATATGTATATTTTTTTGAAGCAAAAAAAAGTAAAATTTTTTATAATTAAAATAAATATTTTTATAAAAAGTTTTTTATTTTAAGCGCTTTCAAACTTTCTCCAATCTATTCTTCTTTTATGCAATCTACAGAGTTTGATCAATATAGTAAGTGTATATACATGTAGCTAAGTGCACCATCGTAAGAATTTAATTACTTTGTAATGTATGTTTTATGGATCTTGGTTGATATGTCAAGAATAAGGAAAATTAAGAAGCCACAAACACGTCTATCGTACATTGATCTCTAGATTCTGGAAACACAAATGTGGGCATGTTTTAATTACAAATAATTTTACTTTTTTTTTCAAAATTTAAATTTGTCATTTTATATATTTGAATTAAAATTATAAATTTTATTTTACTTTTCATATCAAACTTATTTTTATTTAATTCCAAATTTATTTCATATATTTTAATTATTAATTCAAATTTTATTTTCATAAAATTTATTTTTATAAAATTTGTTTTATGTAATTAAAGCACGCCTTGGTGTGTTCTTCTTACAAAAATATTTTTATTCAAATGTCATGTATGGATATGAGTGTGGTAGAGATCTAGAAGATAGGGCAAAAATTTGTCTGTGATTGTATTCCAATGCCATTGTCTGTCATGTATAAACTTAAAAAATTTTTTAAAAAATTTTTAAACACTTCCGATCGAATATTAAGGTTATGTTTGGATTTATAGGTAAAAAATAAGAAAAAGATAACGGATAGAAAAAAATAATAAGAGAACGGATAGGAAAGAATAGTTAATTGATCTTACGATATTTGGATATATAGTGAGGGTAAAAAATTAACTATATTTAGATAGGTGGATAAATGAATGAGTAATAAAAGTAAAGTTTTTATAAATATTCAAATACCCTTATTTATTTATATTTTTTATATTACTTTTATTAATATAATTCTAAATAAACTTTATTAATATAACTTAATCTAAAATTATATTAATTATTAAATATAGAAACTAATCATATAATTTTATTATTTCCTCACTAATTAAAATTAAATAAATATAAAAATTTTAAATTATTATAATAAATAATATATCTTAATTTAAAAATATTAAATAAAAAATAAATACTAAATTATAAATAAATATTAAAAATATTTTAAAAAAATAGGATAAAAAGATAAATAAATTTGCTTTTTTTTTTGTCACTATATGTACTCACCAATTTAGTGGGGACATAATTAACTAATAAACAATGGAAAGGATGGAGAGTAGTTCTCCATCTTTTTTATTAATGATATGTTACCAAACATAGATAGACATAGAGAAATAATTTATTTCATCATCATTCCCATGTCTATCTATAATCCAAACGAAATTTGAGGGGCGTTTAGAGGTGGTTTTAAATTAAAGATTTTTTGAAACAAACAATATTTTTTTTAGAAATAAATTTTATTTTTTTATTTTTTAAAATAAAAATATATAATAAAAAGATCTTATGTAAAAATTTTTTATACTTTTAAATTTTTAAATAAAAGTTTTTAAATATTTATAAAATATATATTAAAAAATATAAAATAAAAACTAAAAAAATATTTTTTTGATAAGTTGAACGAAACAGCCCTAAATTCAAGCCGTAGATTCTAAAACCTTCCTTATTTTAAGAGTTAGTTAATTTTCTTCACGGACCAAAATGAATGTTTGGAAATGTTTATTAAAAATTAAATTTTTAAAAAAAATATTTTAAAATATTTTTATTAAAAAAATAAATAATAATAAAATTTTATATTGTAAATTTTTTTTTATGTTTTAAATTTAAAATAATTTTACAAATATTTTAAAAAATTTTATTATTAAAAAATATGAAATAAAAAGAAGAAAAAAAATTCTTCCGAACATCGACTAAACTTGTTCACTCTGAAAAAGTTGGCTTCTTCTGGGAGTTACTTCAGGAAAAGATATGGTATTTAAGACTATACTTTATAAATCACCAAAAAGTAATAATTATAGAAGTCAGTTTCATAAAAATAAATTTTTAAAAAATAAACTTTATTTGAAGTAAAAATTAAACATAATAATTAAAATATGTAAACGAAAATTTAAATAAAATTTTATTTGACTTAAGATTTGGTATGAAATAGTAATTAAATCATATAAAATATTGAACTTAAATCTAAAGGTAGAAAATATATTCCCTGACAATTAAAATATCCGCTGAATATAACTCTAAAAATAATGCCATGAACTGATAATGGAGATTCCTATACACATAGCTCGGTTTACTCTAAACTAATGCCATGCTATGATTGAAGTGACACATAATTATTATATAAATATTTAATAAATTGATTTATTTAAATATTCAAATTCAAAATAATTTTTATATTATGTAACATATCAATCATGAACATAAATTATATAATTGCAATTATATAACTATTAAATTTTGTACCCGATAATAATATAGCAAGACTATGCAATTTGTTAGCTTTTCTTATTGCACTAGATAACTAACATATTATATAGTTTATTATGTACTTTAATTAGTGGTATTTTTTAGTTCAAATCAAATAAGTCATAGATTAAAGTAATTTACCCAAACGTAAGTGGCATGTATCAGTTTATTTGAAGAACACATTTTGGAGATGTTTGAAATTGTATAAAATAATTTTTTTTTGAAAAATTTAATTTGAGGTATTTCAAAAAATAAATTTCTCTTTCCTTATCTCAAAATAATTAAAAATTATATAAAATTTTTATTACGTATAATTATATTATTTTTACTCAAAGTGAGAGTCATATGCACCACTAGAATAAGAACAAATGCTAATAAGTGCTTATCTTAATCATCATAATGAAAACACTAATTAATCAAACATGCAATTACCTGTCATGTATAGATTGTATGCAAAACAAAGACAACATTAAAAAACCCTAATGAATCCAATCTCTGTTTCATTCACGAGAACCGCTGAAAGTTTTTACTGAAAGTTTTGAAGGATTTCCTGCAACAAAACGAGTAATGAAGAAGACGAACGCAAGAAGACAAAGAGGAGGCAGTGTTTCATTACGAACGCCTGCGTTTAAGTTTTGGGAGAACTTTGAATTAATTGTTTATCATTCAAATAAATATTTATATTTTAATAAATTTTTTATAATATTTATAAAAATAAATATAAAAATATTTATTATTGTAGTTTTTATATAATTATTTTAAATAAAAATATTTAAAATAATTTTTATTTTGAATAAGCATTATTTTATAAACACTTTTAAATATTTTCTAATGATATTCTCTTTCTTTTAGGAGTAATTAAAGGTAGGATTCATTTTTGTGAAAATAAATTTATAAAGGATGAATTTAAATAAATTAGTAAAAATGAAATTTATAAAATATAAATCATTAAGAATTTATGTTTTGATGAATTAAATATACTCTAATTATCTCAAAACATGCTTTTGAGCTTATACCATATATATATATATTAAAAATACAAATAATTTCCTTTTTCAAATTCTTTAAGTTGTTTTCTTTAGTAATAAGATTCATTTAAGAGTGCGTTTGGGATTGCATTCCAAACGTTACTTTTTAAATTTTTTTATTTTATATTTTTTAATACATATTTTATAAATATATAAAAAATTTATTTAAAAATTTAAAATATATAGAAAAATTTTACGTAATGAGATTTTTTTATTACATATTTTTATTATTTTTTAAAAACAAAAAAAAAATTTATTTCTAAAAAAAAAAACAAAAATATTTTCTTTCTTAAAAAAAAGTTATTTCATTAAGCAATCCCAAACTCTCATTAAGTTGTGCGTGAATTGTGATAAATTCTAAAAACAAAAAGAACTGTGAATTGAAGAATGCAACTAATGACTTTTATCACATGGCACACAGTGAATGTGTATTATGCTAATCTAAAAACAATTTACTCTCTAAGTACGAAGCAATTATTTTGTTATTACTTAAATTTTGTTAGAGTTTGTTTGATTGCAATAAAATAAGTTTCTAAAAACTAAAATCTTAAAAATAAATTATATAAAGAAATAAATTTTAAAAAATGAATTAAAATTTTATATTAATTGTATTTAGAAAGATGTATATTTAAGTTACTCCGATTTTTTAATTTTCTTGATCAAAAATTGAATTTGGTATTATAAATTTATTAAATTACTTTTAATTTATTTTTATTGAACTCTTTTTATCAAACTATATTTAAAAATTGAATTAAGAATAACTAAAACACATCCTAAAACTAAAACTAAAAGTAATTTTTTTTATATTTGATTGTATTAGAAATTGAATATTTAGCTTGTTGAACACGGTTATTAGACAAAACACTAACCCGTAATCCATGGTAGCTATATCGTACCTTTTAATTTTGTTTTCCTTACAAAAGCCAGCTACCTCCCGGAAACAGCAACATATCGTCACTCCCGATCAACTCTTTCTCGTAAATTCTCGTCTTATTTCGTATTTAATCTAATATTTTTTGTTAATATTCTTATTTAATATGTGATCCGTAGAATAAAATTGCGGTAATCTGTCTGGGGTTTTGGGTTTCTATCTTGTCATCACATGGTCAATCTAACGTTAGGTAAGCAATCTTTCTATCTATCCCATTATTACTAGCTGCTATCAACTCTTTCTTTTCATTGCGTGCGAGTAGTGAAGGTGGTCGCCGGAGCTCCCAGGCAATGAAGACAAGTTCCGGCAAACTAAATTGAGTTTTTAAAATTTTCTTCTGGCAATGCTCTCATGGAAGGAAAAAAGAATGGGGAAGTTGGTTTGCGTTTTCTTCGTACTCATCAGCTTCTTCTTAGTCTTGCACTGCGGTAGCAGAACATCAATGGCGATTCGAATAATTCCGGTAAACGGAAAGATAGGAGCCGCAGCAGTTGTTGTCGGAGAAAGACCTGCGCCACCTGCAGCGATCGTTGGTTCTGAGCAAGAAGAAGGAATCGGAGTTGAAGATTACAAGAGGAGAGTGCCTAGTTGTCCTGATCCACTACACAACCGGTGAATGGATGCTTAATTAGCTAGTTGGTAATTGCTACTGAAGGCTTTATGAATATTTTCTTCCCAAAATACCTCCGTTTTCCACTACGTGTGATGAGTCGGAAAAATAGAGTGGAGGAAACCGGGGATATTTTGGGACCAACAAAAAATTGTATTTTGTATAGAATGAATCGATGACTGGCTCATGAATGAAGCATTCAATCCTCTGTCTTTTTTCCTCTTGGTACTTAGAATCTGTCTGCTCTGCTTTGACTAATTTCTATTGCTATAGTTTTGTTTATCACTTACTGAATTGTAATTGTTCTTTTTGGGTTGTGAAGAAAAACAAGATCACAGAAAAGAAAGAGTATTCAATGAAGAAATTGTTCAAAAGAGATAACGACATTCTTTTTCGTTTCACAACAGCAGAGCAATTTTTGGGTTTTTTTTGTTTCTGTCAAGAATTTCAGAAGAGATAAACCTGTTGATAAGATTTTGTTCTTTGAATATGAGAAACAAGGGAATTTTCCGAAATGGGTAAGTGATAAAAAGTTTTACTACAGAGCAGAGCAAAGAATCACAAAAACTTTCTTCTTGCCTTTTTTCTTTTTCCTTCTATGAACTGTTACTTGGTGATTGATTGAATTTCATTTCGTTTTGATGATGAATAAGATCTTCCTTAAAAGTTATTGCAACTTTTTGTGGATGTCTTTTGTAGGAGGTCAGCTGCAGATAATAAAAAAGCTCTGAGTTTCAAGTGTTAAAGAAAGGACAAGAGTGAAAACATGAATGCCCTTTTCCAAATCAAACCAAAAGAGTTCTATTGATTAATTTTCTCCAAGAATAACTTTTGTATTCAATAATGATTGATTTTTCAAACAAATCATATATTTATTAAATAGAGTTCTCAAAATTATCAAATGTTTTGTTTACTATGAATTTAAATAATTTGGTAACTAATTGAATATTTCTTAATTAATTTAATAACCTAATTCTTGTTGGATTTATGTAGACTTTCTAGAGGTTGTTCAAGGAGCTTTTGGAAGTACTTACGAAAAAAAAGTTTTCACTAAAAATAATTTTATTTTTTAATAAACGAGTTTTATTATTTTGATTTTAAAAAATAATAAAAATAAGTAATAAAAAATTTTTATTACATAAATTTTTTTATATTTTTTAAAATTTTTAAATAATATTATAAATTATTATAAAAAATATTTAAAATATGAAATTAAAATTAATAAAAAATTTTCAAAATGGAAAACACTTTTATTTTATTTTTAAAAATATAAAATTAAAAAATAATAAGTGCTTTTCAGGAAAACCAATCCAAAGAGCTGCTAATCAAATAGATTTTGATACAATATCTTAAGATATGCTTTATATTTCTTAGGTATGCATTATGGCATGTTTGGAGTGCGTTTTACTTCTATCTTTAAAACGAACTCCAACTTGTCCATTCAAAAGAATTTTTAATATATTTTATAGTTGTTTAAATTTAATAAGTATGAAAAAATTGTAGATTATAGACTTATTAAAATTTCTAAAAAGTATTTCATTTAAAAAAAGCTTTATTTTAAAGCACTCTTAAATAAATCCTTAAATAAGTTGCGAGAAGCAGATAAGATAATTTCCATTGAGCACGCAGCAGGAAAGTTGTAAAAAGGGTCAGAGCCCATTGTGTCGGTTAGCATTTGGACTTGGGAATCTGATTGACTCGTGTTTGTTCTCATTCAAGAATAACTACTAACTTAACATATATATAAACAAAATTAATTGCAGCTGCAATTGAATTGAAACGAAATGAAAATACTAGAAAACAAGGCCTGATTTATAATCTTCTGCAGCTACTTATCAGGCTTCTTGTCAGACAGGGAAGGGAAGAAGATTTCCCTAATAACGGTTCCACCGTTTAAATACTTATTTCAAAATCCGTAATTTTATCTAATTTTATTAAATTTTGAATTTTGAATAATACATATATTTTAATTACATAAAAAATTTAGAAATTTACTTTCACATATAAAATTTTAATTTTAATTTTTTTATTTATACATTTTTTAATATAATTATATTTTTTAATATATTATCAAAAATTAAAATATAAATACTAAACTTTATTTTTTATTTTATTTTTTAAAAAATTGTACTTACTATTTTTTATTTTCACGAAATTTAATTACCGGCATTTGAAACACACACTAATGGAATCAGAGCTAAGACTTCGAGGGTATCAAACCACAAAATAATACAAAAAAGTTCATGGCTTTGTAATCCCATCCACTATATCGCTAGTTATTTCATTTATGATCTTGATGCTGTTTTGGCTTAAATTTTCAACTCAATTTTATTTTTATTTTATATTTTTTAAATATCTATAAACTTTTCAAAAAAATAAGAAAATATAAGAAATTTACATAACAAAATTTTATTATTATTTATTAATAAAAAATAAGACTTATTTTAAAAATTTTTATATATTTTTCGTTATATAAATTTGCAGTCACAAATTGACTTTCTACTTATTTTTTATTTACATATTTTTTGAAACTCAGAAGTAAAATATGTCCTAAATCAACAAATAGTATGTCATTCAAATGCATTTCACCTCAGCAGCTTTCTGCTGAAAGTCCAAACACTAGAGCCTGTTGTATATCAAGCTTATGCATGTTCACCGCAAAGTCAAGGGAATTGACGTAAAAGAACTCTTGTCATTCGCAAAATCAAGGACATTCAGTGGCATGATTTCTTCGACATTTAGAATTCATATTCAAAAACATATGAATATGACTCCTAAATAGTTTCTATTATCTTGTTCCGATAGAAGGTTCCTTTTATAAGACAAGTCTAAATATAGCAGAATATTCGATACATTTAAACGATTTTTGAGACAGGAGTTTTTAGGAGGTGGAGATATTTGGTAAAGATACAGTCTAAAAATATTATCGACAAATATTCTTTATCGTTAAATCAAATTAATCTATACCTTAAGGAGATAAAATCGCTATAAATATAAAACCAAAGAGCTCTATTTGGAATCAACAAGTTTTCAGAACAAGTAAGAGCTGTAAAATGCTTTCTACGCTTTGTAAAGAGTTCTTTACAAGTCTTCTTCAAGTGTTCTTTTTACCTTTTTTTATTTTCCTCTAGTTCATACAAGTTTTTTTAGCTATTTTTTATAGCTAATTTGGTGTAAAGACTAATGCATAGTTCATACATATTGCCCTTTTTGCTTAAAAAGCTGTTGTTTTATTTCTTCCATGCCAAAGCCTTCAACTAAATAATAGTAATGCAGCATTACTAATTCGGGCCCAATCTAGATCCAATATATAGGCCCATTATAGTTTATAAGGCCGTAATGTTCCTGATTTTTGTTTAGGATTCTGATCTCTGAAGTAGCCCACTTAACTTTTAATGCGTTTGGTTCCAATTTTTTAATCATTTTAAAAATTTTTTTTCTAAAAACTTTTACAATATTTAATTTTTTTATATTTTGAAAAGAATAATTGAATTGTATATTATAAAATTATTATATGTATAATTTCATTAATTTTTTTGACTAAAGGAAAAAGATAATTTTCTAATGCAACCAATGTTAATCTCAAAAAGAAGGAAAAAAGAAAGTGACAATGTGGCAGGCACACGCCAGTGTTTTATATTTGCAAATTTGATGTCACGGTCAGAATCCTCAAAGCAAAAAACAGTACACAATTTGTTACCTAGTCTAATTTTTTAATTGAAATCCATTGAAACTCACACGATTACTAGCATATACATCGACTCTTAATAATAAATATTTGAACTTATTTTTAATTTTCAGGGTTTGAACGATGATATAACCTTTGTTTAGAAAAAAAACACAGACAACATTCGTTATTATAAATTTTATATAGTTTTTTAGCATATGGTGTCCTAATACTATATATATATATATATATATATGTTTCATTGCTTATGCAAATCATGTTAAAGTGAGCTATATGAAAGAAATGATGTAAGTAGTATAGACAAGAAGTTAGGGCATGATTTGTTACTTCTTATCAAAATTTTATTTTAATTTTTTTATTTTTAGTAAATTTTATATAATATTCTAAAAATTTTAAAATACAGAAAATATGTAATTTAATTTTTAAGATAAAACATCAAAAACATTTTTTAAAAAGCTTCAAAATATTTTTTTTCAAAACGAAATTAAGTTTAAGCACTCTTAAATATACTCTTACTTCTGTGGGGATGGTTTTAGATTTTGACTTCTTAATGACAGCTAAGTTTGCCTGGCGTCTTTACTACATGAGGAATTATTTAATGATGAATCTGATTTAATTAAAAGGTATACATGTTAACATATATACATGAAAAAATCAATTCAAAGTAACTATAAAATTGAATTACTTAGTTATCAAAACAATTTTTTATTTTCTCATTCCCTTGAATTATCAATGTTTCCATGTTTGAGAAGAAGAATTTTGCAGTATCTTCCTTTCCCGTGTCAAACTTACATGAAAAATGAATTGGAAAAAAAATATTATTGTTCATGGAGGCTTGTTCAAATACTTGGAACAAATTTATAAGCATGCACTGAATATAGGAAGTGGAAGTAATAATTTGCAGCTGAAACATTCCTAGTCATAAAATGGAGTACTACAAAACATGTGAAAGGAAATTCATCAATTAATCTCATACATCACCTAAAAAAGCATAGAAATCAACAGCATATTACAATGAAATTCTATGTAAGGTTCTTATTCATTACAACAGCACTAACTGCAGAAAAAAACTACTTCGATCAACATTGATGTTCAATCTCTACAGAGCACGAGTCTCAAAGAAACTTAAAGCTTCAGTTCCAGTTCCAAATGCTCAACACCACCTTGATCAGAATCTGCTTGGCTCACATTTGAATAACCCTCAGCAGTAGTCTCTATTACCGACGCGCTCTCGTTCTTCTTACAATAATATTCCTCGATTACGGACATTCCATCAACCAACGACGACGATCGCAGCAAGCTTGTTTTATCAATGACTGAATATACACCTGCAGCAGCTGGCTGGCTGAAGTTGAGCAACTGCGCTTGCTGTTGAACTCGAGTTCTCTTGAACATGTTGCGTGCGTTATAAACTCTGCGAAGGCCATTGACGGACGCTAAGTTTCTGCAACGGTGTCTAACGTGGCGGATGTCGCATGATTTTATTAATGGAACAAAGGAGCAGGAACTAGCGGCATCAGGACTGTTGAAGGTGTCGGAAGAAGTACGAGCAATCGGTTCGCCTCTGAGAACTGCCTGCACTGCAGCTTGACACTGTTGCCAGCTGCTCGTCGAAAGAAGCCCAACGGAGCCATAAACCGGGTTCAAAACCCTACCACAAGCTTCGTATAACAGAGATCGGAATATCGCTGCCATAACCAATTCAATCTCATTCATTAACACAATATATTGTTACAGGTAGAATCTATAGGATTCATTACACATTCACTAACCTGGCCGAAGGTGATCAGGACCAGCATCGATGAGATTGAGAAGCCCAGAACGGCCGTAGAATTTCGCCAGAAAGACGGTCGCATTGGCTTGCGCTTCAGGGCTTTTCAGCCATTGCAGGGATGGTCTTATGGTGCAGTCTTCGCTACAACCTTTGCGAAGCACTCGGCATCCGTTGCAGCTCAACCTCATGGAGCAGTCATTGAAAGAAGAAAATCCCAACAAATTTGAAGTGCGGATTCAATATTGGCGTAATACTACGAGTAGAGGCTAGGCAATGGATATGCATGCTTGGGTGAAGTAGTACTCTTTATAGAAGCGCGTACTACTTAGACATGGAAAGACTTTTGAGAAAAGAAGATTATTTTTTATCATATTTTAATAAACAAGCTATATTGTTTTGATTAAAAATATAATAAATATAAATAATATAAAAATATTATTATATAAAATTTTTTATTTTTTCTAAATTTTAAAATAAATTTAATAAATTATTATAAAAAATTTATTAAAAAATATAAAATAAAAATTTTTTGTAGAATGAAATATTGAACAACTCCTAACTAGAGATGTTTTACTTGTTGCGCCAATGGGTTTGGGACTGGAAACGTTACCAGGTTATGCAAGAGGTTACATCTGGGGACATATTTTTGGAGAAAATGTTTTGCATTGGAGGAGAAAGGGAAAGTTTAGAATATTTATTAAAGAAATATCAAGGGACTTGTGGCATCCACGCGCCTACTGCAGCTGCTTTGATTTGGGAAGGAAGACAACTGAAAAAACACAACCAAAGCACTTCCTATTTAAAATTTTCAAATGCACAGATTTTGGTTCATAGTTGATATTACTGTAGAGTTCCTATCAAATTTTTGGAAGTAATTTCTTTTGCCCCCAAAAAATGACTGCTTAGTTTCTAGCAAGAGCCCAATGTTTTTAAATATCAGTAAAGAGCTTTATGGCGTATTTTATTTGCTTGAAGTGAGTTTCAAAAAATAATTTAAAAAACAAATAGGTTAGAAATAAATTTTTTATGTTTCAGTTACATATAAAAGTAAAATTCTGATAAAATTCGAAGTAAAAATCATATTTAAAAATAAAATTTAAAATGGCAACTAAAATAATTAAACTATTCTAAACTCTAAATTTAATAAAAAAATAGAGTCGGAACAACTAAAATACACATTTATTTCAAAAAAATTAAATAAATAAATGAAAAAGCAAAGTTCTAATCAAAGTTAGTAAGTAAGCAAGGTCAAAAAATTTTGTTTAGGATTGCATTTCAATGCTCTTTTTTTTATTTTTTTTATTTTTTAATATATATTTTATAAATATTTAAAAAATTTATTTAACAATTTAAATAGTATAAAAATTTTTTACATAATAAAAATTTTTTATTATATATTTTTATTATTTTTTAAAAATAAAAAAATAAAACTTATTTTTTAAAAAAAATATTTTTTTTTAAAAAATTTCTATTACATAAGTAATTTCAAACGCATCCTCCTACCTTTCCAGAAGCCTTCTTATTGTTATACGCAAATAATTAATTACTGAAACTAATCCATGAGGAGATGTATCTAGCAACTTGGCTGACATAGACAAGCCCAACTTTTTCTTAATCTATCGGAAGAATTAACAAAAGGTTCAGCACCCAACATAAACCACCACAGTTTACCAAAGTTTCTAAACAACTACAAAAAAAGCCAAAAACTAAAGAACTTAATTTGGAAGCAATCACCTTTTGAAATGGAATCCAACTCACCGTCAAACGGTGGCTAAAATTGTGCAGAGTTATAGTGCCACATCAGACGAGGACAGTGTCGGGCACGAGCTCGCCATTAACATATAATTGAAGAATGTGTGCCAACTTGTGAATTATTTTGTTTTTTGTCAATGTAGGTACGTTGAATATGTCTGTATGCTCTGACTATAATAGAAACGGAATCTTAGCTTGTTCACACACAAAATGTACTCCGGTCCAAACCAACTTCTACTCCAATGGGATATGAAGTATCCAACAAATAATTATTTATTTTTCTATAAATGAAATTTTTATAAATTGGATTATTGAAAAATAATTTATATAAATAGTTTTGTTATAAGTATAGCGGATGTATTTTGAATTTATTTTTTTAATCATGATTTTAAATTTATTACAGTATCGAATTCTTATACTAAATAATTGGCTAATCACTTTATAATTAAGATCTTCTATATATGAGCCCGTATCACTCCAATATTCAATCAATATAGAATTATTAAAAAATGAGTTATTAATTTTATAAGTAAGTGCCTAGGTTGATTGTGTCTAAGACTTGTTGATCTATCTTTAAATTAACTAGTTTGTATTGGTGGCAATCTATGCAACCCAAGTTCTACTTATGCAACCATGTCTTGGTAGCATAGTCTATCTGTGCCACACTCAGATCCAATAGTTTTCGTAGCACATGGTCACTAATGCAAACCAAATGCGACCGTGTCATAAATACGACTACAAAAGAATGGAACGCGTCACACTCGAGTCCAGTAATGTTGCACAACGCATAGTCTCAACTCTCAAGTATGACTTGTGCAATTAGAACAGGATCCCACAGGTGCACTTAAGTTCAATATCATAAACTCACACTAGGTCATTACTCAGAATAAATTTTAAAAAAAATCTCTCAATGGGACTATCTCTTAAATAAGAGAAAGCTATTCCTACCAATTGGATTATGAATTTATTTGAAGATTTTATCGTTTCTATGATTTATCAATCTTGTGCGACCTTATAGGAGTGTATTTTATTAGAGTTTTCTGTACATAATCATCAACCTTCTCAGATGACTTTTTACTATATTAAACTCTGCTTTGTATTCATATTTTTTTTATAGATGTAGACAGAAACTAGTAGTTTCTAATCAATATTTATTAGAAAATTTTCACTAACGTAGTTAGAATCACACCGTATGATCAAATAAAAATTAATTTTTAAGTTTTAAAGAGAGTTTATCCTATAGCTAAATATTGAATATTTTAGCATTTTTTATCCAAATATAATTAGAAAAACGTAACTTAATTTAAAAGCGTGACTAGAAAAATAAATTTAAAGTAAATGTGACATATTTAGGGTACGTTTTATCCCGTCTGAAATAACAGTCCTACATCCCATAAAAAAAACCTCCAAAATAAAAACAGCAACTTAACTCAAAACTTATTTTTTGCCGAAGAAAGTGAGTTACTAGTAAAGTAAAGCACGCCCTAACTGCTGGGCTTTAGCAAGTTTCATTTTGATAAATGCAGATTGTTTAACTGCTTGTAAATCTATTTATTAAGCTGCTTAAGAAGAGCAGAAATTGAGCGTGATTGAAGTTTTTGCTGGTCTGTATGATCCGTGAGTCTAAATTTAACAACTTCAACTAAAAGCTTGATTTATGAAAAATGAGTTTTGTATTTTTTACTTCAAAAAAAAATTGAAAATAAGAAAAAAAAACTTATTACATAATTTTTTTATATTTTTAAAATTTTTAAAATTTTTTAAAATATTTATAAAACATATATTAAAAAATATAAAAATAAAAAATAAAAATTTATTTTTAAGAAACGCTTTGTCAAACGCACCTAATTGTGTTCTCACTTTTTTATTTTTGGTTTTGTTTGAATAGTAATTGTAATATCTTAATGTATATGCTTCTGTACCCTATATTATTTCATGAATTGGCCAACATAACAACATCGCAGTAAACAACACTTAAAAAGGGCGTGTTTGCTTATGATTTAAATTCACTTTTTTCGGCTAAAAATTTTACTTCTAATTTATTTTCTAAATAAAATAAATACAAAATTTAAATTTAACTTTTTTATCAAAAATTTTACTTTTAAAATAAAAAGTAGTTAATCAGATACATGAAGTTGGTATCTTCATGTCCCGCCCAAAAAAGAGATTCAAGTCCTAGTAATCTGGTGATTCAACATAGATTCTACTCAAAATTAAAAATTAAAACTTCACTATCAAACCCACCTTATTAATAAATAAATACAAAACTAAATTTATTTTTAAATTTTATTTTAAAAATTTTACTTTCAAAAGCTCACTTTAAAAACTCACTTCAGAACCTAGGAAAACAAGCACTTACGATTTTTGGCATTCTACATAACATGCAAGGCAGGACTAATTTGGAGTCATGTTGCTTTTGGACTCGGTTCCAAACAAACACTACATATGCCAAATCGATAGTTGAAAATATTGAACATTTCTAAGTAGATCTAGTCTTTAGGAGATTCAATTTTTTAAAAAAGTTTACCAAATCTCTAACTGGTTGTTATGATCCTAATTTTTTGCTTAAGTTTGTTTTTGTTCTGCTCTATATAAAAAGCATGTAGTTGACGCAGAAGTGTGGTGAGCAATACATTTCTTTGTTTCTCAATTTTCTTCTATGTGTTGCATTATTAAATTCATTACAGTGGTATCAGAGCTAGGTTAAGGAGTGAGGAGAGTGAGTGAGCCACTTACATTTGAGTGTTAACATAATATTGTAGCAACAAGTATACCTCCTACTTTGTGACATTGCAGCAGCAAGTAATTATGGCTTCCGACAACTTCGTGCAACCTGTGATTCCTCACTTTGATGGTCACTATGACCATTGGAGTATGTTAATGGAGAACTTTCTTAGATCCAAAGAATATTAGGCTGTTGTCATTTCTGGAGTAGCAGAACCAGCCTATGGAGTTCAATTGACGGATGCACAGCAAGCAGAATTAGAAGCACTAAAGTTGAAGGATCTCAGGGCTAAAAATTATTTGTTCCAGGCCATTAACAGATCAATCTTGGAGTTTATTCTTTGCAAAGATACATCCAAAGATATTTGGTATTCTATGAAGAAGAAGTATCAAGGATCAGCAAGGGTAAGGAGGCAGCAGCTTCAAGCATTTCGTTTGGAGTTTGAATTGTTTCGGATGAAATTGGGAGAATCCATGACAGATTATTTCTCTTGAACGATGGCAATCGTCAACAAAATGCAGATCCATGGCGACAAGACAGAGGACGTAACCATTATTGAGAAGATTCTTCGATCTATGACACCAAAATTTAATTTTATTGTCTGTGCTATAGAAGAATCTAAAGATATAGATGAACTTTCACTTGACGAATTACAAAGTTCTTTGATGATACATGAGTAGAAAATTAATCAGCAAGAGAAAGAGGAGCAAGCATTGAAGGTCTCAACAGAAAATCGTTCTTCGCCAAAAAATAGAGGAAGAGGAAGAGGCAGAGGCAGAGGAGGTAGAGGAGGCAGACAAAATGGAGATCGTAAAAATCAACAATACCAGCAGCAAGATAATCATTCTCATGATTTTCAAAGAAGAGGAAGAGAACAAGGAGGCCACCACTCTACTAGACCAAAGTCAGCAGACATGTCTAATGTTGAATGCTACAGATGCCATAGGTATGGTCATTATAAATCAGAATGTTGGACTAACTTATCTAAGGGGCATGGTGAAAAATCAAATTTTGCAGAGAAGGAAGAAGAAATATCTTTATTGATGGCTTATCAGGCGAAAGAAGAAACCAACAAGAATTTGTGGTATTTAGACACAGATTGCAGCAACCACATGTGTGGAGATAAGTCTGCATTCTCTACATTAGATGAATCTTTCCGCGATGATGTGAAGTTTGGGGACAATTCTAAAATCTCTGTGATGGGAAGAGGAAGAATAACCATCCAAACTAAAGAAAATTCTAATCAAACTATTTCTAATGTCCTTTTTGTTCCAGATTTGAAGACTAACTTACTAAGCGTTGGACAGTTGCAAGAAAAGGGATACGAAATCTCTATCAAAGATGGAGTATGTCAAATTCGAGATGCAAAGTTGGGCTTATTTGCTCAAGTCAATATGACGGCAAATCGATTATTTCCACTTCATCTCCATAATACTACTTATTCTTACTTCTCAACAAAGTTGAAAGATTTGGCATGGCTATGGCATTTTCGCTATGGTCACCTTAACTTTGGTGGTTTGAAAACTTTACAACAGAAAAATATGGTGACAGGTCTTCCGAAATTTGATTATTCTTCAGATATCTGTGAAGAATGTGTTGTTAGCAAACAACATCGTGACCCTTTTCCAAAAGGAAAATCATGGAGAGCAAAGAAAGTGTTGGAATTTGTGCATTCTGATATTTGCGGGCCAATAAATCCAACTTCGAATGGAGGTAAAAGGTATTTCATTACCTTTGTTGATGATTATAGTAGAAAAATATGGGTTTATTTTCTACAGGAGAAATCTGAAGCTTTTATAGCTTTCAAAAGTTATAAAATACTTGTCGAGAAAGAAGCTGGCAGCTCAATACAAATATTATGCACTGATCGTGGTGGAGAGTACAACTCACATCAATTTTCAAATTTTTGTGAGACATATGGCATCAAAAGACAATTTACAACAGCTTATACTCCTCAACAAAACGGTGTGTGTGAGAGAAAAAATCGCACAATTCTGAACATGGTAAGAAGTCTTTTGACAGGAAGTGGTGTTCCAAAAAGTTTCTGGCCCGAGGCAGTCAACTGGAGCATTTATATTTTAAACAAAAGTCCTACATTTGCTGTTCAAAATATAACACCTGAGGAAGCATGGAGCAAACGATGATCAAGTGTAGATCATTTCAAAACTTTTGGATGTATTGCCTATGCTCGTATTCCAGATCAGAAGAGACAAACGATAGATGACAAGGGAGAAATATGCATCTTTCTTGATGTTAGTGATCAATCAAAAGCTTATAAGCTATATAATCCTAACACTACGAAAATTGTTACCAGTTGCGATGTTGTTTTTGATGAAGAAAGCTTCTGGTCATGGAACAACGATGCTGTTAAACAACAAATTCCTATTGATTTTGATGGAGATAATGAAGATGAGAGACACCAGCCAGTGGAGAATGTTCAACAACCAGTTACTCAAGCTAACGATGGACGAGAACAACGTGTTAGAAGAAGACCTGCATGGATGACTGATTATGAGGTAACTGGAGTTAATCAATATGATGATCCATTTACCTATTTTGCTTTATTTTCAGATTGTGATCCTACAGTCTTTGAAGATGTTGTCAAAGAATCAAAATAGAGAAAAGCTATGGATGATGAAATTGCAGCCATTGAAAAGAACATCATTTGGGAGCTGATTGATCTTCCAATAGGACACAAAACAATCGGTGTCAAATGGGTACAAGACAAAATTTAAGAAAAATGGCGAGGTTGAAAAATACAAGGCACGTCTAGTAGCTAAAGGCTATAAGCAAAAGTTTGGTGTTGACTATAAAGAAAATTTTGCTCCAGTTGCAAGACATGATACAATCAGAATGGTGATAGCATTGGCAGCTCAAAACTCATGGCCTATTTTTCAGTTGGATGTGAAGTCAGCATTTTTGCATGGTGATCTACAAGAACAGGTATTTATCGATCAACCTCCTGATTATGTGAAATTAAGAAATGAGCATAAAGTGTATAAATTGAAAAAGACACTTTATGGACTAAAACAAGCACCGAGAGCTTGGTATAGTCGTATAGATGCTTATTTTTCAAAGGAGGGATTTCAAAAATACCCTTATGAACATACACTTTTTACAAAATTTAGAGATAGAGGAAAAATGCTCATAGTTTGTCTATACGTCGATGATTTGATTTATACTGGAAATGATAAGGCCATGCTTGAAATTTTCAAAAAGTCCATGATGGTTGAATTTGATATGTCAGACCTTGGATTGACGCATTACTTTCTTGGTATAGAAGTGGTGCAATCTTCTGCTGATATTTTTATTTCTCAAAAAAGATATGTGGAAGAAATTTTAGACAGATTTCAAATGAAGGATTGTAATCCTGTGTGCACTCCTACTGAAAAGGGTATGAAGTTTACTAGAGATCCAGAAGGAAAAAAGGTTGACAGCACTATTTCCAAGCAAATTGTAGGAAGCTTGATGTATTTGACTGCAACAAGACCCGATATAATGCATGCTGTAAGTCTCATTAGTAGGTACATGGAGTCTCCAAAAGACATTCATCTCTTAGCTGCAAAAAGAATTTTGAGGTATTTGAAAGGTACTACCAGTTATGGATTAGTTTACAAGAAGGGTGAAAAATCAGAGTTATTTGGCTTTACAGACAGTGATTATGCTGGAGACATTGATAATAGAAAGAGCACATCCGGCTATGTTTTTATGATGGGTTCAGGAGCAATTTCATGGTCATCAAGGAAGCAACTAATTGTAACTCTATCAACTACTGAAGCTGAGTTCATAGCAGCAACATCGTGTGCCTGTCAAGCAATTTGGTTGCGAAGAATTCTTAAAGAACTTCACTTCAAACAAGAAGGGCCTGCTCCTATTTATTGTGACAACAGTTCAGCAATAAAGTTCTCTAAAAATCCTATTCTACACGGAAGAAGCAAGCATATTGATGTAAAATATTATTTTTTACGTGATCTCTCAAAAAACGAAACCATCAATCTCATCTATTGCAGGAGTGAAAATCAAGTTGCTGATATTTTTACAAAACCTCTCAAATTAAGCACATTTCAGAAGTTTAGAAAACTACTTGGAGTTGGCTCTCTGGAAAGTCCAACTTGAGGAAGGTTGCATTGCCAAACTAATGTTTCTTTTAAACTTTCAGTTTAAGGGAGAGATTGTTGAACATTTCTAAGTAGATCTAGTCTTTAGGAGATTCAATCTTTTGAAAAAGTTTACCAAATTTCTAGCTGGTTGTTATGATCCTAATTTTTTGCTTAAGTTTGTTTTTGTTCTGCTCTATATAAAGAGCATGTAGTTAACGCAGAAGTGTGGTGAGCAATATATTTCTTTGTTTCTCAATTTTCTTCTATGTGTTGCACCATTAAATTCATTACAGAAAATAGGGTGACAATTCAGATTTATAAATTGATTTCGGATAAACGTTTAAATTATTCAATTCTAATTCGATCTATTTAATAATTAAATTAAATTCAAATCGATCTATTTAATTATTAAAATAAATTATAATAAGTACTAATAATATATAAAACTTAATAATAATAATATATCAATAAAGAAAATATATTTATTTTACCATAAGAGATTCTTCTTCCATCATAAAATTACGTCCAAAATTTTTATATATTTTATAAAAATTTATTTTTTAATAACTCATTGAATATTTATTTTGTTACAAATTTGCTTTCAAGTATGTAAGATCTATACTTTGAACGTGCTTCAATTATTATTACAAATTTTTTACAAATTTTATTTTATGAACTTATTTCGCGAAGCTCACTACATGCTGATCTAACTCTAGGCGTTCTTGTACATGATGTAGCAGGCTTGAAATTTAATTTTTTAGCAAAAAACAAAAACACAAATAGAGGTACTATTCACCAGTCCATCCACAGGCGACGAAAAAATGTTTCCAAAACAAAATAGAAAATCCGTGTAACGGCGATGTGCTTACCTTGCTGCCATAACCAAATACTATACTACTACAATTTTGTACTCACAATCCAGGTGCATGGAACCCGCCGCGCTGAGCAGCTGCATCACAGACCAATTACTTATCGCTTCCTTCCGCGTATATAACATCAATAATGCGTATTTTAAATACTCATAATTGAGTTTTATAAAAATAAAAACTAAAATTTATTTAAAAATAAATTTGAAGTAAATTTTAATTTTTATATTTATTTTTTAAAATAAATTAAAAATAGAGTTCATATTTTATATTTTAATAATTTTTAAAAATAAATTAAAAGTGAAGAAAAAAGTTATATTAAAAAAGCGTAAAAATAAGATGGTAAAATTCAAATAGAAATAAAAATTCATGCTGAACTATAATTTTAAAATTTTTTATATTATTCAAATATATAGATTTATTGAAACTTCAGATCTGATGGGAGAAACTGAAATTTTGGTCAATTGAAACGCATCTAAATTTATGTGGTTTCCCTTTTTCTTAAGGAAACATTTCATCAATCCAACCCCTTGGAATTATTTTCATCTCATACAATTTGGATTTATATGAAAAAACAGTCAATCCCTCCCACAGAATTAATTCCAACCAACCAACCGGCCAACCAAGCAAGCAAGCAAAACGGAATCCTGGGGTTGCCGGTACCCCAGGATCAAAGGAGAATACCAAAAAAATTTCTTATAAAACCACTCCACTTTCTTATAAAAGTATGAAAAATTATACTTTTATTTTTTATTTCAAAAAATAAAAATAAGTATAAAATTTTGCTTTATTTTTTAAAAATGTACTATATAAATTTAAAATTTCTTTTATAAATTATTAAAAATTTTATTCGAAAATTGAAATAATAAGAGAGAATGAAGAGTTGAAAAACTCTTCCAAATATCACCTTAATTTGACATTTCTTATATAAAAGTTGTTAATTAGTTTAAAAAGAATTTTAATTCCGTGTCACATGAAGAATGTGGCTCGCCGCTGTCATCATGACCCAGTCCAATCCACGCGCCACCTCTTCCCAGTCCCACCATTTTGGAATCATTTGCATGCTTCATTTGTTCTCTTCCTTATCTACATCTTCTTTCCAGCGGCAACAACACTCCTCTCTTTCTCTTGAAATATCTTCCAAAGAAAAAGAATTTTTTATTTAATTTCTTTAACTAAATTAAGCAAACCGCTCTGGCCCCGCCAAAGCTTTTATTTGAGCAACAAAACAGAAACTGTAGTAGCAATCTAGCTCTCAAATGTTTCTTCTTGCTGAATTTTTATTCTTCTCTGTTGTTCTTGTTATTGCTAATTGCTATGAAGTTGAGTTGTTAAAATTGTACTGAAGACTGCAATATCAGGACATGCCGCGCGTGCTGGTCTCTCAATCTCATCAACGCCGTCCCCGATCGTCTCCGTCCAGGTCAGTCATCTAATTAACACAAGAACATTCTCATGCATCATCATCTTCTCCGGTATAAAAATTCTTTCAAGATTAATGAAAGAAAGGGAGTGATTAATTTGCAGCGATATGTCGGTCGTTCTTGTATGAAGCATGTGGTATAGGATTGTGAACCCAGCGTATGGATCAGTTGGTCTTCTGTAATCAGGCAACTGGCACCTTATTTGCCAAGCTGCAGTCGACGCAGTTCTTCGCGGACAACTGATATCCGCTACACCGCCAGATTCTATCATCTCTTCTTCAAATAATCTGATTAGTTCTCGTGACATTCGGCACCTACATAGACAAATCAACAATTAACCTCTTCCGCAGCAGCAAATGCAGCAGTCGATGAAGGCAATAACGTACCTTCACAGAGTTTGCGCGTGCGTGGGCTCTATGCAAACGGTCACGGAAGAGAAGTACCAGCAATGAGTCAGCGGTGTAGTCGTAAGTATTGAAGAGGAATGAGTCAGCGGTGCGTGGGTTCTAATTATATTTGAAAGTATAGAATTAAATTAAATTAGAATAATAGATAATATTTGTAAATATAAAAAATTAACTTACATATTTCAAGAAAGTGCTTAATTAACTTATATATTAAGAAAATTTAACCTTCAAAATCATTACTGTTAAACCATTACTACCTTAATTTACATCTTTCAACCTTCACCAAAAAGACAAAACTGAAAACTCTCTTTTCTCCAAAAGAGAAACACAAAAAAAAGAAGCTATAAACAACTTAAAATTAAGCTTCAGCTTTCAGAGCAAGCCCCAATTTACAAGTATCATTAGCATCAAAACCTAACCCATCTCTATCTTTACCACTCTCAAACCGGCCGGTTCGATTCACTTGTAGAATCGGTTCAAATCCAAGTGTGAGCTCCAACTCCAAAGTGCAGCTCTCTTCCTCCGGCTCTCCTTGACTTACATGTGAACCTTCTTCACCCGTTTCACCGGAACCCAAACTCTCCTCCGGCAATAGCGCTGCCACCTTCTTCTTCGACGCTGCCGCAGAAGAAGAAGATCGCTTGAACCTATTTGATTTCTTATTTATTTTGTGAAGCACCGGCGATGAAGAGCTTGTTTTCTTCGCTATATGACGGATATCGAACGAGCTAGCGTCTGCGAAAGGTGAGTGAAAATCCGTTTGCGTTTGAACTACTTGCTCGCCTTTCAGTACCGATTCAACAGCTCCTTGACAAAGTTGCCAGTTCCTTGTCCACAGCAACCCCACTGATCCATAGACTGGGTTCACTAGCCTTCCGCATGCTTCGTAAAGCAGCGATCGGAATATAGCTGCAGTGAGAAAATCTTTCGTTGTCAGCTTAAATTTTTGGATCGATTGGTTTGTTGAGTGTAAGCGAAGAAAAGGGCAATTAATTAACTGACCAGGTCGGAGATTGTCAGGGCCGGAGTTGATGAGATTTAAAAGTCCGGCGCGGCCGTAGAACTTGGCGAGGAAGAAAGTAGCATTCGCTTGTGATTCAGGATTCTTTATCCACTGAAGACATGGCCGGATTGTGCAGTCATCACTACAACCTTTCCGGAGAACTCTACAACCATTGCAACTCAATCTCATCGCAAATGAATTGAACTGATTTTCTAACACTTTAACAAATAAAACAAAAGAAAAGTAAAACACACTTCTCTGAATTGAAGAAGGGAGTCAAGTTATATAGAGTGGGAAATGGGAACGTGGGTTTGTGGGACGCCGGTGGTTTTGTAAAGAATCCAGGGAATTTGGAAAGCTGGTTTTTGAATAAGCAAGCACTTAATTATTATTTAGGGAAGCGGCCAATTGTTGTTGTAAACAAGTTGTTAGTTCACCACGTTCCAATGCGGAAAAAAGATAAAACAACAACAAACTGTTCTTACGCAAATTAATAAGAATCAACTTGCACTTGGTACTTCCCACCTGGGCTGAATTTTGGAAAATACAAACTAAAGCCAAGTTGAGTTAATTTTCTGCGAGCTTTCGAATTAAATTTTTTTTAAGTTGTCCACGGCAATGGAATTGGTTCACTTGATCGGTGCCGTTCAGAGTGTTTTAAATACTCATAATTTTAATTTATTTTTTTAAAATAAAATTTTGAAAGAGTCGTATTATTTTAAATTTAAAATTATATTTCAAAATTATATATTTCACTTTCAACTAATTTTAAAAAATAAAGATTTATTTTTAACTTACTTACAAAAGTAATTAAAATATAAAACTGAATTTGACTTTTAAATTTATCTTTTAAAAGATTTTATTTCTCAGTTTTTTTTAAAAGCTTACGTACGTTTATTTTTTAAACACTTTTTATATTATTTAATTATTTTAATTTAAAAATATTATAATTATATTTTATTAACTAAAATAAACTTATTTTATAAAACTCTAAAATAAGTTTTAAAATTTTTTTATTCGAAGCAATCTGAACGACCCGAAGTCATCAGGCAAATGAGTAGAGACCACATAGGGCGACGCGTTCACTTATTTTTAAACTCATTATTTTCTTTTTTAAGCTCATTTTTGGTAGCTAGCTGATTGAGAAAAAACTTCTACACAAACTACTCCACCATTATTTTGGTAATATTAACATAAATACAATTTGGTAAAAGATTTCAGTAATTTCTGAAGAACCCTTATTTTATAAGCATATCTTGTATGGAAAATAGCTAAAATTTTATCTTAATTTCTGGAAAAAAGCTGAAATATGTTGATTCTAATCCTGCACACGTGGAATGCATGCACGGGAGACGCGTAAGTTTGCAGACTCTAACCGCCGCAATTTACACGAAACCAGCTTCCTCCGCCACACTCCGGTAATCTCCAAAAAAAGAAAGAAAAAGACAAGAAAATTTCTTCTTCTTCTCCAGTTTTCCGGGACGTGGGAAAAGACCATGAAATAAGAAATTAAACCAGTTTTCCGAGACGTGGGTAGTTTTCTGAATCAATTTTGAAAAAGAATTTCTTAAATAAAAATATTTCTTTTAGAAATAGGTTTTACATTAAAAAAATTAAAATAATTAATAATAAAATTTTATAATATAAAAATATATTTAAAAAATTAAAATAATAAATATGATAAATAATTTTGTTATTTATCTGAGAAAGAGTTTGAAAGTATTTTTAAATAAATTTTTTTTTAAATAAAAAATATTTTTATTTTTTAAATAAGCTCTATTTTTATTTTAAAAAATAAAAATATATAATAAAAAAAGTTTCACTATATAATATTTTTTATACTTTCTGAATTTTTAAATAAATTTTCTAAATTATAAAATATATATTAAAAAATAAAAATTATAAAATTATAACCGAACGTAGTCTCATGGCATGTTTCAAATATCGCATCACTGAATTTCGTAATAATAAAAATAAAAAATAAAATTTTATAAAAATAAATAGAAATATAATTTAATATTTATATTTTAATAGTTTTTAAAAATATATTAAAAATTAAAAAATATAATTATATTAAAAAATATAAAAATAAAATTTTGAATCTTTTATATAATTAAAATATATAAATTATTTAAAATTTAAAATTTGGTAAAAAAATAAAATTAGCGGCGTTTAAAATACGCACTCAGTCATGCAGCGTGATTATTGGGAATGGAAGGAAACTTTAAAGCATCAAAATCTGTGGGCTGTTATCAGGAGAGATGGTTTTTTGGTTGTGGGTCAATTTTAACTCAAAGTGCGCCCCAGGGTTTTTAATTAAACCTAAAACAACCCCAAGTTATCAATGACTATAGAGCTAATGCCTTTAACAGAAAGATCAACACATACAGCTAGCTGGCTAAAGGCTTATCTACAGATGATTTAGAAGTAGTTTTTGTGGAATTGGATCTTTATATCTAAATAATTGGATCTCAATATATATAAACATATGTTTTTGTAGCATTTAACTAATGTTTAATTATTAAAAGAAACAGTGTTTATAAAATAATTTTATTAAATAAAAAATATTTTGGAGACATTTAGAAAATAATTTGAGTTTTTGTCTAAAAAATTATAATAAAATCTTAGAATATATAATTTTTATATTTTTAATAAATTATATAAAATATTATAAAAAAAGTTATTATAAAATATAAATGAATAATTATAATAAATGCTTTACAGACTCACTGCCAAATGAGCTCTAAGAGGCACGAGTCATCGAGCCAAGCAAAATAGAACTTGTTGACTCTGTTCAAAATGAATTGTTGGATCATATACTAATTAGTTAGTCTATTTTTATTTGATCACGACTTTTAGTTCATTCGTTACTAATTCGAATCAAATTTATTTTCAGTTAGATACCATCTCTGACTCTGTGACTACTATTCTGGATCTATCCTAATTCAAAAGGCCAACAAGTTTTTTATGTAAATGTATCACTTTAGGATAATTTTTATATTTACTTGTAGAAGTAGATCAAGCTTATTTCCTCCTCCTAATGCCCTTTCACCGAGTAAGAACTTTTGCTTCCAGTCCAAAACATTTATCTCAGCATTTCTGCTTGGATTGAGAATGTTGAGAAATTTCATATAGTTTAGTTTGAGAAAATTTCATATATCAGTGAGTCAGTTAATTTATGCATCTCTTGCTAATTAGATTGAGAAAATACTCCGTCTGTAGTTTGGAACGTAAACATTCATTTCTTTATTTTGAGCTATATTCAATTGAATATATATATAATAATTTCATATTGCATATCTCTTTGTTGAATTTAAGTGCAATTATATTATATATCTCCAAAACATTTAGATATCTTTAATATTTAAAAGCTTTTTTTAGCATAAGTAAAAAACTTCGTAAGGTTGATGTAAACGAAATGACAAGTTTAATAAAAGCAAGGTCTCTCTCCTTTTTTTTTTTTTTTTATTTCCATCAGAACTGCTCTACGCCGCCGCCATTCGGTGCTGTCACTCTAAAGCTTCTGATTTTTCAAGTAGGGTTTGTGCCTACTCGGGAAAGGTGGGACTATAGCCATGGAACGAGCAGGAGAAGTAAAGCTGAGAACTTGTGCTGGTTATCGCCTTAGTTGCTCTTTTTCCCATCCATCAACTTTAGAATCGGTGCTTGTTTAGTTGTCTACTCTTAAATTAATTTGTTTATTCTTGATTTTGATCTCAATTGGCGAGGTTGACTTGGGTACTATGCTTCTTTGAATCTTGCAGAAGCTACAATATATTAAACATGTAATTGCAGGTTTTTAGCTGACACTGCAGTAGTATATATCAAAAGAGGCATTGGGTTTAATCCCATTTCACCTCTCCCTTCTTATGCAACATAACATTCACTAGTCAGACTGTTTTCTTACATACATATAACTCCTTCAGTAGCCTCTCCAGATGGATTCTTGATTGAAGTTCTGCTGTTGTGCTGCGGAATCTGCAGCTCTTGACGATGAGCTCGGTACGCAATGTTTTGAATCAGCTCCCAGCATTGTATGATCAACTTGTGCTGCAAAGGAATTCAAACTCGCTATGTTTGTTGCTTGTGTCTGGTAATTGTTGAATGGAATACCCTTCAGTATTGACTGGCTATGTGCAAAGTTAGTACTGAACAAGTTTGAAGTCCAAGGAAGCACTACTCCCGTAGCATTGTTCAAGTTTTGTGCTTGTGTTGATCTGTTCGAGACCCAGTTCATGTACATGTTCATGTCGATCTTGTTACCGGCTCCAATACCGCTGTCGACGCCGTTGATGTGCACGCCGTTGAGTGAAGGGTTGATAAAATTGTTGAGGATTGACGCGTCGATCTCCCCGAGCTCTCCCAGTGATGTGGTGTTACATGGGGAGTCCATTGAAGGAAGTGATGGTGATGAAGGTTGTGGTTTCTTCAATTGGGATGTCTTCCTGAAAACCCTACACACAACCCATTCCTCCTACCGAAAACAAAGTAACGTCCAAAATTTCTCACAAATATATCATTAAAAACAAACTAATTCCAAGTTTTCTTCAATTTTACATGCATATTACGTACCTTTGAAGGCTTGTAAGGGAACTTGGAATGGTGCCTATACTCGTGCATAACCCAATTGGTCTTCTCTCCTCTAGGAGCTCTTCCCTTGTAAAACACTAACGTCTTCTTCATCCCAACCAAAACGCCGGAATGAAAGATCTCCTTGTCCTTCCCGGTCGTCTTCCAGTATCCGGCGTCAGTCGCTCTGTTAGTTCGCAAACCTGTCGGGTATTTTCGATCTTTCAAGCTGAAGAAATACCACTCTTTCTCCCCCATACTTGCCTTACCTACAAAAACCAATGCCGCTTAAGTAATCACATCCATACAAATATTCAAATCCTTTCAATCAAAGAAAGAAAGGTATGTATGCACCTGGGAGATCCCAGGGTTCGCATTTGTTGAGATCAACATCAGTAATAGCCTTTGCAATGAATCCAATGTCGGAAACCTTATGCGCGAGGTAATAAGTGATAAGCTCTTCATCAGTAGGGTGAAACCTAAATCCAGGAGGAAGGGTTTCCTCCATTGCAAAGAGCTAGCAAGCTAATGATCGAGTATCACTGATTAAAGACTAACAATCATATGGATCTTAATTTTTGATGTTATTGAATCAGTAGTGGTAGCAGTGAGTTAAAAGTTTCAGTGGAGGAAGAAGGGTTTGAGTAGATATAAGAGGCAGTAGTAGTTTGTCTTTACTAACATGAACTGAAAATCTTCTAGAAAATTTGTAATAGAACCCAAAAAATCTTATCTAACCTTTAGAAAAAGGTAAAATGCAATTTTATGAAGAAAAGAGATGAGGTATCTATTGTTAACCCTTGATAAATACATTATCTACAAAGTCGCCACTGAAGAAGGCTTGAAGAGTTTTGTGACGAGTGGTCATTTGGTAATAAAAGTTGAAGGTTTATGGCAGCTTCAGGGTTTAAGTCCTTTGTGAAATGAGTATGTGTAGAACTTGCTGGGAACACTTCCAACCAACTTCAACCGTCTTCAGCTACCCTCTCGAGACACGAACAAAGTTATTTTGATTGTTTTGTTTTGTTTTGTTTGTTACATATTTGTGTATAAGTAAAGCCAAGATAAAGCTTTTATCAGGACCTAACTCATTTTTATATAGCAAATATATATGGAGCAGATATATAATATACACTGCTCTATTTAAGCAGCATTTGAAAATATTTATAAAATAAAATTTTTTAAAAGTATTTAGAATCGAATTAATAAGAAAAAAGTCTGAAATAATGTTCAAATAAAAAACCTAATTAATTTAAAAATAGATCAATAATTTAGTAAATTAGATCAAATAAATTATAATTTTGTAACTTAAAAATTCATATTTTTTAATAGTTTTATAGTAACTGAGTGCAGAAATAAATACATACGTATAATTAAAAAATGCTAATTTTTTAAAAATTGATCAATTTTTTTTTGTGATAATACGTGGCTTCTGTCTCGCTTGGACTTTCGTGTGTTGATGAATTCATTCCTAACCTTACCATTAATTTCGTGGATATATAATAATAAATGTGCATGAAAGTAGTGATGGTTTCTCGAAGTCGCACTCCGTGGTACTACTGAATGAATCCTACCAACCAACATTTTGTTATTATTTGGAAATTCCAGCAAGAAAGCATGCCACAATGAATCCATAAAAAAAAAGAGTAATTAAACTAGATTTTTTTTAATTTCAAAAAAGCTTATTTAAATTAGTTAATAATAAGTTAATTATATATATATATATAATACTCATATTTTAATAAATATAAAATAATTTGAAATTTTATTATAGAAACACTCTCAAACATACCTTAACTATAAGAGATGAATTACATAACAACAAGGGATCACTGGGTAATTTAGCAAAGCAAAGAATGAAGATGAGAAAAAACCACTCATAAAATAATTAACACAATCATTACCTTCTCGAAATTTGTTTTTTATCATATTAAAACGTCAGTCATTTGAAATATTAAATATACATGTCTTTTTTTTTTTTAATCTTTACTCTTTTACAAAATATATGAACTTTTGTATAACCTATGTTATCATTTTATATAGGTCACAAACATTTCTATTATTTTTTCAAAGAAAAACATAAAATTTATTTTAAAATACTTTTAGTTTTAAATAAAAAATTTAGAACTGGAGTTCTGTTTATGAAAATGGAGTTCTGAGTTTTTTATGTAGTTGAAATATATGAACTATTCGAAACTCAAATTTTACAAAAAAAATAAAATTACGGGCATTTAAAAGACGTTCTAAATAACTATTTTTATTAATTTGTCAAAGATTCTTTTCACTACGGTTCCTGCACATAATTTATAATGTATTCCAAGTTCCAACAAGCAATTAAAGTTCTACTTGAATTCTAGCTCTTAAGGAATTCCAGACATTCTATTTGCACTTATCTACCTAGCAAATGCAGACAGGGGCAGAATACCCGGGTCTATATTTTGCATCCGGTCACCATTCAAATGGTGACACGGGTGATTTTGGCGCCGAGCAAAGGCGACAAGGTCATATTTGAATAGTGATTATAGTTCTGCACCCGAGTGCCACTTATAGTTGGATGCCTGCTGTCTTAATGATCATGTCAGGACCTACAAGACAGGTCCTGTAGATCGGTGCTACTTGTCTGCTCCGGCGAGGGGGCCCAAGCGTGGCATCACGTGAAGAGGAGCTCCTTCTTCCACTGATTTCCTCGGGTTCACATAATCTACTGCTATTGTTTCCATCGTTGCCGCTATCTGCTTCATTTTCGTTTGGTCCTCTATCACTGGTCGATCTAATTCCGGCCATTAGACAATTTCACCTGAATCTGATAGACCGGCTTTGCATGTGAGTCTCAAGTTGAGAGATATAGTATTCATTTTGGATCTTATTTAAGTTTGAATTAGTTCAATACAGATCAGAGTTCGTGTTGCAGCATGACAAAGCTTTTATTTAATTTGTTGTTCTCTATAGAATACTTCAAAGCAAATTAAACATTTAGGCGATTTATGGTAGATTCCAAGAGGTAGCATTTCTACCAATTTTATCTCAACTCAGTACATGTTATAGTAAAACAAAAATGTTAAGACCTCAACAATTAAACCATATATAGCAAGAATTATTCCTTAATCTAATGCATGAGTCAGCCATCATCAAAATGTATGTATCATCAAATTCTGTTCTTATCCAATCTAATATTTTGGTAATGGCCAACGTAGGATAGATTTGACAGGTTGCAGTCTATCTACATGTATAAAGATTAAAGAGGAACTAAGGCTTTAAGCTCCACTAAAGAAACCTAGAAACCTGCTCTACTCATACTTTCTTTCTTTATATATGTTGACCATTAATAGAAGTTTGAGTAACTTTTTCATCTTTTGAGGTGCATGGCTGATGAAAGTATATCTATCAGACCTGAATTTATATATGGGTGAGGATATATATATATATCTAATTTCTTTAAGTATACAACGGTACAATTTCGGCAATATAAAGTTATAAATACAAATTCTATTGTTGAATATTAAAAATTATGATTTGAAAATATGGTGATAAAATTTTAGCTCAATGAACGAGCCGATCTTTATCGAACTTCATGATCAAGATGACAGAAGGTTGATTCATAAAGTGATTAATAAGTAGGATAAAGATTGATTCATTATTCAATTAAATTAAAATTTTTGTCAGTATATTTTTAACTCATAATTTTTTATATCTAATGATGAAAATCATATTTGATACTTTGTATCATCAAACTGTACTTATATATACTGATGTACACTTAAGAGATGACTTACATATACCATTTATGCAAACTGTTTAATATGATTCAATTGCGCAAAGTGACCTGATATTAAGTTCTCCTCATGTGTGATTGTGCTCCTAGTAACGCAAAGGACATGTTTACTTTGCTTTAATTATAAAAGTGAGTTAATTAAAAGGTAAAATTTAAAATCAAATTTAGTTTTTATATGTACTTTTTTATTAAAATAAATTTAAAAGTAAAATTTTAGTTTTAAAATTTCATTGTTAGAAGTAGAATTTTTTAAAAAGCAAAATTTTGATTAAAAAAATTGAAGTTATAGCCTAAAAAAACACGAACTATGCATCTCATTCTCTTTCGCATCTTATCAGATCAATATTCTTTGTGGGTCATGGTTACTGGGGGCGTTTGGTTTTCATTTTTTCTTAATTTCAATTTTTTAATTTTAAATTTTAAATAAATTTTTTATAATATTTTATAAAATTTATTTAAAATTTTAAAAAATATAAAAAATTTATAATATTATTATTATTTAGTTTTATTATTTTAAAAAAATTTATTTTTTAATCACCTGTCCGAGGTCAATGTGCCTTAGTTCGAACCATAGTTGTAAAATCAGAATCGAACATTGAACCGAAAAACTGTCCCGGTCACGGATTGATCCATCGGATCAATGGATTGAACCGTCATGTCAAAAATACTGAAGCATTGACAATAGTACGAACGCTTATTATTTCAAAAAAAATAATAATAAATTTTTTTTTAGAAGGTATAAACAAAAATAAACTAACAAAAAAGATATAGAAAAATGAAAAAATATTTTAAATAATAAATTTCAAAAAAAATTCTTTGTTTTAAAATAATTTTATTATTTTTCTTACAATTTAACAAAATTAGTAATATAAAAATTTAAAAATCACTAATAATAAATATTTATAAATAAAATATAACAAACTTATTTTTTTGCATTATCATATCCAAATATAAAATATAAACTACATATTATATTTCAATATAAATCTACTAATAACTAGTTTTGCATCAATATATCACAAATTTAAAATTTTTAAAATTTAATTTAACTCGGTTCGACCCGGACGAACCGGTCGATCGGGTTGAAGCGGATCGAAACGGATTAGAACGGGTCGATTGCATAAACCATTTTATTATAAATTCGGACCGGTTTGCGCTCTGAGTCGACAATTTTCGGGTCGATCCGGATGGGCCGGTCCCGATTTTACAACTATGGTTCGGACTACTAGTCTAACAGAATTGGCTCATTTCAACTTTAAAATGCATGAATTTCACTTTTTGCAGTAAGATTTTGAGTTTGAATTCACTTTATAGGTTTCAGTTAATCTCGAACTCACCGAAATTATTTCTAATTTACATCGTTAGAATTCAGTTCTATTGAACTCAATTTTATAAATATCAATTAAATTTCACTCTTATAAATATGATATATGTAACTAAGCAAGCTATAAACAAAAAGGAACTACAAATTTAAAACATTCACATATAGATAATATTACTAATCGAATATTATTATTAAGTAAACTTGATGTTTAAAGAATAGGTTGGTAATAATCCAATCCAAGTATATATCCAAATCTCTCATTCTTTCCCTAATCAGAAGTTTCCAACATTAAACCAAAACATCTTGTGGTCCTCTTAATTAGCTGCAAAGAATTGAAAAGCAAACACATTCATTGATTCAAACATATACATCATCACCATCTCTATCTCTTTCTTTCTTTTAACATAAATGCATAACACCACCACCATCAACCCTGAACCCTTTCTTTCGTTTCGTCTTCTTCAACAACAACAACACTACTTTGAGCCTGATGCAAGTTTCTTCTCGGTCTTTTATTGTCATGGATCAAATCACACTAGCAGTGGTACTAGTACTGCTGTGATGTTTTTGTTTCATGCCTTGGATTCCTTCAGTTCCTTTCTCTTTCTTCTAAATCTCTGCTTCTTTCTTCTCAACAAGCTCTTCACTTATCTCTGTTATCCGACAACTCCCCCAAGGTTCGTTACATCTTTTTTTTTTTTTTTTTTGTCATTAATTGTTTTTTTTATTGATGTTGTATAACTTTGTCATAGTTTAATGTACACAATATATTGCTTGTTGTTTTGTTAATCTGAGTAGAGTAGCACTTGAAACAAGTAACAAGATTGAAGATGATGAGAACGAGTTGTTGCCGGAGATAGATGACTGTTCAAAGGAGGAAGAAGATTTCACCGGCGACAACATCATTGATCTCGGAGAAGATATACTTTTTTTTAACAAGAAAAGCTACCAAGACGAAGAAGAAGATTCCGTGCTTAGACAGCAAGGCAGAGATTCGAATAATAATGATACGGTGAGTTGCTTTCAGGTGGAAGACGACATCTTTGTCTCACCAGAATCTTCTTCTTTCGAGGATCTTCTCAAAAAAAAAGAGAAACTTGTTGTTGAAGACTACAACAACATTAACGTTCCTCTAACGCCGAGCCCAATTGTATCTTCATGGGAAAATGATGATCTAAATGGTGAGAGTCACGATCACTAGATTTTTATTTGAATTTGTTAACACAAAACTTAATTTGATACCTCGCAAAATTATTATTAAAAGATTTTGACACCTTATATGCAGAAGAGAATACTTATACAAGTATAGGGAATGATTTTCAAAACGAAAATAAACTAAAGATTGAAGTCTTGCCGGAGAAGAGTTTCTTCGTCATAGACAAGAATCGGTTTACTGAAGGCAAGAATTTTCATCCGAGGAGCAGTGTTCATGGAGATGAAGGTAATATTAATAACTTCAGTGGGTCACTCACGACAGATTCGACTTCAAAGAGCTCCGTTGAATGGCGGAGCTCTGCGATCTTCAGAGACTCCGAAACGGAGTACCCATTATCTTCTTCGTCTCGTAGAAGCTCGTCGCGCTGGGAAACGTACACATTGTTCCGTAAGTACGACGAAGAGATGCTGTTCTTCGACAGGATCAGTGCTCAGAAGCTCAATGAAACAGGTATTAGCTAGCTTTAGTAATTCTCATTCATCTCAATCATATTAGTTTTCTTTTAACTTTAATTCCTTTCATGTGTTTGACATCTTTTTTCTTTTTTTTGTTATAGAAACACTTAGGAAAATTCAGTATCAACCAAGGTCTTTATCAGAAAGAATTACGCACAAGTTCATGAACAAGAACAGGAAGCTTGGAAGGGGAACAACAAATCCATACCAAGAGTTGGAAAACGCTTATGTTGCACAGATTTGCTTGACATGGGAAGCACTTATGTGGAACTACAACATTTTTCAAGAAGCAAGTTGCATGAAGAGCAGCAGTGAAGAATCATCTACAACTTGGCCGGCGAGAATTGCTCAGCAGTTTCAAGAGTTTGAGGTACTTCTTCAACGGTTCATCGAGAACGAACCGTACGAGCGTGGCAGAAGGCCGGAGATCTACGCAAGGACTAGGATTGCTTCACCAAAGTTGCTCCAAGTTCCTGAGTTTCGAGGTACACAAATATATGCATGTTTTTGGAATTTTAGTACTAAAACTTGAAGAATTTACTTTTACTGACTTGTGAAAATTTTTGGATTTTGATGAAGAGTGTGATACTGATGAAGGAAATAAGGAAGCAATGAACTCGAGGATAACATCTTGGGAATTCCTTGTTGTACTAGAAGATGCAATCCAGACATTCATGAACTTCCTCAAAGCCGATAAAGAGACGCCTTGCCAGGTTCTCAGAGCTCTGCTCAAGAAGAAGAAGCAGAGCACCGTCGTTGATCCAAACCACTTTGCCATTGTCAAGAAAATCAACAAGAAGGTGATCATATAAATATTTTACTAAGTTTCATTTCATCACAACTTTTAATTCTCGTTCTTTCTGTTCATTTGACAGTAACATATTTGACTAATTTCAGAAGAAACAGAAGCTAAAAGAACTCGGAAAGCGAAGAAAATGTTTGAAGAAAAGATTGAAGGATGAAACAGAGATGGAGATACTAATGAGTCTTATAGACATGAAGGTTGTCTCTAGGGTTTTGAGGATGCCTGAGATAAACCAAGAACAGTTGCAATGGTGTGAAGAGAAGATGAACAGAGTTAAGATTTGGGACGGCAAACTACAAAGAGATTCCTCTCCAATCTTTTTCCCTGTTCAATAAAAACACGTCGTGATTAGATTAATAAAAATAGTATATTTTTCCTTACAAATAAATTACTCATCAATGTAATTAACTAAAGTGCTATTTAAGTTAATTTTTCTTTTTGCATTATTTAGGGTTTGCTTGATGACTACATAGCGTTAGCTGTTTCGATCTTCATGGAATATGCACGCCACATTCCACATCGATCCCTCTGCTACATGTAAAGAAATTGAACGTAGTGTAAAGATGGTAGAATTAAAGTGAATGGAAATGTTATGCAATAATGTTTTTTTTTCCAAAGTCTAGCTAAGTATGGGTGCATGTGTTGGATAGAATCTTTGTGGTGTTTTTTGAGATTTCTTTCTTGAAGAGATTATAAAGTTAAAGATTAAAGATACGAGTGTAAGGAAAAGGTAAAAGACATTAATGGGAAACACAGGGCATGCAAGCTTTATAAGCTTTTTTAGTTTCTTTATCAGTTGCTTTGTTAAATATGTTAATTGGTGTTGTTTTTAAAGTAGATTAATTAGGTCTTTCATGAAGATAGAGTGAAAAGGCAACAATCTAACCCAAAATGCCATTACTGACCAAAGCTAAGCTGGTCAGCAAATAGTTTCTCATCACTGATTAAGGGATATTTGAAATTATTTATAAAAAATATTTTTCTCAAATGAAATTTTTTTTATATTATTTAAAAAATAAAATTTATTTTTTAATTTAAAAAATTAATATAAATAAGTATAAAAAAATTTTACAACGTAATACCTTTTTATATATTTTAAATATTTAAATAAATTTAATAGAATATTAAGAAAATTTATTTAAAAATGTAAATTAAAAAATTAAAAAAATATTTTTTTGTTAAAAACACATCCCAATACATAATAAATTACCAATTAAATAAATTCAATCGATAAAATTAGAAAAACTAGAATTGAAATAGCACGGTCGATAAATTAGAAAATATCTAAGAGTACATACTAATGAAAAGTTTCATTAGTACTTTTAACCATAGTTGTCAGATCCGGACCGACCCGTCCCGATCGATCTGGAAATTGTCGACCCGAATGATAAATCAGTCCGAATTTGTAAAAAATCGTTTATGTAATCGACCTGTTTTGATCCGGTTTGATCCGTTCTTACTCGTTTCAATCCGATCGAGCCGTCCGTTCAGATCAAATCGGGTTGAAAAAATTTTTTAAAAATTAATTAAAAAATTCTAAATTGATGATATATTTAATACAAAAATAATTATTAATAGCTCTATGTTGAAAAATAATATGTAGTTTAGATTTAGCATTTGGATATGATAATACAAAAAATATAATTGATTATTTTTTATTTGTAAATATCAATTATTAGTGATTTTTAAATTTTTTATATTGTAAAATATTTAGACTCAAATATGTATACCTAAAAAAGTTAGTTATATCTCTTTTATGATTTTATTTTTTTCTAATCTTCTAATTTATTTAAAAATTTCTATTTATAAATTTTAGTTGTTATTATTATTATTGGTGGTGGCAATATTTTAATTTTTTTTGTGATTATTATTGCTGTTGTTGTTGATAGTAATGACATAATAAAAATACTCTAATTTTTTGTTATAATTGCTATAGCTATTATTATTGATAGTATCATTAGCAGTAAATTTCTTACTATAATTATTATTATTAATTAAAAATATTTTAAAATTGATCCGACGGTTCAATCCGAGAATCGTGATTTGGACAATTTTTCAGTTCGATATCCGATCCGATTTTTACAACTATGTTTTTAACGACTATACATATAGTCATAATTTATCAATTGAAAATTCAATTAATAATTTTAACAACTGAATATCTGATCAATAAAATCACCTGACTTAAGTGTAATCAATAATTTATTACTTTTTTAGTTGGTAATTTCACCAACTATAATTTTATACCGTAAATTACTGTCTGAAATGTCCGTGGTGAATTAAAATATACGGATGTATTTTGGATAATTTAACAATACGGAGTTCAACTTTTAGTAAAGAATTCTCGGCATGTAGTCAGTGATTGAATTTGTTCTAGTAGGTAACGAGTTATGGAACCGACTTTCTTAATATCAGTAGGTAATGGTTCACTTACTAGTTTCTTTCTTCCCCTTCTCTCCCACATTCGTTAGCAAGATTACTAGTTATAATCTTTATTTTAAAATTTAAAATTAGCCACAGTACTGTTTAGATTTTATATTATATGGGTTCACCGTGAGAAGCGCGATCAACTGAAACTTCAGTTCTTCAAAATTCTGCTTTAAACTAATTAAGAAATTGATAGAACTTCTAACTCGATGCAAAATGAAGTTATCTTACGATTATTGACATGTCGATATTTATTTCTTATCTTTATTGAATAATTTTTTTGTAACTGATTCATTTCGCTTTTTTAAAGCATTTATTTCAATATAAAAGTGTTGTTAAGCCCGTTAAATCAGAAATAATTCATGTTAAACTCGTTAAATTTTGATTTATAATAATAAGCATTATCAAACAACGCCTTTATCAAATAAAACATCATTGATTGTATTATTTGGGTCTATTTTGTTTCACTTGAAAGTGACTTTTCTTACTAAAATTATTTTCGAATTCTTTAAATAAATTTTCATAATAATTTTTTCTAAATTTACTTATGAATTTTCGTTTAATAACTCACAAATAAACGTGCACATATTCTTTTAGAAGTATAATATGCATAGAGGTCTAAATTTTATGATTTAGATGTATCTAAATAAAATACAAGACTTACTTACGGACATTTAGGAGTATTTAAAATAAAAAAGTTTCTTAAATTTTTTTTTATTTTGAGGCTTTTACAAAATGATCTTAACCTTTTTATTTCAAAAAAATAAAAAAAAACTTTTACATAAAATTTATCTATAATTTTTAAATTAAAAACACATTTTAAATACTGTAAAATCTTTCTTAAAAAAATTAAAATGAAATCTAAAAAGTGCATAGGCTTTCCAATACGACATTATATTAATAATTTTAGAAATAACTGAGTTTTAAATGAACATCATTTGAGTTATGTGTGGGCCCATTTTGATGAATTAAATCACAACTATTTTTTTAATTGGTTTAAATAGGGTTTGGATTACGTATGAGTTCAAGTCAACTATTTTCTATTATATAGAGATCTACTATAAAGATGTGATAGTAAACTTTAAAATATAAAATATATCAAATCTTTAAAACTAACTGAATATTAATTGAAATCTTAATCTGTAAACGTGGCCTAATTATTTAAACAATAGCCATTTAAATAAATTTAAATCATAAATTATAAATTTTGTTTAAGTATATGACAAATTTAGGTACCAAAGAAATAATTTAAAAAATATAAAGTACTTATTTGAATGGTAAGCCTTGGAAAACTCTCTGAGAGGTTCCCTAATGACTAATGATTTGGAAATATTTGAAAGTAATTTTCAACTTGATTTGATTTTAATTTTTAAATATATATTTTTTAATAAATATGTATAATATATATTGTACGAAATATAATTCTTTATATTTTTTAAATTAAAAAATATAAAATAATATAATAAATTATGAAGTATTTATTTGAATGATAAGTTGTAGAAAGCTCTCTCAAACGTTTTCTAATAACTAATAATTTGAGAGATATTTGAGAGTGATTTTCGAACTTGATTTGATTTTAATGTTTATTTCATATTTTTTAATAAATTTGAATAATATTTTATAAAAATTAAAAAATATTGATGGTATACAAATGTATTAATATTTATTTTCATTATTTTTTAAAATAAAATATTAAAATGTATTTTTAAACTATTTTATTCTAAAAAAAAATTATTTTTGTAGCACTTTCAAAATCTCGAAAGTCCAGACTTCAACCAAAACCAGTATTTAAACCAACTGGCCAAGTCCAAAACGCAAACACGTCCGTGTCCCCTTCCTTTAGTCCTTCGATACGATTCCATAATTCTGTCAATTGTTTTACACACAATATAAGAAAAAGAAAAGAAAAACTTTTTCTTCCCTTATCTCTCCCTTCTTCTAGTTCTATATTCTCCCGTTTCTTTCTTTCTTTGCTTGCGTTGAAAAAACAAACTCCGTAACGAAATCGAACCAAATACAAAAAGAAAAAAGCTACAACTTTTTCCTCCACGATTTCTTTTCTTTTTCAAGATTTGCCCTTTATATATATACCTATAATGATGGTTTCCAACTTCCCTTCCTATCATGGTAATCTTGAATCAAGAATCTTCTTGGTGTCTCTCTCTTGGATCCTTTGCTGTTTGTGACATGAACTAGATTTTTCTAGGACTAGGTTCTTCTCTTGTTTTCCCCAAAACAAGAAATCGAAATCTTTCAACTCCACAAGTTTGAGAAAGATGGTGAGGTGGGAAGGCGTTGACGAGAAACTTGCTAAAATGGTTGAAGAAGCTAATCTTGATCACGTCGATGAACGCCGGAGAGTTCGCGAAGCGTTCAAGGATGTACAGCTCAATATTGATCATTGCTTGTTCAAGGTAGTGTTTTGTTTCTTTTTTAGCAAATATTGGGTTCTTGAGACAATTAGAAAATGGATTGCGATTTCTGTTGCAGTTTTTAGAAGTAAAAATTTTGACTTTTTGGATGGTTTTGGGAAGTCTGTTAGTTATGTTGGTTGTGGCTTTTCTAGTGAAAGTTTATAATTTGTTCAATTAGGTGGCCATTTTTAATGTTGGTTGCTTTTCATTCTTCGGTACTTTTTTCAGTAAAGTTGACCATTGATTATTCAAGTCTATTTCTTGGTTTTGTTTGACATTGTTAAAAATCGTAGCTTTTAGCTTATTGGAAGCTATGTCGACGCCAATGAGAGGGTTTATCATCGAACTTTTTTGCAGAAAACAGTATATGACCTTTAATAATAGAATTTCATCTATCGATGCTGGATAAACTGTTTGTTGCAACTTTCCTTTCTCCGCCAAGGTTTTTGATTGCAAATTTCTATTTGCTGGAAACATTCCAGCAGGTGTATCTCATCTTTCCCGATTTGTTGGCCTCTGACGCTTTTGCAATTGAATTTTATATCTTCGACAAAGTTAATGTTCAACATACTATCTTGATAATCACATAGTTAAAGTTAAAGCTTATTACACTAAACTCTATAGTAGTATCCATCGGAATGGAGATGCACCTAGTTTTCATTACCTTGGAACGTATTGGTGACTTAAGTCACAAACTCTGGTCAACTATGTGTTAGAGTTTCTTGTTACTGTTTACTGCATTTCCTATATAATCTCCACATCTAGATTAATTAGTATGTTTGCCCTTTTGGGGTCATAACTGCATTTCTGTTTTGCTGCTACTTTATCGGAGCATATGCTTATTATTCACTACCTACTGTTAGCTGGTCTAATTAAATTCTGGAATTGTTAAGAAACGAGCAGGATGTTGTATATAAATTTGATAATGGCTTCCACTTTCAGGCATATATGCTGACTCACAAGCATCTAAACTATTGTGCATCAGGATGATTCTAATGCTAGAATAATGTACTGATATTGTTACAGCAAAGTACATGACTGTTTATATGAGCTACATGATTTTGTTAACTACATATATAGGTTTCTGATAGATACAATATTCTAGAATAACAAGCATAGATTACTTAGATGGTTATTTGTGGACGAAATTTTAGCAATATCAAATATTGCTTCAAACAAGACCTAAAGGCCATTTGGATCATATATTTTTTCCAACTCTAGAATGCACATAGAATAGTCTACTAGGATGCAATTCTATTTCGTCAAAGAATTAACGTTGATTTTGGAAAGGACGTCAGTTTTGGAATCCTAGTTCAGCAAAGAACGCCAGTTCGTCTTGGACATATAGGATGTTTTTGTTGTTTCTACTTCTCTTAAGAAAGCTTGTTTCTTCCTTTTAAGATTTACGGGTTTAATTGACTAAAATAATATTGATGCAGATATGTGTCTTTGAACTTCATTTTGTGTTGTATATATGATGGTCAGAACATTTAGTGGCCTTTATATAATGGACAAGGTTTAATAAAAGGATCAACATGCCTCTTTTATTTATTTATTTATTTATTTTCCCTAGGATATGGATCTTTGAGCATGAGTTGGTGTTGAGCTATTTTAGCTTATAAGATGCCAGCTCTTAGGAATTCAAAATTTTATATGAGCTTGACTTAAGGGGGCGTTCGGTTCAGCTTTTCCCCAAAGCTCCTTTTCAATTTTTCATTCACGTTTTTCAATACATATTTTATAATTATTTAGAAAATTTATTTAAAAATTTAGATAGTGTAGAAAATTTTTACGTAATGAGATCTTTTTATTGCATATTTTTTTATAATTTTTTTGAAAGTAAAAAAGATATAGATCGTTTTTCAAAAGGGACAAAAATATTCTCTATTTTATAAGCACTCCCAAACGCACCTAGACTGAAGCTTTTGTTAATATGCAGGCAAGGTGTAGTGATATCAAATCAGAGGAGGTGAGTCTCTTTATTTTATAATTATTGATTGTTAGTTTCAATTATGTTGTTATTGCTTGCATTTGTCACCAAACTTGGGTGGTAAGGGCACTCCACTACCACCAAAGTGGTGTGGAAGAAATCCCTGCAATGCCAGATATATCAAAAATATATTCCTGCTATTTCTTTAATATCCGATCTCACTATTAATGAAGGAAAGCGCCCTTGGAACATATTAACCGAACTCATCAGGAAATTCTGTCTTTTTTCTCAAATATTAAAGTATGGATGTAGATGTTAACTAGCCTATATTAGAAAAAGCAATGGGAATAAGATATGGTCACACTTCTTGGTTTTTCTGGAGTAGTTATTATTCTTCCTTTCTCTACTTTACAAGATTGTCAATCACACGATCCAGTCCGGTCAATACCTCCAGCAGTATCAGCTGATTTCCACTCTTTCATTGTAATCATTTCTTTTTTTCTTGGGCTACAGTTTTATAAAGTAAACTCCAGGGGATTGGAGATATTCTCTAAAAGTTGGGCTCCTCGGAGTTCTCCAATAAAGGCCCTTGTTTTCTTTTGCCATGGTTATGGAGACACTTGCACATTCTTTATTGAAGGTATGAAGTGTTTACTCGTATGATTTTCTTATATTCAGTAACAAATGACATTAGCTATTTCCTTTGTGCAGGTATTGCAAATAAACTAGCATCCTCAGGTTATGGTGTTTTTGCTATGGATTACCCAGGGTTTGGCCTTTCAGAAGGTCTTCATGGATACATACCAAGTTTCGATAGCCTTGTTGATGATGTAGTAGAGCACTATTCCGAAATTAAAGGTGTGCTTCAAGCCTTATAGAAGTATTTTGAGTAACTTAAGTCTAATCAATGTTGACATTTCACTTTACTGGAGTCTGTAGTCATCTTAAGTACAGCTTCTTGTGCTTAAAAGCAACCTAAAGTATGTGCATGATATCTTTGAAGATCTTTATGGATGGTCTTGATTAACTAACATGAACTTAGGCAAAAGGTATAAAGTGGTTTTATTTTGGGAATAGAAACTACAAGATCTCTCTATAACCTTTGCTCTGTTTGCTGATGATTCTGGTGTTTTCAGCTTTTCAAAAGCTGGGCACATTTAAGCCGGAAGTAATTTGTAAACATAAAACATGCAAGTAAAAAAAGAAAACTAATGCCAATAGTTCTACGCAAGTATATAGTATCATCAGTTCAAGCAACATGCACAGTTGAATATGGTCGAGGTTCTTCTTTGAGGTTGTAGGTATAGGTATACTATTGTTTTTTAATGCACTTTAAAGCCTTCTTGTAGCATAATATGTTAGACACTTTCTGGTTCTATTTTCGGCTCATGAAGGATAAATGAGGCATTGACCATTACGTGTGTCCCTCAACATTCTGATCTTTTAATCCAACATTGAGCTGTCTAGATGGAATGGTGTTCTTTGACTGGAAGTCGACTAATTACATAATGGCCCAAAATTTGTTGGCCTAGCTTCTTGTTTGAACTGTGTTTTGGCGGCTTTAAATACTTTTTTCTAGTCTCTGAATGGATTGTTGAGTACAGGAAAATCCTTATACGCTCTTGAATCTATCTATTGCCCATCTGTTTGGGGTTCATAGAGACTGTTGGCATCTTTAATTTTTATGGTTGTTTATAATGTATGTATAACATATATCAACAGCAACCATTGCTTTTACTACATTTCTAAGGCAATCTTTCATTGCATACATCATAATCTTTGGCCAACTTTGGTTGATGAACTTCTCTAGTGTTTTGAGCTTTTCATTTAGCAAAAATGAAGCCGTCATTATAATGAAGTCATTGTAGATTTCTACATAAAAAAGGTCCTATTAGGAACATATGTCAACACCTGCTTTGAGTTACAGCATGCTAGCTCATAATAGTCTGAGTTCTTATAAATTCCTGCACCTTTTGAGAAGCTGGAATGTGATTGGGCTTTTGAGATCAATCCTATGTTGACTTTAGATTATGAGGAAAGTAGGTCATGTTTTCAGCAATACGTTGTTAGTACAGCTTCCCAATCCCTAAAGAATGTGATTTGTTATTTAGGAATCCAAATGCTGAGTGAATGCCAGGTTATCATTATTTTTTGGAAGATTTGAGTGTTTCTTTGGGTCTAGACATGATTCAGTGTAGTCATTGTGTTTTAAATTGTGAGCTTAAGGAGATGAACTTGACAAATAATAGACCTGGAGTTTTGATCTCAATAAATTAATCTAGACGATCCAGGAGCAAAAGAAAAACTTCTTATGAGCAGTGATACTTATTTGATATAAAAATTTGATTTTGTGAAGCTTCTTGTAAATTTTCCTTTTTTTATTTTTTGTTCTGTACCAGGAATTTTTAGATGTGTATGATTTATTACTATTTCTTAACATTTTTTCCCTTGAAACATAATATCAAGAGTTTATATTCCTATCGTGTAGCAGAACAGCCAGAGTTGCAAGGCCTTCCAAGCTTTCTGTTTGGACAATCAATGGGTGGAGCAGTTGCATTAAAAGTGCATTTTAAGCAACCTCTAGCGTGGAATGGTGCAATCTTGGTTGCTCCCATGTGTAAGGTAACTTGTGATTTTTAGACATAAACTCTTCTGTGTTCTTTTTCGTTTTGGTAATATATTTACCACGAACTAGCTGATTTCCCTTATTAGATAGCAGATGATGTGGTGCCATCTTGGCCTGTACAGCAGATCCTTATTGGTATGGCTAAACTTCTTCCGAAAGCAAAGTTGGTACCTCAGAAGGATTTAGCAGTGATGGCTTTCAAAGATTTAAGGAAAAGAGATCTGGTTAGATTTTTTAACCTCCTTAGCATTTTAACTTTTACACTACTTATACTCTATTGTAAACATGTATGACTGTTCTCTGCAGACTTCGTATAATGTCCTTGCTTACCAGGATAAACCACGCTTGGGAACAGCACTAGAGTTGCTGAAAACCACACAAGAGATTGAGCGCAGATTGCAAGAAGTACTGAATTCTTGGTCCTTCTTACATTCTTTAGCTTCTTATTTGAATCGACTAGTTTATTTTAGAAGCCAATTTTCTTTCTATTGAGGCTGAACTGGTATCAATGCTGTGTTTCTGTGACTTATAAGCTCTTCTTACTGCTCATGCGTTCTGTAGTTGGTATTTCTTAATTTATATAGTTTCCTATAATTAGCTGTAAGTTCTAATCCAGAATGGTTGAATTTGAGGCTTTAAGTCCTGTTGATTTGTTGTCAGAGAGGAAATCTCAAAGAGTTTCTTCTGTTGTGAAGTAGCTTTGGAAAATTCAGTGCCAAAATATATCATTTTAACAAACAGTGTCTTGGGGTGTTTGTTATAGCGTTAGTGATATTCGATCATTACTTAAAAGCTCTATACTTAGTGTTCTGGTTTTTACTTTTCTAAGTGCTTTACAAGAAACCCGTGATTTTGAGTCTGACACTCTTACTGCATAGGATTTGACTGTAAACAACTTCGTAATACTCATCCTAAGAACCGGAGACATGACTGATCTTTTCAGTGTGGCATTCAACTTTCTTTTGTTATCACTGTTACTGCTTTTATGAATAACACTCTAATGAAAAAAGTTCGTCATTCTGGCAGTGACTTAATAGAAGCTGGGGGAGAAACTTCATTATAGGATTTTTCTGTCATACTAGTGTATGTTGTGTGAATAGTTAGAAATTGCTTGAAAATAGTATGCAACTTTTTTTTTGGTGTTTTAGGTTTATCTCTAGCAAATAGCTTACTGTATGTCTTTAGTGAGGAAGTTTGATCCCAATGAATTTTGTACATTATGAAGACCGTATGTAAAATCCCTGTCTGCTAAAGTGGTTGGTTGGCTTGATTCTACTTTAATATTGATGCCATTGTTCTGGTCTTAGGTTTCTCTTCCGCTACTGATTCTGCATGGTGAGAAAGATATTGTGACGGATCCGTCTGTGAGCAAGGCTTTGTACGAGAAAGCAAGCAGCTCTGACAAGAAGCTCGAACTCTACAAGGATGCATACCACTCTCTTCTTGAAGGCGAGTCTGACGAGATGATATTCCAAGTTCTTCGTGATATCATATCTTGGCTCGATAATCACTGTACTGAAAAATCTTCTTGACCGGGTTATTTCATTCTTTCCCCTGGAAATTACGATTCTTACACGAAGATTACAGAAAATTATTTATAAGTTACAGAGAAACAGTTTTGTATAACTCAATAAATAAACAACTTGTGGCTGTATAAAATTATATTTTGTAAATTAATTGATTGAAAAAGGATACTTTCATCTGGTATTCGTTGTAAGGTCTTAGTTACAAGGCCTAATATACACCGCTCTTGTTATATCTTCTTTTCAAGATAGCTATACTGTTATGTTGATTTTGCTGAATCATTTTAATACAAATTTTGCATAATGCAATTATGAAAAAGAGTAATATTATTAACACTTTATGATGCAGCGGATTTTCAAATCGAAGCTTGCCGGTAAGATACTTCTCTTGCGTGCTATTAATTTTAAAAACTATTGAAATATGGTTGTGTGATTGTTCAGTTGATTCATTATCGAATGTCAGAATAGTGGAGAACAATTCCTTAATTATAAGAATGCTGAATAGTGTAAAAGAAAAGAACGTCAACATTTATTCAAAATATGATGATTCTTTGAAAAGACTTACAAGCATATAAATGGAGAAGAATTAAGAGTTCTTAACTAGTTAAAACTACATTTTAGAAAGAGAAAAAAAGACCTACAATTATGAAAAGAAATAAATGACTTACTTATGTAAAATTCTTTAATTTCCTGCAATCAAGAACTATGTTAGACGAAATTGATGACTTTATGAAAGAAGAAATAGAGATTACCGACGAACCATAGTTTGATAATGAAATCACTGAAGAATTGGTTGAAGGGGACATAGGCCCTATTTGTACTTTTTTATTATTCGGCATTCTTGTAATCAAGGAATTATAGATTTTTTCCACTGTTCTGGCATTCGGCACAGAATCAACTAAGCAGTCACGCAATTATATTTCAGCAATCTATGAAATTAATAGCGTGCAAGAAAAGTATCTTACCAACGAGCTTCGATTTGAAGAACCGCTGCATCAATTTGGTATCATACCATGTGAGAACAACAAATTTTCTCGCTGCAAAAGAAAAATAAAATAGAGAGTGACTAGTAAAACAATATGCAGCCAAGAACACGCATCACTGTTGGTGATCACATAGATGAAGATGAAGAGTATTATCGTATAACATAATTGCAACAATAAACATTGCACGTTACATATCATATCAAAGTACTCATGCACAATCAAAGTCGCCGCCGTGGGAGTGATGGATCTGGTGTTGATTCGAATGGCAGCGACAATGTTCATAATACAACTTCATATAGCCAATTTGCACACACAGACAACAATGATAGTCGACGATGGGAAATAGAGATACATATAGAGATACTTGAATTTTATGATGGAATTCACTCTGAAGAATATTTTTGACTGGGTAGGCATTGTTGATGAAATTTTGAATTTAACGAAGTTTCCGACCATAAACGAGTGCCTCTACTAGCTACAACGCTCCGCGGCAAAACATCAGCTTGGTGGCGCCAACTGAAGCTTTTAAGAATTCGAGAGGGTAAAACCAAAATTTCAAATTGAGAGAAGCTAAAGAAGAAGTTAAGGGCTGAATTCTTACCTTATAATTTTCAACGATTAAGTGCAGAACCTGCTCTAAAGTACAAAACAATAAATGAATACACAACTGAATTCCATTAGCTACTAGCACCGCAATGACAGTTAAGAAACTGAAGATCAATTGGTATCATGATATTTATTGGAGGCTTACGAGTACAAATTTCAAAAATTATACTTTTGTTTAACCCCATCTGTGTGTCTGCTGCACACTAGAGAGTTATACAAGTGGAGAAATAACTTGCACGAAGAGCAACAATCTCTTTGTTTGGCTCAAGTAACAACAATCGCATTGGATCTATTAATAATCGTCAATTATCAAATTTTCGTTTTTTTAATTACGGTAAATCTAGACACAAATTTTTTGACTGCAAGAATCTGAAAAAAAGAACTATGTTAAGCAAAATTGATGACTCAATGAAAAAAATAGAGATTATCGATGAACCACAATTTGATAACGAAATCTCTGAAAAATTGGTTGAATGAGAGATATGCCCTCTTTGTAATTTTTTTTTGTGTGCGCAATTGGAATGAAATTAGATACATGCTCAAAATGATGGATTTGAAGAAGTGGTGCTATGGTTACATGGTGTTTTTGCAAATGTACCTCTCTTGTAATTGTTAATAAGTTGCTTTTAGGATAGCCTTCCTACTTTATGGAGCAGTTACATTGTATCATTTCACACTTATGTATCCTCTATTTTCTACGGAGATGGTACATGGCTCCACCGTCTTATGATTTATAGGTTTGCTTGATAGTAATGGCGTGGATTTTTGAGGAGTGAGTTATTTGAGAAGTGGGTTTGACGAGTTTTTGTGTTTGATTATATTTGGAAATGTTTGGGAGTGAGTTGTTTGTGTTTGATTGTTTTTGAAAGTGAGTGTAGAAGTGAATTTGACTAGAACTGAAACAAGCGTATAGTAAAAAGAACAGATACAGATAGTGATATGATAAAAGTTGTGTGAACTTTTAAGGTTTATCTCCTGATAATGAACGAGTATAGGTTTAGGAATGAGATATCATGTAATCTGCAGGCATATCAAAGATCAATTCTTAATTTTGAACTTTTTACTTGAGTTGTGGTGATGAGATACAAAAAGCTGGGAGTTCAAGATACAACTCCTGTTGATACTCATATTTAGCTCCAAGACTTATAGGACCGTTTGAGAGTACTTATAACATAAAGTTTTTCTTAAAAAAAAAAATTTTGAACTTATTTCAAAAAATGACTTTTTTATCTAAATAATAAAATAAACGTTAATAGTATCTTACAATATACAATTTATCTGTGTTTTAAAAAAATTTAAATAAATTTCATAGAATATTCTATAAAATTATTGAAAAATATAAAATATAAGTTGAAATAAAACATTCTTCAAACGTACTGCTAAATGGTGTCTTAGACCTGCAAATCCTGTTGAAGTTTGTAACTGCAATGCAGGTTTGCATAGCAAAAGAGTTCAATTGTTCAACTAAATTAAGGTTATCGTAAGTATTCTTGAAGATATCTTTGCTTTTAGTGAAAAAATTGGAGATATCTCCAAATTTATATATGAAAAGTTGCGAGGATTTCAACCTTAAATATACTTTGCTTACAAGTGCGAGATACAGTTGAGCAAAATTTTCTTATGCATGTAGATTTAAAGAGATGTATGGATAGCCTTTTAAGTACCTCTTCTGGTTTGACTTAAGAGACGTTGGCTTTGCTTTCCAATAATTTTTTATTCTAATTTTTCATTTTGCATTACAAAAAAAATATATCATAAAATATTATTATTATTTATTATTATTATTTTTTAGATAAAAAATAAAGTTTATTGTTTAATATATTTTTATTTCAGAAAAATTTTATTTCATAAAAACTCATAATATGAGTCCACTTAATACATATTTGGAGAAAGTATATTTCATTATGTACGAAGTTTCTCTACTACCGCACAACATAAAATATGTATAATACAAAGAGGTAAGCAGCAAATCAAAGAAGCACATTAGTGTTGTTGAAAATATTGAGTGTGTTCGGTTGTCGATAGCGAATATATAAAACACATTTAAAAAATTTGCGTAAACAATACGAAAATTGAGACAAATACAAGACAAATATAAAGATAAGAGATTTACATAGAAAAAAATATAAAAAAAAAATCCTACGGAAAGACAAACTAGTTTTAAAAAAAATTACTAAACTAAAATAATTACAAACTCTTGTGTTACACTTTAAGTGAGAACTCTTACTAAAATATTTTGTTTCTATCTCTCACACTTGATGTATGAATGATCTTTTTTTTTACAATTCTAAACAAATACCTCTCATTTATATATTTAATGCCCCAAATGGACTCTTAAATTTTAAAACAGTTGTCCTTCCATTTTCCAATTAATTTTTCAAGTTCTTTGACCTCCCATATTTTAAAAGATGTTTCAAAATCTTTGATCGTTGGTTTTTCAACTTTTTAGGTGATGGTTCATCTTACTTGATTTTTAATATTCCAATATAAATACATATTTAATTTGTTACACTCTAATGAATCACTAATTTATATAGTGATTTTATAATATCTAACAAGTATTACTATAGAGACATTTGTAAGTACTTATAACTTATAATAGAGAACTTTTTTAAAATACAAATATTTTTAAAATTTTCAAAAAATAAGATTAATTTTTTATCTTTTAAAAAAAATAAATTATATATATATTTCAAAACTGTATATCATAAAACTTTTTAATGATTTTTTTTAAATTAAAAAGATAAAAATTTATTTTCTAAAAGTATTTTAAATATTATTATTTTAGAAAAGTTTACGAGCACGGTTGCGTTTGACATAGCATTTCAAACGAGGCTTATCTATTTTTTATTTTTTAATAAAAATATTTTTTATTTTAAAAAAATTTTATTTTATAAGCATTTCAAAACGCATCGGTATATTCATGCATGTGTTATGCTCGTGGTTATCTGTATAAAAGATCATATACACACCTCTCTCTCGCTCTCTGTTTCTGTTTGAAGATTCCACACAGTGCAACGCAAATGGATATACGTCCCCGTTTGGTATTGATTATTAAAAAATCAGTTTTTTAATTTTTAATTATATATTTTTTAATATATATTTTATTAATATATGGAAAATTTATTTAAAAGTTTAGAAAGTGTAGAAAAATTCTATATAGTAAAATTTTATTTATTACATATTTTTGTTATTTTTTAAAAATAAAAACATAAAACTTATTTTTGAAAAAATATAAAAATATTTTTATTTTAAAAAATTTTTATTTCATAATTATTTTTAAATTCTGAAAATACGGAGAACACGGAGTGAGAGAGATATATATAATAATACTTGCCTTGCATGGTTAATAAGGGATAGGTTAGATATAGGTATAGGGCATCTTATAGTATACGGCGTTTTCTCTGAATTCAGTGCTTTTTCTTTACTATACCTAGCTAGGTATATATCTAGTGCAAGTAACTAGCGCATGCATGGATTGCAGCAACAAGTTTGCGCTGCATGCATCCCACCCACGATGAAAAGAAGAAAACCGTGCGCTTGTTTTTCTTTTTCTTCTCTTCTTCTGAGTGCTGTCAAGAAAAATGTCGCGCAGTTGCGGCTCTGCTACAGCCGCTGTTCAGTTCTTTGGGCATGCAATGCAGAGCAGAGTTGTACATATGCATGTGTGTGTGTGCTTAGTTTTATTAATTCTAGGGTTTGACAAATGACAATGCCGGGTGGTGGTGATGTGCTTTCAATGCACTGCGGAGGCGTTTGGAATTGCCTTTCTTTACATTTTTTTATAATTTTTAATTTTTAATTTTATAATATATATTTTATAAGTATTTAAAATATTTATTTAAAATTTTAGAAAATATAAAAAATTTTACATAGTAAAATTTTTTATTATATATTTTTATTATTTTTTTTAAAATAAAAACAATAAAATTTATTTTTAAAAAAAATAAAAATATTTTTTATTTTAAAAAAAATTTATTTTATAAACAGTATCAAATTTTCGCTGAAAGTAGTAGTGAGATGCATACTTTTAGCCTTTTGCATTGATGCGGTCGCCATTCACATGCAAAGTTGCAAAATTCCATATTTTTTAATAAATATTAATAGGATTATTTAAATTTTTTAAAATAAAATTTTTTATTATTATTTATTATTATTATATTTTTTAAGTAAAAATAAAAAATTTTAAAAACCAAAAAGTTGCTTTCATCGAACACATAGTTCTAGTTCTTCTACTGTTGAGGATAAAAAATTTGATTTTCATACATATGTAGTCAAGTAATTGAAAATGTCGAATATACAAACGAAAAGGTTGATGCTATGAAAATTTTACTTTGATTTTTGAGAAAGGTTTCTCTAAATGTTGCCAACTTGTTCAATTTTTGAATAAAAATGTTTTTAAAATAGTTGTATAAGGACCAAAAAATGTGCCTATTGTGGTCGCTTGTTCGTGAAAATTTTTTTATTATTTTAGAGCGTATTTTAAATGCACATAATTTTATTTTTTTTATCAAATTTTAAGTTTCGAACCTTTCGTATATTTCAATTATATAAAGAATTCAGAACTCTATTTCTAAATACGAAACTTCAATTCTAACCTTTTTATTTATATACTTTTAATATAATTATATTTTTAAATTTTTAATATATTTTTAAAATTTATTAAAATATAAATACTGAATTCTACTTTTATTTTATTTTTTATAAAATTTTATTTTTTATTTTATACTTTCACATAATTTAGTTATATTTTATTTTTACAAAATTCAGTTACTTGGTCCGAAAACACGCACTTAACGAAAGTTTACTTTATCCTTTCTTCGTTACTATTAATCAACGTAATCAACCATTATATATGAAGTGTTTAAAATAATATTTTCTTTTGAAAGTAATATTTCAAAACGGGACACTAATTAGACATAGCTTTTCAGACAAGATCTTTCACATCACACATTTATAAATATATATTTGAGAGAGTGAGAGGAAGCTTTTGTTCTTCCCTTGGAAGAGCTGTGAATGAAAGGTAGCTTATTGCTAGCTAGCTAGATTCCCAAAATTTTGTTTGATTGATTGGTTCGTGCCTAATCCTAGACTGAAAAATCCAACCAGAGCTGAGGGGCATAGCTCATTATCAAAGGTCTTTCTTTGTCCCCATACTAGGAAGAAATCAAGCTTCCAGATAGTCAAAGATATGATGTTTGTAAAAAATAAATTTAAAGTTGATTAAATTTGATAAAAATAAGTTTTGATATTTATTTTATATTAAAAGTGAGATTAAATGTAAAATTTTTATTTTTAAATTTAGATTTTAAAAATAAAATTTGACAGGAATACTTATTTTAAAATTTGTATTTAATTTATTTTAAATATTAATTAAAAATTAAAAGTGAGTTTCAAAAAAAATATAAATTAAGAGCGTAGGTAGCAAACCCTTCATGTAAAAGGCATTTAATTATATTAAATTTTATACTCAGACACAGATCAAACTAGGGCTATATATGCACTTCACACCCTCGCTTATTTTGCTAAGAGTGCCACTCCCCGCATTCTTCTAATTCAGTTGTTAGATTAAGTGAACTGATGATCACAATTTATTCAGTAATTTTATGAAGAAAAATTAGGGGTGACAATTTGAATTCATAAATCTATTTAATATCGGGTCAAATTCGTTCAACTCTAATCCAACTCGTAAATTTATATGAATCAAAATTGTCTAATTCTAATCCAACCTATTAATAATCCAATCAAATTCGGGTCGACCCATTTAATAATTAAAATTATTAATTATTAATTCTATATTTTTAGAATTTAGTAAAATTATAAGATCAGTTATAATAAAAGTGCATGATATTTTTAATAATAAGAATTAGTGAATGTCTATCAAAATATGCATTCTTTAGTATCTTTGTAAGTTCTTAAAATATCTAAAAAAAATTTATTTTTATTTTTATTTTTTGAAAATATATGTTGATAGCTGAAATTTTATGATTATAAATATATATTAATAATTTCGATAAAAATTTTGAGAAATATAGCTATCTAAAAAATTTTGTTAAAAATTTTTATACGAAATTCAAATTCGTCATTACAGAAATAAATACATAGTAATACTTTCGATAATATTATAATTCTCATATTACACTATTTTACTAAGATATAAAAATAACAATTAATAATAAATACTATATAATTTATTAATTTATAAATTACTATTATCGATTATTTTTATTGCTAATATTTTAATATACGGAAAGAAAAAATTAAATATTATTTTTTTAAGATATGATAATCGGATTGGTGGATCAATTTCGGGTTAATCCGAGTCGACTCATTTAATAATCGGGTCTAATTCATTCAATCCTAATCCAACTCACATATTTATATGGGTTAAATTTTTTAATCTTAACTCTGATTAAGTGGGTCAGTTTCGGATCGGATCATATATTTCCACTTCTAAAGAAAATGATAAAATATGTCTTCCGCCTCTGTGGTCGCTTGATTAAACTGGAAGTACCGCGACTCGTCTGGTACTTTGAGGATGTTTGATAGTGCTTATTAAAAAAGAGTTTTTTTAAAATAAAAATTATTTCAAAATTTTTAAGACTAAATTTTTTTATTATCAAAAAATAATAAAATTTTACTATGTATAATTTCTTTATATTTTTTAAATTTAAAAAGAAAATTTGTAGAATATTTGAGAAAATTTATTAAAAAATATAAAATAAAAAATTAAAAGTAAAAGTAAAAAATTAAAAAGTAAATAATCATCCCAAAATGATGGTTATCTGTTCGATTAAGCAATCCAATAGTCGTAATTTATCTCTAAATTTTTAGAAGACAAGCAGTAACAATAACTTAAATTTTTATCTCACTTAGTAGGATTGGCTACATGAATCAATTTTTTCATTTGGTTCGGTTATAAATCAAAATTAACGAAAAATATAATTTTTTAAAATCATTCTCCGCCAATCTAAACCAAATTAATTTTAATTTACTTTTTTTTCTTAAGTGTTCAAATCTTAACTTTTAGAAGAAAAGTAACAAATTTATTCTCTGCCCTCAGGCGATTGCTTGTTGAAGTAATCATGTTTTGGGGAGCTCTTCTCTTTCAATTTTTAATTTCATTCTTCCCGATAAAACTTCTAAAATATTTTATAATTTTTTTTAAAAATTTTAATAATATAGAAAAATTTTACGTTATAAAATCTTTTTATAATTTATTTTATTTTTTTAAAATAAAAAAAATATAATTTTTTTTCAATAAGTACTTCCAAATATCTTCGAATAAACCGTGCTAGACTATACACAGTTGGGAGAATACTTTCATCCTAAACAATTAAACCATGCTCTTGCTCAACTTAAGCTTTTTTTGCTTGCCCAATTTAAATTGCGTTACACAGGTTAAACACAAGCAAGAACTATTAGATGCATTTGTTCTCCCTAGCATCACTCAGCATATAGTCTCTCTAAGCTATACGTATCCTCTTAAGATAATGTTACATGCATATTTTATACATATTGTATAAGAAAATTAGCAAAAGAACATGCGTACAATAACTTATATACATTTGGATTCATTCGAGAGAGAAGATTCAAACTTGAAATTCAACAAAAGAACCAAAAACACTAAGGTGACCAATGTGCAAACAGGTGAATCCAAACAATACATGAAAAGCTATAGCTTCTTTAAATTTTTTTTGTTTTTTTTGTGTCCATCTTCTTCAAAGAAAACATAGACTGTTAACCCTACATGGTTTAGCTGTGAGTGTTTGCATGTATCACACAAATGGAAAGCTATTTAAGCTTTTCCACTTCTCACAAAGACCAGGTTATAAAGTGAATACATAGCACCCAGAACTCTAGAATTTTTTTTTGCTAGGGTAATATTTCAATTTTATCAGGAACTCTCTGAAAGCTCTTTTTGATAAAACTCAGTTTCAAATTTAATCAAATATAAAAACTCTAACCCACTTTCCAATTGAATTATTTTTCAAAAACTTAATTTTAAAATCATTTTACTGCAACCAAATGTGCCATAGATGAGAAACCATGTTCTTGGGAAGCTCAATGAATGAATGAATTAAGTTATGAAGAGAATCTATAAGATTGAGCGAATGTGTATACATGTATGTGACTGAAACATTTGTCCTACTTCATGCATTAATTCTCTGGACTCTCTCTTTTTATCCCAGCATTCTCTTATCTTCTTCTTTTCTTAATTTCAACAATTCCCGATTTATCACATATGGTAATTTATATATTCACTCATTCATTTCACTCATAACGGAAAAAACATAAATTTCTTTAGAACTGCCCAAAAATTTCTTCAGTTCACTAAGGAGTGAAGAAACACAGCAAGAAAGATTGAATCATTTCAGTCACAGAAACAAAATTTCTTTAGAAAAAAGAAAACATTTAAGGTTTGACAATCTACATGATGAAAACCATTTCTTTAACTTCTTAAGAGTTCAGTTCAGTACACTCAAAATCAACCTTCAAATATATATAAGAAATATAAGTATGTACTAAATTTCATCTCGGAATCGGTCGGCATTCGCCGTTGAATCCCTCTGCTGCCCATGCCCATAGCTGCAGCTCCAGTTAGCAACACCATCCCTTAGGGGTCCATTTCTTCCGACTGCACTAGACGGCGGTGGCCGAACAGCAGCAGATGTGAACCCCAATGGATTATCAAAACACGAGTAATTTGGATCGTAGCTCGTGCTATGCACTGGTTGCCGTTGAGAAGAACTTCCGTTGATGACGTGACCGATATAATAATCACCGATCGGCGGAGGACGAATTGGACCTGGAGGTGGAGAGAATGAAGGGTACATGTAAGGAGGGTTTGCTGCTGCAGGCTGCGTTTGAAGTCTTGGATATAATGGTCTGTACTGCTGCATACATGCGTCGGAGATATTGTTGCAGCCTGCAGACCGTTGCTGAAAGCTCCCTGCAGCCGGAGATATCACCGACGCAGCTGCAGCTCCTCCGACACCGCCGCCTCCAATCCCTATATCTCTAAAACTTTTTCATTGAAAGAACAAAGAATTTTGTTAACTCATTAGTACAGCAGTCATGTCAGTTCTTGATATGGAGATCAACAAATAATTAAAACCCTAGCTTGATTGTTGAACATTGAGAAGCTAAAAGAAACATAAAAAGGAAAACCCTAACGAAAGAATTGGAAGCTGAGTTGTTGATTTGCTACCCCATATGAATTCCAGGAACAGTAAAGCCTTCATTGCTATAAACAAGTTGGCGAGCTCTGTTGAGTGTTTCTGTCTCTCTCTCTGATCATAAACAAAATGAATCAAAACAGTTGAAACTGCAGTACTCCAAATGATATCGTGAACAGAAAATTTTGAGTGCACAAATTTGGAAAAAGGACTCAGTAATCGAAGTAGATCATGCAGTTAATTTTCTTGCCTTGACGGTGCCTGTTCATATGGCCACCAAGAGCTTGTGATTTGCAGAATTTCAATGAGCAAAACCTGCACTCATAAACCTTGCTGCTATCTTCTTTCCCTCCTTTCTTCTTCTTTGATCCTGCAACAAAAAACTACAATTAGAAGCTGGTTTTCTTCATTCTGTATAGAGATCCAACTCCGAAAGTTGTTTACTTACTAGTTGTATCAGTGGATGCAGCAGTAGTAGTGGAGCTTTCTTCCATGGCTTGCTTGCCATGATCATCTGCAGGAAAGTTATTGAGATCTAATGGGTTATTCCTTTCTGGTCTCCTGCCATTAACAAATTAAAACAACAACAAAAACAGCTAGCATCATCATCAATCAATACATCATAAAGAAAAAAAAGAATGAATTGAGATCTAATTTATAGCAAAGTTTTTGAGGTATGTATGTATCTATCTATATACATGGTATTAATGTGTGGTAGCAGTAGTGAAAGAGGAAGTGTTGCTTTTGCCTTTGGGGTCACTGAGAAAGAGTGAAAGAGAGAGATCTAGAACACAAGAAGACTACTAGCAGTTGGAGACTGAGTGAGAGATGTGTGGGAGCAATCTGTTTCATGGTATGCGTTTATTTTATGTAATGTCTTTCTCTCTCTCTCTCTCTATTAGTTTTAACCTCTGCAGAGCCGTCGTTTTCTCTCTCTAAAAACAAAATTTTCTTTTATCTTTCTGTCACTCTTCTCAAGCATATGAATGAATGAACGAATCATATATAAAACAAGAAACACTCCTTTGTTTGGAGTGATTTCAATAATAAATTTTCAAAAAAATTTAAAAATAGAAATTTTTTTAATTTAAAATTTTTTTAAAAAAAGGTTTTATAAATTGTTTAAAAATTTTTTTAAAATTCCCAAATACTATCTTTATTGTACAGTAGCAGCAAGTACAGGAATCCTTGGGTTCTGTGATAATAATATATTACATGATAATGAAATAGATTTGCCTTTGCCTTTTGAGAGGGACGTGGCATTGCTTTGCTCTTTGCTTTCTGCTTCTGCTGCTTCTGCTTCTGCTTCTGCTCTCCACTCTTCAAAACCCTAGCTAGCTTCTAGCTAGCTTGCAGTCTCTATACTACTACACTGCTTCTGCTTCAATATTATCTTGTGCTCAGTGATAAACGACTGCTATCTAGCTAGCTAGCAACTGCGCATGCATGAACAATATTCAAGAGAAAAAAAAAATAAAAAACAAAAACAACTATGGTTACTTATACATGGTTTGCAGTTGTAGAACCATAGAAGTAATAATATGCTATGAATTATATGGTTAATTACTAACAAATATATCAAGTTGACTTTTTTTACAAACAATTATAGGGAAAGATTATAGAAATATTTAAAAGAAAAGTCAACCAAGCAAATTAATGTAACTAGTAAGATTTGTTATGCATATAAATTTACAAATTAATTAGATGTAGGCAATTGAAGTAATGGATGAGAAGTGAATGAAAACTCATAGATTAATAAATTACAAAATATCACATTAATCTTTTGAGAAAGGCAATGAACTTAAGAGAATAGTCTTAAAAGAATGTTCCTTTTACATTGATATCCTTACACAAGCAAGGTAGTTTCGTTTTCGTTTTTATTCAAGGCCTCTTTTACAAGTATTTAAGTCACAAATTATACATTTATACCACAATTATACTTTAGAGTATCCAAAGTAAATTGGAAAAGCTTTTTTCATTTCTACATCTGCTCAGGTTGCAAGTACGCCGGATTGACCCAGACCTAATTCGGATCCGATCATATTACTTTTACCATATTGAACTTTAGGGCGTGCTTGCGGTGTTTATCACTATTTATTAAAATTTTATTTTAAATTCATATTTTTTAATAAACTTTCTACGGTATTTTAAATACTTCTTAAAAAATTTTGAAAAAAATAAATAAATTGTACTTCATAAAATCTTTATATTATAAATTTTATTATATTTTTGAAGTGTAAAAAAGTAAGTCTTGCTTTTTGAAAAACTTAAATAAACTCTTTTTTAGAAACTTACTTTAGCACTCTCGAACGTTCCTTTAGACTAGTCATTTGAGTCGAGTCCTGATCTAAATTTTCAACTGCCCATTCGTTTATTAGTCAAATCCAAAACTTTAGTTAAAAAGATTGAACCTGAATTGAACCTTTTTTGTTGAAATAAATTTAATGATTTTTTATGATGTTATTTTTTTAAAAAAATTAAATTTTAAGAGTCGCTTCGAATTCGAGCCCAATTCAAATTAAAGTTTATTTTCTAGCTAGGCTCAATACCTAAGAAATGGGTATGGATCCAAATCGAAATAAAAACAAATCATATATACTTACAATTTTATAGACTGGAAAGCTTTTGAATCATGTATGAATTCGAACCGATCCGATAAATTTGCAACCCTAGCATCACTGCATGTCAATTTGGATACTTCACCAATACGAATGGTAATGCTTCACATGATAGTGACAAATTGGCAATCCATGAAGATATAGTTACAAGAAGAAAACAACCCCTCGACATGTGATGTTAGCTAATATAACACAAGTGTGTTGTTGTTACTCTTTTATGCTACCTTAATATATATAGACATATAGGGCATGTTTACCTTAGAATAAATTCACTTTTTTAAAAAATAAAATTTTATATTTATTTTATATTAAAAGTGAATTTAAAAAATAAATTTTTGATAGAAAAAATTATTTAAAATTTTTTTATTTATTGTATCAAAAGTGAGTTTAAAAAAAGTGAGTTTAGTGGATTAGTAAACAAGCCTATAATAAGTGTTGGTACAATAAGAATCTATGTATATACACAATATCGAGCCATCGGACGGCTAGATTGAAGGAGTACGTAGAAATGTATACAGTAGAGAAAGTGCGTATATCCTAACCATTATATATCGCAAATATTGTGGCAGAATTTTGGGCTAAGTTGTTGATGAGGATGGTTCATATGGGACCCTCTCTTCTGTGACATTGAGGCCCATAAGATAGCCTGAGTAAATGGGGTTGAATCTCACCCTTTAAGGGTAATAAAGACAAGGGCACCTCTTACAAAGTGCTGCTTGGGTATTTAGTTGAGAAAGGCTATGCTATTCCTTCTTGGCTCCTTTGCATAGCTTCCTAGAGCACTAATAGTCTAGTACTAGAGTGGCCCTATATATAAGTCCACAATTCAAGAGGACCCTACATGATTAGGACCAACAGGGGTAAGTGTACTACTACCTTTTGGTTTCCTCATAGATTGTTGATGTTAAGTGGCACACTATTCTCTGTTTTTCAAACCCTTGTGACCTTTATGTAGGACACCATCATATATATGGTGTTGGAAGTTAGCTGCTTGGAAACTGTTATGTTGTGATTTGGTTGTGCTTTTAAAATTGTGTTTGGTTGGTGTACATGAGCATGAGCATTCTTAGTCACAAACAGTGATTTTTGGTTGATTGTTACCTAGGCAGAAACAAATATGCTCAACCAAAACTTTCCCAATGCAGTAAAACTTTACTGTTCTTCTTAGTCTGGAAAAAGAATCATTCTACTTCACTCTGCCTTTTTTCAGACCTAATGCTTTGATTATCCAGAAGATGAGATTGCAGAAACTCTTAATGCAATTCCAACTGATCCGTACGTATCATGAAATGTTTCTGAAATTTCTTTCTTCTAACTTAAGAAGCCAGATAGTTTGAACACTCGCCTGAATGAGCTGGGTTGAATTTGGCCATTGTTCATGCCCAGAACTGTTACACATTCTAAAGAAAATCACATATAGTAGATTAAACTATTGAACTACGAGGTTCCATCTGATAGAAAAACTGGGAGCAAAATACAAATAACAATTGACAGATTGTACAATCATCAGAGGAATTTCGCTGTCGTTGAAAAGATCTAAGTCAAATACGACAAGGAGTTAACTAGAGGAAATGACTGAGTGAATTGGTTTGACTATTTTACGTGGTCTCACCTATGCACAAGGCTAGAGCAGGCACCAACTTAGCCCAAAGTTGCCGATAAGCTTTACAAGCTACACTGCCCTAATCTAAAACTACATGTGACAAATATTGGCTTCACATAAGCTCATCAACACAAACATTCAGGGGCTGCGACTCAGTATCTTGACTGCCAACGGCCATCAGATCCACAGCTCCTCATTGTAACATTTCCTGCAACTTAGAGGACTTGACTTTGTTGCTCAGGTGGCAAGAGATTATCTGCTCAGGAGTGAGGATCATGACTTGTTGCAGCAGAGCTTTCTCCATATCAGGAGTCAGCTACATAATGAAGAATGCAATCAGCACAAATGGTCAAGGTGTATATTGCGTCCTAAACTATGTGTGGAGATCACTAGAACACTTACTGGTGGAGGACGATGGCTGTTGATCACCAGGTGCTGTGAGAATTTGCATGGGCATAATAGACAGAGTCCCTGGCAACTGCAAGCCCGCAGTAGGTTTATCTATATGGCTAGACGACCAAGGACTGCCCCTATCTCCAATCATAGATCCGCCAGCTTGATTTCCATAGACAGAAGCTATGTGCAGATTTCCCTAAGAAAAAAAGGAGCTATTAGTTAGAACTATAAATGCATCCTAGCCTACAGTTGCATTAAGGGCGTGTTTCAAATGCTCGTAACTGAGTTTCGTGAAAGTGAAAAGTAAAAAGTAAAATTTTTTGAAAAATAAAGTGGAAGTGGAGTTCAATATTTGTGTTTCAATAGGTTTTGAAAGTGCGTTGAAAATTAAAAAATATAGTTGTATTGAAAAGTGTGCAAATAAGAAAGTTGGAACTAAAATTCTGCATGTAAAAGTAGAGTTCTGAGTTCCTTATATAATTGAAACATGTGAACTATTCAGAACTCAAAATCTGGCGAGAGAAAGTGGAGTTACGAAACACGCCCTAACCTATACATCCCTTGATGAGCACATTGGTAGAAATTAGAAGTGAATTAACTTTATATTAGTATAATATGCTAATGCCCTTCGTCTTAAAGGTGCTAGAAAAGCAGCTAAAAATCATAAACTAGAAAAAGGGAATGTATATTGAACATGTTTAAATGAGCCGCCATGCACTATGCTTTTCAAAACCTGTTCAAACTGTTGAATAAATACCAGCATCATTTATATATTAAATACTATACAATGCATGAGTTTGCCAAAGTCGATGGAATACAAATTGGTGAAAGAGTTGCAAACCAAAGGTGAAATATTAAACTGGTAAGGAGCAAAGAGATGGCTTCCTCCTGCTGCATTCCGCCAATTCTTATAAATTTCTTCCAATAAAGACTTCAGATGCAGCAATCAGATTAACATTTGATTACAGCCCATTTCTCTACAAAAGCCCAAAATCTAAGGACTAAACATAGTGCAGCATCATCGACGCTTAAACAAAGAAAGAAGTGAGACCAGGCCAAATATTCTTTCTTTTGCATGACTTATGCAAGTTTTGTAACAGAACTGGAATCAAGCTATAAAAGATGGAATTAGCTAAGCATCATGAACCTAATCTAGAATTACATCAGTCCATAGACAAGCCAACATATGAAGTGTGTAGAGAGAACATACGACTGGGTAACTAAATGCATCACCCTTCTCCTTGCTACTAAGGCATTACCCCCATGGTACAAAGATGGAATGAGGTCTGGCTCATTAAACAAAAAGGCACAACCATGAAATGAAATGTAAAACTAAAAAGCAACTTCATGTGGACCCTTCATATATTAGTTGTATTGCTAGCAATGTAGTAAGACAGAGGGTAGAGAGTTGCCAGAACTAGTTCAATAAATGAGCCCTTTGAAACTGATAAGTGCAAAAGAGCCAAAACAGCGTCACAACAAAGGTCTGGATGATAGACGAAATGGCAACACGAACTACATCTTAAACCAAAGACTAACTGTGGAATTACACTTCTCGCTCACCGCAGAAAGCTAGATGAGCTCTTCCTCAAAAAGCAAATAGCAGGATCAGGGAACCAAGCAGGGTTCCAAATTGTCTATCATAAATGATATTGAGTGATAAGACATAGAAGCACCTAAATCAAAGATAGATTTCAGCACATGAATTGCTGGTAAGTGAACACCAAATAGTGTATTTACACTTGAGTGGTCTGTATACAGAGGACTTGGTAAGAAGCTTAGTTTATTACGGCTGGGTTTAACTTTCTTCTCAACCAGCAGTGGAAGTGATGAATATGCTAGGGTTTTGCGCTAATTGTTTTAATAAGTTCATGTTTTAAAGACAGACAGACCAATGAAAGAAATAACCAAAAACAAGGCCAAAGATATCTTAGTCACGTATTTAGGAATTGTTTGAGTTGACCTATTTGAAAACAACTCATATCCTTTGCACTTATACAAAAATTATGATACAAATATAGCATAGAATTGGCAGAGGCAGGAGAACAGGCAATGTTTATACTTTTATCATTCGTTGAGGCTAGGTCAGAGTACGTTGCATTTATCAATCTCATATATCTCTTCTTTGCGGGATATGTAAGTTGGATAAATTATAGAGACGGAAAATAGCATCACAAAAAGTTTAACCTCTATGTGAGACAGCAAATGCTAATAAGGAAGAAAAAACTTAATAATTCGTAAGCATTTTTGTTTTCAAAAGAAGAATATAACCATTGTTCAGAAGATCCATTATTTCAAGACTTCCTTTGTCATGCAGTATTTTTGCACTTGTTTAGGATTTTTTTGTTTATCAAAACACAAGTCAAGCAAAACAAAAGCACTAATTAGAACTTTAATACAAACACGGATAAAAGTCATTACTATACCTGATATAGCTGCTGAGGAGGCTGTCAGCAGTGAGGATTGTCCATGAGGGAAGGACGTTTGAGGATTACCAACTTGGTTGAAAGTCAAAGAAATCAGTAACATAATTATTCAAAATGGACGTTTTCTATTTCAACAATACTTGCATGAAAGAAGGGTTGGGGTGGATACTGTTGAGGAGTGACTGATGGTTGAAATCGAAGGCTATGGGACATCTGAGACTGCATCTTAGGATGCAACTGACGGGGAAAAGGTTGCACAGATGGGGGCCATGGCTGCTAACTTATAGGCTATTGAATAGACTGATGCAAGACTGGTTGACTGGGTAAACACTGGTGCCCTTGATTGGAAGCAATTGGCATATGAGACTGGGGAATCCGACAATTTTGTGGAGGTGGTTAGGAGGTAAGTTCTGGATCTGAGAAGTAAGTGTGCATCCGGGAATTTTGCAGAGAAGTTGAAGAAGGAACTTGAGAATTGATATCTCCATTATTGTGCAGTGCTGGCTGTGGAAAATTTTCTCTGGTCTGCCCAAGGTGAGGGGGAATTGATGGCATATGGATTGAAGGATATGCCATTAAAGGAAGAGATGCAGATTGAAAGGAATTTGAAGGTTGGATAGGGGGCTGCTGTCTAGGCAAAACTGCTGTGTGAGATGAACTAGCTTGTACAGGTTGTTCAGCTTGAGCTGGTAAGGACTGTGAACTTGGATTTGGTTGCTGCGTAGAATGTAAGGGTTGTGGTTAGTTGAGACAGTGTCTGCTGACTATTAGGGACGTAACCAGAAAAAAGTTTGGATGTCAATTCCATAATAGTCATTAAGAAGTATATGTGAAGAGAGCAGAATTACCGGTAGTGGAGGCTTTATCATTCCAGGCATAATCTGAGCCTACAATCGAATAAATTAAAAGAGTACACATTAGATTCATCAAACAATTGGAAAAATGAGAGTCAGCTTAACTAACTGTTTCAGTACAAAGACTTCAAATATTTTGTATATTAAAAAAAAAAGAATTATCAAAGATAGCTTTTCCACAAATTGCAAAACAGAGAATCTGCATTAACAAATTATTATTTGGGACAATTATTGATTAGCCCTTCATCAACCCTAGAATCAATTTTTAAGCCTTCTTTAGTTTGGACTTAATGAAAAGACCTTTTCTTTGAAAACTTATTTTTCAACCCCTTTTTTGGGTTGGAAAAGCATTCAAAAATAGGTTTTAAGATAATAAAAGCATGCACTCAACAGGCTGGAAAATACACCAAAACATTTGAGGGGCTATAAAATAATTTGACTGTGGTGAAGGGGGTGAAATATTAGTTTCTGTTATCATTTAGAAGAGAGGCCCTACACATAGTCAGAATAAAGACTAGAGTGGACTATTCAATATCATCCAATAGCACAGTCCAAGCAAGTCAAGTCAGCCAGAGGGGCTTGCCAATGAGGATGACGTGTTGCTCGATTTTTGTTTTGCAAAAGGAAAACCAAATTATGGTGTTAACAAAGTCATAGAGCACTCAAGAAACAGAAACCCAGGGATAAAAGTAAAGAACTGAATCAAGCAAGATCCAAAGCCAACAGAAGTGATAGAGAGGCTGCTCAACCTACATCTTTATATAAAACAGAAAAAAGTTTCTTCCAGAAAAAAACTAAATAAAAACTAACACAACTTCCAGATTTGTTGGTTGAGCAACAAATCTACATCCAGTGAAGACACTACCATCAGTTATTGAGATCTCAAAGAACTCTAAGCCCACATTATATGGCTGAAAATATGCCACAAACTTGTGGTTAAAGTAAAACAATAGAATGTAGACATACGATCTCGAGCTTTTCTTTCCCTCTTCTCAAGCCAAATAAAAGTGAAATCACATGTATATAAGTGAATTTCAAGTCAATGACTATCTCGTAGGATTACATCTATAACTTGCAGCAGGCTACTTTGCTTGTTTTCAAGCATAGCATTTAATGGCCTTGATACTTAATCGAAGAAACCAAAATGCTTTTGTTGATCCTGAGAAGAGGATCTATACCTCAGATTAGTTACCATTTATGAACTGATTATGGGTATTATGCAAGCGCATTTGGTTGTAGAGACAAAAGTGTAATTGTTCAACATTGAGAATTCACTAAAACTAAAAGCTTTGAACAAGTCCAAATTCTGTCACACATAAATATGCATTGATATCAAGTATTTCATACAAAACTCAACTCAGCTTGTATATCTTTAATCAAGCTTCTTGGGTTCCCTACCGGTGGTTAAGTTTAAAGATTTACATAACATGCTTGCCTTGTGCAGTAAACAACCATGTGTTATGGAACAGATAAAAACCAGAGCCTCCATAAAATGGTGTGAAACTCAACATTCTTAATCATGCTAGATGGAAGGACAATTAGTTAAGCATACTGGATAGATTTACAGTCCCCTTACTTAATATATATTCATCAAACTAAAGAAACCATCCAAACAGTAAAACCATGAAGGTAGTTAGATAAATGACATTTTGTGACAGTGAAAAATGAAGATTGTTGCCACAGCAAGATGAGAACTCCATTTTTGTACAAAAGGTTGAAAGAAACACTATGGTCAGAGTTGTCAGACTTTCTACCCCCTTCAGCAGCCTGCAATTTCTCTCGCTAAGATTTTGTACATTTAGAAGAAAATTTGTTCAGTGATTGACATGATAACTGAAGCAATTCTCCAGAACAAGGCTCACCTTTATTATCAGTTGAAGAATGCAAGGGCTACTAAAAAGAAGACTTTATCCAATAGATAGGATACTAACAAGAAAAAGCACATCGCAGAATATATACAAATATAGCAGCTTTTTATTCTTTTCATCCAAAAAAATTTAGAAATAAAACCAAAAACAAGAATTTGTGCACCTTGAATAACAAAAATTTCTCTATTTTTGCTTGATCCATTTTAACCCAACAATGCCGGCCGCACCTATACTACAACAGGACAATTTCATCATAGAGCATATTAGTGAAGCTTTCCAGAATCACAACTATCCAAGACTTTTAACAATTAAACACAAAGATGCAAATGCAACCTAATATTTTTTCATAAAGAAAATTTTTATTTCTCCTACAAGTTCGAATATGAGAGATCTACTTCGAACAATACAATAGAGTCATTAAATTACAAAGAACCGAAACTGATATAGGGCTTTCGTGAGAAGAGGGTTACCAACAAGAACCTTCTGCGCTTGCTGCTGGTTCTGATTGATCAAAATATGCAATAAAAAACACTAGAAGTTGAATCACCACATCGGTTGATTCGAAGAAGAAGAAGAAGAAAGATAGAAAGAGGGATTGAGTGGAATCGATCATTAAAAAACCTTCATCTTGGACATGAGGTCTTAGAGCTGAGTCCTAGACATTCCCTCTAGTGAACCGAAGGTTTCGCCATAAATAGGCAGTGGAGGTAACTGCCCCGCCGCCGCCGACGAATGTTGCTCGTAGTGCTTCCCGGCCATAAAAGAACAAAAACAAAATTCGTTTGTTTCGTTACTCTTTGGTTTTTCTTCAGGAGACAGACATGGATTACGGGCTTATTACTTTACAATAATTGGGCCGGAAACTTTTTGCTAGCCAGTTGGGGGCCTAAAGGTGTGTGGGCCATTATTATCGTACTTAAAGCTATTTTTCATTTTTTTGTCATGCTTTATAATGATCATTAAATGTTTTTAAAAAGAATATCAGATATACTACAATTCATTAGTTTCTTAATAACAATTTTGCTTAAATAAAGTTTTAATAACTAAAAGTGAATAAAAAATTCACGAAATTTCTTAAGCAAACAAACAAATTCCTCATTTCATTTTTTTAAAATTTCGGTTTAAAACAAATCAAGCTTCTTCTAACTAAGAAGAGATCAAAACAATTCGTCTCTCTTCTTGTTAATTCAAAAAAACGAAAAAGAAAACTAGAAGATCGCTATGATTCATTGTTATCTCCAAATTAAAGAAAACAAATTCTTTTTTAGCTTCTCTTTCTTTTAGTACTCCGGGAACTGCTTCATCTCGTCTATGAACGACGTTGCTGACGGCGACATGGGCCCACCACCAATATCATCAATGTGGCTCCCACACATAGCCGGCGGCTCTGTGTACATGAATGGCGGGGTCAGCTTAGAGCAGAAGTAATCCGATTGTCCCGGAACGAAGAGCGGAATCTCCTGAAACAACGGGCTCATCGGTGACGGCTCGAAAGTCGAGCTATGCGATCCTGCCGTTGAGCAGACTGACGAGCTGATATTATTATTCTCCGACGATGACGACGATTCATCTTGACAGCTAGGAGATAACAAAGCAGCAGACTGTAGTGCCTCCGACGGCGGCGATACAGTTGCTACCCGAAGTGGAAATGGAGGAGGAACTTCGTCTTCGGAATGAGATAAGCCGGTGAGTTTCTGTACGAGAGCCATAAAATCTCTAGCTTGTGTGTGAATGATTTTAGGAGAATGTGTGTAAATTATCACCGGATGACGAGTTGCCGCTGCAGCTTGCCGTTGGCTTCCTACAGATGTTGCAGACGATGATGAAGAATACGTCGTGTTCATCGACGGCGTCCAAGATTGTTTCTGAACGGAATGGGAATCTTTATGCAGCTTCAGACGAGCCGGTCGTTGTTGTCCGCTGCTGGCGTTGAGCTCCCGTGGTGGGGCCGCCGGGGGGCTCATTGTAAAATATATAATCAAACAATTCTACTAACTAAGCTAGAAAGCTTCAAATCAAAATCAAAAAGCAAGAAAAGAACAAGATGAGAAGAAATTTTTATTTCTGTATATGATCTGTTTTTTTTTTTTTTTTGGGAGGATAATTTTTGTTCTAAGAATAGAGAGAACGAGTGGTGAAGATCGAATATGAGAAATTAGTGAAGTTTCTAATCTCTACCTTTTAAAAATTCCAAAAATGAATCTATATCCTTGAACTTTTTTGCATTTTGTTGTATATGATGAATGAATGTTTTTGTTGTTGTGTTCATAAATAGAAGATGGAGAGATGTTTTCGGAGCTTCGAAGGGTTTAGCAGGAGGGTCGTTGCATTTGCATTGATCGCACGAGAAATTACCACTTGTTCAAAATGCATGCATGCACAAGGTTAAAAAGCTCAAAAAGCAAATAAAGATATTTGTTTTCTTTTGCACTTTAAGTTTCTTTTTTTTCCCTTCAAAATAGCTGCTTTTTTTTTGGAAAATATTGTTTTAGCTACTATTATTTTTACTGCTTTTTTTTAGGGATAGGCGCTTTTTTTTGGTTGCACTTTTAAGCATAGTTGTAAGAACCGGACCGAATATCGAACTGAAAAATTGTTCGGGTCACGGTTCTTGGGTCAAACCGTCGGATTAACCGATCGAACCGTCGGGTCAATAATACTCAAGCATTTTTAATTAATAATAACAATAATTACAGTAAAAAATTTATTGCCAATGATATTACCAATAATAATAGCAATAGTAGTCATAGCAAAAAATTAAAATATTTTTATTATAGCATTACTATCAACAACAACAACAGCAATAATAGTCACAGCAAAAATTGAAGTATTGCCACCACTAATAACAATAATAACAACTAAAATTTATAATAATAAATATTTAAATAAATTAGAAGATTAGAAAAAATAAAATCATAAAATAGAGAAATCATAAAAGAGATATAACAAATTTTTTTAGGTATACATATTTGATTCTAAATATTTTACAATATAAAAATTTAAAAATCACTAATAACTGATATTTACAAATAAGACATAAGCAATTATATTTTTGCATTATCACATTTAAATACAAAATTTAAACTACATATTATTTTTCAAGATAGGATTATTAATAATTATTTTTGTATTAAATATGTCATCAATTTAAAATTTTTAAATTAATTTTTAAAAGTTTTTTTAATTAATTTTTAAAAATTTTTTTAATTAATTTAAAAACGGTTTTTTGCAAATTTGGACCGGTTTACCGTCCGGATCGGTCCGGGTCTGCCAACTAGGCTTTTAAGCCTAAAAAACTGCACAATTATTTTAAAAACTTTTTTCAAAATTTAAAAAAAGAAATAAATTATACCTTATAAATTAATACGTACATATTTTTTGGAAAAACTTGTAAACATCTTTTCTTTTTAAATATTCATTTTTTCAGCTATTTCAAATACGTCCATAATGTTATTGATTAGTGCCGGTCTGGTAGAAGCTCTTCACAGCAGTTGAAGTTTAGTGATTCCTGCAAATGCTAAAAATAGGATATTGAGTTTAATTTTCTTTTTTTCCAGAAAATGCGTAAAGAAAATTTTATTCAGTAGTAGTTTTAATTGAAGTTTCTAAATTAAAAAAAATTAAGAAAAAAATAATTTCTAGAGTAACTGTAGATTCTTCACCAAATATCTCTTAGGAGGCGGGGTATTTGGGATTGCATTTCCAAAAGTTATTTTTCGATTTTTCTATTTTATATTTTTTAATATATATTTTATAATTATTTAAAAAGTTTATTTAAAATTTTAAAAAATATAAAAAATTTTATATAGTAAATTTTTTTATTATATATATTTATTATTTTTTTGAAAGTAAAAAAAATAAATCTCATTTAAAAAAAAAAAACAAAATTACTCTCTATTTTATAAAAGTTCTTTTTAATAAACACTACCAAAAGCACTTTAGAAGCTGCCTATACAGTGCAACTCATGCAAGCTGACTATTTTTCAATTAATTTGTACAATTTCCTAAGAAAAATTCTGAGAATGAACCATGCCTTTGAACAATTATAACCATGGTTGTTCTATAAGAAAAAGCAAAAACAAAAAGGTGAGCTCATTGGGTTTCACTCCTGCTATAACATAAAAATTTTCTTCACCAGGGCATACAATGCCTGATGCTTTTTTAAATCTGAACATTAAATCAATAAGAATTTGACTACGAAAACCAAAAGGAACTTTTGATAATGGTTCTCACAAAACCATTTACATAATATACCAAACCCGTGTAAAACAGTATGCTCAAAATCTAAACGGCACTTCACAAATTGCTTGTTGATCTTAATGTGTCGAATTAATACGGGTTCTTGACTGGAGCAGACGAAGTTCTATTTAACTCTAGCTCTAGCTCGCCCATATTTTATCAAGAAGCAAATTCATTTCACTCTCGAGCTTTAGCATGTACTCCTCTTGCGCATCTTATGCTTTTGCCGCATCGCTCAAACCTAAAGATAAACTCTCTAAATCTCCTTTCTCCAGTAAGGCGTGTAACTTCTCCACGACTTCTCTAAACGGCATCGACCGAATGTGAAAAAGGTAACATCTTCTGTTTGAATAGCCAAACCAAATATACCAGACGAATAAGTACAGAAAAATAATACTTAAGTAATGACAATGGAAATGATTTAATAATTTGGCAGCACCAAAAGGTACTAATTTAAACACGAACATAAGCTACCTCATACCTTCTCATTTTTTCTCTACCACACACCAAGCTGTAAGATGCATCAAAGGTAAGCAGAACCTAAGGCCCATTGTGCAGTTCATTAATTCATGTTTGGAGCATGAACATATCATTGTATACAAATTTTACTGTGAAATCATGAATATTAACAGAGAGAATTCACTGAGTTGTACTTGAAAATTGACAAATCACAGGACTTGTGTTTTATTTATACAAAATGCAAAGCATAAGTTGTGGCCAGGAAGTTTGCAAGTCAACCATCAAATATGTTCAAGCATAACGGATTCAAATGGTACATCTAAAAGTTGACATCTCAATGATATTCAAAGACTTCATGTAAATGGTTGCAAAGTGACAAAATTTCCCTTTTTGTTGAGCAGAACTTCATTTTTGCATGCTGTAGCTTCACATTATTACATTTTGCATGCTTCTAACTCTTGTCATTTGGCAGATATTAGGATTTATAATTAAGGTTAACGTAAGCCTTTATGAATGTAAGTTCAGTTTGTGGTGCCCAATGTGTGCGCACGTCAACAATTAGACATGGTTATCATTAATTACTTTCTCTGCCTTTCAATTGTTAATTACTTAATGGCTAAAGCATTTGAGGCAATCACTAGAAGAATCATTCCAAAAAATTATAGCTTAATGAATCATGACGAAATCACAAAAGGGATGTACATACAAGTTGAGGAGTTGTGACATAGTTACTGAGACAAAAACCAAAGAGTAATCTTCCTAAGGCTTATTTTGCTACCATCCCACACAGCATAATGTGCTTTTCAAAAGTAACCATAAACAGTGCGTATAACAGTACCTGGCCACATATCTTCCTTGCTTTGCTCAATCTGTATATTTACTATCTGAGCTCAGCTTCTGCTCTAATTCAAGGTTCATTCTAGTTATTTGTATATCTCCCCTCCTCTCACACCTTGGAGAGAAATCCACTTGTCTGCTGCTTGATTAGGGGGCAGGCTTCGTTTTCTACCCTACAATCACCTATACATGACTCTGGAAGAAGTGCGTTGTGATCACATGCAAAATCAGAGGGCATGCCGCTATCAGCAAACTCGAGAGTCTGATTCCATTGCGGATGCAATGTTTTGTAAACAACCTGAATCCTGAAGCAAAGCAATATACCTATCAACAAAAGGACCACAAAATAAACAATGGCTACATGATTTTGTACAGGATAAAGCCAAACATAAGATTCACAAAATTCTTGCCTCCCATATTAAAACAAATGGAAACAATAGTCTAATCAGTAGATACATAAATCAGAAACAATGTTCTATCTATCAAGCTGTACTAACAGTGCTATTCATGATGAAATATAGATTTAATTGTGCCATCATAGTATAACCTCAATAGAGAAAGGAACACTCCATCGTTCAACTGCCAAGCAGCAGCGACAAGAGGGACCAAGAACGGCAAAATTGGCTTCTCCTTCAACACGGAGTTCACCAGCTCCACTGCTTGCTTCGCGTACTCCCTTCCACTTCTCCGCCTCCTTCCTTCAACCCTCGCCATCACTTCTCAATTTCTCAAATTTGTCTTTCTAATTCGAATTCAGTCCAACAGAAAATTCAAAATATTAAATCCAACTCCATTTATCTCCTACTCAATCTCCGAATCTCTTTGTTCAGCCAAGAACTCATCTGAATCAAAGTAATGAATTCAACCCTAACCATCTCCTGCTAAAATCTGAGAAGATCTGTCCTGTTTCTATTAATTCTATTTCCAATCCATTCGAAAGATCAAGTCAACCAATTGAACAACAACAATAAACAACGAATCGGGGAAGACGTGGAGGAGTTGAAAATGAAATGAAAATGGCTCGAGAAATTTGAAGTCAATGTTGGCCATGGCGCCTCTACAACACCACAGAAAACGGAGAAAGAAGAAGAATTCATATTAACCAATTAAATCAAACAACCACAACAATTCAACGAATAGCTTTTTAATTCCGGGGGGGAAAAAGAACAATTGAACCAAGAACAAGAACTAGAAGCAGGTCAATTTCAGACTCTTCATTTCTTTCTTTAATCTGATAATGTTGTTATTGTTTTTTCTTTATTATTAAGGAACTTTTTTAGGTTGTGTTTTCTTTTACACGAAAGTGCCAACTTATCATTTCTAACTCAATATTTATTAAAAAAGAATATAAAAAATTATTTCTAACTCATTTTAAATATAAAAAAATACATCACTTTCAACAATACTATTTTTAACAATTCATTTCTAAAAATTCACTTCTAAAAAAATTTACTTATAAAATCAAAAGAATACAACTTAACGTTTGTTGATAGTGACAACAACGGTTCAATTTTTCTCTACGTGAATGGAATTGTTAGTCTAACATGTTCACCGTAGCCTTGAAAAAGTTAGTCTAACATTTAGGTTAAAGAGAAACTCCCTATTTCTTGCTTTTTTTTTAAATCTATTTAAAGATCTTTCATTATTAGATCTTGCATGACATAGAACAAATCAAATTAACAAATTAATAAATAATTAATTTATATGATCATATCAAATAATAATAATTTTGCTAAAAAAATTAACTCCGAATGCAAAGGAAAAGCCCTTCATCTAAAAGAATCCACTATCATAATGCAGCTTTTTTTTTTCTTTAGATTTTTTGTATCGGTTCACGTTGCATTGTATTTGCGCAACTCTGTTTTCAACACTTTCAAATTATATCATTAAACTAATCCATCGCGTACGTTTCCCCATCTTCGCTTCCGTTTCCCACAAACATCATCCGACCCCACCACGTTTACCCGACTGCTGGCGGCAACCGCCGAAAATCAACCACCGCCACATTCCCAACTTTATCTTTAACATAAACTTCTCCATTGCCATCTCCGGCAATCCCCGCTGCCGTTCTCCGTCTTGGCTCAGCTGCAGTAGAACCGCTGGAGATAGTCGGTGTAGTACCAGGCAATCTAGAATCCCAAGCCTTCATTGATTCCGGGGACGAAGCAGAGACCACCACGGTAGACGAAGCCATAAACGCCGCCACTGGACTCTCCATCCCCGAGAACGATTTAACAATCTGCGATCGCTCGAGATCGATCAGTGACATGCAATTGATTCTCGGATCGTTACCGATACCGAGGCTATCCCAAAACTTAACAACTCCGCCACCGTCAAGCTGCGGCCAAAATGTTAATCTTTCCAGTTTCCAATTTTGCGCCTTATCATCCGCATCTTCTTCTTCTTCTTCTTCGCTGTTGAAATCTTCATTATCTTCTTTTTCCTCTTCTTCTTCTTCTGTATTAGAATCACAGGAGCAGCAAGAATCATCGCTGTCCCCGTCGTCAGAAGAATAGACGTAATCCGGCGGCGAAGGAAGAATTCTCTTCTTTCTCTTTATCAAAGTAAACAAAACTGAAACTGATATTTTTGTAGAACGACGAATGAGACCGGAGAAAGTAGCGAAAGCGGCGAAGAGAACGGCTGCCAAAGTGAAAAGTGACCCAATGTCGTAGAGGTATAACAGCTTGTGGATTGAGATCGAAATCGAACTCGCCGCCGTTGTCGTTGTCGTCGGTAATCGATTAATGATTCCGGCATCAAAAACTCCAGCAATCTCCATTTTGTTTGTAGTTAAAATCTCTCAACGGAAGAATCTACAGACCTAATTAATTTTCTTCAGAATATTTTCAAAAATTTTGATTTTGAAGAAAAATAAAATTGAACACTTGGAAATCAATCTAGGCGGTGTGTATATTAGAAAAATATTGAAACAAATTTAAATGAAGTACTTGGTTTGGAAGAATAAGTAGTTAACAAGCTGAAGCATGAAGAAGAAAAAGAAGGAAAGAAGGGATTATATACAGAGCAAGGGAGTTTATTGGTGGATTCAATTTAGTTAAACGTAGTGCGGTGTAGAGGATTGTCGGGTTGTGGGGCCACCGAAATGAGAATAGCGGCTGTGATGTTTACCATTGTAGCGTTGACACGTGGATAAGTATGTGAAAAGGGGTGCTAAGCAAATTTTAGTTTAATGGCTTGAGAGTGTAGGTGGAGGAAAAAACATTCCTATAACTTTAAAAATTAGTTATTATGCAATACTTTGTATCTAATTATAAGAAAATTAATTTTTTCATCAGATTTTAAATTTTAAATTTATTTTTTTAATTTTAATTTATTCTGAACTTACTAAACTCATATTTATTTAGTTTCATAAAATTATTTTTTACTACTTAAAACACATTTTAAATTTCAAATTTTATACACAGTCAAAACATGAATATATCTGAAGAAAAAAGACTTAAGATATTAATTTATAATTATGAAGTTGCTTAATAGGAGAACTGTAGTTGGAAGAAATCAATGATCACCAAACAAAAATCAATTATTTGGTATGTTTTTCTTGAAAGGAAATTACGTAACGTTTTAGTTATTTTTCGTGGACCGCAGTAGCGTGAAGCAGATGCTTCTTATGTTCCGATAAGATTGCCACTAATTCTGTTCATATCACACCCGCCGTAAATATACTACGAAGGTTTTTTTAAAGTACTTATAAAATAAAAAAAATTTAAAATAAAAAATATTTTTATTTTTTTAAAATAAATTTTATTTTTTTATTTTTAAAAAGTAATAAAAATAAAAAATAAAAAAAATTTATTATGTAAAACTTTTTTAAATTTTTAAATAAATTTTTTAAAATTTATAAAATATATATTAAAATATATAAAATTAAAAATTAAAAAATATTATTGATGAAACGTTCAGCCAAACGGATTCTAAATTGAAAAATTAGAATAAGGTCATGTTCAATTTCAATCAGCTTGAGAAATCCTATAACTTATTAGACCAGATTTTAAGTTCTTACCGACATTTCATTGTCCGTGCCATCAACAATCATGTGGTTCGTGTCGAAGTCGCATTTGAAGTTCTGCACGTAAAAGATAACTTTCGGTGAAATAAAGATCGTGTAGCGAAGGCAATGCAAGCTATAAAAGAAATTACTAAAGTTTACTACCAAATTGAATTCTCTCTATTAAAAGTAATCACCAACAATACGAAATTAATTTCAGCAAATAATAATAACAACAATGATAATAAATACAATGATTTAGTTGGACTTTCGATCCTTTCGGTGAATGAATTATGAGTATTATAATTTAATAGAGAAACAAGGCAGTGGTTGTTAGCAGCTCAGCAATGTACAGAAAATACAACCTAGATAATAAGCTCAACTGTTTTAATTATGAGTACAGAGAGATTCCACATGCTGGCAGACAACCTGCTTCAAATTGATTGTGCTATTTCAACGTTTGCAAAGTTGCCATAGTGACAAAAACATAATATTACTTGTCAAAGTTGGCTATTAATGGCAGGAAAATTGAAGAAAAGGTTAGCAACGGGAGGCACGTAACCAAGAAAATGTGAAAGATGAAAGCAACCATTTTACCACCGACTGACCATTTTAACATTTATACATTCAATTTACCTGTCATAGAAAGGAGGATCCTTTTAATCCTGAAATGTACATGACATTGTGCACAGTGGTCTCATTTCCTTTTCTCTTCTTCATCCCTCAGAAGAACAGGAGCAGCCGGAATGCTGAACCACCACTCCCGTAACCTTCTTATCAGCCTCTCCGTGCTTGCTCCTCTTGGCGGCGAGTATTTTGTGAACGTCTCCAGGAATATCAGTAAGAGCGTATTTCAAATACCCGTAACTATACTTTTTTTCGTCAGATTTTGAGTTCCGAACAGTTCTTATATTTTAATTACACAAAAAATTCAGAACTCTACTTTCACATGTGGAATTTCAGTTCTAATTTTCTTATTTACACACTTCCTAATACAATTATATTTTTTAATTTTTAACATATTTTTAAAATTTATTGAAACATAAATACTGAATTCTACTTTCACTTTATTTTTTAAAAAACTCTAGTACCTACTTTTTACTTTCACAAAACTCAATTACGGACATTTGAAACACGTTCTAAATGCAAGAACCGATTAGGTACGAAGGCCATTATCAACGCTATGGCTACCAGAACCACCGTAGTTTTGTCAGCTGTCTGCAAAATAAAAGGATATTGGTCACACCAACAGAATTTTATGTTATCAACGCTATGGCTACCAGAACCACCATAGTTTTGTCAGCTGTCTGCAAAATAAAAGGATATTGGTCACACCAACAGAATTTTATGTGCAAGATTTGTCCGTGTTAAATTAAACCAATGAATGAAAGTGAAGTCAGGCTATGTGCTCCCAAAGATTAAATTGCTTAACCAAATACCCAAAGCATAAACCAGAAACAGAGAACAGTCATCAAATCAGTTGAAGTAACTAATTCTTAGATACTATATCTACATTTACTTTTGCAACAATCTAATATATTGATTATTAAATCTTCCATCCACGGGCATCATAAATAGAAATCTGGATGAGAGAACAAGCCTCAAAAGAATCATAACTACATGCAGATAATTTAGTTTAAGAGGTTTTTTTAGAGCAGTTAATATTATATAGCCAATAAAATCATAACAAGAGAAGATAGGAGGGCAAGTGTAACAGAACCTTGGATGGAAGAGCCAACAGCAAAGCTCTTAGCTTCAACAGAGTGATTCCCGTCCTGCACGAGCTCCTGAACTTGAGATATTGCGTTCTTAACAGCTAGGAGTTGTTCCGTAGTATTCGTTGGTGGAGGCCATAAGCTTTGCCAAGCACCTTAAAAGTGTGTAGCAGTTCCAGCAAAGAGGTCATAAGCTCGATAAGAAAATCTGTTTGTGCGAATAAAAATTTCATAAATCCAAATTGAACTTCTTGTAGCTATTAGCCTGAAGTTTAATCTGTTAGCATTAAGTATCAATAGCCTACAGCATTTTCCTAAGACTTATGAAAGATCTTCCAACCTTCTGTCCCAACGTCTAACATCTTAATATAAAAGTAATTTGTGATTGATACTCTACCGCAGAGATGAAGGGGGTGTTTGGCTTTGCTTTCCTCCAACCCAACTTTTCAATTCTCTATTTCACGTTTTTCAATACATATTTTATAAATATATAAAAAATTTATTTAAAAATTTAGAAAGTGTAGAAAAATTCTACGGAGTGAGATCTTTTTATTGCATATTTTTATTATTTTTTTAGAAGTAAAAAAAATAGAGCTCGTTTTTTAAAAAAGACAAAAATACCTTTCATTTCACAAAAGCTCCATTTCATAAGCAATCCCAAACGCCCCCGAAATAGCAACGAGTAACACGGACCCAAACAGTGAATATGCAGAATACCTGCATTACAGCTATATTCGTGTCACGTCCTTCTACTTTGACAACATCGATAGTTGACTGTGCATGTTCCACCATCTCATAACTTTGCTTTGCCTTCCTCACAGTCTTCTCCAAGGTAGACAACTGTAACAGCTTGAATTATGATGGGCTAAATTAAACCATACTTGGAGATAAAGATCCTAACATGCAATATTTTTTTTTTTTCCCTTTTATCTTCTCCTTCTTATCTCTCTTCCACCCGACAGCCATAGCTCCTCCTAACCAGCTCCCTCCTTGCGTCCGATCAGCCCCGTCCGATGACGATTTCTCTTTTTTTTCACTCCGGCGTGCATCTCCCCACCCTCTTCTTCGTCTTTCTACCTCAATTTCACTAATTTAGCTTTAATCACCGCCGAACAAAAGCCCTAGCTTGGTCGTCCGTCGATTCGCCGCCGTTTTTTCGTCGCCGACTTGCTATAATCCTTCCCCTCGACTGGTATGGACTTTCTCTTCCTTCAATTTCAGTAAATTTCGTCTCCGGCGTGTAAATGCTTGTAAGATCGGATCGGCGTTCAATCGGCCGATTTTGGCCACCGGCGGCTAGTTTGGCTTTGCCGTTTCTTCTGTTGAGCCTTGCTATCTTTGAGGAATCTTCTGCCATTGATTCTTCCTCTGGCCGGAACCCTCACCGGAATCCGGCGAGCCGGCGGGCTCCACGGCCGAGGTAAGCATATGCTCTTTTGTACTCGTTTTGAACTCTTGAACTTATTATTGGATTAGCATTAACCCATTCTATCTTAGGTGATCTATTGATCGAGAATCGACTAAGTCCGTCGTTGCAATGCGACATCGATTGGATTCGGATCGCCTTTGATTCAGTAAGCTTTTTAGTCCGCTAGCTTTAGCAATTGTTAAATAGTTAAGGCTTATGGGTTGGTTTTCGTTTATTTTGAGTATGTGTTAAATCTTATTTGATTATGTGTTAGGGTTGAGAGTGGAGTTAAACCTAGTATTGCTGCGTGGTGATAGCTTATGGATTAGATGATTGCGTGGACCTCAGGTGAGGGTTACCGTGTCTTTCTTTTTTTCTAGCGATATCGTTAGGCCTTTCGGCACAGGTAACATCCACTTGGAACCTCGGCATACTTTGCCACTTTCTATGTATTGGTTAAGTTATCTCTCATGCTATGTTGTATATCTTGTGTGAAGCATGCTTGTATAAGAGACGAACTAACTTAGAAAGTATGTCGCATTTAATGGCTTAGTTCGTTAAAGAATCAATGGTAGGAACTACTAGGCATGCTTTAGGAGTTTTGCATTAATTGTATAATTTTAGTTGTAAATCATGCTTATATAACATCACATGTATAATTGTAATAGCATGCTAATATTTCATGAACCTAGGTGGCATGATTATAGAATATGTTTGACGTACACATTACTGCTTACATTTCAAACAATGCATAAGTACAATTATGATAGCATTTGAATGCATCGGGCATATCATATTCGTTGTGTAAAAGTATATTATATTGCATCTACTTGTTAAGGACTGCATTGGTATGGGACAATGCAGAACCTGACAAGTATTGCCCTAACATATATTATGGATGCTTACATGTATGCTGGGTTACAGGACATACTTGGGAGCGAGATATATAGATAGCCGGTGAATTTCAGGATATACCTGGCACCGAGCCATGAGATGCGAATTTTCGGTGAGTCCCAGAACATACTGGGCACCGAAATATATGGATAGCCGATAGGTCCCATGATATATTGGAAATCGAGCTACGAGATATGCATAACCGGTGGGTTCCAGAATATATTGGGCACCGAGCTTGTTTGATCCTGATATATATAAATGTATTATATATGTATGCTTATTTGATATGTATAGTGACGTGGTGCGAGTTGGAGATGTGATCTCACTCGATCACTTAAGCTATATTGCCGCTTCTGATGCATTGCATGCATTATTGTCATATGCTTGCTGGTGTGGATATAATATATATATATGTATTATGGCCTTGAAATGAGTGTATGGGTATGATGACATACATAAAGATGCATATGATCTTGAGAATAGTATATAGTCGATTTTCTAGCATAAACATATGTCAACATCCATTGAGTCATTAACTGCATGTGCATAACTATGTAACATAAGAATAGAAAATATATCTGCATAGCATAATAACTTCATAAAAGAATGGATTGCTGTGTGTTGCATCTCATTCTTATCGTATCCTTTCTACTAAGGACTGAGTCGGTATGGGACGATTCAGGACTTGATAGGAATGATCTTAATCAATTTTGCATTTTTGTACATATAGAAATATAGAAATCAAATATTAGGAAATGCATTAGAAAACCTAAAACGGTGCATCTGCTTTTCACCTCACTGAGACTGGGCTCATCCTCTTTTCTTTCTTTGTCCTCTCTCAATCTTTACAGGATTTTATTTAAATTTAGTGGACTCCGTAACCGCGGATTGAAGACAAGTCATGGGTACGTTAGCCATTTTATATTTTATTTAGTTGGCTCTGTAACACTCGAGGGATTGTTTTGTTTTTATTATTATTTTTGTAAATTATCGGCTTGGTGTCTGATTGTTGATTTATTTATTTTCTCCTTTTTTGTTGAGATTATTACCGCAGATAGCGGTTGTATAAGTTATTAAGTCTTTTGCGTGTTTTATTGTCTTGATGTAGTTTGGTGATTTTAATTTATTTTAATTAGGTTTTCTTTTGATTTTTCAAGGAAGGTTCTGCCGAAAATTTTTGAGAACTTTTATACGTATTGTTTTGAAGTCAATTCTTATAGGCTTATTGGGTTGGATTTTGCTTGAGCTTTACTTGAGCTTGATTTAGTCCAATGCCGGTCATGGCTCTTGGGTTGGGTTGTGACAACAACTCCCCTACAACTACCTCTCCCACAAGGAGCTTCCCATCATTAGCAACTTCTGATGTATAGCCCAAGCTTGATAGAATTGCCGAGGCATATAAAGAATACATTCCATTTTCAGCAATTTGATGGTTCGACTTATCCAACTTCTGTGTCGAAGTCGAGTCAGCAAGTGCCTCTACTATTAGATCACCTCCAGGCAGTTGATCACAAAGATTGAACATGAGAAGTTCCTCAAACTGAAGCGGCAGAGAACTGTTTTAAGTCCTGAATAGCTTACAACCGAAGGATCCCGAGAACAGCTTTTGATAGTGTCTCGTTCTTCTCAACCCCTGTTATCTGAAACTTTCTAATAAATTTATGGGCATAAAGAACTTCTCTTATGACAGCTAACCAATAATCAAACTGGGAATGACCACTGAGCTCAGGAAATTCCACAATAACTGGTTCTAATTTACAGAAGCAGGACTTAGGATCAGATTCTTGCGAGTACAATAAATAATTCTTACCAGGCTTTAAGTCATCCGCCAAGTCATATACCTTTGCCTTATCATAATTAAAACTCGTAAAGCTTCAAAATAGAGAGCATGATCTGTCAGTGGCAATCTTCCTGCAGTTGATAAATTGAAATGATAGGGACGTCAATAGGAAAATCTGGAAGATGTATTAGCATAGCTAAGGAGATTGTCATAAGATAACTCCCATGGCGCATCACCTACATGGATGAACGAACTGTATAACGATATTGACACACCAACTAAACTTGATCATAAACTTACCAGGCCATGCTGATATCCCTATATGCTCAAGAACAGGTTGAGTAGTTAATGTGCTCTTCTTTCCACCTGAATGAACCCCCAAAAAAGAGAAGATTGGTCCCGTTTGGGATTGCATTTCCACGACAGTATTTTTTAATTTTTTATTTCATATTTTTTAATATATATTTTATAAGTATTTAAAAAATTTATTTAAAAATTTAAAAAATGTAAACAAATTTTAGCCTAATAAAAATTTTTTTATTACATATTTTTACTATTTTTTTAAAAATAAAAAAATAAAACTATTATTTAAAAAAAATAAAAATATTTTTTATTTCAAAAAAATTTTATTTTATAAGAACTCTCAAAAACTGTCCCCGAGTCTTCATTTTCTTATTGTTCTGTAAGCAAAGAAAAGTCAAAGTTTAGGATTTTTAATTTAATTTATCAAATATTTTTATTTTAAAAGAGTGCATCTTTTAAATAATTATAATATAAATATTTTGTGCACATATAAGTATGTTTCTTATATAATAAAATTGACTTTAAAACTAAAATTATGTTTGATTCAAATCAAAATCTTTGGATCTAATACTATATAAATTAATTAATGAATTTTAATTTTAAGCTGATTTAAAGAATTGGTTCTTATAATAATTTATATTTTATTCCATGACAAAAAAGGGATTAGAAGGATATTCACCTCGGTTGGTGACCGACAAAAAACAATCTTAGTTGTTTCAAAATTAATTAAGGTACGTTTGGAATTATTTTTAAATGAAACTTTCTAAGACGCTGATGTATTAGAAATTTCTTTTAAAATAAGCTTAATTTTTAATTTAAAATACTTATTTATAAAAAATTTACTATATATAATTTACTATATTTTTTTAATTTTTTAAAATTGAAATATTGTAAAGTTTTATTAAATATATAAAATATTTATTTAAAATAATAAGCACTTGATAAGTTCATTAAAATATCCCCTACTGCAAATTGTGTTGTCAAAATACATCCTTTTTTTTGTATATATTAGAATTTTTTTAAAAATAAGCTAAAAATTTAATTTAAAATACTTATTTATAAAAAGTTTACGATATATAATTTTTTATATATGTTTAAAATTTAAAATTCTTTTATTTGAAATAATAAGCATTTGATAAGCTCATCAAAATATTCCCTAACACAAATTGTGCTGTCAAAGCAAATCCTTTGTTTTTTGTAATACTGAAGTCGTATACTTATATGCTAATAATAAATACCAGATTACTATTATCTTATTTAATTTATTTATTTCGTATACTTTCAGTATTGTAATTTACTTTGCTCTGTGACTCTGATATACTTATATGTTTTATTGGTTTGATTTTGTTTTTTTAATCATTGAGACATATATAAGAATTATGTTTAGTTTTATTTTGATGCTAACAAAAGTTACAGATATTAGTTGTCAACATATTATTTCAATGTTAGAAAAAATAATTTTTAATTTTTTAATTCATATTTTTCAATATATTTATTACAAAATTTTAAAAATTTTGTTTAAAAATTTTAAAAGTAAAAAAAGTTTTACGTAATAATTTTTTTAATTATTTATATTTGTTATTTTAATAAAAGATAGAATTAGTTGTTTAAAAAGATAAAAAAATATATTTTATTTTAAAAATACTTTCAAACATCCTCTAAATTAGTCAATGCTTATTATAAATTAATGAACAAACGACAATAAAACTCATAACAATTATAAAACAGTAAAAAAGTTAATAATTAATTAAGATAATAAATGCATCAATTAATTAACCCCATTAGTGATTGTATTTTATGTAAATCTTTAAAATGGAAAAGTTAGAGTTACCACAATAATACAATATCACAATATTAATAATATATATATTTAAAATTTGCAGGTATATTAAGAAGCACTCGTCTAGAACGTGTTCAAATTATATAAATAGATTTTATAAATATAATAATTAAAAAATATGATAAACATAAAATTTATAGTAATAATAAAAATACCTAAGATAATAAATGGATAGAAAGTTTGGTGTGAATAGAATTTGATGTGAAAATTAAAAAATGAATTTAGAGTGATAATTATTAAATTTTACAGTTAATACGGTTGTACCATTAGCATTTTTTTACCAAACCTGATTTTAAAAAATAAGATAAAATTATTCTTATTTTTCCTTTTACTTTTAGAATTTTTCAATTTAATGGCATGCACGTTAATTCCGGTAATGCATGTGGGCTAATTTTAGAGCACCATCATTTGTCGTACCCCGTTTTCTCTCTCTTTCTACACCGGAACCCAAACCATCTATTCTCTTCCCCGTTTCTATTCTCTCTCAATTTCTTCAATTTCTTTTCTCTCTCTAAGAGATTTTTTGTGTTTCTCCTTAGGCATAGCCATGGAGGAAGAAAACCACGCTGTCGGATTCGATAATGGCGAAAATACGCTTGCTAGTTCATCCACTGGAGCCGGCGGTAACAACAACAACAATCACGGGTGGCAAAAAGTTGTGAGCAAGAGAAACAGGAAACAACCGGTAACTGCCGGCGGAGATCGCCAGAAACAACCAGTGGTTGCTAATGGTGGGACTAGTAATGTTTTTGCGTCTATAGAACAGAAAGGAATCGAACGCCGTAGAGCGATCGAAGCCGCACAAGCTGCGGCGGCGGGCGCTAACGTGGCGATCGTTGGTGGACCAATTAGATCGAAGGGTGCTAATGTCAGATCAGATGATTCTGATGATGATAGCGGCGGAGAAGGGAAGGAGAATGGTGCGACTATGGCGGCGGAGGCGAAGAAGGTGAAGCAGAAGAAACCAAAGAAGCCCAAGGTCACTGTTGCGGAGGCTGCGTCGAAGATCGATGCTGCGGATCTAGCTGCTTTCCTCGCTGAAGTTTCGGTGAGCGATTGTGGTGTTGTTGGTTTCTTGTGTAATTGATGGGATGGTTGTTTTTTCCAAATCTGAATCTGAAAATAATGAAATCACTGACGTGGAAAGTTGACTGATTGAAAATAGGTGCTAATGTTAGTAATTAGAACCTCGGTGCTAAATTTTCCTATTGTTGTCTGATGCATGTTTTGAAACCTGAATCTGGGACATTATTTTGCTATTTTTGGACTTTAATAGCTAGTTTGGGATGGTGATTACTTGATATTTTATTTTTGTAAGTGATCGGATGTACCTTTGGTAGTTGATCCGATGTATCTGGCCCTTGTTGAATAGTGAATCTGTTGTTTTGAAGCAAGTTACTATATTGAAAATCTGTTACCCTGAAATTGAATTATAATAGTTTTATTTATCTAGATTGAGTTGCTGTTTGTTCATCTCTGACCTATTCGATGTATAATTGATAACCTGGTCTCGTATCTGATATTAAGGTCAATTACCTGAAATTTGGATTTGTAATAGTTCTTGTCAATTATCTACATTGAGTTGTTGATTGTTCATCTCTGACTTGTTTGATGGATAACCTTGACTCCTATTTATCTGCATTGACTTGTTGATTGTGCATCTCTGTCCTATTAGGAATAAGGTCGTTGTTTATTGTGGTAAGCTTGATCTGAAATTTCAATAGATGGCAAGAGTTGGTGTTTCAATTAGATTGTTATTGCTATAGTGAAGATGACAAGTGGATTTCAATTACACATCTTGGAGCTTGTTTTCAGGACATCAATTTTTTGGGATCCTGTTGTATTTTCAAGTATTTACTTACTTTTAGATCTTAAGTTTGATGCTCTTCTTCTTTGTTTTTTCAGGGATCATACGAAACACAGCCGAACATCCAGCTCATGCGGTTTGCTGACTACTTTGGTAGAGCTTTTGCTTCCGTGAGTGCATCACAGTTTCCATGGACGAAGATGTTTAAGGAATCACCTGTTGCCAAGATTGTCGATGTGAGTTTAATTATTTATATCCTCTTTTTATTGTAGAACTTTGTTTTGACAACACCTTTCAATTTTAATTTGTTATTTATATATCTGAGGGTAAATTGGGAGGGTGGGAGTGGGGTGGCCAGATGGTGAAGGAATCATTTGGACAGTTATGATTCATCCATCCATCTTCAGTGTCACCAACATAATTTGCTCTTGCCCTGAATGCAAATGCTTTGAGTTTAATGTCTAAATAATGTTTTTGGCAAGCTAGTTTACATTCTAGATTGCTCTATTGACATTTTTTTTATTGGATTGAAGAATCTACCATCCATTTCTGTTCTTTCCACCACACCATAGCTCCTTGAAACAGAACTTGTTCGATATATCTGTTTGAATATTGGCTGTATAAGTTGCCTGAAAGTCTCATGATTTCATGGTTTTGCCTCTCCCTTCAACGTCTCTTGGCACTTGTTCATGCAATTATGGTTAAAATCCTGTATGTTTAGGTCTCATTGTGGTATAGGTTTGATAGAAACCTTACCAACAGAGTGATTGATTTGTGTGCTGATAGTTAGTTGCTACTACCAGGTGTGGCATTTTTTAGCTACTCGAAGCCTAAATTAGGTTTTTTTTACCCCAAGTCTTTCATATTATGTTTAAGACAGCATTGAACAGTCACGTGTATTGTATGTCTTAATTAACGTGTCAAAGTGCTATTAAGTCAAAACTGACGCTGTTTTCTGCTTAAGAGACAAATTGGTACTTATTTTCTATTGTTTTCCACTTATCTGAGCTTCTCAAAGAATCTTCAAAGCCAATTATTTGCCTCAGTGATGCTTTGTTTTTCTGTCATAGAGATGTACTCGTCGCAGTTGGTCTAGATGATTGTAGATGATGTTGAACATTCTGTATGTTGAAAATTGGCCTGTTTATAGTGGTAACTATTTTCCTGATTTATACTTATAATGATAATAGACTTGATGGTATTTTGAGAAGTCTAACTTTCTCCTTTACCATTCCTGGCAGATTCCTTTGTGTCATATTTCTGCTGCTGTTTATAAAACATCAGCCGACTGGGTTTCTCAAAGACCTCTTGAGGCTATTGGTGATTTTGTGTTATGGTGTTTGGATAGCATCCTTGTCGATCTTGCGAGTCATCAAGCAGCAGCAAAGGGTTCCAAAAAATCTGTATCACAGCCTTCATCAAAGGGTCAAGTAAGATGCTGCAAACTAAATATTGAACATTTTCGTATTATTTTGTTCAGTGACTATTGGATTGAATTTTCTTGTTGTTTGTCAATATATCAATATAACTGGGATGCTAGGTCCAACATCAATGTTCTGAGGTGTTTTCCCTCAGTAAGCATCACTTTATCCTATTGGTCTCTAGGAAAATCTATTAATATGTTTGATAATTTCTTGCGCTAGTTGTATTCCATGCATAGCGGCCTTGAAATTCTATTGGAATGCTGAGCTTTTTTTCTTTTGTTAAGTGTCATGTTTGATTCTTCTCGAAGTGGAATTAGTTAGCTCTAAATGCTGATCAATGTTTCAGTGACTAACATGAGAAGCATTGAACTGCAGCATGTTTAATAAATTAAGGACAGGAAGGGGTTTGACATGCATCAGCATATTTTGAATGTGGTATCAAACTAAATAAGACTTTGGATTTGCAGTATTTACTTCTGGTTGGTATTGTTTTCCATGCACACACCTAGGACACATTTGATATAAGTAATTAGAAAATTTTCATGCACCTGACTTATTACCCAGTCAATACCATCGCTTCTTGTCCAAGTCAATCCAATTATTGCAGATGATGTAGCCTCCTGACTTGTCTTCAGTATCCTTGCTCTCAAGCTGAATCTCCCTGGATATCCAATGAAATTCTGAATATTTGTAATAATGACTGCAAACTACTGTTCATCTCTACAGGAGTAATTAGTTTAAAGTAATTAGCAAATCTCTTTTTCATGAATTTGATGTTTTTGTTGTTACTGTAGCTTATGATGTATGATGTTATCAGAAGCTTCTAATGTTGTCGCAACAGTTTATGGATGTGCTTGTTGGTGACATCCTTTCTAAAGAAAATCATATGCTCTTTATTTTCTGGATTTATTAAGTTTGACTTTTCACTCTTCTTATGTGAATGAAGAAGGTTTGGCTAATCCTGTTAATTTATCTTATGAACACCAGGTTGCTATATTTGTCGTTTTGGCAATGACATTAAGAAGAAAGCCTGATGTATTAATTACTCTTCTACCGAAACTGAGGGACAACCCCAAATTTCAAGGACTAGAAAAACTTCCAGTTATTATATGGACTGTTGCTCAGGTAGTGTGTGTTTTTGTTGGTCGCATCTTTCAACTTGCAAGGTATATCTGTTGCATGTCAGTTCTCTTAAACAAATGAAATATATGTTTGCTATAGGCTTCTCAGGGTGATTTGGTTGTTGGGATGTATATATGGGCACATTTCTTGTTGCCTTCAATCAGTGGAAAGTTGGGAAATAATCCACAAGCTCGGGACTTGATCTTGCAGCTGGTTGAGAGGTATTCTCTGATAACTTACAAGTCCTAGTTCAGCCCTCGTTACATGTATGTCTGAATTCTCCGTTAAATACAGAACATTATCTGCACCAAAGGCTCGCCCAATTTTGCTGAATGGTGCTGTTAGAAAGGGAGAGCGTGTGATACCGCCTTCTGCTTTAGATCTGCTCATGAGAGCTACTTTTCCTACATCCTCATCTAGAGTCAAGGTTTGTTTTGATGGTTAGTTGTATGGGTTCTTGTAGTTATTACTTTTCACCTGTTTTCTCAAAGGAAAAATATGACTTTGCAGGCCACTGAAAGGTTTGAGGTAGTGTATCCTTTCCTCAAAGAGCTGGCTCTGGCAGGTTCTCCCGGAATGAAAACAACTAAACAAGCTTCGCAACAGCTTCTACCCCTTACAGTTAAATCCTTGCAGGAAAGTAAGTTACAAGATATCCTTGTAACTGCTGCCATTTTTGTTAGTTTGCCTAGGTATGAGCAAAGTGAATGTGGATTCATGAAGATATTTAATTTTTTGCAGATAACCCAGAATTAACTGGAGAGGCAACTGATGTCTTCATTTGGTGTTTGACACAGAATGCTGATTGTTATCATCAATGGGTGAGGTTATTATATTATGTATCACACTATCATTAATATGAATGAACCAAGTTAAGGTTCTACATTCACTTACAGAATTATGGTTTTGCCACCAGGAAAAACTGCATTTAGATAATGTTGCTGCTAGTGTTGCTGTTCTCCGCAAGCTCTGTGATGAGTGGAAAGTATACTCTACAAAACTCTCCCCTCCTGATAACTTGAAGCAGACTCTTAAATGTTTACGAGATAAGGTGTGTTTTTAACTCCTGAACAAGTTCTGAAATAAATTTGTTTCACAAACTTCCTTTTGTATATTCCTGAATATTGGGACATTTACCTCCATGTTTTTGTTACAGAATGCTGAAGTTCTTTCGGCTGATGATGACACTAGCCATCATGCAGCAGTTGCAGAGGCAGACAAGTATTGCAAAACTCTATTGTCCAGATTAACTGGAAGCTTTGGGTGTGGAAAGTGTGGGATCATCACCCTGACTCTTGCAGTTGCTGCAGGTGCTTTGATTATGGCCCCGCAGATAGAGTCTATTGACTTTAAAGAACTCCTTGTTATGCTTAATGTTCCTCAATCCAATTGACTATGGAGCCTACTAAGATCTGCCAAAGAGTAACAGACACAAGGAGAAAGAGAGGACCCTGAGCTGGTGAGCAGGTCTGACAACAGTGTTAGGACGGCATAGGGTTTCCGTTTAAACATACTACGAGTTCAACTTTTAGACTCAATTTTCGAAAAGGTATAGTTTTAAGCAGCTTCATGTTCTATTTTCCTTAATGTAATGAGAGATTGAGTTTAGTTTCACTACTGTATGAAACCAAGCAATACAAGCTCGTATTGTAATTTAATCATAATGGAGTTTTTTAATATATGTTTCATCTTCTGATTCTTATCCATGAAGAAAGGTTTTGGTTTCTGGAGCTCAATCTCTTATGGTTGTTCGTGTGCACGAGTGCTTGCCTGCGTGTCTTTGGGTAAATTAACAATGGTCAAAGGTATATTTATTTTCTGTAATATGAAGAATACCATGCCTTTCGTGTTGGTTTTGTTATGAAGACTGCTGGCAGTCGTGTGTATTATGTTTCAAAGTATAATGCTTGTATAGCGTGAATCAGTATGCTTGGATTTTATTTTCTTCTGCAAAAAGTTTCAAAGTTTACTTTCAAATATAATTAAATATAAAATTTTATTTCTCAATTATTATTTTTTAAGTTTATTTTTTTAAAATTTCTTTTTTATAAACTCATTTTATTGCAACTGATACACGCTCTTAGCAGAGCTAGCGATGCTTGTTTCTGTCTTATCTTTGGTATATGACTTTCAGTCGGCTAATCAAGTTGTTCAGCGACTCATTTTCTCATTATGTAGTGGGCGTGTTTGGCATTACTTTTCTAATATTTTTTATTTTAATTTATATTTATATTTTTTAAATATTTTTTATAATATTTACAGGATTTATTTTAAAATATAAAAAAATTATAAAATTATTATTAAATATTTTATTATATTTAAATAAAAAATAAAAAACAATTTTTAAACAAATATATAAATATTTTGTTATACTAAAGCGAGTTTTAAAAAAATCATAAATTTCTTCGAACTATTCTTTTGAAGAAATGAATTATTTAATTATAAAAAATATTTGGCATTATTAGTCTTTCTTATCTTTTTCTTTTTATTGCAACTTTTTATTTTATATTTTTCACTAAATATTCTAAAATAAAACAGAAGCAGTAGAAACTAATAATTGTTACTATTCAATTGTAGTTGTCAAAGGTCAAACTAAAGAAACAGAAATATTTTTATCTACAAATGCAGTGAAGTTTCCGTTAAGTGTAAAAATGCAGCAAATAATAATTTGTTCCTTCTAGAAGTATTCTATTTGCATAACGCCCTAACTTCAGAAAAGATGGGTTTCTTCAAAATCAACATTCCGATTTGTTTCAAATGAAACTGAACAGCACAAACAAACTTGGAGATTACTTCGAAAGTTGAACTACTAAAACTTGTATACACAAGAAAGGGTTTGTATAATCAACGGCATATATTTTGGGCGCTATACATCAAGTTACGCTACATTCGCCACTCAGGAAAGAAGACTTCATAGTTTCCCTCCTGCTCAAGATTTGACAAACTCAACCTTGCTTCTTCACCACAAGGACAGGGCACTTGGCATTATGCACACAGTAATTGCTCACACTTCCTAAGAATACCCTGTTTCATTTAGTAAAAGCATAGCACTAATCATGAGAATGAACAACTTCCTAGCTATAACCTAGACCGCAACTTGTAAACATTGTTCTTGCAGCTATTTTATATCACAAACCTTTCAGTGTATTGATCAAATGAAATAGTACTGACCTTTGTAAGGCACCTCGTCCATGGCTACCCATGATGAGCAAATTGACCTTGTGCTTATCAACGGCTTCACATATCACATCTTTAGGGTCCCCAACCTCCGTAATTATTTCAGCATCAACCTGTTACCGTTTACATTCAATAAATACAATTCAACAGAACAATGTTCTAAATTTAAGACACAAACATTAGATGAAACATAACCATTTACATACCCCTTTCTCCGAACATATGCCCTTTGCATGTTCTAAGAGGGCCAACGATGCCTTCTTCTGGTGGTCTTGCATGGATGCTATTAGCTCCGGTGCTACATAATCAGTTACATGAAACAACAGTTAATAAAAAGCATATACAAACAACCCTCCCCAGGAAAAACGACATACACCAGCTAGCTAAAGCCATAATACAGAAGTCCTACAAAACACCTGCAAATACATGTAAACTCAGCATGTTTACAGAGAACGACCTACGAACAAAGATTAACCAAGAATCAACTAGAAAGTAAGAGGAGGTACAATTGAAGTTATGGGCATTAGCAAAACCAGAAGCATAAGGCAAGGGATAGATAGGTGAGTGCCAACATAGGTTCAACATTCAGAAGAATGATCTGCGATAGAAAAAAACCAAGTCCTTCAAATTCTCCAATGCCCATTCCTAAGAGTACAACTCAACTCACCCTCCTCTATGGCAACCATTACCTTCAGACTTCCAGCTTCTCTAGCCATATCTATAACTTTCTTTCTGTACAACAAGCTAGTATTACTTGTATGCAACTAGTAATAAGCTGATTCTCTTTATATCCGTCTTTGTTATAGTAGTTGATGAAGTTGTTGCTTTGGAAAGCTCAGAAGTTGACTGAGGCTTCAGAATGTGTTTGATGGTCAGAGGTGGATATCCTATTGAATCCCCCCTCCCCCCTTAACAAGTCGCCAGTGACAAATGCTTGATAGATAAGGACAGATAGTGATATTCAACAAAGAAGAAGCCCCCAACCATGTGTGACAAATTAATTCATAGTAATCAACCACTTGTCCACTAACTCTAATAATATTATCCATCTCCTCGATCTTTCTCGCAAATTTTCATCTTAGATGAAGACATTAAACAAACAATGTACTTCAACCCATCATCGGCATCAGTAGCTATGATTCCCACCCATTTGCGATCTATCATTGATGACTCGTCCTTCTAACACCAACAAGGCAATCAAGAATCATAAAAACAAGTAAAAGAACTACAATTGAATTTACAGGCAGCAGGGACAGCAGCGAAGATAGAGCAAAGGTGAAAAGGGGGGTTGATTGAGCTCCGACATAGGTTGGACAATTAACAGAATGATTCGGTGGCAAAAGTAAGCCCTTCAAATCCTGCTGTGCCCACTCCAGAGCGTAGTGGCTCCAGTCATCCTCCTCTATTGCCACCTTCATAGCATTCCCACCTTCACCATTCATCTCCCTTTTCTCTCTTCTATACAACTTGTAAACAACTACATTTTGTTGTTGATGTTGTTTTTGGGTTGAAAGATGTCATAAGAAGGTTAAAGTGTCTTCTTTTGTTTGAGTAAATGAAAACATAAAAGTTGGGGAATAGGCTTCCTTAAGGTTGATTTCCTGAAGGCTTGAAGTTGCAAAGTAGATTTCGCATTGAATTTGAAAGTGCTATATTGTGGGATTTCTTGCAGGTAACTCCGACTCAAATTTTAATTTCTTTCATTTTTTTGTTTCAATGAGAACAAGTTATTAATCTTAGATACACAAGATCAATGTAGAGATATTCATCTATGAAACTTGCCACCACGTCTAACATGCTTATGTACTCAAGTCAACCAGTTCAATTTTTAACTACACTAAGCCAACTCTACCCATCTCATTTAATGTTACTAGCAGACTTCATTTTGGTACTTAATTAATGTTCTGAAGCAATCAAAAGCACAAAAGAAATAAGCTGCGGTGAAGTTGTAACTAAGAATCAATTAGAAAAAGAAGGTATTATAAAAAAAGTTACGGGCAGAGACGGCGGTGAAGGCAGAGGCAAAAGTAGCAGGGGGGAGATAAGTGAGCGCCGACATGGGTAGGACATGAAGCAAGATGATCGGAGACAAAAACGAGCCCTTTAAATTCTCCAGTGCCCATTCTAAAGCGTAGCGACTCCATTCACCTTCCTCTACTGCCACCATCACCTTCATGCCATTCCCACCTTGATCACTAGCCATCTCTCTTTCTCTTCTCTAACATCTACTGCTGTTTTTCTTCATCTGTCTATTTGTTATAATTTAAAAAGAAGGTGATGTAGTTTTGTTTTGAAGGAGAAGTTTCTTGATTAGATAAGAACAAATTATTGATATTCAACAACTGTGAAACTTCCTACCACGTGTAACACACCGTGAATATATTGAAATGTTTTTAATTAATAGAAAATGGAATTTATAAAATTAAATTTGATAGAACTGAATTAATAAAAAATAAGTTAGTAAATTAAAAATAAATTAAACTCAAAATTGAAAAAATGAGTTACTTATTATTAAAATCCTTAATTTGTGCCCGTTTGAAAATGCTTCTTAAAAATACTTCTCTTATTCGTTTGGCTAAGGAGAAAAATAAATTTTCAAATTTTCGATTCATATTTTTTAATTAATATATAATAATTTATTTAAAAATTTTAAAATAAAACATTTTACTTTATTTATTTATTTTAATATTTTAATAATTTTATTTATTTCAAAAATACTTTTAATCACTCCACTTCTTAATTTAGATATGATAAAATAATTTTAAAATATATATTAAAATTTTATACTTATAATTTATCTTTTGCTTTAGGTAAAAATAAACTAACTTTAAAAAAATTAAAAAAACCTCTTTCCTAAGAGATTATCTTATTTTTAACAACCGCAAACGATCCCTTTAAATCTACTATTAAAAAACTTATTTATTAAAAATTTATATTTTAAAAACGAACTGGCTTAAAAATCTAAGAAATTGTAAGCTTCACAAAATTTGTGACAATTAGAAACTAAACCAACAAATCATACAGTTTAACTTACGAGCAGCGCCAAACGATGCAGCAGGAACATAGCTGAGACCAGAGACAGGCTCTGCTTTGAACAAGATGATCTTAGAACCAATAGTTTCACGGATATTTTCAAGAGCCCAGTGCAGTGCATATTCACTCGATTCTCCTTCATCTATTGCTATCATGACTACGTTCTTCTTCTCCCCAGAAGCTGATTCTGCCATTGTTGCTTCTGCTACTGATATTGATACAAACAACAGAGAGAGAGACTGTAGAGCTAGACGAACGAAAGAATGAATAGGTTCTGTTTCGTTTTGAAGAAGAAGAAGAAGAAACGTGGCTGAATTGCTAGAAGTTTTCGTTTTCTTCGGGTTGGCGGAATTAGAGTAGCGAACGTGGCGGGACACTTGTTTTCTTTGGAAACTAATATTATGGTGGTTTGAAAATTTTGGTTGACTGCTGATTTCAGTAATACATACGGGCCGCTCAAATGAGTTTGATGGGCCGATTTAGAAGCTGTTCGTAATTTTTTTCAACCAATTTTGTATTCATATTTTTAATAAAATTTTTAAATATTTTATAAAAAATTTTTAAGATATAAACTTATTTTACGTTTTTTTTATTAATTATTATTATTATTTTTTAAATAAAAAAATAAAATTTATTTTTCAAAAATTTTTAAAATGTCTTTCTTTTTTAAAGTCAAAAAACACTCCGAGATATTCTCTTTTAGGAATAGCTTCTTCTACGATAAGATAGGTGATCGAGAAGAAGAGAAGGTAGCTCAGCAACGTCCTCGACGGAACCGGAAGCCGGCGTTCAATTTCGGAACTTGCCCTGGGGCAAGTCTTGAAGACACCTAGGGAAATGGAGCCCTTTGTTTAATTACTTGAAACATAACAAATGATTTAATTTTGATTTTTCAATCTGCAAATATATATGTTGAGAAAACAACTATAGATTATCAATAATGAAACAAACATAACACACAAACAACATTTTCTGAAAGGATTCATTAATTAAAAGGGTGGATTAATTGCTTGAATGGAAACAAGCAGATGCACTGCTTCCTCCATACTCTTCTGTTGTTACCAGTCTTTCCATTTCCAGCTGACCACTTAAATCACCAACCTGCAAGTTTAATTTGTCGGCAAGTGTTAATTCGTAAACTAAGTAATAGAATTTGGATAAAATTAGTTCACCAACAAGAATTTGAACAGAAGATTTGTCGTCAATAATATGAAGCTATTTGTTTCATGTTAGTGTTCCTTCATAGTTAGTGATTACTCGATTTTTTTTGAGTAATACTATTGCAATTTTGGAGGCTAATTAGAGCCATGGCCAAACTTGCATTATTCTAAAACATGGGTTGCTACAACTTCTTAGATCGATTTTTTGGCTTCTTTCAAAAATCCCAATCGATCATTTCAGTATACTGCTAGTTTATGTTACATACGAACAAAGTTAATGATTGATATGAAGTGTGCTCACCTGCGTTGCCATGGAATCCATGTCCAGATTAAAATCATAGAAGGTGCTTGCTGCTGTAAGCTTCATCGACAGAAACTGAATAACAAAGAGAAGGAAAAAAAAAAAAATCATTTACTTCTCTAAAACTTGCAGATATTACGAAGTTAATTACTCTGTGAAGCTTTAGTCGGACCTCAACTTGTTTTTGAAGTGACTGCACATAATTAATTATCTCCTCAAGCATAGCAGCCATGCCCATGCTCTGATCAGTTCCGAGAAAAAAAAGACAAGAAAGGATTAGATGAAACAAACAATAAGAAAGATACGTTTCGAATAATCGTAACCGAATTTCATAAAAATAAAAAATAAAAAATAAAATTTTTTTAAAATAAAATAAAACTAAATTTTAGTATTTATATTTCAATAATTTTTTAAAATATATTAAAAATTAAAAAATATAATTATATTAAATATTCTATATAAAAAATAAAATTTTAAATTTTTTTATAATTAAAATATATAAATAATTTAAAATTTAAAATTTGACAGAGAAAAATAAAATTAAGCGTTCGAAAACACGGCCAAAGTACTGAACTGCTATATAAACATGTTTGAAAAACTGAAATAATAACCTTATAACATCCTGGAACAAGACCTTGCAAGCATCTCATCCTCTCGTTAATCTTCTCTCTTCGTACCTGATCAATTTCATACAAATGTAACAATTAAAAAAAAATTTCATGAAATGGATTTAATTATTTGGAAGCATTAATATTAATCCGTAGAAAAGGCACTAGTTTATGGTCAAAATCACTATGTGTGCAGTAAAACTTTGATGAATTGATCAGGTTTTGTCTTGCTAAGCTTTTCAACTTCTTTATATTTTAATTTTTTATTTTAAGTTTTTTAATATTTTATAAAAGTTTTCAAAAAATTTAAAAATTATAAAAAAATCCTACAACATAGTAAGACTTATTAATTCTTATTTTTGTTTTTTTAGGTAAAAAATTAAAACTTATTTTAAAATTTTATTAAAATATTTTTAATTTCAGAAAAACTTTTTTTTCGAAAGCAATCCTAAACAATCTCCTGAGATCTCTGCCAATACCTATTTGAACTTATATAATTAGCAATGGAAGTTAGTAATGCTACAATAACAAAGTTACCCTCTCAGCAATGCTGTGGCTGTCAGTAGCTTGTCCTCTCCTTGCCCTCACAAGAACAACATCCTTCGGCTTCTCTCGGTTCTGTGAACTGCTCCTACCTCTCTTCCCTCCTCCTGAACTCTGAAATATTTCACAAGAACAACCAACCGATATCGTTAAGAACACTGCAAAAAAGGAATTGCATATATGAAGTGATGAAGGTTTCGTTACATACACTATTGTTCTTGTTCTTGCACTTGCTCTTATCTTCTATACACGGAAGTTCTGTAGGAGACATTGAAGAGATTGCAGTGCTAGTTTCAGGCATTGTGATGGCCGGCTTCTGCTTCTTATTCTGATCCAAAGATGAAGCAGCAGCAGGTTGCACCAGCTCAGTATGATCAGCAACAGCAGTCGGCGAGCATTCAGATGGTTGAAAGCTTGGAAAGCTACGGCAAATCGGCATTGGAAAATCTGGCCATTGTGGTGAATAAGTTCCGCTGGCAATATCCATTACACTTGAAGTACTCGAGTCGCTTATCACACTCTCATTAAGCTCTAGTAAATGGCTTATTATCTGCAAACTAGGGTCTACGTCCACGAGGGGTGTGGAATGTTTGAGTTCATTAAAGCTCTCCAAAAACTCTGCCATGATACATCAACGAAGAAAGCTTAAGGGAATGTCAGAGTAGTGGATGGAGGATATGGAGAGGGTTTGAGGTATGGAAAGAGGGTAGAGGGCTAGCTAGGCCTTTTATTTTGCACAAGAGTTTGGTGGAGTGGGTGTTTCAAATACCCATAATTTCTTTTTTTTTTTCAAATTTTGAGCAAATAATTTATATATTTTAATTGCATAAAAAATTTAAAATTTCACTTTTATATGCAGAATTCTGATTCTAATTTTTTTATTTGTACACTTCTCAATACAATTATATCTTCTAATTTTTAATATATTTTAAAAAATTATTAAAATATAAATATTAAACTCTATTTTTATTTTATTTTTAAAAAAATTTATTTTATATTTTTTATTTTTATAAAATTCAGTTATCGATATTTGAAACACGTCCGAAGTGCGCGTGAATTAAAAGAACTGTTTTAACCGAGTCTCAACTCGAGTTCCAAATTTTTACGCCGAATTGGTTAAAAAGAATTCCTTTAGGCACCGTTTGTCACTAATTATTTAACAACTTTTAGTTCTAATTTTTTAATAAAATTTTTATATAGTTTATAAATTTTACTTAAAATTTAAAAATATAAAAATATTTATATTATAAAATTTATTATTATTCTTTTTTATACGTTAAAATTTTAAAATATATTTTTATTTTATAAAAGCTTTTTTTTATTAGTACTTACAAATATTCTCTGGATTGCCAAAAATTCTACCATGTTCCGCATGTGAAATACTTAGCTTTCGTTTGGCGCGGCTTATAATAAATTATTTTTTATTTTTTTTATTCATATTTTTTAATATATATTTTATAAGTATATAAAAAATTTATTTAAAAATTTAGAAAGTGTAGAAAAATTTTACGGAGTGAAATCTTTTTATTGTATATTTTTATTATTTTTCTGAAAGTAAATAAAAATAAAATTCGTTTTTAGAAAAAAATAAAAATATTTTCTATTTCAAAAAAATTTTATTTTATAAATAAATACTTACCGATCCAAAATATGGAACCATGCAGTGGATTCAAAAATAAGAAATTTTCATATCATATCCAAAGGTTTTGGACAATTTATTTGAAGTAAAAGTTTAGACATTTGAATAGTTAGGGTACCCTTGAATTATGGCAGGAAGTGGTTTTGTGGGGAGAGTTTGATGATGAGATGATTATGATTATGAATGAACATACAGAAGAGAACAAGATGGTTTTCCAAATCTAGGAGAGAGTACTGTTTCTTGCAACATAAAAACAAATTGTCCAAATTCTCATCCCCCACTTTTTCAGTTCTTCAATCTCTTTCTGATTGACTCTAAACTCAACATTTTGCTTTCCATTGCCTTCAAATAATATTCATTTCATCCAATTTTTTTATAAAATGAAAATGAAAAAGATGCTATTAGCTATCGCTGAGGCCTAGTTTGGTTACAGTGAAGTGGGTTTGAGAAGTGGATTCCGTTGGAGATTGTATTTTTTTAACGAAATTTTTTAATTTTTTATTTTATAATATATATTATATAAGTATTTAATAAATTTATTTAAAAATTTTAAAAATGTATAAAAATTTTACATAATAAAATTTTTTATTATATATTTTTATTATTTTTTTGAAAATAAAAAATAAAACTTATTTTATAAAAATATATCTTTTATTTTAAAAAAAATTTATTTCATAAGCACTTTCAAACGACTCCTAAATTTTTATGTTTGACTACAGCTAGAAATGAATTATTATATTTGATTATATTTGGAATGATTTTGGAAATAATTTTTTGTACAGATGCGGAATTGTACAAAATAAATCTACTAAACAAGTTTAGCAAAATCAAATCTCTTTATCCTTCAAGAACTAATTGATAAAAATTTCTATAGGTATTTATTATGAACTATAGATGAAGAACTAAAGTATCATTTGCAAGTACTTATCATTGTTTATCAAAACTTCATTCTAATTTATCATTTTTTTAATAAATCTTCTACATTATTTTTTAGAAAAGTTTAATTTAAAAAATACAGATAAATTGTACATCATTAAGTTTTTATATGCATAACTTTTTTAACTAAAACAATCAAACTCGTTTCTTAAGAAATCTCAAAATAAGTTTGCGTTCAGAAAAACTTCTTAATTTTGAATACTTACAAACGTCTCTTAAATACATAGTGTTTCATATTTTGAGGAAGTTGTATTGGACTCCAAGTTAAGATCATATTTGGAAGTGAGCGTTTGGCAATACTTTTAAAATAATTTTTTTTTTAAATAATAAATATTTTATTTTTTTAAAAAATAAGTTTTTTTTATCTTAAAAAAATAAAAATATATAATAAAAAAATTTCACTATATAAATTTTGCCTATTTTTATATTTTTAAATAAAATTTTTAAATACTTATAAAAGATGTATTAAAAAATTATAAATTATAAATTATTTTTATGGTAGGCAATATCAAATAGAATTTTTCTATAACAGAGCATATTTTTTTAAAAATAAATTTAATTTTTTAATCTTAAAAAATATTAAAAATAAAAAAATTTTACTATATAAAATTTTTATATATTTTTTAAATTTTATAATAAATTCTTTAAATACTTATAATAATTTCTCTAGACGAAGGAATTTGCATTCACTGGTTGGCTATGAGCGTGGTTACTATAGGTCAAGTTGCTTTCCGGCAAAAATGAAGTAAAAAATCACTTATCGTGCAAAAGTATACACAAACTCTTTGTCTAGATATGAATTGAAATTTGATGAATTTGATCGATGTATCTAAAAATAATAATAATATAATTAATAATTAATAAAAATTTTATTATGTATAATTCTTTTTTATATTTTAAATTTTTTAAATAAATTTTATAAAAAATTATAAAAATTTATAAAAAATATAAAATAAATTTTAGAATGAAATGAAAGTAAAATGCACAATGCCCTAAATAAAAGGTCAGATAGATTTCGTCCAGACTTTCGATATTTCCCACGAGGAATTGGTAAATTTAGGGGAGGCCTGTGAACTAAAAACTTTTGTCCAAACTTAACCACATTCATTTCATCATGCTTTCAACATCAATGCATTCACATAAATGTATATTTTGCTAGCTTTTAAATGAAATGAAATATCGTTATATTTCTCATCAATTTAATGCTCTAGGATATGGGCATTTGATATTCACAGGCTAATTTAATTAATCTTCAATGCTGAAATTTGGCTCACAGAATCAATTAATAATATTTCAATAAGTAACAAAACAAAAAAAGAGAATCCTATCCAAGTTTTGCATGTTTATAATTTTCTGATGAAAGAGTACTGCATTCATCAAAGATTTTTGTTTCTAGCAAGCAAAGTTTTAATTGATAATCTCGGAAATCCAAGAAACAAAGTAGCATTCACAAAAATACGCCAAAGTCGGTGCTTCAAATAGTGCCCAAGTAAAAATAAAATAATTTATTAGAATAGGTCTGAATTAATAATGAAGGACTAGAAGTGACGATTGAGTAAAAAACATATTAGCTAATTTGATAAGTTAACAACTTCACAATGCGCTAGACCAAGTTGGGTTAGCTAACTCGGTAGGCTTAACAAATTATCTTATTTAATAATTTTATATTAGTTGGATGCTTACGGAGTATGTATTTATATGCGACTCGAAATGATTGACTAATTATTTTGGTATGAAGTTCCATCCAACAATCATAAATCTATGCACGACAATTATACGATGCAGATCAGTGTAATAAGATTATAGATGAAGATGACTATAGTGAGAGACAATTATTGTTCAATTCATACTTTTCAAGCCAGGACAATATTGTTTCTGCACCCTTTTCGCCGTGAGATAAGATCCTTCAACACATATGGGTACAGCACCGTAAAACCATGCCGTCTCCCAGATCCCTTGTTGATTCTATATAACATCTCATTATTAAGTTTAGCATGGCAAAGGGATCCTTTATAAATTATATTTATCATTCACTAAAGAGATTTGTAATGTTTAACTATTATGGTGTTTCCTAACTTCTAATACATGTAATCACATTAGCTACGTACTAGCATACAGAAGATGTTTGGAAATACTTTTGAAAAAAAAAATTCTAAAATGAAAGATATTATAAAATTTTTTAAAAAATAAATAATAATAAATTTTACGACATAAAATTTTTATATATTTTTTAATTTTTTTTGAAATCTGTAAATATTATATAAATTTATTAAAAATATAAAAAAAAATTAAAATAAAAATTAATTAAAAGTACTCGCAAACATCACCATAGACCGATAACTAAGCAAATGTATATTCTTTTCATCTAAAAAATGATTTCGAGCGATTTTTTATGTTGGTTTGCAATCATTTAATTTCAATAGCTCACTTTCTAAAAGCCCACTTATTTAAAATGTCACTTCCCAGAAAGTAAGTCGCTGCTAACTCATGTTTGGAACTATATACAGTCTATCATAAATTTATGATATTCACCTCTAAACAGTAGTTCAAATGTAATCGAAGACGAACAAAAAAATGGCAAGGATATACAGATGCAAGAAAGATTTGTGCTCCATGGCTCAGATAATTTATGCAGGAAAGGAAAGTGGATATCTTTGGATATGGATCTTGTTGAATAGTAAGCATCAAGGGATCAAGAGTGGGAAAAATCTATTGCAGGGACTAAGAAAGACCACTAAAACTGTTTAAGTAATGAAGAAAAGAATTCAAGTGATTAAGAAAACATTAACTACAGAGGCCAGGAAAGAAACAACTTTAATAAGTGTCAAAAGAGAAGGGAAAAGAAATAAAGCAATTATTACAAATCTAAAGGAAGTTATTAAAGACACTATCATGAAATTATGATCATTTTTTTTTTTTTTTGCAAAAACTCTACAAGTAGTTTTGCAACAAAATTACATATATTAACCAACCATGACATTCATAAATTGAAATATACCTCTCCATGCAAGAACCATTTTCGATGCAAACTGTATAATTTTTTCATTTAGGAAATGATATATCAATTACTCTCCACTTGGACACTTCAAACTTAATCTATGCATCCCTCACGGTGTCGGGAAGTAATCTAAAAGGTGAAAGGATGTTGGAATTTCTGCAAGAAGAATATACGGCTTGTCAAGAAGAAAGTTGAATTTCATAATCACAAACAATGCCATAAGTAACCATCATTCATCTACAATATACTTATCAATTTCTACAGGAGTCTAGAAGTAGTAGAGTAGAAACATTCAAATGGTTTCCACTATAGTACAAGCTTGTGAACAATAGATAGCCAAGGATTTCTCGGAGAATGATATCACATATATTGCCTACATATATCTGTGTAAGTTCAATAAGGCCAACAAATTCTAATACTAATTATCCTATGACTTGACTTAGTGCAAGATACGTAAATTTGTCCTTGTATTTGCCAGGAATTCACAAACTACAAATGAAATTTCAGGCAAAAAGGATGGTAGCAGTGATGAATATCCGCTGAAGGCATAAGTGTATAAAATAGGAGGATAGTGATACAAAAGGGCATACCTTGATTGCGCTATGGCTTTTGACGCACTAGTCCACTAAAGAAAAAAAGGATGTGAATAAGATACACATACTAGTTACGGTAAACGCGTACTTCTTATTAAAGAATCAATATTTACCGGGATATCTACTTCACCTATTTCGTAAAGGAGGCACAGAGCATACAAGCACAGCTCCTGCTACTGTTGGTTTCATATCATTCTTATCTAAAGCAGCAAGCCAGGAGTTTATCAGCAACAAGTGAGCTAATACACGAATGCATGATACACTGAATGACTTCATATATTCTTTGTACTAGTTTGTGTCTCAGTAATGATCAAAACAGAGAAAAATAACTACTAACAAGATATTTGATGTGAAGGAAAAAAAGAGACTCTGAGGCAAGAAAAGATCTGTGCTACGCAGAAGTTTTTTCCCCATTGGAGAGATTTTCACAACCCATCTTTGACATGTAAGATTGAACAATGGGGCACCCAAAGGAGTGCCCAATCAACACTGGCAGAGTATCAAGTATTTTCAGGATGAAATTTACTATGTTACTTACGCGAACATTTTTATTAAGAATAACAAGGTGTTGCTTAAGCATTCACTGAGCACATATAAAAGGTTTATTTTGTAATGTGATAAGGACACTAGCATATACCTCAAGCATTGCTTTCATCCTGTCCAAACGAAAAAGAGGGAAATTGCGAAGACATTAGAGATATAATTACAAGTAAAGAACTATCCCAAACGAATTACTTCAAATTAGAGTATATAGAGGGTATTGGTTTTCATGTAATGCAAATTACGGTAAATTTAGTATTGCAAGTTAGAATGATGCTATGGTCTATGCAATGTTCTAAATTTTTCTTAAATCCCATATTAACGTAATTTATTTAGCAACAGATTTAGGCGTAGATCAAATTATTAATGTTGCACGCAAAAACAACTTTCTAACATTCGTGCAGCTCTCTTTCTCTCTCTCTCTCTCTCTCTCCAAAAAAAAAGAAAGGAGCGAGAAAAAGAAAGAAAATATTCCAGAATCAACGAAAACAATCCAAGTTCAAATCTATAAAAAGAATTACAAAAAAACAAAAGGGAAATATGAACCTGGCCCCAAGAGACTAGTAACATGACAATCACGTCAGGCGGCGGAGAAGAACGGAGTCTAATGCTCAGCCCAACATCACGCCGCCTGAAAACTCCAGTGGAAACCAGCGGCGGCGGCGGCAGCCCACCAGTGCATTATTCTAATTTGCAGCTTTCTGCTTGATGAATTCCATGGCCGTGGCGGAGGGGAGCTTGTTCGAATGTCGAGACTGCCCTTGCTTCAGCTGTTAAGTAAGACGGGTTTTAGAAGTTGCATAGAGCAAAGGGTAGAGATCGATAGGGGCTTTATGGTCATTAGACGATCAGAAAGGGTGGGAGTAAAGCAGCCATGGCTCGGTAGCTTGGTACGAGACAGAAGAACGGAAGAGAATTTGGGCTTTTATCTCTTTGCATTAAGAACATGTGGGCCAAATTTGAATTATAACAAGCTGATAATTGTTTTAGCTCATTGCTCATGAGTCGTTAGTTCTTTTAGGTTTCGGTATTTTATTAGGAAATTAAAATTTTACATACAAATCTAATAATTAAGGGACTGCTTTATAGAGTTATTATGAATGAGAATATACAAATCAGAATCTAAGATTTATAAGCTCGGGTTTTCTAATTATGAATTTGTAATGTTTTTTTCAGCTTTCTTAATAACTAAACTCTATAATAATAAACACTTCCAAACAATTTGTTAGTTGCAATCTAAAATCAAAAGCAGAAGCTATAAATCAAACTGCAAAGAAAATATGTGTTTTTTAGCTTAGGTAAATTGTATATGATTCAGGGAACTACCTCTGCCAAAAGTTTTACCAAAGTAAGTGCATCATTATGCAAACCAAAAGACATGCAAAACTGTTGGATATAAAATTAAATTAAATTAGTCTCGTATAGGAAAAAGAACAAATGATAAATAACTTACTATGTATGAAATAAAATTTTTTTGAAATAAAAATATTTTTATTTTTTTAAAAAAACGAATTTTATTTTTTATTTAAAAAAAAATAAAAATATGTAATAAAAAAAATTTTATTACGTAAAATTTTTCTACACTATCTAAATTTTAAATAAAATTTTTAAATATTTATAAAATATATATTAAAAATATAAAATTAAAAATTAAAAAAAATATTAGAAAAAAGCTGAACCAAATGTTCCACTTAAGCTCATCATATCAATCTTTTGAATTTGATTGGACTTATTAGTATTTAAGCTTTAGAGTAAGATTTTATTTTGTTTAGCTTCTGGAATATTATATCTCCTCAATAATTGTCTAACGGTGCGATTGCGATTCCGAGTGACCACGCATATTATAACTCTTATTGGCTATGAAGTGAGCTAATTAAGAGCAGTGTGATATCTATAAACAGTAAGTGACAACAATGATACTCAGATGAAGATGAATTATGTAGATAGCTTATCCTTGAATAAGATATTAGGTATAAAGCTAAATTCGATTATTCTTATATTAAAAAAAGATAAGACAAAAACAGTGATTCATATTCCAAAGAGTTGCATTAATTTAGAAGATACTTGATAGTGCTTATGATACTATTTCTTATTCCAAAATTTTTTGTATATTTCTCAATAAACTTTCTAAAGTATTATACAATGTTTTAAAAAATTTGAATAATACAGGTGAACTTTATGTCATAAAACTTTATACAATTATTATTATTTTTTGGTCAAAAAAATTACATTTATTTTTTGAAGAGCTTCAAAATAATTTCTATGATTTATTTTAATCACTTCCAAACGTACTCTTAAGCGTTAGGATTTTGAACAATTTAGTATATCAATCGAACTTTAGAGCGAAATTTTTCCTTAATTAGTTCACTAGGAACTGTATTATCTCTTTAATTAAAACTATTAGGGTGTGTTGTTTTATACACAAAAGTGACTTTTTTTACTAAGAAATTATTTCTAACTCATTTTCAATATAAAAAAATATATTACTTTTAATAATACTATTTCTAAAAATTCATTTTTAATAATTCACTTTCAAAACTAAAAGAACACTCTGAGAATGACGGGTTCTAAAGCAATGTTACTAGAAGCACTTCTCCATAGCAAGTTCTTACCTTGACCCCAATGTAAGCTTTGTAAAAGCATTAGTTCTAGAAATGTGAATTAAAATTTTATATTTGATTATATAAAATTGAATTTGAAAGTAATTATTTCGTACTTGTATTCTGAAGTAATTTGAAAGTAATTATTTTCATAAAAAGTGACTAAGGAAGAACTGATACACGTTTTAATAATAACTTCAATTTAAAATTTTCACTAATATATTAATAGCTAATAAATTGTAAATAAAATAAGAATGTTTTTATTCAAAAATAATATTTTTAAAAAAATTATTTTAGATATTTTCTACTATTTTATAATAATTTATCTTTAAAAACTATATTTTAAAAAATCAATTTGATAAAAAGGATATAACTTTAGCTTCCTTTATATTCATTAACTAAGAGTTTATTTTAAATAAACAGAATTTTACTTTCTTTTTAAATTTTAATTTTGATTATTTAATGTATTTTAATTGTCATTCGAAATTTTACTTTTACTTTAATACCGAATTTTACTTCTATTAAATTTAATTTCAGATTTTATTTTATTTGTTTCAAATATCATTCTGCTTTTATGAAACTATACTTTTTTAGAATTCTATTTTCATGATATTCAATTTAGCAAAATTCGGGTACTTATATTTGAAATACGTTCTAACAAGAACTTTGCTATATTTTGCAATTGAGAAATATAGATGGTCACCATTATATATGGTATCTCTTTTGTTTTGCGGTTATCAAAGTCACCATTAAATCATTTACTTTCAGGGTTCGGTAAGGACACGTGTCTTCAGCTCTATCGAGTATTATAGGGGAAGAATCGTCAAGAGTAGAGAAGAATTGAAAAGTTTGGCTTTACTTTTCAACTAAATTTTATATTTATTTATTAATTTTAAATAAATTTAAAATTTTATATAATACAGTTAATTCTAAAAAAATGTATAAAAAGTTTATATTAAATAACTATTATTTTTATTTTAAAATTAAATATTAAATTTCAATTTTAAAGTATTTTTAATACTTCTATTTTAAAAAATATATTTCTATAAATACTTTTAAACGTTTCCAATTTCCGAAATACTGCAAGAAAATTACCCAAAAGCTTATTGACAGTGTAATAGGCTTATGATGTAAGATTTCTTTTTGTCCTATTTTAATATGATTTCTGAATAAAAATATTTTAAAAAATTTTAAAATTGAATTTTATTTTTTATTTTAGACTAAATTTAGAAAATTTTTATAAAAAAATTATTTAAAAATAAAAAATTGAAAAGCACTCCCATATTGTTTTTTACGTGGCCTACAACATATACACATGTTGTATTAATTTCTTAGATATGGGCATTGGACTCATTCGATTTAAATATACTGGCCCATGAGCTGGTTCCTGACTAACACGATTTTCGGACTTTTACTTTTCAAAAATTTCATTTTCACATAATTTTAGATATTTTTATTAATTTATTTTTAGATAATTATTTTTAAAAATTATTTGAAGAAAACTCGCTTTCATATCAATTTCGGAGAAATTAATGCACCTCCTGCATGTTATTTATCTATCAATTTAAGGAGTGTTCTAACTTGTTATAAAATTGATTTCTAAAAAACAAAACTAGTAGAAAATTAATTAGAAAAAAATATATTGTGTATAAATTATAGAAAAAATCACATAAAAATTACTTTAGAATGACTTTGTGGGTGTATTTTCCTTTAATATGTAACTCACTCTTTTTAAAAGTATAAAAAATTAAATTAAAAATTAATTTGTATTAATAATAAATTTTAAATTTAAATTTTGAAAAAATCGATAGAAGAATTTTATTTTAAATTTTTTATTTATTTTATATTAATAATGAGTTTGAGAAAAATAAAATTTGAGTGGTAGATAAATGCGCCCATATTTAAAAACTTATTTTTCTTTTGTCAGATAATCACTTTATATAAAACAAAAAAACACCCTAATTAATATTGGTAATAAGTTGTAACCTTAATTGGTGGCGATAATTATTGATGCATGACTAGAAGATATGGATACAAAAGTAGAGTCCCACTCAAAGCAAAGACCTCATGTATTATAGATGTTACACTTTTTTTTCAAGTACACAAAAAGATGATGCATTAGTTTTTTATTATATATTATAACATACACGTTTACAACTTAAGATTTCTAATTATACATCAACTATTTGAATTGGTTATTTTATGAATAGAACTATTGAAAACTCACTCCTCATCTAATGATTTCAGATAATATTTTTTGATACAAAAACAATGTTACTTAAAGTCCATAAAGTTATAGATGTTTATGTTTTTTCAAAAGAAAATTAAGACTTTAATAGGAATCCATATGAGTTTGATTGTTATATATATATATAGTTTGAAGATCTCCTCAGCCAAAAATAGTTATGAAGTTCGCATAAATTATATGCAGTATAGAGAATACATGCCTCGTATATATATATATATATATATATATATATATAAAAAAAAATATTGAATATTTTGATATAAGACTTCACATTCTGATATCACATGAAGTTTCCATAAAAGCTAACAAATTTAGTTATTTTCTTAATCCTTGTATAACTTTTCCCTTAAAATTAATATCAACTTATAATATTCAGCATTATTCTTTCTAATAAATCTACTAAGAGTCACCGTAGAATTAATCTTATCCAATAACTATGTTGAATATAATTGCATTTTTTTTAATCTTATCCATGGAGTACAATTCAAAGTAATTTTTTATGGATTTAGCCTACGGGGATATTCGACGGTGCTTAATTATGGCAGTGTTTTTTATTCCTCCAAAATTCTTACAATTTCAATAAATTTTTTATAATATTTTATAATATTTAAAAATTACAGATGAATTTATGCCGTATAATCTTTATAATTTTTATTTTTTATGTCAAAAAAAAAAAAAAAAAATCAAACTCGTTTTGCCCAAAAATATCTAAAATAGCATTCATTAATTTTAAAAAATTCTTTATCATAAGTAATTCTAAACATTCATGTCCAATAGTCTATTTGGATTATAGATAGGTATGAAAAGTGATAGTCAAGATAACATATTTTTTATCTCTACCCAAATTTAATAACCTTTCATTAAAGAAAAAAAAGAGGAACAATTTTTTTATTCTTCTCACTATTTCATAGTTATGTGTACCTACATACATAGTGACAATAAGAAAAGCAAATTTGCTTCTCCTTTTATTCTTTTATTTTTTTATATTTCTATTTTATTTAATATTTTTTAATAAACCTTTTATTATAATAATTTATAATTTTAATTTATTTAATTTCAATTGATATTAATTGGTAGAAAAAATAATAAAATTATATGATTATTTTTATATATTTAATAATTGTATAATTTTGTTAAATTATATGTAATATTAATATAAAATTAGATTAATATAAAAATATAAGTTATAGTAATAAAGTTTATTGGAACTTATATTAATAAACTAGTTTAAAGTTATATTAATAAAAGTTAGATTAATATAAATAAAAAGAGCATTTGAGGTTATTGTAAAATATTTACTACTGTTATTCATTTATTTATCTATCTTTCTAAACATAATTAATTTGTTACAATTTAGTATATAACCTAATATCGTAAAGTTAAATAATTATTCTTTTCTATCCGTTCTATTATTATTATTTTTTATTTATTTTTTTATTTTTATTTCTTATCCATATATCCAAACATACGGTAAGTGATCTCTTATGCATTGCATATACACAATGTTTTGTCCTACTGCAATTAATTAAACACTCACTATAAGAACAATCAGCCCTAATAATGACCCATTTCGAAGATATAGTAAAGTAATTTCAAACACGGAGAGCATTTGCAAACATATTAATCCGAATTTAGTACTTAGTATTTAGCTAGAAGTATATGGGCTTGTTTATTTTTTTATAAGTAATTCAGAAGTGACTTTTTTCCACCAAAATTTTACTTTCAAATAATTTTGTATATTTATTTTATTGATTTACTTATTAGAAACTCACTTTCTATTTATGCACAAGTAAATCATAACTACAAATTAATGAGAAAACTGCAACACTACTTTGTAGGTGATTGTGAGACAAGATTGTTATGTTACCAAAATTTCAATCGCTTGAATTCTAGAAAAGATAATTCCCACATGTTGTTATTGATGAGTTTGGCTTCTCATAGACACCACACATATTTTAATCAAAGAAGAAGAAGAAAAAAACCCTCACCTTTGTATCATATGTATCTTGTTCAGTCAAACACGTTTCATCAAATAAGAAAACAAAAAGAATCTAGTAAATTACAATAAATCATGCATACGTAGCATTGTTATTATTCATGCATGATAACTTGTGTTTGAAGGAAAAACAGTCTTCAAATTTCATTCTCACCAGATCCCAGAAACCCTATGAATGTATAGGTTTAGAAAACTTTGATGCCCCTATAAAAGAATTCCTTACTTCATATATCCATGCATGATTGGTTTATTGCTTTGAGAAGTTGGTGTTTTTTATTTTCCCCTAAAAACCTTGTGTTGTTGTGTGGGACTAGTAGACAAGTCTAGCTATAAAAATATTATATATTTAGAATGAGTTTGATAGAAGATCTTGTCATAACTCTATAGCTTTGAAAGAGTGAGTGAAAATTTTTGGTTTGTGTAGAGATGTCTGGGAACAAGGGAGCTAGTAATACCTTTGAAGAAGAACAGGAATTAAGGAGAGGACCTTGGACACTTGAAGAAGATAGCCTTCTTATTCACTACATTGCTCGCCACGGCGAAGGCCGCTGGAATTTACTTGCAAGAAGCTCCGGTGAGTTAGTTGCCTTAAATCTTTTCCTTTAGATATATGTAAAAGCTTAAACTGATAGATGAAAGCTGATAGCTGTGCAAATGGTTTTGATCTATAGGGTTGAAGAGAACAGGGAAAAGTTGCAGATTGAGGTGGTTGAATTACTTGAAGCCGGACATAAAACGGGGAAACCTAACGCCGGAAGAACAGTACCTGATCTTAGAACTTCATTCCAAGTGGGGAAACAGGTAACGTTTTCTTCTTTTCAAGTTCGTTAATCAAGGATCTTATGGATTTTGATTAATATTTTTCCTTTTGGGATGGAGGAATTCTGTTAATACATATGTGGATTCTTTAATCTATGCACTTGCAGAAATTATCCATATTTTATTTTAGTTTATTATTTTCCATGATTACTACAAATTGATTGCTTCTTGCCTTCTTCTTTCATGATTGCTACAATCTTGATAGCTCAGTACCAGTTGCAGATGAAGTATTTCTGTTTCAGGTTAAAGTTCTTCAATTGTGCCATTTTATCCAATTAATGGTCTCATTGAATATCTTGAAAATTTTTGATGCATCAATACATGCTTGAACGATGAAATAAGGAATTCATCATTGCAATGTTAAAAAGATTATCTCTAATAATTGGTTCCATTTTCTCCACAACTGTACTTAGTTGGCTGTTTTTTGCCTTTTCTCGTCTTTGCAGATGGTCCAGGATAGCGCAGTACCTTCCGGGAAGAACAGACAACGAGATCAAGAACTACTGGAGAACTCGAGTCCAAAAGCACGCTCGACAACTGAAGATCGACACCAACAGCTCTATGTTCATGGACGCAGTTCGCTTCCATTGGATGCCAAGATTTGTCCAAAAATTCAACTCATCAGCTTCTTGTTCTTCTTCTTCACCCTTGCAAACCCTAGTAAATGATCCAACTTCTGTTAGCAGTACCACACCTGCAGGTTTCAACATGTACCATGATCAGCTTTCAAATGGTGCAACAACATTTGATCCATCACTGGTTACACTAACGACCCAAGAACATGTACAACAACAGCAGCAGCAACAGCAACTAGGGATCATTACTTGTCCAGCTACGCAGCTTCCAAACTTGTATGAAATTACGGCGAGCAGCATCTCAGAGGAGCTACTGGCCGAGCTACCATTGAGTGCTGATCAAATATTTGATGGTGCTCGAAATTGTACGAACGATGATGATGAGTATGGTTTTGGTGTACTTGACGTAGCAATGGCGTCGTTGGCGGGTTCTGATTGGGCCGACGGTGACGAGAACAGTTGCGGCGGTGCCGTGTGGGGCTCGTCGGATGACTTGTGGCATCTAAGAAAGCTACCTGAGTGGGGTGGAATATAAATCTTCATCTTGTTCTTTTCTTCATCTTCCTCTCACTAGTTGTGGGTACTGAAATGGTTGAAAGTGATCGTTCCAACTTATTATGAGAGTGATTGAGGGCAGTGAAGATGAAGGATTAATGCATGCATTATGTATATCGCCATCTTTTGATATTTGATCATTTTTCTTTAGAGCTATGTAGCTAGCTAGCTATAGCTTTTGATTTGATTGATGACAACTTGAGCTTAAGACTTAGCTTACTATGCTTGAAAATAAGTTATCAAATTTGCGTCACAAAAGTGAGTTACTTAAACTATAATAGTTGAATTGCGTTATTTTTATTCAGAAAAATGAGTTTAAAAATAAAAATTTAATTTTAAGATATGATCGTTAAAAGTAAAATTAGAAAATAATTTACAGATAATGAAATTTATAATAAATAGAAAATACATAAATTTTCTTGAGCTCAATTCTTTTGCAGGCAAAAAGTTGAGTTACAAGCATAGGTAAGCATGCACTATAGTGTTGAATAGGTAAACATTATTCTGACCGTGAAACTCAACATTATTATTCCCACATATATAGTTTCCAAACTAGCAATGAAGTTTGTGATGAGTCATGCTGAGGTATCTCTGAGTGCAAACGAATGTTTAATTACTCAAGTTGTCTTTATTTTTCTGCTTGTTAAAAACTGTTGAAGTAAAAAAAAATCAAGCTTATCTTTCGAAAAATTTTATTTTAAAAAAATTCTTTATGAAATGCATTTCCAAATGTTCTCTTAATTTTTTTATATACAAATCATTAGAAGGCCCTTAATTTGATGAATGTTATACACTCATCAGTTGATGAATAATTCTGTGAATTCACCATGAAAATGAGAAAGTGATGCATGCTAAATTTGGCCATGAAAGTTTAACTTGTTCAAGGTTCTAACTAAAAAACCAGCAGCTTCCAAGTTCCAGCTGCTGAACTCTCATTTTCAATCACTTCACTTTTGTGCATCTATCTTCAAAGTAGAAATATCAAAGCATAGATGAGTAGGTCATACTCAATCCCTCACTTGCGTAACCAAAACAATCCTCAATTAAAATTCACATTCATCAATCAAAACTCAAATGAAAAAAAAATTTCATAATTTTTACCAACACCTATTTTGAATCACTTTCACTTCACTCACACAGGCTGTTTAATTTGAATATGAGAAGTTCAATTGCGCTGCTGTCGGCTCTTTGGTAGATGTAAAGTTAAATACGAAATGTCAAGCTCATAGCTAGGTGATGCATCTTTCATCTATCATCATCCTAATAAGGTTTGCTGCTACAAATGGAAGTACATTCATTACTCACACCCAAGTTGATACTTGATTGATTTATAAAAGGACAAAGACTTATCTCATCTATCTGTACTTGAAGGTCCACCACTTGGTCACTAGAACAAGCATGAATGGGGATCATATAAATTATATATATATATATATATATCTGGGAGGATTAAGAATATTTTTTTTTAAGGGCACTTTCGGATATTTTCTCTCCGGTTTATGACCCGGATGACTTCAAAATCCAATATTCACCGTTGGATATGAAGAACTATGAGTTAGAAATCTACATATAAAATTTCAGCTCAATCGGACCACGAATTTACTTCCATCCGATCACTTGATCAAGATGACAGAAATAATACCTCATATATATTTTTAAGTTTTAACCCATATATATATATATATATAGGATATGATATAGGCACATGCCATCCTTAAAGACACATGTGTACACATGTCGGTTAAAAGTAGCCGGCGAGCTCTCCAAATCCAATCTCCACTGGATATGAAGAATCATGAGTTAGAAACATGTTGATAAAATTTTAGCTTAATCGGAATACGAATCGACCTCCATCGGAACTCTTGATCAAAATAATATAAACTTTTAAATTTAATAAAAGATATATATTTTGTTTTTGTGTCACTTTGATCAAGAGTTTCGATGGAGATCGATTCGTATTCGATTGAGCTGAAATTTTATCAACATATTTCCAACTCATAGTTCTTCATATCCAACGGTGGAGATTGGATTTGAAGAGCTCGCCGGCCACTTTTGGCCGATATGTGTATACATGTGCTTTTAAGAATGACATGTGCCTATATCCTATCTCATATATATATATATAACTATTATTTCAGATAAAAAAAATTTTAATTTGCTTTTCGAGAAGTTTCAAAATAATTTTTCTTTTCAGAAAAACTCTTTATTAAACCACTCATAAAAGTCTCTTATGCATTGGGAGAGCTTATTAGAAAAATACTTATCAACTTATTAAAATCACATTTTTTAATAAATATTTTATAATATTTTACATAATTTATTTAGAAGTTTAGAAACTATAATAGAAACTATGTTATAGAATCTTATTATTATTATTTTTATTATTTTTTAAATAAAAAAATAAAATTTATTTTTTAAAATATGATAAAAATATTTCTATTTCATAAACACTTCGAAATATCCCTTTAGAGCTAACCATCGTTCATGCATAAACAACTATCTAACCGTAGGCACTATATGGGTTATAAATTGTTAGAACTAAATACAACGAATTACCGAATATAAACAACTTAACTCAGCTAACTCAACCTGGCAAATAATTGTTCTAAGAGTTAGCGCATTTTAGAATGCAATCTATAACTATGCATTTTAGCTCTCTAAAAAATTGATAGCTAAAATCAAGACAATGTATTCAACATTATTAAGACTGAATTTGGACCTCAGCAAACAAGGCCATCATAGAGTTTCAAGAAGCCTAAAAAGCATTAATAGAAAACTTTTTCCTTAAATTTAGGGTAAAGATAAGTGATTAACATATAAGATAATCACTTGAGAGTCAAAAAGATTGAAATAGTTAGGTAAATCTCAGCAAGCGATTTTAAAAAAAAATTTTATCTGATGTGATGCATGAAAAAAATCTTTTAAGTCAAGTTGCATCTATCATTGTATAGGAGACTCACAAACAGTTTGTATGAAAAATAATGTTGACATCAAGTCCATTATTTGATGACTCTACTAGTTAGTACCATGCTCAACGCCGGAATGTTTATGAATCACCAATATGTCATCTTACTATAATATGTAGCTAGCTAATGGTAGGTTCTTTTCATTCTTATTGTTAAATTCTTACCTAAATGGTTCTCTTTCGTATCAAAATCTCACCTAATAGCTTGAAATATAGGGAAAATCCTAAAAACATTGCAGGCAGCATCGAAGTGAATTGTTGAAAAATGCGTCACTGAGTTGTCTCTGCAAGGCCTGCCTAGTCTAGTTCTTCACTAGAAGTACTACAAAAAACTGACACAGGTGGGAACTACAGGTCCAAGTCGGTAGGTATTTTGCTGATCGTCCAAAAATCCTTATGATTGATTTGAAAATAATGAAACAAATTTGGGATTTAAGAATCAACACAAAGTTCAACTAGTATCTATTCAAACCCTCGCCTAAACATTTTTTTCAATGGAAATAACAAACAAATGATTGAGAATGACTTGAAACCAAGAAATAATTCCACCTACTTGATCATATAGACTGAAAACAGGACGAAATTTTGTCAATACTACAACATTTCACAACCATTGTCTTTGCCAATAAAAAACAACTCTTACGTTTCAACAAACATTCAAGGAAATCAAAAAACTAAGCTATCAATTCACTATGCATTGGGAAGTAGTGGGAGACTATATGTATTTGCAGGCTGCTGAAAGTCCATTATACGTTGCCTTCACATAAAAATACACATAGGATATGCATAGCATTCTTTTCTGATTAAAGAACTCAGAAAACTTATTATCGGTGTACTTAGCAATCAAAAGGCTTATGAAAATTAGATGTGATATAAGATACTCTGTTGAATGTGAATCTACTATTAAAGATAACAGGATAACAAACTTTTGCGTTAAATGTCAGAATGTTAAAACAAAAGTCAGAAACAACTTTCATGATATGAACTTTGCCAAGGTAAATTAAAAGCATAGATGCAATTCCCAAGCTTTTATTCTATGTTCTATGCAGTGCACATACTCAAATGAGACGTCTCAACAGCGGCACCACTAATAAAGATAATGGAAGAGCACTCCGTTTTAGGAGTTTCAACCATTTGTCTACAAGACCTTAGATGCTTTAGACTCAACTAGGCAATAACATAAGATATGTTTTATGACATTTTAGTACACCATCTCTACAATAAATCCACATTGACATGATGACTATGTTCTACATGCTAAAGCATGAAGGTAACAATGCTTTTAATTAAATTAGATAATTGCTAGACTATGTGCGAAATAGAAGTTTGCAAGAATTTGTTATAAAAGAAATATTTTACACTTGTTCATAATATCAGCTGAAAGATCACAATAGTCATGAAACAGTTCCAAACAATAATACTTTGATCAAACAGAATCATAATTTTGAAATAGACAATAAGACAAACGTGCAGCCATTGCAACAACATCAGCATGTCTCCTCTTGCTGTATTATACTGTCAAGACAAACTCTAATGCCAACAACTAGAAAAATACCCTGCAAAAAATAAAAGTCCACAGAAAAAGAAAATGAAAAGAACATTAACATCAAGTTGTCATAAACATTGGTACCTGCTTCAACATAACATTGGAGAGTATGTTGAAGAGTTCTTCTGACTAATACCTGGATAGCTTGAAAACTGGCAAGTTGACCCAAGCTTGGGTAAAAGATTTTGATGCCTTCAACAAAGCAAAGTTAAGTCGTTAACATGCGAAACATTTAACCAAACACTCTATATCCAGAGAGCAATTGCTACCTCTTTAGATGCGGTACAGCAAGATTAGAATAACATACCAAAGTATTTGAGGCATCCAAGGACAGAAATGACTTTATTTTTTCCATTTACTTTCAACTTCCATATGTAAACAGTTTATATTACATTGATGATATACAAATGGAAGTTGAAGCAACCTCCTTTGCAGTATAACATATATATCCCCATATAGAAGAAAGCTATAGAAACCTAACTGGAACTCCATGTATAGTGCTACATAATTTCTATTAGAACAAGCTGCTGCTATTTACTCCAGCTCTGTAAAGTTGTAACTCTCTAACTGTAGAAGCAGTGACTCTAAATTCACAACCAGCAGGAACAAAATATACATAGCCTTCCATCACTTTATCTTCGGTCTCAGACCCTACATTTAAACTCCCCTCACCTGACACAACAATGAAGATAGATGGGCCTGGGACTTCAGGAAAGTTCATAGGCTCTCCTTGAGGAAGCAGAATCCTGTCAACTTCAAATTCTTCGAATGGAGGAGTATATCGTCTTATGAATTGGTTCAGAGAAACACCTTCCATAACTTCAGGAAATCCCTGCAATTCAACAAAATAAGGTCATAAGTGTACAATTATAACTTCAGAACCAGTGAGAGAGGAACTGGTAATAAATGCATGGATTGCCTTAGCCTCCTTTCCACACAAGTCATAAAACCTGTTTCTCCATGAAGCAACTCCCAATACAAACTTGTAAGTGATCTTTAGTTTGAAAACAACCAAAACAAGCTCAGTGGAATTTTACTATGTGCACGAGTACCATAACTACTTTTTTCCAGCTGATATGGATGATTCAATATCCACATAAAATTCAATTGTTACAAAAATCTAGCATCAATCTTATGCCTAAACTGTAGGAAGTACATGCATTGATCTTGTAAATCTATTATCCATCTCTAATGAGGACATGTCCTTCACAGTTAAGTCAAATGGCTCAGAAGCCTCCAATAGTGTACCAAATTTTACATATGTAAAGCCACTTTGCTAATGTTAGCAAATGGTTCACTGAAATATGCAGCAAATTAGTTAAATCCGTATGGAAGGCAAATAGTTAAAGAAGATGAACCATCATCTGAAAAGATGAAATCTCAAGGGATTGAAGATCACTAAGAAGGTGGATGGTTAAGAGACTTGATTCATTAACTGGAAAATGGAAAGTTAAAAGACTTAAACCATTAATTGGAGGATGAAATGCCAACCATTTAGAAAGATTAAGAGTCATCTTAGGGGAATTCTATATATATGAATTAGAGGTATTCATTCGCATGATAAATCAACATCACAACAACGTCAAGTGTGACAGATATAAGAGGGCATTTCAGTGAGAATTCCACTTAAATGTGTAATACAAGAGTTGTAATTGCTGTGAATTAACAATTTTCTTGAGACAAGTTGTCTTTCCGTGGAGCTTTCTCTCATTTTTCTTCACATAAGTCGCTTCTATTCTGTGTTTACTTTATTCTTATTTCAGTTCTTGTATTGCTTAGGCAAGATCTTTGAGTGTGTTTTGTATTTCCGCTGCGTTTTTCAACAACCGAACGTACTCGGTATTCTCAACACCAAATGGACAGCTACTGAATTACAATAAGGGTCAAAACTAGCGTAATATTCAGCAAATGACATGACAGTGTTTAAACACACATTGTTGTGGTGAGCTCCACATATGGAATCCATTTAGTTGGAACCTCCTTGGCACAATTTGCGAGATTTAACAAAATCGGCAGACAGAATGTTAGACAGGACAACTTCCCATCTTCAAAAGCCAGGGATCTCCATTCTAGCATATGCATACGTCTAGGGTTGACATGCTGGACTCATCCTCCTGCTTGGCTTATTGAAATTAAAGTATTTAAGCTATGTACGGCACTATAATGTAAGGCATCTAACATATAACGTTTCACATTGATTCTTAGTTGACATAGAACAAATCTTACCATGTCCCAGAGAATCTCCCTAAAAACATTCTGGGTCTTGCTATAGGATTGAGATTTACATCCACTACAATAGATATATCAAACTCAATATCGACCATACACCAAGGCTTAGGAAGTCCCTACAGAAGAATCTTGTTACCCTTCTTTGGTCATCCTTTCCCTGCTTTTAACAACTAATATTCTACCTCTTAGTATATGAAGCACATAGCTGTATGAGTATATCCTCATTAGAAAAATCTAAATACAAAAATAGGAGTTCCGAAGATAGTGCTTTTAATGGAACTCATGAGCTCATGAGTACTGCAGGTTCTCAACGAATGCTACCTAGTACCTACGATCAGGTAAAGGATTGGCTTCAAAAGCCGTGACTCAGTTCTGCTATCCGAACACAAAGACAGTTTAGTTACACTGAAATCATGGCCAACTTTGTTTCCTTAGAACATAGCTTAATGCTGCCTAGGAATGCCCCTTAGGATTCTTCTTCTAAATGGAGTCAAGAGTCTTGATTTTTGAGACTTCAGGTTTTAATGCTTGAGAAACCAAATACTTTGTCTGTATTCAAATTTCATTCTTATTCCCAATACATTCAGTTCGTATACCAAAATACAAATTTAAGCCAATCCAGCCGCATGCTTGCAGCTTACTCACTTTTGATATCAAAGAGTTCAAAAGGAAAAGATCAAAATCACTCATAAGTAAAACAGACTATCTTTCATTGATAACATATTAGTTTTTAAAACAAGCAAAGGTTTACTTGGAATTCCTAATAAAGATCCCGAGGCTCATGTTTTCACATGCATGATCTTACCCACTAAGAACAAGACCATGGAATTTTGGACAGCAAAATAAGTCAAAGAAGTCAATTACAATTGCATGATGAAACTGTTTTACCAATTTATTACTTTCGGATAATAAGATAAAAACTGATGTAACAGCCTCAAGCAAAAGAAATTGGGAACAATCAAGAAACTCCTACAGTATTATTCTAATGTACTTGAAGTTCCCAGACACTCACCTGCTTGTATGTAAGCATTGAACAAAGAGTATGAACATCCCTGTATTTTGGTGTTAGCCCTGCTCGCACAACATTGTCTGATGTAGCCATGCACTCAATGCATTCACCAGAAATATATACATGAGGCTCATTAGCACTGATGTACACAGCTTCTCCAGGATTAAGCTTCACGTAATTAAAGAAAAAAGCAGCTACGACTCCAACATCTTCTGGGTATTGCTTTTCTAATAGCAAAATTAGCTTCTCTTTCTCTGTTAACATCCTAACCTGATTCAAAGTATGTTAAAATATAGTTGTAAAATTAAGGAACTTGAAGTTTAAGTAAACATCTTGATTAAACTTGCTAACCACAAGAGATAATTTCTACAGGGGACAATAACATGAGATGGCTGGCAAAACATGTATAAGAAGGAGCGAAGTATACCACTAACAAATAACCAGATAGTGCACAAACCTCTCTAATCAGAAGGTTCAATCAAACAAAAAGTGATCATTTAATGACAACAGTAACATAAATTGACCTCATTTTTTAAACTTCAAATTATGCTGCTACCTACCGTAGAAACCTTGAGATATGCATTAACAAGAAACATATCTGTGATGAAAGTAGGAAGACAGTAGCTTTACTACAATACAAGGCTAATTTGGAAGTGCTAGCAAGGCATAGGTGTTAGGAGCCCTTTACATGGATTTCATAACGAGATATTTCAACCTCCATCTGTCACTATATCATTGACAGATAATATGAAAGACTATTGACTCTAAGTACATTTTAAACACCCAAAAAAAGTTAGTTAACCTATGAACTTTACTCATGCAATTTAACTATTAGAAAGCAAGGTGCTAAATCATTATGTTGGTAACTACAACAATACAACCGATCTTCTAAGAGGGCAAATGCAAACGTCAGCGTGTCTTTCATTATAGCTTATCCACATATCTTTCTACAGTAAGTGCCCACTGTGACAAAGACAAGTGCATCTGCACTCTATGCAGTAGCGCGCCCACACACGTTAAATCAAAGAATCTAAACCATCTTATGCAACCTTTCTAGTTCCATAAAGATGGCATTCAAGTAGGACTAGCATGGTGAACATCAAACTATATGTAATCTTCGTAACTAAATGAGGAGCAGATTGATTTATATGTAAGCCATATAAGAGAATCAATGGAGCTCATAGATCAATACAGAATAAACATACATAACCACGTCATAGGCAAACTAATAAGCAACACAAGTACAGAGATGAAATTTTAAGAGATTCCCAAAATATGAACAACTATAGCTCAATTTACCTTACTTGCTGCACTTAGACGAGCTTTGATTTTAGAGACAAGTGCAGAGACAGTCTCTTTGCTTGCTGCCATGAGTTTTGTAAAGGAAGATCGGAGAATATCCATCTTATCAAGGTCTCCAATCTTGCATACATGGCTGTCACCATTACCATTCATTTGTGTCCCATTGCTTGTATACCTATGGTTAATAAGTTCAGAAATCTCAGGTACGCTAATTAGAACATTATCCAGTTCCTGCAGAAATACTGTAGAAAATTAGAAAGTCTACAATGGCCAGTTGTCCTATTTTGGTATTACACTCTTTGATTGCTGTGGATGCAGAAGATACATATATTTGAGAGACTCAACAGCAAATAAAATTCACAATGTAGAAAACAAGTTGCTTACAAAGTCACCAAAGGACTTTAGTACAATTGCGCTTCAAAGTAGGAGACTTCATGATATAGTAAAAATGACTAAAAATAAAGAATTTATACACAATCAATATTAGAGAATCATAGAGCAAACAGAGACAACTAAAAAATCACTACATGATGTAGTATATATATTACACTATCCAAATTCAAGAGATACCAATAAATGAGTAAAATAATCTAGTGAAATAAATGAATTGAATTACATCGCAACATAAATAATGTGTTACAACCTTTACCTACAAGTCAATTTCTGGTGTAACTATATCACAATCAAAGTCCATCGTCAAAAAAGACATCCATCTTCCATGAATAGGCTAATATGTCAATTTTTTCATCATATTTGACTCCTGCATACAGGTATGGTACATAGTGCGCATAACAGGCGCCCAGAAGTATAACATGGTACTAAGGTCCTATAAGAAACACCTATATGACATTACATACGTAATGTACAAGCTTAATGTACATGGTATGCAACATTCACTATGTGCTTAATTTCACAGGTCCATCTTGTGAAGATGGGGACCTAGTAGACCATTAACCTTTTTAAGTTTTAATTGAAGCAACTTTTAAGTTGGTTTTAGTAATAAAAATAGTGATATTTTGATATAATCATTGACCATAAATGATTCTGATTAGCTTCGCTTGATTTAATTGATGAAATGGATATTGCTTCTCCTTAGAAATATGATTATCTTTAAAGAAACCTTGTGGCTCGTCTACCCTTAATCGAACAATTTGTTTATGTACATTCCACTTTTATCTGGTAAAGACTACTAGTCCCTATTGGGAAATTTCTAAAATAAGAGAATGTATATATAGCTTATACTTCTTTTAACCATGTCAGAACCGATGAAAAAGGCATGTATAAACAATATACAAGATCAAATATTTGCAGATGACAGCCCATATTCAAACCAACTTGCAAAGATGAGGTTCACTAAGTAAAAGATGATAAGTACAATGCAAATAAACAACTTAACACCAGAAAAACTATCAAGAAAAGAAAACCAGAGCATAAATGCACCAGTTGGAGGAAAGTGGACCATCATTTTCAGATACCCAAAGGAACAAGATTCTCCAAACACTAACTGTGCAAGTTTGGATTATATCCTCATCAACTAGTAAACTTGATCCAGAAGTCCTAAGAAAAACAAAATGCCTAGTGTGGGTCCAAAACAACCAAGCAGGAGCACAATGACAAACGATTAGATGTTTAGATGAATCCAACACTCATCAACAATAAAGCATCAAACCATCCCTATAACTATCAAAATTCACAAACATTGACAAGGAAAAACATGAAACCTCCACCAAACTTCTGATAGGTTGTCCATAACAACTAGCTGCAGAAATGATGTATAGATGTAACAGATGTGCAATAGTCAAGAATTCAAACCTCAGAGCTAATAAAGCCACATAGAGCTCTGAACTCTGTCAGCGCAATTGCCATTTCAGGCTTGTGGTTGCTGTCTTTGTATACATTTGGTTGTGCCTCATGCAGAGCTTTCGCCAGCTCCTTGTCAGGATGCGCTTGTATCGACAAAGCCTTGGCCACGGATAAGACCTGCAACCAAAACACCACAAAGGCATTCGTTAAGATAATCACAAAAAATAAATTCAACAAAGTCCCAATGGATTTTTTAAGCAAAATGAAATACCACATGCACTCCTAAAATTTCCTTGTATGTCTTTCATAACCAAATTATAAAATTATTCTTACCGAATAATCGCCTCTTTTTTTAATGTTGCTGTTGTATAAAGCTATAAACAGAACTTCCAGAACTACTAGAAAATCATCTCCTCTGCTATAGTGATTTGAGAAATAAAAAAGGCAGAAAAGTTTATTGGTGCCAAAAAGAGCACCACTTTATTATAATTGATTTCTACCAAGTACAAGTACAGATAAAATTACCAAAATAATCACTCAACAAAACCAAACCTTTGCTTCTTCAAAATCTCTCTCTCATTTTTCAGCACACCAAAAGAGAAAAAAACGGAAAACAAGTTATAGATGGTAGATGCAAGTGAAAAGTAAAAGATGAGCCCATAAAACGAAGCACAGTAAAAAGGAAAAAATTGCTTTGTAATCAGAAAATGAAAACGATCCAATTCCAAACTCTCAAGCAATCGAAGGACCGAAGTTCTTTTAGAAAAACAAGTACATATCCTCACTCACTTTCAAGAAAAAAAGGTAAGGGAAAAAGATGAAAAAAATGAAAAGAGAAGAAATGGAAAGAGATCTCTAATTCTGGAGAAACCCAGTGCTCAAAACAACATTAAACAAAGGCAACCCGAGAACCAGAAATCTACCAGAGAAATAAATAACTTTATCCACACCCACTTTAAATTAAAAAGAAGGAAGATACAGAAACAAAAATCTCACACCTTAGTAGGAATTGAACTTCAATTCTCAAAAAACATGCCAACCTCCAAAACTACATTGAACTAAAAATAATCATAATAATAATAATAATAATAAAAATAATAATGAAGAAATTAGTAATACCTTGAACAAGAAGGGCAAGTCAGGCCCCCACCGTTCCAACGCTGCTTCACCGATTACTTCAGGATTCCTCTCAATGAACTCCTTCAGCGTAACAACATTCTCATTTTCATTTCCTTCTTCTGCGTTTTCTTCACCAATTATCTCCGAAGGACCAGTTGGGTGCGTTCCCATCCACAACTCCGCATAGGGCTTCGCAGGCTCAATTCTAAATCCTTCTTCATCATTCAAACGATTCTTCTCAAACAATCTAGCAACTATTGATTCCTCTCCAATTCTTCCCCAGTCGTAGTTCTGCACACAACACCGCAGCCGCACAACCCTCCTTCTCTGCTGCTTTGAAATTGAACTCTCCATCGTCATTGTTCGTAAGCTGCAGAGAAGAAAACCGAGAGAAGAAGTAGCAGTCTTTCATCGAGCGCCATGAATGAATTTAAAGAGAGACAAGAGAGATTGAGCGAGTTTGTTTGTTCTTCTCAATATGGAAGCGACTTCTATATTGAAAAGAACAGACCCAAAAGATCGAAATTGAAAGAAGGAAATTGAATTCGAATTATTAGAGAGTTGGAAGATTAAAACCGGTAACGCGCCACCTTGCAAGATAAGGTAACTGTCTTATTGGCTCGTTTAGGAAACCAGCTCAACAGGTAATCAATCAATCAATCAGGTATTATTATAATCTCATCTGATCCGTGTTCAATTTGGTAACTGTTTCTTAGTGCATATTTCAATCACAAAAAATTTTAATTTTTTTTCATATTTCAAATTATATTATTTTATATATTTATTATTACTCTGAATTTTATTTTTATTTTGTACTAAATTTAACTTTCACTAAAATCATATTTTAAAGCAATAAAATTCTATTTTCTCTGAATAAATTTTGATTTTGGATCACTTCAACTATTTTAATTGCTATTACGATGTATCACCACTTCGGAAAAGAAAAAAACCCTGTGAGCACAAGCACTCAATGTCCAACGGAAATTTAGGATTCATTTTGATTACAGTAAAATGAGTTTTAAAAATTAATTATTTAAAAATATATTTGTAAAATAAGCTAAACATTTATTTATAATTATATTTTAAAGTTAGTTTTATTAGATTCAACCAAATTTGACTGAAAAAATAAATTTTAACTCCATTATAGTCATAATTGAAATTTGAAATAGAGTCATCTTTTACATTTTATTTCAAAAAAATAGTATTTTAATTTTTTCAGTTCATAATTTTTAATAAATTTTAATAATTTTATAAAATTATTTATAATTTTAAAATGCAAATTTAATAAGATTTATATATTAATTATTATTATATTTTAAATTTAAAAATATGTTCAAAATAAAATAAAAATATTTTTATTTTAAAAAAGTATTTTTTTAAAACTTTTCTAGATCTGATTTGATAAATTTGAGAAGCGTTTGAAAATATTTTTGTCATTTTAAAAATAAATTTTTTAAAGAATAATAAAAAATTTTATTACGTAAATTTTTTTTATATTTTTAATTTTTTTAAATATTTATAAAATATATATTAAAAAATACAAAATATAAAATTAAAAAGCTGATTTCGTACTTGGCAAAACGAGTCGTTGATCTAGTCTGGATGAGTTACTTTTGAATAATTTATATTGATTATGTCCCAATTAGAATGACCTTGTTATTATAAGCTTCGACACCTTACGTGGGTGCAACTAACCTTTTAATTGGTAGTGAGATTTCGAATCTGATTCGAGTTAGGTATACATCTTTGGGCTCGACAATGTTCTCAATTTGGATCAAAATATAAGGGCAGTTTAGAATTGGTTAAAATAATTTTTTTTTTGAAAACTAATTTTATAAATTTTTTACAAAAATAAAGTTTTCTTTTTTAATTTTAAAAGTTAAATTTTATGTATATAAATATATTATTTTTAAATTATAAAAATTTAAAATATTGTGAACAATTTTTAAAATTAAACTTCAAAAATAGAATTAAAATGGAGAGTCCAAGGATTTCATAACTGAGACGTGGCTCCAATTACCGACAACGGTTTGCATTTCGAACCCGATAGCTGGTGGATCGGATTCAAATAAGACTCCGATAAAGTTGAGGTGCTTGGTTCGGTTTGGTTAACTCGGATTGGTTCAAATATTAAAACGCAAGTACTTAAATTATTTTAAATAAAAATATTATGAAATTTTGACTTTTTATTTTAAAAGTAATATAATATTAATACAAATTTTAGGAAATATAATAAATTTCTATATCTTATAAAATTTGAAAATTTTTTGTATAATACTATAAAAATTTTATAAAATATATATAGTACTTATTTGAAATTTAAACGTCTTCTAAAAGAAATCCAAACGGTTTTATTCTTTTTTTGTTTTTTGAGAGCATTTCTTTAGTAATATATTTGTCACTTTACCACAAAATATTTTCACCGGCAGCTATTATTGTCGCTTTTTTTTGACAGTATGTAATTTTATAAGTTTTATATACTTTAATAATTTTCTTTCAGTATTTAAATTTTTTTTGAAGTATTCAAAACTATATTTAAATTATCTATATATATATATGGTAATTTTATTTTTTTAAGTCAAAAAATAAACTTATTTTATAATTTTAAAATACATTTTTCGAAAAAATTTCATACTCAAACATTTCCATTGTATATACTGAAATAACCTAAACAAAAAAGTAGCGCTGCTAAATAGGGAACGGTTTCGAGTGCGTTTGGTTAAGTTTTTTCTAATTTTTTTAAAACTATTTTATTTTATTTTTAAATAATTTATAAAATATAAAAAAAATTATATCATAAAATTTTATTTTTTTAATAGAAATAAAATTATTAATTAAAATATAATAAAAATATTATTTTCTAATTGCTTTTTTTAAGCAATTTAAAACACCACCGTCAAGTGGGTACATGGTGATTTAAAAAGGAAAATATTTAGGGATGAAATATTTGGTTAGATTTAAAAAATAAAATTTCTTTCTGAGTTTAAAGTTTAAACAGAGATTATACAATAACAATTTATAGTTACAGTTTATTTAATTTTCTATGTAACTATACGTACTTTTAAAATTAAATTTAAAAAAATATTATAAAGCTTTACTCAAACTAAAAAAATTTTTAAAATTATTGAAACGTAATGAAAAGTTTTATAAACTACCGATATTTGGACAAAATAGATTATCTTTAGTCTTTAATACATAACATCCACTGCCAAAACACGTATAAATTCTAGCGTAATACGAAACACGTGTGATAGTAATCGCTAAATACATCCATAAGAAAAAAACAAAGAATATAAAAATTTTTAGTAAACAAAAAATGTGTATTAGAAATTTATAGAAAGCAGGCCAAGTGGAACCTTAACAAAATGAATAAAGTGGCATTGAAGTTTTTAGAAATGCTGACGCTATTTAGGTGTGTTTATCAATATTTTTAATTTATTTATAAAAAGTTTTTTTAATTATTTTTAAATTAAGTAATATAAAAATTAAATTCTATTTTCCTGTTAAAAGTTTTATTTTTAAAATTTAAATTTAATTTGTTCTTCTCGCCTTTATAATTCATTTTTTATTTAAAAATTATTTTGATTTACTTTCAGCTATATAAAATAATACAAAAAATAATTTTCAATCATTCTTTATATGAAAGAACTTAAAATTTTACTCACTTTTAATAATATTATTTATAGTAACTTATTTTGAAATAATTGTTATCTCAAATTTTTTAAATAGGACCATAATCTCATTTTAAAATTTTGAAATAATAATATTTTGTAGCGAATCAAACTCTTAAATTTCCTTCAGAGATCATGATCTAAAGGAAATAAGTTCAACTTATTTTGACAGCATACAATATATTTTTATGAAATCAACAAATGAATGGTATGAAAGCAAATAAAATTTGACAACTATGATTGAAAGAGCCAATATAAGTAACAATTTTAATCTTTAAACTAATGATATTTAGATCATGATGCAGCCGTTGGATTTTCAGGAAAAAAAACTTATTTAATAAATGTAAACTAAATACATGGGCGTTTGAAATTGCGTTTTTTAAACGCTCTTTTTTAAATTCTTTATTTCATATATATTTTATAAATATTTAAAAATTTAGAAAATTTTAAATAAATTTTAGTAAAACTTTTTTGATTATACATTTTTACTATTTTTTTTACATAAAAAAATTAAAAATTATTTTTTAAAATAAATAAAAATATTTTTTATTTAAAAAAATTATTTTATGAGCAATTCCAAACGCACCACCTTTGTTCAAGAAACTTTGTTAATAAAAAGCCTTCAAAGATTGTGAAAATTACAGGACTTCATACACAAGGTACATAATAGAGAAACTGAGAGAGAACCTTCTGGGATGCCTTTGTAACATGTTATTTACAAAATATGGACAGTTACTAGGGGCTTATCTGAAAACCCAAAAGAATTTTCCCACTCTGGAATATTGTGACCTTCATCCACAAGAAATCCAATTAATCTTTTGCTGTAAGATTAGCTATCAGAACAAAAGCTCTGTTTAACAACAAGATTTTATTAATTCTATCGAAGATCCACCACATCAAACTTTAGACTAGGGTCGATATATACATCAGAACAGTGATCATAAATTGGTCCACCTTCCAATGGTTGTGGATGTGGATGAAATCCCCTTTGGGGGCAATTCTTTATCACAGACATACCACCAGGAGTCGTTAGTCGAAATATGCCATGAGTTCTGCCAACACCGACATACTGGATTAGTAACTCATATATCATTCTCAAATTTCAGCTCATTTTCTTTTCACAACATTGAGATAGTAAGCGCTTTACAAAAGCTGTTGAAAATTGCTATAACAAAGAGATTGTTTTGTGTTTGATAACAATTTTATTAAAATGCTTTACTTTAGTATGCCCACCTTCTACAAAAATAATCAGCTTTGAGCTAAAGTGGTTTTGGGAGGCAAAGTGAACTGTAAAGTAGAACCTAGAAACACTGATCAAAGCAGTTGCACATTCAATACAGTTGGATAGGTTCAATTTAGGCCTACAACTCTACTCTATTTGCCATATGTTAGATAGTAGTTATTAACAAATGCTTCAACAAGGAGAAATTCAATCAAATTAGAGTTCCCAACAGTTAGGACAATGCAAATACCTGGCAGAATCCCTTGGTGCCATAACAATAGCAATGGCTTCAGGCAACATGATCTAAGTCACAATCAGAGCAACTCATTAGAAAGTGGTATACAAGTACTTAACTTTGATATTGAGGCATCAAACGATGATTTGGTAAAAGGTAACATCTCCATGGCAAACCTGATACGAGTAGTGGGTATGAACATCAATCGAAGACATAAAGCATGACTGAGTTGGGTGCGTCTGTAAGCAGATCAAAAAAAGAATGGTGAAAAACAGTTCATGTTATAATGACTACAATGTTGCATAAACAGAGCTGACAGAGTCCTGGGTGTATAAACACTACTATCCAAATACAAATAAACAAAGGAAAAACAAATAACTTGTACAACATAAATTCAATCTTCACTAAATCCTTATCTCGGCAGTCGTAACTGCTCGTACAAAAGACATCAGAACTAAGGCTAAGACTAAATCCTAGTGGAATAATTTTAATATTTGATAACAGAACTAGTAGCGGTTCATCTGCTCATATTTATGACAATGTCCAAGTTAATATAGACATTGACCTGTAACTCATTCCCAAAGTTAAAAAGTATAAGCAGTCAAAGATCAAGACATAATCATCCAAGTAAAGACTGTTAATGAACCAACATCAAGTAAAGCTGCATGTAAAATCACTAACATGAATCCATCCAAGAGGAAACAGTGACTGCTTGTCTTGATAATCAAAAATTTCTTCTTCATTTGTTGTGTGGCACTGAAAAATGAATACCAATTAGTAGAGTAGCAAGAAAAAAGAACTAGTAGGACAACAATGAATATTCTAATACTTACTGAATCAGATGTTGATTCCTGTTTAGGAATGATTAGAGCTGTCACATTAAATCTTCTATTTTTCTAAAGAGCAGAGTTAGAGACAGTCATACATAAGATAGTATTCAAACTTATCAAAAAAATGGAACTCATAAGCTATGCCCTCTTACAAGTGAACCTGCAAGCACGCCACATGTTTCCAGATTTCTGTCAGTATTAGATTTGGCAAATCTCATAAAAGTCTCCATCATTTTGGTTGACTGAAAAATTGAATAAAGAAAGGAGGAAATGAATAAAAGAACTCAAAAAGTACATTAATACATAAAAAATAACTCGATAAAGTCTCCATCATTAGGTGTATAAAAACTTACTATATGGACTGATACAGGAGCTTCAGACGGAATAAACTCATCCTTCAAAGTAATATTTGAAAGTTGAGAAGAGACGACCACATCCTGTACTTCAGCACGGACAGGTGGAGGAGAAGGCTCCCTGACAAAATCCACCTTGGCGGGGTCACTTGGAACATCAGTTGAAGTTCCAGAATCTTCAGAAACAAGAGTTGTTCTATCATCTTGCAAGGAAAGGACTTCCTCAAGAACAGATCTTTCTCGTTCAGGAGGGTTGTTATCCTTACTATCTGTATGCCCATTTTGTGTTGATGGTTGTAGGCTGATCATAATAGAGTATAAGTATGGTCATTATGAGCTTTCTAGAGAGCCATGTATAATCTTATAGATGTAATATGTAACACTCCACATCTAGTCCTTATTACAAACAACAAAATATGCAGAAGTACATAGCTTCAGGTGCTTACCTTGGAATCTCGACAGGAGTTAGATCAAGAGTAGTCGGGTACTGAATCTGCAAAAACCAGTGTTAACCATGTTACTGTAAAACACTAGAGATAGAATTAAATTACTTGTAGCATACCCCTTTAGAAACAGTTGGCTGCCGCCAGTGCCCATGAAGCCCATTTGGGCCTAAAATGGAATGTCTTGATAGTGTCTCATCCTTCGGTCGAGGGATATTTAATGTACTATAAATTAAAATGGGGGAAGATGAGTCAGGGCAAAAAGGTTCAAAAGGATTACAGCTCTTGCTTACCACTCAAAAACAAAGGAAATATTCCATAAATTAATTAAAACAAGGATCCGATAGCAGTTATGAAGGCCAATCTGAATCTAGATTGAAGATTGATCTTTACAAGGCTAAAACAGTCGCATGATATTTGGCATAAGTGGTTACAATGCTCAGAACCATGGAACACTGGCTGCTCAGTAAGGTTGGGATCCTAGGTTTAAGGAGATGCACTGCTGCTTTCAGGAATCTTTGTAGCACTAAACTCAGAGCAGAAAAAGTTTGCTTTTGCTAACCAAAGCAGGTTTATCAGGTGCCAAAGATAAGAATAAGGCAGAGTAAACTGAAGAAGCAGATGATACAGAAGTATGAACAACTTCATTATCACAGGTGTGCTCCAAAGAAAAAATGAGAGTGGATGATAGTACATATGTGAATTAAATAAATAGGAGAGTAATTCTCATGCTGCAATATTTTACCACTCTTACAGGGAAAATATTTGAACTACAATTACATAGGAGATACTTCATAACATAGCGGGAAGTATTGCCCATATAAGGAATGTGCCTTTAGGAAATTAAAAATTAGGATATAAACAATGAATAGACAGGAAATGCAACCTGCAGAACACGAAAGCACACAAAAAATGACTGAACAATCAAATTTCAGCTGGAATCAAAGAAATCAAAAGACAAAAGATGGATGTTTTTACAAAAATGTCAATATATTAAGACAAAATCCAAATGATACACAAGCAAATAGCATATGATAGAAGTGCCTCATGTTAAACAAGACAGGAAAAGCCCTTACTCTATAAAAACCTCGTCCTTAATTGCCTCATAGAAGAGCTGGTTTCAGCATATCCAATGGCCATGTCAGAGAGCAGCCCATACAAGATATGTGACCGTTACTAAATGCTTGCAATACTTAACTGTGAATTATGGGAGGTGGCTTTTCACTCTTTTAGTTTATGACTTATACTACAGGTGGACCCTGGAATTAACTGGGCTCCATGCCATCTTCTAACTTCAGTGGATCCAAGAAGAAATTTAAAGACACAAAAAGTAACCTTCCAGAATACAGATAACAGTTTTATCAACAAGAATTATCTCTATGTATTTAACAATAACAAGCAATCTCTAAACAATGAATATAATATTTGCAATAGGCGTGAAACCTTCATTCCGAGGTTTAAATTTGATTAAAGGCATTGGTTATAACACATTATTTATGCACCACACCTATGGAAGTCCTGAACTTGTACTAAGAAGAAAAGAAACGTTCCTCTGTCAGGATTGATCTAGGTGGTAGTCTGGTACAACTTTTCAGAAATAATAATAATCTAAGAGTGGACCAAACGTCTTAAAAGGTTTGGTCCTTTTATTTGTAAGTAATAGAATCAACTGGCTCTGCTCACCTTTTTAGGATTTTCTTTCAGACTTAAAATTCAGAACTCAAGAATGCACTATATAAGTGCATAGGTTACTGACATGAATAAGATGGCCCTTAAAGCTAAAATTATTAAGGAAAAATTGACAGACCACCCCTATGAAGGGAGACAAAGCCATAAGAGCCTGATCGGTTGGCATGAGAACTTCATTTGCTGCGACATACTTACTATCACTTGGCTCCAAGAAAGAGGCACTTTTTCATCAAGTAACACCACCACAACTCAATATAATCTTTCTAAATATGGACAAATACAGGTTTATATAGGAAATACAAAACACAATGCAGCTTATTTCTTACAATTTACGATCCATTAGCTTCATTTTGCTCTGGAAAACAGAATGTTGTTGAACCGTAGAAAAGCTATTGTTCAACAAATTTCCAGGAACCTGCATATCAAATTAGTTTTACTGAACCGAACTTTTATTAAAGGCTCTAACTGAATAAATTATAGACTTCCCATCTACCTTATTCAAGGTATTATATCCCTGAAACTGCTTGTTGACTGAAGGCAACTCCATTGAAGTATTTACAGGGTTCCCTTGGTATGCATCTCTCCAAGCCTTTAGTTGACTTGTAGATTTCTTATCCAATTCCTCTATCTTGCGCTGGACATCTGGCTTTAGTGTCTCCAGCTCAGTAAAGACATCTAGTATTTTCTGGATAAGATATGAATGTCATTTAAGCTATTGTATTAATTCATCCCTAACAGGATTGAATGTCAACCCCAGGGAACTAATGCCATCCGTTTACAAAGAATAACAAAAGGCAGAATTTGAAGGCATATCAGTAGAAGCTATTGCGGATGCATTGAACCATGGAATAGATAAGGTCAAAATATACCCTTTTATATATAGACCTTTCTCTTTGTAGAGAGAACTGGTAGTCTCGGTGCTGGGGAATTGTCTCAGTTATCAGACTACAGCAAGCAGAAATAAGCCCATAAGAGAAATAACACAAACTCTTCAGGATATGTAAAGAGCAAAGACAGCACGTGAATCACTTAAAGTTGAATGTTGAACATAACCAGCTTATTGCCTGACCTGGAAAACCTTAGAAGCATTACATATAGGTCTATGATATTTTTCTCCTGCCTGTAAATGTCAGCCTGCACAAAAAACACAACATAAATGTGATTTTTTCATATTTACATTTCCCAAAGGAGATTCCTATTTACGAACTAAGCTTCTCCCCTAAAGTGACTTTTCATTCTAAGCCATTCCACTTTCACTAAATTCCAAAGACCCCAAGTTCATGGATTAACCCTTAAATAAAGCCATAAAAGCATCTTTCCTTTTTTTAGAATAGTGGGGGAGGGCCGTGATAGTTGGTGGTAGTACTTGCTTGGCTGGTTTCCTCCTTGTTCATTTAGATTTATGAGAACTTTGCAAGTATTGCCAGAATGCACTATCAGGTACCAACTTATAACCTATTCTTATGGCTGCATTTCACACTGTATATGTGTTTATATAGGTGATGAAGTAGAATAGTGAAAAACAACTAAGTTTATGTTATAGTGATTATGCAGAATGGTGAATAACAACTAAATCTCTGTTGCTAATCTGTTTCTACAAAGATGCTTTGCTACAACTCAATGTCAAGGATGCATAAAATGCTGCAAGCAAGACTTCGTGCTCGGTCGCCGTCATGGTGTGCCTAGTTAGATATCAAATATTGCAAAATAATCGAAGGCACCATTCTATAGACATGAACGTCGCAATTGAGTGATATCACACAGTACCATAAACATTCCTTATTGTCTTCCATAATATCTTTCACTCACTAAATTATGCATGTTTTCTGGTTCTACATTCACTTAACAACGTAAAGTTAACTGCAATTACTGGCAACTTAATTGGAATTCAAACCTCTGAAGGCCAACTTCACTGTACATTTCCCAAATTTAGGAAATCAGAATCAATTCTGCTAAAGTACCATACTTCAAGTTAATATTTAGTTTCTAGCAGAGACCAATCAAGCCCGTAAAATCTTTTCATTCACCAAGTAACATCTTCATTTCTCTCTTGGAACCAGCTCAAACAATTAAACTAGCAAAATTATACATCTTAAAAAAAACAAAACAAACACCAAAAAATAGGAACAAATTCAAGAAGAATTCAAAAACCTGCTTGATAAGATTGTTGGCGATCCGGTAATAAATCCGGAGAGAGATCCGATTATCAACATCGAGCTTCTTCGCGCTCGCACCTATGCTAATCCTACCGGAATCAGACTTCATATCTCTGTATTCCGGTGGCCTGAAATTGCTCAGGCGAAGGGCAAAATTAGAAAATAAAATTGATTGATTGAAGTCTCGAAAAAGTTTTCGGTTCGCTGAAGTGTATTTGTTAAAGTATTTTCATAGAAAACAACTAAAGAAGTGAGAGCAATTTGCATATTCAGACCATTAACGTCTATTTATGGCAATATCTGGTATAACATAAGATATTCAATTGTTTTATTAAATTGGGCTATGAATTTATGCCATCGACATTCTAAATTTGCGTTTTAGATCCATCATTATTAATTTGGCAATATACGGTGGCTCCTATCTGTCTTATCTTGTGTTGAATATTTTTTGTGAAATCGGGCTTCTAAATTCATGTTGTGGGGAAAAAGTATTCTCTTCTAAGCTCGAACAGGGCACGGCATGGGTTGTGTTTTATGGCATCATCCTGTCCTCATTTTGACGACGTCAAACAAAAATTTACCACTTTACAAGAAAATTGACCACTATTATTAGGTCAACTCTTTTAATGCAAGTTCCTGTTTTTAAATTTTTTATACAGATTTCAGTGCATGATTATAACTCAAAATATTACAATTTTTTATATTTGCTGATTATAACTCAAAATATTATCAGTTTTTTGAATTGTTTATAAAATATTATGAAACAAAAGAATATTTTAATAGTTAAAATATAAGATAATTTACTTCAACATAATAAATAATAATAAAATATTACGATATAATTTATAAATCTTTAAAAATTATAAAATATTATTATTTAAAATATATAATTAAAATATTTAAAAGTACTCTAAATATTAGTTATGAGTTTTACTATAATGATCCTCGTTCTTGAAAAAATTAAAATATTTTCACATACTTTTCGAGTATTTATAAAAATAATTTTTTCAAATAAAAAATATTTTATTTTTATTTAAAAATAAAAAATATTTTTAAATAATAAATAATAAAATATAACGATATAAAAATTTTATATTTTATTTTAAATAAATTTTATAAAATATTATTTTAAAAATATAAATTCAAAATTAGTAAGTGATTTTTTCAAACGAGCACAGCCAAGTAGCTCTCGCTTGCAATCTCTGTAAATTTGTACATGCTTTTTCTTGATCCCCAAGAATATGCAACATTCTGAAAGAAAAAAAGGGCCATTTTTATATTTCCATATTTCTGTAATTTGAATTATTAAAGGTTTCACCAAATCCCAACTAGCATTAGCCGCCGAACTGTCGTTATTGAGCACAATGCACAAAATCACAGCCGTCATTTCTTATCTCTCTAACAATCAAACGGACAGGAAATAACATCGCGGCATTATAGCGGTCAGCCTTTTCGGTTCATACTGAAACAAACATAACAACAAACCGAATTTCAACCCCGAATCAATACAAATTAAAAAGACTTCATGTCTGCTTTAATACATGTATACCATTAGCTTATCGGCCTATTAGATTCATGATGTTAAACGTTGTCACCTTATAAACGAATCGCCACCGTTCGTTGATATCAATTCACAAGATCGGACAAGATTAAACTCAATCGGCTGTCGGTTAAAAACAATTTTATGTTCGGTTAAGGTTTTATTTATTGAGATAATTTTTTTAAAATAAATTTAAAATTAAATTAAAATAAAAATATTTAATAAAAATAAATTATATATTAATCTTGTTTTAACGCTAAATTTTAAAATTAATTTTCAAAAAATATTTTGATATAAACAAATTATTTTATTTATTTATTTTATATTAAAGTGAATTTAAAAAATAAAATTTGAATACTAAAGACATTTTAAAATATGAAAATATTTGAGGGTACTTATTCAAAAAAATTTCTTAAAAATTTATAAATATATATTTTTATAAATATTTAAAATATAAAAGTAATATGTATAATAATTTCATAATTTATATTTTTCAAATTTTAAAAAATCATCTAAAAAATTATACATAATTTTTTTGAATTAAAAAAATTATTGAAATTGATAATCCATTATGAACATATTTTATATCCGAATTTGAACTTTTGAAGTCCCAATTTAGTTTTTAAAATTAAACTCAATATTCATTTAATTACGGGTATCAATTCACTTGTCGGTTAAATGCAATTCAGAGATAACTTCGGACAATAAAGATTTTCGGCTCTCTCTCCCGCGCTTCTATATAAAAAACTTCCTAATTCGTTTCTTTCCAGAACACCAACAAGAACGTTAAAGCATTCTATTTCTTCTCTCTCTATCTCTACAATTCTCAAACCGGCGAGAAGGGATCCGCTTACCTCTCTGGTAATCTCACCGCCAGCGATGACAACTGTAGTTTCTGAATCAGAAGAAGATTTCACCGTCGGCGGTAACGGTTGTGGTTTTCTTGATAGTGGTGGTGTGAGATTGGGTCAACACCGGTCACGGCCGCTACACAACTTCAACTTCCCATCATTAAGCTGGGGATGTCACCGTCTTTTCCGTTGTTCAAACAATAGAGCTTCTACTTCACCAGAATCAGTTCCCCCAATTTACGATTCACAGGTGAAATCAACGGTTAGATCGCAATTGATTCCGCAGTCAGAATCGGGAAGTGATTTGAAAGAGAGCGACAAGATCAACGCTGAGATAGCTGGAGATGAAGATGGATTGAATACGGCGGCGATGCCGTGGAATCTTAGAACACGAAGAGCGGCTTGTAACGCTCCCTCCCCGCCGACGCCGGAGTCGCTGCAGAAGAAGAGGAAGAAAAATGGAAACGGAAATAGTACTTATAGTTCGGATCGTTTGTCACCGCCATCGCTGGTGCCTCCCTCGCCGTTGAGATCTAATTATGGACGGTTGAGATCGGAGAACAGATATAAGGAGAAGGAAGAGAAGGCGGAGAAAGAGGAAAGAAGGTACTTTTCGGTGTCGCTAATGAAGGAAGAGATTGAAGAGGATTATTTGATTCTGAAAGGATCGAAGCCGCCGCGGAGACCCAAGAAGAGACTGAGGATTGTGCAGCGGCAGCTCGATGTAAGTAAAAAGAAGATTCGCTTTTTTATTTTGAAATTTGCGTTTGAAGCTGCTTGGATTTTGCGAAATATATGGTTTGGATGGTTGGCATTTGGGGAGATTCTGATTTTTCTAGGTAACTTTGTTCTGTTTGCTCAATTTTTTAAAGGTTGATTCTTCTTATTGGTTTTTCTTCCATGTTTGATTTTCTGAAAGTTTGGGTTTTCATTTTTAAGGGAAAGGGGTGGTAGAAGGATGGGAGGAGTTTCTAAGAAATTTGGGTTCCCCGTTTGATCTTTCAGCGTTTCTTCTCTTTTGTTAGTTTGAATTTGTTGAATTGCCGAAGTTCTGCATTCATTTAGAGGCTGGAGGTAGAGGGAGGTGGTAGAATTCCTCTTGCTTTTGCTGCTTTTGCCAATATCTGATCCTTCAAGCTGTTTGTGTTTGTGAAGGTGCTGGATCTGTCATATTTGAAGAGATAGTAGAATCTCAATTTAGTGTTGGTTTGCACTTGCTCTTAGTTGGAGTTGTTATTTGAAGTGACTTGAGAAAGAAGCTGTAGGTTTGTGCAGGTCTTGGAACTATGAGATTGATGCTTCTAGATGTTCTTAGGATAGCATGGATTTCTGGAAGCATTTGGTCATTTGTTGTGGTTTCCTTCTTATATGATATTTCCGATTTGTTTTCCAAAATTTGGTTTGTTCAGACAGTTTGGTTATGAGATTATTGGATTTTTTATTTTATTGAAAGATCGGTGATTGGTCCTTTTGAATTTGTTTATTTCTCTCAGTGATTTGCTGTGTGAAACAGTCAGCATGTTAAGATTTTCATTTTGATTGTGATAATTTTGACTTTATCAAATATGCAGACGCTTTTTCCTGGCTTATGGCTGACCGAGGTTACACCAGAAACTTACAAGTTACAGGAAGTCTAAGTAAGTTGATGATCTTCTGCACTGTCATTTTCACTTCCTTCTTTGCAGTCTCTCCTCTGTCCTGTTTTAATATTTACCCCACCTGTTCTGATGTTTTGATGGATTGTTTCATATACGAGTCCTAATTCTTATGCTCATTTCTTCATTGCAGAAGTGGCTTATATGAACCCATGATGATTAACCTGTATCAGGAGAGCTTTTCAAATTTTCAGGTGTATAAGTTCCCCTGTAGTGTTGTCATGGTGTTGTTACTCATTTGCAGCACCATTTGCCTTGCTGTTGGCTCACCTACTTGTGAATTAACAATCAAATAAAACTGCGCAAAGTTTTTTTCTGATTTCTTAACTTTGTCTACTGCAGTTTAGAGTAGGAGGAACTTAGACTTCACATTTCTAGCTATTTTTACTGATGTAGCTAAAGATGTGAGATTGAATGTTGCAAAGTTACCATAGAAGTGATATATTGTGTTATATACATTAATTTCAATTTTTTTAGACGGATAAGCGATTACCTGAAGGCAATGCCTTTTTTTGGCTAGTGAAGGCGTTTTGAAAGTTCAACGTTTATAGTCTTGGACCTTTTGTGACTGTAGCCCTACCAACATGTCGCTTCTGATGATCATTTTGGAAACGAGTCTGTGTTGTTCTTATGGAGGAATCTGTGGTTATTAGCCCAATAGCAGCTGCTCTTATTTTCCAAGAATTCACTTTTGACAATGTTGTACTCCGTTTTTATAATGTATGCAGCAGTGACTATCCATATACTGATTTTGTTCTTAAAATTGCTATTATGTTAGCTGGTGAATTACTGTATAAGTGAGCTTTTTGCTACTTCTTTCTGTGAAGACCATCCCCGAATATTATTACGGAATGTCTTTGTTATCTTGCATTGGTACTATTATTTGCTCAGGCCTATGCTTTAGTTTTAAAGAAGAAACTGTTTAGTCAACCATGTTCCAAGTCCCTACATGTATAATGTGATGGTTAATGGTTTGCAGAGTTACTACTTTTGGATATATGGCGTTTCTATTCTGCACATGCTTAAGGCCAAGCTTATCAGTCATTTGGTTCAAAGCGAATGTCTTTGCGATGTGTGGTACTTGAACAATTGGCAACTAGAGACCTAGTTATATTGTGAGTATCCTTTTCGTCAATGCCACTGATTCATTTTGTTTGTCATGTTAAGAATTTATTCAGATGAACTATTATTTTCTTCTTTTGCTATATGTTAAGAACTTGGCAACTAAAGTTCGTGACCAGCTTTTGTTTTTCAGTGATTTCGATCTTTCATTTTACGCAGAGATTGATTTTCTGTTTACTAAAGTGGTCGAAGAAAAGTATAGCCAGTAAAAGTTTAGAATAATTTTTTCCTGAAGATTGGAAATTGAAACAGAGCCCAGTTTCTAGATGCATTTGAAACTCCAGCAGAGTTCATTTGACCGTTAACCTTCTGCTCTGTTTGGAGAAGATTCAAAGTCTTGTTCACAGTTCTAGTTCTTCTGAAAGCTTTCTTGATACGGGTGTTGAGCTTGATGGCCTGATTCCAGAAGGGCCATTCATGTTTCCGGCTATCCCCAGCTGCAGCAGTTCTACCAGAACACTGCCAACAGGTGAACAACTTCTGGTAAATTAAGATATTAGGCATATTTGTTTTTACAACAGTGAGTTTATAAAAAATAATTTTAAAAAATAAATTTAAAATAATTATAAAATATATTTGTAGAAAGAAACATAAAAAATTAGCTTAGATTATTCAAAAGTGATATTTATTGAAAGAATTTATTTTTAGGATGAAGTAAAACATGTGTTTTTTCTTTCTTGAAGAGAAAGAACAGCAAGATGTGCTGAACATTTTTGTGGTTCATTTTCCTACAAGTGGCATCCTTCATTTGGATTTAACCTGTGAAAACCATGGCACAAGGCATTAAAAGTTTATAATTAATCAGGTGCGTTTTTCTTGCAGTTTTATTTTTTCACCGCTATAACTCGTTTTTTTTACTAAAAATTAAATTTGATTGATTTTAAGTTATATTAAAAAATAAAGAAGTTATTTTCAACTTATTTTTTAATACTTTCTGTTTACTACTGTTATGGGCGCCTGGGCCCTTTTAATTAAGAAAATCATGCATATGCACATCGCCAAAAGGTTGAAATGATTCACTTTCTACCTTAAGATCATCCAGGTTGATGCTAAGCCTTAATCTAAGTAGTCCTTCTTGAGCTCCTCTTGCAAAACCCCCTTAAAAACGCAAATTAAACTTTTAACCAAGAGTGACCATATATGATCCAATTTGCAAATTTCATTGAAAATCAACTCATTTAACTCGGGTTCAATTTTGATCATAGTTAGGTTTGGATCCGGTTGAGTTAATTCAAAATTGATCGATAAAATAAATTAAATAAGTTCGGATCAAATTTGAATTGTTCCAAAATTGATAAGTTTAATTTTGTGTAATTATAGTGTAGCATATATTTAATAATTTTAAGAATAAGTATATATTTTGTTAGCATATTATATTTTGATTAATTTCTCACATTTAAATATTTTCAAATTTAATATTTTTTTGTTTTGCAATATATCATACCTAATAGTTTTCATTTATTATTACATGAATTAATTTTTATATTTTTTATTTTAATAATTTTGATTATTAAATAGTTGACCTAAGTTTTTCCAAATTATTAAATAAATTGATTTATAATTGATAATTTTAATTTATATGAATCATTTTAGATTTGAAAGATTTTAATTTGATTATTATATGAATCGATTTGTATTGAATCTCTTAATTTATATCGTCATTTTTATTTTTAACAATACTTCATAATAAATTTTTTTGCAGTAACTCAGTTATTAATAAGTCAGTTTTATCTCAAAAGAACACACCTAAGTTTCGTCATCTCAGTAAAAAAAGACTTCCGATCGAGTCAAAGAATATGCCCTTAGTTGAGCATTGTCCAAGGTGAAGTCTTCACTGTTTCTATAGTCACCGGCGCCTGCCGTTTAACAGTTAACGGTGGCTGGAGAATGAGTGACGCAATTTGTCGAGAGACGTTGGTTTGTTAGGTACGAGAACTAAAACAAAAAGTAAAGAAAAGGAACGCGTGCATGGTTCCAGAAGTGGGGCCCCTACTCAACTATATTTGTCATTCAAATTTTAATTTTTAGAACTTAGTTTTAATAAAACATAAATTAAAATTTTAAATTAATTTTAAATTTTATTATTAATATCGAATTTTATTTTTAAAATTTATTTTAAAAAATTACGTAAAATTAAACACAATCTGTACGTTCAAGATGAAACACGCCACGTAAATTTTTACGATATATTATAAAATATATTTTTTATTGTGACGTATTAAAAACAATATAAAATAAAATTAGTTTTTTTGCAAATAAAAGAATTTCAGATGGTTAACCACCTTCTTTATCGTAATTAGATTTCTCTAAAAAAAGTCTTAGTAAACAAGTGAGGGGCTGATTTGGATAGACTTTTTTTAACTTAGGAGGTGTTTGGCACTGCTTATTATAAACAGTTTTTTAATTTTTTTTTTATTTTATATTTTTTAATATATATTTTATAAGTATTTAGAAAATTTATTTAAAAATTTTGATAGTGTAAAAAAATTATACGAAGTGAGATCTTTTTATTATATATTTTTATTATTTTTTTAGAAGTAAAAAAATAAAAATATTTTTTATTTTAAAAAATTTTATTTTATAAGTACTACTAAAACGTTCACTAAGGGCGTGTTTACCAACACCCCTAAACTCCACTTCTTTTAAACTCAAGTTTCACATAAATATTTATAAAAATTAAAATAAATTTTTTTATCAATAAAATTTTTTTAAAAATTCAAATTTAAAACTTACTAAAAATATATAATTAATATAAAATTTTATTTTTTATTAAATATTTTTTATTTTTTATTTTATTTTTTAAATTTATTTCCTAAAAACTCCACTTCCTCCAAAACTCCACTTCCACCTCCTAGGTAAACACGCCCTAAGTTGGAAAAAATTTCAAACAAAATGTGGAATGTTTGGATTAGTAATTTATATATACTTTTTTAATTTATAAGTTAAAAAAACAAAAGTTACACACAGTAACTTTTTTGCCTATTTGTGATGAACTGACATTATTGACTCTATTAAATTAACATAATTACACATATATATAGTTTTCATTAAAACTCATTCGGCAATTTTTCATTTCTCTCGCTAGACCTGATTCGTAGGGTTTTTTCTTCTCCGCTCGGCTTCTTTCTTCTCCGACGATCTCTTGTTCCGGCGGTTCTCCGACGCCGATCATCGCTTCCTTGCCTCCTTCTCTTCACAACTGCTTCCTCGACTCATTCTCTTCACCAAAAGTTCGAGCGCGGAGACGGTTGCGAAAAGGTGAGCGCCGATTCTTATTCTTCTTTAAAAAGTCAATTGAATAATTTTTTCTTTTCTTTCTGTTTGTTTGAAACGATTGGATTGAAGTTGGGTGCTGAAACATGGAAATTTTGTTGCCGTAGTGATTTGTGTAAGTAATTTTTATTTCTGTCGTAGTGATTAGGAATTTTTGTTTTTCTTTCAATTTAATTTGTTTTAGTTCTGGTATTGGTTCTGACGTTGGTTCTGGTTAATCGGTTTCTTGTTGGCAGTCTTTAATTTAGTTCTAGTTCTATCTTAGTTCAGTAATGTATAGGTGTTATCTAGTGCCATTTTCTTTCTGTAAGCGAAGAACTGCAGAATATTTGTTACTTGTTAAAAATGTTGAATTAGAACTGTATTTTTCTGTGTTACTACCTGTTGAGCTTTAATGCTTCTTATGACTTGTGAGTGAACATAAATTGTGCCTTAGAATAGCTAATGCTGCATTCATAATTTTAGATATTTTTGATTTATATGATGAGATTTACTTTCTGATGAGTACAAGTGATATCTGTGCCTTAGAAACTTGCTGGTAGGTGGACTTTTGGTCCTTTTGCATTGTATTGCCGTTTATTTAATGGAGCTTCCTTTTAATCACTCAAAATAAGATTTTGTTAGTAGATAATGTTGTAGTTAGTAGCGTAGATTAATTAGTATGTACAGAAGAAATCACTAAAATTAAAAGCTGCTGTAGCTTTTGTTTTTATTTCTGCCTTTGATTTAATTTAAAGCATATGCATTCATTACTTTTGACTTGACTGAAGTTTACTAGAATGAGTAACATGCTAATGTGTTGTTATTAATCAACTAAACATTTGACTCATTTGACTCAAAACTTAGCAAAGGACCATCTTTTTCTTCTGGATCATTAGATTTTCCAATTCTGAAAAACTTGTTTCCTTTAATTTCTTGAAAAACACAAGAAAAAAAAAGTAGGCTAGAAGGGGTCAAGCAGTAAAAAAAATTGCAAAAAGTAGGCTAATGCTTAGAAGAGGTCAAGTAGCATAGCACCTTCTTATGTTCTTATGCATATGTGATATGTTGGCTTGGCTGTTGAAGGGATTATTCTTCTACTTCCTTTTCTTACTGATGTGGTTGATTTTGAAAATGCTTTTCCATATTGCAAAACCATAGGAGGGATATATACAAACTATGGTATAGTGCTGAATGATGATTTTCTATTTTTTTTATTCATTTAGGTAGTCTAGCATATAGAAGTTTTTTTTTATTTTATTTATCTTTTGGTTAAGCGTGCAAAGTTTTCTTCTAGGTATGCTCGTCAAGTTGCTGAATTCTTTAAGTTTGTCAAGAGAAAGAAAGAAGTATCAGCACAAGAAACCAGTAGAGATGCACAGCATTCAGGCCAACAAATTGTACTTCCTCATAATGCTTGCATCTCTGTTGGTATGGATGGAAGCTTTTGTTCTGTCCATGACAGCGAATGCTCGAATGCATATCATGCTTGGCAAACTTATGGCAGTTTGACATTGGGGAACCTTTGGCTTGCAGCAGTTCAGCCTTGTTACTAGACAGCCATGCTTCCTGCTGTGATGTAAGAAATGCTGTTAAATGAATCATTAATGTGTATATCTAGCATGTTTTAGTTGGATGCTTGGCATATGGTTCATGTACTTGACCATATCAGCAGAGCTCTCTAACGACTTCATCCCCATTGCATTGTCAATGAGATGTTTAGAAACTATGTTTCTAGAACTCAGTCAAGCTAATGATTCTGATCTTTTTAAATTTCTGTTATTGATTTCACTACTTTTCTCAAGGCTAGTCTTTCTAGATGTAAGCTAATAGCATATTGGATTGGAACTCAGAAACTTCGTTTTCGTTTTCCAGTTATAAGTTTACCTGTTGTAGTTTTCTAGTATACGCCTTATGCTTTCTTGTAACTAGCACTTATCCCTTGTGTGGTATATGTCGTGTCTACATGCTTGCATTTATGTTTGCTTTTGTGACTTTAAAGTGAAAGTAATTGAAGAATGTTACCCATTTTACTCACAGATGACACATTTCAGGACTTAATTTTTTGAATAAATGCAAGTCACACACAAGCAAGCATGCATAGCAATCTGATGAATCAATTTTAAGACTTACAAATGTTGAAAGCAAGTCCATAAGTAATAACCTATTCATCTACTCAAAACTAATTTTTAATTTTATTAATATTCTTTTAAAATATAATTAATTAGTCGTTAAGTAAGTAATAATAATACATTTATATTTTTAAAATTAACTTTAAGAACATATTTACAAACTAATCTTTAATTTTAAAACATTTAATATTATTTTTAAAGTATAATTAATTATATTATATAAGTAAATAATCATGTATGTATCTTTAATATTAGCTTAAAAATATATTTATAAACTAATATTAATTATTAAGTATATATATTTTTTACAAAATATTTATCAGTATGATATTAAAATTAGAAATTAAACATAAGTAAAAATAAATAAATATATAACACAATATTCATAAATTATATATATATTACTATTACATTATAAAGGATATTTTAGTCTTTGTATATTTTTTTTCAACTTTTAAGTTTTTTTTGCCAAACACTCTTTTCAATTTTTTTCAAAAAAAATTAAATTTATCCAAACACATAGCTTCTTTTTTAAGAAAAATTTTCAGCTACTCTTTTTTTAAAAAAAATTAAAAAAATAACTTTTATCGTAAAAATTATAACTTTTAAGTTTAGCCAAACGGCCCCTAAGATTCCTTTACAAAAAGTGCGAAGGATTCTAAGATACCCACCGCCAAATTATGTTATATTTATCAAAATCAAAAATAATTTTGATCAAATGAACTATAATTCAGGTGATTACTTTTAGATAAAAAACCAAATATGTTTTTCAAAGTTTTGGAATGATGTGAACTCTTTTTGTCGTGCATTTGCAGTTGGGAGATGTGTTTTGAAGTGCTTATAAAATAAAAATTAAATATTTTTAAAAAATAAATTTTATTGTATTTTATAAAAATAATAAATTTTTACAATATAATTTTTTTATATTTTTAAATTAAAATAATATTATAAAAAATTTATTAAAATATACATCCTTAAAAAATGCTAAGTATGTTTTGAAAAGTCTATCAAAAAATTTAGAAGTTGGTAAATTTCGGAGCAAGTTCGGAAGTATTTATAAAATAAAATTTTTTTAAAATAAAAAATATTTTTATTTTTTTAAAAACAAATTTTATTTTTTTAATTTCAAAAAAATAATAATAAAAGCTTATTATTTAAAATTTTTTATATTTTTAAATAAATTTTTTATATATTTAAAATATGTGTCGAAAAATATAAAATAAAAATTTGCACCAGCTATCAATTGGGCATCCATACTTAAAAGCAAGATATATAAGAGATCACTACATTAATTGTAGCTTATATATGCAAAATTCATTTTCACCCATTAATGTCTTTTCTCATTATTTGCAATATTTGTTATTTAAGTCTATAAACGATAGTAGAGAGGACCACGAAGTAAGGCTAGTTATGAACTTGATAAATTAAATCCTCCCAATACAAACAAAAGCAACTCTTAAGTATTAAGAAAGCGTTTGTTAACACGAAAACAACTCTTTAATCTCCATACAAAAATTTCATATTTCAAATATATTACAAAATTTTGTATTAGAGCGTATTTCAAATCGTAAGTAATTCCTTTTTTTCCATTAGACTTTGAATTCCGAATAATTCATATTACATAAAAAAATTTAAAACTCTATTTTCACATACAAAATTTCAGTTCTAATTTTTTTATTTACACATTTCTAATATAATTATATTTTTTAATTTTTAATACTTAATAAAATTATTGAAATACAAATATCAAATTTACTTTCACTTTATTTTAAAAAAAATTTTATTTCCTACTTTATTGAAACACAAATTTTAATTACGAATATTTAAAACATGTTCTTATAGAGGTAAGCCACTTCGCTGGAAGTGACTTCAAAATGTTATACAGCGACTTTTGTCGCAACCAAACACCAAAACGTAAAGTAACTTCACGTCATTAACGAACCATTAAACATTAATTAACAATACAAAAAGAACCACACTTACTTTTTATTCTTCTTTCCTCTTTCTATAAAACCCTCTAAATAGAAATATTAACAAAATAGTACATCATTCTATTTCTATCTTGACAATAGTGCAGTTTAGCCCTTACAAGAGAGGTAAATAAGAATTTAACCCGTACCTTTTGGTTTGATAATTAATTTTGTTTATTAATCTGGAACCTTGTACAAGTCGGCAGTTATCTCTGCCAGCCACATCCCAGGAAACAGCACCTAACAAAGAGTTTAAAATAATTTACCAAAGTTATAACTTTTTTACTAAATAATAATTACTAAATTACTATTTACTATACCATCTGTTCAATCTTCATATATTCACTCGCTAACCTAGCTATATAAGTTTAAAGAAAATATAATTCTTTCTAATGAAGAGAGTTAACCGAGACTAACTCAAATAATTTAAACTCAATTATTTTGACCAGCAAAGCACAAAGCCTACTAAGTGTTTAACTTCGTTAACCCAAGTTTTATTCTAACCTTACCAACTTAACGCTAAGAATACAGAATAATTATTTTCTTCTAATACCTAAGGGCAGAGTCAAATAAAATAAAGAAATAAATAAACTAATCAATGGGCTTACATCGAGCTGTTTCTGAACGATGCGAGTTCTCCTCTTAGGTCGCCGGCGAGGAAGTGTTCCGGTGACTGCATATATATCTTCCGCTATCTCTTCCGTCGTCAGTGACACCGAAAACCTTGCTCTCTCTCTTCCTCTTCCGCCGCCACCATCGTTGCCTTCCTTCTTCTAGTCTCTCTCGAACATAAACTATCAGTCGTACTCGTTTTCATTTTCATCGACTCTCTCGTTTGCTGCCGGAGAGTCCACGTGGCTGAATAACACGACTCCACGTCTACCTTCTTCTTCTTCTTCTTTTCCTTCTTGGTCTTGTTATTGACATCTTCAATCTGTATCTGCTTGGAGAGAACAAATCCATTGTTAACCTTGTCGTTCTTGAAGAACCCAAGTAAACAACGGTTTGTTTTCTCCCATGCTTTCAACACCGGTAAAGAAGCAGTAGCAGTAGTAGAAGAAGAAGAACATATCTCTCCGATGGGTCCTCCCGTCGTCGCCGTATCTGCAGCCATCTGGTCGGACATCCAACGGCTGAAAACTTGTGTCTCTTTCGTTCTTTTTCAGTTTTGTTTCGAAGGAGAATTGAGAAGAGAAAAGAAAAGAAAGAGAAGGGCGTTCGCGTTAACGTAGGTTTTGTGTCAATGGAAAAAAAACAAATCAAAAGAAAAACGAGTTGAGTTGGAATCGGTGGGTTGAGGTACTCGAAAGAGTGACTCAGTTTTACGTTGCCTCGTTTGAAGCGTAAGCCTGATAGGGACTCACGTGGCCCACGTCATCAAAATATAAACAAAAAATGTCAATTTAAATGGGCCGGGCTTGAGCTTGTTGGGCTCCGCGTAAATTCTTTGGATTTGGGAATTGGAACAGATGGTTTTATCAAAATAATTTTATTTTATATTTTATATATTTTAATATATATTTTATATATATTGAAAAAATTTATTTAAAAAGTATAAAAAATTCTATATAATAAAATTTTTATTATATTTTTAGAGTTAAAAAAATAGAATTTATTTTTAAAAAAATAAAATATTTTCAATTCTATAAAAATTTTATTTTAAAAATACTTTCAAACGTTTTTTTATTAGAGTCTGTTGTGTGTTTACCTTTAAATAAATATACTTTTTTTCTAGAATGAGTTTAAACTTTTAAATTTAAAATAAAAAATATTAATAAAGAATAAATTTTATATTAAAAGAAAGTCTTTAAATTAATTTTTTTTTTAAAAATTAATAAAAATTATATGTAAATTTTTTTATTTTTATTAAAAATAAATTTAAAAAACTAAAAAAGTGACAGATAAACACGAGTTTAGTAGAATGCTATAGTATATTTAACTTACCAAATTATGAAAAGATTAACAATTAATTTCAACTAAATAAAAAACGATAAACTTGGTATGGCTTTCTATAATATAATTTATATTTTATTATAAACTGAAAAAATAATCACTAAATAGTTTAATAGTACATCTCTTACTTTTAGAAAAAGATTTATGAATTTGAATCTCAAATTCTCAACTCTTCACTATAATTGATTAAATCTCTTTTTAAGCAAACTAAAAAATTAAGAATACAAACGGTATTCATATTTATTAGGTCAGATATATAAACAGATATTTTAAATTTACAGGATTGATATATTTATATTAGAAAATTAATATGTAGGAAGTTCAATAAAATTCAAATTTGAAATAATTAAATTAAATTTTTTTTACAAAAATACATAAGTTATTTGTCTAAAAATACTTCTAATAAATTTATAAAATAATTAATTTTACATTCAGAAATAATTTTTTGTTTACCAAAATATTTATTTTAAATGACAGGTTATATATTTTATAATAATTTATAATTTACTTTCATGCCAGTCATTTTCTTAAATACCATTTTTACTGTAGCTTTTGGTTGTGATTTCGCTGGAAGATCATTTAGTTTAATTATCTAGTTAATTTTAATTCTATCTGTTTTGTGTGTATAAACTTAACTTCATCTTCTATACACCCCTAATGTATAATACTTTTTATATAATATGGTTTATATGTATAATAATTTAAATAATGAAAAGAAACTATTATAAAGCATATATTACTAAACAAGCTTTAATAGGTCAATTATTGATAGATAAAAATTTTATGTAAAATTTGCAAATGCACGATAGTATAATTTTCTTCAACGCATACCAAATAGTTAAAAGTAAAAGTAATTTTCGCACATATTACAGTAATAAATTTTGTCAAAATATTTACTCAATTTTTCTCTCACAAAAAATTCAAAACATACAATTTTTAAATTTTAAAAATATTTTTAATAAATTATATAATTTCAAAACAAGGTTAAAAAATAATGTAAAATAAAAAAAGAATTTACTAAATATCAACGCAATCTGATAGCAGTAGTAGTCGGTAATTTTTCGTTTGTAATTGCCAATTTTGGTAACCTTACGTACATACGTGTAATACCCTTTCTTTCCCTAATATAAAATATGAAGACCCAAATGTTTAAACACTATTGATAGTCTTTTGCAAAATTATCATGGAATCGGGAACCCATGGTCCCATGCTGCTGCTGCTGCCGTGCTGTTGCTGTTATTGTTATTTCAACAGTATTACTGCAGATGTTTCTCAGAGCAGATAGATCACCAGATATCGAAACACTTTCAGAGAAAATTAAAATTTTCACTGCTAACCCTAATTTGCAATGATACAATTCCCTTCATGCATTAGTACAACAACAACTCCTTCTTCTTCTTGGCTAGCTACGCTGAACTGCTGCGGCGTGCAGAAAGAAGAGATGGCAACCATTATCGACCACGAAAATGGTGATCGTTCGGTTGACAGAAGCAGACATGTTGCAGTACGCAATGAAGAAGAATCAGATCATGCATGATCGTCAAGGGTCTCTAGTAAAGAAAATAAAACTATCGAAGGATCTTAGAACACAGTACTACTACTACTACGGCATGGCAATTTGCATTGCAGCAGTTCTTCGGCTTCGGTAACGGCGATAAAATCAAAGCAAAGACTCAGGCATTCCAACGTTGAGAAGGAGGAGCAGGAGCAGAGAAGTGTTTGTCCGTGTCGGTGATCATGCTTACGAAGAAGGAGATAGAAGATGACTTGTACTTCATGACTGGAGTTCCGCTTAGTAATCGCCGGCCGATGAAGCGGAGATCAGTGTTGTCCAGGATCCGTTGCTAATCTAATTATAAGAAAAGTATGAATTTGTTTCTGGTGATTGATCAGGATTTAACGCCTGACGGTTCAAGATTTATTGACATTAGTGAAGAGAAGTACAAGGTAGATCTTGAAATTAAGTCATGGAGAAAGATTTTTGACAAAGTCATTCAGTTTATTGTTCTTATAGAAAAGATTTGTGTTAATGTTAGTGCGTGTTTACCAGCATCTCAAACTCAAATTTTTTTAAATTTACTTTTAATATAAAATACATACAAAAATTAGAATAAAATATTTTCATTAACAAACTTTTCAAAATTTAATTTTAAAACTTAATATAAATATTAAATTAATATATAATTTTATTTTTTATTAAATATTTTTTATTTTTTATTTTAATTTTTAAATTGATTTCTAAAAGAACTTACTCTACCCATCTTATCTACAAAATAAACACGCTCTTAAGTAGTTCATTTTTATATTTAATTTATATTAAAAATAAATTAAAATTAATTTTTAATTTCCTATATTTAAATTGTAAAGTAAAAGTTTAGATAACAAATATTGTTTTTTATTTTTTTGTTTACTTTATTTAAAATTGAATTAAAAATAAAATTTTCAATAATATTTTATAGTATTCAAAAATATTTTAAAATTTTAAAATATATAAATAAGTTATACGTATATCTTTGTAATTATAATTTTATAGTTTTAGATAAATAATTAAATTTAGTTTTAAAAATCGAAATAAGTTTATTTAAATAAATAATTTATTTGAAGTATTTTCAAATGTTCCTTCAGTGAAGATTTTTAATTCTATTTTATTTTAATTTTAATTTTAATTTATACTTAATAATAAATTTTCTATATAATATTTTTTAAAAAGTTCTTTAAAATTAAAAAAATAGAATGGTTTTATATCGTAAAATTATTATTCTTACTTTTATTATTTATTAAAAATAAATAAATTATTTGTTTAAAATAAATTTATTTTATAATCGCTCATAAAAATCCAAAGTTTTTTGTATTGTGTTAGATAGATATATGACAGAATCACGTTTTTAGAGAGTGTTTTTGTTATATAAAACAAAATTATACGAAAATAAAAATTATAAATATAGAATTTGTGTAAGAAAAAAAAGTTTCAAAAAAATAGATTATAAATACTAATTAAAATATGTGAATTGTAATTTAAAATAAACTTTTGATAAAAATAAAACTTAATATAAAAATAAAATAAAATACAAATACAGATTTAGAAAACATAATAAAGTAGATCATAATCGAAAGTATTTAAGAAGAACGTTTGAAAAAGCTTATTAAATAGAACTTTTCTATAATAAAAAATATTTTTATTTTTTCTAAAAATAAATTTTATTTTTTTATTTTTAAAATATAATAAAATATATAACAAAAAATTTTATTATTTAAAATTTATTTATCTTTTTAGATTTTTAGATAAACACAGCGTTTGAGAAATGCAATTTCAAACGCACCGTAAGCATATTCCATATCTTCAGTTTTCCTGCTTTTTTTATAACCGTCTGTCTCTATTTCATAAAATTGATCGAAATTGTAATATAATTGTGACTTTATTTTCATCAATTGGTTTTCTTATCATTTTATTACTTCAAAAAAGTTATTCATAATATTGTACCATGTTAATTAAGTATTACTTCCAAATTTTCATTTGGTGATTCGGAATGAATTCCTTTTAGGAGTATTGTTTTTTTCAAATAATTAATTCTATTTAGTGCAAATAATTGGATAATCCTTGACTTACACGGAAGCTGTTTTAGTTTTCGCAATTTCGGGCCATTGTAGTAAGACTTTTGACCAAACCTAAATTTCATACGAATAGAAAAAAAGTATTCAAATGTAAAATACTCTGCCAAATTTAAAATTTTATTTTTACTTACTTCTAATATAAAATAAGCAAAATTCTTTATTTTTTCTATTAAAAATTATTATTTTAAAATTGAATTTTTAAAACTTACTATTAATATTAAACTAATACAAAAATTATTTTTAATTTTTAATTTAATTTTTTTAATTGACTTGTAAAAACTTAAATTAGTGAGTTTATCTTAGTTAAACACGCCCTAAATCAACATACCAAGTTTTTCGAGTACTCGTGATTTGTGAAGCTTTGCAACAGTTTCTATGATATTGCAGCACTTTTTGGAAATAGTTTCAAACTCTTTTATTTTTATTATTTAATAAATTTAATATAGTATTTATCTATTTTATTATTATTCTATTAAGTATATTTTAAAGAAATTAAAAAATTTTTTTGTTTCAAAAAATATTTTGTTTTTCAAAATCACTGTCAAAATATTCTTTTTGGTAAACAAATAGCCAATAAAATAAATAAAGAAACCAACATAAGTATTTATAGCTTTTTCACCTACGTTTCAAACTCAATTATTTTTCAAATTATTTTTAATTTAACTCACTTTTGAATTAAAAATCTAAACTAAATTTTTCTATCCAAAATTTATTTTTAAAACTTAAAATTAAATTAAAAGAATTTTTCAACTCACTTTTTAATATAAATTTAATATAAATATATATTTTCTATTAAACTTACTTTTAACTTTAAACTCATTTTTTATAAATTATTTTAAAAAACTAAATTTAATCCCAAAATAAACACACTCTTATTAACATAATTAAAAACCCAAAAAACTGTTTATTATCATTATTATTTAAAAGAGTTTTTTTGACATAACCGAAAACACTATATTCACGTCGCGTGCAAAACACGTGACAACAACTCGTATGCAGCAGCACTGCTACGACAAGCAGCAGTACAAAATTATTGAAGGACAAATATACCCCTATGTACCTGCGGCATCCGACGGTCAATATATGCCCACGTACAATTAATTCTGCCTCTGTTCATCCCGGAAACAAAAACCAGCTACTGATCACCGGCTCATTTTCTTTCTTTTTATTTCTGAAGCAAAACCTAAACCACCGCTCATAACCGGAGCCAGTTCTTCGCAGGCGCGCGGGGATTAACCATGGTTTCCTCCGCCGCTACAAACGAGATGGTTGCAACACCGCCGGAGTACTCTTCTGCTCTAATGCATGCCGTGGCGGAGAAGGAGGAGATCAACAGCGTCGGCGAAGTGGGGCCACATGGTCTTCTTCTCGGCAACTTCTCATTTCTTTCTTCGCGTTCATGGGGGAACAGTAAGTTGTTGCGAAGTCTCTCAGTTGATCGCTCAGGTGGTGAAAAGAAGCCATCTTATTGTTGTTCTTCTCCTTCTTCTTTCAACCAAGACACCGCCCCCATGGTTGATAAAAACTCCGGTGATGTTAAAGAAACGAGAGGGTTTGCTGGAAAACTTCAAGACCAATATCTCTCTGATCGTAAACATTCACTCATGGAAATCTCGCGATCGCCGGAGATTGAAGAAGGTTCGGCGGGGAAGCCATGGAATTTACGGTCGAGAAAGAGACGGTTAGTATTGGACGGCTGTGATCATGCGATTGCTTTTTCACGAAGAAGGTTCTCTGCGGAGTTAGACACAGAAGAGATAGCTGAAGATCTCTACGCCATGACTGGGAAACTCCCCCGCCGGCGACCCAAGAAATTACCTCGTACCGTTCAACGATTGCTAAAGGTATAACAACAGCAATGCTACATTCTCACTATTCCTGTTTCTTTCTTTGTTGATTTCTTATTGATTTGTGGTTCTTGAATCAAACAGGGAGTTTACCCCGGTTCAAGTTTGCTGGAGATCAACGCCGGGATGTATGAAGTTGCCGGTTGATCAAACCAGCATCAACGCAATGCAACACCTTCGTTCTATAATCTTTACTACTTACGTGACTTCTTTTTCGGTTCTTCTCAAGCCTTACTAGTTTTCATGGGATGAAGCCAGGTTCTTCTTTCTTGATCAAAATGAGTGACCATTGCAATTGTTCTTGGAGCAAAATTCTTGATCAATTTTGGAGAAACTGATAATTTTCCGTTATGTTTTCTGGTTGTTCATGATTAATGAAAGATAACTACTGTGGAAAATCTTGTAGCTTGTGGACCTGAAATTGAATTGAGCAATTTTTTTTATCATATTGCTTTGTTATTCACTGGAATAAATCTTGTAGATTGGGTCTTTACATCGACTAATTGAATTTTATAAATTTGTTTATTTTAATTACTTTTAATCCGTCGGTAATGAACAAGCAATGGGTACTGAACACCGGCAATAAACTAGCTACGGTGGCTACTAAGCCGAAACCGCAGTTAATAAGGAAATCTAGAGAGTTCCTGAAACTTCTACGGCGGCGGACAACAACAAGCAAGCTCAAGCAACTAGAATTGGTTGTGGAGTGAAGCGAAATGCATTACTACATCTCTCCCATTCCAGAGAGTTCGAAGAAGGAAACAGAGAGACAGGGACGAAATCGGAGATGGTTCAGATCTCCGGTGGGAGGCGTTGGAATTCAAGATCAATTATTAGTTGTAGTAGTAAGAGTTTAGAGAAAGAGGAGCAGAAAATACTCGATTGACTTAGGTGGAGAAGACAAATGAGAAGATGCCTACGCCATAACCGGAACACTTCTACGCCGGCGTCCACGCCGGAATTCTTCCATTCAGCCGCCGCTCTAGACGCCGGCGAGGGAAGAAACTATCACGATTTCTCCAACTACAATTCAATGTATCTCGTAAGATTTTATTTAATAATTTGTTGTATATTTTGGTTTTTTTTTTTTTTTTTTTTTTTTTTGTGAATTGGTGAAATTGAACAGGGTTGTTTGTTTCCTGATTCGTGTTTGGTTGAGTTCGCTGGTACAATGTACACAGTTTCCAACTGATTTTCATTTCTCTGTTGAGTTCTGATTGTTTACTGTTTTTTTAGTTCACTGAAGGGATGTTTACAAAAGCTCTATTTTATTTTATTTATATTTTAAATAAATTTTATAATATTTATATTTTATATTCAAAATTATAAAAAATATAAAAATTTTATAATCTGAAATTTTATTATTATTTATTTTTTTTTGAGATAAAACAATAAAATCTATGTTTTAAATAAAATAAAAATTGCTTTAGAAATATGGTTAACACAAACAATTGTCCTGAAATTTTAGAAGAAATCATGACAATTACTGGAAACCCCTATAATTTTATTTCTAAAATAAAAGAGTTAATATTAGAAGCAGTTTCAACAAAAAAATAATGTATATCATCCAAACTCCAAAAGGTCCCTATCAAACGAGTAGAATTTCAACTTTTTGTTTGTTAGTTGATAATGAGTATAATGTTGCAGGATATAAGTTGTAATTAAATTGTTGGTGCGTGTTTTAAATACATCGTAACGCCAAAATTGAATTTATAGAAGTGAATTAGGTAAAAAATGGAATTCAATAGGATCAAAGTTTAGAGTGATATTTAAAATAAGTGAAATTAAATTTGAAATTAAATTTTAATAGAAATGAAGTACGGTGTTAAAGGGCGTGTTTACCTATGGGGTGGAAGTGGAGTTTTGGGGGAAGTGGAGTTTTTAGAAAATAAATTTAAAAAATAAAAAATATTTAATAAAAAATAAAATTTTATATTAATTATATATTTTTAGTAAGTTTTAAATTTGAATTTTTAAAAAAATTTTATTGATAAAAAAATTTATTTTAATTTTTATAAGTATTTATGTGAAACTTGAGTTTAAAGGAAGTGGAGTTTAGGGGTGTTGGTAAACACGCCCAAAGTGTAAGTAGAGTTTAAAATGATAATTGAAATATCGTGAACTGGATAAATTTAAAATTTGGAGGGAAAAAATAGAATTTGATGTATTTGAAACAAATATTTAGTTTTGAATTGTTGTTCTGAACATTATTCGTAGAATGAAAGGAATTACCGATCTCTATTAAAGTCCAGGTACGGCCCACTAGACTGCTCTCTGATATTTATGTGCAATATATGGGCCAGCCTAATATGAGCTGTAAGAATATCGACAGCTTTGTTCTTTAAGAAGGCCCGTATAAAGCCCAGACAACAATTATAAGAAAAAACATATGTAAGGCGGATTTGGCTACTTGATCTAATATACAAATGGAGCATGTTTAAGAAATTATTTTTTAAAAAAGTAAAAATTTTAAAAATTTGTTCTGCAAAATAATGTATGTGAATAAGTTAAGTAAATATAAAAGCCATTTTTAATTAAAATAAATATGTTGCGTAAGGTACACCTTTAGCTTTAAGGGATATTTAAGAGCGTTTATAAATAGATTTTTTTAAAAATAAAACTTACTTTTGTCAATTTCAAAAAATAAGTTTTATTTAGTTTACCTCAAAAAATAAAAATAAATAATATAAAATTTTTGGAATACAATATTTTTTATTTTTCTGAATAACTATTATATAATATTATAGAAAATCTATAAAAACGTTATTAAACTTGATGCTTCAGAATGTTTCAATAAGGCCACTTAGTTTCTTTGAACGATTATTATGCTTTTCGCTTATTACATTTTATTTCATATTTTTTAAATAAATTTCATACTATATTTTATAAACATAAAAAGTCACTTCCCAAATAAAAAAGATATATCGCGTCTGGAGCTGGACAAGTTTTTATATTACAAAATCTATATGCTTTATTTGGGCCAAATACGGCGTGATGCTTTCAGAATGTTTTAATGAGGCCCACTTAGTTACTTCCACCAATTATCATGCTTATAGGTTTTCTCCTTGTTTATTAAATCAGAAGTCTTTGTGTATTTTTCTTTTAGAAAACTCTTACTGGTTATACAATTGGGACACAATGAAATACACTTTTTCTGGCAGAAAATGAGTTACTCAAAAATAAATTACTGTAAATAATGACGCTGAAAGTAATGTTTTGTATCTGAAAATGACTTTTTGTATTTTTTTTACGTAGCTTAAAGTAAGTATTTATTAAAAGAAAGCGAGTTATAAGAATTATTAAAAAAAATTTAGTCTCATATTATTTATTAATAATTCTGATCATAAAGACTTGGGCATTTTTTTATTGCCAATTAGTTTAGGATAAATATTTTACTTTATTTCAGAATAAGTAATCTGCTTTATTTTTCATTCAAATTTATTATATGACAAGTAGCTCATATCAGTTCAAATTAAAAAAAAAAACACCGTTGAAGAGCAGGTGTTAAGAAAGATTTAGTACTATACTACTTATCAATAGCTTTGAGATGATTCATAAATATTTGGACTTATTTTTCTCATTGTCACTCTTTTTATCGTCAATTAGTTTTGAAAAAATCATAAGTTCGTAACATGGTTAATAAGAACATATCCTAACTAGTGTTTAAAAATGAGTTGAAGGATTTGAAAAATAAGTAAACAAACAGCTATCTGTAGGACTAGGATATTGTAGAACTTATTTAATATTACCTTAATTAATCAAAATTGCAACATTAGGTTAGAATAAATTACCTTGTTATTACTTGTAACTATAGGAAAGATGTGAAGTGGCCTTGTAGCCAAGCAATATCATGCATGGATGATTCATGAGATGCAAAGCTAAGAAGACGAATCCCACAAATATTTTTGAGTGTTTAAGACAACATCATTGACCTTAAATGTTAAACAACTACCTCCCATAATAATAACAACCATCTTATAAGACAGAAGCTTCTCTTTTCACTTTGCAAGTTATTGGAGTTGGTTCATAATGGTGGGACAACAAAGTTGGAACCCTTCTTTGCAAGCTTAAACATAGATATAAACCCTAACTTTAGAAAGAAAAGCCTAGAGTTTCCACTATCAATTCTCTCACCTATATCTTTACTCATATTTTTAAAATATGATGATATTAGTGTTTTATTCAGTATTGATCTTTTTTAGATCAATAAAATAGTACATATATCTAAAAGATTTGAAGTAAGATGTAAGCTGAGTTATATATATAACAAGAATTGCATTCATTTCATTTTGATTTCTTCTTTCACATTTTGTGTTCTGCATTGCTTGTTTTTATATCCCTTCCAAACGTTTGGTGCTTGCAAGAGCTTACCTTCAAGTCAAGTTTCTTGTTAACGGTGGACTCATAAATTAGAAAAACTTTTCTCAACAACCATTTATGTTTCAAGTATTTTCTTGTGAAGAAAAGTATAATACATAATTGATTGTTAGATATGTAAAGCCACTTTGGTAAATATTAGCAAATGGTTCACTAGAACACGTACAAGTTAGATATGCGTTCAAAGAAGATGAAAGGCCAATAGTTAAGTAAGATAATTATTATCCAAAAAATTTGAAAGCTAATGGTCAAAGAAACTTGAAGGTGAAAGGTTAAAAAACTTGAAACATTAAATAGAAGATGGAAGATCAAATGACTTAGATAATTTATTTGAACAATAAATTGTAAAATGGAAGACTAACTATTTAAAAATTGAAAAGTATTTTGAAAATATTTTATATATGGGCAAAAAATATTTGTTCGAAATATCGATCACAAACAATAATTACAATATCAAGTGTGAAAAATATAAATAAGAGTATTTCAGTAAGAGTTTCACTTAAAAAGTAACATGATAGTTTGGAATTACTCTGGCTTACTGATCTTTTTGAAGCAAATCTTTCTTTTCTAGAATTTTTTTTGTTTATTTGATTTATTCTTATCTCAATTCTAATATTAATTAGATAAATTTTTATATTTTTTATATTTTTGCTGCATTTATCGACAGCCATTAGCACAAGATATTTCCAACATTGATCACAATTTGGTGAAAAACTTTAGAAAATAGGAAATTTGCTACTCATATCAATAAAGATAAGAAATTCTTTTCACACTCATATCAACAAAAATGCCAATTAATCGTTCTAGAGCAATGTCATGCGAAGAACTTGTGCCTGTCATGCGTGAACGTTCCCTTCGATTGTGTTCTTTACTTCTTCAGTATTTGAAAGTAGTCTTTTCTGCTAAAAAATTATTCTTAACTTTTTAGATAACTTATTTTTATAAAAACTCACTTCTTCAAAAAATTGCTAGATAGAGAGAAACTTCATGTAAAAAGAATAAACCTTTAAATGTGTAGGATGGCTGATTTTAGAAAGTTAGCCTGAATTACTTGACTCATAATTCCTACCATATTGTTGATTTATAATGTCAAAAGCTAGCTTTTGTTTGGGATTGCGTTTCTCAAACACTCCTTTTCAATTTCTTCATTTTAAATTTTTTAATATGTATTTTATAAATATTTATAAAATTTATTTAAAACTTTAAAAAGTATAAAAAAATTTTATGTAGTGAAATTTTTTTATTGACATAAAAAAATAGAATTTATTTTTTCAAAATAAATAAAAATACCTTCTATTTCAGAAAAGCTTTATTTTATAAGCAATTTCAAACGCTCTCTTAATTCTGATTATCAAAGTTAATCCTGATTATGATCATCTCTTTTTGTTAGATGGCTTGCTACTAACCCCCTTTTTTAAAGAAAATTAAGGTCAATTAACTTAAAGTGGTTTTCATATCTATAAGTGGAGTCCCCATTAAGGTCTTTAAAACTCTTTGACATATATATATAGAAGTTGATTATTGATTATTCCCTTAAAGTTTTTAACTGCTTCTCCAATGACAATGGAGATAAGCTTTAGCTTTTTTGTTTGACAACACAAAAACTAAGTCCTTCTCAATAAAAACTGTAAGCAAAAAAAAAAAAAAAAAATTCCTCAGCGTATCTCTTTATTGATTTGGTTTCTTTTAGACAAAGACGACATTCAAGTGCTATCATCTCTAGGGTTTTTTTTGTGTAGTGTTAATTATATTGATTTTGCTTGCTTCTTGCTTTTAGATCATTACACATTTAGCTTAGACAATTTTTTTTTTAAAAGGTCCACTTAATCTTGTCTTATTCAGTTATTCTATGTACTTTTTTTTTTCTTTTTCGTGAAGCTTTAGGTTTAATTAGTGTACTTGGTCTAGTTCTATTTTCTTTTCAAAGTCATTAAGAGTAGTTTGTGTGATTAGGGTTTGACATAGGATTTTAGGGCTACTATTTTATGCCAAACAACATCTTAATTATGATCCATAATCTTCGCTTACATCACTGCTGCCGACTAAGGTGGCGTTTACTTATAAAATAAAAAATTTTTAAATAAATTTTTTTTATTTTTAAAAAAATAATAAAAATATATATAATAATATTTTGTTACGTAAAATTTTTTTTAAAATTTTTAAATTTTAAATAAAATTTTTAAATATTTATAAAATATATATTAAAAAATATAAAATAAAAAATTGAAATGAAGGATTTAGGAAACGCATCCGAAGGCTCACTAATTTATAAGCTACCTTAGATGCTAGCCTGCATGTTTTTTTTTTTTTTTTTTTAAATAAATTTTTTTACACACTTAGTTGTGACCATTACTTAATTAATTTATTCCAATTTCTTATCTACTCAATACCAAATTAGTTTTATCCCACTAAATAGGATTGATGGATTTGACTACTTTCAATTTTAACAAATGACTATTTTGTATGTTAACAAATAATTTTTCATTGAAATTTTTAATTTTATATTTTTAATAAATTTTCTACAATATAGAGAAATTTTATGTGTAAAATTTTATTATTGTTGTTTATAATTATTTTTAGTATAAAATCTAAATTTGTTTTCTGAAAATTTTTCAAAATATTTTAATTTAAAGAAACTTCTAGTTTATAAACACTCTCAAATAATTTCTAAATTATTATAGCTACTAGACTGAAATTCCAGAAAAATTTTAGATCAGTAATATTATTGTTATTTTTTATTTTTAAAATAAAAAAATAAAATTTATTTTTATAAAAATTATTGTAAATTATTTTTTTTCAAAAGCAATCTAATTATCCTCGAAAGAACTAGATACTAATGACGTGAAAGAATTCGTACACTTTCACGTAAGCCTATATAATTATAAGATAAAAAAAATGAAAACTTAATGCATATTTCTTTTAATCATAAAATATAAGTAAGCGTATATAAATCTTATATACTTCTGTTTAATTAGATTGCATCTTCTTGCAGCAATTACTTAATTAATGTTGTGACAAACCTTCGTAAAGAGAAATTAAATCCAAACTAATACGGATTAGTTTAGCATGAACTATATTTCTTCTAGTTATAACAGGATATGTATCAATATGTTGGATATAGTAATTTTAATTAAGTGTAGTTAGATTCATGCTAGATATGCGAAATATCGCATAAATCTAAGGCGTGTTTACTTGTCGATAAATGATTCGAAAATCAATTATAAAAATAATTTAAATTATAAAATAGACATAAAAAATTAACTAAAAATAATTTTTATTTTTTTAGTAAACAAGCCCTGATGTCGGACAGCGTTGGGACATAACTTCTGCATTTTTAGGTGTTGTTTGAATTATTTATAAGTTTTTAATTCTAATTTTTATTATATATTTTTAAATAATTTTTAAAAAAATTTAGAAAGTACAAAAATATAATAAATTTTTATTATTATATTTTTATTTTTTTGAGATAAAGACAGTATAGCTCATTATCAAAAAAATTTTAAATAATTTTTGTTTTAAAAAAATATTCTTTCAGAAGCACTTTTAAACATCCACTTAAAAAATCTATGCTGCATTTGCGAGCCCATAGTTTCATAAAAAAAAACATTATAATCATAACAACCATTATTCATTATATATTATGTACACAATTCAATGAATTAATATACCTTAGCTTATTATCATTAATCTTTTTTTTAAAATAAATTTTTAGCCGCAATCACAGTGCCAGAACGGGACTCAAGGATTAATTATAATTTAGTTAGTCTTTATAGCGGCAGCTGTTAAGACAAAATAATTCAGGAATCCTGGAATAAGCCAACTAGCTCACTCATATATTATTATCCAAAAAGCTATAAGCTAGAATATATAAGCTACATTACATATGAATGGATTAGATATAAACTGAGACTTAAGTACTTGTTTAAGCGATACGAATCTAGGATGATCAATCACTGATTTGTTTTTTATTGTAGGCATGTTTGACTATATATGAATTCATAGCTTTTTTTTTTTAATATATCAATATATGTATAATATGCAGGTGACACTTTAATTATTTTTTAATAAAAAATAAAAAATTTAAATAGAAAACTATCTGTTAGTGTTCTTTTTTCATTTGTATAATGTGTAGTAACCAACCTAAGTATTAGGAAGCAATTCTTTATATATGTAACATTTTAGATAATAAACTGTTCTCAAATTTGTAGCAATATAAATTTTAAAATATTTTTTCATTATACACGATTTAAATTATGCAGATGTATATAAACTAGAAAATTTTAGTATGCTGTAGTATTGATATCAAGATCAATCATTAAAAGAAGAAGATTTTTATTTTATTTTTATTATGCAAGTCTTTTTCTTGTACGAGTCATACTGATATCATGTAGTATGATATCAATAATATAATAAAAAGCATATCAAATATAATTTAAACTGTAATAATAAAATTATGAATGTTGTAAAAATTTTTATTAAATAAAATAAAAGAAGAGAAAGAAAGGATTAGTTTATGCTTGTGATGAAGATCAAAAGCTGAAAATATTCTCATTGAAAACAGAAAACAAACTTACTTATAATAACAAATTAGTAAAAAGAACGTAAAAATAACGATTATCGCTTATTACATATTCATTGATTAATTTTTGATCGACATAAAAACCAGAACGTACGCCGTTTGCGCGTTCATTTGATCGATTATATCTACTGATTAATGAAAACAAACAGATCGGTGGATCGATCAGCGACTCACGATCCCGCCGGACCAAGGCTGAGGTGAAGATTCAACCCTTGAGGCGGCGCCGGAACTCCTCCATCTCCATGATCTGCCGGAATAACTTTACCATGTAACAAAGCAGGCTCATAAGTCATGACCTGCCGGTGAGTGTTTAGTTGATTATTGATCAACATTCCTGAATTAACTTCGTCGTAGAATCGCGGGGAACCGTGGCCTCCTGCAGCAGCAGTTGTGAAGGAAAACTCTGTTGCCGGAGCTCTAAATGGCTGGCCTGCACGCGAGAAATAAACCCAACCTGCTGCATGATCTGCTGGTAAAAGGTGTGGCGGGGGAGCGAAGGAAGAAATGATAGGGTTAGTAGAATTATTAGTAGCAGTTGTGTAAAGGACGCCGGCCGGAGGTGGAGCAGCAGCACGGTGAAGTACTCCACTCAAAATCTGAGCTCGTTTAAGTTGCTGTCTTTCTTTCTTGTGAGCGTTCTGGTGACCTCCGAGAGCTTGCGAGTTTGCAAAATATCTGCAACAGTATTGGCATTCGAACTTCTTTCCCGACACTGCTGCTTCTGATCCAGGTCGTTGATGATCGCCAGCAGCAGCAAAAGCTGTATTTGAGTGTTGAATCGAGCTTGTCGTTGAGGAAGAGTCGGAGCCCGGGGTTTCTGGCCCAACTTCGCCGGAATCTTGTGATACATGAAAGCCGAAGAGTTTCAGTTGCGGCGTTCCGACGCTTAGTTTTGCCGCCATCGATCGATCTGTCGGCGTTCGATCTGTTTCTCTCTAATCTATTTAGATGAAAAAAAAAAAGATTTAAAATTTAGATATACGAAAGAAACAGAGAGAAGGAAGAACAGGATCGAGATGGGTTTGATGGGAAATGGCATGCATGTGGATTGTATACCAAGCATGTATTTATATTATCAAAAAACTTTCATGCAAGTACGAATATGTTTTTATATGTATATGTTTTCTTTTTAACTTAATTATAAATTTTTTAGTCCATAATCTTGGTTAAAGAAAGTGGACTTCTTCTCTTTGTTTCCTTTGATCCATTTCAATATGTTACTTATTTTAGGGTTTTTTATTTCTCCATCCCTACATCTGGTACATGAACAACATATTGGAGCGTTTGGTGCAGCGTTTCGAAAGCTGCTTTTGAAAACGCTTATCAATTTTTTTTTATTTCATATTTTTAATATATATTTTATAAATATATAAAAAATTTATTTAAAAATTTAGAAAATATAAAAAAATTCTACGGAGTGAGATTTTTTATTATATATTTTTATTATTTTTTTAAAAATAAAAAAATAAAACTTATTTTTTTAAAAAATAAAAATATTCTCTATTTTAAAAAATCTATATTTTAAAAGCTCGTTTTTTATTCGTCTCTTAATTGGCTTCTTCATGGTATATTTAAGTGCATATTTCAATCACATAAAAAATAAAAATAAATTTAACAAAAATAAATTATATAAAAATAAAATTAAGTAATAAATAGAGTTCGACAAAAATAAATTTAAATTAATAATTAAAATATGTGAACTAATATTTAAAGTAAAAATTTGATGATAATAAAATTCGATGTGAAAATAAAAATAAAATTTATGTGTCAAACTCAAAATTCGAAACAAAAAGTTCAATCCTATTGAAACATAACTTTAACGAGAGCGTTTGGGATTGCATTTCCTAACCCCTCATTTTTTATTTTTAATTATATATTTTTTAATATATATTTTATAAATATTTAAAAATTTTATTTAAAAATTTAAAAAATATAAAAAATTCTACGTAATGAGATATTTTTATTACATATTTTTATTTTTTTTAAAATAAAAATAGTACATCTTATTTTTCAAAAAAAATAGAAATATTTTTTATTATAGAAAATTTTTATTTTATAAATACTCCAAAACGTCCGCCAAGTTTAGTATTGAGTAAAATAAAATATTTTTAAAGAACAAAATTTTAAATTTTTTGTGAAACATAAGTTTATTTTTTTAGCTTAAAAAATGAAAATTATATATATAACAATTCTATAACATACAATTTATTTATATTTTTAAATTATTGAAAAACCTTTCTATAATATTAAAGGAGATTTTTCTAGAAACGAAAACTTGAAATAAAAATAAAGACGCGTTTGAGATGCACTCCCAAACAGACAATAAGATCGTATTTGGCATAATTATTTTGAGCAACTCCTAAAATTTTCAAGCTCAAACAAGTCATGCGTGAGTATTAAAAAAATTTTCAAAATCTTAAAAAATATGAACAAATTAATACTTTACGAATAATTACATATATTATTTTTTCAAAAAGCCATATAAAACAATTTCTGAAGCTTTTTATAAAAAACTTACTTTTTAAATTATTCCCGCTATGGCCTTAATATTTAAAAATCTACTGAGCTTTCTTATTAACTCAATAAATTAATATAAAATACATATAATTATTTGGCTACTTATTTTCGATTGATATATATATATAAGATATCATAATAGAACATAAAAGACACAAAGTAAATTAAAAATAAATATATAAAATAAATATAAATCTATTAGAAAAATACAATATTGAAGGAGCCAATAAATACAAAGAGTTTATTATTTAGATCTGACTTATACGCTAAAAGGTTTAACATAATCTAAAAATTTAAACAAATAGATTTATAGTATGTGAACTATTTTTTATCTTATTTGTTTCACTATCTTATTCTTGTATACCTAACAAAAATTTAGAAAGGTGAGATGTAAACTTTTAAAAAAATTATAGGATTTCTTGTTCTGCAGCATTCTGGGTTTGTTGCAACTTTACTTGCAATTTCTTGTGGTAAACTTGACAGATATTTGGAAGTGTTTATAAAATTTCAAAATATTTATAAAATAAATTTTTTTAATGAAGAATATTTTAGAGATATTTTTAAAAACGAATTTTATTTTTTTTTATTTTAAAATATATTTAAAAAATGATAATAAGATCTTAAAATATAGAATATTTTTTATACTTTTCATATAAATAGTACAACAACTTAGATTATAAGAAAACTATTAAAAAAATAAATAAAAATAGAACCAAACGTCCCCTTCTAGATCCAGTGGAATAACAACTTCTTATAATTTGGCTTGCGTCATCAAATAAACAAAGAGGTAATAGCCAAAGTATGAGTTGTATCTACTATATAGTATAGGAAAAAAAATAACATTTAACATTTAAAACATTATTAAATTTTGCAAGAAATAAATATTTAGGGGACATAGATTGCGCTTGTCTCGGCTTACTTTAATTTTTCTTTTCTAGGGTTTGTTTATGTTGTTTCCCTTGTTGCATGTAGCTATAGCTAGCAATCATTTAATTAATATAAGTATAGAATAATTTCATCATATCATGAGCTAAGTATATTAGACAAAACAAGCAATGTTTTTTTTAAGTTTTGGCTATAAGAGGTGATCATGGTCCCCTTAGCATTGTGTCACAAAGTTGTTTTGGCCACTTTGGCAAAATGTGCTGGTGCAACCATGTGAGGACTATGTTTTTTCTTGCATTTGTAAATATGGACCTATATCATCATAGAAACATATATAATGTTTTTTTCTTTTTTGAAGCTTCTAAACATAGGTATATAGGAGAAGATAAACAACTGCAGAAGAAATTAAGATGAACCCATAGGATTCCATGTCGTGGAATTATTATTCGTCAGATTTTATAGAGTTGCCGACAAAATAAATTCAGTCCTTATCGAATAGTTATTTGTTGATTATTTTTGTTTTTTAATTAGTAAGCTTGTTAGCGACGATTTGTTACAGACTACCTATCGATTGACTTATTTTTAGTCAGTAATATTATTTACCGTCTTATTTTAAGCTATTGTCGATCAATTTATTAATTTTTAGTCGGTACAGAATGAATTTGTATGGATGAGTAGCTTTCATAACTAATAAGACTATTTCTAGCGTTACAAGACTTGAGTTTTAAGTACTAAAACATGTAAGAAGTGAAGTGTCAATGATGTTAACAGAAACATACAAGTCATGATCATCAAACTATTTATTCTTCAACATATATGAAGTTTATAAAATTTGATAAATTTATTATAAGTAGGTTCTGCTTCTAGATAGAAGATAGGATATTCTCTATCTCTTTGTAGTTAGGGAAAGAAAAAATGTTGAACTGTTATATTGTCTTTCCTAACATGGGTTTTCTTAAGTTGGTCTCCTTCAAGAAGTGTTGAAGTAGTAGTAGTAGTTGAAGTGTGACCATAATATTAGATTGCACTTTTGGTCATGTTACCCCACCAACCGCTCTACCACTCATTGATTCCTCTTAGATAATAGATATTAGCATTTATTTCATCTTCCATTAATCTATCTTGGGCCGTTTGAAATTTCTTATAAAATAGAATTTTTTTAAAATAAAAAATATTTTTATTTTTTTTGAAAATAAGTTTTATTTTTTTATTTCTAAAAAAATAATAAAAATATATAATAAAAAAATTTCAGTAAAATTTTTCTTATTTTTTTAAATTTTTAAATAAAACTTCTAAATATTTATAAATATATATTGAGAAACTTAAATAAAAAATTAAAAAAGAGCGTTGATAAAACGCTCAGCCAAACGCTCCAAAACTAGCTATCTAGCTAAAGACTTGTGAATCAAAAGTGACTTTTTTCGTCAAAATTTACTTTCGAATGACTTGATATATTTATTTTTACAAATTTATTCTTATAAACTTAATTTTATATAATTTATTATTTAAGAATTCACAAATTTATCTTTATAATAAGTTCTAAAATTCGATCTTGCACTCTCTAAACATTATTTTGACAATACACACAACTTCTTCAATTTAAATCTAATTAAATTCTATTAGATAAAAAACATGTTCAACTTAGTAATTAAGCAAATTTAACTAAGAGTTAAATATTATCCAAAACAATAATATTGAATTCAGAATTAAGTATCGAATATTCCAAAGTTTGAATAAATATTGTTCTCTAGACATGCTTTAGACATGTAAAATTCAAATGGTATTATGTATTTTGTCGAGAATTAATCAATATTTCCAACCAAAATATTCGCTACATTTCAGAAAACTTTTGAAAGAGCTTATGATAAAGAGTTCTTTTAAATAAGGAATTATTTGAATATTTTTTAAAATAACTTGATTTTTTTAATCTATAAATGTTATACATATAAAAACATACGTACAATCACTTATATTTTTCAAAATTTTTTTAAAAAGTATAAAATATAGTAAAAATTTTACTAAAAAATATGAGAGTTTTTGCAAAATAAAAATCAGTGCCATAAGCATTGTTGGACATCTCTTAGAGCGTGTTTCAAACGCCCGTAATTTCACTTTCTTCTGTCAGATTGAGTTCCGAATAGTTAATATGTTTCAATTATATAAAAATTTCAAAACTCTATTTTCATATGTGGAACTCTAATTTCAACTTTTTTATTTACATACTTCTTAATACAATTATATTTTCAATTTTTAACACACTTTCAAAAATTATTAAAATACAAGCACTGAACTCCATTTCTATTTTATTTTTTAAAAAATTATTTTTTATTTTCACAAAATTCAGTTATAGGCATTTAAAATACGCCCTTAGTGCATCCAACAAAGTTACACATGCATATGGGAGAACGTTAGTAACTAACATGTTTCCAATTGAAGAAAACTAGTTTAATGGTACCTATTAAAAATAGTAAGGGGCACCCCATATAGAACATGACCTAATACCTTTGTGGCAAACTTGATTCCATGCATGTTCTAAAGGTATAATGCATCCTTTATATATATATAGCCAACTACGACAATAACGGAACATGCATTTAGTGTTCTCGTGAATTGCAAACATTTTCCATTACAAAATTTGATTGTGAAAATATAGACATTCTAACTTTAGGTACTCCTGCACATTCATCCTCTTTACAAACTTGTTTGACCCAGTAATTCAATAGATGTGATTCAATATAAACTATTGTAACTATGAGAATAAATATGTCATCAAAATTTAAAATAAAGCATTTCTGAAGTCAAAAATATTTTTAGTGTTTTAAAAAATAAGTTCTAATATTTTATTTTAAAAAATAATAAAAATATATAATAAAAAATATCACTATATAAAAATTTTATATTCTTTGTAATTTTTTAAATATTTATAAAAAATATATTGAAAACGTAAAATAAAATATTAAAAAGTTGATTTTAAAATAAATAATATGAAACGCACTCTTTGATTACATAAAATTATTCTAAAGATTTGTTATATTAAAATAATATCCTCAATCAGATCAATAACGGCTGGATTTGCCTTAAATGTTCAGGCACTAAGGATTATATAAAATTTTTTTATGAAAATTAAAGATATTTTCAACTTGACCCATTTAATCATGATTGGTTTGGAACAATGTTTTCGTCAACATATTAAGATCGCCCGAATCGTTTTTGTGGCCCGCCGAGTTGTGCTTTTGAAGGCAAAAAATAAAAATAAAATTGAATCGATTAGACGTTAATTATATATATTGACGGTAGGTGCTTACCCTTTTTAGAATGTATCAAAATAAAATTTATGTTTAATATTTAATCAACTCTCTCTTCAATTATTATGGCTTTAGAGAAAAAAAAAAATAATGACAAATTTTTATTTGAGTGGATCCTTTGTTTAGGGATTAATGTTGGAAACATGTCATGATCAATCAAACCAATACTGTTTTAGTTTCATTTAAAAACGTTTATTAAATAATATTTTTTTGGAATAAATATTTTTTAATTTTTTAAAAATGAACTTTATTTTATTTTTTCTAAAAATAAAACTAAATAATATAATTTTTTGATGTAAAATTATTTTGTGCATTTTAAATTTTGAATAAATTTTATAAAAATTAAAAATTATTAAAAAATATAAATAAAAATTTTAAAATAAAATGAGAGTAATTTGCATAAACAAAACATGTCTAAGTGCTTGTTTTAAATACCAGTAACTCTACTTTTTTGGATCAAATTTTGAGTTTCGAACAGTTCATATGTTTCAATTATACAAAAAATTTAGAACTCCATTTCTACATACGGAACTTCAATTCTAACTTTTTTATTTGCATACTTTGCAAAACAATTATATCTTTAACATACTTTCAAAAATTATTGAAATATAAATACTGAATTTCACTTTCACTTTATTTTTTAAAAAATTATGCTTTCTATTTTTCACTTTCACAAGACTCAGTTATGAATATTTAAGACACGCTCTAATACAAAATATCAAAGATACTAGGATATTTAAATTTTTTTCTTTGAATCGAACTATTCAATAATTACGATTTATTTTATATACTCTTTAAAAATTATAAATTTATTTTCTATGGCGTAATTATTTAATTAAATTATAATTATTCGATCAAATTAGAAGATTAAAATTTAAAATGCACGATACGGAAAGTGCCTATATAAATAAACAAAATTGAAGTGATAATGGTGTTTTTTCTTCTTAGTGACATTACCTAATCCGTGTATTAAATTAAGAAATATCAAGATTGGGTGGATTTAACTTAAAGTCATGTGAATCGATTCCTTAAGTTAATTAATTAATTAATTAATTAAAACACTATCACGAAAACAAAAGACAAGGACGTAGAAGCTAAACCCTTTACACCAACATAATTTATCTATATATAGACTTCGTATATTATAATTAATATTATAAATATAGCTTGCATATTAATAAAGTTAGTTAATCTACACACAGAAACATGTGGATTAGGCTAATTAATTACGTGTAGCTTGTGGATTAGCATGCATTTGACATGACGTAAATGGATTAATTAACTTTACTTGCTAATTATTTTTTTAGTTATTGAGTTTTGATGTTGATTAATTGAATAAAAAAGCTAATTAACTTTACTTGAAGGAGTCTTCATTCGGTGTTGTCCTAATTTGGACTTACGGCGTGTTTATTTTATTTGGAAATAATTTTTTCATTAAAAAATTATTTATTGTGATTTCATAAATTTATATTTATATTTTTAAAAAATATATTATAAAACTTTTTTTAGAAAAACGTAAAGTTCAATATTTAATAAGTAGTGTTTTAGAAAGCTCATCAAAACAATTCCTAAATCTGATCTTAATTAGGGCATGTTTCAAATGTTCATAATTTTAATTTTTTTGCCAAATTTTGAATTTCGAACGGTTCATATATTTCAATTATATAAGAAACTCATAACTCTACTTCTACATACGAAATTTCAGTTTCAACTTTCTTATTTATACATTTTCTAATACAATTATATCTTTTAATTTTTAACACATTTTTAAAAACTATTAAAACACAAACACTGAACTCCACTTCTATTTTATTTTTTAAGAAACTCTACTTTCTATTTTTATTTTTACGAAACTCAGTTATGGATATTTGAAACACGCCTTTAATTAAAAATATAAAATATATTTTTTGTACTAAATGACATACTGAACAATAATTTACTGTAAACTACAAAATTAATTAGAAAGTAAATCATGATGTCAAAAGTAAAATTTATATTTTTTTGTAATTAAAAATCAATTAAAAATAATTTTTTAGTAAAAAAAGAAAGTGAATTATGAGAAAAATTGAACACGCGATAAGGCTTATTACTTGGTTTCAACAAAGATTTGAAATGTTGTATATTAATTCTACATAACTTTATTCTTTGAATTTTAAAATTTTAATATGGTCTCAAATGTCTAAAGAAGATATCAATATCCAATCCACATTTTGATTTTTGTCTTTGAAGAAGAGGTGAAGATATTTACAGAGAGAACAATTTTAGAACGGCACGGTTAATTAAAAAGATTGAGAATCTTTTACTTTTCACACTTTAACTGAAACACAAAAGAAAACTAGCAGAAAAGTATCATAAAATAATTTTTTACTTTTTTATTTTATAAATATTCAAAAATAAGAAAGATAATATTTTTAGAGTATTTGCAAGTGAAATAGAATTTTTGAAATAAAAGATAATTTTAATTTTTTTAAAAATAAGCTCTATTTTTTATTTTAAAAATAATAAAATAAATAATAAAAAGATCGTGAAAATTTTATATTTTTTAAATTTTTAAATAATTTTCTAAATATTTATAAAAAATTTTAAAATATATAAAATTAAAATTTAAAATTATTTATTATCCGAATCCGTTGAAAATGATTCTTTATAATTGGGCCTTGGAAAGAGTTTGATTAATCCAAACAGGTTTAGGCCCATTATTAGGTTGGCCTCCTAAATTCATTTGCTCCTAGAAGTTCTTTAGCAAAACAGCTTAAAGAAATACACACCATTCAGACGAATCTTGAACGAAGTTATTTTAAAAAATTTTAAGAGTTATTTTTTTATTTAATAAAATAAAAATAGGTAATAATGATATCTATTATATAAATTTTTTTTGTTCAAATTTGCAATATTGAATATGGAGACCCATATTGAATATGCAATATTTCATTGTCCATGATATGTTCAAATTTGGGGACGAGTTAGGCAATAATAAGGTATATTTGTTATATTTCAAAAAATAAATTTTATTTTTTATCTTAAAAAATAATAATAAGATTTTATAAAGTAAAATTTTTACATATTTATAAATTTTTAAATAAACTTTATATAATAGTATAGAAAATTTATTGATAAGATGAAATGAAATGGAATTTTTAGAATGGAGTAAAATGGAATGCAAAACGCTCTAACTTGGTTGAAATTCTCCTCGCAGGAGCTGAATACATTGCCGTTAGGATCTGTATCGGAAGTTGCCGGAGATGTATGCAGCTAAACAAAATTTATTTCTTTGCATTTCTAAGTTACATGCCACGGCATAATTCTCCTCTCAGACATGAATAACTCCTCCGCACCACCGGAATATTCTTCGTGCCGGCAACCGATCTTCTAAGCTCTGCTGTTTTCCTTACTCGCGGCGGAGTAACTAACGCATCCATTTTAAATGCATGATGATAATGAGCAGCAGCTGGTGATTGCATTAGTGGTGGCTTTCTGTTCTCCTTCCTCAACAACAACGGCGACAAATCGTTCACAGACTGCGTAAGCAGTAACGATCTCCTCGTCGTAGGAACTGAAGGAGATAAGCTGACCACTGATCTTTCGTCAGAAGCTAAAGCATGGGTAGAGGTTTGGTATTGGAGAGCTTTCTTCTTTCTTCTCAAGCTACTTTCTCGGAGCTCTGCGTATGCCGAGTACATTGGTCCTCGTCGCATTGTCGGAGGAGTAGAGATGGTTAGCTTGTCAGCAGCAGCAGCAGCTAGGGTGTTGTAGCGATGGTCGTCGAAGTCGGAGATGCTATCTATTTCCATGTCTACTTCATCCATGGAGGAAGAGAAGAAGGTTTCTTCAAGATTGAAGGAGTTCGCATTGTTTTTCTTTTTGTGTAGGTTGGCATTTAATATGGAAAACAGAAAAGAAGGTCGTTGTTGTGAACGTTGCAAAAAGGTTTTTGTTTTCTTTTGACTTTTCAGATACCAACGGCTAGCTAGATTTCATTAGAAAACTGTGATGACTTTTCTTTTTCTAATTTTTTTAAAAACAGGGTGGCAGTAATACACGCAACAGGAGCAGATCTATAAAAAAGAAAATTTCTAAAATAAAAATCTTTAAAATTTTTTTATATTTTATATTTTTTAATTTAACAAATAAAAAATATTTAAAATTTTTTAAAGATAAATTGTGCGGAAATGACTTTCTAAAAACGTAAACTTAAAGTGAATTTATAAAATAAATATAGAGCTATATCAAGTTATCTGTAAGTTATTTTCAAAGAAAAAAACAATCACTTTCAAGCTGAAATAAATATGTTCCAACATCTTGAATAACTCCTTAAGTTATAAAAGAGGCACCCAAATATTCATATTAACAGCGTAACTAAAATGAGAAAACTAAATCTTGAATCTTTTGATGTATTAAGCTTTGCAAAGCAAAGTTTCTTAACAATTCTATCAAAACTAGATAAATAACATTTGAAAAATTCCTAGATCGTTGACATTATACTCTCTCAATCACTTGATTTCCACAAAATTTACTGGCTTCATACTTGTAGGGATTGGCAGACCGAGAGAAACTTGAGAAAACTAGTGCTAGTAGCGGTAGCAGTAGCACTCATTGTTCGACACCATCATCAACACTATATCTTCACGATACTCAAAGGATTCAGTCACTCACAGCTTCTACCTGAAAACATGCGTGTCCTTCTCATTCTTGATCAGATGACTGCAACACCTCTAACAAATTTATATATTCGCCAACTTCGTTCCATTTAGATTGGTAAAGTTTCTCATCCAATATTCATCTTCTGATATATACACTGGTATAACCATGGGTCCATGAAGATATCAAGCTCCTGAAACTTCAAGAAAGCATCAGATCCTAGAGAACATTTCAGAATGCAGTCTGTAGAACTGACATTCGCAAGTCAGAAACCTCACCTCGCAGTCTGTTGTGTCTTACTGATTCTCCACTATAGTTTCATGTAAGATTGGGGGTTCGCACGAATATGGGAACCACCAATTGAACCTACAGTCCATCAAACATTAAGATAATCATAAGACAAATAACTTCCAGAACAAATGGAAAAAGTACCAAGTAGTGTGCTGGATGATTACCTATTACAATCAAAGCTTTTTACTGGATGGTGTTCAATGGAAATCCTCCATGCTTAGATATTAGATAAATCATCTCAAACCCAATCAGAATTTTCAGTACGACAGAAATTATGCACAATAAACAACGATAACAACTTCTGTTACAGCCTGCAGCTACAGTGGTCTTCATTTTCCATCAGTGGTTACTTGCTACAACATCACAACTCGTCCGATTGAACTATATTAGCTTATTAACGCTGAAAATTTTGAGACATAAGGACCTCAAAAGTGTGTTGCTAATCTTATCATCTCAATTTCTCCAGAAATGTTTCCAACTTATTTTTCCAGATATTCAAATTCTACAAGAGTATATCCAGTTAATATTTAATGGTCCATAGATGACCTAATTTAGTGACCATTCTTTTAGGGGAGGGAGGTGTTTCCTATTCTATAATTTGTTGGAGAAAAGATAAAGCTATCCACAAAAAATTGTAGTCAACAAAGGGCTTCCAAATCTATCGTCTTGAGTATTGAATGCCATGAAACCATCCTTATGACAGAACATTCTCCTGAAGGACCCGAACCGCATATCCTGAAGATCATGTCAAACTTTGCAAAAAGATTCTGTAAATCTAACAAGTTCATGAGCTAAAAAGAACCTTCGTTCAGGTATCTGCATTATGAGAAGCTGAACTTGGTTCTAAAAGCAGCAACATACTTACAACTACTAGTAAGCTAAAGCCCAAAAATACCAAGAACGCTATGACCTGGCTGGGGAGAATCATTTGTTGCATATTCCCAATATCGAAGAATCAACATCAGTTTATACCCAATTATTAAAAGTGCATAAATACAAATGCCTTTCGGCGCTATTAGAGCGCTAGTCCTAGAATAGAGAATCCATCAGTTGCAATTAACATTGCTCAATTTCAGATTCTGTGAAGCTGCATACCAGTTCTAACTAAGATACTGCAAAACATTAGCACTTACCAACTCCTCAAATTCTAAAACCCAGGTTCTAATCACCAGTTTCACCACTAACAATAAATTCTCAACACCCCCAAGCTTCAAACCAAAAGTACCTAGAACAAGAACTTGAACCAAAACAAACAAACAACAACAATAACCAAAACAGGAAGAGCACAAGAGAATGTTTACATTGTGCCTGGTGCTATGGTACTTGTTCCCCCGATTTCCTAACCCCACAATAAACCACAGTGTATATTCCACCTATTAACAACAAGCCAATTTAATTAAACTCCAAACAAACCATACAAACAATGAAAATTTGGAGAAAAATCACAACCTTTTTCCATTAAAAAAGTTTCAAGAAAACCTTCAGCTACAGTGACCCTCTCTTTGTCCGCCGGATCCGGCAGATAACCCAATATAACACTTGACCATCGCAGCTGGCGAACAGAGAAGTAGCAGAGATGTTCTTGTTTATTGTGAGAACGAAGAAGAAGCAAGCGAAGGAGGGTGGGGTAGAAGCAACGGTTGAAGCCAAGGCCAAGAAAGCCTGAAACTTTTCGCGAGCTACAGAATAGATATTAGGCCTCGTAACATAAGAGACAAAGGCCCACGGGCCAAACATATCTTAAATATTTCTAGATATTTCTATAACCCAAATAGCAAATAGATTCTCTCTCTTTTTTCTTTTTTTATTTACTGAAAATATAATTCGGGTACCAGCTATAGAGAATATTTAAAAGTACTGAAAACTAGTTTCTCGTAAAAAAAAAATATTTTAAAAATAAATTTATTTTTTTAATTCAAAAAAAAATCAAAATAACTAATAAGAAAGTTTCACGTAAATTTTTTTTTGTATTTTTAAAATTTAAAAAAATTCTATAAAATATTATAAAAATTTATTAAAAATATATAAAAAATTAAAAAAGAAAAGCTTTCCGAATACGCTAATAATGTACCCAAAGTGCATTTAAACAAAACTTAAGTTACAAATATGGGTTACTAGAAGGGAATATTCGTCATTGGAATAATCTATAAAAACATAAGAGCAAGAAGGGTTTCTCCCTTCTCTCGCTCCCTCACATTGTTTGCTCTTCGCCGCCGCCTGACTGGAGCAGTTTCGGTAAATTTTCTTCACGGGATTTTTCATTGTGATTTTTTTTTTTGTTGAGTTCTGGTGGATTTTGTTAGGTTAGGTCTTGGTTAAAGCGATTGTTAGAATTCAAAGATTTTACTAGTTGGTTTTCAAAATCAATCTTTCGATTTATTAGTTGGGTTTTGAAGTTTTATGACCGTATTTGTTCATGGAATTTGTTGATAAACTTGAAAATTTACAAGCTGATTCGTTTATGTTTGGATTAATTGTTATTTACTGTTAGTTTGAGTTATTAGTATTGTCGAATTTGTTAATCCTCAGTTAAATATGTTGTAGTGTTTCTTGATTGTTACAACAGGAAAGTTAATATAGTGGGCAATGGCGGTGGCTTTCCACAACCTTGGTTCTGAATCTGGCCTTCAGAAGCTTGATGACTACCTTCTCACTCGTAGCTACATCACTGGGTTAGTGATTGTTTTCTTTAATTTACTAATACTAGTTTTGTCTGTTATCATAATGGATTGATATATATGTTATACAAATTTAGTTATCAAGCATCAAAGGATGATCTTACCGTGTTTGGTGCACTCTCTGGTGCGCCAGCATTGAAATTCATCAATGTGGCAAGGTGGTACACCCACATTGATGCACTTCTTAGGCTGAGGTGTGTTTGTCTTATTATGAATACTCTTTTGATTTTGAGAATTATTTTTGCTATGCTGTAATAGTTATCTTTATTAACTTCTAGTTATTTATGATTTGTGATGTTTTGTTCTGGGCAGTGGTGTTTCGGCTAAGGGAGTGGGAGTCACAATTGATGGATCTGCTTCTGCTGAGGATGTTGCCACACCTCCAGTTGCTGATGCTAAGGTAACTGTGATAATGCCTTGTCTTTTCAGTGATGTTTGGGATCCATATTGGTGTATGGTAGAATTTTCTGTACAAGCAGAACTCTGCGTAATTGGAGGCAATTGTTGTATTTTTTTGCACACTGAATATGGTCATAACACGCTTTAAATTATTATTAATTTTAATGTACTATGCTTTTATCGTTTTGTAGTTCTTAACAGATGTTTAGTTTTTGCATGAAGCATTATTAATTAAAGTTGAACTACTTCTCATCACGTCATGCTATTGTACTTGCTTAACAAAATCTTAAGAAATGTGTAAACTTGTTTGGTTCTTCTTACCATCGCAAGTTGAAGTTGAGATGCATCTCTTATGCTCATGTTTGTTCAATGCCACTTCCGACTGATAACGGTTTGGACAGGATTCTGTTATGCCTTAACCTATATAAATTGTTAGTCTATTGCATATTAAGAAAACTTGTTGCCAGGCTCCAGCTGCTGAGGAGGATGATGATGATGTAGACCTATTTGGTGAGGAGACTGAAGAGGAAAAGAAAGCTGCCGAAGAGCGCGCAGCTGCTGTGAAAGCAGCAGGAAAGAAGAAAGAGAGTGAGTAACAAATTGGTCGTTGTGGACTGTCTTTGATTGTCTGAATTGTTTTGATTAGCTCATAAGATTACTTGTCACCTGTGTAGGAACACATGCTTTAAATTAGTTTCTAATGTGTCCGCTATAGTCTTATCCATTTTGACTGGGTTTTGCAGGTGGAAAGTCCTCAGTGCTGTTGGATATTAAGCCTTGGGATGATGAAACTGACATGAAGAAGCTTGAGGAGATTGTTCGGAGCATCCAAATGGAGGGCTTGCTATGGGGTGCATGTATGTATCATTATTGTGCTCCTATATGTTACAGGACTTGGAAGCTTAAGATAACGTCTAGTTCTTAACAACTAAACATATATATAGAAAATTGCAAGTTGTAAATGAATGCTTTGTTATGAGTATATCTACTCAGTACCAGTCTCGCACTTACAGATACAATTTTAATTATGAAATGCAGCCAAGCTCGCCCCTGTTGGTTATGGCATCAAGAAGTTGCAGATTATGATGACTATTGTGGATGACTTGGTATCTGTTGATAACCTCATTGAAGACCATCTCACCGTTGAACCAGCAAACGAGTATATTCAGAGCTGTGATATTGTGGCTTTTAACAAAATCTGTAAGTGTCCTTATTATGAGTTGATTGCAGCAGTCTATAAGTTGGTCAAGAATTTCTGCTGTTATATATGTCCAGTTTATTTTCATTACCTGATATATTCTTGCAGTTTGTGAAGTGATAGTTTTGTGCACATATAAGTATTGCTTACAAAACGTGATTGCAAAGTTGCTTTAGCTTCAATTTAAGATTACTGAATTGTACTGATATTTGGGATAGCGGGCATTGTCATTTCCATTTTGATGTCGTACCTCCTCTATGTTAGCTTGCTTTTACATGGTAACAGTATACATTTGATGTTACAAATAGGATATGTTAACTTTGTCTTGCAAATTACTGTTACACTGACATCTGGTTCATTTAGTCCAGTGGTTTTTATGGCTCTTTTAGTGACGCTCCTTGAGATTTTGATCTGTAGAATGTATGGCCTACTTTTTTTTGTTGCTGTTCATGCGCCTTCCAGCAGCATCTGCTCAGTCAGTTAAAGATTTCTGAAGATAATTATTTGGAAATGTTTTTTTACTCAATTTTACCTCCTGTCATATAATTTTGACTTTTTGTATATTATCTAGAAAATATCTCGCATATGATCACTAGCCGTTGCAAACACAAATATATTTTGTGGTAGTTATTTGCGAAGTCTGATTTTTGTTTTTGGTAACGTTAAGAAGAAACCTGACTCTGATTTCGTTATCTGCAGAGAACGATTTTGGCAAGTATTACTATGAAGCATACAACTCCTCTGTTGGGAGTCTGAGTTTTGCTCTGCAGTAGTTTGTGGAAGAGTCTGTTTTTATTGGAGGAAGTCTGTAATGTACACAAAAACAGTTCGTCGTGTAAATTATGGATATTCGTTCAACAGTATCTGTGCTTGTTTCTTGTCTGGTGAATCATTAATAATTTTGAAGCTCTAACTTTCGTAATTGTCTACAGAATGTCCGTATATATAATGAGCATTACATGCGTTCTATCTGTTAGAGATCAGTGATCGAAAATATTCCACACGATGGAAGTTCACTACTCACTAGATTTGATTTGATTTGATTTTTAGTTATCTACGTACAATTATACACATGTTAAGATTTTTTTTAAATAAATAGTTGTGATTGTAGACCCACTTAGGAGATGTTTGGCATTACTCATGCCAATTATTTCTATCTCATTTCTAATTTCTATTTTTGAAAAAAGTTTCGATCGTACTTCAAATTTTTTTTTGCATAAATTGAAAAGTACGAATAAATAATATGTTAGAAAATAGTATTGTATATATATTTTTAAAAATATTTTATTTTTCAAAAAGTTAAAAAAAAATATTTTAAGTAATTTCAAATGACTCCTTAATATACACAGTGCATAATTATTCTCTAATAGACTGTCTTAGAAATAATTAGAGCTTCTTGAGGGAGTTGCTTGCTAGAATGTGTTTTTAAACAAATTTATTTAAACAAAATTTAAATTTTTTTAAAAATAAGTTCTAGTTTATCTAAAATAAAAAAGTTATTTTTTAACAATTCGCTTTACTGCAACCAATCTATGCACGACATGATCCCTATATGAATCCTTTCATGCCACTCCTTTAAAGTGAGCCTGAAAGTTTTACTATTTTAATGAAGATATGATACCTTTTCTGTTAGTGGGCCACTTAAAGTCTTAACAAGTACATCTTAGACAAGGCCAGTAAAGCCTGTAAGGCCCATACTATTTTATAATTTGTCGTTTATTGACCTTATCCTATTATTTGTTTTCACAGCAACCAACTGACCAAGTGAAGTCTACGGCGTGTTGCTTCCGCAGAAACCGGGCCCTACGAGATCTCTGCGTAAACACAACGCAAACGCGCTTCAATCAAACCCATTAAAGAACTCTCTGCTCTACGCAGTTCATCGAAACTCGAAGCAGAGTGCAGTTCAGTAATGGCTTCCCACATCAACAAGAAGAAGATGAGAAACAACATCATAGGCAAGGCTTTGCAGCTCTTCTCCGTGAAGAGAAGAAACACTTCGATCACCATGAAGAAGATGAAGAAGCAGAAGAATATTCCAGTGCTGTTCAATAAGTACAAGAGATCACTCAAACTTTTGAAGCACAACAACTACACTTTTGTTTCGGAGTACGAGTTCTCTCCTTCGCGAAGCAATACTACTACAATTCCGTTGTTCTTCCATAAAGGGTTTCGTCGGAAGAAGAAAGGGAAAGGAAAATTCTTTCTTAACTTTCTCAGAGGAGCAGGAGCAGCAGCAGCAGCAGTTCTGCCAACATCAACAGTAACAGAAACAGAAACAGAGACGGAAGATAAACAGAAGATTGCCGCAGCTGTGAAAGAAAAACCAGATGTTTCGCAGAAGAATAAAGAGATAGCAAACGAGATGTCGATTGATCAGAAAGCAGAGAAGTTTATAAAGAATTTCTACGAGGAGATCCGGAAGCAGGGGCAGCAACATGATCACCAGCATAATGAAATGTTTGGCAAGAAATTGTAATACATGTTTAGCTAAGTGCATAAAAATGGAGAGCTGAAGTTCTCATGTATCAATGTTTGTTGTATAATTACCTCATAGTAGTTCTGCTTATTATAAAAGCTCGTTCTTGAGAAGCAATTGTTGTGGCTCTCTTCTTGCTCATGCTTTAAATTTCACTTCCTAAAACAATATGTATGATCAGTTTGAAGTTGTTGCCAAGAAAAAACAAACTCTGGGGTGTGTTTTCGAAGTAATTTTTAAAAATAATTATTTTGATAATAAATTATATTATTTTGATATAAAAAAATAAAAATAAATAATAAAAAGTTTATTAAGTAAATTTTATTATTTTTTTTATATTTTTAAATAAATTTATAAAAAATTATAAAAAATTTCATAAAAAATATATAATTAAAATTAAAAACATATTTTTTGAAACGTTCAGCTAAACGCATCTTTGGAGTTGTCTGAAACTGCTTAAATTAAAAGCTTTTCTTAAAAAAATTATTTAAAATGTTTCAAAAAATAAAATATAATTAAAAAAAATATATATATATATATTTATAAATATTTTAAATTTTTTGAAAATTAGAATTAAAATTAAATTAAAAAGGTTTACTGAATGATCCCTCAGTAACCATGCTTGACATGTGAAGGACCGATTTTTAGACTTTGAAATCACAAACAAAAGCTTCTAATATTATTAAAAAGGTAATATACGAGTGTTACTCCTACCAACTAAAGCTTCTAAAGTTAAGATTGTTCAAGTTAAATTCAGAAATCATATCTATTTAAAATAATTACTTTAATTTTAGTTAAGTATTCAAAAGTAAAAAAGTAAAAAAACGTTGCAAGAGTGCACGACCCTTTCATCAAGTTAATTGTGGTTTAACTTAAGTTTTTAGTCAAATTCTAGCTTTTAATTTGGATCCGGGATATATATATCTGTTGGCCTCGGTATAACGGTACCACACAACATTAGAGCTTGTTTTTTTACTTATCCAATAAATAACTCCAGTCAGTGAATTTTTTTCAAAAACTATTTTAAGCAAATTATAGTTATTTATAAAGTTAATTCATAAATTTAATTTTGTAGTTTACTTTATACGGTCTAAAGTTGAGTTTCGTATTATTTAGGAACAAGTTCAGCAGTGCACAACATTAGCTTACAGACTAGAGACGATTTAACATTCTATTTTATTTTATTTTATCATTTAATATTAAGTTTTTACTTTCATTAAACTTTCTATATAATATATAAAAAAAATTTATTTAAGCCGTCCTAATAATCTCTTTAAGATTTTTGTTCATGAAGGCTGCTATTATTAGGGCCAAGTCAATGGCGACTTGGACCCAGAACAACCAAGAAACATGTTTGTCAAAATGGACTAGTCAGCAAAAGAAAAACAATAGAAATAAAATAAGTATTTGTCTACAATGACACCAATCAACAGTAACCATGAACCAATTGACAACCTTCACCTTCACCATTCTCCTCTTCCTCACCGGCTCCCGGCGAGCTCTTTCACACTCAGAAATCGAATCTTACTATTACAAAACTTGTGAACCTGTCACCTGCGGCAACGTCACCGCAGCCTTCCCGTTCTCTTCATCTGAGCCCTTCTGCGGATTCCCAGACTACGAAATCTTCTGCGACAACTCCACAAACACATCAACGATCACTATTTCCTCCAGAGTGTACACTGTTCTTGATATCCATAGAATTGAGACACTGGTTATCGTTTCCGATTACGGTCTCTCCCGTGCTCTCTCTTCCGATGACATCGACAATAGTTCTTGTACTCTGCAACAACACCTCCTGCTTAAGCCAAACTATGCGCCTTTTAGTTTGGCTCCATGGGCAACCATGCTCAACTTCTCATGGTGCAGTTCGACGGCGCCGTTGCCAGAAGGCTTCATCAATGCAGCAGTTAACCTTGGTTCTTGTCTGAATAATAGCCAAACCTTGTACGTATTCCAGCCACAGAAAGGAACGAGTGGAGATAGTCAGCTGCCTGACTCATGCAGTCATGCCGCAGTGCCGGTGCTGCAGTCTTATCTAGTAAAACAAAATCCACTAACCAGAAAGAACTTGACAGTGGTGATCAACGGTGGGTTTCCGTTGACATGGCCAAACGCGACATGGTGTTGGGATTGCGAGAGCAACGGCGGGCGGTGCGGGCACAACAATACTGCAGCTCTTAATTATACACCTTCTCTCTGCTTTTGCGAGTACGGCGAATGTGGCGGCAACAGTGGCGCTGCCCGGAAAAGCAGGTATAGCTTAAACATTTATTTTTCCGGCTTTTGACTCCCTCTTAAATCACAAGCTAGATACATATGAAAATACAGATGCATCTTCAATTCTTAATGTGCATCAGCTGCTCAGCTACTCCCATACCATATAGATCTATGTAATTTACTAATGAGACTTCATTATTTCTTTTTTTCTCCCGTTACACATCTGTAGGCTGAAGAGATGGATGGTAATACTAGGTAAGTGTTTCTTAACTTCTCCAAGAAGAATTTAGTTCCATCTGCAGATTGCTCAAGTTTCTTCTAAAAATTTGATTGCAGTTGCTGTAGGATCTGCTCTGGTGTTAGCAGCATTAGTAGTTGCAGTAATGTTTAAATTCAAACCAAAAGCGTCACAAGTGTTGAAGAATGTCAGAATTGTAAGCATTAGCAAGAGTGACAAAGTTGAAGTGAAGCAATTCATTAAGCAGTACCAATCAACGCTTCCTTCAGAGTACTCATACAGTGATATCAAGAAATTCACTAATGGCTTTAGAGAAAAGCTTGGAGAAGGAGGCTATGGCAGAGTGTACAAGGGTAAGTTACCGAACAGCGAACGTTTGATTGCAGTAAAAATCTTAGAGAAGTCGAAAGATGATGGCAGAGCTTTTGTTAACGAAATTGCCTCAATTGGTAGGACATACCATGTTAATGTTATCGGGCTTCTAGGATTTTGTTGTGATGCTTCGCATAGAGCTTTGATCTATGAGTTCATGCCTGAAGGATCCCTCGGCGACTTGATATATAAGGAAGACATAAGGCATACATTAGGTGCGAAGAAATTGCTTGAAATTGCAGTAGGGATTGCTCAAGGTATTGAATATCTACATAATGGTTGTGAAAAGAGGATCCTTCACTTGGACATTAAACCACAAAATGTTCTTCTTGACAACAACTTCAACCCCAAGATTTCAGATTTTGGATTAGCGAAATTTCACTCGCGCAAAAAAAGTGTCGTAACGATGACCGGAGCACAGGGAACTTTCGGGTACATGGCACCTGAAATGATCATAAGAAACCTAGGCGGCGTCTCTCACAAATCCGATGTATATAGCTTCGGAATGCTTCTAATAGAGATTGTTTTAGGCAAAACAAGTTTCAAGCATGTGAATGAAGAGAGTAGCAACACCTACTTCCCAAATTGGGTATACGAGCAACTCGAGCAATGGAAGAAAATGGAGATGAATGATGAGATTGTAGAAGAAGAAGATGTTGCGATTCGGAAGAAAATAGTCATGGTTGGACTATGGTGCATTCAAATGAATCCGGTTGATCGTCCGTCGATAACTACAGCGTTAGGGATGCTAACAGGAAGGATAGATTGCAACAACGTGCCTCCGAAGCAGTCTACATTGTTTCCACCTTCCAATAAACAATCCGAGCAAGTTGAAGAATCTCTTGCACGGAGCAGTGGATATAATGCTTCTCAAGACTTTGAGGAAGGTATAGAGGTGGAATGATTTGTATCAGAATTGACAAAATTCATCTTTCACGACGAGCTAGAAAGTAGGAAAAATTATTTCATTAAAAAACAAATTATACATGATCATATATTCATTCCGTTAATTCAACTCATGGTCTGCTTCTGGATCTCCTCGTAGAAACTTTTTATAAACTTCTCTGCTTTCTGATCAATCGACATCTCGTTTGTTATCTCTTTATACTTCTGCGAAACATCTGGTTTTTCTTTCACAGCTGCGGCAATCTTCTGTTTATCTTCCGTCTCTGTTTCTGTTTCTGTTACTGTTGATGTTGGCAGAACTGCTGCTGCTCCTCTGAGAAAGTTAAGAAAGATTTTTCCTTTCACTTTCTTCTTCCGACGAAACCCTTTATGGAAGAACAACGGAATTGTAGTAGTATTGCTTCGCGAAGGAGAGAACTCGTACTCCGAAACAAAAGTGTAGTTGTTGTGCTTCAGAAGTTTGAGTGATCTCTTGTACTTATTGAACAGCACTGGAATATTCTTCTGCTTCTTCATCTTCTTCATGGTGATCGAAGTGTTTCTTCTCTTCACGGAGAAGAGCTGCAAAGCCTTGCCTATGATGTTGTTTCTCATCTTCTTCTTGTTGATGTCGGAAGCCATTACTGAACTGCACCCTGCTTCGAGTTTCGATGAACTGCGAAGAGCAGAGAGCTCTTTAATGGGTTTGATTTGAAGCGCGTTTGCGTCGTGTTTACGCAGAGATCTCGTAGAGCCCGGTTTCTGCGGAAGCAACACGCAGTAGACTTCACTTGGTTACGTAAGTTGATGAGTGAAAACAGACAAGGTCCATATTTGCCCAATTCTAAAAGAGTATGGCCCTTACTAGGCTCTAATGGGCTTCTTTTAGGATCTAGTTATTTAGGATGTGAATTGGCCCAACTACGGCAAGTTCACAAAGAGTATCATATATCTTGCTGAACAGCAGAACTTGAAGTTCATTTTTAAGTTCCATTTCGGGCATGTATACTGACATTTTGAACTTAGCGCGTGTTTACCGAGTGAGTTGAAGTAGAGTTTTTAGGTGAAATTGAGTTTTTAAAAAGTAAATTTAAAAATTAAATTTAAAATTTAAAAATATTTAATAAAAAATAAAATTTTATATTAATTATATATTTATAGTAAGTTTTAAATTTGAAATTTAAAAAAAATTTATTGATAAAAAAATTATTTTATTTTTTATATATGTTTTATGTTAAAAATGAATTTAAGAGAAATGGAATTTAAAGTGTTGGTAAACACGTCTTTAATTTTTTTAAAAAAATTCTACGTTCAATTCACTTTCAAAACAAAGTAAAAACAAAAAACTCAACTCAGTTTTTTCTACCAGAAATTTCATTTTTAAAATTCAAATTATAACTAAAAAACTTCAATTTCAAACTATTTACAAAATAAAACAAACACAAAATTTAAAGTTATTTTCGATTTTCACTTTTTAAGTAACTCATGAAAACTAACTTCTAGTATTCAAATTTTCTCCCAAAAAACCACTCCCTTCGCGTAGTTCATTTTTTGTTCACCTGCCACTCCAAACTCTATTTTTACATTTAAAAACTCCACTTTAGTTAAAACTTTACTTTCAAGTTCTATTTCATGTGTTCTAGTTACTAGTTCGAGTTCTATATTTATTAAAATTTTATTTTTTAGTAAACTTTTATTTTCACAAAATTTATTTTTTGCCAAATTTATTTTTAAGAAACTGAAATTAAACTATAATTATGTATTTAAATTATCATTCCGAATTTATTTTTTTCTAAAATTTAAGTTGAGTATATCAAATATTTTAATTATCAATCCAAACTCAACTTGCATTCTCACATTGATCTCTACTCTCATCAAAATTTTGTTTCAAACTCTATTCAATGTATTTCAATTAACAATCCAAACTTTAATTCTACGAAAACTCTATTTTTTATAAAACTTGATTTTTAATAACTCATTTTCGGTAAACTAAGTTTAATGTGATTGAAATATCACTGTAACAGGAAAGTGTAGGACAAAGTTAACACATCCTATTTTATAAATTGAAACTTTTCATAATAAAAATATTTTAATTTTTTTAAAATTTGATTTCTTTAACCTTAAGAAAATAAAATTATATATATATAAATTTTTATAATATACAAATTTTTAAATTTTCTGAATTTTTTATAAAATATTTTAACTAATCTATTGAAAAATTTAAAATATTTATTTAAAATAATAGTAAACTGAAACGCAACTAAACATACATTGTGTATACACTTACCTTTAAAGTTTGTTTGGATACATAGTTTAAAAATAAGAATAAAATGATAGATTAAAAAAATAATAAAAAAACGGATATAAAAAAATAACTATTTAATTTTATAATATTTGAATATATAGTAAGAGTAACAAACTAACTATATTTAGATAGATAAATAAATAACAATAACGAAAAAAATTTTTTATAAAATACTCAAATATCTTTTTATTTATATTAATCTAATTTTTATTAAAATAGTTTTAAACTAATTTAATTAATATAACTTAAATGAACTTTATTAATATAATTTTTAGATTAATTTTTTATATTAATTTTTTTTATTAATGTTTGATATAATTTTAAAAAGTTAAATTAAATTTTAAATTAAAAATTTTAATCATATAGTTTTATTATTTTCTCTACCAACTAAAATTAATTAAACTTAAATAAATATAAAAACTATAAATTAGTATAAATATTAAAATAAATATTTCATTAAAAAATATCTAATTAAAATAAATATTAAATAATTAAAAAAGTTTTAAAATAAAAGAATAAAAATGAAAAAAATTTGTTTCTTCTTTTGTCACCATATGTACCCACCGATTTGATGGGTACATATTTTATTATAAAATATGAATAAAAATAAAAAACAATTCTTCTTTCTTTTTATTAATAAAATCAAAACAAATATAATTAATACGGTAAAATGCTTCACCATCACCACCACTTTACTATCAATGACTATAATCCAAAGATACCCTTAATTAATTACATTGAAGGTAGAAACATGAGTTTAGAGAAGTATGGTTGGTTTTGTGTTAGATTTAATCCCCATTTTATTGTTTAAATATGGTCACGTCAAAACTGTTGTGATCTATGTTAATAACTTAATTGCAATTAGCCAAACTGATTTTAATTAGAGCATGCTTTAGTTTTTTTATTTTTTAATTTTGAGTTCGACTTATTTTACGTGTTTTATACTTTAATTTACTTTTTATCATTTTATATCAAAAATTTTAATTTTATAAAACTTACTTTCAAACTAATTTTTAATAAAATATTTGATGTATATATTTTAATAGCTAAAACAATAGTAAACTTATTTCTTTAAAATTTAATCAAAAATTTTCACTATAAAAATATTATTTTAAACAATCTCTATTGACCAATATGTACGGCGTTTTGGATTGTGCGTTTGCCATTCTATTTCATTTCATTTTAAAATTTATTTTATTATATATTTTTTAATAAGTTTTTTATAATATTATATAAAATTTACTTAAAAATTTTAATAGTATAAAAATTTTATTTTATTTACTTTTACTTTTAAAATAAAAAATAAAACTTATTTCTAAAATAAAATAAAGTATTTTTTATTAAAAATTCTTTTATTTTGAACTTCAGATTTTAAACTGGTAATTTCTTCTCTCTAAACGCAATTACTCCAAAGCCAAGTGACACACTTGTACAACTTTGGCTGGATTTGGGATTACTTATAAATAATTTTAGAAAATATTTTAAATTTTTTAAAGTGCCTAAAAGTGTTTTTTATAAATTGAAAACGATTATATATTTAAATAATTATGTGTGTAGTTTTTAATTTTTTTAAAAACGTTTTTGAAAAATTTTATTCTTTTCAGTGATCCCAGAATATTAAAATACATTCTTCAATTTTAAAATTCTTCAATTATTTTAAAATTGAATGCAATTTGACCGCCTACTTGAGTTTCCATTTGTGTTAAAATAGATTCTTCAATTTTTTAAAATTGTTCTTCGAAAACCATAGTTGTCAGATCCGGACGGTAAACTGATCCGAATTTGTAAAAAAAATCGTTTATACAATCGATCCGTTTCGATCTGATTTGACCCAGTTGATCCGTCCGTCTGGATCAAACCGGGTTAAAAAATTTTTTTAAAAATTTTAATTAAAAATTTTAAATTGATAATATATTTAATTCAAAAATAATTATTAGTAGTCCTATATTGAAAAATGATATGTAGTTTAGATTTAGCATTTGGATGTGATAATACAAAAAATATAATTAATTATTTCTTATTTATAAATATCAATTATTAGTAATTTTTAAATTTTTTATATTGTAAAATATTTAGACTCAAATATGTATACCTAAAAAAGTTAGTTATATCTCTTTTATGATTTATTTATTTTATGGTTTATTTTTTTCTAATCTCCTAATTTATTTAAAAATTACTATTTATAAATTTTAGTTGTTATTATTGTTATTGGTGGTGGCAATTATGTGTGGCAATATTTTAATTTTTGTTGTGATTATTATTGCTGTTGTTGTTGATAGTAATGACATAATAAAAATACTATAATTTTTTGTTATAATTGTGATAGCTATTATTATTGGTAGTATCATTAGCAGTAAATTTTTTACTATAATTATTATTATTAGTTAAAAATACTTTAATATTATTAATCCGACGGTTCAACTTGAAAATCGTGATCCGAACAGTTTTTCGGTTCAATGTCCGGTCTGATTCTTATAACTATGTCGGAAACGCATAAAAATATTAAAAAAATTATAGACATTCAAAAAATTACGAAGTTTTATAAGCGCTAGATAAAAGATAAAATCATAGTTGAAATTCTAGATGAGAATTATTTTAAATTAAAATTCTTTCATCCTCCATGAAATGAATGATATATTGAAAATTTGGATGCTGCAGGCGTAGCAGAGAAACAAACAAACATGCTGCAGGCATAAGTTTTCTATAAACATTGAAATTATTATAGATCTTTATTAATCAATAGCAAAATCTTAGTCAAGCAGTAGATTTATTTTTGTTTACTGAGTGCTGAAAAGTTAAATCACCTTCTTCAACAATTTTAATTTAATTTCCCAATGATAATTGTTGCTAGTTCCAATGATTTCAACATTATTTACTCTTTCTTGCTGTTAATTCTACGGCAGATCTTCTTCCCAAGTTGACATTTTCTCTTTAAACAAAGATTCGCAAAACTTATTTGAATTTTTTTCAAATGCAATAAAACAAATCCTGACTTCTGTTACCTGACAATGGTTTTGATCCATTGAGCAAATCACCAGAAACTCGACTGAAGCGTTTCCGAATATAATAAAAACAAGAGAAGAACAGAATCAAGAAAAAGAAATTTAAACTGCTAGCATCTCGTGACAAAGTGGACACAGCACGAGAAAGAAAAGAAAAGGAAAACCCTGCTACTGCTGTTAGCAAGCAAGCAAACGTTTATCAGAATTCAGAAATAAAGCTTAAAGCTTTTGTCCAGAAGTTGTACATTGATCAAAAAGAAAAACCATTTACTAATGTTTTCAAAGATTTGTTCTTCTTTTCTTCTTCAGAGTTCAGACTAGGTAGCTAGAAGACAACACAACTGTAGAGTGGTTTCAGTGTATTGTTCTTGTTCTTTCTCTGTTATTCAAACGTGTGTGTAATGTGAAGGATGTTACTTCATCTTCTTTTCTTCTAAGTGCAAGAAGACAAATAAAGAAGCGTACAGTAGTGTGTGACTGTGTCGTTCTTCTTCTGCAGCTGCTGCAGTTCTCTTTCTTTCCTTCTGCAGCAAAGCATTTGCTGTCTCTTTCCCTACTCACCCAGCTACCAAAGTTTCTCAAACCAAAACAAAAACCAAATATAAAGAATAAGTTAGAATTCTCTCTTTTCTCTTTCGTTGTTCTGCATTGTTTCAGGGCAGTCAATGTCTGATGACGGATGGACCAGATCACTAGAGATAGATGATACATGTATTCGTGTTCTTTCATTACTGTTGCATGCTGAATCAACTAGTGGATTCAAGAAAAGAAGATCTGTGGCCATTTGCATTCATTTATCGTAGTTTGGTGAGAAGAGAAAGAGATAGAAAGAAACCAAATTAGAGAAAGATGGCTTCAGTTGGGCAGCAGAGTTTAGCAATAACAGAAACGGGAGCAGCAAGGCCGGTCGCCGGCGGTTGCGCTGGAAGTTTTTTTCAGCAGCTTTTGGAATGGAATCGAAGGTTTGCTTCCAAGAAGAAGATCCTCTCCAGAAAACTTCTCCCACCTGGTATAAAAGATTGAATATTACATACAAAATTTGTCTATAATTTGTTACTTAACTATGGTTTTGTTAATGGAACTGGTGGCGAGTGGTATATTGGCGAATAAATTCTTTGAAAGTTCACATTTTTCTATCAAGAAGTTTTTGGGTCTCTAGTTTTCTTCAGATTTCTTCTTGAAAGTTTCACTTAATGGGTTTTCCGTAGATTTCTTCTTGGAAATTCTAGCTTATTTGGGTTTTCCCTCAGATTTCTTCTTGGAAAGTTTCTAGCTTTCATGGTTTTCGTCAGATATCTTATTTCTAGTACCCGAATTGCTCTCTAATATTCTGCTTCGAATGTTTTTTGTTTTGTTCCCTTTGAGATCCATTTATGGAGATGAAAGAAATGATTGAACCCTATTTTGATTGTTTAAATATCTTTGTGATTCAGTTAAAGCAGTAAAGTGGGTCTCAAAGAAGTTCAATGGCAATGAAAAGATGCCCAAAAGCAAGATCCTGTTGGTAGTTTTCATCAATCACTCTTGCCTTCAACCTTTTGTTCTAACAATGATTATTGACAACTCTGAGCATTTTGGTTGTTTAGATTGCAGAAGAGAACCATGGAGTTTATCCAAAGGCAAGAAAGACTGGTAAGAGTGCTGTAGAGAACTCCGGCAATGGAATGCAGTCTCCGGGATTGGTTGCCCGGCTTATGGGACTTGAATCCATGCCCATTATTGATGACAGACCCAGGAAGGCATTAGATTCTAGTCCAGAAGAGAGCGACAAGTATTCTCGTCTAGATCAAGATCTTTGTGGGACGCTGATAACTGAAACCAGGCCTCAGAAGGTCCAGAAAACTAGCAACTTTTTAGAGCGGCGCTCATCAGCTGCTGCTGTTCGCTTCGCAGCTGATGGACTGAGCAAGAGCTTGAAGTCACGTTCAAGGAGGCAGCAGCAGCGCAAGCTCGTTACTCCTTTGAAGAGTCCAAGGATGCCAAGAAGCTCTGCCAGGCTAATGGAGGTTGCCAGCAAGATCTTGGATCCCAAATTGCATTCTAAGAACCAGAAAAATGCCATCTCGTATGTAGATAATTCTTTGCTTATAGTTTCTGAAAAAAGGTCGGATGTTGAAAATTTGGAGGATGCATTTGTTGGGGGTTGTAAGAATTTTGGTGGTTTGGTTGAAGTTGCAGAGGTTAGATTTGGAACAGCCGAGCCTGTTGTAGCTGAGCCTTGTTCTTCTTCTTTTAAGGAATTCAGTAGTTATTCTTCATGCCATACCAAAACCAAGGAGGCTGAAGACCAGAAATGGCCTGCATATGTATCCTCAGACTGTGATGTGCGTGACGCATTGTTGAGAGCCATCCAAATCCAAACTAAGACCAATCTTCAGAGTAGAACTCAATATATTAGCAAGGGGAAGTGTGCCACACAGCACGTTCAGGATATCAACAAGCAAGAGGATGGACCTTCTTGCTCTGCTTGTAGACGCAACACAAATCACAATGTGTTGGCTATGGCCAAGGGGAAAACAGTCCCCATGTCTGGTGTCTACAGAAAACCACAAAACAGAAAAGAGCCAGGTGGAATACACAAGGGAAAAGATGTCGTTTCTCCACAAAGCAACACCAATGGTAATCCACATGTTAGAACATCCCCAAAGGTTGCAGGAGGCCAGAGACAAAATAAGGAGTTTGACTGTGAGAGGAACACAGGGCGGAAGAGAAGACCAGCAACTAGTAGCCCTCAGGTTGAACATGCGATAGTAGGCAATTCAAAAAGTGCAAATCTGAAGAATGCTTCAAGGGACTTTTGTAATCAGAAAAGACGTGAGCTTGCTAGTCATGTTTTAATCAAAGGAAACTCACGGTATGCCGAATGCAGAATAGAAGGACAGGGATATACTACTAGTAGTAGTACTCGGAGCAACAATGTCGTCTCATTTGCATTTAGTTCACCTATAAAAAGGCGGTCTACAAAGTTTCACTCAAGGAAGACCGAAGAAGCAAAGAGCATGGACCAAGTAGGTAGAACTGGGGGTGCTTCTAATTTAAGAACGTCACTAACAAAATCTAAAGGTGGAGGCTCAGTAGCTCGCAGAAGATTGGCTTTGAAGAAAGGTGAACTGAGCAACCTTCGCGACCAAACAATTGATAAACTTACTTTACTGAACCAGGATCAACTAGCAGCTAAGGGTGTATTTCCAGGAACGTTTACTTCTTCCATTTTTGAGGGGCTATCGTCTCCACTAACAGTGGACCTCCCTGAAAGTCAGACAAGTGCTGATAGCTGCTCAGTTGAGTTCAGCCCTACCCATGACTCGAATGAGTATGCAGATGTCTCAAGCTGCAGCCTCTCTTGTGACAGCATGCGTACTCCCTATAAAAAATGTGAGGTGAGTTATTTTATCTTAGGGTCTTTAACTAATGGAAATCTACATGTTTTGATGATAAAACTGTATATCTCCGCTATTAGTTGATTATGTTTCCTTCATTTTGTTGCTGCCAGTAGGATAAATCTTCTTTGTATGTGTTTTTCAGTATGTTGCCATCGATTTGGTTGCTCTACAGGTAGAAGTAGATTCTCTAGATCGACTAGATCCAATATTATAATAGTCAGTGGTTGGATTTAGGAATTATGAGTAGCATGTTAAACGAAAGAAACGAGGGCCCATGTCCATGACCAAGTATTCCATTGAGAAATGTTTTGGTTAAAAATTAACAAAAAATGGATATAACACCACCTTGCAAGATGATTTTCTCCTTCAAGCATGGATCCCTTGTATTATTAATTAATAAATTCATGGCATGCTGTATCTTCCAGATTTTCTTTGGTGTGAACTTTAATACCATAGACGAATAGTTGAGCATCTCATCATTAGTGCTTTACTACACCATAAACTCTATGATTGCAATGAACTTTGAATTTTGGGTTTTTGTCATGCCAAAAGCATTATCTGATGCCATTTGATAATATTGAGCAAGATTAACATGTTCAAAGTTTTTCTAATTTCTGAAACCATAAGAAAACTACTTCTTCTGCACATTCATCAGCATGCAATATTCTTTACTTATATGCCCTTTAACTGTACATCATATATACATTGGCATCTAATAAATTACATCTAGTATGAATGTCCCACCATAGACACTAAGAGCCCTTTGTATTACAGTATCGTAGATCAAAGTACCTTCATATGGAACAAGATGGACAATATTCTTATTAGGCGAGGTTGTCTTCTGTATATTAATAAAATGGAGTAAAATATATTTTTCCTAGAGCTTTAATTGAGTTCTGTAAATTATCATCTGAAACACATGTGGTTGTTTATATAAGATAAACTCTGACATTAAGACTGATTTATTTAAACTAGAGGTTGAACTATGCTCTTACTGTTAAAATGAATCTATCCTACCTACTTCAGCATAAGTTTGAGCTTTCTGAATGGTAAACTTATTTTTACGTATTGGTGTTAGTAAGTCTCTTTCTATACCTTTATCAGATTGCATACATGACATTTTGATCATTGTTATAATGTCTAAGTTTGCGCTAAGTCATCTTTTTTTCTCCCAGGAAGAGACAGATAATGATAAGTGCACTATATATGCAGCCAGCGAATCCAATAATCATAGCCCAATGTCAATCCTTGAAGCTTCTTTCTCAAATGGTAGCTCATTTTCTGAGATATATAACGGTAGCACAGGTAGGAAATTACTAGCTACAAAGCAACCCCAATTCTTTTTCCTACTTCGGTTCCTTACATTGCTTTGCTTTTTCAAACATAAACAAGACTTTTTTCCTTATCTTGATTAGTTAGGAGGCCATTTAATTTAAAACTTCAAAATGTGCATAATTTTCAAAAGCACATATTGTCATATACAAACTGCAAAGGTTCACTTTGACCAAAAAAAAACCTACAAAGGGTCATATTTACCTTCTGCTTGCAACTTTCTAATGAAAGACTGTTTTATCTGCTCTATTTTAGAGCGTGACAACTGTGTTCAGATTGAAGAGAGAGATGGAAGCAAGATAGACATCTCCAAGTTGGATAATGATATTTTAGACTCAGCAACGTCCATAAATATGGAATCCAAAAGTAAAGATTGTTTCATCAGTCGAAATTTTGCCTGCAACTTCAAGTCTGAATCTGCCAAGGAAAGGTTCATCAGCGTTCAACTGCTATTAGAGGCCATAGCTCCATATCAGTCTGGGCAACTAACACAAGATCAGGTAGAGAAGTTCCTTCTAGGTGCGTTAGAGACCATTATGGAATCATGTTCTATAGGCCCAGAGGAAAGTTCAGAAGTGACTGAGATTAAGAAAAGCAACCAACTCAAGGAACTGCTGGTTGAACGCATGATCGAGTTCTTGTCTTCAAAATATATTCTTTTCTGCAAATCTGCTTGCAATAGTCAGTCGAAACTCTCTTTATCACTACCGAAAAGCTGGCTTGCACAACAAGTTTTCCAGGAACTAAGAGGATGGAGGAATGTGGCTGGAGTTGATCTGAATGAATTGGTTGAGATAGAAACACAACAGTCTTCCGACAAGTGGACAGAATGTGATATCGAAGTGTTTGATACGGGGATAGAGGTTGAAAGCCACATTCTTCAGCTACTGATCCACGAGATGGTGTTTGAATTTTGCTGATTTCAAATCATTACCTCATCTAAATTACTATCACTCCATGTTTTTACCCTGTTACAAAGAATATCAGAATTGGTACTACATGAGAGCAGTGTTGCTCATTTAGAAAGAGTCATTCTAGACATCTCTAGTGTTCAAGCGATATACTGTGAATGATAGTTCTTTGCCTGGTGTTGGTAATATGCAGAGACGCCCTATTCCTCTGTAAAGGAACGAGCTTTAGGTAATGAGCTAAGGTTTGAAATACTGTCAGATAAAGCTGTGTATACTCTCATAAGGTATGACTGATTCTTGAGTTCTGTTAACGTAAATGAACTAGTACAGAATCCAAATAACAGGAATATAATGCAATCAAACCATGTTTTAGACATCAAAACTGTTTTCAGTTCATGCAGCTAACAGATGTATAAAGAACTTCACTGCATAGTCATGAAAAGAATCACAAAACAAACAAGGAAATGGGGGAAAACAAAAATCAGATCAAAATCAAGAACAACTTCTTAGCAACATGTCTTCATACTGCAACAGAGACTCTTGCCTCTGCAATCTCAACTTCTCATAAAACCTCTCTATGAACTTCTCCGCCTTCTTATCGATCGAAACTTCATCTTCTTGCTCACCACAACCCACCGACGACTTCTCCGACTTGTTTTGATCCACCGCAAGAATCTCTACTTCATCTTCATCCAGATCACCTCTGCCAAACGAGTTATCAGTTCTATAACTCTTTTCTATTATTGCACCAGCACAGAGCAGGCTTAAGAACTTGTTCCTCTTCTTCCGTAAACTTCGGGCACATATAAACAGAGGAGTATCAGAAGGAGAGAACTCGTACTCTGCCGCGATGAATCTGTAACTGAGACTAGTAGTCTTGTTGTTGGTTTGTTTCTTGAACCAGAGAAGCTTATTCTTGGCAAACAATGGTTTCCTTGTCTTCCTTATTAGCGTAGGAGTTGAGAAGGCAATGAAGTCCCATGCCTTGCCTAGTATATGGTTTCTCTTCTTCTTCTTCTTCTTCAACATTGTTTCCTATATCTCTCTTTTCTCTACTATGGAGCTTTGAAGAGTGAATGTTATATAGGGAGTTTGAAGAGTGAACGTTATTCGTAAAGAGCAAAGGGGCAGTATTCTCAAATGCTTTTTCATTTGTTTTCAATTTTTCGTCCAAAAATTCTCTATAATTTTATAAATTTTTTTTAAATTTCACAAAAATATAAATAAGTATATATTAAAAAATATTCACATAACAATTTTATAATATATTATTTTATAATATATGTATTTAAAATGAAATAAATTTTAAACGCTCAGACCAAAGCGTGGTCAAGGACATTTGAATTGATAGTGGGGGTGAAGGCGAGAGAGCTGGAAAGGGCTCGTCGGTGGGTTTGGATTGTAGTGTTTGAAAATTTAATAATGTTGTTTTGTTTAGTGTTGTTAACGAAAGAGAAGAACACGTAGGGCAGAGGTTTGGTAGCCGTTTGAGGGAGAGCATCATATAAAAGTAACTGAAAAGGATTGAACATTTTGGAATTTTTCACAGGCTGCATTTGCTAAACTAGGCCAAAAACTGACGCACAAAGTGAATTTTTAAAAAATAAATTAGTATGAATAAATTTATAGAAGTAAATGTTAATAATAATTCAAAATTAAATCTTTTTGATAGGGCAAGTCATTTACGAGCGAAGTAAACATGCCCTAAGTGATTATTTTTTTGGCCTCCCTTTTTTTGCTGTTTTATGATCTACTGGAAAGGCCAGCCGCTCCGACGGCATTCATTCGCTCTCATCAAGAAAAACCTACTGAAATAATTTTGGCCTCCCTTTTTTTGCTGTTTTCTAGTCTACTAGAAAGGGCGGCTGCTCCTGAAGCACCGATGTCGGAGCGGCTGGCCTTTCCAACAGATCAAAACAGCTATCATGGGGCTGAACCTTTCTTTAGGTTCTCTTTTGTGCTTATATAAACTTACAAAGAAAACACTACTATATACTAATAACTTTAAGTCTCTTAACATTTTTCATTTTAAACTCATGATGCGTACATGAGTATTCAGAATTTACCAATCTAAATACAAAACTGCTACAAAAATGCCACAAATTTAATCAATAATCTCCTTTTATGAGGCCAAGTGTAAATCTCGACGTCTCAAATCACGCATAGCTTGCACTACTACCCCGTGCAAGGCTCTGCAAGGACTAGCGATAGGGAGGGCACCTATCTGCCATCCTCCTCCACACCCCCTTGTACCCCTTTCAACACACGTAGCAATGTAGCATGCTCTTACTCTCTATGTAAAGGCTCGGCAAAACTTGGTATTAGAATTGGGACTTATCTCCCTCCCTCCACACTAAATCTGGGACCTTTTATACTTTGACAAGCACAACTGTTTCTCGGATGGGCAAAGTCGCTACCGGTATAGTGTTGTCTTCTAGATATGAATGATAATTTAAATTAATGAATCGATTTTGAATCACCTATTTAATAATTTGATCAATTTTATTAATTCTAATTTAATATATAAATTTATACGATTAAAATTAACCATAATTTAATTTATTTAATAATCAAATTAAATTCGGATCGATCTATTTAGTAATTATAATTATAATTATAATTTTTAATTTATACTTTTAAGATCGAATGAAATTATAAAATCAGTTAATAAAAGTATATAAAATTATTGATAAAGAGATATAGTGAGTCTGTCAAAATATGCATTATTTAGTATTTTCATCTTCATCGATCTTTAAAATATCCCAAAAAAATTATTTTATTTTTTAAAAATATATTGTGATAACTAAAATTTTATAATTATAAATATATGCTATTAATTGCGATAAAAAATTTGATAAAAATTTTTATACAAAACCTAATTCGTCATTTAAAAAATATCTATATAGTAATACTTTCGATAATATTGTAACTCTCATCTTATACTATTTTATTAAGGCTTGAAAATAAACGATTAATTATAAATACAATACAATTTAATAATTTATAAATTATTATTATTGATTTTTTATTTTAAAATTTTATTATACAGTATAAAAAATTAAAAAATAATTATTTTTTTAAAATAATAATTTAAATTGGTGGAATAATTTTAAATCAATTTATTTAATAATCAAATCAAATTCGTTCAATTTTAATTTAATCTATATATTTATATAAATCAAAATTTTTAATTATAACTTTAATTAAATAGATAAATTTTGAATTAAATTTTCAAATAAGATCATATATTACCGCACCTGCTTTTAGACAATCCCGACCTGTCAATTATTGCATTTTCCGGAATCCGCACGTTCTGCTAAAAAAAGGGAAAAGGACTTACTGATCCATAACATGCCTTTATGGAAGTGTTCAATTTTTTTTAAGGACTTTTGGTGTTTTTTTATCTTGTATTTGGACAGCTTTTTCGGCTAATTTCAGGTTTAATCTTCGGAAAGGCATATATTCTTTTCAAGTCATTATTGCTTTCGAGACAGTGTGAATAAGTTTTGGATTTTCAGCTCTTAGTATTCTCACTCTCTCTCCCTCTCTCTATTGAAATAAGCAATGAACAATTTCTCATTGAAGTTTGCTGTAGCTATTTTGCCATCGGGATTGTCAACGTTAAAGATCAAATGAGTTTAAATTTTATCTTCCTAGATTGATAACGTAGGAAATGTACTATCTTCCCTATCTCCATGTGTCTCCTTCCAGACCAAACTGCCTGAAGTTTGAACCAGTCTGCATTATGCCAGTTAAGAATAGTAGTGCAAACCTTAACCTTCAGAGTTTTGATCCTGTATGAAAGTTGCTCTTTTAAATGCCAGATCATAAACAGGAAGTTCAAAATTCAAACGGGAAGGAGATCATAAATGGGTAGTTCAAAGTCCAAACGGGAAGCAAATTGTTCAAAGCCAAACAAGTTCTACTGTACCTGAAGCAGCTACAGAATCCCTCTGTAACCAGGTGCCGACCTCTAAAGATTATCCTCATCTGCGTGTGATCATCTTACTTCTTTTAAAATAAACCCTAGCTCAAGCATCTTGAAAATCTTTCCTTCATTTAAATGCCATAACTATCTCTGCAACGAATGAATCTGTAGAACAAAACTGCGGACTGGAAATCCAAATTTGCAGAACATAAATAGTTTTCATACTCATCTGCATACTCCCCCAGCTCCTAAGTTGTGCAAGTTGTCTCGTTTTGGATCCCAACTCTGGGAGATGAACTGAGCATATACAGCATTGTGAGCAAGAGATTGAACCTACTTTCAACAACAACTCTGATGAAGACAATTACACAAGGAACTAACAGTAACTGAATTTAAAATCTGAGACCACCTCCACCCACCCACCCACCCCCCCCCCCTTCAGGGAGAAAGTTAGGCATTCACTTTGTGAGGGAAAATGGACCAACTATTAACTAATGTGTATGTTTTACAGTCGACTATTGTAACTCGTGTTAGTTCTGTAAACCTGGAGAAACAAAAGCTAACAAGGAATAGAGATAGGAAGAAAGATGAAAAGGAATGACAAAACTGAAGCGAAAAAGACTTATCCCATCACTAGTTGGATGTCGAGCAACTCCTGTCGTTCTTAATTACTCTGGTGTTGTAAGAGCCACAGAAGTTGCACTTGTGATATAACCAGTGAAAGCGCGCGGAACCCTTTCTATCACAATCATTGCAAAGTATGTCCTGAAGAACCAATTCAGTTTATTATTTTCAGTTGCAGAACTTGGGACGATAAAGATAACAAGACATTTGATAATATTATACCTGACATCTGTCTCTATATTCCTCTGGAAGCCCTTCAGCAGCCAACAATGCATCAAGCATGCCAAAATACACCTACAAACACAAACCAGAACGAAATCAGCATTCTAACTACAAGAATTTGCAAGAGAAACAATGCCATAGAAACCAAGTAAACTTCTATAAATGACTATGTTCAAATTTCAACAGCTAATACCATTTTCAAACAAGTAATATACTTGTCCAAAATCTAAAAAAAGTCAAGGAGCTGACCCGTATCACAAGCATGTCACAACTATGAGATGTACTGCACAAACATAATCAAAGCACTCATAACTTCTTAAGTACTAACCTACTGAATGCTAGTTTTATTGTGTTGTATGTTTCACCTTAACAACTCATGCATATGGTAGACAGATATGATTAGAAATCCATGCTAAAAGAAAAAATCAGATAGAGGTCTCTTACCGTCATGTCTCCCAAAGACTTGCTACATATAGGACATGTATAGTGACTGCAAGTGTGTGCCTAAGGACATATATATAAGGTCTGTGTCAAACATCTGCACGAATGTAAGCTCATATGATAGGTGGAGAAAATTCCAGGAAAGCTGTAAGTTGAAGATCATCGACCAACCTGAAAGCAGGCTGAGTGCATGAAGTGACCACAGGGAAGTGCTCTTACAGCTGCACTTGATGTAAACAAAAAATCACAGCAAATTGGACAGTTGGCCTCCAAGCCGTTCTTATGACATTTATGCTCTACTAATTTCTTCCCCAAGCAACAATTGCACGTCATGCAATGAAAGAAGTCAATGCCAAGCCCTTTTCCAACACGACATAAGTTGCAACATGGACAGTGATATACAGACCTAGGTTAAACAAACAGGTTATACTTTCAGAAAACATTCTCATCGATGCCTTCATTTGAAATTCTCAGCAGAAGTATGACTATGTATTGTCATATTCTAAATACATAATATACTAGTGTAGGGAAGTAATAAAACTCTCCTCTGCAGTTTTAAAGCAATGGTGGCCTGTCAAAAGTGACAAGAAAGCATAGTTCCGAATGAGAATACCTTTCATCATCAAAAAGCTTGCAGATATTGCAAAAGTATTTTGCCATTAAAAACCCATCACACGAAGGCGTCTTGCAAGTCGAGCCAACTGGCTGAATTTGCAAGCAACGCATACACATCATTTCAGTTGTTGCTTTCCTGCCAAAAGAAGAGCTAAATAAGCAAACAAAATTGACAGCACTGCTTACTCCTGTTTCAGGGATTCCAATTGGTAGGATTGATGACATAATACCTTCTAACGGTTTGCCTTATGAATAATCAAATATTAAGTTAGTCCTCAAATGCAGAGCTACTGAATTAACTGATATAAGCAATCATGAAGATAGCAGCTATTCTCATTTCACAGAGATGAGCTGCTGACTACTATTTTTTGCAGTGCAGTCATAACGAAGAACAAATCACATGAAATATAACAATACATCCTTTCCTTAAAATTATGACACTAAATAACCGAAATAAAAGTTGATCAACAAGAAAAACAAAAAGCTCAGATAGTACCTGTCCATTGAATGATCGGTGACTTTATCATGGCAGAGTCTGCATGTGAACAACTTTTTACAACATGCAGCAAGAAGCTTGCAATTCCTTTTATAGTGCTCACACCCATATATTTGCTTCTCTGGATCCCTAAATGAGGGGCAACAACCAGGCACACACTGTCCATCTACAACGTCCCCACTTGTTGCTTGTAGTAGCTTCTGTTGGGAAGCTATCCATCGACTGTGTGGTAACATCCAAAAAACAATTTGCAAGCACTTACAACATCATAATTGATACACATTTAAATTAGCACAAACCTTGTTATAAGGTTCTGAATGAGATATGCCTTTCTGCATGGGTCAAGAGTTGGATCTCTAGAAACTTTGCGTATTTCAGCCTCTAGCTCATTCTGATTCATCCGGAAAATATCTTTCCAACCAGGCTTAAACATCTCAACTTGGTCAAAAGAATCTTGGTGTTCAGCTCCTGAAAGAGTAGAAGTAAGAACAGATCACAAAGTCCTGCTTATGAAACAATACGCCTTGCCTTTCTTCACAAAAGTCACTATACATAAATGAAGCATGCATCCAAATAAAGAACAGTTGAAACCTTTTCTATAAGAAAGTTAAACCAACCTTCTTGGTGTGCACTACCCTCTGTTGCAACTTGTGCAGTTGTAGATGAACTTTTCCACCATTCGTTTAGCCATTCGTTAAACATAGTGTTTTTGGTAGCATGCCTCCATGTATCCATCATTTTGTTTTGCTCCTCTTGTGTAAGGGCAGAAGTAACCCATGGCAGCATTGATTGCAAAACTTCTGCTCCTGTTGTTCCAATAATACGGCCAACAATTTTATCCTGCTCTTCAATGGAAAAGTGCTTGTCAAACAATGGCCACAACTCAAGTTCTTCTCGGTAAACATGCTGGTCTAAGGTAACTCGTATGGACTTGCACATTCCTTGAAGCTTAGTTGCAAGCTCATTGTGCTTTTTACACAAATCAGAACCATTTCTAAAAGAAACAGAATCCGTTTCAGCTGTTCCAGTATGATCAAAGTGCTCACGTAATTCTGATAACTCAGAAAGAACTTCAGATATATCATTGAATAGCTTCTCCTCTTGCTTGTGGTCAAGAGTGTACGAGTGGCTCACATTATGAAGGGTCTCTCTGGATTCTAAAGCTGGAAACACAATTTCATCCTCCGCATTACTGTGAGCTCTGTATAGACCCCACAACAATCGAAATCTTCCAATGAATTGCCTAAGGAAGGCCTCATCACAATCTATGAGCTTCCCAGATTCAACATCCAAGTATTCCAAATCTTTGCATATTGCTTTATGAAATTTGAATATGTTGTCGATAGGCCTAACTGTGTGCCCTACGTTCAACGACATGAAATCCGTATCCCAAGAGAAGAGGCTGGAATTCAGGGAAGGAGCAGAAGAACTACAAGACAAAGAACGCAAGGACTTTTTATTAGCCAGTGAGTTTATTCCAAAGTTACTACTCTTCACCCCTAATCCAGGGACACAGCAAGCTTGAGTGCTACAGAGCTTCTTCTCAGTTTCTAACTGATCAGATTCCTCAACATCTCCACATGATTTTGAGGGGTTGCATCTTTTAATTGGCGGCTCATTTTCATCAGTTGAAAATGATGATCCAGTCCTCTTTGTAAAGGGACAAGCACAAGCACATAATACTGCACAGTCTTCTTCTATCTCATTCAGGTCGTTTAATTGATAGAAGCTTGAATCCCCTGGAGACAAGCACGTGAATCTAAAACCATCCTGGAGACGGCCCTTGCATACCCACCCAGAAAAAAGAGTAACGAGTGCTGTCTCAGAAGCCGAAGCTGCAAAGAATTCATGAAAGAATAATATGCCTTTTACAACCTAAGACAAATGGTCAGATTAACTACTGTTTATATCCAAAATAAGAAAAGGATAATCATAAAACCTGCCATATGTATGTCCTGCAGAAACTTTCTAGCCTCACTTTCGGTTAGTGTCGCAACCAACCATGGCAAAACACGTTCTAATACCTTCAATGGCATAACACATATGCTCCTGTAAAGTAGTTCTCTCTGTTTTTCATGGCTAAAATGCATCCTCGCTAATGGCAAAACCTAGGAACGAAAGGCCTAATTGATAAATAAACTTACCCATGACTGATATATAATGAATATTATTTAAAGTTACCTGAGCTTCTTCATTGTGGAAATGCTGCTGAATAGTGTCTCTTATTTGATCAGCATGTGAACATAGGCTTGAATAAAATTCAGCAGATGTTGAGTTACAACTCTCATTCTGGATGTTCTCTATCAAATGTCTAAAGTTGGTTAGCTGACTTTTTTCTTCAGCATGTTCTTGTGCAAAACAGAATTCCCCATCTACTGCTGGAAATATAACTTGATCCTCCGCGATACTGCAAGACAGTTTAATGAAGTTACACCAATAAAAACCACAGATAGCTAGTAAGCTCCACAATGCTACTCCAACAAACAATCAAAATTAAATAATAGTTTTAAGTAGAAATCTAGCCTGAACTTCGCATGCAAAAGATGCAGCCAAATTCTGCTCTTTAGGTCAGCCACATGATTAGATGTTCTAATCCCCCTCGTATCAAGAGATTCATGAGCACAGTGACCAAATATTTAGTTGATGTATATTCAGTGATAACTACACCTCGATGAATCGAAACTGTTGAAACTTAAGTAAAAGAAGAATCACATGAATTTCTACAATTTGAACCTTCCTGAATAGCGGGGATTACTTGATGTGCCATACTAAAAGAGGGTCTTAAAGAATATCGCAGTAAAGATGATGAGGCAGAATCTCCTCAACCTTAGAAAACTAAAGCATATACAGTAAGTTGAAAATGAAGTCTCCAAATACCTGTGAAATATGCAAACATCAGCAATAAACTGCAGTCTTTCATTTAAAGCAGGTAGAATAGATGAATCGCCAACTAGCTGCATCTTCTTAGCTTCCTCGACAATTTCATTCAGCTCTTTCCTAATAGCATTATGCCAGTGTAATATTTCATCGATTGGTGGTCGGCCATGCTTGTCATTGTTGAGATTACCTTCTCTTTGTTTTCTCTTGCCAATATGAAGATGTGGGACTGCAGAGACATCTTGATTGATATTCTTCTCTGACTCATAAATGGGGCAGCCATCCAACTGGAGATTACCAGCAGCAGTAGTAGCTGTGTTTGCTGTATCACTGCCTTCTAACCAAGTGAATATGACCTAAAAATTTTTTCATAGTCTAGTTAGAAGTTATGTAGTATCAAATACTCAACGGAAACCTTGGGGTACCTCTTGAAGGAGCTTTTCCCCAGGAACTATTTTGCACAAACATTTCACCATATCTTGATACTCATCAGATGCAACAGAAGATGCAAGCCACGGCAGGAACTCTGCCATCATGTTAACAGGGATGCTACAAAAGAACTGCCAGACCAAATTAGCTTGTTCTTCAATTGAAAACTTCTGGATAAGCAATGGGATGACCTGAAATTTATAAAGATAAGTATCAGCTTGGACCAAGTAGCAAACAAATTTATATGAAAGAGAAGAGATATATGCATTGAACAAAACTAAGACAACTTCACTCTCCATAAGTGTAGAGAAAGTCCTCCAAGGATAAGCTGAGGAACACCCATCGGAAGAGTGTTAAATGGTGAAAAGAACCACAGATAAGATGTGGCACAAGAGTGGGTACAATACGCCATGTGTTTAGGCTTGGGTTATAGAGTCAGTGACTCAATGTATGTCCTTGTCTTGGATAGTAGGAGATAGTTGTTGCTAGGTGAATGGATTGGTACGACTCTCTATCTCTCTCTGCTGCCCCCAACAACCCAATTCCACAAACTTTGCAGTTCATTCATAGCCCGCAAGTATTGCAGCTGCTTCCATCCCATCAGTAAGTTAAAAAGAACTGAGAAGGATTTGAAGACTAAATAGCAAGCATCAATCTAACTGTCATCATATCACTACAAATTTCCTTGCTCACAAAAAATAGCATGTAGAACATCTATATGTACGAAACAAGCAAAAAATTGATGCTTACATTAACATGGTGAAAAGGATAAACGCTAATGATAAGCCGCAATGACAGGTGAGAGAAAGGATTCCTATGAAAGCTAGAAGCACACTTCACAAAAGCATTCAGGTTAAGAATTTATTAGGTAGCAAATTTAACGCAAATCCTTGAATAGTAGTATCCATAGAACATACTTGCTAAACATAGTAGGACGATGTTGTATGATTGGACAACTCAGGATAGGTCCCTACCTGTTCCTCTTCCTTAGACATGTGCTGGCTAAGGGATGTCTGGATCGCCCCAGTACAAGAAGCCAATTCTCGTCGAAAACTATTATTATTTTGCACGTCTGAGTCTAACAGCTCAAATAAGTGATCAAAGAGGTCGTTTTCCGCCTTGTGCTCAAGAGAATATGTTCTCACAACATTCTTAACGCGTATATCAAGGGCTGGAAATATTACCTGCAATTGGAGATGGTAAAAATCATGACTAAGTGATATCATTTCGTGTTTTACAAGAAACCAATTCATTACCATGAAATAACTAACATATGCCTAAGGTTTGTACACTCAAACCAATTGTCTAAAACACACTAATTTACTAGTGTCTCCAGCTGTTACGTCTGATGAACAATTGTGTTTATACTACAGCACTTCACTAATTACATGAGAATATTTTTTCATCTAAAAATTTTTTCATCAGGAGAGAAATCTAATATTATTTATCAAGGCAAAAGTGTGAATTTTGAGGCCAGCTTCACGGCAGAGATAGTAAAATATGCAAATCTCAGGCTCACGAAGTTTGAAATACCCATTTACACAAGGACAACACGAAAATCTGTAATAGGTTCTGCATCCAATCCTAATGACAAAATTTTACTAAGGAACCAGAAGTCAAGTGAATACATATAAAGGAAGGAAGAGGCATTTATCTGTGAAATCCTCATGCAAGTATGACCAGTTCAACAGAAGAACAAGGCAGAAAAGGTAGGGGTACCCAGCAGAAACTTCTCAACAATGATGGTTGAATTAAAACAAAGGCAATTGCAAGAAGTATCAAAACCAGAAAGAGAAGCCATAAAGTCCACTCACAAGCATAATTCTGATAGAAGTGAAGAGTATAACATACGAAAGGAAAAATGATTTGTAAAGAGGATGAACTGTTTGTCAGCAAAGTTATGCCAGGGCAATAAGAAATTTGCTTATGATATCTTATTCAGAAGGTAAATCCTAATCCCCAAAAAGGGCTTGACAAAGTAAACCTATGTCAACATTGAGGGCAGCAATGCGCTGTTAACTTGGAAGATGTAAATCTGCAGAACCTTCTCAAAAAGAGGCAGAACAAGCAGATTACTTATTCAATATTATCTCCTAGATAGTGCAACAGAAACAGAACACTTATTCATAATCAGCGCCGTAACTTAAAACATCAGTTCAATTATTGCTAGCAATTCCATGACTGCTACCAAGCAATCAAGACCACATGAGAGAACAAGAAAACAACAAATGGCTGTGGGATCAAAGAGAAAAGCAGTCCTACTCCAATTCCCTATCCAGAAGAAGCCAGACCAGTTCCCATGAGGAACTGCAATAGAGACCAGGGTGATTAAGCCCTATATCGAATCCTATGAGTAAATCTCCAGGTTGACAAGCTAGATCTTTGTTAATAAGGAACCACTGCGAAGAGGCTTCAGCAGTAGGGCCATTTCATGTTACCAACTCAGCAACAAACCTGAAGGAAGCACATCTGCTTCACATAAAGAAGTGTCAGCAGTTACAGAGCTCGACATAATAATTATGCTGCCGATTCATCAAACACATCAGCAAGAAATCTAGATAAAGAAAAGCATCAAAGGATCCCGTATAACCAAACCCATGAGGAGTAGCATAGTGCGGACAGGAATTGGAAAATAACGTGAAATCATCCCAATTCAGGCAATAGAATACTAAGCAAGAAACATAATTTCACAGATAAACCTACAAAAAACATTTGTTAGCAGCTGCGAGCTACTTCAGCATCAAATCCTGACACAAAGCAAAACAACTCGAAATAAAACATTGACAACACCACACCAGAAATCTTAATTAGTTAGTTCATTTTCTAGCCAAGAATATTAAAACCAGTTAAATCCTAAATATAGAAACATCATTCCAAAAAGAGTAACTTGTAGCAAACCGACTCCTACAGCAGCAACCACAACAGAAATCCACTCACAATTTCCAAACAAAGAAAAAAGAACAGTAGCGACAAAAATGTAGCTCGCAATCATTCAAATCTATCCCCCCTATTCTGTCAACTATATAACATAACAATATCAATCAGAATCTAAAGTAACATTACTTCAATCACAACCCCAACTAGTAACCACAACCCCACCTAGTAATCGATTCAGAAGGATCTTACATGAAAGAAGATCACGCGATTCAGTGAAATCTTAGACACATCCAAGATCACACCAACAGCAGAAAATCGCCACGAGGAAAGTGGTACTAATTCAATCTAACACGCAACTTCCTCAAAATTCAAACGAAATCAAACAACCTCCACTAGAGAGAGAGAATGAGAAAGAGACGCTGACCTCGTCCTCAGCGTCGCAATGGTGCTTATAAATATCGAACAAAAACCTACACCGCCTAGTAAGCGCTTGCAAATCGCCGCCGGTTTCTGTAGCAAGCGCCAGCGCAGCTCGGTGAAGATTGTCTAACTCCGCCCGTATCGCTTTATGAAAGAAAACAAATATCAAAATCGGCGATATTTCTTCCTCTTCTTTCTTCTTCTCTACCGTTACCGCGTTTGAATCTCCATTCACCCCCGCCGCCGCCTCAGCAGCAGGCATAAGAGCTAGAACTCCATCACCGCTCGCTGCCGGCGTTCCCATTTACGTATATATAATATATACACAGAGAGAGAGAGAGAGAGAGAGAGAGAGAGAGACCCGAGTTTGGACAGCTCACGTGGTTTATCACCGTCGACCTATCAGCTCTCCGACTTCGTCTTTCCGGTGGAGTTGGACGTAGTAGTGCTTCATGTGTGGTCGGTGGAATTAATTGTTATTAATTGTTACTATTATGTTACTAATTAATAAGGATAGTAAAAGACTGATGTTGATGTGCGACGGAGGTTGAGCGGATAACAAGGGTAGATTGGGGATTCACGTAACTCGTTCCGGTTAAGGGTGTGCCGCTTTGTAGTGACACGTTAAAAGCTCATCTTGCCACGTAGGATGCAGCAGCAGAGCAAATGCAGGAAGGATGTGAAACGGTTTCCCATTTGCCTATGTGGCAAGTTTCCGTTTCTTCAAAAGAAACCTGCGTTAGGTGAGCTTGCTTTACTAGCTTTTCCTTTGATGCGTAGCCCATTGGATTAACATGGCATTTATAATTTAACACAAAAAAATTCAAATATTCAGTAAAAAAATTAAATAGAAAATTTTACTTTAGTAAAACGAGATATTTAATTTCTAGCTGTCTAAAATGTTATGACCGTAAAAATAAATATTCTGTAATGAAGATTGACTGAGATTGAATTAATTAAAGAGAATTGATTTGATTGACTGTGCAGTTGTAGTTCACTAGTACTAATTTGGTTTAAGTTTTTAATTTTTTCACTTTAATTTTTATTTATATTCTTTAATATAAAATACTTAAAATTTTATAAAATATACAAATTTTATATAGTAAGATCTTATTAGAACCTATTATTATTACTTTTTAAAAATAAAAAATTAAAACTTATTGTTTAAACATATTTGTTATTTTTGAAAAATTATTTTAAAAAAAATTTCACATATATTCGAAATATGTTTGAAAATTGAAGTGTAATGTTCCAAATTTAATGCGAAGTACGATCAAACTGGCGTTAATTGTCAAATGATTGCATCTAAATCTGCAGTTGATTTGCATTATGTGCAATTCACATTTGACAGTATCAATGAAAACAGACAATTGAAATTATTGAACGAATGCAAAATAATAGGATAACGAAATAAACATAACTTTCATATCGAAATTTTTTTTACAAATTACAAATATGTATAAAATTTTAAAATAAGTAATCATAATATTTTAAAATGTAAAATTTTTTAATTAAAAATTATATAAAAAATTTTAAGAAAATTATTAAACAATATAATTACAAATTAAAATAAACGAAAAAAATTAATAAGCATTCCCGAAAATATAATAATTAATTATTATTGAGTTTACTTTCAGGTACAATTACAAATAAGTGACAAAATTATTAAGGAGATATTGCGATTATAAAATAATTTTTTAAATAAAAGTTATTTTACTTTTTATTTATAAAATATAATAAAATTTACTAAAATATTATATAATATTTAATTATATATAATAAATTTTATAAAATATTATAAAGTATAAATTATATAAAAATTTAAATTCAAATGGACTGCCGCGATAGTGTCCAAATAGCAACAAATTTATAACAAAAATGATTTAAAGTACAGTATCAACTATCCTTATTTTAATTTTGTACTTTTTATTATCAAATTGTACTCTTAATAAAAATAATAACAATAATAATAGAAAGTTATTTATAATAGCGATAGGATCAGATTACAAAACTTAACAAAAAAAAACTTGTCATAGGGCACGGAGGTAGAAAGGTGCATTTTAAAGTATTTTTAAAATAAAATTTTTTAAAGTAAAATTTTTTTATTATTTTAAAATAAATTATATTTTTTTTATTTAGGAAAGAAAAAATAAATATAAAAATATTTCACTATATATATATTTATATAATTTTTGAGATATTTGTAAAAAGATATATTAAAACATATAAAATTAAAAATTAAAAAATTATTTTATAATAAAAATGCCAAATTGAAGTCTATACAACGGTGCTGTCACGTGAAGCGTGATTTTGGCGCGCGTGCTGCGTGCGTGCCCGTATGTGTTCTCCCTTAACCGTCGGTAATTAAACAACACCGCTCACCTGGGGTCAATAATATCTGAAGAATACAATAATATACCCTCGTTGAATCTTGTCGGTTTCTCCATTTCCTTTTTTAATAGTTCAGGACTACAATCCGTGATTCACCTGTTATTGGTTATCTTGGTATTTCCAATTACTGTTTCGGTGAGGCATTTTAGAGTTTTAATACAAAATATTTTTTTAAATAAAAAGTATTTTATTAAAAAATTAGTTTTATCTTAAAAGTAAAATAAGATATTATATTTTTCAAATCTTAAAATAATTTATATAGTACAAAATTTTATTGAATCAAAAATTAAAAAATATTTTTTCAAACACACTTCTAAATGCAGCCTAAACTAGCTGAAAAATTAGAATTAAAAATAAAAAGTTTATGAATTATTTAGAAAAATTTATACATAAAAATTATTTAAGATATATAATTTATATATGTTTAACATATTTAACTTGTGCATTTATTGGACAAATTCTAAAATATAAAATGTCACATCAAAATTTTGAACAAATTTAATTTGGCTACAATTTTAGGAGTAATTTGAGTCTCTTATTTTCACTCCACCTTTATCACTTTTAGTTTTTACTTTTAAAAAATTTTAACAGTATTTTGTTAATTAAAACATAAGCTCATTTCTTAAAATTTGATAAAATTTTTTGTAAAAAAATATTTTAATTTAAACAATTTCAACGATTTTTTAGAAGATGCAAAAGGATCCGCGACCAATTTTTTTTGATAACGTCTTTTTCTTTTTCTTTTCAATGCTAATCTTCTTCTGGTTCTTTTATTTTATTTACAATAAAAACTTTTCTAGTGCTTTTCATATCCTTTTTGGTCACCACCGGAGGGCCGTTTGAAAGTATTTTTAAAATAAAAAATATTTTTCTTTTTTTAAAAAATAAATTTTATTTTTATTTAAAATAATAATAATAATTTATAATAATAATATTTTATTATGTAAAATTTTTTCTATATTTTCTAAAATTTTAAATAAAATTTCTAAATATTTATAAAAAATACAGTAAAAAATATATAATTAAAAATTTACAAAATTATTTTTGAAATAAGTAATATTAAATATTCCTAATGTATGGTTAACTTATGAATACATGATTGAACATTCATAAGGCGTGAAAGTGTGACTCATTCTAAAAAAATATTAATTATTGATTAATACGTCAATATCATAAATTTTGTATACTTATTAGTGGTATTCCTTTCTATATCTACAGATCACCACGTTCAGGCGACATATAGACGCGTTTACTTTGAGTTAAATTTACTTTTAAAATAAGTTTAAAAAATAAAATTAAAAATATTTATAAAAAAAATAAATTTTATATTTATTTTATATTAAAATAAACTTTAAATAAATAAAATTTTTATTTTAATAAAATTTTTAGTTATTTTATATTAAAAATGAAATTTAAAAACGTGAATTTGATAGATCGGTGAACTAGTCCATAGCCGCCGACACATGTTTGAACCGCGGTCCGCTTCTTATTTAGAGACAGTATGCACGCTACATAATTATTTACTTCATGATGTGTTTCAATTGCATTGATCTCACTTTTTTTTTCTCAAATTTTAAAGCAGAGGTCACTTTTTATGTTTTTCTTTAGCTTGTATTCATTAAGAGCTTATTGTTTCAAATATTTATAATTAAATTTAATAAAAACAAAATATAAAAAATTAAAAATTAAAATTTTTGAAAATAAATTAGAAACAAATTTTAATTTTTATATTTTAATTATTTTTAAAATGAGTTAAAAATTGAATTAAAATTTTTTGTTTTAATTACTTCAAAAGTAATGTTAGAAGTAAAAAAAAATTTATTTCGAAGAACGTGTAAATAAAAAAGTAAGAATTAAATGATAGTAGAGTTTCATGCAAAACTATAGCTTTGAGTTTTTTTATAGCATTAAAATATGTAAATTTATTGAAATTTTAAATCTAGCAAAAAAAATTCTAGTGAATTGAAACACGCCATAATCTTGGTTCACTTTTATATTGAACTCAGTTTTACAAAATTTTCTTTTTACCGATTAAAATACACTGTAACGGTAAGTGATATATAACAAGATTTTTTGGCTAAAAAAAGTTATTTCTGAGTGACTCTCTGTGTTTTCTTTTATAAAATTCACTCCAAGCAAGCAAAACATGCCCTATTCTGAAGTGTTTAGCTATAACGGTTGCGTTTTCCTCCGGAGAATGTATAAAATGTATGAGAAACTCAAAACGTTCAAATTCAGTAAGGCAGAAAACCAATCTTTGCAGATATCTCAGTTAGAGTTTTGTCCATATCTTGGATTAGTAGTGCTAACAAAGCAACAAAGTGGTCCACTAAAACATTATCTGAACCTTACCTACTTGGCTCCTTATGGTAAGACACCTTTAAGTGGTGCACTACTTGGAAACACTATCTATTTGTTACATGTATGTCATACTCCATAGAAACACAAACCAACCGTATATTTAAATTATGTTAGGTATCATTTAGAGGTACGTTTCAATAACATTTCATTCATGTTTTATTTAATTAATTTTTAATAAATTTTTTATAATATTTTTTAAAAATAAAAAAAATTTACGTCATAAAATTTTATTATTATATATTTAAAAAAATATAGCTATTTTTCTAAAAAATTTTCAATATTTTTATTCTAAAGAAATTTTATTTTATAAACACTTCAAACATAGCTTACCTACTTTTTTTATGCAACGTGGTTTTTCTTTATATACATCGGTAAAGATATGAATTTAAGCTACGGTTATGGATACTTGTTTTGATAGTGTGCCATGATGCATGAAAAATGTCTTCAAACTGCATGCAGTGCGCCTTTGTTCTACTTCAAAAATAATGATCACATCCAACATTCACACACCCACAAAGTAGCATTTTTGTTTGAGTCTCACAAAAAATTATTATTATTTTTTTTTTTGCTGAAGATAATTGGCACCGTCGAGATTCAAATTTCCAATTAGGGGAAATATATTTACACAGATGTAAGTTTTTAAAAAATAAGTTAAAAAATGAGCTACTAAAAAGAATAAATTTATAAATTTAAATTTAGAAATCACTTTAAGTCATCCAAAATATATAATTGTACATTATAAAATTATTATTATTATTATAGATATATATATGGAAGGGATACATATATTCTCTCTTTTGACGTATTTTCGGACACTTTCTGATATGGATAATAATAATTACATTTCGAAAGTATTTCAATTTATTTAATTTGTGTTTTGTATGAGTTCGATTTGATATATTTAATTTTGTTCGAAATGTTAAAAAAATTTCAGTTCCTCACTATTTTCGGTTGTATTTTTCCGATAGAATCAAATAAATAAAACCGAATTCATACAAGATACAAATTAAATAATTTGAGACACTTTCAATATAATCATGACCATTCACGTCAGGAAGTACTTGAAAATATCTTTAAAAAAAATGCATGTATCTTCTCTCTATATATATATATACTTTTTATTTTTTATTTTTTCATCTTTGTCTAAATCAAAATTAATTGATATTAATGAACTATTAATACAAAGTATCTATTGTGTTCCTTTTAAATACATGCAATATTTTTTTTCTTTTCTCCAATTAATTTTTTTACCTAACATAAAAAAATATAATAAAACTAATTAGCTTATTTGTATAAAATTAATATTAAATCATGGTAAAAAGTACAAAATGGATATATGTTTTTAAGTAACCAGAGTATTTCCAGAAATGGAAACAAATGTCGTATGGAACCTACAGAGCTGACTTTTCCAATTCCCAAGGTGTTTACTAATTAGCAAAGCCCACCTTCTGCGGCAATTGACTAAGCCCAAGCAGAAACGAACACGAAGCCCAAACCCAAGCCTAATGCAGCCTAACAACTGTGTAACTAAGGTACAGCCCAAGTGGATGCCGGGCCCGTTATTTATCCCACACCAAGTCACGTGACTTCTCTTTCTTCCGTAACATGGAAGAAACTTTAAAACGCCAAAATTTTCAGGAAAAATAAAAAGATTTGAGTTCATTTCTTAGTTGCTTCTCCAACGCCACCACTCACGCGCCTGCTTGTTCGCGCCCAAATCTTCAAGCACCTACTTTTAAAATTTCTAATTCCAATCCTATCCATTGATAAATACCCTAAACCCAACATCAATAATGTTTGGCCCTGTTTGGATGTGCCGAAATTTTTATACTTTTAAAGTAAAATTACTTTATAGTGCTATAAGCGGCTGTGGAGTTTTTGTTATAAAAGTAATTTTATGATGAAAAATATTTGGATAAATTTTTACTATATTATGCTGTTTAATGCTTAAAGTTGAATAAAATATTTTGTTAAATTTATGCTTATTTTTATATGAGTATATAATAATCTGAATGTCCTTAGATATATAGACATGATATATTATCAAATTTCTTAATCTTTTATATATTACTTACTTTATTAATCTAAAATTTTCTATTACCTAATAATGTATAAATACTTTCTAAAATAATTGTTTATTATCACAAAATAATATTATTAATATAAATCAATAATTGAATTTGAATAATATTAATTATAAAATTATTATTATTATTATTATTATTAAATTTGAAATATATTTAAACAAATATTTAAAAAAATTTATATTAATATTTATAAAAATAGTATTATTATTGTAAATTACTAAATAATTTTGACATGTATTTTAAATCTTTATCAATTATAGATGTAATACTCCAAAAGTATTAAATAAATATTTAACACCTAATACACTCAATTATTAATAAATAATAAATAATTTCTAAATCAATATTAATAATTTATATATAAATATAGATATTATATTGTCATAGCTACTAACTACGAATTTCATATCTATTATTCAAGAGTACAACGAATATAGCTACTAATAGTTTTTTTTGTTACAATTTCTAAACCAACATGGACTTTACAAGTATCTTAAACAAGTGCTTACTAAAAAACAATCCTTACAGCAAACAGAAAAGAAAAACAAAAATTATAGACACTTGCATCTAGCATGTTGAAAAAAATATTATACAATAAAAATCAAACTAACTATTCTCATCTCCACTTGCAATAAATTGAAGTTAACATGGTTTAAGTAAACTTCAACATCCTCTTTGAAGACTTTGAACAAATGTGTCATATGAGATCTAACAAACTAATAATTTCAAATCCCTATTATGGTCTTCAGATGCATATTAGAATAACTTATCCGATTATCCTAGTTGGCACAACAATTCCAAAAAAAGAAAATATTTTTAAATTACATATTGAACTTACATTACATTGAAGTGTTGTAGGTCTCAAATAACCATTACAAGTTAAAGCAAAATAGTGCAAATTACAAACTAAACATTGCAAGTGTCAAATAGAGACCATGACAACCCACGTCACGAAGCTAAGAATTAGCTATTAAAAATAATATTATAACTCACAAATTTCAAAATAAAAGAGTTAGAGAGATTAATCATCAAATATCTATTACAATCCTAAGCTTGCAAGTGTAAAACAGAGGTCATGACATTCCATATTCACCCAGCTGCACTTGAATTGCCTAGGCTTCAACCTTCATTACCACATGCAGCCTAGCAAGCATTCCTAGCTGTCTAGCCAGCTGAAGCATCAGAGCATAGCACCACATTTAGTCATTTGCAAGAACATTAATACTTAGCCAGTTTGTCCACACTGTAAACGGAATCTTCACGAATCCACTGACCTTCTCTAGAGGTTGACTTGTTTTTTTGGCTAATTCACCAAACAGGTGGTCTCGGGCCCGGAGAAGCTCATTTGCTTCATTTTGATGTCATCAGCCTGTTACATATGTTCCATAAACATGATAGCTTTTTAAGGTGCACTAATGCTCAATAAAAAGGTCATAAGGCACAAAACCTGGTCACGAGCTGCTCCAGCAGGTGACTGCAGTACAATTCTAGCAAGAGGCATGGCTGTGCGGCAACCCTATATAAGAACCAGAAAATGGGAGAAGGCTTCGATCTCCAAATCAAGAGAAATAAAATCCAAAATACTGCTATAAAATTGTATGTAGTGGTCCAACCTTTTCCCCAGCAGCAAGAATAAATCCTGCTAGATTATAAGCATAACCTACACATTGTGTAGCAACTCGACTCTTTAAGCTCTGCATGGTATCATATAAAGTCATGCTAGGTGTAAGCTGCAAAAATTCAACCATTAGTGTATGAACAACTATTGAAGTCATTAGAACTTTCATCTATAAGCGAGATGCATGGAAAAAGAATCAAACTAACTACTACAAATCATTTAAAAAAGGAGAAGATTCAGAAATGTCCATGTCCAAAATAAAACATTTACAAGCATTGCATAGAGCTGGCTGCAGAAATTCTCATTTCACTTCCATACACTAAGAAGAGAATTTGTTTATCCAAAAACTCATAAACATATCCTGCTGGCTCGTACCAGACTGTTTTGAGCTCTCTTTCCCTCATGTTCATCTTTAATTTTGCAGAACAAGAATAACCATCTAGACAAGACTGTTCTACTTCAAGGACAACGAAAATATACCATAAACCCATAAAAGGTACGGGAAGATGGGATAAAAAGTGACAGATTTAGCTTACAAGCAGAATTCACCAAAACATTAAAAAAGAAACCCCATAGTATAAATTAGTCAACAAAATTAACATAACTATGAATACTTAAAAGTAGCTAACTATGAAAACTTCATAATATAACAAAACTTCATATTATATAATTTGAATCAAGAAACCCAAAATCAGAACAAAAATTATGCAATATAACAAAAAATAAGTAAAGCATAATATCAACACCTAACGAAATTACAGCTTTTCACTTAGACAATACTAAGAAATTGAAGGGCACTGGCCTCATCTTAACTCTGATTTCAACAACTCCGAAATTCACAAACAACCTAAAATTATTCACTAAAAATTAAATACGCAAGTACTGTATATTCAAACACCATAAGGACTCCAGAAATCCCAACAGAAAGAAAAAAAAAAGCATGAATCTTATCTAACAAATAAAAATTGTTAAAATCTAACAATATGAAGTTAAAATTTTGAACATATAAGCAATAGTTTATATCAGACAACAGAATCGAACATCAACAACAACAACTACTAATCAGCAGGAAACAAAAGAAGAAAAAAAAAGAGAAATTAACCATAAACATCAACAGCAAATTTGGTAAGAGATCGTCGTCGGTACAGAGAAATCGAGAGAAGATACGGCAAGGAGAATTGTAGCAAAAATCCAAGATAAAGACGACATCGAGATGAAGGCCGGACGAAGAAGTCGAGATCAAGATCGAGACGGAGAGACGCTGCAAGGGTTTAGCGGAGTGGAGCTGTAGAAAAAACGAGAGAATGAGCGAAATTGATGCGGTAAAACATTTTATATAGAGTGGTAAATTTACAAACTTATCGTGAGCAAAACCGTCTTTTCCTAATGCTGGAAAGAAAAGCCGCCGCGGTGCTTTTCATTGAAAGCATCTCCGAGATGCTTTTCAAATAGCACTGTTAAAAGCACCCTAAAGCAACTTAAAGCCGCAATACCCAAACACTCAAAGCCCAAAAAAGCACAGCCAAACAGGGCCTTCTATCCATTTCTCCACAATTCGAGATCTCTCTAAATTATGTTTTTGTTTTTCTGCACACCATATGTTCGATTGAATTCCGCATAGAAGTAGAACAACAAGAAGAAAGATGTTTGTGAAAAGAGATCGGAGAAATACTTTCAATTTTTAATTTTATATTTTTAATATATTTTTTATATTATTTATATAGAATTTATTTAATTTTTTTAAATATAAAAATATATTACATCGAAAATATTATTACTATTTATTATTGTTAATTAAAAAATAAAATATTATTTTTTAAAAAATATTATTTAACTTCAGAAAATATTTTTAATAATATTTTTAGATGTCTTTTTAGAGTATATTTCAAATGTCCCGTAACTTCACTTTTTTTTGTTAAATTTTGAGTTCTGAATAGTTCATATGTTTCAATTAAACAAAAAATTTAAAACTCTACTTTCACGTACGAAATTATAATTTTAATTTTTTATTTATACACTTTTTAATACAATTATATCTTTCAAATTTTAACACAAATACTGAACTCTACTTTTACTTTATTTTTTAAAAAATTTTACTTCCTATTTTTTACTTTTACGAAACTCAATTACGGGTATTTGAAACACGCCGAACTTCATTTTGACTTATATTAAGGGTCTTTTTGCTTAAAATAAGTTGTTTTTGGAAAAAAAAAGATTTTTGTCATTTTTTTAAAAACGTATCCATTTTTTTAGTTTAAAAATAATTAAAATTTTGCCACATAATAATTTTCCGATTTCATGCGTATTTCTTAATTTTAAAAAAATTAAAGTACTGAGAAGATTTCTTTTAATAAAAAATCAAAAAGATAAAATAAATTGACATAATCAATATCAAATATCTATACTTTTATTGATGTAATACGATCCACGGTTAATGGTGATTAGACACTATAAAATTAAATACAGCAATGACCGTTAATTTCTACTATTTTAAAATAAAACCGTTTGACAACTGCGTTCTAAAAAATTAATTTTAATTTTCATATTTAATAAATTTTGTATAATATTATTAAATTATAAAAATAAAACAGAATTTATATTATAAATTTTATTATTTAAATAAATTAGATATATTTTATTTTTAAAAAAATTTAAAAATATTTTCTATCGGAGGCAGAACAACGCAAGCCTTGCGCAAGTAGTTGTATTTCTATTACAAGATTATTATTTTCCATATGAATTAGTCATAATTTCCAGCAAACAGATAACAGTGTAACAGTTTTCTGGTTCATTTAACAAATATTTGTGAGAGTGTGAAAAAAGTCTTACCATTTTTTTAACAAGAAATTTTTTTTGGGCCATTTTAAATTATAAGCACCGATTTCTTCATGCGTGCCAGTTCATTGACTATGCACAAATAATCCGGTATAAGAATTAACAACTAGCAATTAAACATATTGAAACATTATTATACAGTAGCACGATGGGTGCATTTATTTCATTAATAACTAGTAATTAATTAAAGTATTAATATAATAACGTTTCAAATACATTCTGCACAAAATTTTCTCCTTGAAACATGAACCTCTTTTAACTTCCTTTCCTAAAAAATACTACTTTTTATTTTATATTTATTCAATTGTCGGTCAATAATTTTTGAAATATAATAATGTAACCGTGATTATTTTAACACTCATAGCAGCGATGAAAATAAATTTTTTTAATTTGAAAGAAAAATTAAAACCAACAGCCGTTTCAATTCGTGTGCCAACGACAGAAGTAAATTCTTGACGCGCTTTTGTCGAAACATTTTATTTAGGGCGTATGTTTTATACCATAAAATTTTATTTTTAAAATTTATTTTTAATATAAAATAAATAAAAATTTTTAATAAATTTTTTATTAAAAAATCTTTTTTCAATTTAATTTTAAAACTTATTATTTAATACAAAATTAACATAAAAAACTATGTAATTAAATATTTTTAATATTTAAATTAATTTTTCAAAACTCAAATTTATTCTTAAAGTAAACACACACTTAATTACATAGTTAACTTCCATGTACATTGAAACTTCACAAAACCAAATACAAAACTTTCTTAATTATCTATTGGGGAAAAAAAAGGGTCTAAATCTTATGTCTGTCTCTTCTATATCACAAGATAATAAATTCCACCAAGGTCTATTCTGGCGACCTTTTTTTTTTTTTTCTTCCTTCAAAACTATGATTAAAGTGTTCCATCAAAAAAAAAAAAAAAATTCGTACCCATATATTCCCTTCCCTAGATAACCAAGCAAAGCATGGAATCTTCCTCTTTCCATTTCTTCATTCATTAGTTCTCATTCTTCTTCTTCTTCTTCTCAGTTTTCTCAAAATCACAAGCGCGGAAATCAAATCAAACACAAAACAAAGAAATGAAGAATCAGAACCAACAACAGCAGCAGCAGCTACTGGACTACAACAAATCACAACTTTACAAGCTTCTTCTTGCATCAATCCTCTTTGGTTTCGGTTTCGCATTCGGTATCATCACAAGCTTCTACATTCAATCAACTCCTTTGCAGTTATCTTTCTTCGCTTTCAAATCTCTCCCACCGCCATTACCATTACGATCACCTCCGCAGACATCGAAACCAGCACCTATAAGAATCAGCAAAGTTGGTTTGGATGATTTTCTGAAACCAGCGGATCAAGTGAATCACAACATGACGGATAAAGAATTGTTGTGGCGTGCATCGTTGGTTCCTCGGGTGCACCCGGCGCCGTTTAAACGGAAACCGAAAGTGGCATTCATGTTCTTAACAAGAGGGTCGCTTGCTTTCATGCCACTATGGGAGAAGTTCTTCAGAGGGCATCAAGGATTGTATTCAATCTATGTTCATGCAGATCCTTATTTCAATGGCACTGTCGCTCAGGACTCTGTTTTCTTTGGAAGGTTTGTTCCTAGCAAGGTATGTATCTCCATTGATTTATTTTGGTCTTGCATGCATTGATATAGTTTTTATTTCTTTCTTGAGAATGAGAGATTTAAAAGAGTCAAATGTAAAATTAGATTACCAACTGCTTTGGATCAAGCAGTATTTTGTTGACTGATTTCTTAAAAACATTCATACATTCATTCTGTTTATATTGAATATCTTAATGTGTCACATAATCAATTAGGCGTACTTTTTTTAAGGAGTAATTATCTTTTCTTCTCTATCATTAAATGCTTTTTAATGATAGTATATTGATATTTAGTTTACAAGTTTTATAAAACAAGAATTCATTCTGAGTATAAATCAGCATTGATCTGAGTTTAAATTTTAGGAAACATTTGAAAATAATTACGAAATAGAGCTTTTCTAAAATAAAAAATATTTTAATTATATTTCAAAAAATGAATTGATCTAAAAGTAATAAAAATAAATAATAATAAAATCTTACCATATATAATTTTTATATTTTAAAAATTTTAAATAGCGGTAGAATATTAAAGAAGGCTTATTGAAAAATAACTTTGATTTGAGTTCAAATATTATAACACATCTTCAGAAGTGCTTATAAAATAATCTTTTTAAAAAATAAAAGATATCTTCAAAATATTATGAAAAAAGAGTTGATTTAAAAAATAATATAAATAATAAATAATAAAATCTTACTATACATAATTCTTTTATATTTTAAAAATATTATAATGGCTGTAGAATATCGAAGAAGGCTTATCAAATTTTTATGTAAAGTTCAAATAAAAAGCTCTGAAAATGTATTGCCAAACAGTGCTCTTATTAAAAAAAATTTCTTGTTGGTGTATTTCTAAAGTTGAAATATAACATATGTATATTTTTAGTATTACAAATATATAGAAATAAATCCCTATATAAATCTATATATATAAGACATGCAATTATGATTAGGTTGTCTTCGAGTACGAAAGATACACCTAAGTTTGGTATAGGATGGTTATCTTACTTATTATTATTTTTTAAAATTTTTAAATAAATTTATAAAATAAAAAATATTTTTTGAAAATGTGGGAAAAGCAATTCCAAAAACTTCCGGAATCGTTTATAAGAGAAAAAAGTGCTTATATCTTCCGCCAACAAGTAAATACCATAAATTCGTCATGTAGGTGCATTTTAGTATAATCATCGACGTATATAGGATATGTTTTCTAAAAAAAGAAATATTTTAGAAATTTTTTAAAAATAAATTCTATTTTTTTACTTAAAAAAATAATTAATAAAAAAATTTTATGACGTAGAATTTTTTTGTATTTTTAAAATTTTAAAAAAAATTTTATAAAATATTTTAAAAGTTTTATTAAAAAATATAAAATAAAAAGTTGAAAAGAAAAATTTTTCCAAACATGCTTATAATCATGCTTTGATATCAAATTCTTGTTTCATCATTTGAAAGTACTGTTTTTTTTTGGATTCTTTTCTTTGGAAATAGTTTATTTCATTCTCTTCACTTGGAATTCTTTTCTTTGAATTATCATATATAATCGTGAAGTTTTATTTTCAGCCAAAAGTTATTTCAGATAACTTAAATGTGATTTTCTATATCAAAATTTACAAATTCACTTTCTATTAACTAATTTCTGAAGAACTCATTTCCTAGCCTGCCTCGTTCAAAAAGTTTGTTAATGCTTTTCACGCATGCAGGTCGTCCAATGGGGGAAGCCAAGCATGATGGAAGCCGAACGGCGGCTACTAGCCAACGCGCTCTTAGACTTCTCCAACCAACGCTTCGTCCTTCTGTCGGAATCCTGCGTACCTCTGTTCAATTTTCCGACAATATACTCCTACCTTACAAACTCCAACCAAACGTATGTAGAAAGCTACGACCTTCCAGGTCCCACCGGCCGCGGCCGGTATAGCAAACTGATGCAACCTCAGGTCAGGCTCGAGCAGTGGCGAAAAGGTTCCCAGTGGTTCCAGATCGACCGCAGACTTGCACTGGAGATTATTTCCGACAACAAATATTACCCAGTGTTCGAGAGGTACTGTAAGAACTCGTGCTACGTCGACGAGCACTACATTCCGACTATGGTCATCGTCAATGAGTCTCTCCGGCGACGGAACTCAAACCGAACGTTGACTTGGGTCGATTGGTCAAGAGGTGGGCCCCATCCGTTGAAATATAACAGGATGGATGTGACGGTTGAGTTGTTGAAGAGGATGAGGAGTGGAGGGAATTGCACGTACAATGGGGAGAGCAGCAACATGTGTTATTTGTTTGCCAGAAAATTTGCACCAAATTCTTTAATTAGGTTTCTACTCTTTGCTCCAAGAGTCATGGGGTTTGGTTAAAATCCCCCATGATGATTTTTTTTTTGTTGCCCTTTTAACATTTTTTGTTAGATATAGAGTTGCAAAGAATGGTTGATTAACATTTTTTTAAAGAAAAATTTATTGACTCAAAAAGTATTGATAATTTTTACATAGAGGAAATAGAAGGATTGTTTATCTTTTTATTGCCCTTCTTATTTCTTCTTCATTTTATCTATCTTTTATTTTCTAAGAACTTTTTACAGTATTCTAATAAAAATTTTAAAATAAAAACTATAATAAACTATCCGTTATAGAATTATCATATGTATAATTTTTTAAGTTTTTAAGCTTAAAATACAAATTAATTTTAAAAAATGTTTTTGATATGTTTTTTTTAAAAACGCCTTTTATTAGCAATCCGAAACGATCCATTTATGAGTCATTGTGTAGGAAACATTTTTTTATTTAAAATTATTTTTTAGTTTTTTTTGGTTTTGAACAATTGTAATTGATTAACTAAACCCAGTTATTAGATGTGATCTACACTAATAGATATTTGTGTATCTAGTGTAATCCTTTCATTTTATCGTGTTTGAATATATTAGTAATATTAAGTCTCAATCCTGTTTAGATAAAAGATAAAATAAATAAGTAAATAAAAGTGAATTGTAATAAAAAAAATCAAATGCTATTTTGAGTTATATTAATCTAATTTAATATGAAAAAAGGAATCTAAATTTATTCATAAGAGGATTGTTGTGAGATTTATGCTACATTTCTTACATATAAAAAAGAACTATTTTCTATGTTTTAGATTTGTTTGTTATTTATTGGAATTCAAATATTGTGATACAGAAATCTATTGATATCTACAATAATTTAACATCAAAAAAGTTTTCGAGATTTAAACCCACACATAATTGAACTGCTAAAATGAGTTTTAATTATTTATATATCTAGTATAGTTTAGTTATTTAATATTTATATATCTAGTATATTAAAATAGTCTTGCTTAAAGTATTAAGGGGTTTGAGAAAATAATAATTTTGTTTCATTCGATTTCTTTACTTTAATAGAACATCATTTTGTTTCTAATCTCTTACTGAAGGCATGTTTCAATTGCAAATAATTCTACTTCTTTTTGTTAAATTTTAAATTTGATAACTGAATATATTTTAATTATTATTATAAATTTTATTTTCACGCTAAATTATACTTTACTAAAATTTAACATGAAAGTCTATTTTATATTCAATTACTATTCCAAATTTTATTTACATTAGTTTAGTTCTCAGCGAACTTAATTTTGCAAAATTTATTTTTATGAAACTCACTTTTATGTAATTAAAATTTTATGAAAGTCTATTTTATATGTTTTAAAATTTTCTTTAATGTTTTTCTTCCTGAGTTCAAAGCAAGTAAACTTTGAACTCTATGATATCCTTAAACTCAAAATTAATATTAGATCCTTAAACACTCTGTTAAAAATCTTAGAACATTTTTCTCAGTAAATAATTTTTAAAATTGGAATAAAATAGATTGTTATAAAATTATTATGAAAATACAGAAAGTTTTTTAAAAATAATTTTTTTGAAAATACACTCTAAATAGAAGTCAAGTTAGAACATTGGCACACACATTTACTTAGAATTGTAGCACCATCTTTTTAAATTTATTTTGCTAAAAAATTCCTTTATTTTTTAACCTTCAAAATCTGACCAGACCTATCCTGGTCGGGTCAAGTTTAGTTTGGGTCCGCCTAACTCAATCCAAACCCAGCCAATCCAATAACACCGAACCCTAATCTTCTCTTATCTATACCCTTATCTCTGAAGCCTTCCTTCCAAAATTTTCCTCCATGGCTTCCGTTTCTTTCTCCCCTTCTCTTCTACTGCTGCGGAAAAATCTTCCAAGAATTTCAGAGCTCACTAGTTTTTCTTCTCAATCACCAAACACTCTCCTTCCAATTCCGCGCAGGTCTCTTCTTCTCAAAGCTTCAGGCAGCGGAACATCAGCAGCGGCGTTTCCTGAACCAAGTTTACTCCGGCGACCAGAGAAACAAGAAGAAGATGATGAAAATGATGACTTGGAAGGTGGTCGTAGTTCTCGTCGGAGAAGAAAGACATCTGCTTCTGATGATGGTGGTGAGTTTCTAGATTGGGAAGATGAGATTTTAGGCGAAACAGTTCCTCTTGTGGGATTCGTTAGAATGATTCTTCACTCTGGTAATTACGAGTGCGGCGATCGGTTGAGTCCAGAACACGAGACGATCGTTGTGGAAAAATTGCTTCCTTACCATCCGGAATTCGAGAAGAAAATCGGGACAGGGATCGATTACATTACTGTAGGATTTCATCCTGAATTCGAGAACTCAAAGTGTTTGTTTATAGTGACGAGTGATGGAAAGTTGGTTGATTTTTCGTATTGGAAATGTATCAAAGGGTTAATAAGAAAAAAGTATCCGTTGCATGCTGATGCTTTTATTTTGAGGCATTTCCGGAGACGAAGTCATTCGGAGAATTAAAGGTAAATTTTAAGAGAGTTCTTTCTTCTTCTTTTTCTTTTTCCTTTCGCTGAATGTATAATGAATATTTTTGGAACTTGAGATGCTGTAGTTGTTTGATCGACAATGGTAATGACTGTCAGGATTGGAACAACAAAATCACTTAAATTGTTATGAGAAAAGAGTAGATAGATTATCATGATGGTGTTGTAATGGTTGATATATGGTGAATTCAATTTATATGTTGGTTTATACATTATAAGTTGGACCTTGTCGGAAGAATGAAAAAGAGCATAAAACTCTCTCTCAGGCAATTCATCGAATGCTTTAGGGACACGAGCAAAACACCACTAGATATAGTACTGGCAAAGATTTCATACTTGCATTCTTAGAAATCCTCGTTGAGCTTGAACACATTATGACTGTTGCAATAGTTAGACGCAACAGCAACCTTCTGGTACTCTGCAACTCTTTTCTTCTCAAAGAAATCGGTCTTTTCCTGCATTGAGTTGATTCCATCCAATCATGGTATTTTGAGGCTTCATACAGCATGCCTATTACAAACTGCCAAGTAACAGATTCGTTCAATTGTCGTTGGTGCTGTTCAAATCAAGTGGGAGGTTATATGCAATGAATGCCTTACCGTGCGCGTATTGGAATGAATTGTGATCAAATGAAAAACCAGTAAGTAGGTTTGATCTTGGTGCCAATCGCCTTGATGTTCTTGGGTATGGTAAGATGTATGTTGTTGCTGCCTGTCGTTAGATTCTTTGGCAGTATGAATCATTCTCTACCTTTCCCAGTTGAAGCACCTTATCAAGGAAAATTTCCTCATAATCTCCCTTGACACAGGCACTGATGCCACCTCCTGCAACTTGAGTCTTTTTGTCATAGCACGCCATGGAGATAAAGGGTTCAAATAACCGAGTCTTCAGAAGTGAAGTCAACAGCACAATTGCCATGTTCTCCACTTGAAGCTTAGCGCCTGCATTCTGGAGATCTTCAAGTGTATTTAGATGAGCTAAAATAGGTACATCGATCATACAACTATCTTTCAGATGAAGCATATTGGAAAGACTCTTTCCCAGTTAAAGCTTTTCAAACTTTTCCCCACTTGTCAAAAGCCATCTCTATATCGGTAGCGTCATTGATCACCTCATCAAACAAGCACAGGAGGGTCGTCCTCACCTCCTTAAGATCAAGCTCCGCGCAATCTGCATGTGTTATCTCCGTAGGTTTTGTTACTTCGTATCGACCAAAGTTTTCAAACCTTGCTACACAACCAAGCATTCACCTTCTTTTGCCATATCCTGAAGCTCTAGGAACTATTTTCTAAGAGCGCGTTTCAAATGTACGTGATTTCGCGAAATTGCAAAGTGGAAAAAAGAGTGTATTGAAAATCGATTGAAAATAGAGTTCATTTTTTGTGTTTCTATTGTTTATTGAAGTGGGTTGAAAGTACAATTTAATTTTTATTTTTGAAATCGCTTGAAAGTGAATATAGTAATTTGGAAATGTAGTTCTAAATTTAGTTTAATGTAAACTGTTGGAACTCTAATTTTAATTTTTAGTTTCAATTTTCGGATATTTAAAACACGTTCTAAGTTGAATTTCGGTGTTGCTCAACTCGATCTTCCACCAAAACTAATCGAAATTCTGTTGCCACTTGTTTGGAATAGAATCTAACATGTTATTGCATAGAAGTACCGGTATCGATTCAGTTCGAATGATCAAGAACTAAGTCACCAAAATAACACCAAAAGAAAAACCTAAAAAAGAAAACACTCACAAATGATTTACGTCGAAAACCACAACAATGTTTGTGAAAAAATCACGGTAAAAACAACACGAAATACATTAACAGCTTTTTCCAATTTTTCAGTAAGTAAATTGATTAAAAGATTACAGCGATCATTCAATCCTCGCCCCTCACAATCTTTCCAAATCCAACAAACCGATTACAACAAGCACTCACTCTCTTAAAATATAAGGCTACATTCCTCGTGTTCTACCCATCTCCACAGTGATCGCTTCCAACTGATGCTCTAACAGAAAACCTAGGTAGCTACTTATAAACATGTATACAAGCAGGATCATGCAGTTACAAGAATTTGTTAAGAAACCTAACATGCTCTATTTCACTCTAGGACAATTCACAAAGAAATAATTACTTTCGATATGCACAACAGAGCCACTGCTTTGCATACCGGCAAAACAAGCTACTAATTCACGACATATTGTGTAAAAAAGGAAAGAATGACATAGAAGATCTCGTTTGATTGGCTTTACATACATAGTGCCTCAAGTAGACCTACAGTAATGCATTGATCCTTTCCGTTTGCCGTCAGGCTGTAGATGGAATCTAATTGAGAATTTAAGTTTTGTAGATGCAATTCAGAGATGGACACTAAACATTTACTAAAGCGAGCCACCATGATCATAATATTATCGTATCACTCGGATTTCTGTAGTCTCACGATGAAGCTCATAGAGACACTTTGCTATAGTTTTTTAGAAATCAGTGATGATTCCAATAAAGCCATTGGATGGCTTTGATTCACTTTGTCTTATTGGGATACAAGACAAACCTATGCATAGAGCTCGACATCGTTACTCATTTGTGGCCAATAGTATGCATCTTTCATAAGCGCTATTTTTAATGCGAACTTGGGTGTCCTACCCACTTGATGTAGTGGCACTCCTTGATCATTTCTTTCCTCAAGCCTCCTCATATCAACACATGCAAGCGCCCCTTTTGGTGACAAGCACTTAACCCTTTAGCCAAAACTTACGGGTCTTCCCTACTCTACTACTTATGCTAGCTCCTTGGCTTGTGAGTCGTGCTTTAATCACTTTCTGATGCAGTCAACCAAAGAAAATTATAGTATGATGATTGTAGGTAGTCCAGCCTTCCTGCATAGTGTATCTGCGACCAACTCGGCATTTCCAAGTTTGCACTCATGAGAAAATCGAACTCTTTTAGAAACTCCCTGCCACCGAACTTGTTTATTATGTTGTCCGTCTTCATAACAAACTTGGAGCTCGTCAAGTAATGTCTCTTAATTCACAAGCAGTGCACCACCGGTGTCATCTCCTTACCTGAACTGTGTAGCGGTGCTCATTGCCATCTTGTATCGACACTTCTCCAGTTGCAAAGTCACTAGCATCCCCTATACACTTCGTTGCGCTTGGTGTAATCGAGGAGAGAGCCAACACTGGTTCCTCTTTCATTTCCGTCTTCAACGCCCCAAATGCTTCTTGGCACTTTAGGTTCCAATTCAAGCTGGGTTCTTTATAAATAGATTCGTCATTGAGGCTCCCGCACACAAATATACTTTAATGAACCATTTGACAAAACCCAGAAAAGATCTTAGCTCTGACATCTTCTGGCTCCTGCTCTTGAATTGCCTTCACTTTGGAGGCTTATTTCTCGCTGTAATATCTTTTGATTTGTTCTAAACTAAATGTATTTGAGATTACTTATAAAATAAAATTTTTTTAAAATAAAAAATATTTTTATTTTTTTAGAAAATAAGTTCTCAAAAATAATATATTGTAAGTCCCAGTATCAAGACAAAGTGAGCAAAAGTAAGTATAACATGCAAGACCTAAATAATTATTGGATAGGATCTATCTAACAAAAGAGGAAGAAAAAAAACAAGTTTATTGAAACAAGAGGTGAATATGAGGTGCTTTTCAATTTTATTTTATTTTACTTTTATGTATTATATTTTTAACAACTATTATTATTTTTATAGAATTATTTTATAATTTTAAATTAAAAAAAAATTTACAACGAAAAATTTTATTTTATGTATTATTATTTTTTTAAAATAAAAATAGATTTAATATTTGTAATTTTTTAAAATATTTTTTATTTTAAAAAGTTATATTTTTTAAGCCTAGAATAGGAAATAGAAGTAATGCCTGCTTTTCTGATTAAGAACTCCCTGAGGAAAAATCCAGCATCCACTTGATAAGTTATAGTAAATGAAAGTCCTCTTTTATTTTTATCTTAGGGCGTGTTTACTAGATAATAAACTCATTTTTTCAAAAGTGGTTTAAAAAATAAATTTTTAATAAAAATAATTTATTTTAATTTTATAATATAGTTTATGATATAAGTGAGTTTAGAAAAGCAAATTTAGAGACGTACGTAAACACGCTCTTACTGTAATTTCCCTTTACAGTTTGAGATTATTATGGATTTAGATATGTTTTCGTATTTTTAATTAAATTTTGTTGAGATGATAGTTTTGGTAGTCATCTTATTTGGGTGATAGTTTTTTTTTATTAAAATGAAAACTTATATATGCATGCTAAGGGAGAGCGTTTATCAGAATTTTTTTAAATTAGAAAATATTTTTAATTTATTATAAAAAATACATTTTTTTATCTAAAATAATAATAATAAATAATAATAAAATTTATGATGTAAAATTTTATATATTTTTCTAAATATTTTAATAAATTTTATAAAATATTAAAAGAATTTTTTATAAACTGTGAAATAATTTTGAAGAATGAATTTATAAAAAAGTAATACCAAAAGCACACAGTTTAAAGATACTGTCCACATAAGGGCGGGTTTATTAGTAAGTGAACTTGAATTTTAGGAATTTAGAAAGTAAATTAAAAAATTTTTTAAAAAATTTTTATATTAATTTTATATTAATAGTAAGTTTTAATATTTATTTTTAAAATTTTTTTTTATAAGAATAGTTTATTAAATTTTTGTTTATTTTATATTAAAAATAATTTAAAATAAACTTTAAAGTGTTTGTAAACACGTTATAAATAAAAAAACACGAAATAAATCATTTTTAGTTACACAAAAATGAATTTATAAAACGTAAAATCAATTTAAAATAAATTTACAAAAATAAAAGATAAATCATTTCAATTATTATTAAATACTTTTGATTAAAAATTTATTTTTTAAAGAAGTAAATAAACACAGAAACGGAGGCAAGTAGTAGTGCCAAACAATTTTGGAATCAAAATTAATATATTATTAATAAAAATATATCAGACTATTAGAACTTATTTCAATTGAATAAAATCTATATTGTTTTAAATTTGTTTTATATATTTTAATTTATTCTAATATATTAAAATGTTCTCTAATTTAATTTTTATTTATGATAAATTAGACACGTTTTTCTCAAATTCCAAATTTCCGTTTTTCAATTGAGAACCCAAATTCTATATCCATTTTTGCACCAACCCAACCGACAAACAAAGTGAGTTCACCCCACCCACAGCCAAAAAATAAAACCCTACCTAACCTTCTCTTCGTCTCTTTCGCTCTCTCTCTCACACTCACAACAGTCAAGCTTCAGAACGAACAATGGTGAGCGGATTGCTGCTGCTACTTCTCTTCTTCACAACTATTACTGCAACACTCTTTTCCCTTTCTTCTTCTACTTCAACTCTTCAGTCAGACATCAACTCTCTGCTTGCTTTCAAAGCTTCAGCAGATCCATCCGGAAACTTAGCAACATGGACTCTCTCCGGCTCACCGTCGACAACAACACCAACACCATGTTCCACATGGTACGGTATTACTTGTTCTTCTGGCAGAGTTACACGGGTTGTTCTCGAAGGTCTTTTCCTCACAGGCACTGATCTCTCTTCTCTTTCCAACCTCACTGAGCTCAGAGTGCTAAGTCTTAAGAGCAACTCATTTTCTGGCGATCTCCCCGATTTATCGAAGCTTACTGCACTCAAGCTTTTGTTTCTTTCTCACAACTCGTTCTCTGGAGTGTTACCAAAATGGGTTTCTTCTCTCTGGAGGCTTTACAGGCTTGATCTTTCACACAACAATCTCTCCGGTGAGATACCTCCGGAGCTTGGAAGTTTGAAATATCTTCTTACGCTTCGGTTAAACAACAACAATTTTTCTGGTTTTTTACCCGGAAATCTCTACTTCAAAGACATTCAAGATTTGAACTTCTCGTCGAACTCCCTCACCGGAGCAGTTCCGAGAAGCTTGTCTTCATTCCCGGCTTCCGTTTTTTCGGCGAACCCTGGGCTCTGTGGATCGCCGTTATCAAGTTGTCCTGAAGCTGTTGGAGATCCAACAAGGCCGAAACCGGGTTCCCCATCAGCAGCAGCAGCGCCTCCTCCTGTCCCACCAGCCTCCGCCGTGATCTCTTCTTCGCCGGGGTCGATACCCCAAGTATCCGCTTCTTCCAGCGAGCACCCACAACGGCCGAAAATAAGCCGGGCCGCCGTGGCTGCTATCGTTGCCGGAGATTTCGCTGCATTAATCCTCGTCTGTGGGCTTCTTTTGTGTTACTTCTGGCGAAAGTTCGCGGGAAAGAGTTCAATTCAACTGCAAGAAGGTGAAAAGATTGTATACTCTTCAAGCCCTTACGCCGCTGCTGCAGCAGTTGCAGGCGGCGGAGTTGGATTCGAGCTAGGCAGAATGGTTTTCTTAGAAGGAACCAAACGGTTTGAGCTCGAAGATTTGTTGCGGGCTTCTGCAGAGATGCTGGGGAAAGGCGGACACGGAACGGCGTACAAAGCCGTGCTCGACGACGGCTGCATTGTCGCTGTTAAACGGCTTCGCGAAGTTCACATGTCAGGAGGAAAACGCGAGTTCGAGCATCACATGGACGTTCTTGGCCGTCTCCGGCACGCTAATCTCGTCCCTCTTATCGCTTACTATTACGCTCGCGACGAGAAGCTCCTCGTCTATGATTTCATGCCCAACGGCAATCTCTTCTCGCTTCTGCACGGTTCGCAAAATTCTACTTTCAACGAAATTGTAACTCATTGAATTCTTTCTAAATTGATATTCATAAATTGTTGTTGTATCGCAGGTAACAGAGGGCCAGGAAGAACACCATTAGACTGGGCAACAAGAATGCGAATAGCATGCGGCTCAGCGAGAGGTTTAACATACATCCACAGCTTCCAACTCAACGGAAAATCGGCGAAGTTAGTTCACGGTAACATAAAGTCCACAAACATACTTCTGGACAAGTCAGGTAACGCCCGGCTTGCAGATGCCGGTCTTGCATTGCTCGGCCCCAGCGGAATCGCAATGCGGGTGACAGGGTACCGCGCGCCGGAGATAACAACTGCGGCGACGCAGAAATCGGACGTCTATGCCTTTGGAATTGTTTTATTGGAGTTGTTAACCGGAAGGGCGGCGGCGGAATTTGAGTTAGTGAGATGGGTTGCGTCAGTTGTGAGAGAAGAGTGGACAGCCGAAGTGTTCGATCTCGAGCTTATGCGGTATAAAGGAATCGAAGAGGAATTGGTGCAAACGCTGCAGCTTGCTATGAGTTGTACTGCCCAGCGGCCGGAGCAGCGGCCAAAGATGGCGCATGTATTAAGAGCTTTAGAGGAGATACGCGGTGGAGTTAGCGGAGAGCTTTCGCCGTCGCATGAGTCCTTCGATTCGGTCTCCGACTCGCCGTCGGTTTCTGAAGACAACACCGGCCATTACTACTAGTCTAATATTTTTTATTGAAGTTCGAGATAATTTATGAGAACCGTTGGATGTGGAGTGGAACGCGAAGATCACGTTCATTTTCTTTTCTTTTTTTTTTTTTTTTTTTTTTCTGGGGTTTGGTTTGGAATTGGATATGGCAACGTGTTTAATTATGTTTGGTTTTTGATTGATGATATTGATTAAAATGCTACAGCAGCAAAAGTAGTTGGAAAACCTAGGCGAAAAAAATTAGAACTTATAATGAAATGGGAGGGCAGGTATAATTAAAGTGATGCTTTTTTATTATTATTGATCACAGATTTCAAAGAATGGATTTGGTTCCTGTTCTCTTCTGAGACAAAAAAAAAAAGCTAACAAAAGAAATGATTTTGTTTTAGTTTTTTGGAGTGTTCATTTCAATGCAGCAGTGTAGCGTCGCTTTCGTAACGGCTAGGGAAGGACGGACGCTGTCACTCTGTGTTGCTGCTAATCTGCTTTTCCGAAGTTGACCGATCCAAATTTTGGGGGTTTTCTTTTCTTGGCTTTTCAAATTAAAATAAAATCAATTTTTCACCAAAATCTTGGCTTTTAAAATTCATTAAGACTTCTAATTTTTAATAATACATAAATATAAAAAATGAATTTATTTTATTTTCTTTTTAAATAACTTACGTTCTAAACTCAATTTAAAAACTTCAATTGAGAGTAAATAAACACACCCTTAGTGTAGAGATTTTGAAAACTAAATTTTATGTTTTTATTAAAAAATAATAATAAAATTTTATAATATAAATATTTTATATTTATAAAAACTATATATTAAAAAATATAAATTAAAGAAGAACGGCCTTGTGTTGTGTTAGTTACCTGAAGGTTGTCCATTAATTATGACCCAGTTTTGTCCACAAATGAATAAAAACAAAAGTGGTTAATGATTGATTGAGCAAGTGCATTTGATGAAGAAATCAAATACAAGACAATTGAAGAACTATTCTGCTTAATGGAGTAATTAATCAAAAGCAGAAAGTAGATTTATGCATAGTTCGTCTATAGTTATTTCAGATTCTTCGATAAAAGAACATATTTCAAATACACGTAATTAAATTTCATAAAATTGAATTTTATAAAAATTAAAATTTTATGAAAAATAAATTTACAATAAATAAAATAAAATTTGAAGTTAAATTTTAATTAAAGTGAATCAATATAAAAGTAGAAGTGAAATTCTAAATGATAACTAAATGACTGAATTTAAAATCTAAAATAATAAAATTTGGTGTATTTGAAACAAGTCAAATTGAAGAGTGTGTTTGTTATGTCATACGGTAGGCTCTATTTGGCATCTCATATGTAGGAAGCGAAATATTTTTTTAAAGTAAATTTATAAAAATGAGTTAATTAAAAAATAAAAATTTAAAATGAATTTAATTTTTGTGTTTATTTTATTTTGTAAATGATATAGAAAATAACTTCCAAACATCTCCAGTTGCGCAGTTGGACATGTCTAAAATTTTTTGAAAATAAAAAATATTGTACATTTTTTATAAAAATATATTTATAATTTTAAGTTTAAAAATCTAATAGTAATAATATAATTTTTATAATTTTAAATTTTAAAAAAATTATAGAATATTTACAAATTTTATAAAAATATAAAATAAAAATTAAGAATGAAAAAAAAAACATTTATAGATAACGTAAAATAGGGCACTTTCATCTTAGGAGGCGTTTAAAATTGCGTTTCTTTTTTTTAATTTTTAATTATATATATTTTAATATATATTTTATAATTATTTTAAAAACTTATTTAAAATTTAAAAAGTATAAAAATATTTAACATAGTGAAATTTTTTTTATTATATATTTTTATTATATTTTCAAAAGTAAAAAAATAAAACTTATTTTTCAAAAAATATAAAAATATTTTTTATTTTAAAAAAGCTTTATTTAATAAGTACTCTTATATATCTATTAATTATTTGGAGCAAAAGAAACATTTATGTCATGCACCTAAGGTTTGAGGATGGATTCATGCGCCGCAATTTCAGGTTAGGCAAACACAAGATTGATCGTACCCGCTCAATTAATATAACAAACTTTACTAACATGTTATGTTAGTGACATTTCTTTGTTTTTCTTCGACTCACATAGGTACCAGCTTCTAACATGTTTACTACCTGTTTACATAGTTAAATTTATATTTTAAAGTTTAAAAATAAATTTAATAAAAAATAAAATTTTGTATTTGTTTAGTATTAAAAATAAGTTTAGGAGTGAACTTTAAATTTAAATTTTAAAAATAAAAATTCGACAAGTAAATTTATTTTTAGTTTTTAAATTTTTGTTATTTTGGGAGTGCTTTGAAAGTAAAATTTTTTGAATGAAAATAAATTTATATAATAGATAGACATGCCCTTACTGTTATCGGACCATTCCTGTTTGGATAAGAAACTGCTTATACGGACCGGTTAGTGACGTTTTAGTGTTTTGCAGTGTTTTCAAAAGCGAATTTTTTTTATAATGAATAATATTTTATCTTTTTCAGAAAAGGAATTCTGAACAAAAATAATCAATTACGAAATCTTATCACAGATAATATTTTTATACTTTTAATTTTTAAATAAATTTTATAAAATATTATAAAAATTTATTAAAAATAAAAAATAAAAAATAAAAATAAAAATGAGTAGAAAAGAAACTTATGTAGCGGATTTTACATCAAAGACCAAACTCATTGTTGGTACGTAAAGGTGTAAATATAGGTGGAACGGCCGATCCGGTCCAGCCGGATCAAATGAGTTGCTCGGGCCGAACTGACACAATCTGATTTCTATGCTCAGATCGATTTGGACCGAATATAATTTTCTTAGCCTAGTCCTACCGATTTACTCATTTTATTTTTTTATTTTATAAAATAAATAATAAATAAACAGAATGAAAACTTATAAACACTTAACTAATTTATAAATTAAAATATAAAAAAATTTAATAATGAAATTTTTTGTGATATGTTTTTTTTATGACAGTTGATAAGTTATTTTTTATGATTTAATCAACTGTCAGTGTTGACTAAATCAACAGTTTATTATTGACCGGTCAACATGCACAGTGGCTATCAAGAGCCGCCCGATAGATCGATAATGTCGATTCTATACTATTTGACGAACCGTGCCGGGTCACCGAGTCTTACTATTTACTAGTTGATCTGTTTAATCCGATCCATATTTAGCCACGTCCGGCTGTTTTACGTATGGTTTTCAAATGTGTTACATTAACGCAAATCAAAATTCAATATTTTAAGGTTTTTAATAAAATAACTTAATTTATGAAATGTTTTTATGAACTTTTTTCAGTTCTGCAAAAATATAAAACTCTAATAAAGTTTTAAGCTACTAGATATAAATTATGGGATATTTTAAAACACATAAACGTTACTTATTATTTTTGAATTTTAAATGTGTTTTGATCGTTCATTAAAATTATCACCAGTAAGTTCATATGAAATTGGACATATGAAATTAGTTCATGCTGAGTGATAGCAATTTCTTACCGTATAAACACCGGATATGACACAAGTGGAGCTGTATGAAAATTTTGATTCTTCTTCAAACCTCTACAATTCCATGACGCGATTGCGGGGCTGTTTGGTAGAATATTTGAAAGTGTTTTTAAAATGAAATTTTTTTAAAAAATGAATTTTATTTTTTTATTTTTTTTAAAAAAATAATAATATACAATAAAAAGATCTCATTTCGTAAATTTTTTTCTATATTTTTTAAATTTTAAAAGTAAAAATTAAAAAATAGTTTATAAAAGCTGCTCCAAATGTGCATGTCCCGAGTGCATCCTGCCTTTTTTGAGCACTAGTTTCAATCATTTGGTATTTAAATAGACCCGTTTGGCTGTTTCGACAACTTTTTTATTTTAATTTTTATTTCATATTTTTAATTAAAATTTTTATAATAGTTTTTAGAATTTATAAAATTAAAAGTGTAGAAGATTATACCATATTACTATTTTTTTGATAAAAATAATTATTTTAAAATTTTTTTATTTTATAGTCACGCTCAAATATTCTATATTGAGTTTAATGGACAGTTTGTGAGTGCTTATGAAAACTATTTTTTAAAAAGAAAAATATTTTATTTCAAAAAATAAATTTTATTTTTTATTTTAAAAAAATAATAATAAATAATAATAAAATATTATGATATAATATTTTTATATATTTTAAAATTTTAAAATAATTTTTATAAAATATTATATAAAATTTATTAAAAATATGAATTGTAAAAAATTAAAAAGAGAGTACAAATGCGCACTAAGGATAGGATGCGTTTGGATTGCTTATAAAATAAAAATTTTCTGAAATAAAAAATATTTTTATTATTTTTAGAAAATAAGTTTTATTTTTTTACTTTTATAAAAATAATAAAAATATGTAATAAAAAAATTTCGTTATGTAAATTTTTTTATACTATTTAAATTTTTAAATATTTATAAAATTTGTATTAAAAAATATATAATTAAAAAAATTAAAAAGCCGTTTTTGAAACTTGATGCCAAACGCACCCGGGATCACCTGCAGAAAAAAAGGGTACAGATGCCATAACCAAACTACCATTCCCATTAGTGTTACTGCCACAATGTTTAGAGAGAATCCTCAACTTCCTCTGAAGAGTGTTAACAATAGTAGCATGCTTGAAAGGTCGACTCCATGCAACTTTCATGGTATTTTTAGGACAAGTAATTGCAAAAAAACCAACGTAACTTTGCTGGAGCCATGCCATCATCTAGATAAGCAGAGATTGTCCAAACATGAGAATCATCTTAACCAACGGATTTTCTTCATTGCAGAATAATGCGCATTTTGAATAATTCTGAAATAACATTCATAATTTGAACTTACTATTTTTACTGAATTGAACTAGCACCGTTTGTGGCAGTGCTATTTCAATAACTTTTCATCCCAATTTCATTTTGCATTTCTCAATCAAATTCGATAATATTTTATAAGATTTTTTAATTAATTTTTTATTTTAAAATACAGAAAATTTTACAGATTTTGTTATTGCTAAATCCTAAGCCTAAATAAGTACTTCCAAACATAGTTTAAGGACATATTTACTTATAATAACAATTCAATTTTTCTAGCCAAAAATTAAATTCTAAAAAATTCTTACATTTATTTTTAATAAAAATTTTACTTTTTATATCTTAAAACTAAAAATTCACTTCCAATAAAATATAAAGAAATAGTAAAACTTATTTCTAATAGTTTTTTAAATAATTCCTTCCTAGTAATTTAGTTTTGGTAACTCATTTTCAAACAAATTAAATAAGCCTTTAGTGAAGTCCACTTTCTTTAGTTCTTTAATATTTGTCAAGTTTTGTAACGATGCTCTACAATGCTAACCTGAACTTAAGAGCGTGCTTTTGAAAAATATTTTTACTTTATTTAATTTTGATAAAAAATTATTAATTTAATTTTAAAAATAAAAATAAATAATAAAAAAGCTTTATTACGTAAAATTTTTTTATATTTTCTAAAATTTGAAAAAATATTATAAAAATTTATTAAAAATATGAAATAAAAAATTAAAAGTTGTTTTTTTGGATCGCATTGCCAAACGCTCCTAAGAAGATACAAAATTCTTTTATGTTTACCCCCACCGATGGTGTCATATGTATTAGGTCATTAACAACAGGCACAGCCAATTATGAACTACGAATGTAACATAAACATAAGCTTGTCATTTCTCTATTAATTAGCACCCTACAACGATAACAACTTGTATTTGGATAAACCAACTCCAATCAACTATAAAGTATTTTGACTTAACAATGTCAATAGCCATCATCGAGTCGGCTCAAATCCTTAGTATTTGCCAAATCACCAAGTTTGTAGGCGTATCTCGTAATTATTTATATGATAACAAGAGTTGGTAAGGATTATAACACTTATATTTTTCTAATTCGTTAGTCTGATCAAACGATTGGATAACGACAATTTGTTAGATTAAAAAGTGAGTAGATAGTCCGACTCCAATAAAGATAAGATAATAAGATAGTAAAGAGTTTTAAAATCTATTAGCTTAAGTTTTTGTGTTAATTTGAGCTTTATAGTGTATGGATTTATGCCTTATCTTGTTATCTTCTATAGTGTTATATTTCTTCAAAGATTATATCAAAGCCGATAGTTTAGCTAGTTGTTAAATACACGTAATAGTTCTTCCTGACGATATTGACTTCTCTATAGTGAGCGCAAAGCAAGTTGGGTTATAATGGTTAACTTTTAACTGCATAAAAATGGTGCACAAACGAGCAATCGATACATGTTATAGCTTTAATTGGTAGTATGAGAGTAGATTAAAATAGCGTGGCTCGCTAATTCCAGCTTAGCGAGCTATAATTTAATACAAGTTGGAATATGAGTGCTAGCTCTTAGTGTGCTATAAAGGTGACCGTATGGCCAATCTAAATTTACAGCAAGTAAAGCTTTGATCGCTAGCTCTTTCTATGCAGCAATATTGCTCCGAGCCAAGTGGTTGGCTTTTTGAGTGATAGACACATTTGGTGTGCGATATGATATTTAAATGAGAAAAATATATGTGACTTAATTTTAGCAGAAAATTATTAGGTTCAAGAGTGAGTATGTTAACCCAATATTGAACAAAAATAAAATAAAAATAAAGTTAATACATTAATGACTTTCACAACCAATTTAGTGAATTTTTTTAAAATAAGTTCTATTTTTTATTTTAAAAATAATAAAATTAAGTAATAATAAGATCTTACTACATCAATTTGTGTATCTTTCAAAAATTTTAAAAAAATTTGTAAACTATTGTACTTTTCTTGAATTTTAAAAATTCAAGGAATTTTGAAATATATCGTATGGGAGTTTAATTTTCGCAATTTCATTCCGAAAATCTACAACCATGCACCAAACTCTCCATCAAACTGTTTTGAGATCACGAGATCAATTAAGATCGGAATAGAATTGAATGGATTGTTGATTCATAGATGTTTACTAACTTTCTTGTTGTCTTTTGGTTTGGTTTGCAATGCCGATTTGTCGCAACGGTGTGAAAAAGCTTCTTTTGTTAATGAAAAATAAATTTTTTTAAAAATAAACTCTATCTTTTATCTTCTAAAATATAAAATAATAATTAATAATAAGATCTTACGATGTAAAATTTTTATTATTTAAAAAATTTTTAAAAGATTTTATAGAATATTATAAAAATTTTATTAAAAAAATAAATATAAAAAATTAGAATGAAATGAAAATCATAAACGATGCTAAAAAGACACTTGGCCGTTTTAAGAGCGCCATTCTGGTGAAGTTTCTTACGTCTAGTTATAATAAGCTCAAAAAATCATCCAAATATAACTTACAACAGAAAAAGAATTTAAATACTTTAAAAAGACTTTTGAACGTGGTTAAATAAAAAAAATTTCTGAAAACTTTTAATTTTCAAAAATAAACTTAATTTTTTAATTTAAATATAAAAAGTTTATAATATAAATTATTTATATTTTTAAGTTGTTAAAAAGTTTTTAAGAAATAAACATAAATTATTTAAAAAATAAAAATTTTGTTAACAATGACGAGCACTTCTAAAAATTACCTAGCTCAGCAGAGTAGAGCCCTATCTTATAATAAGAGTGTATTTTAAATACCTGTAATTTTAATTTTTTGTCAAATTTTGAGTTTCAAATAGTTTGTATTATTTTAATTATACAAAAAATTCAGAATTCTATTTTTATATACAAAACTCTAATTTTAATTTTTTTATTTACACACTTTCTAATATAATTATATTTTTTAATTTTTAATATACTTTTAAAATTTATTAAAATATAAATACTGGACTCTATTTCTATTTTATTTTAAAAAAAATTTTACTTAAAAGACGCCCTAAGTCGTAATCACTATATAACTAATTCAAAGAAACAAGAAACTAGTTTGACGGAGTGTTTGGGATTGCTTATCCCCAAACTCTCTTTTTCAATTCTCAATTTTATATTTTTTATTATATAATTTATATGTATATAAAAAATTTATTTAAAAATTTAGAAAATGTAAAAAAATTTTATGGAGTGAGATTTTTTTGTTACATATTTTTTATTTTTTTTGAAGTAAAAAAAGTAAAGCTCATTTTTCAAAAAAAATAAAAATATCATCCATTTTATAAGCAATCCCAAACGCTTCCGAATCTAATCTTGAGTCCACGACCCAACCCGTAAAAATAAATAAAACAAAAAAGAAGAAAATAATAAACAAAGCAAACAAATCCAACCTTTGAAAGAACAAAAGACAGAAAAAAAAATAAATCAAAGCCTAATTAACCCAACAAACAACACCAGCCTGGCAAATCAAAGCGAACCCATTTATAAAATAACTTTATTTATTTATATTTTAATTTTCTTTCCCACCGTCTCCATGATTTCATAATTTATTTTAATTCATTTATAGTAATTTAAAGAAATTAAGCTGCAGCAATTGCGAATGCTTCTCCGCGTTGCGTTGTAAAGCGAAAATTTCGGTCGACCAGCTGTATCTACACTCCACACGACACTATGCGTCTTTTGTCGACTAAAACGACCGAAACTATCAGTAAACTCTCAAGATTGTAAAATAAACCTTATATTTATAGAACTACAACAATGCCATGATAGAGATTTCGGTAACGAAAATCGGCCTGAGGTTTCGGAGAAATATCGGTTATATATGTGCCTGATGCCGCACTAACTGCAATAATCAACAATATTTGCAAATATGGTTTTTAACGTAACTTTTATTTTCACTATAGGACTATCAATAAGCAATTTGGTGAATCTACAGTCGATTAGATTTTGTAAGCCAAAACAATATCATGGATGTTTTATAGTGGTTTAAACTTGGTTGGTGAAAATTAGTGGGCGTTTAGAAGTGCTTATAAAATAGAATTTTTTTAGAATAAAAAATATTTTTATCTTTTTTAAGAAACGAGATATATTTTTTATTTTTAAAAAATAAAAATATGTAATAAAAGAATCTCATTATGTATAATTTTTTTATATTTTTTAAATTTTTAAATAAGTATTTTATATACTTATAAAATATATATTAAAATACGTGAAATAAAAAATTGAAAAGTCGATTTTTCCAAACGGACTGCATGAATAAGTTACTGAAATTCGGAGCTATAAACTTGTTCTTTCATAGACAAATTTTGATTTTATTATAGTAAAAAATAGAAATATTTTAAAATTATTTTCAAAGAAATGATGATATAATATTTCGTATTACATTTACTTATCTGTTGATTACTATCATACAAAGTAAAGCTTTTTACATGCATAATTAATTGTGTAATGAACCGAAATGTTAGAACTATATATTGTTTTCGAGTATTTCAGCATTCAAAAGTTAGAAAAGCAGAGTTAAATTATTGCAATTTTTTTTTTCTCTTAAGTATATAGGAAGTGAGAAATTTAAACTAATTAGTGCTCTCATTAAGCTTTTATAAATCACTCAAAGGGATAGTATTCAATCTCCATCTTGTCAATACTTGTACATTATACCCCTCCTCTTAATCTAACATCTTCCAAAGTACATAAATTGGTAATAGAAAAGAACCGAACAAATGAATAAATGTGCTACAATTGCCAATTACATTTGTTGAGAGCCTTATTAGCAAAAGGGACCAATAAACAAAAACAAAAACTAACAAAATAAGGGGCACTGTTTTGTCTCTCCAGTCAATCATTAGAGCTCTGAAACAAAGAACAAAAACAAAACAAAACCTAAGCACAGAAACGAGGAACTGCCTCGATCTCTTCAAACGCGCTAACCAATTGATTTGAGGAGAAGAATCAGCCAATCAATCAACGATCTCTCTCTCTCCCTCTCAACAATTTATTGGAATTCAATTTGGTTGAAATTGGAATTGGGCTACATTGAACAGATCCATGGCGGGTTCGCCGGGAGGAAGACGGCGAAGACACGATCTAGTACCGCTAGCTTTGCTACTGAGTCGAGAAATGAAAGTGGAGAAAGCGGAGCGACCGGCGCTGAGGTACGGATGCGCTGCGCAGTCGAAGAAGGGCGAGGATTATTATCTCATTGCTGCTGATTGCCAACGTGTTCCTGGGAATCCGTCGACTTCGTTCTCTGCATTCGCTGTAAGATCCGTAACTCTTACGTGAAATTTTTGGTTATATTAACTAGTGAACTTGATTTAGTAACTATTTTTTTTCTATTTTACTGATTGTTTGATTAGTTTAAGTGTAACATAGTAATGTCTGCTGTGTTGAGAGATCCGGTTAAATTCTGAACTTTAATTTGTTTGGGAATTGCGAGATTACCATGCTGTATCTCATTTGTTACTTGTCATTTACAGTTATTTGCTCTTTGGATACTGGTTGACTAGACTTATGAAATTTGTTGTGATTACCAACGTTGATACATTTGTAGTCAACTGGTTGAAGAGTTATTTTCACAATCATTATTCCTGACAATTTAATGTTGTTTAGTATGTTGTTTGGTGTTTTTACTTTTCTTTTGTGCACTTCGAAACATTTCTGTTACATCTAGCTGATTTATTGTGGTTTTGACATAGAATACACTATGCGCTTGGAGTATTGCTTTATAATCGTTGCCCTTTCGGACATCAATTCTCCTGAATTTTAGTAAGGTTATAAGATATTAGGTCTTATGCGCATATCTGTGGACAGATTGAGAGCGTATTGCACATGATAATACTCTATCATTACTTCATTACTTGTGCGTACGTTGTGCTGCTTCAATTGAAATATAATGGCTGCCAATTAGGTCCTTAAAAAGTAGTGTTGCATTTTTGGTCCAAGTGGTGATTTAGATCTATATTGTGACCAAACTGGCTTCAAATAAAATGTTGATATTTGCTATGTCGAGTTCAATCCACATAAGCAATTCTTTTGGTAGGAGAAGATTTTCAATAGAATAAATTGGGCAGAGCACAATGGCCTCTGAGGATCACTAAAGGTGCCAAGAAAGTGGATGTGTTTTTGGTCTGTACAGCTCTTCCTATAGTTTACTCTCACCGTTAGTTTTTTTATTTTCTTTAGCACTATAATACTTGGTATTTGACATGAAAGTGAAACATCATTGATGACTTGGTTTTCAGATCTTTGATGGGCACAATGGGAATGCTGCAGCTATATATACAAAGGAGAATTTGTTGAATCATGTATTGAGCGCGATGCCACGTGGTCTTGGACGGGAAGAATGGCTGAAGGCATTGCCCCGTGCATTGGTTGCTGGGTTTGTGAAGACAGACAGTGAATTCCAGAAGCGAGGCATGCATTTTTTTGTCCTCCTCCCTCCGATGGTGCCACTTACTAATAGTATTTTTAAGTAACTCTAGTTGTGCGTGTCTAAACAGGGCAAACCTCAGGGACAACTGCTACTTTTGTTATAGTTGATGGTTGGACTGTCACAGTTGCTTCAGTTGGAGATTCACGGTGCATATTAGATGTTCAAGGTGGAGATGTTTCACTCCTGACAGTTGACCATCGCTTGGAGGAAAATGCAGAAGAGTGGGTTTATTTCTTTAATCGCTTTATTCTACCCATATAATTTGCTTCTTTAATCTGTCTCCATTGCTTGTCGTGGTATTTCAGGAGGGAACGGGTGACAAGAAGTGGGGGTGAAGTAGGTCGTCTTAGTATTGTAGGTGGCGTTGAGGTGTGGTTGATGTTTTACTTACTTATATTTGCTGATTTATTTGAAGTATGTTTGCTGATTTCTTGGATCCGCTTTGCAGATCGGTCCTCTACGATGCTGGCCAGGAGGTTTATGCCTCTCTAGGTCAATAGGGGATATGGATGTTGGAGAATTCATAGTTCCGGTACCTTATGTCAAGCAAGTGAAGGTAGACCAACCATGCCTACCTGAATCTGCTTGTTGACTGAATATTCTCAATGCATACAGCCTTCAAGTAGAAGCAAAATTGGACATCCTCTTAACAATCTCTTTGCTTATTGTAGTTATCAAATGTTGGGGGAAGGCTTATAATTGCTTCAGATGGCATATGGGACGCTTTATCTTCTGAGCTGGCTGCGAAGTCTTGCTATGGTCTGCCTGCAGAGCTTGCTGCTAGGCAAGTTGTGAAGGTAACAAACAATTTCATTTACCTTCTACCTGCCTGCGACCTCTTACATATATTGCCTATTATTATTTTATCTTGTATATTATTGCATGCGATGCCAGATGCAAGTCTATTTTCAGTACTGGTGTGAACCTTTGGAACCAAACTTCGTTGAATGAATTTTCAGGAGGCCTTGAGGTCAAGGGGGCTCAAGGATGACACGACATGTATTGTTGTGGATATAATTCCACCTGATCATACTTTACCACCACCATCACCTCCCAAAAAGCAAAATAAGTTAAAGTCTCTTATGTTCTGGAAAAAGAACCGAGATCCTAATAAGTTAGCCAAGAAGTTGTCTGCTATTGGTATTGTTGAAGAATTATTCGAGGAAGGTTCTGCAATGCTTTCAGAAAGGTCAGTCTGCTTCATATCCCTAATAAGTCTGCTATTCACTCTGCAATTTGTCACTCTTGACTCTCATGATTTCATATATGCAACAAAATTAACCTTGTCTATAATGCCATAAACATTTAGGTATAAGCAATACTTCATGCTTTCTTCAACCGTAGAACTTTTCTCATGCTAGCTACTTATATTTACCCTATTCTGGGTGGCTATTAGATTATAACCTGATTCGTTTGGCGTAGAGAATTTAGGTAAGATGTGTAAACTATATGTTTCTCGATCTATGATATATAAAAGGTATTGAAATAGGAACAAACTTCATTCCTCTTTCAATTGTTTCTTCATATTGTATCAATTTGTGGTTAAGAAATTACAATTTTAAGGTTGCATTAGTTGCCACTAGTGGTTTTTGTAGTTTCAAATAGGAATGATGGTTTGTGGACATCCCACCTCATGGGATTTGGACTTGGTTGTTAGACTGTCTATGCATTCCTAGGTATAGATTTCAACCTTTTTTTTTGTTTGGGGCATTGCACAATTATAAGTTTCCATTACTACGTTATAGTGCTTTGTGGAGGACATTGTCAAGTCTTTTTTATTCCGCTTGTAGTTTCACCATAATTTTTTATGACATTGTTCGTAAGGTGGGAAGCGGTTAAGTTTTTATAACTGAACTGGATGTTGATCATAACAACTGTTCTGTTCATTGTTATTGGTCGAATCTGTTGAGGAAGCACGAGTGAAAAACGAAGAGTTACAAGCAACACTGTCTTATTATTGCGCTTCAGTCTGCCATCTTCTGATGATAGTATCACAAATACAAATCAGAGTTGGGATATATGAATGTCGCTATCTGTTCTGTAATAGGTATAAGGGTGAAAGGAGGTAGTGGGTGTTCATTGGTTAAGAGGAGGGAGACCTCATGGAGTCTACCAGAAAGACAGAAGAACGAAAGGAAAATTTTTAAGTTCCAATGGGGGTAGGAATCATAATGGATGTGGTGGGCAAAACCATTTTTTACGATTGAACTTGATCCTGTGCTAGTATAAGCGCTGTCAATTTTTTGGCTTGCCATGCTTGGATAGCACAAGAAATAATGATTGGAATTGGTATGGTTCCGGTCTTCTCCAATCAAGTCAATAGGAATCCTTTTCTTTAATCTTGGTAGATCCGGAATACTAGAACTTAGCATTTTGATTAGAATAAAATTGACGTGAATTTATATAGGGATTAATCAACAGTCCAGCTGGTCTCAGCTCTAATTGATATATGACAAATGTGATATGGTGATATGGTTATTCCCTCCAAGCTCTTAATTGATATATGACAAATGTTGTCTCCAATTGCTTCTTTTAGATTGGCAAACAATTCAGCATCCACTGGGAAAACCATGTCAGCGCTTTTTACATGTGCAATATGCCAAGTGGATCTTGCTCCAAGTGAGGGAATATCAGTTCATGCAGGTTCTTTCTTCTCCACTAGCTCAAGACCCTGGGAAGGACCTTTCCTATGTGCTGCATGCCGCGTTAAGAAGGATGCAATGGAGGGAAAACGACCAAGTGGCGTGAAAGTGTTCTAGGACCCATATATCTTAAAAGTTAATGCATTTAGCTACCTCCTTCATTCCACACACCCTCCTTACTATTCTTCCCGGTCATTTGTTTGCTGCCATACTGTGGGAGCATCGGTTTTTTAAATCTTGCCAGGAGATTCCCATGTATGTATTTACGGAAGTAAGAACTAGCAAATTAGTGATTAGTCTGGCATTTTTTGTTTGTTTTTTCCATTCATTAGTTGAGCTATTGGTTAACGATTCTCTTATAAAATTATTTACCACTAGTTTTAAAAGGAAATTTCCTTTAATTTGGAAATATTATGTAAGTAGCCGCTTGCAAGTTGGCCTTGCATATGTATTGTACTTTTTTACAAACTTGTACAATTCTTTGTGAAAAGAATGGTTATTTTACGTCTGCCTTATGTGGCTAGTAAGAAATGTCGGTTAGACTCTTATGGAAATACCTTTCCTAAATTTCACTGGACTTGTTGCGTGTGGCCAGCAGGAAATCCATGAATTTGAAGATGCAGTGAACATCGACAGTTCTTCTCAGTTAAAATTTAAGCGGTATATTTGTATATCTTTATTATTCTACAATCTAAGTTTTATGTTAGTTTATGAACTATTTTATTACTTAAAAAATGAAAACACCAAGAGCGACCGATAGTATTGCATGACTTGGATTAATAATCATTCCCTAGGAGCATGTTCTCCAAAATTATTTAATTAATAATCTAATCAATCAATAAAAACCAGAGAAGCAACACTGAGAAGAAGAAAATTCTAGAAAGTAGCAATTTCCCAACAAACAGGGAGAGTGAGGAGAGAGAGAGCTGATCGATCTGATCAGTGTTCGAGTGAAAGATCGAAGTGCGAAAAGTTGCGGATGATTATCGATAAGGTCTCTGATTCAGATCCATATCTTACTTTTCAGGTAAAAATCAAACCAACTATCTCTTAAATCTTTTGTAATAATTATTACATGATTAGTTTGATTTCGATCAGTGTTGCAGAATACGCAAAATAGGCTTGCATTTCTTCCTTTTTTTTTTAAAGGAAATTGTTGAATTCGAGAACGAAGTTGTAGACATGGTTTTGTGGATTGGGAAAGAAAGAAAGAAATGTTTTCGTTGTTCTATGGGCTCTGGAAATACATCTTCAACAAGATTGAGTTTCATGTTCTCATTCTTGGTAACGACAAGGCAGGAAAAAGGGTAATCATATTGGTCCGTACTCTGCTGTTAAATTATTTACTTAAATGCTAAATTGATTAATTTTGTTGAGCTACAAATTGATAGTAACTAATCTTTGAATATAGAATCTGGAGCTTCGTTTTGTATCTTGATGTTCAGTAGACGTTCATAGATTCTTTGAACTGATTAGTAGATCATGTACATGAGAATAATTATTATTTGTCTGACAAAATGGTGATGGTGAGCCACTTGGTATTTCCATTTACGAATGTTGCTTAATGCATGTTGTTGTGTTCTCTTTTAGTTATCAAGTGGAGGATGGATATTTGGAGTAAGTCATCTTCTAATAAAGTATTTCTTGTTGTAAGACTTTTTTGGAGAAGTAAGGTCGTTATACTCCAGCATAGGGCTTCCTTCTGATCGAATTGCTCTGACAGTAGGGCTCAACATCGGTTGTCTTGAAGCTGCAAACTGTAAACTTGTAATTTGAAACTCACTATGTTATGCCCCTGTTATTAGTTTTAGATAATATGTAATGCTCATGACTATAACGTGCAGACCTAGAGCTGAAAGATGAATTTAATTTGATGGAAAGGATTTTATATTCATAAGTTTGCATACGCATTTATACTTGCATGCAAGGCTATCAAAATCGTTATTTTAGGTAGGATAATTTCGTTTGAGTAACATCGTAAAATCAGGATTTTAAATAAAATAGTATAAACTTTTATACACCATTATAAAATCTTTTATAAAATTTTTTTAATACATTTTCCAATTTTTTAAAATTCCTTTTAAAGTTTATGAAAAACCGGTCTTTATTTTACAAGAAAAATTCTCAAATTTATACTTTTTCATAAAATCTCTTAAAATTTACAGAAATTTCTCTTATATTTTATAAAAAACTCCCTCAAATTTCAGTTTAACTACAAAAAATCCTCTCAAAAGTGAAATCGAATAAAATTGTAAAAGAAATCATGATTTTACCATTTTTTCGATTAAAATTGCGATCCGGATGCGATTTTACTCAAAAAATGATTTTACTTATAATATGATCATTTTGGTGATGTAAGATCGTAAAATTGTAGGATTTTTTAAGATTTAAATCGGAATTTTGATAACCTTTCTTGCATGTAGCTTTAATTGTCACTGTATGTTCTGTTGGATTTAATCATGAATATGTGGAAACTGATTTATTTATCTCTTTTTTTGAAAGTACCTAGTTCTTTTTGTTGATTGGCCCAAAACATATCAACTCGTATTGCTTTTTTATTCTGTGTTATTTAAAGGAAATTTCCGTTTTGTTATATCTGGAAAACTCCCATGTTTGATTACCTTCTTATGCTTCTAGAACTACTACCACTATGGATTCTGGTTTTTTAATGAACATGCTGTTTTGATTTTTCTAGGAGTTATGTTTAACAAGACTGGCACTATAGGTGAAGTATATTAGAAAGGAAAAGTTTTAACCAGATGAAGAATGTAATGCAGTAAATCCTCCCTGAAGAAAATGATGGAGGTAGACATATATTATTTCAGTGTCAACTGCATCCAACTTTATTAATTTCTAAGAACACTCAGACACGAGGCATGTTCCTGTTAGACAAGTCCTGTGTTACCAAAAAAATCATGTTAGCAGATGATGAGATTCAGATACTCAGAACAACAATCCAGATGTTTCTTTTGCAACATATTTGCTTCATGCACTATTCTAACTGAGTTTGTAGTAGTGTATGCGTGAATTCAAATGTGCCACTTTCACTTGCAAGGGCAGGTTGGTTTGCGGGCAATATCAGAGAAGTATTATGGGAGGCGCATGCTGTTATCTTCGTCATAGATGCTGCGTGCCCATCCTCATTTGAGGACTCTAAATCTGCATTAGATTTGTGTTATAATTTTGCTTACTTCCACTCAAGCACGGATCAGCAGATTATATTTGCCAAAAGAATCTCACTGAATCCTATCTTATGGCAGAAAAGGTACTTCGGCATGAGGATTCGTGAGGTGCCCCACTTTTGGTTCTAGCAAATAAGCAGGTGAGTCTTTCAAGCACTCTTGAAGTGTTGCTTCCTCTAACATATTCACCTGTCATTTCAAATTGATCTCAAATTGAGATTGGTTCCTCAAAGACTTCAACCTGTTAAAAATACCTTTTAGCATCTATCATCTATGGCTATGAGCAAAGTATGTCTAACTGTAACAACTCATGAAGCTAGGGATTTTAGCTGGGATATTAAGTTAATACACATATATATGCTCTAGGTATTAGTCCCATGGCATATAAATTGACCTTTTAGTTAGGATGCCAAGTTAATATTTAGCCAGCATACATATGTATGCTCTACGTATTAGTCCCTTGGAGTATAAATTGACCTTTTACTCTTGTCAGATCTGTATCTTACACCAAGATTTAAACCTCTCACATTTCCTCATTTTCTTTTTGGACCACTCGTTACTGTACGAGGGACTTGCATCAATTCACAACCTAATTAGTGGTGCACATATATGTACTACTGATTCATGCATTTGAGTACATATGCGTTGCATTGAAGAAGCTATAGAATAAAGGAATTGGTTTTCTTGGATATGAAGGTGTAAACTTATGGTAAGAAATTTTAGGTAAAAGAATTAGTTTTCTTGGATATGGAGGTGAAAACTTATGGTAAGAAATTTTAAGTTCAGTCTTATCGCTGTTCTGAGTATGCTGCTTCCTAGCATGTTGTAAGCTGAACCTGAAAACTGCATCAGTGCTTTTCTATTCAAAATTGAACTTATTTATATTCTTCTTGAGTATTAATAAAGATTGACATGCATGCAATATATGCAGCTTCAGTGGAAACAATGATATATAAATAAGTCTGCACGTCATAGGAAGGTCATCACATTTGCTTAACATTGATTTTGCGCATACTAGGAAGCATAGGTTTTTGAAGGTCCACTTGTTGCTTCATCTTTGTGGGACTGTAGCTTAATTACAAATTCAAAAGTCAGGGCATTTTCTTGGAAACTCTGACGGTCAGAAACAGTCTTCATGTTGTTGTTTGTTGTCACTTCCATAATGTTTATCCATCATTCTTTTCACACTTAATGCAGAACTGCATCAAATTTGCCATAGAATGTCTGGTAGAAGTTATGGAGAGGCGAAAACCGACAGAGATGCTTAGAACCTGTGCAGAGGCAGCTCGGCTTGTATAATTCTGGGCCACTGTTCTATTCACAATTTAAATGCTCAATGATTGAATAAATACTATCTACCACATGTGGACTTTGTTGAAATGTTTCACCTGCTGCTTCGACTACATCAAAGAACTAGGTGGTAAATGAATAGCTTCACATGTTATAAGGGAAGAACTCGTAGCACAGAAGCTATACATACAAGAATCAGAATATTTCTGAAGATTGATATTAATTTCATTACCACATTCCTGGAATGCTTCTCATGTACATCTAAATAAAATTTACGTGTTGCCAGCCTAAGTATTGTGACAAACATTGTGTGAATTTTGATGTTTACCTTCATTTTTTGTTAGTTGGCATGATTACTACTGCTGCTACTTTTTGATGTCTACCTTCATTTTTTGTTAGTTGGTATGATTACTGCTGCTGCTGCTATTATTATTAATGTTACTATTGACTATTTTTGAGAAAGTGGAAAGATGTGACTGTCACCGCTATTCAATTGGATTTTGTTTCTTTTCCTGTTTCATTTGATAAAGTGGGAAAGGAATCCAGAATATGCTCGTACGTCCTTCCATTTTCTTAGTACATTGGTGTTCTTTGTTCTTGTAGTATGGTTACATTCATTATCATGTTTTGCAAATGGAAGGTTTTTACTGGTATTTTTCTTCATGTAAGTTTGCTGTTTTTCTGGAACCTGAAATATAGATATTTAACGTATTTGTTGCAGGTAATTTTGAAACATCTTGGCTATGTAATTGCATCATGAACACCTGGTTTAGTTTTCATTCTTTTCTCTGTGTTTTGCTTCTTGTGGGCAAAATTTCTTCTCCTGTAGAGATTGAAGTAATTTGATGCCTTACAGTTTGATTGATGAAGCCTTCAAATTTCAGTTCATATCTTCTGCCATGTTTCTTTGGTTCTTTGTCATCTCTGAAATATTTTCATATGACCAGGCATCATGCAAGCAATTTCAAAATTTGATCACCAGAAGATTGCTACAAGTAATTTTTTAACACTTTTGCTAGAAGCAGAGGTGAACATCTTCTAGAAAACTCACATCTATTTTTTCCTATGGTTGCAACAAATGAATCAAATTTCAATCATCAGAAAGAAAGAACAAAAGGAGAAGAAATTTTCTAGAAGGACTCAGAAATGTCACTGCTGCTTGCTTATTTGCGTCATCTTCCGGTGTTACAGTTTGTAGCAAACAACCAGGGCAGCTAAAGAAAGAGACAACCCCTATATATGTCAAACTAGCTAGCTATACATGTTCATATAGTAATTTACATAGCTAAAGATAGCTAGAAATTCTTTTCTTGTTTTGCTACGTAAATTTGTAATGACTTTTATAATCATCTTCAGATACGGTTGGATCGAAGATCATCGGAGAACTCCAGTCGAAGGAGCTTGCGGTACTTGATAAGATATTATTGATATGAACTTCTTGATCAATTTCACCCGTATGGAAACCTGATGATGCACCACTTCCTTGGTCACCAGAGTTTGCGGCAATCCAAGACTGGCGCTCCACTTCTCTCTGCCTCTGCGGATGCACTTGTTCCTCTGTTCAAAACCAAGAAAACAAAGAATCGCTTTTTTGAGTACTTTGCATAACAACATTCCATATGCATACTGTAAAGAAGTACTAATCAGTTTCTGATAATTACTTTCAGTAGCATTGCTGTTGTTATTGTTGTTCATGGCAATGATTTCTTCAAGTTGGTTCCAGTTCTTGTATGCATCTAAAACCATTTGGGAAACATATGTCTGCATATAGAAACAAGTATATATACATAAGAAATCTCTCAAACTTCATAGCAACAAAAGATGGATATGGTGAAAATTTTCATACTTTGAGTTGCATATTGAGTTGGCTTGTGTGGAATTCAGTGCCGTTGTAGTTCAACCCAACAACTTCGCATATCGGGTTCAGAATTAGAGTGCATTGCTGAACCCGGTGAACGTAGCGCTTGCCGCCGAGAAGGCAAGTCCTTGCATGTCTTAGCGTTCCTTCCCACATCTTGTCAGACATATTCACACCCAGTATCTGATCATCCACAAAACGGAATCAATTTCATAAACTGCGAGAAATCATCAAAGATTTGTTACAAGTGCTATAGTTTCTTATACCTTTCTGAGTTGGCCGGGATCGATTACGGAAAGCTTCAAGAAATCCTGAACGGAGTTGATGCCATGCGCGGCGAGCTTCTTATGAAACGCTCCGTCTTTGCCAATCCTCTCAAGTCGCCAGACCTCGTCTTTCAGAGCAGGAGGGTAGTGCTTCTTGTACACTAACGAAAATTTCAAATTCAGTACAAAACCGATCGATAACAAAAATGAAATACTTGAAGAAAAAATTTCATCAAACGCACATTCGCCACGGTGATCCTTCACCGTAAACCGATCGGTCATTGCTTCTTTAATCCTGGGACCTTCGTAACTCCCCGGTTCAACTCTCGCAGCAATCCTGAAATGTCTGCTCTTAATCCATGACGAATTGTCAGTGAATTGGAGCTCATCTATAGTTGCAACGCCATCACGTAACGTTACGTTAATGTCACCAACGATCAACGGTCGTTTTCCGTTACGTTCTTTCGTAATCTTGGCAGTAAATTCTTCAGTAGTCCAATCTTCACGGTCTCCGGGGAAGTCACCGTCGATAACAAGGATCTCAATGCGAAGAGGTGTAGGAAACTGCACCGGCGATGTGGAACCGGTGCTTGTGTCTATAAGGTGAAGCTGTAGAGAACCGCCTTCGACGTCTTCGATTTTGCTTCCGGTGAAGATTGGGAGCTGCACTGGTTGCCTGAATACAAGTTGTAAGCTTGATTCCTCTACTGCTGGTTGGATTAACATCTGTGATGACCTGCAGATATATAGAGTAAAATTAAGATAAAAATTAAAAAAATTAACAAATAAATGTTTTCTTTTCATTAGTGAATGAACTTAAAATTATTATATTTTGGTTTGATATTTACCTCTGAAGAATCTGACGGCCTGCAGTTTGATGGATAAGAACTCGTTCAACTTCTTCAGCAACCTAATTGAATAATAACAATAGGAAATTTAAAAAGATAAGAACAAAAGATTGACTATAATAAAAAAATATTGACTTCAAAACTAAAACCGTGATTCAATTAAAAAACTTAAATAATTTGATGAAATGTTTACCGCTCTGCGAAGCATGGGCTGGAATGCCTCGAAGAAGTTCTTCGCGTAATTAACCATTACTGCTTCTTTGATCACCCTGAATTAATTAATAAATCAACAAAAAGAATTTCAAAAAACAGTCACAATATATTAAACTTGAAGTAGTCAGAAATATGAAGCTAATAAGTAAATATCATATACATAATGATTACTTACGTTCTGAAAGAAGGAACACGGCGAACACGCTTCTCTCCGGGCTGGTCTGCAGAATCGCGATCGGAGTCACGGTCAGACGAGTCATCGCGGAGTCTCTTAGCTGCCATGGCTTGGAAGAATTAATAAGAAACTAGTGAATAAGTGTGTATATATATAAGGTAGTGTAGCAGCAGTTGGTAGCAAGGAATCAATGCTAATTGTTGTTTGAAGAAGAAGAGAAGATTTTGAATTTATATAAAGATTAGGAAATCAAAGGGAAGGACAAAATTAAGAATAAGAGTTGGAAAAATGAAGCTTCGGAGAAGGTAGCGGGAAGGAAGAGGGAAGATGTTTGTTGATGTGACTGTGTCTACTGCTGCTGCTTCTTCTTCTTCTTCATTTTTTATTTGCAATGTTTTAGATTGCTAAAGCTTGCGGCAGTGACCGTTGACATCACTGTTATCAAGCGCTTATTTATTTCATTGGAAGATTATTTTTTTCCAAACTGTTAGAATTTGTTACCAGATTACTTATTAATAAATCTGAATGATATTAATAAAAACTTACTATTATTTTTTCCATTATCAATTAATTTTAAAACTAATTTTAAATTCACGACATACTATCCTACCATGCTTGATTGAATCAGCATAAAATTTGAACTAAATCCAACTTTATTATTCACTTCATTCATAATTTTTATGCTCCATTTTATTTCAATTCTTTTATGTTCGATCTTTAGATAAATCGTTCGCTTTATATCAAAACTTTCGTGATTTGTTTAATTTTAGAACAAATAATCCACTTTATTTAAAAAAAAATTTTCGCTAGAGATATATGTTTTTATTAAACTTGGCTAACTAACTTTTTGAAGCAATTCAAGTTTATTCAAAATTAATTTTAGAGTTTCTGAAGTTTAGGGTTTTTTTGGTTGATTTTTAGTCAAAACGATCATGATATATTGTTAAGGAAATATTTAGAGAATTTATAAATATCTCTAAATCAAAATTCTAGCAAAATGTTACCGTTTTAATTCTTGTGTAAAAAAAATGTTTACCAGTTCAATTTGAAAATATGTAAATATCAAAGACATGCACATAACTCAAAACAAACCTACAAATATTTCAATGGGTAAATTAGTTAAATTTAAAATTTCTAACAAGAACTAATTTCAAATCCTTTAATGAAGGTGGTGAGAATTTCATACGTACAAATGTTGAGAAACTCCTCACTATGGAAATGTTGAAAAATCACACAAATTAATATTTTATATATATTATCACAATAATTAAACAAAAACTTTATACATGTTCATATATGTAAAACATGAGTAAATTATGTAGTTAGAATTCTAATCTCATGCATTTTATTTATTTTAATGATATAGCTAGGCAGTTTCTCATATTGACTGCCACCACAATTTTGAATATAAATTATGTTAAGAAAAATATAATCACACGTGTAATGATTGTGAAACTCTACAACTGATGCATAATTATTAATGCATCGATCTTTTCTTATTATCAATTAGTTTTAAGTTCACATTTGATCTTTTAATAGATTATGAGAGATTAATGCATTCTTTTTATCTCATTTCATAAGAAACAAATTTTCTATTGATAATTTATTCTTCTCATTTAGATGAAAAGCATATATTATTTTTGTAATGTTTAGAAATTGATAAAGGTAGAACATTAAAATAAGACTAAAAAAACCAAAAGAAAGATATAGGGTGTGTTTAGCAACAATTCTAATTCACTTTTTTTTTTCAACAATTTTACTTTTAATTCACTTTTAAATCAAACTTAAACTCAATTCAATATTTTCTGCTCTAAAATTCAAATTTAAAACAAAATTTATTTTCAAATTCACTTTTAATAATAAGTAAATACAAAACTAAAGTCACTTAGCAACTTGAATTTTAAGTAAATTATAAATATGGTTTTGCAAGATAAAGTTCCTAACTATAACTATTGTCATTTGAGACTCATTTTAAGAAAGTAAAGTAGATATAAGCAAAGAGAAAAGATGAAACATAAAGAAGGGAACTGTGTTTACTTATATGTAATTGATACGAAAAAAATTAATTATTATAATGTGAATATGAGAGAGTAAATTTATGAAAGCATAAAAAATTATTCAAAAATATTTTTTTCTCTATCCCAAAATATAACTTTTGAAATCAATCACGGATAAATGAACAAAACCTTAAATAAGATATAGCTGAATTAGACGACGTTTGTAAAATATTTTTAAAATAACTTTTTTAAATAAAAAATATTTTTATTTTATTTTGAAAAATTAACTTTATTTTTTCTATAATTTTTAAAATTTTAATAAATAAAATTATTAAAAATATATTTTACTAGAGAAAAGCAATTCTTAATTGATACAAACATCACCAAACAGGATTAACTGCCCATCGCCGTCCCTTTTAGTTTGGTCTTTTTTTTTTTTTAGTTTACCGCGTGAAAGTTGAAGAAACATATAAAAAACAAAAACACTTGATACGCGTTGCACAAAGAAATAAAGGAAACGTTTGACGGTTTCAGAGTATTTAAATTAAAAAACTTTTCTTAAAATTTATTTTATTTATTATTAATTTAATAATTTTATTAAAATTATATTAAACTTAACTTTTTAAATATTTTTATTTGTTCCGTTACTATGATTCTATTCTCATTTGATTTTTTCTGACAAATATCTCGACGCGCTTTTGTTTAACTTTCTTCTTTGTTTTCTTTTTTTTGGCTTTTTTCTTTTAAAAGTTTACGTGGTCAGCTCTCAGTCCCCGTCCTTGTCTTTTGATAGAAACGGCCTTCTTTTAACTTTCTTTTTTTCAGATTCCTCCATTTAATCCAACAATATCATATTATCAAATTCTAATATTTATATTAAAGACGTGTATCAGCAGTTACAGTTATAGCTTGTTTCAAATATATGTAATTAAATAATATTCGATAATAAATAGAGTTGGATAGAAGCAAAATTTTAAAAAATATTTAAAATAAGTGAAATTAAATTTGAAATAAATTTTGATAGAAATAAAATTGAATATATTTAAAACAAGTCCTAAAATAAATTCTTTAAATATAACTTCTTAAAAAGTTAAAAGAATTTCTTAGTAATTAAAACATGACCTAATGCTCATTCTATCAAGTGAAATTAATTACAACTTACAAGAATCCTTCTCTAATACCATTATGCACTACTTCAAAAAATACATAACAATCAATGGAAACGATAACATGATTTCTGCTGATTAAACTATAATCTCTCATACGAAAAATACATTAAAAAGCTGATTCAGATCCTACTCGGCCGTAACTTTCTTAAAACTTGACTTTCAGATACAAGTCAAAAAATAATCTTTTATTTCATATTTTTTCAAATATAAATTCTACACGTTTAAAAAATAAAAAAATTTCAATATTATAATTGTAATTAAACATTTTTTATGTAAAAAAATGAAAATATTTTTTATTTAGAAAAGCTTTTTTTCTTCGAAAGTATTTTAAACATCTCCAATAATTCAGTCTAAACAACATAAAAATAATATTTTAAAAAAAAGCTGAAAAACCATTTTATATTTGAACTATAACATCACTGATAATAAATAAAAAAGAAATCTAGTCAGATACATGTAAGTGTGGGCACCCAGAAACTTACATTCACAAATATATTTTAAAGACCAAAAAGAACAAAAACCTAACCATCTGAGTCTAAAACTAACATACATTGCATTCCAAGAGTCTTTACTAAAATACATAAACAAAAACATAAAAACCATGATAAATATAAAAAGGCACAATAAAGTCTTGTATAAAATCTATGTTACATAGATTTTATAAAATTCAGGGTTGTTGAAAGTGCTTATAAAATAAAATTTTTCTAAAACAATTTTTTTTTATTATATTTCAAAAAACGAACTTTATTTTTTAATTTTCAAAAAAATTATAATAATAAACAATAATAAATTTAATAACTTCAAATTTTTCTATCTAAATTCTAAAATAAATTGTATAAAAATATTATAAAAAATTATTTTAAAATATAAAATAAAATGGATGAGTGGAAAATATTCCATAAACAACGCCAAAAACAGATTGCCCTACCACTTTTGAAACATATTATCAGTGCATATTCCGCAAGAATGTGGTAATAGTTATTGGACAGAAATTTCAAAAGAAACCCTGAAAACAACGATGCCATTAAACCAGATAGACAATAAAAGGATACCCACAACAAAAAGGGTGACAATAAGTTTCAAGATAGTTAGAACTAGAAATTTCAGTACAACATTTTTTGATGCTATTCACCGTTAATAATCAAGCACATAGAATAACAAAAGCAACAAAAGAGGTTTCAACACAATATCAAACAATTCCTAGTACAATAATCAGGTAAGAAAAAATATCTTTCAGGTAAAGAAATGAAACTAAGCATATTACTTGACTCTTCTTATACAGGTTTCTACACATTGAATACAACTAGGACTTGAAATGTAGATCAGAAACAAAAGAGTTCCAGCTTCTCGCTATTTCTAAACACCTCCATAGTGCCCTCAGTGAAGCTTCATAGGATCTTTACTACATGCAAACAATTGAAGAACTCAAAATATTACTACTTAAAACACTCGCAAGTATATTGTAAATTTTTTTCCACAGATTTAAGCTGCTAGCTGCTTTGTTTTATTCTCATAGTTTGATTGTATGAAGCTATCATTGTTCTACCCAAGTGTTGAACATCTGTCAACAAGAGTTAATTTAACATACAAGTTAAGAAATTCAAGAATCAAACTCTTTAGCATGCGAAGGTTACTAGACTTTGCAATTATCAACAGACTCTTCGCTATAAGGAATTTCCTTTTAGTTACGGCACATGTTTACCAAAAATCAACTGCACAGGAGCTAAGTCCTTATTGTTGGGCCTCCAAACTAAGCTATGTTCAAGCTAGTTAGCGCGAAAGGTAAGATGAGCCCGAGCAAAAGACTGGTTAGCTAATTTAGCTATATCCGAATTAGTAGCGAATGAGACCTAAAAGTAGTGGCCAAGTAAACAATAAGCTTGCTAATTTAAAGTTGGGACAATAATTCACCTTGAAATGGGCCAAATTAAGCACTAGCTTGATAGATTTAACTCCCAATGCCTCTTAATAGTTCCATATTAACTGAATGTTAAAATAAGCATGTGTTAATATGTAGGAGATGTTGACCCTTAAATAATTAGTAAATTATTTTAGAATGAGGATCCAATCCTACAATCTATAGTCGAACTATAACTACCATAAAGAAAGGTGTAAACTAGTGTTATCCTCTATCGATAGTAATGTAACAACTACTAAGTGTTACGAAATAGCATCCTTCCGACAACATTGGCTCAAATAATTATGCAATCACATTTTATTTCGCCGAATTATATCTACATCTAAAGAATGTCTAAATCTAATAAAGCAAAATGATCATGCAACTACTATTGTAGTTTTCAGCTTTCCCAATTTTGGGTTTATCATCAGCTAACAACAGAATTTTACTGAAACCATTTTGCACGTCTTTGCCGATTCATATATAGTAAATCTATGCACCACCAATCAACAAAAGACTAGTTAATAGCAAAAGTTCAATTAGATAGCCAGTAAGAACCTGTTAATAATTTAGTATTAGTCCAAGGCATATGCATGACAATCTTACTCCAATCTTAAAGGCCGCAGAGGAGAGGTGGCTGCTTAGAGATAACACACTATCCAACATAAAAGTACAGAGAATAAAAAAGGAAACAGGAACAGGGCCTAGTAGTCTATAATCACCAGCTGAGGCGACATCAAGGCATAAACTATCAACACCTACTGTACCTTTAATCCATCCTCTGGGTCACGAAGGGTGCCAAACATCCAATCCATCCAGATTGTATAGTGTCCATAGTTGTGACGGTAGGTAGTATGGTGGATTGTGTGGTATCCAGCACCCATCACAGGCCACACCTTTCCATTAATGCAATCATGAATGTTTGCAGTCCAAACTGCCTCACAAAAGAGTAGAAGTATGTGGGTTGTGAACTGGATTGGAACAATGAAGAGAGCTATTACATGCGGTACTGCCTGCAGAATTCCATCGAGTGGATGGAATGCCAATCCTAGAAACAAGAAAGGCAAAAAAATCATAAACACAAGTGTCCAATTCATATGAATATCCTAGGGCAATCTATAACATAACACAATAACATCCATTCAAATATCAAAAGAAATTTAGAATATCTTTTAAATAAGAGAACTCTAATTCATGGGTACAAGACCAGAAAATTAGCAAGACTTCTATTACATAGCGGAATTGAATGGTATTGGTGTACTATGTCTGAAGTTCCGGGCACTCAAATTGGTTGAAGTTACACATAGGGCATGTCTCAATTATCACCGAACTCCACTTCCTCTCTATAGCTTTCGAGTTTGGCACTTCACGAGTTTCAATAATCACTCCGAATTCCACTTTAACACTGAACTCTATTTCCACCAATATTTTACTTTAAACTCCATTTTACCAATTTCAATTACCATCAAAGCTCTATTTCGATCGAGCTCCACTTTCACGAAACTAATTCACAAAACTCATTTCATGTAATTGAAACACACCCTTAATAGATTTTATATAGTAGAGATTTTGAAGTTCGGAGTCTTAGTTAGTTTCGGAGTCTTGGTAATAGTAGGTTTTATTTTATAAGTTGGTAAGAATTTTATGTGTATTAGGATTTCTTAGAGGTTGTTATTTCCTAGGCAACTAATAATTCTATTATGTTTCTTTAGAACAAATAGGTCTAGACCATCCCTTTGCACGAGTTAAGGGACTCTATAGATACCCAATTCTATCACAGGTGTAACTCTCACAGAGGAATCAAAGGAATGATTGCCTAGAATCCTACAAAGAGAAACACAGAATGTATCTATAAGGCCAACTAAACTAATCAAAGAAGCCACATGTTCTTTACCAGTACTAGATACTCCTAAAACTCTTTAAGTATACTTTCCAACAGAGACACGTACACTTGTATGAACTTGCTAACAAACACTATGAAGGTGTCCGCTTGGATGGAGCTTCTTTTTACCGTAGTATTTATACACCATGGCCTTAGAATTGTAACATCTTGGTCTCACACTACCATAACATGTTTATACCTATTTTACAATAGCATAACATTATAACTAAATATTATTGATTTTTTCTTTCTCAAGAAATAACTGTTCTTTTATTACCAAGGAACATTTAACCCCAAAATAAGTGGCATGTCGGCAAATATCAATGTCAACAGCCCACGAGGAGAGTGTGGGTTTGAAGAAAAGAAGAAGCAGCAAGAAAAAGAAGAGGAAGATTAAAAGAGAAGAAGAAAACAAAACATAGAAGAAGAAGAAGAAGAAGAAGAATAAACTTAAGAGAAGAAGAAGAAGAAGAAGAGGAAGAATAATATGATAAACACTGCCCACAAGCAGCGCTTTGATTGATAAATCGGGGTGCAACTAATTGAATAAAATAATAAAAAAAATGAGTAATTATGTAATTAGTTAGAAAGTGATAATTACTTGTCAATAACTAATATGGTGGATTCCTATGGCTTGGAGTATGCCAAAAGAGTACAGAGGGGAACACTTTGGTGACAAAATCAATGGTTTTGAGAGAATCTGATTTAATAATTTTACCATATGTCACTCTGAACAATCCTTTTCGATTACTTATCATGATATGCGATATAACATATCTTACAGTAGAGACCCTAAAGGTCCCTCCTTGATCTTCACCTTTGCTACCTTTCTTAGAGTCTCTTAAAGGGGGTATGAGTTGCCACTAAGTTTTTTTTTCTTCTAGTACCAATTTGAATATTCTATACACAAAAAAAACTATTTTGGACTAACTACCATGCCAGCTGCTTGCAGGTATTCTCTTATAAAAGACTTCCCACATCTATGTCTTCTAAAGTTTTCTTCATCTTAACAAACCAGGAACTAGACAAAAAGAGAGATAGCATGAGACAACTCAAGAAATTTGGTCTTACTTTCTCCACAAGAACCAAATCCATATCAGCCTTCATATTCAGAAACTAGACATCAACAAGTTTCCACAACTTTTTAACAATACATAATTTGCCTATACTTGGCGAAGAATTAGGTGTCATAAAAAATCAAGAAAAATACCTGTCTTAGAGAAGCAACAAATCAATCAAGAATGAGCATCCGGTCAAAATAGCCATTGGAATAGTTTGTGACCTTTAGAGGGTTACTTTGAGATTGTTATATATGTGAAATTCTCTTTTGATGGCCCACAACTTTTCTTCTTCAATCCATTCTTAATGTCAAAAAACAAGTTGTGAGCAACCAGCACCTTCCAATCACTTATTGAGCTTAATTCTCTCTCACTTTCCCTAGTTCTAGAGCGCTGCCATCTTTGAGAGAAATGAAACAAGTGTTTCATTGTAAGGTTTATCTACTAGCTCGAAAAAAAAAAATTCACCATGAGGGGGTGGCAACAATCTAAATGCCAATCTACTTAGCCCAGTCAATGTGGAAGCTGTAGCAATTCGATCTTAACATCAGGAGATCAAGATAGTGGATTGAAGTCCTTAGGAGCAGGTGACGAAGAGTAAATGTAGAATGGTGCCGAACCACAATATGTCATGGTAATATATTTGGCTCTCTCACTCTCTCTTTATTATTTACATGTAGAACAATAGTTGATTAGTATTTTGAATATTTGTGTGCTAGCATTTTTTTGTGAATTGAATTTGGGAGAATTTTCAAAATTTTAACCTAATTTGCACACCTTCTAAGGTTTCCTGCAGGGCTAACACATGTATGCTAGCATCCCACAGTTGTCGTGCATAGGATAATTTCTCAGTTGAATGCATCGTGTGTGTCGAAAATGGAAAATAGATACAACATATGACATCCCTTAGCCTTTAGAAACAAAATGCAACCATCTTCATACAATATTGATTGGACTTACCAGCAAATGGTGATAGGGTGTTTTGCTTGTTGTATATGTGATGCGTAGCATGGAGATACTTGTACAAAGGCTTTATATCATGCAGCTCCCGGTGCATCCAGTAAATTCCAAACTCGCAGAATGTTAAGTACATGGCCAAATAAACAATGTACATAGGCCAGCCAACTTCACTTATGCTGGAAAAACATCTTGTCCAGCCTCTTTCAACCATGTATTCAGACAGTGTCGGTAGAGCACAGTACCAAGGCATAGCTTTCATTGCAACCTTTATTTGTAAAAGAATAGCTTTACTTGAAGGAATAGCGTCTACAACAAACATAAGTTGTGTAAGTTTTTTTCCTAGATTAAATCCACAATCGAAGGGGAATCTCAAAAGCTTCTGTCACAATCAACTATCTTACCCCATGGGTGCTTAATGGCTTTGATGGTACTCATACCCAATTAAGGCAAATCAGAAAAACAGTAACACAGGTGTGTCGATAGACAGAAAGCTGTGTGAGAGGACTCAATGTTCATTGCAAATCAATAGGTAAAAAATCTATACAATTTTTACCTTCCAAGACAAGATATTCTGGCCATGTTGCAGAAAAGCAAGAATGCATCAAAATGAAGGAGGAGAGTCTTCAATAGCTCCTCTAACACATATTCTGGCCAACAGTATACTACCAAAACAATTACATCTGGAACCATCAAGTCTCTTGATTCAAGGTGATAGCTAATGATGAAACTCTTTATCTTGTTTCACTTTCACTAAAAGTACTAAATTCATAACTAAGGGCACAGGACAATGACACATTATAAATCAGTTTAAAATGAAGTAGAACCTTCTTGGCAATAAACTATTTCACCACTAACTAACAGATGAGTGTACCATTAAAAGGTGTAAATTTTCAACTAAAGATCACACTCTATATGAATGAAAACATAACTCCCAGAAAACTCACACATTAACAAAGAAACAATAAACAAATAAAAATATCAAAAAGCTTCAACGACTAAGTCTTCAACTCAACATGCACACATCACTACCACCAGAAAACAAATCAAATAAAGTGCTAATTCAGAAAGCAGAAAAGCATCTTCCTAGGGTCACGCATTGACAGAATCCAAATCACAGAACATGCAATCCAGTAACCCAACACCCAAAAAAAAAAAAAAAAAAAAAAAAAAGAACACACCCACAACTAAGACAGCAGGCGAAGATAAAACCCTAAATATAACCTTTGAGAAACACAGTTCTAAACTAAAAAGACGAAAACTTTTCTCCAAAAGGTCCCGACTAGCAAGAAATCATCAACAAAAAAAACGCCAAATTAAATAATTAAACAGAGAATTCTGCAAAACCATCCAAAAACACAGAGCAAACGAAACCGCAGACAATACATAGACAAGATTCAAATAATCAAGATTGATAAAGCTGACCTTTTTCCCACAAGGAAAACCCGAAAATCAGGCATTGCTGAATCAAGTTTAATTAAAACCCAGAACCGAAACAAAAAAAAGAAACCACAAACAATAAACAAGATTCTTGATCACACAAGATGAAGATTGTTTTGCAGAACTTCTAGGGATGTAGAAACTAGAAAAACTTATCAGAAAAGAGCAACAAGAAAACATGAAAACTACACATTGCGGAGACACGCCCGCTCCAAATCAAGTATCAAATCAAGATTTAATCAATCAATCAGACATGGCAAAATAAAGATTCAATTATTCTTTTTCTTTCCAATACCTTTAGGGAGGTAGACATTTCTCTTCAAGTAATAAATGTAGAAGCACCAGAGAAAACCAGAAATGAAGTAAAGCAGCGTGCCGCCGATGTAGTTCCGGAGCCAGGTCTGCACAGGTCTCGGAGATGAAACCCAAAACCAATCTGGCAACAAATTCCCAAGCACAATGCTGTTGTACCACTCCGTCTCTGCCACAAACTTCTCCATACCACCCAAAATCAAAAAAAAAAAAAAAAAGAAACAGAAGGATACAATCTTTTCTTCAAAGGTTCGATCTTTGATTTGTTCCTTGTAGAGTTTCCGCAATGGAAATGAGAAAAAAAATGAAATCAATCAATGCAAGTGGGGTGGTCGGATGTGGGCTGGTAGCAGGGGAAAGGGGTTGCGAAATAGCGATGGTTTAGGGGTGCTTGGAATTGCTTTTTTCAACACTTCTTTTCAATTTTTTATTTTATATTTTTTAATATATATTTTATAAATATATAAAAAAATTATTTAAAAATTTAAAAAATATAAAAAAATTTTATAAAATAAAATTTTTTTATTATATATTTTTATTATTCTTTTAAAAATAAAAAAAATATAACTTATTTTTAAAAAAAAATAAAAATATCTTTTATTTAAAAAAATTTCATTTTATAACCCCTAGCAAAAACTCCATTTGTGTTGTGCACTTCAGTTACTGCTGCAGTTCTGAATATTTCTATTCTGTGGACCAGAATCTCTACAAATAATACAAACAGCATTTGAATTTCATTTTATTTCTATTTTTATTTCATATTTTATAATAATTATTAAAAATTTAGAAAATACTATATATCATAAAAATTTTATTAATTAGTTTTATTGTTTTAATAAAACAATAAAATTCTCGTTTTCAATATTTTTAAAATATTTAATTTTATAAATACTCGCACACGTGTTCAAATCAAACCGCGAAATTGATCTACAGCACAAATTTGGTGACGGTTCTAATTCACACTCAACCACAACTAAGGACGTGTTCACAAAGAGATTTTTAAAAATAAACAAACATAAATTTATAAAAAACATGATATTCCTGATCTCTTTAAAAAAAACTGTTTAGCGAGAGGATACGTGCTTAATAATGTTTTCCGTTTCTTTTTTTATATTTTAAATTTTTTATAATACTTTAAATTTATTTAAAAATTAAAAATTTTAAAGTTATACAATTTTATTATCTATTATTTTTTAGGTAAAAATAAAGCTCATTTGTTAAAATAAAATAAATATTATTATTTTACAAAAATTTTATTAAGTACTTCTAAATCTTTATTAATAATATTTTGAAATATTTGAAAGTGTTTATAATAAACTATTTTTTTAGAAATAAAAAATATTTGGTATTTTGAAAAATGAAGAACCTTTTTACTTAAAAAAGTATACACATAAAAATTTTTAATATAAAAATTTTTATTTTTTAATTTTAGAAAAACTTAAATATAGAAATTTAAATTTTTATTATAAAAACTAGTATTTTTAATAGAAAATATTCGAGAAGCTAAGATTAGATATAAGTGGCAAATATAATCCGCCAGAAAATGCGATCCAAAACTGATTTATTTAATCAGAATTAGAGTTAAAAATTTTGACCTGTACAAATATATAGGTTGGGTTAGGATTGAATGAATATGATCCAATTACTAAATTAATCGACTCGGGTTAACCTAAACTTGACCTACCAACCTAAATTATCATATATGGAAGAAATAATATTTGAATTTTTCTTTCCGTATATTAAAATATTGACAATAAAAATAATTTATAATAATAATTTATAAATTATTAAATTATATAATATTTATAATTAATTGTTATTTTTATATTTTAATAAAATAGTGTAAGATAAGAATTATAATATTATCGAAAGTATTACTATATAGGTATTTCTGTAAGGACGAATTTGAATTTTGTATAAAAATTTTTAACAAAATTTTGTTAGATACCTATGTTTATAAAAATTTTTATCGAATTATTAGTATATATTTATAATCATAAAATTTCAGCTGTCACCACATATTTTCAAAAAATAAAAGTAAAAATAATTTTTTTTTATATTTTAAGGACTGATGAAGATACTAAATAATGCACATTTTGACGGGCATTCATTATTTTCGTCACTAAAAATATCGTGCACTTTCATTACAACTGATGTTATAATTTTACTTAATTTTAAAAATATAAAATTAAAAATTAAAAATTTTAATTATTAAGTGGGTCGATTTGAATTTGATCCGGTTAAATATGTTGGATTAGGGTTAGACAATTTTGACCCCTATAAATTCATGAATAGAATTAAAATTAAACAAATTTGATTCAAGTATTAAATAAGTTAACCTAATGCCACCGCTAAAGTTCTCAAGTGGGCTACGTAAATGCTTAAACTAAGACGCTATTCGTTGGCTTACAAATAGTGCAGTGGCCCTAAATGAAACAACATATCGTCTTACGAATTTACCCTAGCAAGTGGTCCACTCTAAAGCCAGCCCAAATTAGAACGTCTAATTTGAGCTGTTTGGGATTACTTACCAAAAGCTTCTTTTTAACTTTTTTTCATTTTATATTTTTCAATACATATTTTATAAATATATCAAAAATTTATTTAAAAATTTAGAAAGTGTAGAAAAATTTTACGTAATGAGATCTTTTTATTGTATATTTTTATTATTTTTTTAGAAATAAAAAAAATAAAGCTCGTTTTTCAAAAAGAACAAATATATTTTTCATTTTACAAAAACTTTATTTCATAAACAATCCCAAAAGTTTCCGAAAATGGTTGGGTGGAGATTCTTTTTATAGTGCTGGTATAGTATGTTTATTTAATTATTATTCTGAATCATATTTTTATTTTCACATTAAAATTTAATTTTATTAAATTTTTATTAAATTCTATATTACAATTTTAATTACTATCTTAAATTTTATTTTTTAGTAAACTATATTTTTATCAGATTTACTTTAACAAAACTCATATTTATCAGATTAAAACACGCTCTAATTAGATCGTATTTTAGTTTTTGAAACTCTATTTTTTCTATAAAAAATTTGAGTTCAAAACATCTTTCGATAATTTAATTACTATTTTAAATTTTATTTTTATTAATTACTATTTTAAATTTTATTTTTATTTTTACTTTAAATTCTACTTTCACTATATATTAATCCGAATTTTTTTTCAAATTTTATTTCTACCAAAATTTATTTATTATTAACTTTTATTTTTATAAAACTCACTTACGGTGGAACATATTTTCGAAAATCTGAAACACACTTTTAGGAAGCGTTTACTCTTTTTAAAATAAGTTACTAGAAATTGATTGAAAATAAGTTATTAGAATTTGAAAATTAAAATTTGTCATTACGCTTGTTTTAACTTTTTATGCAGGCATATATCTCTTTTAATTTATCAGGAAATAAAAGCCTCGAAGTCTGTTTTTTCTTAAGACAAGTTGATTGGGATTAGACACATAATTAGCTATTCGAGGATATCTCAATCCTCACCGTGGACCCCACCACTCTCTCTCTCTCTTCCCGCTGCCGGTCGTCTTGCCGCAAAAATTTTTTTCCCAAATCAATTCAATTTCAACGATCTCTCGAAAAACCTTCGGAGATCGATCGATAAAATTCGAATCATGATTTCATTCTAGTTCTTCGAATTCGGATCGATCAAAGTAATGGGAGGAGTTACATCAACGATCGCGGCGAAGTTCGCGTTCTTTCCACCTACACCGCCGTCGTACACGCTGGAAGATTCCGGCGATGAGAAGCTTTACATGCCTGAGAATCCGGCCACACGGAGGGACGGAGTGGAGATTTTACGGCTGCGAACAAGAAGAGGGTACGATATCGTTGCGGCGCATGTTAGGAATCAGAGAGCGTCGGCGACCATGTTGTACTCACACGGGAATGCCGCAGATCTTGGACAGATGTTTGAGCTCTTTGTTGAGCTTAGTGCTCACCTCCGTGTCAATCTAATTGCGTAAGTGTATCTTTCTCTGATTCTCTTGATAGATTGTTGTTGGAATTTTGTTGTTTGTATTGAAATGTTGGTTGATAAAACATTAAATGTTTAAGAAAAACATATTAGATTACGCCATCTTTTATATCTGATCAAGATCATTTGGCTATGTAATTATTGATTGTTTACGAACTCATAACCTATTCTAGGTTTTTTTAAAATAAAAAGAAGAAGAAACGTTTAGCCTTTCTAACTCATAACTATACATTGTAATGCCCTGACTTCCAATACTGGGGTTAGCCAGTGACTTTTGACAGGGAAACAAATGCAGTGTTGTGTACTGTTTGGATGATCTTATCAACTACAATTCTGTAAAAAATCAGCTGGATTGTATGGGAATTGAACTTGTTATATAGCTTTAGTTATAACATTCTTCTTATTGTTAAATAAAGTCCCATGTATATAACATTAGTTAAAAAGTACTAGAATTATCATCACAATTGTTTTTTTTTTATATATATATATATATATATATATATATATATATATATATACATATACATATAGGGATAGGATATAGGCATATGGTATTTTTAGAGGCACATGGTGCACTTGCCGGCCAAAAGTGGCCGGCGAGACATCCAAATTCAATCTGCACCGTTGGATATGAAGAACAATGAGTTGAAAACATGTTGATAAATTTTCAACTAAATCGGAATACGAACCGACCTTCATCAGAACTCTTGATTAAAATTACACAAAAATGAAATATACTTTTTATGTCAAATTTAATATTTTATGTCATTTTTTTATCAAGAGTTCTGACGGAAGTCGGTTCGTATTCCGATTGAGCTAAATTTTATCAACATATTTTCAACTCATGGTTTTTCGTATCTAACGGTAGAGATTAGATTTAGATGTCTCGCAGGCCACTTTTGGCCGTCATGTGCACCATGTGCCTATAAGAATGTCATGTGCCTCTATCCTATCCAAAAACGTAACCACCTATATATTCTTAGCTTTGACTTTATATTTAGATGCAAAATGTACAGTATAGAATCTTAAAAAAACGTAACCACCTATTGCCAAACTTTCAAAAATTGAATGAATTAACTTTTGCAGTGAAAAGAAACCAATCGCGTGAAGTCCTACAATAAGTTTTATTGAGACGAACTGAATGAAACCTGCAGACTGTAGACCCATTATCTGAATAAAACCCTGACATTAAATGATGCAAATGAATGAGGAAAGAAATAAAGAAGCTCAAAAGGAAGAGAATAGAAGAAGAGGCTGGAGGCAATTCTGTGCATATCCATCAACTAGGAGGTACTGAGGGACGGAAGTTGCGTGAAAAGTCGCTAAGTTTGTGTTGGAGGAGGCTCACCATTATTAAAAAGGCCTTTTGCTGTTTTAAAATATATTAACTCCATCAATGCTGCGTGGTGCTTTGGGCTAGAATTCTAATAGCAGTAACTTCTGATGATTTTGCAACTTGATCCTAGTGACTCTTTTTATTTTTCTCACTTTGCTTTTCTTCTAATTCTCACATCCTTCAAATTTAAGGCTGATGTTTCCAATTTCTGTAATTAGTGCTAGATAAATACTCTGTTTGGACAAGATACATCAGTGCTTCCATTTGTTCAAAGTCCCCCTCTGTTCTAAGAATCAGGTGTAAGGTGAAGTTTCAATAATTGATTAATTAATAATTATAAGTGGATTGTGTAATGCAATATTTTTTATGTTGAGCGTGTTGTAGAAAACGTCATATGCAGCTGAGGTTACATAAAATGAGATTTCTTGAGGATCACTAATGTTCAATCGTTAAATCTTTATCATGATCTATCACTTCCGCATTCGCTAGTGTTCATGACTTCATTTAACTTTCATTCAAGTAAGTTTTGCTAGTCCTTATGAATTCCTGAATAACTATTTTGATCCTTTGGTTTGTGTTTCGTGTACTGAAGTATTCAGTTCTATTACCATCATTGATTAAATTCCGGTAATATCTAGCAGGTATGACTATGCTGGTTATGGGCAATCAACAGGCAAGGTCAGATTCACGACTTCTTTTTCATAAGTTAGTTAGACGAAATCATCACATTTTGGCTCCTGAAAGAAACTGCCTAGTGCAATATTACAATTTCTTTGACATGACACCATATTTATTTATGAAACAGCCGACTGAGTGTAATACATATGCAGACATAGAGGCGGTGTATAATTGCCTCCAGGAACGTTATCAAGTAGGGGATGAAGATATAATCCTTTATGGCCAGTCTGTTGGCAGTGGTCCCACTGTTGATCTTGCATCCCGTCTTCCGAACTTAAGGGGTGTGGTACTGCATAGTCCTATACTTTCTGGGTTGAGAGTATTATATCCAGTCAAACATACATATTGGTTTGACATCTTCAAGGTTATGTCTTAAATTTTCTTATTTAAAGTTTATGTTCAAATATAATTTTTCTAATATACATTGGTTTGCAGAATATTGACAAGATTGGGATGATCAATTGTCCAGTCCTAGTAATTCATGTAAGAATTGATCAATTTCTTACTTGTTAGAAAGAAATTTACTGATTGCAATTTCTTTCAATCGCTATTACCATTTTGATACTCTATTATCACCATTCTAACCTAATACTATGGATGATTTTGGTTACTGATAAGTCATTCTCAAACGACAATATGGTTACCATATCTATGTTTTGCACATGCATTTCAGAAGAAAATATATGCTTAACAACGTTTCCTGATGTTAATGCAATGTTCATATTCATGAATTTACTGATATAAACTTCTAATCTCAGTAAAATATGATGTGTGGAACTATCTCTGAACCACTTAAACTTTGTAAAGAAGTTTGGATATAGTAAACTACATAATAGTTAATTTTATTTCTTAATAAGATTTAAAGTATTTTTGGTAATAACCCCTGAATACCTTCTGGCAGTATGTAATGCTTACATAGGTCATATCTTCCCTGCATACGGGCAAAAAATATTGCATTATGTCTCTGCAGGCTCTCTATATTCTATTTGCATGAAGTTGACATAAGAAACCAGGGTGAATGTCCGCAAACACATTTCTTCCTTCATACTGCATTTGTTAAATATCAAAGCTGCATTTTGTTAGTTGATACTAATCACACTATAGGTCGGTAGGTCCATGGAGGAATAAGATGCCTTTTCAAGATTGGTTGCACTTCTATCTTCATTGAATGTATCTATGTGATTTTTTTTTTTCCGGGAACCCAAACTTAAGGGAGGGGGTATTCTTCTGTTGCTTTTGCAAAATAGAGGAACGCTAAGAGTTGGCCGCAAGACTTTCCTTTTGGGAACATGCACCAGATTTGGGTATCAGTTGGTCCTACAACTGAGCTATTGGCCTTAAAACCTGCTCCCAAGCTAGCTTCATGTTTAGTAAATCTGCTTCCTTTCCCCTAATAATTCTGTTATTTTTGTAGCTTGCTAGATAGGTAGGGCTTTGCAAGGGAAGAATCTCCCTCTTCTTTAGAAAAATATTTCTTTAGCTTTTTATTTAGATCTCATCCTTTTATTTGTGTTAAAAACAGAGGCTAGAGAAAGTGGTTTTAGTGTTTAGGAACTCAATGTTGGAAGGCTGCTTCCTAGGTTTTTACTAGGTAATGAGTGAACAAGGATCCATTCATCCATGACTCTATTTGTCTAAATCTTGATACACTCTGTATACCAAGTACCATGAATAACTATAATTGCAACTAATGACCCATCATATCTTTGCTTTTTTGTTTTTCTCTTTTAGACAAAATGAGCATGCAATTAAACAAAATATCTCAAAGAAGCAAAAGATAAGGAAGGAGTTGGTACCTGAGAGCAAAAATAGAAGATAAAATTTTGGGATGCCTTAAACTTGACTGCAAACAAACTATTGATAGTTTTTTAAAAACCACTTAAAGAAGGTAGTTATTAGTCCCTACCTCAAATTAAATCCTAGCCTTCTATAACTGATGATTTTTGTGTCTCCTGTCTGGCTGAAAACTGGACCAAAGGCCACTACCCACCAGTTGATTAACCTACATAGATCTAGTGTTTTAGTTGGTGTTGGGAGCAACCAAGCTAGCTTCTAGCAGTGGTGTACATTATGTTTAGCATATAATAGCTTGTGTTTTGATTCAAGTGAATGGCTGGAAGCTTGAAGAGCAGGGATTTGATTCTAAACTGACGAGTTTCTCTAGGCAATTAAATGGCGGTAACTTGTATAGTCTAGGTTGCTCACTCATTTATGGAGACAAGCTGCATTCTGGGATTGCCTATCCTTGAGAGTTTATGAGATATGTGGCATTTTGGTTTATACTCTTCTTCTGTAGCAATAGAGGGTCTTAGAGTAAACTTTTTATAGTCATATTGCTTTATCTTTATTGAGGTGTAATGAACCTTAGATGAGATCCATTTGGCAGCATCCTCAGTTGTTTCCTCTAGCAACTATTCTTTTGAATATGACATAATCCTAGACTTAAACATATCTTTTAAACTATGACATTTGTGAAGCCTTTCATGTGTACTGTTTCCCATTGTTTTTGCCAGTTTGTATATTGCTTTTAATTTTCAATTTGTCTACCTCGACCTTCATCTTTTTTTTTAATAATTTCCAGGGCACATCAGATGAAGTTGTTGACTTCTCTCACGGCAAGCGGTTATGGGAGCTCTGCAAAGAGAAGTATGACCCACTTTGGATAAATGGTGGTGGCCATTGCAACCTGGAACTTTATCCCGAATACATTAAGCACCTTAAGAAGTTTGTGTCTAGCCTTGCCAAACAGAAAGCAGCCAAAAACGACGCTAAGAATACTAAGGTGAATACTAATGTTGGTGATACCCAACCCGTTGACATAAGAGCATCAGATGACCAACGACCGCCCTCTAGTAGTGTTGAGATCTCCAGAAAAAGCTTAGACAGTGCAATAGGGAAATCAAAGAAGGCAGATAGTTCTGAGAAATTGCGGATTAGCACTGACCAAGTGACACAGGAAAGAGAAGTTGAAGGGTGGTGATAACCCTAAAACCTATATTGGTACAGCATGTTAGGATGTAAAGTTGAACATTCTGGATTCGCATTTGATTGAAGTGTATAAGAAAAGAGATGTCGAAACCGTCACCAGAACCAGCGAACCTGTACATTCATTAGCTAATTGTTGTATGCAGCGGCATTGATGCAATTGATGGGAATTGATGATAATAAAGAGAGATTTGGTGTTTTCTGGAGTTATTAGTTTATAAGCAAAGTATTGTTTCCTCCACATATGACTGAACACAAATATGTATATTACTTCGATGTTTGCCTAGAAAGCTTGTTGTAAATTATGCTATGTGCTTCTTTACTTGCTCATGCTCCAATGATTGTAATGAAATAATCAAGTCTTGCTTGTAAACACATGATTGTTCATTTCAAAGGTGTATTTACACAATTGTTTTGTTGTTTTTTTGAAAAATGCAAAGTTCGTTTGGCAATTTGTGTTCTAGAACGGTTATCGAATATCTTTCTAATAGCAGTTTATAATAAGAAATTTAGTATATATTTTTTTCGCTGCTGCTTTTTGATAAGCTTCACTATCAAACAGAGCATGAATCCACTTCCTTATAGTTTGAGTATGATGATCACTGCTTGAAACAATAGGCAGGCATAAAACCTAAAATGTCAACAAGGAAACTGGAGCTGTACCTTGCCAAGAACAGCGTGGTTTAGGATGTGTATTTTTTCACATAAAGCATTTTCCGGAAGTGATTTTTAAATGGACACACCTCTCCAGCCATACATAAAGTTTAAAATCTTTTGAACAACAGAAACGTTGTGTATATTAAACGGTAACCATCTTGCCAATCAAGCCCCTTACAGGTGAGTGTTAGATCGTGGAGCACTTTAAAAGGCCAATACAGCAAAGTTCCGGGAGGTGCTAAATGATTATAGAAATTTTTCCTTAGCCTCCTTCCATGAAACAGCATTCGTTAAATTTGGCATGTACTGACTGTTCTTTCTTACAACTATCTAATAGCATTCCTCCTCTAAATAATACTTTTATTTAAAAAAATGGCCGTATGGAAGCATGTCCCTTTGACAGAGATGATCACAAAAGTGAGTGATAAATTTCAGAATCAGAAGTTGCAGTACTGTGATTCGTACATCAGAGACCAAGAATTAGTGTATATTTTATTCATTGATCAATAATATTAAAAGCATACAAAAGGCTTAAAAATGAAAGAGGCAAAAAAGAAAGTAATAGCAGAACATTTATCGGTTACAAACATGAAGTGTTAATTTAATCATGAGCAAGAAAAGAGTATTTTTAAGAAGTTATATTAGAACTGTTTCTACTTAGATTTAAAGTATTTAAAAGTACTTGTAAAGAAGATTTTATAAAATAAAAATATTTTTATTTTATTTAAATATATTTTAAAATAATAATAATAATGAAATTTTAGAATGTATAATTATTTTATATTTTTAAAATTTAAAAATTTTTTATAAAATATTATAAAAAATTTACTAAAAATTATAAATTTTAAAAATGATAGTATTTATTTATAAGCCCTCTCCAAAGCACCTATAAGAAAACCCTTTTGATCTCCTATCTGTTATTTGCATGTTGGAATTGTACTTAATTTCGATGTACTAATTAAAAAATAAAATGAAAGCAAGTTAAAGTTATATAGTTATATAAAATGAAAGTCTTAAAACATAATATATATATATATATATATAACTAAATTTAAAAATTTTTATATACAATCATACATCATCGGCTACGAGGGTAGATGGTGGATGGAGTATAAAAAATAGAAGTATATGGTTTGGTTTGGATTAGCTAGTAGCTGCTAACGTAATAACAATTTTAGTAGATAATTATTCATGGTTGACTTTACTTGATCAAGTAGCTAGAAAGCTATCAAAGTTTCATTCCGTCATAGCTGGCTAAGAGATAATCGTTCATAGTTGACTTGACATAGATACAATAGCTAGCTAGCGAGCTACCACAGCAATAATGAGTTCGTTCTTTCTTTCGTTTTAGCCAATATATCAATTTCATGGCGTGTCCATTTGTCTTGACTCCATTCTCTTCCTGTTTTCTTTTCTTGTTTCGAAGAAAATGCCTTTGAATTCATTGCGTGCCTGCCTGGCTGCCTGCACACGTTTCATCTCTTCTCTAACTAAAAAATTGAGATGCATTTTAAAGAAGAAGCCTTACTTCTTTGCTTGCTCACCTGCCTTTCATCTTCTTCTCCATCTAAAGAAAAAAAAAGAAAGAAGATCAAGGCGCAAAGATGACCATGGTCCTCCAGGCATTCGTTTCCAAGTTCGCCGTGGAGCTCGTCGATTATGCCAAGCAGAGGATTGCTTCGATCCTCGGAGTTTCTGAGGAGATGAACAAACTGCTCAAGAAGCTGAATATGATCAATAATGTGTTGGCCGATGCAGAGACGAAGCAGCTGGAGAGCGAGATAATCAAGTATTGGCTGGACCAGCTAAAGGAAGTCCTGTATGAAGCTGAAGATCTCATCGACGACTACAGTATTCAAGCTCAAAACTTCATTGAAAAACAACAACAAGAAGAAGAATCTCCTTCGACGGTTGCTTGCTGCTGTAGTACTCCTATTATTGCGTGTCTACGCAAGACAAAATTCAAAAGTGATATAGCCGACAGAATCAAAGCCATCAATCTTCGGCTTGATGGTATTAACAAGGATGTGAAAGACTACAACCTTGTTCCTACATCCGGTAGAGATCAGCTGCAAAATGGTGACAGTGGGATTAGCAGAAGGACCTCACCGTTAATGGATCCTAACATTGTTGGTGGTGCTATCGAGAACGATACCGAGAAATTGGTGCAGCTGATCCTCAACCAAAGCAACCATAATATTCTTATCTACGCAATTGTTGGTATGGGTGGGATTGGGAAGACCACTCTTGCTCAGAAGATCTGCAGCGATGAATCCTTGCGGAACCATTTTCATCCGGTTGAGCCGATTTGGGTTTGCATATCGCAAACTATTGATGAGATAAGAATCCTTAAACTCATCATAAAAGGTCTGGGAGCCGATTGCGGAGATGCCCGAGAGAAGGAAGAGCTTGTACCTTTGCTCGGTCAAGTTGCTAAGCAGAAGAAATTTTTTCTTGTTCTTGATGATGTTTGGAATGAGAGACTTTGGGATGATCTTTTGGGAGCCCCATTGCATTGTGCCGGTACGGGTAGCAGAATTTTAATCACCACTAGACATGAACAAGTTGCAAGAGGAATGGGAGTAGTTCAACCATCCCATGAGGTAGCTTTATTGTCAGACGAAGATTGTTGGTCATTGCTTTGCAAGATGATGGTTCTAGATGGTGAAGAAGAAAGAAGCACAGACCTCAGAGAAATAGGGATGGCGATTGTGAAAAAATGTAATGGCCTTCCTCTTGCGGTGAGGACGATTGCCGGAGTACTACGACAAGTGGAATTACACCCACGAAAATGGAGGACAGTTCTTGATGATCTATCCAGGACTACAAATAAGCTACCGGACGGGGTACATGAAGCTTTGTTCTTTAGTTATGCTAATCTCCCGCCGCATCTTAAGCAATGCTTTCTCTATCTTTGTTTATTCCCCGAAGATTATGAATATTGGGAACTGAATGTTGTTCAACTGTGGATAGCAGAGGGCTTTATAAAAGGCAAAGAAGAAGAAGATCTTGAAGAATTAGGATTGAGCTACTTTGAAGGTTTGGTGGATCGAGGTCTTCTCCAATTGGATTTTGAAATTGTCAGTTTACCTTTCTACAAAATGCATGATCTAATGTGGTCTTTGGCTCGACATCTCACTGGAGACGAAGTATGGTGTGGACCAGTCGAAAGATCAAAAGAAGTATTGTTTACTTCATCTGATCTTTCGCCGCAAAGGAAACCTTATCGAGTATACATTTTAAATGATTTTGAAAAGAAACACATTTCTTTTTCGACGAGAGGGAAGGAGGAAGGCATTTACCTGAGAACATTATTGAATGATAACTGGTCGAAGACAAATTTCTCAATTGATGACTTTAGCATCCTAAGCCATCTTAGAGTCCTCCAAATTAATCTTGCCGCAGAAAGGCCACCTAACTCTTTAGGGAACCTTATACATTTGAGGTATCTGAATCTACAGAGGAGTTGTATTAGGGAGATGCCAGCTTGTATCGGATCATTGAGAAATCTGCAGTTTTTGGAATTGAGTTATTGCAAGACTTTGCAGAGACTTCCGAAAAACATCGATTTATTGACTAATCTACTCTATCTCAATGTTGAAGAAACGAGCTTGGACAGCATTCCAGTTGGAGTGAGGAATCTTAAGAAACTTCAGACGCTCGACGGATTTGTGGTCTCTGATGGCAATTGTATCGAAAATGATGTTGCCAAATTGGAGGATTTGAGATCTTTACGAAAGCTCAAAAGACTGTCCGTAAGGAATTTGGGGAGAGCATCAAGATGTGTTGAGGGACGAGGAGCATTTTTGGAAAACACAGCTCATCTTAGTTCTCTTATATTGATAGGTGGGGGGTACGATGGTGAAATAGAAGCAACTTCTAATGAAGAAGTTGAGGAAGTTATGGAAGAGTTGCGTCCTCCGCTAGGGCTCCAACATTTATGTATATTCTACCAATGTACTCACATATTTCCTAAATGGATAGATGAGTCGCCATCTGCGATCCAAAACTTGAGGAGATTGAGCCTTCGCGGTTGCCCTTTGTGGGAAAAACTCCCTACATTGTGCCACCTACCGTGGCTGGAGGAGTTGAATATCAGTGGTATATCTTTACTTCTTGAAATCGGCCCTGAATTTTTTCTCCCACCGATGCAAGACCAGGTGCTTAATTACAGTGAAAGTACAGTTCATTCCTTCCCTAAATTACATACACTTACATTTGACAACATGAACAGCTGGAAAGAATGGCGCTGGATGAACGAGGAGGAAGAACAAAATATTGGGATCTTGCAGTTGTTGCCATGGCTGCAAGAGTTGAAAATCTATTCTTGCAGGGAGCTGAGAGGTATTCCCCACGCTCTCCTTAACCATGCAACGGCCTTGACATGCTTGCGTATCTCATCTATTGGCGAGTTAGAGGAGATCAAAAGCCTTCGTTTCATCAGAGAATTAAAAATCGATGGGTGTAACACTCTAAAGAGAATTAGAGATCTAGCATCTCTTGAATCTCTAGATATAACGTATTGTAAGAACTTGAAGGATGTGGAAGGTTTGCCCCAGCTACAGAAACTGCTCATTAGACATGGGGATAATCTTGTTGAAAGGCTTTTCGATAATACAGCAGCAGCAACTAGCTTCTTCCCCAGACTCCAGAATCTCCAGATTTCGGGTGAGATCAAGTTAAGCCTGATCCATAGGTTTTTTGATCTGGATGCACCAGATTGGGCTAGGATCAGGCACATCAACCATGTCGACATCAACACGGACGATGAAGTCGCATTCGTTTCGTACACCAAATCTCCCTTCTCCTTCAGCAGGTATATATCACCCCATATCTTAGAATTGGAAGAAATCGCCAAAAGTTCGGAGCAGGTGGTTGTTAGCTTCCTCCATGAGCATCCACTACTGCTCACTGTATCTTTTGAGGTTTACATCTGCGAAGCATGCTTTGAAGAAGGAGAGTACATCTCTTACTGCTGCAGAAGTTGCAGATTCCATTTGCATCCCTTCCAGTGCAGAGTCCAAGAAGAACAGAGCAACGGGAGCGCTGAAATTTGCTAAGCGTTGTAAAATATTTAACAACTTTATGGCAATTTTAATTATATTTTATATTTTATTATATTGTATGAATTACTAATTAGTCGTTGAGTAATTATATTTATTATATTACATAAACAAGTTGAAAACTTTAAACTAATTCATGGTTCGATTTATTTTGAAAATGTATTAATTTTAATTTTGGCGAATTAATTAAAATGCTTGATTTGGTTATTAGGAAATCAGATTAAAGAGACTAAAAGAAAACAAAATTATGTTTCATAAATGAAAAATGAATGGGTTCGTCATTCATTTTTGTAGTAAAGTAAAATTAAAATTAAAAAATAAATATTTAATGAAAATAATTTTATATTTATTTTGTATTAAAAATGAGTCTTAAAATTAAATTTAAAAAATAAGTTTTTAATAAAATATTTTATTTAGCATGTTTTATGTTATATTAAAAATAAGCTTGAATAAATTGATTTTGATAGATTAATAAATAAGCCATTATTTAATACGGGTGATGTGTGGATAAATTTTCTTGAGCGCTACGAGATCGGAAAAGTGGGTATTTGGGGATGTTTGGAAATACGTCTTCAAAACGCATTCGCTTTCTTAATATTTTTGTTTTATTTTAGATTTTTATATTTTATTATATAAAAATTATTTTAAAATTTTATACTTATAATATTTATTAGTTTTAAAATTTAAAAATAAATTTAATTTTATAATAAACTTAAAGAAAATTTCTTTACAATTTTTTTTTAATTTTAAGTCGTCCATAACCTGTTATTTTTAAGAATGTTTTATGAAACTTAATTAAACAATGTTTTTGAATATCGCCATAAATATTTATGTATGCCCATAAGCTATTGTTTGTACTTATTTTATAACAGTTCCCTTAATGTACTGCATGCTGCTAATTAAAGCCAAAAGAAAAAGTGAACATGAGAAAATACATAAATTGCAAAAGAAACAAACAAATCTTTTTATATAATACACAACCTTTTATATGAAATAGACTCTTGTATATTTTATTACGGTCACCCCTTAACCTCACTTAATATAATCTAGAGCATAATTACTTCGGATATTATAAGTAGAATTCAAAACATAAAATTTTAAAAGTAAATTACTTAAAAAAATAATTAAAAAAGTTGAGTTTAATATGATTATTTACTTTTTATTGAAAAAAGTTTAAAAATTAATTAAGTATAATTTATTAAAGTAGAATTTAATAAAATTTTAACTTTCATATTTAATTTTATTAAAAAATAAGTGGGAAGTGAAAAGACAGTGTTTTGAAGTATAAATAAATATAAAATTAATATAATATAGTATAATTCTTTTTTTTGGGACTTTTTTTTTCTGTTATGGCACAATATCTAATAATAATAACAATAAGGCTTTAGTAAAAAAGCCAACGAGTCCCAATCAAGCCCAAACAACAAAATGTATGGACACGTTTGTTCATACCTGTTGAGCTACATTGGGACGCTATATAATAAAAGTTTAATAAGTCGTGCTTATTTATTCTATTTTATCTCAATTTTTTGTTTTTAATAAATTTTTTATAATAGTTTATAATTTTATCGACTACAAGAACCATGCCGGTGCATGCCATATTCATTACCATAATCATCACCATAAGGTTTGCTATGCAATTAATAACAAGTAGTTGGAGTACAAACTAAAGAATACTCTTGCAAAGAAGGTATTTGTGAAATGGCGTTTCATTAAGCATCTGAAAATCCAAGAGAGTCTTACATATAAGAATGCGTAAATCTCATACATATACAGACTAATACCTTTCTAGAGCAGATGAGAATATCATAAAAACCAAAGCATAAGACAAACATCACATAGAATCTTCAACTCTGCCAGTGGAATAGAAATTAAAACTGCTGATTAGCTAGTAACTTTCTGCAAACATGTACAGACGGAACACACAAAAAACCTGTATGACCAGAACAAGAAATTCAGCATTCGAATCTCGAACTCCATAAATTACAAAGATGTTACTTAGCGTGAGATTCTCACTTACCTGATGCTAGTCTTGGTAAAACTGCAAGTAGATACAGAATCACAACCGCCTAAAAACCTAGCATCAGTAACCTGGAGCTCTCATACCTCAAAACATGCTCAAAAGATATGACCTATACAATTTTTAAAAATCCTTCATATTAGTACTAGTGAAGTGCAATAACAGCTTTCATGGAAGTTGAGTCTAACAACATGTTCAGAGAGACAACAAAGTGAAAAGGAAAGGAAACTTTCAAAATTGCCGAAAGTTTACTACTTTGTATACAATAAGTACTACTCGAAACAAAGAAAACTCTATTCACTCTCTTTGCAGCACATGCGATAGCTTGAAGACGAGGAAACATATGGATAAAGGTATAAAGCTTTCAATCAAAGTATCACACTTCTTCACTAGTAACAACAAGATCAGAAGATATGTTGCAGAAGGCAGAATTGGATGAGGGTTTAAGTTACCTTGAAGAACAGCCTCTTGTCATGATCTGCAGCAGCAACCCTGAGCACAGACTTCCACGCTAAGACGGTGTTAGCCAAATAAGCGGTAATTGAGTTAGCCGTGTCTTGATATATCTGCCACTCCAAGGGATCAACGGGCACTCTGAAATCCACAGTCAACAATCACTCACCGCAGAGAATCAAAAACTAAAAATAAAAGTCAAGCTTTACAGTTTGAATCCAATTAGTGTACTGTTCGATCCAATTAATTGATTGAAACTGAAAGATTAAGAACGAGATAGTGAGGTGACGAGAGAGGATTCCGAGTATCGCGAGCGAGCCTAGAACTATGATGACGTCAGATGCAAGAGAGAGAAGGCTCGCTTGCCGCCAAGCGAAGTGGTAGTAAGCCAAACCGCCGCAAACAACCGCCACTAGTGATTTGCCACCGCCATTGCTAACCGTTCCGCCGCTTTCTCTCTCGTTCGCCTGATTACGTCATCCTCCACAGGCAAAGCCATGTTCCCTCTTCTGAATCGTTGGAACTTGAAAGAAGAAAATTGAAACATGGACGGAAATATCATTTCGCTAAATGCAAACATACTGTAGATTAGGCAAGACATTACGAATATAGATAGGTTTAATTCTCTGCGGGACCCCTTCAGCCCGAAATTTTAACAGTAGAACAAAGCAAAGGAAAGCAAATCAAACAAAAGGTTTCTTTCTTCGTCATGATGCGGTAAAGACAACTTATGAAAAATACTTAAAGAACAAATTTATCTCTTTTCTTGCAATTAAATATATATTATTTATTCAAATATAATTCATCAAAAATATTATAGCCACACAAACACAATCGTTCACTATTATAATATTAATGAGAACACAAATTTATTTATAATATAGATTCACTTTATTTCTAGCTATAATACTAAATATACACATTCAAATTATAATAATAAGGAGAAAGGTTTGAAATAATATTATCTAAAATTTGAAAAAAAAGTTAAATCAAGAGATGAAGAATTTAACACCAACAATAGAGTAAGAGAGCTTTTTCTTCCATTTTTTTTCTTTTTTTCATCTTCTTTCTCTCTCTTCTCACTCTTTTTTTTCTTTTGCAGCTGTCACTCTTAATCTATCCTAACACACCCAATAGCCCTATTTTGTCTTTCTTTTTAGTTTTTTAATTGCAATATAGAACCACTAAGATAAAAAATAAGAAAATTTGGGTCCTTCATATTGGATGGAAACCTAATACATCAATGGCTAGACTCTACCGCGATAAGAATATTCTTTATTCTTGCCTTTTTCATTGAACATAATCATTCTTAATATTCATCTGATGAGAAATTAGATGGTGTAGTTGATGGATGATGTTCTGGATAAGTAAGGCCTATGAGATGTAAATGAACTATTGAATCATCTTGAAATTCAATATGCATTCGGTTTTCTTGCTTATGATATGTCTACATATGTTTTGTATTTGAAAGGATGAAGTTTGTATCACAGGCTGCTATTGGATTGTTTTTTGACGTTATCTTTCAGATTTCTTTGTAAAATTATTAATGCATTAGCATTTGCGTGTGTGCAGGATAAATTTGTGTTTGCTATTAGTACATAAATATTGTCTATTTTCTTACTGCACTAGGCAAAAATATTTGTATGCTACTCTTAGACACAATAGAGATGCACCCCATTAAATTTACAGTCAGAGATATTTGATTCATTCATCGAGCACTTGCTTGGAAACATCTCCATACAATAACTAGTATGTTTGATAAGACAGTATGAATTCGGTTTTCTTTTAGCTAATTATCTTATTGAAATTTAGAGTACTCTGACTATAGTTTGTATAGTGTGTTTCAGTTAGGATAGGATACTTGCCTGCTTGACCTAAGATTATAAAATTTTATCAAAATTTTTCAGCAATCATTCTATCACTACTATAAAAATTACCATTATCGACTGAAAATTACCGACCAACAATATTTAATCGGTAACTATATCAATTGCCGACTAAGTTTATTCTAATCGGTAAAGTGAATTACATTACCGACTGAATAATATTTCAGTCGGTAATTGTTATAAATTACCGACTAAAGATAATTAGTAGCTTTTTACCGACTGATTCTATAAGTCTGTCGGTAATATTTACTAATATTACCGACTGAAATAAGATTCAATCGGTATTTTATCGTAATCAATCGAGCCGAAATGAATCATTTTATTTTAATCCACTCTCACTAACCTAACTTCCCAATGTAGGATTTCGTCGGAGCCAACTAGACGCCGATCAGCTTGCAATTTCACCGTGATTTCGTTGGAGACACAACGCCATGATCATAGCTACTAGATTTCGCCGTGTTTCACCGTGATTTCCCTGGAGACACACCGCTAAAATCATAGCTGCTAGATTTCGCCGTGGTTTAGCCTGATTTTACTGTGATTTTGCCAAAGCCGCTCCACCGTCATCATCAGCTACTGGATTTCGCCAACTATTTCAGTCGGTGAGCAGCTCCGCTGCTGCCATCTCTCTAACACCGCCGGTTTTTCAAGTGCGTTTTACGGGTGCCTATTTTAATTATGTTTTAAGATTGTTTATTAGATAAAAATTAGTATATTGATGTAAATGTTTGAAGGATTGAATCAAGACAAACTAAAGAGAAGGATATTTCATAGATTTTTGCAGCTATAGATTTGGTTAAATTTGAGCTGTTACAATGGTATTTGAATGTCGCTTAGGCGTGTTTACCAACACCCTAAAATTTCACTTTTTTTAAACTCATTTTCAACATAAAATATATACAAAATTAAAATAATTTTGTTATCAATAAAAATTTTTTAAAATTTTAAATTAAAAACTTACTATAAATATATAATTAATATAAAATATTATTTTTTATTAAATATTTTTAATTTTAATTTTTAAATTTATTTCCTTAAAACTTCACTTCACCCAAAAACTCCACTTCCATCACAAAGTAAACACGTCCTTAGTATTTTAATTTGATTAATGTTGAGTGAATCGAAGGCTTTGGTAAGTGATGAAGAGCATTCATACAACTAGCTAGCAGTATTGCCTAATATATTGTATTGTGCTGATTTATTTTGAATTAATTAGAAATTAAGGTGTTAAGGGGTCATTGTCTAATTAATAGACAACTAGCTGAAGTTCAACAGTGCTGCTAATAGTTTCATTTATTCTGAATTAATTAGAAATTAAGGTTTGGTTAAAGATCATTGTCTAAGTAGTAGACAACTAGCTGAAGCTCAACAATGCTGCTAAAAATTTTAGAAATATTAGTACATTAAGTGAAACCTTTTTAGAAATATTTAATTTATTACTCTCTTTAGCTTGTCCATTGCATGTTTCTTTTCTTTCCAATTTTTTTTTTATATTTTGGAAATATTTCTTTAATTAACATGCTTAGTATATATATGTATTGGATTAACTTTAAAGATTGCTTCTTTGGGATCTTTGCTCTTTGCTTCTTAACTTAATTTATATTAATTCCTTATGCATTAGTTCAATTCATTACTATCTTTAGCTTGTCCAGACATTCAGATTTCAAGGCTGGAGATTTGGTTTTTGAAATAACTGGATGGAGGAATATAGTCTGATAACAAATCCCGAGCAGCTGAGAAAGATCAAGTATACTGATTTACCTTTAACTTATTACCTAGGAATCTTAGGTACTCTTCTTTTTACTAACTTTCAAAGTCTATAGACTCTGATTGTTAATATATATGTTTTGAATTTATTGCCAGTTTCTCTAGATTGTACTTTCTTATCTTTCGTCTTTGTAATGAAAAAGCATATGATGTCTTCCATCTATGTAAATTCACAAATCTCATGGATTATTTGATATCTTTGCTTAATGACCAATGTTGGTTTAAACCAATTTTATGTCATTTTTGATGATTGAGTATATCTTACAAGCTTCATGAATGGGTCTCTTGTATTCAGGGATGCCTGGACTTACAGCATATGTTGGATTTCATGAAATATGTTCTCCTAAAAATGGAGAAATTGTTTTTGTTATGTTGGCCAGTTTGCTAAGCTGATGGGATGTTATGTTGGTGGCTGTGCTGGTAGCAAGGAGAAAGTATCATAATTTTAGTCTTGTTAATTACTTGAAGAAGTTTGCTAAGCTGATGGGATTAGAAATAGCTGCTAACAGATCACCAATATTGTAATTGTGCCGACTAAAATAGTCGACATTACTGATTGAATATGTAGTCCGTAATTATCGACCAAAACCGCAGTAGGTAAATAATAACTAACAAAACAGTCGATATTTATCGCCTAACTTTACAGTTGGTAAATATCGAGCAGATTGGCAGTCGCTACTTACAGACTAGCTTCTAGTCGGCAATTACCGACCAAATATATAGTCGGTAAGTACCGACTAAGACGAAAGTCGCCACTTACAGACTAGCTACTAGTTGGTACGTATCGACCAAATGTTCGATTGGTAACTTTCCGACCGTTGTCATAGTCGGTAATTTGCGACCACCTACCTCCATCGATAATTTATTGTTCTACACCGACTAACAACTTAGTTAGTCGCCAAACGATTTACCAACCTCGATTTGTCGACTATTTACCGACTACGTATTTTTCAATCGGTATTTAACTTTACCGACTAAAAGTGATAGTTTGCCGACTATTTTTGTTAGTCGGTGAAGCTGTTTAATGTAGTAATGTATTTTCACAACTCTCTTTGCTACTTTCATACTTTTACTTGTCTACTCTTACACATTTGGTCTGAACACAGGCAACTCCCGCATTTGAAGGATGCCTTTGCCAATGAGACTGAAACTAATTGGCCTTTCAAATTGTTGCAAGCAATAGTTATCGAGACATAATGCATTGCAACAAGAAACCCTTTTATCTCAAAGGCCATGGGGAAGATTCTTCAGTCATAGATGCTTACCTAATGCATATTGTGTGTATCTTAATAATTCTTACTTATATTAGATGTACGATAATTTCGCTATCAATAGTTCATAGATTTTTAATGCTCATTTCGTAGTTAAATCATATCTATAGGTAACTGTGCATTGATCTACTGGTAACTTAGAGTAAGAGATACATAGGATTGTACCGACCAATTTATGTTTTTTTATTGTATGGGTTTAATGGATTTCTTGTGAAATTCTGATATACTTTTTGTGTTTCTGTAGGAGATACATAGGATTGTACAATGACTTTTATTCATCAGATGTGATTGTTGCATCTCCTGTTGGATTAACAACAGTGAGTTTTTCCCTACACTTTTGGATTGTTCGAGCTTTCAGATTGAATTTTTATTACTGCTACTTTTCATACGTGTACATTATGAAGGATTTGTTATTAAAACAACTGATTGTGTTTTTTCCTGATATACTTTTTAAAGGTGAGTTGTAAAATTTCATGATCGTAGAGCAACCACCGTTTTCTTTGTTGTCTATTTGGGATTTTCTGCTCCACATGAGTAACTCAATCATGAGTTGGGAGAAAGGGTAAGTTTTGGAGACATCTATTGTACACAAGAAGGATTAGCTGTTATGTGTTCACTCTCAATCATTAGGAAGAGTAGAGATTATTGCCCCGTTATCAAAGTTTACTTCATTAGCCAAAATTGTTCTGGTGTCTAGTTGTGTTGAATAAGCTTTACCTAAAAACTTACGTATATGGATTGATGAAGGTATATCCACCTCTTTGTTTTCTTAATTATTCATTCATTAAACTTGCAAAATGTGATATTTTAGAAAAATTCACTATCAATTTTAATATCACTTTGGCTAGTATGGCATTAGTAAGAATTATGCTTTTCTTCACTCATTCATCGCAAGTATTATTCCATTTGCTTCTGATTCATTGATTTATCATGAATGGAGTTTCATAAAGAAGTTGTGTTCCCAAAACACTAATAGGCAATTAGAATTGTTCCCAGTTTCTGATTAGATGTTTCCTGCAGTTCTACAAAGATTTCTTCATTGTTGTTCTTGATGCTCTTTTCAGAAAATAGGGGATGCTCAGTTCGAGAGGGATAAGGATATAGATTATCTATCATCGATAGAGGAATTGGAACTCTTCATGATTGCAGGAAGTGTTGTATGAAGAATGAGAAAAGCTATGTTTGTATATGTGACGAATTTAGAATCTTTCTCAAGACCAATTAGCAATAAGAAAAGTGAGCCCAAATATTTATAAATATCATTTTAGGACAATTGATAAACAATATGGGACTAAACTATTCTTTAACACCTGCCCTCCAGCAAAGCATTTTCTTTTATAAATTAAATTGATTTGGACTACGTGTTCTGTAATGAATTGGATGAAGCAAACGATCTGCCCTAAAATTAAATGAGCTACTTGCACTATAATGTAGCGGACAACTGTTCTATGAATGAAACGGGCTATCTGTTCTGAAATGAATGGGGCTATTTTTGCCTTAAATAAATCGAACCATGAATGTTCTGAATAGATATGGATAATAAGTTAGATTTAGCCCATATCTTGTGCCGATCGGCCCAACCCTCTTTGCTATGTGACGAATTTAGAATTTTTTTCAAAATTAATTGACAATTAAAAAAATGAGCCCAAATCTTTATGAATATTATTTCAGAATCTTGATAAAGAATGTAAGACTAAATTATTCTTTAACAGTATATTTAATTGTCTTAATCTTTTCCCCTTCTATAACAAAAAGGTCTTGATCATCGACCATACAGATATCATCTCTGTGCAGGTAACATATAGACTATTCCTATCTATCGTTAAATTTATGGAAAGTTGTCATCTCCATTTATTCTTATTCCATTCTTTTGATAACTAACTACTTTCAGAAAAAACTTCTCAAATGAGAATACCATCCCTACTTATCCTTCATATGGTTACTATTTCTCTTTTTTTTGTTGCTGCTATCTTCAGAGAGGACAGTCACAAAGTCTATGTTCTTTTTTTGAGAAAAGGAAAAGAACTAACATATGATGCTTTTAGAATGCTGCTAAAGTCAAGTTGGCTCAGTGACAGAATTATTCCAACTGTGCCAACCACAATAGTCAAAAGCAGATTAAAAGAAGTTTTAGGGAAAAGAGATCACTTGTATTACCATTACGCATTACCCTTATCTAAGAAGCATTAGTTCATCGCTTAGCTGAAAAGTTTTGCAGAATAAATTGCTACCACTGTCCACTGTCTTTTATGAACTATTATGCAGATACATACTTCTATTACTTAGGTGCACATAGGGGTAGCAAATTTTGATCAAACCTGAAAATCCAGCCCAAAACTGATCCGAAAAGGTCGGATTCAGCTCATCCTTTAGTCAATTTTGGATCGATCTGAAATGATCCGAAAATTTTAAAAGAATTTGGGTGGAGTTCAGTCTGGCAAAAAATTGACTCATTTAACCCGTATAATTATTTATATAGTATATATTATTTAATAATTAAAAAATAATAGCAAAAATTTAAATTTAATTTGTATATATATATTTTAATTTATCTTAATTTAACTAATTTTTATTTAATTTATAAATTTTGTCAAAATTAATATTTTTCTTTCTAAATATATCATAATTATTAATTTTTATATATTATTATTAAAATTAAAATTTATAATTTTTATTTTAATAATTTTTATTATTAAATGGGTCGACCTGAGTTTGATCCGAATTATAAATAAATTAAGTTAGAATTGATAATTTTGACCCATATAAATAAATGAGTCAGATTAGAGTTAAATAATTTTAACCCGATTATTATATGGATCGACTCAAAAGTGATTCAGGAATCCGAATTATCACCCCTACCGTCCACATCTCAAAAATAATTCAATCTTTTAAGTAATGAACTGCCACGACTAATAAATCCAAAAGAACTCATTCTCCGAAATACTTGATGCTTTACTTAGAAACTAACATGAGCTTATAATGCATATATCTACATATGGTGGAACCAAATTTTACAATCTCAAACTCAATACAAGCTAGACCAAGTAATGAAGAGATGGTAAATCTTCCTACATGCTCTAACCAATTTCACTTCGAATTTTAACCTAAACAATGCACGTATATGAAGAAAGAGTTGCTGTCTAGATTCAGTGGATTGCAGTTTTGCTGTGTGCTGTCCAATTTTTACAACAATGCTACTTACAAATAAATAGTTTATTTTCGATAAGTAAGATTGCTTTGCTTTTAAATTAGCTGTGATAAACGATTTACACATTCTTAGGAAACATGAAATATTTATGAAATAAATTTTTTCTAAATAAATATTATTTTAAAAATATTTTAAAAAATAAGTTGTATTTTTTATTTAAAATTTAATAATAAAATATTAGGATGCAATTTTATATTTTAAACATTTTAAATAATAAAAAAATTATTTAAATATGTGTTATACAAAGTTAAATTAATAAACAATTTAAAAGCAACGCGAAACATTCCCTTAATCCAAATGCATAATCACACTATTAGGAGCTCATTGAGCTTATAAGTCTGAATAAATAATCCTTAACAGGCTGACACTCCCTTATAATCCAATTATTATTTTTAGAGAATCTAATCTTAATGATTTGGTTGTAAAAATACTTTACTAATCAATTTGAAAACTTTTTATACAAATACTAGATTTCAAATTTATTTTTAAAAAAATTATTTCTTATAAAGTCACTTTATATAAAGAGAATATATTCTAAAAGTTCAACTTTCTATACATACTAAATGTTTGTAGTAGAACAATACCGTAGTGACGAAGTAAAATTAAAGACGTATGTCAAAGTTTTGAAACTTTCGCCATATATGTATATAGTAAGTTTAGGAGATTGATGATCATCAACTTTTGTTATTTACCAAAATACGGATGCATAAATTCACGGATCAATAATATTAAGCATACAAAATGCTTAAAAATGAAAGAGGAAAAAAAAGAAAGTAATAGCATAACATTTATCAGTTACAAACATGAACATATTAATTTAATCATGAGTCAGAAAAGAATATTTTAAGAAGTTATAGTCGAACTGTTTCTATTTAGATCTAGAGGTATTTGAAAATACCTATTTAAAAAATTTTTGAAGTAATTATTTTATTTCGTAAAATATTTTTTTTTATATTTAAATAAATAATAAAATAAGTAATAATAAAATTTATGATGTATATTTTTTATATATTTTTAAATTTTGAATAAATTTTATAAAATATTATAAAAGTTTAATAAGATATTAAATTAATAAGTTAAATAAATATTTTTTTATAAACCCTCTCCAAACGCAACTCTAAAAAAATATAGAACCTATTTTGTTTATCTGTTACCTGCATATTGAAATTATAATTAATTCGATGTACTAATCAAAAAGTAAATAAAATCAAAGCAAGTTGAAGTTATATAGTTATATAGGCCGTGTTTATTAAGTCTTTAAACTCACTTTTTTTTAAAACTTATTTTTAATAAAAAATATATATAAAAATAAAATAAAATCTTTTTATTAATACAATTTTTTTAAAATTTTATTTTTAAAACTTACTATAAATATTATATTAATATATAATTTTATTTTTATTAAAGATTTTTAACTTTTAATTTGATTTTTTCAAATAAGTTTAAAAAAAATTTACTTCATTTCTATCAAGATAAACACGCCCATATTGAAAGTCTTAAAACATAATGGACATACATATAAAATAAACTCAAAACCTCTCTACATACATCATCGGCTACGAGGGTAGATGATGGATGGAGTATAATAAGAAACAAAAATATATGGTTTGGTTTGAATTTGATAGTAGCTGCTAACGTAATAACAATTTTTAGTAGATAATTACTCATGGTTGACTTTATTTGATCCAATAGCTAGAAAGCTGTCAAAGTTTCATTCCGTCATAGCTGGCTAAGTGATAATCGTTCATAGTTGACTTGACATAGATACAGTAGCTAGCTACCGAGCTGGCGCAGCAAAATTAATTCGTTCTTTCTTTCGTTCTAGCCAATCTAAATCAATTGTCATAGCGTGTCCATTTGTCTTGACTCTATTCGTTTTGCTGTTTCCTTTTTCTATATCTTCTCTTGTTTCGAAGAAAATGCCTTTGAATTTAGTGCTTGCCTGCCTGCACACGTTCAATCTACTTCTCCATTTAAAAAATTGAGATGCATTTTTTAAAGAAGAAGCCTTACTTCTTTGCTTGCGCACCTGCCTTTCATCTTCTTCTCCATCCATAAAGAAAAAGAAAGAAAGAAGATCAAGGAGCAAAGATGACCATGGTCCTCCAGGCATTCGTTTCCAAGTTCGCCGTGGAGCTCGTCGATTATGCCAAGCAGAGGATTGCTTCGATCCTCGGAGTTTCTGAGGAGATGAACAAACTGCTCAAGAAGCTGAACATGATCAATAATGTGTTGGCCGATGCAGAGACGAAGCAGCTGGAGAGCGAGATAATCAAGTTTTGGCTGGACCAGCTAAAGGAAGTCATGTATGAAGCTGAAGATCTCATCGACGACTACAGAATTCAATCTCAAGACTTTATTGAAAAACAACAACAAGCAGAAGAATCTCCTTCGACGATTGCCTGCTGCTATAGTACTCCTATTGCGTGCCTACGCAAGACAAAATTCAAAAGTGATATAGCCGACAGAATCAAAGACATCAATCTTCGGCTTGATGGTATTAACAAGGATGTGAAAGACTACAACCTTGTTCCTACTTCCGGTGGAGATCAGCAGCAAAGTGGTGACAGTGGGATTAGCAGAAGGACCTCAACGTTGATGGATCCTAACATTGTTGGTGGCGCTATCGAGAACGATACCGAGAAATTAGTGGAGCTGATCCTCAACCAAAGCAACCATAATATTCTTATCTACGCAATTGTTGGTATGGGTGGGATTGGGAAGACCACTCTTGCTCAGAAGATCTGCAGCGATCAATCATTGCGGAACTATTTTCATCCGGTTGAGCCGATTTGGGTTTGCATATCGCAAACTATTGATGAGATAAGAATCCTTAAACTCATCATAAAAGGTCTGGGAGCCGATTGCGGAGATGCCCGAGAGAAGGAGGAGCTTGTACCTTTGTTCGGTCAAGTTGCTAAGCAGAAGAAATTTTTTCTTGTTCTTGATGATGTTTGGAATGCGAGACTTTGGGATGATCTTTTGGGAGCTCCATTGCATTGTGCCGGTAAAGGTAGCAGAATTTTAATCACCACTAGAGAGGAACAAGTTGCAAGAGGAATGGGAGTAGTTCAACCACCTCACAAGGTAGCTTTATTGTCAGAAGAAGATTGTTGGTCATTGCTTTGCAAGATGACGGTTCTAGATGGTGAAGAAGAAAGAAACGCAGACCTCAGAGAAGTAGGGATGGCAATAGCAAAAAAATGTCATGGCCTTCCTCTTGCGGTGAGGACGATTGCCGGAGTACTACGACAAGTGGAAGTACACCCACGAAAATGGAGGACAGTCCTTGATGATCTATCCAGGACTACAAATAAGCTACCGGACGGGGTACATGAAGCTTTGTTCTTTAGTTATGCTAATCTCCCGCCGCATCTTAAGCAATGCTTTCTCTATCTTTGTTTATTCCCTGAAGATTATGAATATAAGGATGAAGAAGTTGTTCCTCTGTGGATAGCAGAGGGCTTTATAAAAGGCAAAGAAGATGAAGACATTCAAGAATTAGGATTGAGCTACTTTAAAGGTTTGGTGGATCGTGCTCTTCTCCAACGGGGTTTTGGAACTTTCTACAAAATGCATGATCTATTGTGGTTTCTGGCTCGACATCTCACTGGAGATGAAGTATGGTGTGGACCTGTGGAAAGATCGAAAGAAGTATTGTTTACTTCATCAGATCTTTCGTCGCAGCGGAAACCTTATCGAGTATACATTTTAAGGGAAGCGGTAAAGAAACACATTTCTTTTTCGACGAGAGGGAAGGAGGAAGGCATTTACCTGAGAACATTATTGAATGATAACTGGTCGAAGACAAATTTCTCAATTGATGACTTTAGAATCCTAAGCCATCTCAGAGTCCTCCAAATTAATCTTGCTGCAGAAAGGCCACCTAACTCTTTAGGAAACCTCATACATTTGAGGTATCTGAATCTACGGCGGAGTGAAATAAGGGAGATTCCAGCTTGTATCGGATCATTGAGAAATTTGCAACTTTTGGATTTGAGTTGTTGTAGAACTTTGCAGAGACTTCCGAAAAGCATCGGTTTATTGACTAATCTACTCTATCTCAATGTTGAAGAAACGAGCTTGGACAGCTTTCCAGCTGGAGTCAGGAATCTTCAGAAACTTCAGACGCTTCAAGGATATGCGGTCGCTGATGACAATTGCATCGAAAATGATGTGGCTAAATTGGAGGATTTGAGATTTTTACGAAAGCTCAAAAGACTGTCCGTAAGAAATTTGGGGAGAGCATCAAGAGGTGTTGAGGGACAAAGAGTCTTTACGGAAAACACAGCTCATCTAAATTCTCTTACATTGAGAGGTGGGGGGTACTATGGTGAAGAAGAAACTTCTAATGAAGAAGTTGAGGAGGTTATGGAACAGTTGCGTCCTTCTCAAGGGCTCCAAGAGTTATATATAATCAAACTCGGCACTCGCAGATTTCCTAGATGGATGGATGAGTCGCCATCCGCGCTCCAAAACTTGAGGATATTGAGCTTTTGGCGTTGCCCTCAGTGGGAAGAACTCCCTACATTGTGCCACCTACCGCGGCTGGAGGTGTTGAATATCAGTGATATATCTTCAGTTGTTGAAATCGACCCTGAATTTTTTCTCCCATCGATGCAAGACCAGGTGCTTAATAACAGTCAAAGTACAGTTCGTTCCTTCCCTAAATTACAGAGGCTTGACTTTAGCATCATGCAAAGTTGGAAGGAATGGCGCTGGATGAGCGAGGAGGAAGAACAAAGTAGTGGGATCTTGCAGTTGTTGCCACGGCTGAAACAGTTGGAAATCTCTTTGTGCCGCCAGCTGAGAGGTATTCCCCACGCTCTCCTTAACCATGCAACGGCCTTGACAAGCTTGCATATGAGCGATATTGACCAGTTAGAGGAGGTCAAAAACCTCCGTTTCATTAGAAAATTAAGAATCGGTTGGTGTAACGCTCTAAAGAGAATTAGAGATCTAGCGTCTCTTGAATCTCTAGAACTTAAAGGATGTAAGAACTTGAAGGATGTGGAAGGTCTACCCCAACTACAGAAATTGCTCATTAGACATGAGGATAATCTCGTTGAAAGGCTTTTAAATAATGCAGCAGCAGCAACTAGCTTCTTCCCTAGACTCCAGAATCTCCAGATTCTTGTTGAGAACAAGTTAAGCCTGATCCAGAGGTTTTTTGATCCGGATGCACCAGATTGGGACAGCGTCAGGCACATCAACCATGTTGACATCAAAACATACACTGAAGTCATATCCGTTTCGTACACCAAATCTCCCTTCTCCTTCAGCTCGTATATACCACCCCATATCTTAGAATTGGAAGAGATGGCCAAAAGTTGGCCAGAGCAAGTGACCGTCAGCTCCTTCCATGAGCATCCACTGCTGCTCACTCGATTGATCCTGGATTACATCTGCGACGAGTGCAGAGAAGTTGGGCAGTACATCTCTTACTACTGCAGAAGCTGTGGCTTCTATTTGCATCCCATCCATTGCGGAGTCCAAGAAGAACAGAGCAAAGGGACCACTGAAATTTGTTGAGTGTTGTAAAATTAATAAAAAGTTTGTGGCAATTTTAGTTGTATTTTATTCTTTATTCTATTGTAGGAATTACTAATTAGTCGTTGATAGTAATTACATTTATTATATTACAAAAACATTTGAAACTAATTCGCGGTGCGTAAATTTGTTTGATTTTATGAATTTTAATTTTGGGAGTTAATTAAAATGCTTGATTTGGTTATTAGGAAAACATATTAAAGAGACTAAAATGAAAATAAAATTATCTTCTTTTAAATAATCTTCAGAAGCAGCAGCGGAAGGATAAATTTTCTTGAGCCATAAGATGGCGTAGGTTTTTGGATTTGTATTTGAACATTTTTTATATTTTTATATTATTAAAAATTTTAAAATACAAATAAATTTATTTTTATAAAACAAATTTTATTTTAAGTATTTCAAAACGTCTTTTATGTATGGATTTAAGAACAAACGTATAGGATATTCAATGCATGTAAAAACAGAAGCAAAGAGGCCATCAAAATAAAAGTTTGAAGCTTCCGTACCTCTCATGCTCAGATAAATATTTATATTTGTTCATAACTTATTGCTTTTACTTAGGTGCCGTTTGAAATTATTTATCCTTTTTTGTATTTTTATTTTCTTTAGAAAACACACTCAAAAAAATATTTGATCATGTCTTTAGAAAGGACAATATAAATAAAATTGCAAGAAACAACAATCTTCTTGTATAATACACAACTTTTTTACTTGATCATGTCTCGAGACTCTAATCTATTTTATTTGGTCACCCCTCAACCTCACTTAATATAAATCTTGAGCATAATTACTTTGCTTATAATTTAGAGCTTATTTACTTTGCTTATAAGTAGAATTCGAAATATAATTTTTTAAAAAATTACTTAAAAAATAATTAGTAAAAACTGAGTATAATTATTATTTATCTTTTATTAAAAAGAGTTTAAAATAAATTTTAATTTAAAGTATAAATATTAAAAGTAGAATTTAAAAATAAATTTTAATTTTCATATTTAGTTTTTATTGAAGATAAATGAGAAGTGAAAAAATTGTTTAAAATATAAGTAAATAAACTCTTAATGAGTCTTTTGGAAGTGCTCGTATATTCTATTTTATTTTAAGTTTTGAAAAAATAAGGTTTATTATTTTTGTAAAAGGTCCACTATATTATTTTATTTGCAATAACAGTTCACCGAGATAACTTCTGTGCATAACGCTCATGCATACGGCATTACCAGAAGAAGATCAACGATCATAAAGTTCGCCAAATTTTTGTCTTTGCTTTTTTTTTTGGTTTTTCTTGTAAAATTTGTCCAGTAAATGCCATATCAGTAAAGTCGTTGAGCAATCTACTCTTTTGCAATTAGATTAATTTAAATTTGTAGAACAGAATACATATTTGTTTCTTATTATATGTTCCTAATTCACATGTGTACCACGTGCTCAAAATATTAGTCAATAAATATTTTTAATTTTTTACTAGCTAGAAGTTGAATATACACTGCACGCACAGTAATAAGATATCTAGAGAGATAAAATGATGATTACTAAAACTAAAATCGAAGGTAATTTATTCAGAGCAGCAATCTATGAAAATCTTATGCTCATTTTTTAATAAAAATTTATCTCATTAAGAACGTGTTTACCTTAAAGCAAAGCTTTTAAAAATAAATTTGAAATACAAGTAAAAGTTTACATTATTAAATAAACTTATTATATTTATATTGTATTTAAAAATCAATTTTAAATTTTAAAAAATTTTAACCATATAAGTTCTATTTTTACCATCATTGATTAAATTATGATAATTTCTAGCATTAATGACTATGCTGGTTACGGGCAAGGCAAGGTCAGATTCACGACTCCTTTTTCATAAGTTAGTTAGACGAAATCATCACATTTTGGCTCCTTTAAAGCAACTGCCTAGTGCAATATTACAATTTCTTTGACATGACACCATATTTATTTATGAAACAGCCGACTAAGTGTAATACATATGCAGACATAGAGGCTGTGTATAATTGCCTCCAGGAACGTTATCAAGTAGGGGATGAAGATATAATCCTTTATGGCCAGTCTGTCGGCAGTGGTGTATCTATGTTTCTTTCAATTACTATTACCATTTTGGTACTCTATATCACCATTCTAACATAATACTATGGATGATTTTGGTTACTGATAAGTTATTCTCAAACGACAATATGGTTAGCATATCTATGTTTTGTACATGCATTTCTGAAGAAAATATATGCTTAACAACGTTTCCTGATGTTAATGCAATGTTCATATTCATGAATTTACTGCATCTAAACTTCTAATCTCAGTAAAATATGATGTGTGGAACTATCTCTGAACCACTTAAACTTTGTAAAGAAGTTTAGATAATGTTAAACTACATAATCGTTTATTTTATTTTTTTAATAAGATTTAAAGTTTTTTTGGTAATAACCCCTGAATACCTTCTGGCCGTATGTAATGCTTACATAGGTCATATCTTCCCTGCATATGGGCAAAAAATATTGCATTATGTCTCTGCAGGCTCTCTATATTCTATTTGCATGAAGTTGACATAAGAAACCAGGGGGAATGTCTGCAAACACATTTCTTCCTTCATACTGCATTTGTTAAATATCAAAGTTGCATTTTGTTAGTTGATACTAATCAGACTATAGGTCGGTAGGTCCATGGAGGAATAAGATGCCTTTCCAAGATTGGTTGCACTTCTGTCTTCATTGAATGTATCTATTTGATTTTTTTTCCCCGGGAACCCAAACTTAAGGGAGGGGGTATTCTTCTGTTGCTTTTCCAAAATAGAGGAACGCTAAGAGTTGGCCACAGGACTTTCCTTTTGGGAACATGCACCAGATTTGGGTATCAGTTGGTCCTACAACTGAGCTATTGGCCTTAAAACCTGCTCCCAAGCTAGCTTCATGTTTAGTAAATCTGCGTCCTTTCCCCTAATAATTCTGTTATTTTTGTAGCTTGCTAGATAGGTAGGGCTTTGCAAGGGAAGAATCTCCCTCTTCTTTAGAAAAATATTTCTTTAGCTTTTTATTTAGATCTCTTCCTTTTATTTGTGTTAAAAACAGAGGCTAGAGAAAGTGGTTCAGTGTTTAGGAACTCAATGTTGGAAGGCTGCTTCCTAGGTTTTTACTAGGTAATGAGTGAACAAGGATCCATTCATCCATGACTCTATTTGTCTAAATCTTGATACACTCTGTATACCAAGTACCATGAATAACTATAATTGCAACTAATGACCCATCATATCTTTGCTTTTTTGTTTTTCTCTTTTAGACAAAATGAGCATGCAAATTAAACAAAATATCTCAAAGAAGCAAAAGATAAGGAAGGAGTTGGTACCTGAGAGCAAAAATAGAAGATAACATTTTGAGATGCCTTAAATGTGACTGCAAACAAACTATTGATAGTTTTTAAAAAACCACTTAAAGAAGGTGGTTATTAGTCCCTACCTCAAATTAAATCCTAGCCTTCTATAACTGATGATTTTTGTGTCTCCTGTCTGGCTGAAAACTGGACCAAAGGCCACTACCCACCAGTTGATTAACCTACATAGATCTAGTGTTTTGGTTGGTGTTGGGAGCAACCAAGCTAGCTTCTAGCAGTGGTGTACATTATGTTTAGCATATAATAGCTTGTGTTTTGATTCAAGTGAATGGCTGGAAGCTTGAAGAGCAGGGATTTGATTCTAAACTGACGAGTTTCTCTAGGCAATTAAATGGCGGTAACTTGTATAGTCTAGGTTGCTCACTCATTTATGGAGACAAGCTGCATTCTGGGATTGCCTATCCTTGAGAGTTTATGAGATATGTGGCATTTTGGTTTATACTCTTCTTCTGTAGCAATAGAAGGTCTTAGAGTAAACTTTTTATACTCATATTGCTTTATCTTTATTGAGGTGTAATGAACCTTAGATGAGATCCATTTGGCAGCATCCTCAGTTGTTTCCTCTAGCAACTATTCTTTTGAATATGACATAATCCTAGTCTTAAACATATCTTTTAAACTATGACATTTGTGAAGCCTTTCATGTGTACTGTTTCCCATTGTTTTTGCCAGTTTGTATATTGCTTTTAATTTTCAATTTGTCTACCTCGACCTTCATCTTTTTTTTTAATAATTTCCAGGGCACATCAGATGAAGTTGTTGACTTCTCTCACGGCAAGCGGTTATGGGAGCTCTTGAAAGAGAAGTATGACCCACTTTGGATAAATGGTGGTGGCCATTGCAACCTGGAACTTTATCCCGAATACATTAAGCACCTTAAGAAGTTTGTGTCTAGCCTTGCCAAACAGAAGGCAGCCAAAAACGATGCTAACAATACTAAGGTGAATACTAATGTTGGTGATACCCAACCCGTTGACATAAGAGCATCAGATGACCAACGGTCGCCCTCTAGTAGTGTTGAGATCTCCAGGAAAAGCTTAGACAGTGCAATAGGAAAATCAAAGAAGGCAGACAGTTCTGAGAAATTGCGGATTAGCACTGACCAAGTGACAGGAAAGAGAAGTTGAAGGGTGGTGATAACCCTAAAAACCTATATTGGTACAGCATATTAGGATGTAAAGTTGAACACTCTGGATTCACATTTGATTGAAGTGTATAAGAAAAGAGATGTCGAAACCGTCACCAGAACCAGCGAACCTGTACATTCATTAGCTAATTGTTGTATGCAGCGGCATTGATGCAATTGATGGGAATTGATGATAATAGAGAGAGATTTGGTGTTTTCTGGAGTTATTAGTTTATAAGTGAAGTATTGTTTCCCCCACATATGACTGAACACAAATATGTATATTACTTTGATGTTTGCCTAGAAAGCTTGTTGTAAATTATGCTATGTGCTTCTTTATGCTCCAATGATTGTAATGAAATAATCAAGTCTTGCTTGTAAACACATGATTGTTCATTTCAAAGGTGTATTTACACAATTGTTTTGTTGTTTTTTTGAAAAATGCAAAGTTCGTTTGACAATTTGTGTTCTAGAACGGTTATCGAATATCTTTCTAACAGCAGTTTATAATAGCAAAATTAGTATATATTTTAAAATAATTCTTTAACAAATTTTATTTTTAAAATTTAATTTTCAAATTCATTTTTAATATAAATAAATATAAAATGTATTATATATTTTAATTTTTAATGTTATTTTTACTCACTTCAAAAAATAAATTTATTGTGAAATAAATACTACATATGTAAAGTAAATTCAATATCTCGCTAGTCGCTACATAAAAATATAATATCATCGTCTACGATGTAGGTAGATGATGGATGGAGTGTACAAAAATTTACAAAATATGGTTTGGTTTGGATTTGCTTATTAAAAAAAAAACTTTCTTCAAAAATTTAGATATATTATTTTATAAATACTTTTAAAATTAAAATATACATATATTATTTGATAATTTTATATTTTATTTATACTTCTAAACTCTTTTAAAAATTTTATAAAAAATTATATATAATTTTTTGAAATTAAAAAAAAAATATTAAAAAAAACTTCCCAAACAAGCTCTATAATAACTGGTCAGACAATTACAAGCAGAGCAAGCTAGCTGTCAAAATAATAATTTATCCATTCTTTTTTTGTCATAATTGTCAAAGCAATAATTTATTCATTCTTTTTTTCTTTCATAATTGGCAAAGCAATAATTTATTCATTCTTGATAGCTGGCAAAGAGAATCGTTCATTGTTTGACTGACTTGATACAGTAGCTAGCTAGCGAGCTGGCAAAGTAAATATTAATTGGTTCTTTCTTTCGTTTAGCCAATCATATATCAACTTCATGGCGTGTCCCTTTGTCTTGACTTCATTCGTCTTCCTGTTTTCTTTTTCTATATCTTTTCTTTTTCAAAAAAGATGCCTTTGAATTCATGCCTGCCTGCCTGCCCACATTTCGAGTATATTTTGGCGTTACTTTAGTTATTTTTTACTTTATATTTTTTAATAAATATCTTTAATATTTAAAATTTAAAAATATAAAAAATAAATTTTTTCTTAATTTAAAAAATTTTATTACTATTTCTTATTTATTTTTAAATTAAAAAATAAAATCTAATTTTAATTTACTGTCAAACGATCCTACATTTTCTTCTCCATTAAAAATGGAGATGCTTTTTCTTAAGAAGAAGCCTTCCCTTCCTTGCTTGCGCACCTGCCTTTCATCTTCTTCTCCATCCAAAAAGAAAAAGAACGGAAGAAGACGAGGCGCAAAGATGACCATGGTCCTAGACGCATTCGTGTCTAAGTTTATCGAGGAGCTCGTCGATTATGCCAAGCAGAGGATCGCTTCGGTCCTCGGAGTTTCTGAGGAGATGAACAAACTGCACAAGAAGCTGAATAAGATCAAGAATGTGTTGGCCGATGCGGAGAGGCAGCAGCTGGAGAGCAAGGTCATCAAGGATTGGCTGGACCAGCTCAAGGAAGTCATGTATGAAGCTGAAGATCTCATCGACGACTACTGTATTAAAGCTCAAGAATTCAATGAGAAACAACAACAACAAGAAGAATCTCCTTCTACGGTTGTCTGCTGCTATAGTACTCCTATTATTGCGCGCCTACGTAAGACAAAATTCAAAAGTGATATAGCCGACAGAATCAAAGCCATCAATCTTCAGCTTGATGGTATTAACAAGGATGTGAAAGACTACAACCTTGTTCCTACTTCCGGTGGAGATCAGCAGTAAAGTGGTGACAGTGGGATTAGCAGAAGGACCTCACCGTTAATGGATCCTAACATTGTTGGTGGTGCTATCGAGAACGATACCGAGAAATTGGTGCAGCTGATCCTCAACCAAAGCAACCATAATATTCTTATATATGCAATTGTTGGTATGGGTGGGGTTGCGAAGACCAATCTTGCTCAGAAGATCTGCAGCGATGAATCCTTGCGGAACCATTTTCATCCGGTTGAGCCGATTTGGGTTTGCATATCACAAACTATTGATGAGATAAGAATCCTTCAACTCATCATAAAAGGTCTGGGAGTCGATTGCAAAGATGTCCGAGAGAAGGAGAAGCTTATTCCTTTGCTCGGTCAAGTTGCTAAGCAGAAGAAATTTTTTCTTGTTCTTGATGATGTTTGGAATGCGAGACTATGGGATGATCTTTTGCGAGCACCACTGCAACTTGCCCGTAAAGGTAGCAGAATTTTAATGTCCACTAGAGAGGAACAAGTTGCAAGAGGAATGGGAGTAGTTCAACCAACCCACAAGGTAGCTTTATTGTCAGACGAAGATTGTTGGTCATTGCTTTGCAAGATGATGGTTCTAGATGGTGAAGAAGAAAGAAACGCAGACCTTAGAGAGGTAGGAATGGCGATTGTGAAAAAATGTCATGGCCTTCCTCTTGCGGTGAGGACGATTGCCGGAGTACTGCGAGGAGTGGAATTACACCCACGAAAATGGAGGACAGTCCTTGAGGATCTTTCCAGGACTACAAATAAGCTACCGGACGGGGTACATAAAGCTTTGTTCTTTAGTTATGCTAATCTCGCGCCGCATCTTAAGCAATGCTTTCTCTATCTTTGTTTATTCCCTGAAGATTATGGATATAAGGATGAAGAAGTTGTTCCACTGTGGATAGCAGAGGGCTTTATAAAAGGCAAAGAAGATGAAGACCTTGAAGAATTAGGATTGAGCTACTTTAAAGGTTTGGTGGATCGGGGTCTTCTCCAATGGGGTTTTGGAACTGTCAATGTAACTTTCTACAAAATGCATGATCTATTGTGGTCTCTGGCTCGACATCTTACTGGAGACGAAGTATGGTGTGGACCTGTGGAAAGATCAAAGAAAGTATTGTTTACTTCGTCAGATCTTTCATCGCAGCGGAAACCTTATCAAGTATTCATTATAGAGGAAGAGGAAAACAAACACATTTCTTTATCGACGAGAGGGAAGGAGGAAGGCATTTACTTGAGAACATTATTGAATGAAAACTGGCCGAAGACAAATTTCGCAGTTGATGACTTTAGAATCCTAAGCCATCTCAGAGTCCTCCAAATTAATCTTGCTGCACAAAGGCTATCTAACTCTTTAAAAAACCTTATACATTTGAGGTATCTGAATCTACAGGGGAGTGGAATAACGGAGATGCCAGCTTGTATCGGATCATTGAGAAATCTGCAATTTTTGGTATTGAGTTTTTGCGAAACTTTGCAGAGACTTCCGAAAAGCATCGGTTTATTGACTAATCTACTCTATCTCAATGTTGAAGAAACGAGCTTGCACAGCATTCCAGCTGGAGTCAAGAATCTTCAGAAACTTCAGACGCTTCAAGGATTTGCAGTCGCTGATGACAATTGCATCGAAAATGATGTGGCTAAATTGGAGGATTTGAGACTTTTACGAAAGCTCAAAAGACTGTCCATAAGAAATTTGGGGAGAGCATCAAGAGGTGTTGAGGGACAAGGAGCCTTTTTGGAAAACATATCTCATCTAAATTCTCTTACATTGAGAGGTGAGTGGTGGACTGTCCACTATGGTGAAGAAGAAACTTCTAATAAAAAAGTTGAGGAGGTTATGGAAGAGTTGCGTCCTCCTCAGGGGCTCCAAGAGTTATATATAATCAATCTCTGGACCCACAGATTTCCTAGATGGATGGATGAGTCGCCATTCGCGCTCCAAAACTTGAGGATATTGAGCTTTTTCTGTTGCCCTCAATGGGAAAAACTCCCTACATTGTGCCACCTACCGCGGTTGGAGGAGTTGGATATCAGTGGTATATCGTCAGTTGTTGTAATCGGCCCTGAATTTTTTCTCCTACCGATGCAAGGCCAAGTGCTTAATAATAGTGAAAGTAGAGTTTGTTCCTTCCCTAAATTACATACGCTTGAATTTGACTCCATGGACAGTTGGAAAGAATGGCGCTGGATGAGCGAGGAGGAAGAACAAAGTAGTGGGATCTTGCAGTTGTTGCCACGGCTGAAACAGTTGAAAATCTCTTCGTGCTGCAAGCTAAGAGGTATTCCCCACGCTCTCCTTAACCATGCAACGGCCTTGACAAGCTTCCATATTAGAAATATTGACGAGTTAGAGGAGTTCAAAAACCTCCGTTTCATCAGAGAATTAAGAATCTTTGAGTGTAACGCTCTGAAGAGAATTAGAGATCTAGCGTCTCTTGAATCTCTAGATATAGCGAGATGTAAGAACTTGAATGATGTGGAAGGTCTGCCCCAACTACAGAAACTCCGCATTCGTGAGGGGGATAGTCTCGTTGAAAGGCTTTTAAATAATACAGCAGCAGCAACTATCTTCTTACCTAGACTCCAGAATCTCCAGATTTTTGAGAATAAGTTAAGCCTGATCCAGAGGCTTTTTGATCTGGATGCACCAGATTGGACCAGCATCAGACACATCAACCATGTCGAGATCAAAACAGACAATGAAGTCGTATCCGTTTCGTACACCAAATCCCCCTTCTCCTTTAGTGCGTGTATACCACCCCATATCTTAGAATTGGAAGAGATGGCCAAAAGTTGGCCAGAGCAGGTGATCGTCAGCTCCCTCCATGAGCATCCACTGTTGCTCACTCGATTTCGGGATTACATCTGCGACGAGTGCAGAGAACAAGGACGATACTTCTCTTACTACTGCAGAAGCTGCGACTTCGATTTGCATCCCATCCATTGCGGAGTCCAAGAAGAATAGAGCAACGGGAACATTGAAATTTGCTGAGTGTTATAAATTACTAAAAACTTTGTGGCAATTTTAATTATATTTTATTTTTTATTCTATTGTAGGAATCACTAATTAGTCGTTGAGAGTAATTACATTTATTGTTTTACATAAAAAACATTTGAAACTAATTCGCGGTGCGTAATATTTTTTTTATTTTATGAATTTTAATCTTGTGGAGTTAATTAAAATGCTTGATTCGGTTATTAGGAAAACATATTAAAGAGACTAAAATGAAAACAAAATTATATTCTTTTAAATAATCCCCAGAAGCAGCAGCAGAAGAATCATCACGCTTATCCAATACGGGTATGTTTGGATAAATTTTTTTGATCGATAAGATAGCGTAGTTGGTATATCCTTATATGCAGGTTTTCGGATTTGTATTTGAATATTTTTTATATTTTTATAATATTAGTTTTCTTAAATACAAAATAAATTTATTTTTATAAAACAAATTTTATTTTAAGTATTTCAAAACGTCTTTTATATATGTAGAATAAACGTATAGGATGTTCAATGCAAGTAAAAAAAGAAGCAAAGAGGCCATCAAAATAAAAGTTTGAAGCTTCCCTACCTCTCACGCTCAGATAAATATTTATATTTGTCCATAAGCTATTGCTTTTACTTAGATGCTGTTTGGAATTATTTATTTTTACTTTTAATAAATTTTTTATAATATTTAATTTAAAATTTTAAAAATATTTTACAACAAAATTTATAACATAAAATTTTATTATTATTTATTCTTATTGTTATTATTATTATTTTGTAATAAAATTGAGCATATTTTCAAATTTTAAAATTATTTTTAATTTCAGAAAATTTTTCTTAAAAGCACACTCAAAAAAAATTTTGAACATGACAATATAAATAAAATTGCAAGAAACTAGGGGTGGCAATATATGATCCGACCCAAAAATCTGACCCGAAATCGACTTGTTTAATTAGAGTTAGGGTTGAAAAATTTGACCCATATAAATATATGGATTGGGTTAAGGTTAAACAAATTTGACCCAGTTACTAAATAGGTCAATCCGAGTTAACCCGAAATTGACCCACAAACCCGAAATGTCACCTTTTGAAAGAATAATTTTTTATTTTTTCTTACCGTATAATAAAACATTGACAATAAAAATAATCAATACTAGTTATTTACAAACTATTAAATTAAAATGTATTTATAGTTAATTCTTTATTTTTATATCTTAGTAAAATAGTATAAGATGAAAATTATAATATTATCGAAAGTATTACTATGTAGGTATTTTTAATGACGAATTTAGATTTAGTATAAAAATTTTTATAAACATTTTGTTAGATAGATATATTTATCAAAATTTTTATCGAAATTATTAACCTAGTATTTGTAATCATAAATTTCAGCTGTTATCATATATTTTTTAAAATAAAAATAATATTATTTTTTTATATTGTAAGGACTGATGAAGACATTAAGGAATGTTGTTGGACATAATTATATCTTGTCAGTAAAAATATCATGCATTTTCATTCGAACTGATCTTATAATTTCACTAAAGCTTAAAAATATATAATTAATAATTAATAATTATAATTATTAAATGGGTCGATCAAAATTTGACTCGGTTATTAGTAAGTTGGGTTAGGATTGATAATTTTGACCCGTATAAATTTATGGATTGAATTAGGGTTGAATAAATTTAATCCGGTTATTAAATGAGTCGATCCGAAACTGACCCATCAATCCATATTGCCACCACTACAAGAAACAACAATCTTTTTGTATAATACACAACTTTTTTACTTGATCACTCTGGAGATTCTTGTCTATTTTATTTGGTCACCCCTCAACCTCACTTAATATAAATCTAGAGCATAATTACTTTGCTTATAATTTAGAACATATTTACTTTGCTTATAAGTAGAATTCAAAACATATTTAAAAAATAATTACTTCAAAATAATTACTACAAGTTGAGTTTAATTATTATTTATTTTTTTATTAAAAAGTGTTTTTAAGTAAAATTTTTAAGATGTAAAGCATAATATTAAAAGAAGAATTATATAAAAATAAAATTTATATTTCGTATTCGTTTTTATTGAAGATTAATGAGAAGTGAAAATTTGTTTAAAATATAAATAAATAAACCCTTAATGAGTCGTTTGAAAGTGCTCGTATATTCTATTTTATTTTAATTTTTAGTTTTTAAAAATAAGGTTGTTATTTTGTAAAAGGTCCACTATGTTATTTTATTTGCATATCAGTTCACTGTGAATAATCTGTGAAAACTATTTTATTTGCAATAACAGTTCACGGAGATAACTTCTGTGCATAACGCTCTTGCATACTGCCTTATCAGAAAAAGATCAACAATCATAAAGTTCGCCAAATTTTTGTCTTTGCTTTTTTGTTTTTGTTTTTGTTTTTGTTTTTGTTTTTTGTAAAATTTAAAATGTCCGCCATATGAGTAAAGTCGTGGAGCAATCTACTCTTTTGCAATTAGATTAATTTAAGTTTCTAGAACAGAAAACATATTTGTTTCTTATTATATGTTCCTAATTCACATGGGTAACACGTGCTCAGAGTTACAAAATTTATCAAAATAAAAGTTTTAAAATTTCTTACCATGATCACTTCTAATAACACAGATATTGAGATTGAATTCTTTTTCATCTTTTTTAAAAAACATATAAATATTTTTAGAGCATCATTCTTATATGTCAAAAATAGACCCAACAAAAACGAAAATAATCATCTACAATTACTAAGCAGTAGTACTTACCTTCCAGACTTACTGTCTTTGATGGTTCAAACAAATTCATATGCAGTAATTGTAATGGTTGGCTAGTTGTTATCATCTGCTTGTGCTTGAATGATGATTTCACTTGTTTTTCTTTAGCACAGGCATTACATAGTTCATGCAAACTGTAATTTGCCTCAGCCAGATCCTTCACTAATTTTAACTTAGATAGTTTTAATAGTATCTTGATGTTGCAGTGTCCTAAACGTTTATACCAGAGCCAGCTGCTTTCCTGCTGGTTTGCTATTAAACACATTTTATGGTTAGGAAGATCATCAATATAGAGCATATAAATATTGACTTCCCTTTTTCCATTTAATTTTTCTTTTTCAGATGATAAGTTAACAATTGAACAGCAGTGATTATCAAAGTTGACCTTGAAGCCATTATCACATAGTTGACTTGTATTTATTAAGTTATGTTTTAATCATTTAACATGAAGAACATTTCTATGCAGAGGGATAATGGATTACCTATTTTTCCCACACCTATTACTTTGCACTTACTGTTGTCACCAAAAATTATATTTCCACCGAGTTGTTTTTGCAAGCTACTGAAGCATTTTTCGTTTCCTGTTATGTGTCTTGAGCACCCGCTATCCAAATATCATTTGCTATATTTTAGTCGGATTGGCTCTTCTCCTACCTGCAAAATAAGTTTTAGTGCTTAGGTACCCAAATTTTTTTGGATCCTAGAGAGTTAGTACTGTTAAATGTTCTTTTTGGAACCCATATCATTTTTATTTTATTGATATTTTTTTTATACCAGAAAGAATTAATATTTTGACCTTTTTTACCACAATGAAAATATTTGATAAAAGATGTTGTGGAATAAGACTTATTTGCTGTGCATGCTTTGGACATTGAATTTTTCTTATTTTGCATTCTTACTGTCATCATATCTGTGTAGCTGGTAGAGGGCATGATCATACTTTGAGATTTGTTTATCAGTTGCTTTAGATGTTGGTACAAATTCTATTCCTTTTTTTTCTTTATGTGCTGCGTTGAGCTCCCAGTATTTTATCAAGTCTATTTTTTCTTTTTACAAATTTTGCCAATGAAGCTTCTATATCGAGATTTTTATTTTGCAGACTTTTGTTTTCTTGAAACAGTTTTTGATTTTCTTCATTCAGCTTGCTCTTTTCACGTGCATATTAGTATAATCATTCATGAATGACTTAAGATCTGAAATGGTGGGATATGACAGTCTATCTACTTCTCGACTCAGTGCTTCATTCAACTCTTCAAATTCAGCAATTTTTTTTATCATGTCTATATTTGCACAACTTGTCATTTCTCCAATTTTACATTCGTTTAGTTTGACATGTAGCTTTTCATTTGTTTGCATCAAGTGTTTATTTTCAATATGTAATGCACATAGTTTAGAGTTTATATGATCATAATCTGCATGTAGTGTGTCTTTTATTGCATCAGTCTTGTCCTATAAGGCATTCTTTAGTGCTAGCATTTATTTCTTTGGACATTCGTTTTTATCTTTAAATTTATGCATGCATACTTTCATTATTTTGCAATCAATTTTAGCATGCAAATATTTTGCATATAATTCATTAAATATATCTTGTAATTCTTCATTAAAGTCATCATAGTCAGTAGAGTTTACCTCATTAGTTGCTTCATGATCTGCAATCAGATATAAGTTGCTCCCTTCATTTTTCTCTGTCTCAGTCTAATTGTCTTCTGATGAGCTTTCATCTTCATCGCTCCAGGCTGACATATCTCGTTTCCTTCTTGCGTCTTTATATTTCGATCACTTGAGGAAAGGACATTCGTTCTTGAAATGTTCTAATTTGTTGCAGTTGAAACAATTTGTGTCTTTTTTGTCTTCTCCTCTATTGTTTCTTTCAAAACTCCTTCTTTTTCTAAACTTGTTTCTTCTGAGAAAACTTTTTAATTTTCGGTTAGAAGTGCAATATCTTCATCAGAGTAGGAATCACTTACCTGCTGGTCATTTATGTTTAATGCAATCCCTTCAGGACGTTAATCAGATTTGTTTAATGACAGTTCTTTTGCTATTAGTTTGCCAATTAGTTCATACAGAGACATTTGAGTAAAAGTTAAAATTTCCTTTATGGCATCTATTTTTTATCCAAAGGTTGGCAGCACAGCTCTTAATATTTTCTATTTCAGCTTTTTGAATTTGAAGACCTTTTCTAGATTTTTCAGAAGATTTGTGATGTTAGTAAATCTAGTAAACATTTAAGTAATAGACTCACCTCTGTTCATTTTGAAGTTTTCATACTCATGCATGAGTAGGTTTACTCTGATTTCCTTGAACTTGCGTGGTTCCTTCATGTGTTACTTGTAGTTGATCCCATATTTCTTTTGCAATGTTGCAAGCGCTGATTCTGTTGAATTTATTTGGATCGGTCGTAGTAAAGAAGATTCATGGCTCTCTCATTTATTGATATAAGCTTATTGTCTTCATCGTTGTATTCACGTTCTTTCTTTAGAATTCGTATTCCATCTGGCCGGCCTTAGTTGGCATGATTGGTCCATCGCGTATGATATTCCAGAGTGTGAAGTGTTGTGCTCGAATGAAGATTATCATTTTTGTTTTCCAGTAGCCATAGTTCGTTCCATCAAAAAGTGATGGTCTGTTGAAAGATCTACCTTCAAAAGCTATAGAAACAATGTTAGCCATAAGGATCTTTTACCTTAATGTTGTTAGACCTTTGATTTCAGGAGGTCTGCTCTGATACCAATTGTTAGCTCTCCTGTAAGATTAACTCAATAGGAGAGGGGTGAATTGAGTTAGTCAATAAAAATTTTCGTAAACTTTAGTTATCTTACGGACAACAGGCTGTAAGCCTGCTGTGTCAATTCTGTAATCTGCAGACAGAGAGAGTTAGAATGTTTACTGACTTACGTAAAGAGGATAGTACTCAGAGTATTTAACGTGGTTCAGCAAAACTCCTTTGCCTAAATCCACGGACGTTCTATCACCAGAGCTAAAGCTTCACTAAATCTTTAATAAGCTACATATACACCAAGAGCAAAGTGCTTCACCAAGCACTTTTACTCTTACCGGATTTTTTTCACCAAGACAACTCCTAACAGCCTGCTGGACACACCTGTCCCTCTGGCTGATATGCTAGCTCTATTATAAGGTTTAATAACTTTCACCAAACTCCACCTGAGCTTCCTTATCCGGTGCCTGCAACATCTCTATCATAAGGTCATTAAGAGATTATAAGAAAAATAAACGAAAATTGAGCACAGGATTTATCTCATGATGGTTAAGTGTTCATGAAGTATTTCTAATGAGATGATCAGAGAGGTTGTTGAGAGAGATATCTTCAGTGTGATCAGCAGCAGGATTTCAATTGCTTGAATAGAGCTGTTGAGTTCTTGTATATATTTGTTCATCTTCTATTCTCTCTACTCTTTATTTATTGCTCTGTCTCCTTTCTTATAAAATTTCGTCTCTATACAGGAACCGTTGGAGAAGATTGCCGTTGGCGTCCTTTTTTATCCGTAGACGTTCAGGCAGAGAGGGAGCAGTTTGTCCAGCGGTTACTCAACCGCTTCCTCAATTGCTTTCGGCTATTTTTGTGCAATATTTTTCTAGCATTAAATGCATTGTAAAAATTTAAATTTACCGCCAGTGATTATGAACTTGATTTAGCTAAGTTGTTGTCTGAAATATGAGAGTTGAGTTGGCTTGTTCATATTAAATGCATTCTAGGTTGACTGCTTTGACTTGATTAAAAGTCTTGACTTGTATAATATGATTTCTCTCCTTGATCATTGAGCTTTTCCTTTTTGTGAAAAAGAAGATGATTTTTGCTCGTTATATATCTTTTATTTGAATTACTTCAGTGCGTTGTGAGTGTAGAAGATTTTTTAAGCAAAGAGAGTTTTGTTGTTGATGAACCCAATACTCTGTTTTGGTCGATACAGAGAAATCTTCTTATACTTCAGCGGTTAAGCAGCTGACTGTAGTGTGATTATGGGATCCTCTGTTCCGTATACTGTTTGATTTATAGTAGCATAATAGTTGATTGTATAATGACTGTTATTGTCTACTGTAAATAAGATGATCTTTATCTAGTCCTGCAGAATTTGATTTCAGATCATTAATCTAATATAAATCATAATTCTTAATTCTTTATTATCATCAAAATTAACTTGATAGTTCTAACACAGTTGATCCTTCCATTATCTGAAAAATTAAAAACTAATAGCTGTTAGATGAAACCACAAATAGAAATCAGATTCCAAAATCTATATAAACTGCTACCTAATTTAAAACAATCCAACAAAAGCGAAGTAATGCCGCAGACCTGTTTATAACTTGGCTTCACGAAGGTCCCTCCATAGTAGCCAGCAGCAGTCCGTAGGACGCCTATCGACGCGGTTAAAGGCTGCTTCTAGTTTCCAAAAGCTATCTACATAAATCAAACATTGAAGAATATCAATGCAGAAAACAATCATAAGAAAATAATAGATATAGGAAATCAGTGATCACCTGCTGCGAAGATGGCTTAACCGGTGGCTTCAGGAGGCGGTGTGACTTCGTCGGAAATAGCTTTAAGAGGCGAGGAAGTGTCCTGCTCTGGTGATTGAGGAAGTAGTTTATACATAATTTTGGCTAAGATCACAGAAGCCTTAAGTTGGCTTGCTATTTGAAGGAGTTTTGAAATCGGTGTATTAGTTTATTGAATGTGAGATAGTCAAAAAATGTTCATATGTCCACATTGTTCTAAGAGTGTTATATAGTTTGGTTGAAATCAAAGAATTTTATTATTATTATTATTATTATTATTATTTTAATGCCAATATAAACGTAGTTGTGTTTAAATGCAATGTGGTGATGCAGATTAGTTTCTCCTAAGTTTAGTTGTTTTAATTTATAATTAGATTATGATATCCTTAAGGAGTAGATCACTCGTAGTTACATATTAGATAGTTAAAAAGAAAAAAACAATTAGTCCCACATTAACTTTGAACTACGGTAGTAATAATTTGGGTAACTATAAATTAAGAATTTAAGATGTGGTTGGTTTAGGGGAACATTAGAAAATACTTCAACTGGACCGGAGTCTAAAACATCAGGCGATCAATATTTTATTATTATTTTTGAAGTGTAGAAGAATTTATAATGTTTTATTTTTTTTTAAGTAGAAAAAGTAAAAGTTATTTTTATTTTAAAAAAAAATTTCGTTCGAAAAGATTTTATTTCTAAAAACATCTTCAAACATTCTCCGATAGAATGGTATCTGATTATTCTTTGCCTCTGGAGAAGCAAGCACCCTCAAAAGATATCTTCATTTCTCAACAAATTTGTTGCACATCCACGGTAAAAGCCAAGAAAACCTTCCTTCTGGAAAACCTTTTTTTATAAAATCAATAACACCATCATAACAGTTTACAGAATTGCATGCATGACCTTGTTCTAGTATACTTCTAATCAGTAGAAGGAAACACAAGGGACACTTCACCTCTCCAGCCATACATAAAGTTTAAAATCTTTTGAACAACAGAAACATTGTGAATATTAAACGGTAACCATCTTGCCAATCAAGCCCCTTACAGGTGAGTGTTAGATCATGGAGCACTTTAAAAGGCCAATACAGCAAAGTTCCGGGAGGTGCTAAATGCTTATAGAAACTTTTCCTTAGCCTCCTTCCATGAAACAGCATTCCTGGCATGTATTGACTGTTCTTTCTTTTATTTAAAAAGATGGCCATATGGAAGCATGTCCCTTTGACAGAGATGATCACAAAAGTGAGTGATAAATTTCAGAATCAGAAGATGCAGTACTGTGATTCTTAGATCAGAGACCAAGAATTAGTGTATATTTTATTCATTGATCAATAACATTAAAAGCGTACCAAAGGCTTAGAAATGAAAGAGGGAAAGAAGAAACTAATAGCAGAACATTTAAAATTAGTTACAAACATGAAAGTGTTAATTTAATCAAGAGTCAGAAAAGAGTGTTTTAACAAGTTATATTCAAACTGTTTCTCTATAGACTTAAAAAAATATAGACCCTATTTTGTTGTCCTATCTGTTACCTGCATATTGGAAGTATACTTAATTCCATGTACTAATCAAAAAATCAAATCAAAGCACATTATATAAAATGGAAGTCTTAAAACATAATACATATAGGGTTGGTTTAAACTCATTTTTAATATAATAAATAAATATTTAAAATAATTCTTTAACAAATTTTATTTTTTAATTTAATTTTAAATTTCATTTTTAATATAAAATAAATATAAAAAGTATTATGAATTTTAATTTTTTAATTTTATTTCACTTACAAAAATAAATTTATTTTGAAATAAAAACTACATATTTAAAGTAAATTCAATATCTCGCTACATAAAAATATAAAATCATCGTCTACGATGTAGATAGATGATGGATGGAGTATACAAAAATTTATAAAATATGGTTTGATTTGGATTTGCTTATCAAAAAACAGCTACTTTGAAAATTTAAATATTTATTTTGTAAATATTTAAAAATAAAAAATATTTATTTTTTTATAATTATATTTTATTTATATTTTTTAAAATTTAAAAAAAAGTTTTATAAAAAATATGTATAATTTTTTTGAAATTAAAAAAATTATTGCAGAATAAAGCTCCCCAAACCAGCCCTATAGTAACTGCTAAGATAATAACAAGCAGAGCAAGCTAGCAGTCGAAGTTATTCATTCTTTCTTTCTTTCATAGTTGGCAATTAATTGATTCTTCATAGCTGGCAAAGAGATAATCGTTCATTGTTGACTTGACTTGATACAGTAGCTAGCTAGCCAGCTGACAAAGCAATAGTCTTTCGTTTTAGCAATATTATTTTTAATAATGTGTAACGTGATATATTTATTATATTTTATTATTATAATAAATATTAAATTTTTATTAAAATTCTATTCATAATATGAATTAATTTATTTTATTTATTTTGTAAAGTATAGGTGAATAAAGAAGCAAATTATTGAAGGAATAAAATAAAAGAGCTAATATGGAAAGAAATATCAAGCGGTGATCTTCTTGATGTATTTGACCAATCAAATCTAAATCAAAGATTTAGCATCAAATCTAGCAACAAATCTACATCAAATCTAATCTGAATATTCTGAATATATCTTTTGCTTAATTTTATGGGAGGAAGTTTCACTATAAAAAGAGGTGAATGGAGAGCCAAAAAGAGAATCGAAGGAGCAACGAAGAGCCAACAAAAAGACAACAAAGGGGCCGACGGAAACCTAGAGAGAGCCGACGGAAGACAGAAGGAAGATCAAATTGAGAGACGAAAAATTTTTCAGATTTGCTTTCTTCTCTTTTTCTCATGTTTTATTTTTCATACAATATTATTGTGTGTAATATTAATATGAGTGGCTAAATTCTCTAAACTGGAGTTAGGATGAAACCCTAATAAATTTAATTTATTTTTTGAATATTATGTGATGTATGGATTGTTGATTTTATGTGAGTTGTTAATTCTTATTTGAAAGGATGTTTAGATGTTAAATTTGCATGCATGATTAGCATTGAGTTTGATATCTAAATTATTATATTAATTGTATTTGCGAGGACCAATCGGAGCATAATTTACGAATTATAGGATTAACAACTATAGTTAATATTTACTAAACCAAAATGAATGTAACTGTATGATTTATGATTTCACAGAACTTAATGCATTGTTAGTAATTTCTAAACAATGAGTTAGAATATCACTAGCGATAGGTGATTTTATACTGGACCAAGGTTAAAGTCATAATTAGAATCGTATCTAAGAATTGGACCAAAGTGTTAGATACAAGATCTTCACAATCATCATAATCTATTATCATATTTATTTAAAGATTAAATTAGAGGCATTAGTGGTGAATTCTAAAATTTCAGTTATTTGCATACCTATTTTTCCAATCCGTGCGTTACTTTTTGTTCTTAACTCTCGTACACTTTTGATTAGCTTTCACAAACACAACTCTTATTACTAAAAATTTGGATTAGAGTTAACAATAATTTCTGTGGAACAAACTCGTTATCTGCTATACAGTAGATGACAACCGTGCACTTGCGGGATAGACTAGGATAGAATCACTGAGTTTTTCTTAGTTGGTTTTATCTACATTAAGTTTTTGGCGCCGTTGCCGGGGATTGTTTTGCTTGACTTTGATTCAATCTAGTTTCATTTAGATTCATTGATATTTTGAATTTGTTTTGCATTTAGCTTAGAGCATATTAGTTTGTTTTTCATTATAGTTATATTATTGTATGATCACTTGCTCGCATAGTCAATCTTCACTTGAATTTGATCCGGAACTTGAGAGAGAGGTTAGGAGAATTAGACGTGAGCGTAGAAATCATTTGAATATTAGAATTGAAGAGATGGCTGTTGCACCGAATGAAACAATAGGAGATCTTGACATTCCTACAATTCCTGTATCTTCATTTTCAGTAAAGTTCTCCCTGATACTGCACGTCTCGAGCTTGCTGACCATTCCAAACGGCATCCCATACCTTTGCTCTATATTTTAAAGTGTAAGGAAAGATTTTCATTTGAAGGTGTTCCTCAGTAACCCCATCTGTTAAGGGCATGTTAGAAACCATATTGAAAATTTCTCGAATATGAGCTAAAGGATCTTCATTGTTCAAACTATGAAAAGAAGGCATCATATTAAAATGAATAGTTTTTAACTCATAGTTTCTAGCAGCATCAGGGAGAACTATACTAAAGAGAGATACAGGAATTGTAGGAATGTCAAGATCTCCCATTGTTTCATTCGGTGCAACAGCCATCTCTTCAATTCTAATATTCAAATGATTTCTACGCTCACGTCTAATTCTCCTAACCTCTCTCTCAAGTTCCGGATCAAATTCAAGTGAAGATTGACTATGCGAGCAAGTGATCATACAATAATATAACTATAATGAAAAACAAACTAATATGCTCTAAGCTAAATGCAAAACAAATTCAAAATATCAATGAATCTAAATGAAACTAGATTAAATCAAAGTCAAGTAAAACAATCCCGGCAACGGCGCCAAAAACTTAATGTAGATAGATGATGGATGGAGTATACAAAAATTTATAAAATATGGTTTGGTTTGGATTTGCTTATCAAAAAAAGCTACTTTGAAAATTTAAATATTTATTTTGTAAATATTTAAAAATAAAAAAAATCTATTTTTTTATAATTATATTTTATTTATATTTTTTAAAATTTAAAAAAAAGTTTTATAAAAAATTATGTATAATTTTTTTGAAATTAAAAAAATTATTGCAGAATAAAGCTCCCCAAACCAGCCCTATAGTAACTGCTAAGATAATAACAAGCAGAGCAAGCTAGCAGTCGAAGTTACTCATTCTTTCTTTCTTTCATAGTTGGCAATTAATTGATTCTTCATAGCTGGCAAAGAGATAATCGTTCATTGTTGACTTGACTTGATAGTAGCTAGCTAGCCAGCTGACAAAGCAATAGTCTTTCGTTTTAGCAATATCACTTTCATGGCGTGTCCCTTTGTCTTGACTTCATTCGTCTTCCTTTTCTCTATATCTATTTCTTGTTTCGAAGAAGATGCCTTTGAATTCATTGCCTACCCTCCTGCCCACATTTCATCTTCTTCCTGTTTTTTAAGAAGCCTTCCCTTCTTTGTTTGCTCATCTGCCTTTCATCTTCTTCTCCATCCAAAAAGAAAAAGAACGAAAGAAGACGAGGCGCAAAGATGACCATGGTCCTAGACGCATTCGTGTCTAAGTTTATCGAGGAGCTCGTCGATTATACCAAGCAGAGGATCGATCCTCGGAGTTTCTGAAGAGATGAACAAACTGCTCAAGAAGCTGAATATGATCAATAATGTGTTGGCCGATGCGGAGAGGAAGCGGCTGGAGAGCAAGGTCATCAAGTATTGGCTGGACCAGCTCAAGGAAGTCATGTATGAAGCTGAAGATCTCATCGACGACTACAGTATTCAAGCTCAAGACTTCATTGAAAAACAACAACAAGATGAAGGATCTCCTTCGACGGTTGCCTGCTGCTATAGTACTCCTATTATTGCGCGCCTACGCAAGACAAAATTCAAAAGTGATATAGCCGACAGAATCAAAGCCATCAATCTTCGGCTTGATGGTATTAACAAGGATGTGAAAGACTATTACCTTGTTCCAACTTACGGTAGAGATCAGCTGCAAAGTGGTGACAGTGGGATTAGCAGAAGGACCTCAGCGTTAATGCATCCTAACATTATTGGTGGTGCTATCGAGAACGATACCGAGAAATTGGTGCAGCTGATCCTCAACCAAAGCAACCATAATATTCTTATCTACGCAATTGTTGGTATGGGTGGGATTGGGAAGACCACTCTTGCTCAGAAGATCTGCAGCGATGAATCCTTGCGGAACCATTTTCATCCGGTTGAGCCGATTTGGATTTGCATATCGCAAACTATTGATGAGATAAGAATCCTTAAACTCATCATAAAAGGTCTGGGAGCCGATTGCGGAGATGCCCGAGAGAAGGAGGAGCTTGTACCTTTGCTCGGTCAAGTTGCTAAGCAGAAGAAATTTTTTCTTGTTCTTGATGATGTTTGGAATGCGAGACTTTGGGATGATCTTTTGGGAGCTCCATTGCATCTTGCCGGTAAAGGTAGCAGAATTTTAATCACCACTAGAGAGGAACAAGTTGCAAGAGGAATGGGAGTAGTTCAGCCACCCCACAAGGTAGCTTTATTGTCAGACGAAGATTGTTGGTCATTGCTTTGCAAGATGATGGTTCTAGATGGTGAAGAAGAAAGAAACGCAGACCTCAGAGAAATAGGGATGGCGATTGTGAAAAAATGTCATGGCCTTCCTCTTGCGGTGAGGACGATTGCCGGAGTAGTACGACAAGTGGAATTACACCCACGAAAATGGAGGACAGTCCTTGATGATCTATCCAGGACTACAAATAAGCTACCGGATGGGGTACATGAAGCTTTGTTCTTTAGTTATGCTAATCTCCCGCCGCATCTTAAGCAATGCTTTCTCTATCTTTGTTTATTCCCTGAAGATTATGGATATAAGGATGAAGAAGTTGTTCCAACTGTGGATAGCAGAGGGCTTTATAAAAGGCAAAGAAGATGAAGACCTTCAAGAATTAGGATTGAGCTACTTTAAAGGTTTGGTAGATCGTGGTCTTCTCCAACATTATTTTGAGGGAGATTGCAAAATGCATGATCTATTGTGGTCTTTGGCTCGACATCTCACTGGAAACGAAGTATGGTGTGGACCTGTGGAAAGATTGAAAGAAGTATTGTTTACTTCATCAGATCTTTCGTCGCAGCGGAAACCTTATCGAGTATACATTTCTAGTGAAGAGAAAATAAAAGACATTTCTTTTTCGACGAGAGGGAAGGAGGAAGGCATTTACCTGAAAACATTATTGAATGAAAACTGGTCGGGGGCAAATTTCTCCATTGATGACTTTAGAATCGTAAGCCATCTCAGAGTCCTCCGAACTTTTCTTGTTGCAGAAAGGCCACCTAACTCTTTAGGAAACCTTATACATTTGAGGTATCTGAATCTACGGCGGAGTGGAATAAGGGAGATTCCAGCTTGTATAGGATCATTGAGAAATCTGCAATTTTTGGATTTGAGTTATTGTACAACATTGCAGAGACTTCCGAAAAGCATCGGTTTATTGACTAATCTACTCTATCTCAATGTTGAAGGAACGAAGTTAGACAGCATTCCAGCTGGAGTCAGGAATCTTCAGAAACTTCAGACGGTTCAAGGATTTGTAGTCGCTGATGACAATAGCATCGAAAATGATGTGGCCAAATTGAAGGATTTGAGATTTTTACGAAAGCTCAAAAGACTATCCGTAAACAATTTGGGGAGAGCATCAAGAGGTGTTAAGGGACAAGGAGCCTTTTTGAAAACACAGCTCATCTAAATTCTCTTACATTGAGAGGTGGGGGGTACTATGGTGAAGAAGAAACAACTTCTAATGAAGAAGTTGAGGAGGTTATGGAAAACTTGCGTCCTCCGCAGGGGCTCCAAGAGTTATATATATACGATTTCTGGACTCAAAGATTTCCTAAATGGATAGATGAGTCGCCCTCCACGCTCCAAAACTTGAGGATATTGCGCTTAGTCTGTTGCCCTCAGTGGGGGGAAGAACTCCCTACGTTGTGCCACCTACCGCGGCTGGAGGTGTTGGATATCAGTAGCATAGTTTCAATTGTTGAAATCGGTCCTGAATTTTTTCTCCCACCAATGCAAGACCAGGTGCTTGATAACAGTGTAAGTAGGGTTTGTTCCTTCCCTAAATTACAAACACTTGAATTTGACGACATGGACTGTTGGAAAGAATGGCGCTGTAAGTAGTGGGATCTTGCAGTTGTTGCCACGGCTGAAACAGTTGAAAATCTCTTGGTGCTGCAAGCTTAAATGTATTCCCCACGTTCTCCTTAACCATGCTACGGTCTTGACATGCTTGGAGATCTCTTGTAATGGCGAGTTAGAGGAGATCAAAAACCTCCGCTTCATCAGGGAATTAAACATCCGTGAGTGTAACGCTTTAAAGAGAATTAGAGATCTAGCGTCTCTTGAATCTCTAGATATAACGAGCTGTAAGAACTTGAATGATGTGGAAGGTCTGCCCCAACTACAGAAACTGGTCATTAGTGAGGGGGATAGTCTCGTTGAAAGGCTATTAAATAATACAGCAGCAGCAACTAGCTTCCTCCCTAGACTCCAGAATCTCCAGATTTTTGTTGAGAACAAGTTAAGCTTGATCCAGAGGCTTTTTTATCTAGATGCACCAGATTGGGCCAGCATCAGGCACATCAACCATGTCGACATCAACACAGTTGATGAAGTCACATTCGTTTCGTACACCAAATCTCCCTTCTCCTTCAGTGCGTATATGCCACCCCATATCGTAGAATTAGAAGAGATGGCCAAAAGTTGGCAAGAGCAGGTGACCGTCAGCTCCCTCCATGAGCATCCACTGCTGCTCAGGCGAGATTTTGAGGATTACATTTGCGACAAGTGTGGAGAAAAAGGACATTACATCTCTTACTACTGCAGAAGCTGCGGCTTTCATTTGCATCCGATCGACTGCGGAGTCCAAGAAGGACAGAGCAACGATAGCACTAAAATTTGCTGAGTGTTGTAAAATTAATAAAAAACTTTGCGGCAATTTTAGTTGTATTTTATTCTTTATTATATTGTAGGAATTACTATTAGTCGTTGAGTAATTACAATTATTATTCTACATAAAACAGTTGAAAGTAATTCATGGTGCGATTTTTTTTCAAAATTTATTAATTTTAATTTTTGGGAGTTAAGTAAAATGATTGATTTGGTTATTAGGAAAACAGGTTAAAGAGACTAAAGGAAACTTTTTGAATAAAAAGACACATCATGCTATTGAGATAAAAACATTTTCATTGAGCTTGGTGTTATTCGGCCATTTGTTTTTAATTAGTTCTATCTATTTATTGAATTATAGCTAATTAGATTAGGAGATGTGTTGTTCTTTTGAGATGATAGCTTCAAGATGAGGGTGGCAGTTTCAAATAGAGAAAGCAACAGGTAAGAAGCAACAATAGTGTAGCACAACATGTAAAAAAATTTTGTAGAGATCTACTAGTGCAGTAATGCTGCGGATAGCAATAGTGTGCGTGTGGATATTTTGTGGTATGTATTCTTATGAAATTTTTTTATACTATTATAATTGAATGTGTTTTATTTTCGGCAAGAGAGCATTGGTTATTCATCCGAGAGGAGTAAAGATTGTAATTCAATTATTTATAGTTAAGTTTTTCTTATACCGTCCGTAAATTTTTCTCTTAAATTAGTAAGAATTTTTTAAATAAATGTCGTATTTGTCTTATTACAAATTGAGCTTATTTTGAAAAAAAATTAAAAATTTTCTTTTGAAAAGCACGCACAAAAAAAATTTGAACACGACAATATAAATAAAATTGCAAGAAACAACAATCTTCTTGTATAATAAACAACTTTTTTACTTGATCAATGTCTCGAGACTCTAATCTATTTTATTGTGGTCACCCCTCAACCTCACTTAATAAATCTTGAGCATAATTACTTTGCTTTTAATTTAGAGCTTATTTACTTTGCTTATAAGTAGAATTCGAAACGTAATTTTTAAAAAAATAACTTTAAAATAATTAGTAAAATTGAATATAATTATTTTTTATCTTTTATTGAAAAAGAGTTTAAAATAAAATTTTAATTTATATAAATATTAAAAGTAGAATTTAAAAATAAATTTTAATTTTCATATTTAGTTTTTATTGAAGATAAATGAGAAGGGAAAAAAATTTTTAATAAAATTAAAATTATTAAATAAAATTTTTTATATTTATATTGTATCTAAAATTAAAATTTATAATTAAAATTTAAAAAATAAATTTTTAATAGAGATAATTTATTTTAAATTTTATTTATTTTGTACCGAAATTGAGTTTTAAAAAAATAATTTTGTTAGTTGGTAAACAACCTAAGATAATCTAAGGAAATTTTAACCATATAAGTTACTTGTACGTTTTATTTTTAGAAGTTCAAAAATTAGCTCATTTAAAAAAAAATTCACAAAAAAAATTATTTTCAGAGAAGCACCTTATTTTACTAAACAATCCAAACGGCTCCTACCTCATATAACTAGCTATATCAACTTTCATATACTATAAACATAAGAAGGAAGAGAAAAAATTAAAAGAAAAGAAAAGTAAAATTAACTAGAAGAATTCATATGCAAATCCAACAAAAATTTCTATGACAATGTTCTAATTTCCACACTTTTTAGATTTTGAATAATTTCTTCTAACACATGCTTAGTTTGACTTGGCAACTCATTATCATATCTTTCCACAAGCATCTTCAACTCTTGTGCTGCATTGCTCTTATTATTCTCCTCGCTCAGTATCCTGCACGTACACATCAACACCGCAAAAATCAGGTGGGTAAGATGAAATCTTCGGACCAAAATTAACATCTCTTATGTATTATATTTTTTAATATTCAGTTAATATGATACTAAAGAAATATGAATTGTTAAGCAAATTCCAGTTCGTTCTATTTCATAAACATTACACACACCCGTTCAGTTTGGAAGCTAAGTGTGAATCTGCAAAATGTTCGGAACTGCGAAGGCCGAGGCTTTCGCATAGCCAGATATGGTACTTCTGAAGGTAGTACTTTTGATGGTAACTCTCTGCTAAGTAAAACCTGTATTCTGAAATAGTTTCAGAGCAAGGCAAGATTTTGGTTACTATTCTTTTGCTTTGCTTCATTTGTAGCTGCACTTTAGTTTCTTGTGCTTGCTTCTTCTCCTCCTCGTTCGCATAAAAGATTGCTGATCGGTAGTGCGTGTTTACACTGAAATTCTGCAAAAAGGATGCTAAGAAGATTATATCGCCGTCTAAAATAATATGATCATCTGGTTTATAAAAGAACGTAATAGAAAAAAAAATTTATACAGCCGATCCTAGGTAAGTGAAATAAAGGCTTAGTTTGTTGTTGTGATCTGAACAATGAGATCGTTAAAATTGTATAGGAATGTGTGAGTTATTCCACAAAAAAATGGGTACATATGTACCAGATATGTCTTGTTTGTAGGATCATGGCTTCTGAAGAAAACCTTGAGTAGGCATTTATATGAAACTTTTCTTTTATCATAGGTTACTTTGACAGCTTCAGTATGTCCAGTTGATCCTTCCATTACCTGAAAAATTAAAAACTAATAACTCTTAGATGAAACCATAAATAGAACTCAGATTCTAAAATCTATATGAACTGCTACCCAATTTAAAACAATCCAACAAAAGCGAAGTAATGCCACAGACCTGTTTATAACTTGGCTTCACGAAGGTCCCTCCATAGTAGCCAGCAGCCGTCCGTAGGACGCCATCGACGCGGTTAAAGGCTGCTTCCAGTGTCCAAAAGCTATCTACATAAATCGAACATTGAAGAATATCAATGCAGAAAACAATCATAAGAAAATTATAGATATAGGAAATCAGTGATCACCTGCTGCGAAGATGGCTTCACCGGTGGCTTCAGGAGGCGGTGTGACTTCGTCGGAAATAGCTGTAAGAGGCGAGGAAGTGTCCTTCTCTGATGATTGAGGAAGTAGCTTATACATAATTTTTGGCTAAGATCATAGAAGCTTTAAGTTGGCTTGCTATTTGAAGGAGCTTTGAAATCGGTGTCATTAGTTTATTGAATGTGAGATAGTCAAACAATGTTCGTATGTCCACATTGTTCTAAGAGTATTATATAGTTTGGTTGAAATCAAAGAATTTTGTTATTATTATTATTATTATTTTAATGCCAATATAAACGTAGTTGTGTTTAAATGCAATGTGGTGATGCAGATTAGTTTCTCCCAAGTATAGTTGTTTTAATTTATAATTAGATTATGATATCCTTAAGGAGTAGATCACTCGTAGTTACATATTAGATAGTTAAAAAGAAAAAAACAATTAGTCCCACATTAACTTTGAATTACGGTAGTAATAATTTGGGTAACTATAAATTAAGAATTTAAGATGTGGTTGGTTTAGGGGAACATTAGAAAATACTTCAACTGGACTGGAGTCTAAAACATCAGGCGATCAACATGGCCGGCGGCTGGTATTGCACCTTCCCTTAGCTGTTTATTATTTATTTTATATTATATTATAATATAATTTTTATTGAAAAAATTGTTTTAAAAATATAAGTAAGTTTAACAATTTTTAGTTTTTCTGTCTTTTTGTATAAAAATATTTTGAGTTTACATTTCGACTGCACAAAAATAAAATAAAAAAGGCTTACTTCTTTTAAAAAACTATACAAAATCAAATTCATTATTTAAAAATTATTTTACAATAAATATTTTGTGATAATTTATTTTTAGTCTAAGAAGATATATCTTTATAGCGCCGGTCTAAAGATAACCTTTCGGCGTGAGTGGATGTCACTATTCGTGGCGGCCCAGACCAAATTAAAAATTGAAGTACTTATATTTTATCCTACGCATATTTTTGCATAGCAATTTGTGGCGGTATAGACCAAAAAACTACAGACTTAAAATTAAGAATAAAATTTGATAATCGGTGAGAAATTAAGGGTATACTTTAATTACAAAAAATATTTATTTTTAATTTAATCTTCTATGATTTAGTTTAATTATTATTCTGAATTTTAATTTTCACTTTCAAAACTATATTTTTATTACAATTTAATTCCAAATTTATTACTTATTTTAATTAATACTTCATTATATTTTTTTACTGAATTTTGTTATCAAATTTATAAAATTCGTTTTCATAAAATATATTTTATATAATAAAATACGTCAAAATTTTTTTGATATATTTGTAAGCGAAAAAGGACTTGCCTTTTACTTCTTAGAATTCAACAAATAAAATGTTTGTGCCAACAAGTATTCTATAATGTAAATGTTCAGTTTTAAGAAAATTTTGTTAGTCTTCCAAAATTTATTTTTACAATTTCGTCGAATCATTCAATTAAGGCATATTTAGCCCAACCTAAATTAATTTATTCTATAAAAGATATTTGTAATTTTATGTATTTATTTTTTAATTTATTTTAGTAAATTTAATTTAGTAAGGTTTTTTTTAATAAATTTACTTTTACATACTTAATTTTGTGAAAGTCAATATGCCCTTAATTAAATAGTCAAATATTAGAATTTTTTAATTATATATATTTAATGCCTAAGTATAGACTTTTATCAGTAGTTTTAATTATAACAGGTCAGGTCCTATCAATGTATATCCATAAGCTTAGTCTTAGTTTTTTCATTTAATAGAAAACAATGACGTGATTAAGAGAACGTTTGATTTAGCTTATTAGATACAATTTATTTAAAAAATCATTTCACATTTCCAATAAATATTTTGTAATATTTTATAAAATTCAATTAAATTTTACAAAAGATGTCAAAAACTTTTTAATATAATTTTTGTTTATTTTAAAAAAGTTTTCACGATCAGCATGCTTTTTAAGAATTTTTTAATAAATACTTTTTGTTTTAAAAACCTTTTATAAATATTTTAAACGATCGCATGCTTACTTCAGTGTTGTGCTCATAGTTGGCAGTCCGAATCGATCCGAAAATCGTCAATCTGGATAGTAAATCGATTCGGATTTGCAAAAAGATTATTAATGCAATCGATCCGTTTCGACCCGTTTCAATCCGGTCGATCCGTCCGCCCGGATCAAACCATGTTAATTTTTTTAAATTTAATTAAAAAATTTATTAAAAATTTATTAAAAATTTTTAAATTGATGACATATTTAATACAAAAATAATTATTAATAGCCATATGTTGAAAAATGATATATAGTTTAAATTTTGTATTTGGATGTGATAATATAAAAATATAATTGCTTATATCTTATTTATAAATATTAATTATTAGTGATTTTTAAATTTTTATATTGTAAAATATTTAGAATCAAATATGTATACCTAAAAAAATTTGTTATATCTCTTTTATGATTTCTTTATTTTATAATTTTATTTTTTCTAATCTCCTAATTTATTTAAATATTTATTATTATAAATTTTAGTTATTATTATTGTTATTGGTGGTGGTAATACTTCAATTTTCGCTGTAATTATTATTGCTATTGTTGTTGATAGTAATGCTATAATAAAAATATTTGAATTTTTTGTTATGATTACTATTACTATTATTATTGATAGTATCATTGACAATAGATTTTTTACTGTAATTATTGTTATTAATAATTAAAAATACTTTAATATTACTGATTCGACGGTTTGACCGGTTGATCCGACGGTTTGACCTAAGAATCGTGATCCGAACAAATTTTCGGTTCGATATCCGTCCGGTTCTTACAACTATGATTGTGCTATTGACAATTTAGTCGCCCAATGAGGAATATCGATTTGATCACAAGTGAATAAGTTTTTTCTTTTATATAAACATTATATTTTGTAAAAAATTCATACTTCATAGAACTTGTGACATTTTTCTGCAATAAGAAATCTTTACATGTAACAAAGAAACTAATTAGGCCTATTATCAAAAGTTCAATACCAACTTAGGAAATTTTCGTATATAGGATTTACTTTTATTTTTTATCCTGAATTATTCTGAAAATGCTAAGTTGTACTCAACTATCAGAATTTATAATTTGTTCGATAAAGACTGCTAATTCTTATTGAAATTATCTTATAAATCTATTATTTTATAAATGATTGCATAATATATATATATATATATATAAAGAATAAATATATTTATTTTTCAGGAGCACTTTCTGACACTATTTTTTTGATTTATGATTAGGATGATCTCTAATCTAATATCTATAGTTAGATATAGACAATTATGAGGTAGAAACATACTAATAAAATTTTATTTTAATTGGACCGTAAATTTATCGTTTGATCAAGACGATAGAAATAATACAACATATACAATTTAAAATTTTCTTAATTTCTGTCACTTGATCAAGATGAAGTTGAATTTGTTGTTCGATTGAGCTAAAATTTTGTAAATATATTGCTAACTCTTATGTCATATCAATCAGTGGAGATTAAATTTAAAAATTATTCTAACCATAAACTGGAGAGAAAGTGTTTAGAGGTGTCTTTAAGTAAAGAGTGTTTCTATTATGTGTATATATATTATATAAGTGTTTTGATTTTTGAAATAACATAGTATATAAGATTTTAGAATTCAGAATAGAATGAAAGTGGTGCAGTCCAGAACAAATGAGGGCTGTCGCAATTAAGCAGATTGACTTTTTTCGTTAAACATTAAAATTTGAGTAAAATAGACCTAAATAAATTTGTTAACTTTCTAAATAACTTTTAAAAGCTTATAAGATAAACAAATTGCTCATCTTTAACTTTGTACCATGAGACTCTGGATATTAGGAAAATTCATTTCATAATTGGTCCTGGCACAACGCTATTTATAACCGTAGGATTGCCTCAATTATTTTTATAGGTAACAAAAGATTCTATCAATTATTGGGTTCACAATGTTGCCATGGTCCAGAGACTCCATAATTTGGTGATGTTTGTAATTACTTTACATATTTATTTATTTTAACTTTTTATATTTTTTAGATAATTTTTTTATATTATAAAATTTTAAAAATATTTACAAATAATAAAAAATAAAGTTATAGAATTTTATTATTAATTTTTTATGTAAAATAAGTAGAGTGAGTTTATTTGAATTTTTAAAAATACTTTTTGTTTAAAAAAATTTTTATTTCATAAATAATTTCAAATATCATTCATATTGAACTATGTTTTTTCAATTTATAATTCTCCCTTTAAGAAATTTTTTAATTTCAATTTCACTAAAATATAAATTATTTTAATTTTACTCTTTTTAAAATATATAATAACAAACTCATATTTAATATATTAATAACTTTTTGTAATTATTTTTGCTAAAAAAACACCATAATGACAATTTTCATTAACGGATCACTCGATTTAAGTAACAACAAAAAGAAAACGCGAAAACGGAAGTGCTTCCGAAATAAGATCTTAAAATTTCTATACTACTCAGGTATTGCAACTAACTTAGGTCTCCAAGCTCTGCTAAGCAGCCGTCGCCGGAGACTTCTACCAGTCATGAATCTCCGGCACCGCCGTTGAACTATTCCGGTACTAACAAAAGGCACGTCTCTGGAATTACTAGTCCATCTTTCTCCATAATTCTCCGTTTCATCCTCCGGGGGCGAAGAAACTAATAAATGGTCACTGAGTTTGAGCTTCCTTTGCCTTGATCCACCGAGTAACAAACTCTTCTTCTCTGATGAACGCTCGTGTTTTCGATTATCATCACCGTCATCATCTGCTCCCGACGATCTACTCTCTTTTGCTTTCAGTAATTCTTTCAATGTCTTTCGTCGCCGGAAACTAATGAAACAACAAGTAGCAGATCTCTTCAGCTTCTGCATCGCTGCCATCTTTCTCTCTTGTATAGCTGGTGATCGATAATAATGAATGATGAGAAGAAGATAAGAAGAGAGTGTAGATTGGAGTTAGGAGATCAAACTGAATTTCTTATTAAATATTTATGATTTTGTTCTTTACTTTTGTTGTATGATTGCTTTGATGTCACTCAAATGTCGTGATCTTCTTTTTATTTTTTTCTGTTTTTTTTAATCATTTTTTTAGTTGTTTCTGAGAGTGTTTGTTTTGTTTCTAAGAGTGTATTTTTAAATAAAAATAAGTTTTGTAAACAATACTGTTAACAATAAAATTTAATTTTATATTTAATAAAATATGAACTCAAAAGTATTTTTTTTGTAAAGTTATAAGTGAATTGAAAGTAAATTTTATTAAACTAAAATAAGTTATAAGAGAAAAAAGCAATATTGATCGAAGGTTGGAATTTTATCTTAAATAGATTCGTATTAATTTTAATTCAATTCAAAATCGATCAAAAAATTTTAACTAATTTTGATTAGTTTAAATTAATCAAAAATTAATTTATATAATTTACATATTATTTTTATTTTAATAAATATAATTATAAAATAAATTAATTTATATAAATATATAGATCGGATTGAATCTGAATTTGACCGATTAACTTATATTAAGCGCACTAGGCTGCATTTGGTAGTGCATACCAAAAACAAAATTTTAATTTTTTTTATTTCATATTTTTTAATATATTTTTTATAAATATTTAAAAAATTTATTTAAAAATTTAGATAGTATAAAAAAAAATTTATATTGATATTTTTTTATTATATATTTTTATTATTTTTTTAAAAATAAAAAAATAAAACTTATTTTTTAGAAAAAAAAAAATATTTTTTATTTAAAATTTTTTTATATTATAAGTAATTCCAAACACACATAGTTTGTAGTAGTGAAGGTCACGGGGCGCATAATCTGCCGGTGGTTGATCTGTTGCTATCTTCTCTCATTCTTATGAGCCCATTTTTCAGCACCGTGTGGTGACCGAGTCTTCTTTCAATCCATTTTCAAATTAAAAATAAAAATTATCAAACATTTATATATAAATAAAAATTGTGTATAGAATATGTTCTGAACCTGTACTAATATACCATCAAATTTGGTCTGGTTTAGATAAAGAATTAAAATATATAGAAAGAGTTCTGTACGTTTCTAAGCAGTATTTATTGATTTTTACTTTTAATTTAAACAACGGAGTTTTAGTAATAAACATCCGATGGGTGTTTAGTTGTCAAAAAGCTATCTGTGAATAAGTTATTAAAAAATAATTTTATAAACATAAATATAACATACTTTTTGTAAATAAATTAATTGTCAAAATTTTTTTTTGGAAATCATTTTATGATACATAAACAAGTCTTTGCATATAGGAGTATAGGATAATAGGATCCAAGATAAACAATTTCTTTCGAATTATAAACTCTAATATGGTGCACATTTTTTATTAATTAAAATTTGATTAGTTTTAGAAAATATTTAAGAGTAACTATAAAATGGAATTTTTCTCACACGAAGAATATTTTTATTTCATTTTAAGAAAAAAAATTTTATCTAAAAAATAATATTAATAACAATATTAAAATTATACAATGTAAAATTTATATAGTTTCTAAATTTATAAATAAAATTTATAAATATTATTATTAAATAAAAATACAAAATAAAATAAAATTTTGTAAATCAGCAACTCCAAACGCAGTCTTAACCGGTAGTTAAAGGAGACCCTCGGTAAGACAAATAGTAAAACAAGCATATATAGAACATAAATAACCTTTGTATAATCTCGGTATAATATATACATTCCCTTAAATATATATGTCAAAATTATTTAACCATCTTCTCTTGAAATCTTTTCTTTTTCTTTTTTTTTTTCTAAAAGAAACTAGAGACGACAATAGCAGAAGTTTTTTGTTTCCTGTTCAATTTGTTCACTATACATAACTAAAAGAAAAGAATCATGGAAACTTTAGCCACTTGGAGTAGTAACTGCAGCAGTAGAAACTGATGAAGTGCTATTAAGCCAGTCTTGAACAGAGTTGGGAGACACACTCTTCAGCAACGGTGCATCGTTCCTCAAATTCCGATCATTCTCCGGTGATCTTTCCGTTTGGCTGTTATTGTCATTATTGCCGGAGTTGCTATCTATCTTTTTCAAAGCTTCAAGAACTTCTTTTATAGAAGGTCTTAAATCTCTTTCACCTTGCAAGCACCTGAATGCGAGTTCAGCTACCTGAGTGATCATGCGCTTCACTTTCATGTCCGTTAAAAACCCGAGTTCAAGATCAACCAACTGGTCCAACTCATTGTTCTGAATCTTATTGATCGCCATGTTTGACAAATTGATCTCCTGCCGTTGCCTGCTTATGTCGACTGCAGGCTTTGATGAAACAAGCTCGACAAGAACAACTCCAAAGCTGTAAACATCACTCTTATCAGTGAGTTGGTAACATTGATGGTATTCAGGGTCTACGTACCCTGGCGTGCCTTGTGGCGCCGTAGAGACATGGGTGGCGTCTACAGGGAACAACCGTGAGAGGCCGAAATCTCCAACTTTGACATGGAATGCATAGTCAAGGAGGATGTTTGTAGTCTTCACGTCTCGGTGAATGATTTGTGGTTCAATTGCGTGGAGGTACGCTAACGCCCCAGCCGTCTCGATTGCAATATTCATTCTTATACGCCACGAGAGAGGTCGTTCGGATGCAAGGGTACCGTGGAGGTGGTCAGCTACGGTACCGTTGGGGAGAAACTCGTACACGAGCAGAAGTTCCCTGCTCTGGCGCGCGGAACAGCCATAGAGCGTGACAAGATTCTGGTGACGGAGACGGGAAAGGATCTCAATTTCGTTCATGAACTGCTCTAGCCGCTTGCAGTTGTTCTGGTAGAGGCGCTTCACTGCAACTGTGCGCCCATCACGGAGCACCCCTAGAAGGATGTCAGGGTGCATTAAAGAAGTGTAATTCATATCAATGCACTAGACGGAGAAGGAATAAGTCATTACCTTTATAGACCGTACCAAAACCGCCATCACCGAGCTCATTGGCCTCACTGAAGCCATCCGTTGCCTCTTGAAGCTCTCTGTATGAGAATGTCTGTGTTAAAGACAGAGCAGCGCCCATTTCTGGATCTTTCTTGGAGGAATGTTCCGAAGAAGATGCTCGCAAGAGTACTCCAGATGATGATCGTCGCTGACGCCTTCTTCGTTGGTACACGAAAAAGAAGAGGAGAGAAAGTATCAAAACGCCTCCAGCTCCAAGACCTACCCCTGTTTCAAAATCAAGAATCAAATTGATCTTTCATTAATTACGCAATAAGAAAAAGAGATAAAAATTGTAAAACACAATTGTCGGGAAGAACTACCTAACTTGATCTTGTTGGACATCTTTTCTGCAGCATCAAAGAAGAACCGTTAGACGAAATCATTAGCAAATCAAATATCTTTGTCAATAAACATGGATTCAAATTTCTGTTGTCACAATTAGTACATCAACAAAGTATCAGAAATCAGCTGAAGAAAATAATTCGTTTAAACTAAGATATGATAATTCTTAGTGATTCGATCGATACCCGGACGACATACAGAGCCCCAAGGACGGCCATTGACAGTGCAGTTATTCCCTATAGCTTGGCAGTCGAAGCATTGTGGTTCAAGTTCAAGTTCGTGCGAGAACCCCACGGATAACAGGGAAAGGTTACTGTTGCTGTCGTTATACGAAAGCTTCAACTGAAACATTGGCGGAGTTTCAGCTAAGCAGCTTTTCGGAAATTCTGCAGCTTCTCTTTCACCTAATTTTGACGTATAGTAGAAATCGTAATCCTTACAAGGAGCAGCGTCACGGTATTGGAGCAAGAATTCACGGTTGAAATGGTACTTGATAATTTCACAATCAAAGTAGAACCGCTCCGGAAGCAGTATTTGGCTTATATGAGTGAGATTGACAAGAGGTGAAGGTTCACGAAAGAGCAAGAGAAAGCTGCAGGTTGTACCCAACAAAGTACCGCTGAGCTGTTGATCTTGAACTAAAACGGAGTTATCAGAGTGGGAAATGTTCTTCAAACCGAACCAGTCACCTTGGCTCTTGAATTGGACTTCCGGAATCGTTCCATTGCAACGGATCAAGTGAGCTTTCAGACAATTTCCCATGCTCATGGATGTATAGAATGGTGGCGTGACTGTATGTCTGAAATTTCCACAGGTGAATTGGGAGGGAGAGCAGCAACAAACAAATTCGAGAAAGAACACGGATAGAACGAAGAAGATGGTAGAACAACAAGGCAGAGAGTTAGCCATATGAACGAATGAATGAATATTCGAGAAGAACTTGTATCGAAACTCTACAATCAAACTACCAACAAAACAGAACCTAGAACACGAAGCTCAAATAATGCTTCTTTTGATAGACTCAAGTCAACTGCGAGAAATCTTTTGAAAGAAGAAAACGAGTGATTTACGCATTCTTCTGTAACTCCTTTGACTGTAATACACGAAGCAGACGTACTGCAGACGACATACTGGTGGCATTTTAAAATTTACTTATAAAATAAAATTTTTTTAAAAAAAAAAATATTATTATTTTTTAAAAAATAAATTATAATTTTTTATTTTTAAAAAAATAATAAAAATATGTAATAAAAAGATCTTATTTCATAAATTTTTTCTAAATTATCTAAATTTTTAAATAAATTTTTAAATATTTATAAAATATATATTAAAAAATATATAATTAAAAAAAATTAAAAATTATTTTTTATAAGCAGCGGCAAACACAGCCCCTAAGGGGCTGTTTGGTTCAGCTTTTCTCCAACAAAACTTTTCAATTCTTTATTTTACGTTTTTCAATATATATTTTATAAGTATATAAAATATTTATTTAAAAATTTAGAAAGTGTAAAAAATTCTATGAAAGGAGATTTTTTTATTGTATATTTTTATTATTTTTTTGAAGTAAAAAAAATAGAGCTCATTTTTCAAAATAACAAAAATATTCTTTATTTTATAAAAACTTCATTTCATAAGCAATCACAAACGACATCTAAAGCTCCAATAATTGCTTACTGAGTACGTTGTGGTGAAGTCAAGAGCAGTGTGCCTAATGGAATTTTTTCTTTCATAAGAAACAAAACTGCAAACTTTCCTTGTTTGCAGCTAAGAAACTGAAACCGAACTCCAGAGCAATCAGCAAGGAGTTCCTCAACAAAGAAAATAAGGGGAAAAAGATGTTGCGATAATGATTTCAACTTTGAACAAAGGGTAAGAAAAGTAGTTTAATATTTCTTTCAGAAGAATTTAGTCTTACTTACAAGAGTAGAGTGTAACGAAAGGTAGCTATCAGTCAAAGTCTACTCGCTTTGGTCTCTAGCTGAGCTTTAAGGGTGTGTTTCAATTGCACAAAATTTTCATTTTCAGTCTGATTTGGTTCGAATTTATTTATTATATTATAATTTATTACGAACTCACCGAACTCATTTTAATTTCACCCAATTCTGTTTCACAAAACTCACTTTGTACCGATTAAAATATACCTTAAATTTCTTAATACATGTCACTATCTGATGCATATTAAAAGTTCTTGCTATATTTTGCTTGGAGTATGAACGCGGAACTAGCTTGAGTATTATGATACAAATTATCTTCGAATAAAAATGATATAGGTGACTTGGATGTCTTCATGATGCATGATTTAGAAAAACAAACTCAAGATGTAGCTTTCATCCCTAAGAGAAGTTAAGGCACAGGAATATTTCGAGTAAGTGCCTGAAGGAAAATTTCCATGATATGATATGATTGATTGTGTAAATGAATTTGAGATAATGAGCTCATAGTTAGATACCTGCAACTCTAGATATTGAAACAAGAGATTGCAGCAAAATTTTATCTACATGTGAGAAATGGTAAAATATATTTCATATAGTTTCGTCTGGTTTGACCAAAGGCATCAAATAAAGAATTTCCGATGGAGTGCAAGAATTTATTCAAGAATTCGCAGTTCAAGGTACAGATGAACGAGGTCAATGCAAATTAACCAAATAGTTCAAAATTCAGAAAGTAGGAAAATTTTCTTGCATGCACTAAAGGAATCATTAACATGTTAGTCAAAGGAATCATTTACTGATTGCTTGAAATTGAGAAATCGTTATGGGATGGTAAAAATGAGAGGAAAAAATGAAATGCTGTGAAAATAAATGATGTGTGAAAAAGTCAAGAGATGACTTAAATCCCTGCATAGAAACAGTTCAATGCAGAAGGGTTCTAGCACCAAAATGTCAAATTTTAAGAAATTGAGTGCCATACTTATAATCTTCGGAATAAAAAAAAAAAGGTCAAGATCTGCAGTTTTTGCAGAATGCAAAACCAATATTGAGAATCATTTAATTTTCAAAGATAGAACTCTCGGAGCACCATACAAATTATCGCTGCCTGTTGAAAAGAACTCCCTGCCTGCCCTTATCGATGAAACAGGCGTGGATAAGATTACATGTCATCAGTAACTAGCAAATAAAATGGAGGGTCCTCAGGATTTTCATGAAACCGCAACCCATAGGAACAAACATGATTTGGAGGGTGGCAGTGATTGGAAATACCTGAGAACTTTCTGCTTTCAGATATATATGAGTATACCTTGTAGTTGCAACTGTAAAGTGAATGGTATTAACTCACTGTAGTTACTGTAGTTGCAGTTAAAGAAGGAACGGCAAGAAAGAGGACAACAAAAGCGAATGATAGGTGGGTTAGTGAAATCATATAGAAAGCTGCAGTTTGATCAATTCAAGAGTTTGCTAAGTGGAAGGTCTTGTAGAAGGAGAATATTTTTAGGATATACAGTTTTTATGATTGCATATGCACAATCGTTGAACTGAATCATTGGAAATTGGTTAGAACAAATGATCTTGAAGACATCTTTGAGGGATTGCTCAAGAAAGCAATCAAAATTTGAGGAGCCACAACATGAAGGTGATGGCAAAGGAGACTAGCATGCTACAATAAAAACTGAAAAGCTAATAGATAAAGAATTAACAAAGAGAAGAAGGTGAACATGGAATTCAAACAAGCTAGTGAGATCCACTGTTCTACCAAAGAAAGGCAAAGTACCTATAGCTTTGGAAAAGACTGCAGAGTGAATTTTGTAAGTTGCCATTTTTTACGCCCCTTGGTGAAAACTTCCTAGAATTATGTCAGGTTTGCCAAAGTGCCTCAAAAAGAGAGAATTTGCAATGCGACATTAACAAAAGCAAGAATTTATTCAAGAATCAGAAACAGAAACTAGAAATCAAGAACTTCCAGCACGTGAAAGCTGAGGCGAAGAAGTAACAAGCCAAGCAAATTAACTGGAGTGCTCAGAAATATGCAAAGGAGTAACTTACGAGCATTAGTAGAAACCTCCTGCTGTATCAATACGGTTGAAAACAGATTTATGTACAACGGTTCTAACAACAAAGATGTCAAAACCTTAAGAAAGTGAGTGCATATTGTTTCTTTCCACAAGGGATAAAGGCCAAAGCCTCTTTCACACATAATTTAGACCTTTTGAAGTTATAGAGGAATCTGCAATTTAATCAATGAAGTGATTGCAGAGTACAAGATCTTGAAGGACGATAATGTTTTCAAGATAGTTGATTTTTATGACAGCATATGCATGACACCGGATTGTTGAGCTGAATTACTGGCAAACCACTAGAGCAATTAATCTTGTCAATACCTTCGAGGGATTGGTTTTAGAAAGATGCAGCAAATTTAAGGCCATGTAAGGAAGCTGAAAAAGCCATAGATGGGCAAAAAGAAAAAGAAGGCGACAAACATGAGATTCGAACAAGTTGCTGAGCTTTGATGTTCTACAGAACAAAGAGATAGCACTTATAGCTCTTATTCATGGATAACCTTTAGAGACTCAACTATTAACTTGGACAAACACATGGGTATAACTTTGGGAAAAGAGAAAAAGAATGAATTATCATATCAGTTGCCAACTATCAGGCATAACTTTTTCTACAAAATTTCATCTTTTCCAGATTTTATAGTCTTCATGAGAAGTGGTAGTATGCAGAATAAGCTATTCAAACGAGTGAAGATCAGAACACTGGAGGAAAAGTAGAATCAAAAGGCAAACTTTTCAGTAGTATGTAGTACGTGGATTCAGGTGTCCAGAACATTATAATCTAGTTCCTAACCTGAACATGAGTCTTTAAGGTGTATAATATAAAAGCAGCCTTAGGCAACACAGGAAAAGATGAGTGAAATAATTAGTTTGATTTACCTATCAGCAAGGCATTGAAAAACTTGAGAGCTGGCGTATGCATTGACGGAAGGCGTTTGACAAAGCAATATAGATTGAAAAATGAATACTCTAGTAGTCTTCCAAGAGCATTGAGTTCGCCAACAAATCAATACAAACTACGAGTTGTGATAAGTGATGTATAAAGGTTATGATCATTGGGAAGTGCTAAATCCGTCAAATTGCAGGAGTCACTGCTCAGCATAGTTCTCTACATCCCATGGGATGCTCAATAAGACACCAAGACATGTTCAGGGAACATAATTTCTTAAGTCCCACCGTCTGTGCTATTGTCGAGCGTTCTGCTTAAACTATGGAAGTGCTTAGTGTCATTTGATGACGAGTCTAATTCTTTTTGCGTTTCGACGTGCTTCTACAGAGCGTCCCGCCTAAACTATAGGACGCTAATCGCATTTCATTTTACAAAAACATTTTTTCAGGACTTTGCAAATACAATTCTACTAAGAACTGGACCAATTATATCGGTATATATTATCTATAGAATGGTACTAACATACCTGGAGAACAAGTTCCAGTCACCATTCCATAGGAGCAATAGCAAAGTTGATGATTGGAAGACACCGGACTATATCCACAAATGCCTCCAGAAAGCGTGCAGTTGCTACACCACCCTTTTCCAGCTTGCCATTTCAATGAAAACCCCTCGTGCATGGCACCAACCAAATTTCCGTTTTCCAACTCTTGCTCTGCAACCATATCCATCATAACTAATGAAGTAGAACTACAGTTCTCCGGCGCATCAGTAGCACTATTTCCGATCTTATAGTAAGAATTCCCACACTTTGTAATCTGATAGACGGATTTGCTCGAGCTCGGTTTAGTGCAGTTGAAATACACTGTCAGAATAAAATCACGCCCCGAGAAATCATACAAGGAAGAATCTATGTTGATATTCCTGTGTAGGACATTACAGAACTTATCATCATCAACATCTCGATCAAGTAAACTGATGATATGATTCATGTAGTCGATACCGAGAACTTTGTACACGCTGCCGGGGGAGATTTGAATCGTGAGGGTTGAAGTTTTGTTATCGCAGTGAAGGTAGTACTTCGGATGGCCGCAGTAATCCGGCCAGTCTTCTATTCGGAAGGGGTAACCGACAACAACACTGGAGTTGCCGCAGACATGCGACTTCGGTCGGCATGCCTCGTACCGCGAAGACTCGTCGTTGCCGAAGACGACAATGATTGGAATACATGAGAGGGTGCTTAGCAGAAGAAGAAGAAGGAAAGGATTGAAGTTGGAATGTTTCATTTGTTGAGAAGAAAACAAATGAACAGAAGAAGCAAGTGGTTGATCATGAAGTTGTATATTTGTTTAAATTCTTTAGGATGAAGAATTGATTGATTTCGTATTCAAAGTTGTCTGCAAATTTTCTTTTTGAAAAAAAAACAATTCAGAAAGTCAGCAGAGAGACAGGGATTGGTGGGTGATAATGGAAACTTTTTATGTGGAGTTTAAAACCTTTTTTTTTCTTTAGTGAGGTCAATGCATGTATTTCTGGAATATTTATAATGTAATTAAGGATTTCAGTTAATTAAAACATCTTTGACAGTTCATCTATGCAGCCGCAGTAACAGTTTTCCAAAAGGAAGATGAAAAATTGAGAGTGAAGATTTTATTTTATGAATGAAAAGTTTGATAAGGTTCTTCGAATGTTAAACTTCATTCAATGATGGAACTATAACACGTTACAAATGCATGGCTATCTAACTGAAGTTACAAGTAATGCAGTAATCCAACTGAAGTTATAAGTAGTGAAGGAGTAGTTTGAGATTGCTTAAAAATTGTAGTAAAAAGAATTTTGCTAAATATTTTTACAAATAAGTTTACTTTTAATTTAAAAAATTATAAAATTATATATATAACAATCTTATGACGTATAACTTTTTAGAATTTTAGAATTTGAAATTTGTTTTGAAAATATTATAAAATATTTTTTAAATTGAAAATGAAAAGAATATAAAGTACGTATAAAGTATACTAAATCGATAGGGTCAATGTTTCTTGATTTCGTTGAATCTAGTCAAAGTTTCCTAAGCATGTCTACAAAATCTACAAAAATTAAAATCTAACATAAAAGGGACACAAGAAAATTCTTACATTTTATCTATAGTATTTTTTAAAATTTTAAAAATTTTAAAAAATACAAATAAATCATATATCATATAAATTTTATATATTAATTTTTATTAGTAAAAAATTAATACTTATATTTTAAAAACTTCAAAAAAATTATATTTTAAAATAAATTTTATTTTAATCACTTTCAAACGTCTTCAAAATTATATAATATTGTAAAAGTTTTACAAAATTTGCGATTTTAAAGCATGTTTGAAATTCTCAAAAAGTAAACTTTTGAAAAAATTTTAAAATTTTTAAAAATTGTACTTGTAAGAATTATAAATTATATATATATTTTAAATGTATTAAGTTCTTTAAAAGAATTTTTAAGCACTATCAAATTTTTTGAATTTAGAAAATCTATAATTTTTTAATAAATTATGCCAAACATGATTTAAAGTCTTCTATTATTTTAATTATGAGCATTTTAAAATCCTGTCTCTCTTTTTAGGTGAACATAGAGATGGGATAAAATTTGTAATGATAAATAGTTTAAAAACGCACGGTAAAATTCAGTTAGGAAAGAAACAATCAAAGACGTACCGGGTTGACGTTGACTGACCTCTACTGCATTCCCCGCACTACCAACTCTGTCTCGTAAGCAAACAAACTCGTCCTTCTCCTTAAACAAACACTCACCCGCACTGCTCTCACAACTCCGGCACCGTTCATCGGCACCGCCATCTTCCCAACCAAGTTGAAACCCTTCCGCTACCGCCCTCTCTGCTTCCCCCGCAATTATCTCTCCTACAGCAGAACTCAATACCGGCGCCACTACCACTTTCTGACACCCATCTCCCCAATCACAAAACAACCCAAGTTGCAACAATGGTGGTTCTCCAAGCACAACGTAAGACACCAACCGTTGTTCTGCGGCACCGCACAACAGCGGTATAGCTAGTTTTGGTAAGCTGCAGTGAAGCAGGAACGTTATGTTCGTAGTCTTATCAGTGAACCGCAAAGGAGAGTTAGAATCCATAGTGATATTGCGAATTGGCAGAGAGCAAGTATCGGTATCGGTGTCAGTAATGGAGAGTGTTCGCCTGTTGTAGTCGATGGAAGTTATCATATAGTTGCCGAAGGGAAGGCGAAGGAATGGAGTTTTGTCAGAGCAGTGTATTTCCATGGAAGGGTACCCACCGCAGTTTTGGGTCGAAGTGTTCGCTGTCCAGAAAGGGTAATGGATTTCGACTGCGCCGCAGTTGATCGGTGTACATGTTGGTGAAGTAGTACTAGTGTGAATGTTAGTTGCAGAGAAGGATATGAAGAGAAAGAGGAAGGTGATGGTGCTCATAGAGGAAAGATGAAGATATGAGAAATGGTTGCTACAGAGAAAAGATTAGTGTGGAGTAATTAGAGAAGAAATAAAAGAGTTTGGTGAAGGTTGCAACGCTCTTTCTGTTCTCAGTTGTTGATTGTTTATGGAGATGTACTAGAAACTAGGAAGAGGATGTTATTGGTGAGAGATCACAAAACACCGTTGGCATGTTTTAAATGCTACCAAATTCTATTTTTTTCTTCCAAAATTTAAATTTTTATTTCTTTGCGAGTTTCAATTGATAGTCTAAATTTTATTTTATTTTTACACCAAATTTTATTTTCACCAAAACTCTAATTTAAAATTTGTTTTATATATTTCAATTATCAGATTGAATTTTTTTTATTTAATTTTATTTTTATGAAACTTATTTTAATAAACTTATTTTTATGCGATTAAAATACGCCCTAAACTGAGGTAGATGAGTTTTTCTTGGATTTTTGTCATTTGAAAGAGTGCTTGGTTTAACCTAGTCATCCGCATCCCATCTGGAGTGGAGACTCCATAGAATTATCTTTTGCCATTGCTAAGTGGCAATCAGTAAGTTGCTTATTTTCAACCAGTTACAGGTTATTCCAAGAGGCAGGAGTTTCAAAACGTTCAGTAGAAGTTAAGTTGACAATATGGATTAATGGATCCCTTCCCATCAATTCTTTCCATGAAATCATTCAACTTTAATTTTATTTATATATTTATGTAGATAAAAATATCTATATTAATTTATTTATTTATTAAATCGATTCAAAGTTAAATTAATTTTTTAATAATTAAAATTTATTAAAATAAAAATTATAAAATTAACTTTAATAGTAGCAGGTGAATATTGTTAGGTACTATATATGCCAGACAAAAAAATTAATTCTATAAAAGATATAAAATTAAATAAAAATTAATCAAATATAATAATTAAGTAAAATATAATAAATTAAGGAAAGTAATATATAAGCTAAACTAAAAAATTAAGCAAAAGTAAGATGAATTTATTAAAAAAATCTGAATAGGTAAATAAATATATAAATAAAATTGTTAACATGTAAATCGAATCTAGAAATTAGGTTAATAAATATATAAACCATCATTCTAATTATACTTATCAATTTAATTATCAATATTGGTTAAAAAATTATTGATTTAATTACTAATTTAACTATTGATTTTGGAGAGGGTAATTTTGAAAACCTCAGCGCACCTACTACTACTTTTACTTCATAATTTACATAATAAAGTAATAAAAGAATGATTACCTTCCCTTATTTTTGTTAATTTATACAAAAAATTAATAAAGAGCAATTGATTTTTTTATCTTTTTATTCATACTTACTCTCAATTTAAGGGAGGGGATGTTTGGCAAACACTATTCTAAAATAATTTTTTAATTTTTTATTCATATTTTTAAATATATTTATTACATATTTTAAAAAAATTTATTTAAAATTGTAAAAAATATAAAAAAATTCTATATAATAATTTTTTTAATTATTTATTTTTATTATTTTTTAAACTAATAATAAAACTAAAATAATAATATTTTTAATTTAAAAAAATTTATTTTATAAGCTGGCATTGTTAGTTTTCCTTCTAAGGTGTTTTATTCGAGTGACACTCATTTAGGGCGTGTTTTAAATATCCGTAACTGAATTTTGTGAAAGTAAAAAATAGGAAGTAAAATTTTTTGAAAAATAAAGTGAAAGTGGAGTTCAGTATTTGTGTTTCAATAGATTTTGAAAGTGTGTTGAAAATTGAAAAATATAGTTGTATTAAAAGTATGTAAATAAAAAAGTTGGAACTAAAGTTCTGTACGTGGAAGTGAAATTCTGAGTTCCTTGTGTAATTGAAACAATAAATTATTTGAGACTCAAAATTTGGCGGGAAAAAGTGAAGTTACGGGCGATTGAAACACGTCTTTAGTTAGTGCATGTTTCAAACGTTCGTAACTCCACTTTCTTTCGTCAGTTTTGAGTTTCAAGCACTTCATATATTTCAATTACATAAGAAATTTAGAACTCTACCTTCACATACTTAATTCTAATTCCAACTTTTTTATTTGCACACTTTTCAATACAACTATATTTTTTAATCTTCAACATATTTTCAAAATCTATTAAAACACAGATACTAAACTCTACTTCTACTTTATTTTTTAAGAAATTCTATTTTCTAATTTTTACTTCACAATTCAATTACGGACATTTGAAATACGCACTTACGTTAAAATTTTCTGAAAATGACTTCCAGAAAAATGAGGTTTAAACTTTAGAAACTATCCGAAAATAACTTCTTGATAGAAGAAATTCCATATTAATCAAATATGTCTAAATATCTCATTCCCCAACTACTACCAAATAGACCAACTTCCTACCCGTAATTGATTGATTGACCAAGACTTGCAAATTTTCGTTTGTTTACTATTTGTACTTATCAAAACTTTTATAACTATATGATATGCCCAAGTTGTTGCCATTTTCTAGTTCATTACCTTTGTTAAAGACATTTAAGAAAAAGACTTTAGATGCTTGAAAAATGCTCTTAGAAAAAGTTTTTTTGAATAGAAAATTATTTTCAATGTTTTTAAAAACAAGCTTAATTCTTTTGATAGAAAAATATTAAAATTAAATAATAATAAAATTTTACGATAGAATTATTTTGTTATTTTAAAATTTTTTTAATTTAAAATATTATGGAAGAGTTTTAAAAATATAAAATAAAAAATTATAATAAAAAAATTAAAGTACTAGGAGTTGAAAAGTCAATACGAGCTCGTTTATCGAACTCTTCAAACTCATTTTTAAAATATATTTTAAATACAAAATAAATTAATTAATTTAAATAAAATATTTTTATCAAAAATTTATTTTTAAATTTTAATGTCAGATTTTATACTTATAATATAAAATAAATATAAATATTTATTTTTTATTAAATATTTTTAATTTTATTTTTAAACTTATTTTTAAAAAATGAATTTACTTTAAAATAAACAGGCCCTACATTTGGCAGTTCATGTTATTAGCAGACATGGAAAGAACACCTGTTTTCAGTTCTGACAAAAAAAAAAAAGAAAAAAAAAAAAAAAGAGGTTGGAACTGATACCAATTTTGTCCATAAATTGAACCATAATTTATATTTCCTACTTAACTAACTACACTAGAACTTAGTTAGTACAGCTTTAAAAAAAAATCCTATTTAAAAAAGAATAGGATTTTGGATCTCTTTACTTTCAAATTATAATTTTTTAATTATTTACAAGAACTAGAAATAATATGTAATTACAAATACTATAAAACGTTTTGTTCATATAGAATAATAAAAAATTAAAATTAATACAAAACATTCATACTAAACTAAATTTATTTTTCAAGTTCCGCAAGAATTTAATCTACAATTTAATTTTTATAGACCTATCAAATATAAACTTAAGGCCATATTTGGAATAGCGTAAAAAGTGAAGTTTTCTTAAAAATAAGATTTTTAGAAATTTTTTCAATAAGTTTCTAAAGAGAGAAATTTATACATATACGTACAATTTATTCTTCTTTTTTAAATTGTTGAATATTTTCTATGACTCTGTCCATAGTATTTTTAAAACTGAAAATGCAGAAAAAGCTCCCAAACAAGCTAACCAAGTATGACACAAGTGTTGTGTCATTAAGTTACTAAAGTTTAACGGTATGTTTAGATACATAGTTAACAAATAAAAATATAAAAATAAATAAAAAATATAAAAGAACCTATAAAAAAATAATAATTATTTAATTTTATTATATTTAGATATATAGTAATATCAAATTAATTATATTTAGAAAGATAAATAAGTAAATAGATAATAGAAAAAACTTTATAAAAAATTCAAATGCTATTTTTATTTGTATTAATCTAATTTATTAATATAACATTGAACTAATTTGATTAATATAATATAAATTAATTTATTAATATAACTTTAGATTAATATTTTATATTAAATTATTTTTATTAATGTTTGATATAATTAAATAAAATTAAATAAGTTTTAAATGAAAAAAATTGATTATATAGTTTTATTAATTTCTCTCATCTAAAATCAAATAATTACAAAAATTATAAATTATTATAATAAAAAATTAATATATATTAATTCATTATATTTATCTATTATCCAAACAATGCTTAAAGCAAAGTTGGCAAAACCGATCCACGCATTGATGCTGAACTCTTTTCGAGTCGACGGATCGCGGTCTGACCGTCCGGAACAAACAATTATATTGTGTGTCGACTTGCCAACAGAAATTACTGACAAGAATTCATATGGATTCTCCTTGAAGCTCTCCTCCGCTTCACGATACTCTTTGTTTTTTCATCAAATCTTCTCCACTTCTCTATGAATACTCCTAACTTCTTCATCGCGACACATCGCTGAAATTTGCAACCAACTCTTTCATCAATAGAAAGTACCTCGTTATAGCTTATTTTGACAATTCCTAACTCCATTACTAACAGATCCTCTCGGCAGTTTTGATCTTGAAGTCGTGGACCAAAGCAGGCATGGTGAGTACCGGCACGATGAACTGGAACTGAACAAATCCGTTATTGTTTGGCTTGAATTGAACGCCAAAGGCCCAAAGTTCAAAAGTTTCGCACTGCTTGCGATATCCATCTCTTCTCTGGTGATACGATCATTTAAACATGGCTACCTCATAATCAATATCGCAACCTCTCCCAACATCTCTCATGATACTGATCAAAAAATCATATAGAACTGTGAATGGAACGTTGAGATTCGTCTCTCCACTTGCCTCGATCCATTTCGGATTTGGCATCGTTCCCGATGCCACAACGTTAAAAGTAAATCAATTAATCTACAAACATTATTACATAACTTTTCTTTTAATTAGTAAATTTCAATGAATAGATTTGATCGATCAAAACTTGCCTATTTAGTAATTTCAATGATTAATTTTTAGTAATTTTTTTTTTAACATCTCGATTAAATTGGACGGACAGGTCGCTTGAGTCAAACCGAATCGAATCGAGTCGATTGTGCAGACAGTCTGTTTGTAGATCCGAATCAGTTTACCGTTTGGTTCAATAGTTTCTAATCAATCCGGACGGTACGGGTCTGCTAACTACAGATCAATCAGTTTACTGTCCGGTACGGCTCTGCCAATTATGGTTTAAATACTAAAGTGTTTTAAACCTATTATAATTCAACATTTGGGGTCCTAATGTTAAGTTGGACGGAGAAACATTATTATGCACCAATGACTTTCCTAAAAAATATAAATTTTTATAATTATATAACTTAATTATTTATTAAACTCTCAGTTATGAAGCAAATCATATTTTATGAGAGGATATTGCCTAATTATGCACCAATGACATTCCTAAAAAATTCAATTGCACCATTAATTAACATGATACATACCAGGACTAGTGCTGCTTCGGATGGTTTGTTGTTGATCACTACCATTGCCACAATCTCGACCGTGCAATCCGTCAGCACAGAAGCAAGCAAACTCCCATTCTTCAACGCCGGCGCCGGTCTTCTTACCCCCGCACAGTCCGCCGGAGTTTACGCATTCCCGGCATGATCCGTCGCCTACTGCCTTATAATCTCCCCACCGTAATTCAAACCCTTCACGCAACAATCCACCGTACGTCTCATTCAAAACTTTGAATTCTTGAACAACTCTCTCACGCAGCACCGGCGCCACAACTAACTCTTCACAGACATCCGACAAGCTCTGTTGGCCCGGCTCCGTACCCGCGAACGGATCGGCCATGACGACGTAAGAGTAACTGCTCTCCGTGCTCAAGCAGTAAATCTTAGCTGTTTCCCAGAACAATGGGTGGTCTGTGCTGCAGTTGAGCAAGAAGTTGATGTTGGTAACTGCAGCAGTGTAGGAGAACATCGACGGATAATCATCGCCCCTGAACGTTAAGTTGTTCCTCGGCGGTTTAACGCAACCTCTGTCGCGATTGCTTAACATTTCAGCGTCGACGACGGAGAGTATATTAGTGTTATAATCGATAGCTTTGACAGAGTAATTGGTTCCGGCGATGGATATGGTTAGAGAACTGTTGCCGGTGCAGGTGAGATTTAAGTAAGGGCTGCCGCAGTAGGTCTGTGAGTTGTTTGTAGTAGTTGAAAGCCAGAATGGGTAGTTGATTTCGATTCCTGTGTCGCCACAGGTAACCGGAGAAGGACAGCCGGGGAAGCCATTGATGTTCTTGAAAATGAAGGTTGTGATCATGAAAATCAAGAAGAGTGAGGTAGTTCTACTGCTACTATTGTTCATGAAGAGAGTTGTCATGGAATTTAAATTAATGTGGTCGAAGATTTTGTGTAGAAGTTGAAATTGGGAAGAAGAAGAAGAAGATGAGATAATTTGTTGTGTTTGATGAATTTATTTTGGGTTTGTTGGAGTTCGGTGTGGTTGGTGAGAGAAGAGGTAGATGTTTAGAACATTAGGAGGTTCATATTTTTAAAAGATAAAGTTTATTCTAAAACTTTTTAGAAAATATTTTTTTAAATATAAAATTTATATATATAAAATTGTAATATACATAATTTATCTATATTTAAAAATTTTTAATGTTTTACATATATAAAAAAATTATTAAAATATAAAACTATTTGAAATGAAAATGTATTATAAATACTGTCAAATTAATTAGAGGAATAGTTTTGTACGGTTCTTAAAAAAACATGGGAAAGTCAGCTGGTTGAGAGATTGGTTAGGAGAGGTTATAGATATCTTCCTAAAACTAGTTTAAAAATGTCTAGGATATTTTCAAATCAAACTCCTTTAATAAATTTAGAAAATAAAAAAGAATTCTTACAAAAATTAAACTTCGCATTTTTTAGTAATAATAATCTTGAAGAAAGTTTTTTTTTGTTTCTAGACTCTAATTAATTTAGTGATTCAGTATCTTTATAATTATTGCAGAATTAGTTAAATAATTTGACAAGGTGGTGAATTAAAATTTTTATATTTGTGATGATGGACAATTAATAATTTTATTGTTAAGCTTAAGATTTCTTAATCCTAATTTTTGGCCAAAAAATATGAGTTTCTATCAATTGATATACACCCTTAGCTACCATTCAACCAATACAATGTTTGGTCTCTATAAAAGGTCAATAGCGACTATCGCTAGCTATAGTGGTCGTTGTTAGTTATAAGATCAACTTATAATTTTTGAACATATATTGATCATCATAATCGACCAAAAAATGTTGGTAGCTAAAGTTTGTTCGCCGAAACTCGTACAACTATAGTCGGTTCTCATTCAAAACTCAATGTCAAGAATCTGCAGGTAACTTTTAGGGTGGTCGTCGTCTTTGTCCTTGCATTGCACATTATGAATTGTAATGTTTAAACGAGTTTGCATATGTGACGAATTTAAAAATTTTTTCAAAACTAATTAATAATGAAGAGTGAGCCCAAATTTTTATAAAAATCATCTCAAGATCATTGATAAATAATGTAAGACTAAGTTTTTTTTTAACACCTGCCCTCTAATAGAATGTTCTTTCAAAGAACAGTTAAAATAACATTAACTATTTGTCCTATAATATAGCAGACAATTATTCTTTAAATGGAACAGACTATATGTTCTGAAGTAAAGCTGGCTAACTTTGACCTAAAATAAAACGGACCATAAAGATCTTCAATAAATATGGATAATAAAGTTAAATTTAGTCTATATCTTGAGCCGATCTGGTCCAATCCGTTCTGATACAATATAATGACTTTAAAATTTTTTTAAAAATTAATTGGTAATAAAAAAAATGAACGAGCTAAATTTTTATAAATATTATTTCAAGATTATTGATAAGTAATGTGAGACTAAAATTTTCTTTAATTTTCTTTAACCAACTCATTAATCTTTTGAGGCTTTGAGCATGGGTCTTCATTTGAATTTGTGTGGAAAACAAAATAAAGTTTCGTGGATCAAATTTTTAATAAATTGAATAATTCATGATAAAAAACTTTATTATTTACTGTAATATGAAAAGTAAACTACTTTATCTAAAATTTCATCAAGTTAGATTTAATTTTCACCGAAAATTCAAAATGATGACAAAAGAAAACGCGTGCACAAAGAAGTACATAAACTCACGAACGTTTCCTAGGAATCCAACTTAGAAACTATATTGATGACTTGTAGAAACAAAACATCATCTAGAAGGATATTAACTGCTTGCTAATAAGTCAAGTTTTATTAATTCTTTAATCTAATATTTACTAGTTTAATTAATTATTTAATCAAGCAATAAGATTTCATTTCAAATAGAGACAAGAATAAGAAATTGAAAATGTCAAAATAACATACGTACCAACATGGCAATGCTGAGACTGCGGTCCATCGACGCAGTAGCAGACGAAGTTATTAGCCTCACTGAATCCACACCGTCCGCCGGAGTTTTCACACGGCGAGCACATCTCGCCGCCTTTAACTTTGGCCCAGCTCAGTTCAAATCCTTTCTGAACAATTTCTCCATAAAACTCACTAACGTTCATCGCCGGAACCAAAGACTGTTGCAGCACCGGAATCTTAACTACATCTGCACATATATCGCTCCAGTTGTGCTCCATAGGGATTGCGTGTTCTATATAAGCGTACGACGTATTACCGCCGGAGTTTAAGCACTTGATGCTACCGCGTTGCGGCCCACCAGTGCAGTTTAAGAACACGGTGAGGTTTGCAACGGACGGCGTGTACTGTAGCAGCAGGTGTGCGGCGAGTGTTATGTTTCTGAGATTTTTCGGACATGTCTCGTTTGGATAGAGGGCGACATCGTTTAGTTTCAGATTAACGGTTTTATCCTGATTGTCAATGCTCGTGACTGCAAATTCTTCTCCGGCGAGTTGGATAACAGGGGTGTTGTTAATGCACTGGAGTTTTAAGTCGGAGTAGCCGCAGAAAGAGGGAGTGGAAGTTTCTGCGTCGACGGAAATCCAAAACGGGTATGCTACCGTGAAGTTGTTCCCGCAGTTAAACGAATGGCAGCCGGGGACTTCAGTGGAGTTTATAACGATTCCGGTGATAGATATCAGAGGGAGTAGGGAGATGTAGAAGATGAAGAGAAGTAGGTAATAGTAGTCTTGCATGGTGATGATGAATCAAATAATCTTAATTTTGGTAGATTTTTTAAGAAAAGCTTTAAAAACCGTAGTTTGTAGAACGGCTTCTTATTGTTAGCCTTTATAAGTATCAAAATTAATTTCTAGAAACTTACTGATTTCATTGTTCAACTAAATTGATCTCTAGAAGGCATAATAAGTTATTGGCTGTTCGCCGTAATAGCGACGAGACTATGATTTAGTTGCTATTGTACAGGTAGTAGCAACTAAAGCAATGTTTTGGTAGCGGTTGGTTTTGGAACGCGACCAACTCGACTACTACTTGCTGCCATAGTCAATCTATGACCAACACCGGTGGTGGTCTTAGTTAACTTTAGAAAATATTTAACATTGTTTATAAACTTCGTTTCATTTTAATTTTTTTATAAATTTTAATAAATTTTTTATAATATAATATAACATTTTTTTAATTTAAAAAATACAAAAAATTATATATCATATAATTTTGTTATTAATTCTTTTTATTAATAAAAATATAATTTATTTTTATATAATATTTTTTTGAAAGCAATTTCAAATATAAACCCTTAGAGCAACTATGGCCATCATTTTTTGGTCGATGTAATAATGACTAGTTTGCTTCTTGGTCGCTATAGGTTCCGACAACGATCCTGCAACAACCATATTTGCAATCGTATTTTTTTGAATCATAAATAGTAATAGCGATCTATTTTTTCTAATACCGACCAATTATTATGGTCTTTATAGTAGGGGTGGTAATATGGATTCATGGGTCGGTTTCGGGTCGATCTATATAATAATTGGGTAAAAAATATTCAACCCTAATCCGACCCATTTATTTATATGGATCAAAATTGTCAACCCTAACCCAACCTATTTATAACCAAATCAAACTCGGATCGACCCATTTAATAATTAAATTATTAAATAAAAATTATTAATTTTTAATAATAATATATCAAAATTATTAATTATGATATATTTAAAAAGAAAAAATATTAATTTTGACAAATTTATAAATTAAATAAAAAGTAGTTAAAATTAAGATAAATTTAAAAAATATATATACAATTAAATTCAAATTTTTTGTTTTTTTAATAATTATTAAGTAATATATATTATATAAATAGTTAAACGGGTTAAACGGGCCATTTTCGGATCGATCCGAATTCGATCCGAACCTGTGTTTAAATTTTTCGGGTCATTTTTGGAGCGACCCGAAATCGATCCAAACCCGTCTAAGGCTTGATCCGAACCCGTCGATTTCGGGTCGGATTTTCGGATCGGATCGATTTTTGCCACCCCTATTTTATAGGAGTTTTTCCTTATAGTGAGATAAAAGATTTGGATTTCATTTGCTTTTAATTTGGCCTTGCATTAATTTGAGCCATTCTGGGCGTGTTTACTAACACCCCAAATTCTTTTTTTTTTAAACTCACTTTAAATATAAAATACATATAAAAATTAAAATAAAATTTTTTATTAATAAATTTTTTTAAAAATTTATTTTTAAAACTTACTATAAATATTACATTAATATATAATTTTATTTTTTATTAAATATTTTTAATTTTTTAATTTAATTTTTTAAATTGACTTTCAAAAAACTTATTTCATCTAAATTTTTGTCGAGATAAACACGCCCAATGTGTCTACATTATTTTCGAAAGAGATCTTATTTTGCTACCAAATTTACTTACGATGCATTTCAAAACTTTTCAAACTTGCTTATCTATAGTTGAATCTATTTAAACTAAAGTTAAACCCGTTTTATTATCTCAAATCTAATAATAATCAATCACAAACAAGGTTCAACTTCAGGATATGCAATTCAACTTTAGATTTAGAGTGTGTTTTTTTATTATTAAAGTCACTTTTTTTACTAAAAAATTATTTCTAATTTATTTTTCATTACCCAAAAACATACAGAATGTCACTGCTAACTTATTTTTTCTAAATAAAATAAAAAGATTAAATTATTTTTAATAATACTATTTATAATAAATTATTTTTAATAATTCACTTTCTATCTAAAAAAATACACCGTAATCAAATTCAATTTTGTGCTTATGTTGTCCAAAAAATAAGATGCATGGTATATATTTCTCCAATTATGAGAAGAATTCCTACTTTTATATTTCTTATATTTTTTGCTAAATTCTGTTCATAAAGAAAATAAAAAAGTATTCTTTTTTATTTTAATTTAAAATTCATTCGAAGATAATGATTATTTGATGACACAAAATTGTAATATTGATAATTATAATTAGAAATATTTGTAAAATTGTAACGTTTAATGATACTATATTAGTAAAAGTTCCAACCAATTCAATGATGCTGATCAAAGCAACACCAATTCTGGTAAGATCAAGACAAACATATTCAAAACATATATAACAAACAAATCCACCAAATAAAATAATCAATAATCAAATTAGAAAAGAGTTGTTCAAAAAAAAGTTAATCATTTTTTAAACTTCAAAACTATAATAAAAATATATATATAAAAATTTAATAATAAATAATTTATTTATATTTTGTAAAATTCTAAAAAGTTTTTACAGTATTATAAAATTTATTTGAAAAAAAATTAATATAAAATGGAAAACATTTAAATAATCAATGCCAAATATATATTTAATTATACAATTTGTGGCCAAGGAAATGTTTGGTTGTGCTCGTTGCATTATTTTCATTTCTAAAAACTCTTATATTTTTAATAAATTTATATAATATTTTTTAAAATTATTTTAGAATGTATAAAATATAGATAAATTACATATTGTATAATTTATATATATATATTTTTTAAATTAACAAAATTATATTCATTTTTGGAACGTCACTCACAAGCTCCTTACTTTTTTTATCAAATTTATTTTCTAACAAAATTTCTTATCCGAAACACTTCCGAACGTCTCACAAGCTTTACGGTGCGGTTAGAAATTACTTATAAAATAAAGTTTTTTAAAAATAAAAAATATTATTTTTTAAAATAAGTTTTATTTTTTTTATTTTTAAAAAAATAATAAAATTATACAATAAAAAAATTTATTATATAGAATTTTTTTTACTTTTTAAATTTTTAAATAAATTTTTTAAATATTTATAAAATATAATTAAAAAATATAAAATTAATATTAAAATCTTTTTTGAAAAAAAGTAAAAACAAACGCACCCGTAGTACGATCCAATCAAATTTCCAGATCCAGACCACCGCCGTGTTCTTGCAAAAGCATACTTCCAATATTGAAGAGTCAATCGATCTCCAAACTCTTTAACCATTAACTACCACAAATTAGTTCTAATAGCATTAACGTCGTGTTTATCTATTATTTAAATTTTATTTTTTAAACTTATTTTAACATAAAATAAAAATTTTAAATAATTCTTTTTATAAATTTTTAAATTTAATTTAAAAATTATTTTAAATATAAAATTAATATAAAATTTTATTTTTTATTAAATAATTTTAATTTAAAAAAAATTATTTAAAAACAATGAGTTTGATTCAAAGTAAACAAACCGTAATTACGTATACAACTTCATGATCTACCACTTTCTTCTTTTGCTCATTTTTTTCCTTCTCCATAAATGAAACATTCGGACTTCAATCTCTTCCTTCTTCTGCTGATCACGCTCTCAAGTATGCCAATCATTGTCGTCTTCGGCAACGACGAGTCTTCGCTGTACGAGGCATGCCGACCGAAGTCGCATGTCTGCGGCAACTCCAGTGTTGTTATCGGTTACCCCTTCCGAATAGAAGACTGCCCGGCTTACTGCGGCCATCCGAAGTACTACCTTCACTGCGATAACAAAACTTCAACCCTCACGATTCAAATCTCCCCCGGCAGCGTGTACAAAGTTCTCGGTATCGACTACATGAATCATATCATCAGTTTACTTGATCGAGATGTTGATGATGATAAGTTCTGTAATGTCCTACACAGGAATATCAACATAGATTCTTCCTTGTATGATTTCTCGGGGCGTGATTTTAATCTGACAGTGTATTTCAACTGCACTAAACCGAGCTCGAGCAAATCCGTCTATCAGATTACAGAGTGTGGGAATTCTTACTATAAGATTGAAAATAGTGCTACTGATGCGCCGGAGAACTGTAGTTCTACTTCATTAGTTATGATGGATATGGTTGCAGAGCAAGAGTTGGAGAACGGAAATTTGGTTGGTGCCATGCACGAGGGGTTTTCGTTGAAATGGCAAGCTGGAAAAGGGTGGTGTAGCAACTGCACGCTTTCTGGAGGCATTTGTGGATACAGTCCGGTATCTTCCAATCATCAGCTTTGCTATTGCTCCTATGGAATGGTGACTGGAACTTGTTCTCCAGGTATGTTAGTACCATTCTATAGATCACTATACCGAGATAATTGGTCCAGTTCTTAGTAGAATCGTATTTGCAAAATCCTGAAATAAAATGTTTTTGTAAAATGAAATGCGATTAGCGTCCTATAGTTTAGGCCGGACTCTCTGTAGAAGCACGCCGAAATGTAAAAAGAATTAGGCTCGTCATCAAATGACACTAAGCACTTCCATAGTTTAAGCAGAATGCTCGACAATAGCACACACGGTGGGACATAAGAAATTATGTTCCATGAACATCTCTTGGTGTCTTATTGAGCATCCCGTGGGACGTTGAGAACTATGCTGAGCAGTGACTCCTGCAATTTAACGGATTTAGCACTTCCCCAATGATCATAATATAAGTAAACTTTCTACATCACTTATCACAACTCGTAGTTTGTATTGATTTGTTGGCGAACTCATTGTTCTTGGAAGACTACTTCTACAGTATTCATTTTTCAATTTATATTGTGTTGTCAAAACGCCTTCCATCAATGCATATGATCAACTCTCAAGTTTTTCATTGCCTTGCTGATAGGTAGATCAAACTAATTGTTTCACTCATCTTTTCCTGTGTTGCCTTTTGATTCTACTTTTCCTCCAGAGTTCTGTTCTTCACTCGTTTGTATATATTATTCTTCATACTGCCAGTTTTCATGGAGACTATAAAGCTAGAAGAACAGGAAAAAGATGAAAAAGTTGTAGAAAAAGTTATACCTGATAATTGGCAACTGATTTGATAATTCACCCCTTTTTTCTTTTCCCAAAGTTATACCCATGTCTTTGTCCAAGTTAATAGTTGAGTCTCTAAAGGTTATCCATGAACAAGAGCTATAAGTGCTATCTCTTTGTTCTGTAGAACATCAAAGCGCAGCAACTTGTTCGAATCTCATGTTTGTCGCCTTCTGTTTCTTCCTTTTCCCTCTAGGGCTTTTTCAGCTTCCTTACATTTCCTGCAATTCTCCTGCATCATATGGTGGCCTTAAAATTCCTGCTCTTCCTACAACCAATCCCTCAAAGGTATCAACAAGACTAATTGCTCTAATGGTTTGCCAGTAATTCAGCTCAACAATCAGCGTCATGCATATGCAGTCATAAAAATCAACTATCTTGAAAACATTATTGTACTTCAAGATCTTGTACCCTGCAATCACTTCATTGATTAAATTGCAGATTCCTCTATAACTTCACTAACCAACCAGTTGTTTACGTTAGCCGTCTCTTCATTATGGTTCCTTCAACTGCAACCAAGTATCTATAACTTCTTTCATGACCCCTTCATTAAGTTATACCATTCAGTTTATGGCCGCGATTACAGTATCTATTTGTATGTTAAGAGAAGGCTCACCGATATTGCTGTTCCCTGTCTCTTGCATTATCCTGTCTTGTTCAAATTGGAAGCTGCAGTTTGGTGGAAATCTGAGAACCTCTCATACTCTCTGCTGGTTTCTCTTATAACATGCACATTGCCCCAACTGTTTCACCCACAGAAACGAGCAGGATATATTACGTACCCCTAATTTTATGGATTGAACTTTCCTAGTGTTCTATCATCCTTGCCCTTTTAGTTCTACAACGTTACTCATGCTAATTTGTCATTCTCTGCAAAGAACGTCTTCTTCATTTGAGGGAATTGTGAAAGAGAGTTCAAAAGGTCTAAATTTATGTGCGAAAGAGACTTTGGCCTTAAGCCCTTGTGGAAAGAAAAAATGTGCACTCAGTTTCTTAAGATTTTGACATCTTTGTTGTTAGAACCGTTGTGCATAAATCTGTTTTCAACCGTATTGATACAGCAAAAGGTTTATATCAACACAATGGTTGAGGTAAACGTACATGCCCAATTTCCTGTGCAGGAATTAAGGAGTTTCCTTGAATTCTATACTGACATTGATGATCAGAGTATCATTTTTTTGTATTTTTTTTATAGCAGAATATTCATCAACTTCAATTAATCTCACTTGGCTTAAGTTGCACTCAACAAATGATTCTTTGACTAATATGTTCATAAATTTAGTGCATGCAAGAAATTTGTTCTTGCGAAAGTTACTAGGCCAACTAATGGAGGTTTAAGTCAATGTTCTATTAAAGCTCGTTAAGTTACTCCTCCTTTGCATATTTCTGGGGACTCCAGTTAATTTGCTTGACTTGTTACTTCTTCGCCTCTGCTTTCATGTGCGGCAGTTCTTGATTTCTAGTTTATGTTTCTGATTCTTGAATAAATTGTTGTTTTCATTAATGTCGCATTGGAAACTCTCTCCCTTTGATGCACTTTGACAAGCCTGACAAAATTCGAGGAAGTTTTCAGCAAGGGGTGTAAAAAGTGGCAACTTTCAAAATTCACTCTGCATTCTTTTCCAGAGCTATAAGTACTTTGGCTTTCTTCTGTAGAACATTGTATCTCAGTAGCTTGTTCGAATCTCATGTTCACCTTCTTCTCTTTGTTAATTCTTTATCTATCATTGTTTCAGTTTTCTTGTAGCATGCGAGTCTCCTTTGCCATTACCTGCATGTTGTGACCCCTCAAATTTCAATTGCTTTCTGTGAGCCCTCAAAGATGTCTTCAAGATATTTGTTCTAACAAATTTCCAATGATTCAGTTCAACGAGTCAGACTGTGCATATGCAATCATAAAAATTGTATATCCTAAACATATTCTCATACTGCAAGACCTTCCACTGCAAACTCTTGATTTGATCAAACTGCAGCTTTCTATATAATTTCACTAACCCAGCTATCGTTCACTTTAATCATCCTCTTTCTTGCCGTTCCTTCTTCAACTGCAACCACCATAACTACAATTCTCTCGGGATACCTTCAGTGAGTTAACATCATTCAGTTTACAGCTGCAACTACAAGGCATACTCAGTATATATCAGAAAGCAGAGAGTTCACAGATATTTCCAATTGCTGCCACCCTCTAAATCATGTTTTGTTCCTATGGGGTTGCAGTTGTAGAGAATTGTACTCAATGACTTGTTTTTCTTTATTGATATAAGCACATATATATACACTCAAAGTTTTCAAAAGTTAAATATTCATAAAATCTAATCTTTCTAAAATCAATCCAAATTAAATATTTCTAAAATAAAATAAAATCTAATTTTTTTAAATAAAATCTTTCTAAATTAAGCACTCTAAATATAGGAAGGAATGAAATATTCTTATCATACCCTCGCAAGATGAAGCTCCGATCGGAGATTTCAATCTTGGACCGAAGAAGAAGAAAGCGCATCCGAAAAAGTGGTTTAGTGAGTGCGTCAGCCAATTGATCTTGTGATGAAATATGAGTAACGCGCAAAGCACCATTTTGAACTTTGTCCCTAATGAAGTGAAAGTCAACAGCAACATATTTCATCCTAAAATGAAAAACTGGATTGGAGCACAAATGTGTAGCACCAATATTATCACAATATATGACAAGAGTGGTTGGAAGTTGAACACCAAGCTCAGATAGAAGAGAGCAAATCCGACTGAGTTCTGCAGCAGTAGAGGTAACAGAACGATATTCAGCTTCCGTAGAGGAACGAGCAACAGTCTGTTGTTTCTTTGAACTCTAGGAGATTAGATTGCGGCCTAAGTACACCACATAGACACTAGTGGAGGTAGAGTCATCTTTGTTATCAGCCCAGTCAGCATTCGAGAATGCATGCAAAATAAAGGTGAATCACGATATAAGATAATCCGTAATTCAATGTACCAGATAGATAGCGAATGAGGCGTTTGACGACTGTCCAATACTTAGTTGTTGGCCGATGTATGAATTGAGAGAGCTTGTTCACTATAAATGCAATATCCGGTCGTGTGACAGACAGATATTAAAGGCTCCCAACTAACGTCCGAAATTCTGTTGGGTCAGACAAAACTGTGTCGGTATGAAGTGTCAATATTGAACTGGTGGATAAAGGGAGTCATGACGGGATTGGCATCGACCATTTTAGTTCGGACAAGGAGATCGGTAATGTACCGTCGTTGAGAGAGAAAAAGGCCATGATTGTGTGGAATAACTTTAACACCAAGGAAGAATGACAATGGTCCAAGATCTTTTAATGAGAATCGTTGGGCTAGAAGCTCCACAAATCGTTTTACCATATTCTGACTGTCTCCTGTAATGATCAGATCATCAACATAGATAAGTAAGTAAATGAGATGTCTACCTGTGTTAAGAATAAAGAGTGAGTTGTCCGCATGAGAGTTGATGAAGGCAGAGTCAAGTAAAAATATTTTGAGCTCGTGATACCAAGCTCGTGGTGCTTGTTTGAGACCATAAATAACTTTGCGAAGTTTGCAAACATGAGTGAAAAAATCTTGATCAATGAATCCGGATGGTTGAGCTATGTAGACGTCTTCAGATAGGTGTTCTTGAAGAAATGCATTATTAACATCAAGCTGGCGAAGTGACCACCCTTTACTAATGGTAAGACTTAGAACAAGACGAACAGTTGTTGGTTTGATAAATGGACTAAATGTGTCATTATAGTCCACTCCGGGTCGTTGATGAAATCCCTTAGCAACCACACGTGCTTTGTACCTATCAATAGAACCATCAGATAGTCGTTTAATGCGAAAAATCCACTTACATCCCACAATATTTTGTGAGGAGTTAGATGGAACAAGTTCTCAAGTGATTTTCGAACAAGTGCATTAAACTCTTCGGATATGGCCCGATGCCATTTAGGATCTTTGAGGGTTTGGATCGTATTTGTTGGTTCTAAGTCATCAGAGGCGGATAGTTGAGCTGTTAAGTTGAGTTTTTGAATGGGCTTGTGGATGTTGTTCTTGGATCTAGTTTGCATGGGATGGTTATTGTTGGTTGAAGTATGGGGTTCACTGAAAGACTTAGTATGATTGGTAGAATGGGGCACAAGTAATGTAGATGGTAAAGTTGGATTATTAGAGGGTCTTCTTCGTGCGGGGGTGGTGATACGTTAGATGGTGTTATGAGTGGCACTGAGAATGGAGTAGAAATTGAAATGGTGAAAATAGGAGGAGAGTACGGAACCCATGTGTCAACAGTAGTGGATTCATGACGGAAAAGATTACATTGAAGAGAGAAAAAAGAAAAAAAAGATTCAACAAATTCAACGTGACGAGACACATAAATTTTGGAAGTATAATTGTCAAGACATAGATATGTACTTTGTGTAAGAGAATAGCCGAGAAAAATACATGGTTTGGATCGAGGGGTAAGTTTGTGAGGTGAATAAAAACGAAGTCAAGGATAGTATAAACAATCAAATACTCGAAGTTTGGAATAGTTAGGTGGATGGCAAAATATTTTTTCAAATGGAGAAGTGAATTGAAGTTTGGAATAGATTAATGAGATGGATGGCAAAAGACCATTTTGTGAGTGGGAGAGATGCATGAGAAAGAAGAAAGAGACCAGTTTCAAAAATGTGATGGTGTCGTCGTTCAAAGTATCCATTATGTTCTGGAGTATGTAGGGGAGTGGTGAGATGAGAAATACAATTTGTAGAGAGAAAAATTTCAAAACTTTGATATTTTCACCATTGTCGGTATAAAGATTAATGATTTTATGGGAAAAATAATTTTCTACAAGAGCTTTGAAGCGAATAAAGATGTCATGCATATTAGATTTTATTTTGAGTAGGTAGAACCATATATATTTGGTGAAGTGATCGACGAAAATAACATATTATTTGAAACCATCATGAGATATAATAGGTGAAGTCCAAACATCAGAGAAAATGATTTCAAGAGGTTTAGAAGAAGTAAAAGTGAATTTAGAAAATGGTAATTTGTAACTTTTATTGAAATGACAATCGTTATAAATAATTGTTGTAGATAAAGGAGTAGATAGTTGTAACTGACCATTAGACATGATATGTTTGAAGATTTAAAAGATGGATGCCCTAGTCTATGATGCCATTCGGATGAAGAGATTTTGGCACTGGATAGAGTAAGTAATGGTGAAGATTGGATTGGTGTGATTGGCCACTCATAAACGCAACCTTTAGTTCGCTCTTGAAGAAGTTGTGCCCCCATACGAAGGTCCTTCACAAGAAAAGAATGTGGTAAGAATTCAACGGAAACATTATTGGTGAGGCAAAATTGAGAAATAGAGATTAAATTTTTTTTCATGCTTGGCACACAAAGAACATTATTGCGTGTAAAATTATGAGTTGAGGAAGGTAGAAAAGTGGAGCCAATGTGAGTGATTGGTAAACCCGTGCTATCTTCAATTATAATGTCGTCGGAACTATTGTAGGGAGAGTGAAGTGAGAGATTGTTGAGATCGCTTGTAACGTGATGGGAGGCACCACTATCAAGTAGCCAAGAAGGAGTTTCTGCGCCGGTATTAGCTGCAAAGTTAGCTCGTGGCTGCCATGAGGTAAGATTTGTTCCGGATTCGCGATTGATTGACACTTGGTTGGTTGGCACTTGATTGATCGGTACTAGACGAAAGGATGGGCACCGCTTAGCTGAGTGTCCTTGAATGTCACATATTTGACAACGACCAAGATATGGTATTGGTAAAAGGCGATCACTATTAGATGTTGGCATGGAGGAGCTGGTGTTGGAAGATATAGTGGGACGAAAAGTGCCTGTATGATCAGAGTTGAAAGAGGAACGAGGCCTTGAATTTCTGTGTGCTGGATTAGCAGTCGCTAGTGTTGGTTAAGCCTTTGATATTACATTGCGATGAGTGGCTTCAAAAGTGAGGAGTTTTTCATGTAGTTCCTCAAGTGAGATTGGGGTCTCGCGAGCTTGGAGAGCAACAACAAGATTATGAAATTCAACGCCAAGACCATCTAGAACTTTTTCAAGTATGTCTTCGGCATCCATAGGGGTAGCAAGTAGTGCAAGTTCATCGGCATACCCTTTAATTCTTCATAATTCAGTAACACTTTGAGAACCCTTTTGAAGATTTTTTAGATGACTTCGAATTTGTAGACGGTGACCGTGTGTTGGCTTGGCATAAGTATTGGCAAGAATATGCCAAGCATCACTGGAGGTAATGGCACCGGCAATGAATGGAATAATGTTTGGAGAGATAGATCAAATGAATGTATTGAGGATCAACTGATCTTAACGTTTCCGGTAAATATAAGCTGAATTGATAATTACTGAACTATCTGTAGTAATAGTGGGTGGTGGACACGATTTAGATCCATCAATGAAGCCAATGAGATCAAAACCAATAAGAAAAGTGTTGAATTGAAACTTTCAGGAAAAATATTTTGTATCATTGAGTTTCAATGGAGCTTGAGCGACAATATTGATGGCAATCAATTATTAATTGAAGTCTTGAGTAATAATAAAAGAATTACTAGATGATGTAGAGATAGTGGCCATCGACAGTATTTGAAATTACTGAGTTAGAAAAAAAAAAAAAGATTTGAGAAGAGATAGAGCTCGTTAGAGCAATAGTGATTTTGATACCATGTAGAGAATTATATTCAATAACTTATTTTTCTTTATTGATATGAGCACATATATATACACTCAAAATTTTCAAAAGTTAAATATTCATAAAATCTAATCTTTCTAAAAATCAATCCAAATCAAATATTTTTAGAATAAAATAAAATCTAATCTTTTTAAATAAAATTTTTTAAAGTAAGCATTCTAAATATAGAAATGAATCAAATATTTTTATCAGCAGTTTCATGAGAATCCTGAGAACCCTCCATTTTGATTTGCTGGTTACACTGATGACATGTAATCTTATCCACACCTGTTTCATCGATAAGAACAGGCAGGAGTTCTCTCAACAGGCACCGGTAATTTGTATGGTGTTCCGAGTGTTCTTTCTTTGAAAATTATATGGTTTTCAATATTGGTTTTGCATTCTGCAAAAACTGCAGACCTTGACATTTTTTACCTTCCGGAGATTAAAGTATGGCACTCAATTTCTTAAAATTTGACATATTTTGATGTTAGAACCCTTAAAACTCTCTAGAGACGAAAGCTAGTAGACTTTGACTGATAGCTACGTTCATTACCTACTACTCTTTTTTTAAGTAACACTAGTTTCTTCCGAAGGAAATAATAAACTACTATTCTTACCCTTCGTTCAAAGTTGAAATCATTACCGCAGTATCTTTTTTCCCCTTGTTTTCTTTGTTGAGGAACTCTTTGCTGATTGCTTTGGACTTTGCTTTCAGTTTCTTAGCTGCAAAAAAGGAAAGTTTTCAGGTATCTTGTTTTTTACGAAAGAAAGAAATTCCATTAGGGCGTGTTTATCTTGTGGGTAAAGTGAGTTTTTTTGAAACTCACTTCATCCAAATTAAAAAATTAAATAAAAAATAAAAAATATTTAATAAAAAATAAAATTATTAATAAAATATTTATAGTAAGTATTAAAAATAATTTTAAAAAAAATTATTAATAAAATAATTTTATTTAAATTTTTATATATATTTTATGTTAGAATTGAGTTTCAAAAAAATTCACTTTGGGGTGTTGATAAACACACCCTTAGTCCCACTGCTCAGACCTAACCACAACGTGCTCAGCAAGCAATTATTATAGCTTTAATATTCTCTTTCACGTTGAAAATGTCGCAGTACGTCTGCTTCGTGTATTACAGTCGAAGGGGTTACAGAAGAACGGTAAAATCACTCGTTTTGTTCTTTTAAAAGATTTCTCGCAGTTGACTTGAGTCTATCAAAAAAAGCAATTCTTTGAGCTTCGTGTTCTAGGTGCTTTTTTGTTGGTAGTTTGATTGTAGAGTTTCGATATAAGTTCTTGAATATTCGTTCATTTATATAGCTAACTCTCTGCCTTGTTGTTCTACCATCTTCGTTCTATCCTTGTTCTTTCTCGATTTTGTTTCTCGAGTCTCTCAGAATCCACCAAACTAAGATTATTTGATTCATCATCACCATGCAAGATTACTATTACCTACTTCTCTTCATCTTCTACATCTCCCTACTCCCTCTGATATCTATCACCGGAATCGTTATAAACTCCACTGAAGTCCCCGGCTGCCATTCGTTTAACTGCGGGAACAACTTCACGGTAGCATACCCGTTTTGGATTTCCGTCGACGCAGAAACTTCCACTCCCTCTTTCTGCGGCTACTCCGACTTAAAACTCCAGTGCATTAACAACACCCCTGTTATCCAACTCGCCGGAGAAGAATTTGCAGTCACGAGCATTGACAATCAGGATAAAACCGTTAATCTGAAACTAAACGATGTCGCCCTCTATCCAAACGAGACATGTCCGAAAAATCTCAGAAACATAACACTCGCCGCACACCTGCTGCTACAGTACACGCCGTCCGATGCAAACCTCACCGTGTTCTTAAACTGCACTGGTGGGCCGCAACGCGGTAGCATCAAGTGCTTAAACTCCGGCGGTAATACGTCGTACGCTTATATAGAACACGCAATCCCTATGGAGCACAACTGGAGCGATATATGTGCAGATGTAGTTAAGATTCCGGTGCTGCAACAGTCTTTGGTTCCGGCGATGAACGTTAGTGAGTTTTATGGAGAAATTGTTCAGAAAGGATTTGAACTGAGCTGGGCCAAAGTTAAAGGCGGCGAGATGTGCTCGCCGTGTGAAAACTCCGGCGGACGGTGTGGATTCAGTGAGGCTAATAACTTCGTCTGCTACTGCGTCGATGGACCGCAGTCTCAGCATTGCCATGTTGGTACGTATGTTATTTTGACATTTTCAATTTCTTATTCTTGTCTCTATTTGAACAGAAGTCTTATTGCTTGATTATGAGAGGTTAATTAGGATTCTATACTCTAAATTGACAATTAGCATTATAAAATTTTCATGACATAAATATTTTGTACATAGAATTATTTATATAATCAATCATATTTAACTAGTATAATATTTGATTAAAGAATTAATTAAAACTAGACTTAGAAATCAGTTAATATCCTTCTGGATGATGCTTTGTTTCTACAAGTCGATATAGTTTCTAAATTGGATTCCTAGGAACATTCGTAGGTTCATGTACTGCTTTTTCTCATTAACTTGATGAAATCTTAGGTAAACTAAATTTTCATATTACAGTAATAAAATTTTTTATCATGATCTTTTTATGAAAAATAATGATCTATGCAATCCAAATATTTAACCATTCATAATGTGCAATCCAACGATTTAGAAGAAGAAATAGACTAACTACGACCAATATAGAGACCAACCCTCCAACCAAATTAAATTCATCAAAACACTCCAAATCTCTCATCTTGTTCTTGTTGCTCATTTCAACTTCTACTCAAAATCTTCGACCACATTAAAATTTAAACTCCATGACAACTCTCTTCCTAAGCAATAGTAGTAGAACACTCTTCTTGATTATCATGATCATAACCTTCATTTTCAAGAACATAAATGGCTTCTCCACGCTGTGCTTCGCCGGTTACCTATCGCGATGCAGGAATTGAAGTCAACTACCCGTTCTGGCTTTCAACTATGATAAACAACTCACAGACCTACTATGGCAGCCCATACTTATATCTCACCTGCACTAACAACAGTTCTCTAACCATATCATCGCTGGAATCAATTACACTGTTAAAGATATCTTATACCACTAGCACACTCTCCCTCGTCGTTGCTGAAATGTTAAACAATCACGACAAAGATTGCGTTAAACTGCCGAGGCGATGATTATCCATCAATGTTCTCCTACACATTTGCAGTTATGAACATCAACTTCTTGCTCAACTGCAGCAAAGAGTACCAATTGTTCTGAAAAATAGCTAAGGTTTACTGCTTGAGTACGTAGAGTTGTCCATAGTACATAGTTTTCTTGGTCATAATGGACAACTTTGGATTCCAAAGGATAATGCCTTGCGGCATCAAAGTTTATTTGAGGCACACAACTCAGCTATTGAAGGGCACGGTGGATAATTCAGGACATACAAAAGGATTAGCGAACAATTTTATTGGCCGGGACTTTCTATGGATGTTCTACGCTACATCAAAGAATGCATCACCTGTGCTAAAGCAAAGTCCTTATCACTTAAGCCCGTGGGATTACTTCAGCCATTACCAATTCCTGATAGAATCTGGATAGATATCTCTATGGACTTCATAGAGGGACTACCCTCATCGGTAGGTCGAGATATTATCTTAGTTGTGGTGTACTGTCTCTCCAAATTTGCTCATTTTATACCTTTAAAATATCCCTTCACAGCTTCTCAGGTTGCAACTGTATTTGCCAAAGAAATAGTCAGTCTATATGGTGCTTCTAACTCCATTGTATCCGATAGGGATCCCATATTTCTGATTTCTATTTGGTAGGAGTTCAATAAGCTACAAGGCCCTGTACTACATCTCAGTTGGGCATATGATCCTTAATCAGATGGATAGTCGGAAGTTATCAATAGAGGTCTTGAGACTTACTTTCATTGCTTTGCAAGAGAGCATCATTGGGCAAGATTTTTTTACAACACAAGTACACACTCGGGACTAACACCAGCTAATTCAAAGTAGTCTATAGGCAACCCCCACCTCCACTAATTTTTTTTGCCTCTCGGCTGTTTTGTTCAGATGAGTTGGGGCACTAGTTGAGAGAACGTGATGCAATTTTGAAAGAGTTGAAGTTTCATCTTCAACGTATCTAAGTTAGGATGAAACAAAAAGCTGATGCTCACCGTCGAGAGTTGAAAATTTCAGTTAACAATATGGTCTTTCTAAAGCTTCAGCCATATCGTCAACAATTTGTGACTGCTAGGAAAAAATTTTAAATTGTGTTACTGATATTTTGGTCCCTTTCACATCATCACCCGCTTTGGTCCAGTTGCTTACCGTCTTGACATATCTTAAGGATCGCGCATTCACCTCATTTTTTATATTTTCCAACTAAAGGACGCTCGCTTTATACCTCCTACATTTTCAAAAATCTAGCCGGATCAGTCCTTTTAAGAGAACATTGCATTTTAAGCGACATGACTTGAGGACGAGTTCGTTTTCGGAGGGAAAGAGAATGATGCGGTAAGTAGTGGAAAGAGAATGATACGATAAGTAGTTTGAGAAGGATGATCGTGCAATAAACTTGAAGAGTTTTACTACTGACAGGAAGAGAATGGGAAGACAGAAAAAGCTGAAATCAGTGTGTACCAAAACAGAAAAGGTACCTATGGTGACAAATGTCGCCAAACGATCTCGTAGGAACCGGAAGCTCGCGACGAGGTGCCAGACGTGTCCCGGGTGCATGCCTGGAGGATTGGAAGACATGAGTTCTTGCCTCTACATGCGGATTATGGTTAGGTTCAAGTGCAGCTAATGGCGGCAAGGACACCATTTGAATGGTGCCCTTGGCGCCAACTATTATTCTGGGTCATCATTCAAATGGTGATTTGGGCGCAAAACGTGGGGTGTGGAAGGTGCACTATTTTGGCATTTGAGAAATTTAGTCGATTATGTACTCTTAAAAAATTAAGTTTATTTTTCTATTGAACTTCTTCTAGAAAAGTTTATATTGTAGAAAAGTTTCAATTAGAATGAAACTCTCTAGTTATAAATAAAGAGTTATGCCCTAGCAATAGGACATATGGGATTTGTTTCTTCATAATGTGTAAGTTCATCTTTTCTCCTGCCTTCTTCTAACTGGTCCTTCCTTATTCGTCTTCTATTTTCTCACCTTGTTCTCTTATTCACATCATACTCTTACGTTGTCTTGACCGATCTTTTTGCGGGTATGGGGCCGGGCCAACGAAGCTTGTTGCATGTCTATGAAGAGTTAGTTGTGGCGCTAGTGCTTCGTGAGAGAGTTGTTCGAGCTTTTCTGAAATAGAGCTTGTTGTATCTCTATTTGGAATTACTTATGAAAATAAAAATTTTCTAAAATAGAAGATATTTTTAATTTTTTTTAAAAATAAGCTGTATTTTTTTACTTCTAATAAAATAATAAAAATATATAATAAAAAAATTTTATTACGTAGAATTTTTTACACTTTTTAATTTTTAAATAATTTTTTTAAATATTTATAAAATATAAAAAAAAATAAAAAATTAAAAATATAAAAAAACGTTAGAAAAACGCTCAACCAAACGCCTATTTAAATTATAAATTAAATCGTTCAATAATTTCTAACTTAAATAGTGACATTTAATATAAGAACTTGGTGCTAGAGAACAAAGCGAGTAGACTTAAACAGGAGAAAAAAGAGACGAAGTTAACTTTTCACTTAGGGCGTGTTTCAAGTGTAAAAAACTCTACTTTTTCCCACCAGAATTGGAATTTCACTCACTTTTTTATTTCAATTGTAAATAAAACTGAAAATTCAAATTTTCAGTTCTATATAAGTGGAACTCAAATTTTATTATATATATTTTTTCAATTTACTTCCAACCCATTTCAACAATCAATTAAAATATAAAAATTAAACTCTACTTTCAATTTATTTTTCAAAAAACTCCACTTTTTATTTTTTACTTTTATATAAATCAGTTACGAGTATTTGAAACACGGACTTATATATGAATAACTAATTGGTACAACATTGGTCGAGCTGCTCCAAAGAGTTCTTTCGCAAGTACAGAAGAAGACTTGGGACTTCGAAACTGTTGAACTGTAACGACATTGTTATACAGCAACGTGGCATTAGAAACTTGAGCCCGCTAGAGACAAAGCGAGTGGACTTTGACTAGCTATCTTCATTATCTAATGTCTACTATTCTTAGAAGTAACACTAAATTCTTCTTAAGGAAATATTAAACCTACTTTTTCTTACCTTTGTCCAAAGTTAACATCGTTATCGCAATAACTTTTTCCCCTCATTTCTTTGCTGATTGCTCTGGACTTTGGTTCCAGTTTCTTTGCTGCAAACCAGGAAAGTTCTCAGGTCTTTTCGTCTCTTGTTTTTAATGAAAGAAAAAAGCAATGTTTTCGTTTGGATTTTTGTTCTCCTTCAAGTTCAAAATGTCGTCCGCAATATTTCTTTTTCGTGTATTTAGCCAAAGGAGTTTCAGAAGAGATTTCTCGCAGTTGACTTGAGTCTATCAAAAGAAGCAATACTTGAGTTCTAGGTGCTTTTTGTTGGTAGTTTGATTGTAGAGTTTCGATACAAGTTTTCTCGAATATTCAGGAACTGTTTGATTTTTCGTTTTAAAAATTATTTATTAACTTTTTTAATTTTTATCTATTTTATATTTTTATATATTTTATAAATATATAAAAATTAATTTAAAATTTTAAAAAATATAAAAAAAATTTACGAAATAAAATTTTTTTATTATATATTTTTATTATTTTTTTTAAAATAAAAAAATATAATTTATTTTTTAAAAAAAATAAAAATATTTTTTATTTTTTAAAAATTCTATTTTATAAGTAACTTCAAAACTCCACTCAATCATTCGTTCATATGGCTAACTCTCTGCCTTGTTGTTCTACCATCTTCTTCGTTCTATCCGTGTTCTTTCTCGAATTTGTTTCTTGCTGCTCTCCCTCCCAATTCACCTGTGGAAATTTCAGACATACAGTCACGCCACCATTCTATACATCCGTGAGCATGGGAAATTGTCTGAAAGCTCACTTGATCCGTTGTAATGGAACGATTCCGGAAATCCAATTCAAGAGCCAAGGTGACTGGTTCGGTTTGAAGAACATTTCCTACTCTGATAACTCCGTTTTAGTCAACAGCTCAGCGGTACTTTGTTGGGTACAACCTGCAGCTTTCTCTTGCTCTTTTCTGAACCTTCACCTCTTGTCAATCTTACTCATATAAGCCAAATACTGCTTCAGGACTTTGATTGCGAAATTATCAAGTACCATTTCAGCCGTGAATTCATGCTCCAATACGGTGACGCTGCTCCTTGTAAGGATTACAATTTCTACTATACATCAAAATTAGGTGAAAGAGAAGCTGCAGAAATTCCGAAAAGCTGTTTAGCTGAAAGTCCGCCAATGTTTCAGTTGAAGCTTTCGTATAACGACAGCAACAGTAACCTTTCCCTGTTATCCGTGGGGTTCTCGCACGAACTTGAACTTGAACCACAATGCTTCGACTGCCAAGCTATAGGGAATAACTGCACTATCAATGGCCGTCCTTGGAACTCTGTATGTCATCCGGGTATCAATCGAATCCCTACGGATTTCATCATCTCTTAGTTTTCTTTAAACTCTGTACTTTCTTTAAAAGTATTCTAAACTTATTTTTATTCTTCCACTTTTTTTCTTATTAGTTTAAAATGGATTTTATGCCAAGAAAAAGAATAAAAATGTTGAAAATAATAGTAATCTAATACTATTCTTAGTTGGGACTAACTAATCCCACGATAGTGGGAAACTTTTAAGTCTAGGATTAGTTTATCATGCACGTATGTAAAGCAATACCAAATTTAGAATACATGTTCTGAAATTGAATAATTCTTATCTCATTTGTACTATCTCATGGATCAAACAAGACCTAAGGTTCTATTTCTTCCTTGTGAGCAAAGAAATCACTTAATTTTGCATATCTGAGCTCTCCTAGCATTGTTCTTTTCATTTTTTTCACTCTTGTGTCATGCTTAATTCAAGTATAATAAATGCTGGTAAGTAAGTTAAGATTATCCATGCATAAATCACAATTTGGATATATGTCCTCGCGTATCTTTGTCTCAACTCAAACATAAGATTTCAAAATAGGTGTTATTCATGATGCTGTGTAACTAATCGATAAATACATGTATTATATGGAAACAATTTGGTAAGTATACAGAATACCAAGTTCCAGTACCCCTTTGTTCTGCTGTTTTACTTATTTATTTCTTTAATTTTTGCAGAAGCCAAAAGGAGTGTATTAGGAATCATTATAGGTACGTCTGCTTTATTGATATTCAGAACTTGGATTATTGTCTTACTTTGAAATTCTGCAACAGTTGTACGAAGCATACCGTGACACTTAATACTTTCACCTCAACAAAAGGACACATTTTTGGTGCACTACTACAAACTGAACCATTACTAACTGAATTTTACCGACTTATAAAAACCAGTTAGTAAATATGCTTGTTATCGACTTAAGAAAAGATCGTCGGTGTCTATCTTTAGTTTAAGAGCACATAGTTTCTATAACATAGATTAGACAATTTGGAAACTCAACAGATCAATTCCCATTTTAAGCTTGAAGTTCCAGTTTTGAGTAGCCAAGTTCAAGAAGAAATGACTATTTGAGAGTGGTAGTCTTAGGCATGCTACATATAAATAGACATCTGGTAACTTTGTTCTATACCCTGTCTGGCCACCAATTGGAATTATTTAAGGACTAACATAATTAAGACAATTGCAGTGAAATCCTTACCTGCTATACTTACAGAACATTCTTACTTTGTTCTTGCCTCTCACTTTATCGACAATCATGTTAAAACATAGAAGTCACAAAAATTAGTCAAGTGTATGCTAAGTTAACAGTCAACTTAACCTATTAGAACACATACAAACCTTAAGCTGCTTAGAATGCAAATTTGCTACTCGCTTTAAAGCTATAGTATTCCACTTCAAAAGAATGAAAACTGTTTTTAGCTTGGAAATTCAACTAATCCCATTTTGATCTTTAGCTTGTTTGCATTTGTATGGAACTCAGAGACATTGCACCACTGATTTAGCAAATAAAGGCATATTCTATAACTTCTTACGTCATGTAAAATGCTTGCATGAGTTCCATTCGTATCCTATATTGTGTCTAGTTAAGAAAATTTCAGTATCACACTGCTATTGCTAGCATTATCAACTGATCTTTCTACGATCATCTTGTTTTAAAGATATAGAAATAGCAATTTGTAGCTAGAAACACCATTGAAACTATTACACTTTACACTACCCAAAAAAATATTATTAGACTTCATGAATATGAAGATTGGACATGAATACTATGATATGATGCTAGTCGTTATAAGCGTATTACTAAGTTCAACTTTAATTGTCAAAAAATGTTTGCTGAGATAACAATGACCGATACATATTACTAACTACTTATAATTAATTGTTGATGCTAGGTGTAGTGACAGGTTTGGCTGGAGGATTTCTTGCAATCTGTGTTCTTGTCGTTCTAATCAGACGCAATCAGGGCAAGCCATGCAACTTGATGTGCTTCAGGACAAAGGAAAGTAACACACTGGCAATAGAGGACTTCCTGAAAACATATGAATCTTTCACTCCCAGAAGATATAGATATTCAGATGTCAAGAAAATGACTAAATCCTTTACTGATAAACTTGGTAATGGGGGTTATGGCAGCGTATACAAAGGAGAACTACTTGACGGCCGTCAAGTAGCCGTTAAAGTATTAAGCAATTCCAAAGGCAATGGTGAAGATTTTATCAATGAGGTCTCAATCATTGGAAGAACTTCTCATGTTAACATAGTTACTCTAATTGGTTTTTGCATGGAGGGTTCCAACAGAGCTCTCATCTATGGCTTCATGCCAAATGGCTCATTAGAGAAGCACATATACAATAAGAAAACATCAACTCGACTTGGTTGCACGACGCTGTATGACATTGCAATTGGGGTTGCACGAGGGCTTGAATATTTACACCGTGGATCCAACACTCGCATAGTTCATTTCGATATAAAACCTCATAACATACTGCTTGACGAGGATTTCTGCCCCAAAATATCTGATTTTGGGTTGGCAAAGTTGAGCTCCCACAAAGATAGTTTTCTGTCCATGACAAATGCTCGAGGAACCATCGGTTATATTGCTCCTGAAGTTTTCTCCAGGAGTTTTGGCAATGTTTCGAGTAAGTCTGATGTCTATAGCTACGGTATGATGTTGTTAGAAATGGTTGGTGGACGCAGGAATGCCGAAACAGCTGTACAAAACAGCAGTGAAGCATATTTTCCGCATTGGATTTATGAACATTTTGATGAAGATGGAGCTTTGGAAAACTGGGGATTGACAAACGAAACGAAAGAAATTGCAAGAAAGATGATAATTGTAGGCTTGTGGTGCGTACAGACTATGCCTGCAAATCGACCTTCAATCAGTAGAGTAGTGGAAATGTTAAGCGGAAGCATCAGCGACTTGGAGATGCCACCAAAACCATGTATATCCTCTCCTGCGCATTCCACAATTGAGGCGCTAATATATTCCTAGACTTTTGGAAGTACTTAAAATTATTAGCCTTTTTTCGAAAACGTTTAGTTTATAAAACATTGATAAGACATAATATATTTAGAAAGTGTTTACTTTGATAGTCAAAAAGTAAAAAAATGAGTTTTTTAAAACTCACTTAAAAAAATTAAATTAAAAATTAAAAATATTTAATAAAAAATATAATTATATATTAATATAATATTTATATAATAAAAAATAAAATATTATATTAATATAATATTTTATTTTAATTTATATATATTTTTATATTGAAAATGAATTTATAAAAAATAAATTTAAGTTGTTGGAAAACACGCATTTAAATAACTGTTTTTATGAATTTGTGAAATAAAATATACTGACTCTTTCATTAATTTAATAACACACAAGTGAATAACAGTATTTTTCCTTCTTGTTTTTGAAAAGTTACTTAACTTTTCGGCACTTCAAAATAGCTTCCTATTACTGCATATGTTCTTTTACATTAAGTTACTTCCACAAATAATGTTTAAAATAATAATTTTTTCATAAATATTATTAATAAAATATATAATAACTTAATATTTATTTTAATAAAAAATAATTTTGAATAAAAACAGATATTAAAAATATGTTTGTTGCCGTAAGTTTGGTCAATAATTGAATAATTATAAGACGAGTTATCGCGAGTTATATATTTAAAGATGAATTTATTTATATATTTTTTATTTAAATAATTAATTATTTTATTAAAAATTCTTTAAAATAAAGTTTTACTAAAATAATAAAGTTACGAAATAAAAGACATCCTATATCTGATCCACGCCGTACCAGCGTGTCAGAGTCCAGCCTTTCAAGCGGAAAAGAATCACATGAATCCCCACATCGCCACACGAAACTCTTCTCGGCAAGCAACCGCATCCGGTCGTGTCGAACGCAAACCACATGAATCCGATTTTCGCTTGTGGGTCCAACTAGAAGATCATCACGATTGTATAGTTAAATATTTTCTATTATTATTTTAATTTATAAATTTTTCTAATAAAATTTTTAAAATTAACAGAATAATAAATTAGTATGATTACATATATATTATTCTATATCATTTTTAAATTAATAAATTAATAGAATTTCAAAATTATTTTTAGAAAAAGTTTTTATTTAAGTATTTTGAAATATTTCTAAAGATTTATTTATTAACTTATCGAATTCATTTTTTAAAATTTATTTCTAATATAATTTATAAATTTTAAAATTATTTATAAAATTTTTATTTTTTAATTTAATATTTAATTTAATTTTAATAAAAACAAATTTACAAATTTTTTATTAAATATTTTTATTTATTATTATTTTAATAAAAAATTATTCAAAATAAATATGTTTTTAGAAATAGTATTTTAAATATTAAGAATTAAATTTCGTAAAAATAAGAAATATAAAATATAATTTTTTTAAAAATAAAATTTGAAAATAAAATTTAGTATTTTTTTCAATAAATTTTAAAAATATATTAAAAATTAAAATATATAATTATATTAAAAAATATATAAATAAAAAATTAAAATCAAAATTTCATATATAAAAAATTTTAAATTTTTTATATAATTAAAAAATATAAACAGTACAAAACAAAAAATTTAGAAAAAAAAATGGAACCGCGGACGATTGGAACACGCCTTAGTTTGAAGTTCGAGTGAGCTCGAAGTGAAGGGGCCGGTGCAGAATGTCACACCGGAAAAACCATCTTCTCCACGCCACCCATACGTATAAGTTCATGAATCTACTAACATTCTGCGCCACGTGCATATCCTGTCCATCCAACGGTGCTGATCTTACCAGAAGCACTACACAGTATGGCAGTCTTCTGATTAGTTATTATTATTTTCGCTGTTCTTCGTAAACGTTACTGGAGAAATCAAGTCGAAGTAGATAGATGACACGTTGAAGCCATGCCATTTTACGTGGCACCAACTTTTGTTAATAAATAAATGAACTTTAAATTCTAGTTAATGGTTTGGAACAAATATAAATTTGGGTAGGTCTAATTATGTGAATCTGGTTCGTACAAGCCTCTCTTTACAAAATTAATCACCGACTACAACGACATGTTCGTTTGCTGGCACTTCAGAGAGAAAAAGAACTTAATGCATATCAATTGACTTCTTACAGATCGTTTCAATTGTCTGTTTCAAATATATTAAAATTTACTTTTTTTATAAAAAAATTTAAATTCTATTATTTTATATTTTTTTTAATTATTAATTTAATTTTTACTTATATTTTGTATCAAATTCAATTTATATAAATTTAATTTAATATCTATTTATTTATTTCAAATATTTTTTCAAACTTCATTATTTTGCAAAGCTAAACTACGTGGAAGACACCTTAATGCATTCCCATTTGAGAAATACTTGCTCAATGGGCAGGCTCTTGATTGCCAAAAACAAGCCCTAAAAATATTTTTATGAACATTTTAGTAAGTAAGTTTATTTTTTAACTTCAAAAATTATAAATAATGTAACGTATTTTGGAAATATTTATGGAAAAATTAAAAACTATTTGTGAATGTTTGAAAGTTAAATTCTAAACAAGTCATAAATTCATAATTGTTCCCATATTGGCGAAAGTTTTGGTAAACAACGTGTGAAGTTTATCTATTTGCGAATCTTGTACTTATGCAAAAAAAAAAAGAAGGGTATAGCCTACTTTTGCTTAAATCAATATTAGAGGGATAATATTGCAACACAACCTACTGACTACAACGTGCTTGAAGCCGCGTCTCGTCGAATATAATGTAACCGACCCACTCGTACCACTACTGTTATAATAATCTTATCATCATCATATCAATAATGAATTAAATATTTTGGAGACCACCATGAATGTATCTCAACCGTTGGATCAACATCTCGAGATTTCCTTCCACTTCTTTGCCATTCCACGTATATCTGTTATCTTGTTGAGTTTACACGTGGCAAGATAAGATTAAGAGAACAGGAAACACCAGTTTGGTTGGTCAGTCAAAGAAGTCCAAAATCGAACCATAATAGAATAGAGGAAACAGATGAATTTCAAAACAGAACAATTAGAACTTAGTTTAATAGTTTTTAATTTGAATAAATACATTTAGCATTAACAGGTCCCTAGTAGTTCCAAAATAGTATTTTTATTAATAAAATCAATTTATTTAAAAAGTTTAAATAATTTTCGTTTCAAAAACTTTTTTTATAAATTCTTTCAAACATACATACTTTCCAATTAAATAAACGTTCTTCAAAACACGATTCTATTATTTTTTCTCAAACTAAAAGCTAAAAATGAATAGTAAAATGTATTAGTATTTTTAGCGTCTAGCAGAATCATGAAACTAGAATTCGATATTTATCAAACAGACGTGTTATATTCTAGAAGCCAAAATCTATATTTCTTACCAAAAAATATTTTCAGAAAATGTTGTTAAAAACTAAATTTGTTCAGTTCTAAAAATTTTTATAAAAAGATTATTTTATAATTAAAATTATTATATTTTAATTTAAGTTTTGAACTTAAAATTTAAAAAATTGAAAATTTAGAAAAGCAATGCAAATTACTCCATTATATATTCTTTCAGATATTTTAGAACAAATGCTTTTAGAAACGCCAAGCATCTTCTGAAAATTGAAAGCTAATGGTGAAGAATATGAATATGAATAGCATAGTATGTAATTCAAATTTACAGTGCCCTATTTCGAAAATTATTAATTAAACTATTATATTTCTCCTTCTCCATCTCTCGCCATATTGCTATTCTCGTTCTCTTTCTTTATATATTCTTCTTCTTCTTCTTCGTCTGCTCTCGCATTGCAGCAGAAATCCATATCAATCTTCTCCTTCTCATCGCCGGCGATCTCTGCCGTTGGATTGTGAAATCAACGCCCAGATTTGTTTAGACCAATCGGATTGTTGAACGGATTAACGGGGTCAGTAGAGAGATGTTGGGGGCCGAGTTGCAGTTCCGGCGGGACCATAGTGGGGAATGCAGATTCTATGATACTGCTAACGCAAGGCAACGAAGGCCGTGGAGTAGCAGCAGCGGTGGTGGTGGTGGTGTTAAGGATGAGAAAACGGTCTGGTCCAGTGATGATGAAACCGGGCCCGTTAGTGGAGATGATACTAGACCGAGTAATTTGAACCGGTTCTTGGAGTTCACCACACCTTCTGTACCCGCTCAGTACATATCCAAGGTTTTTCTATTATTTCTTTGTTGAATCAATTTAAAGGAATTCGATTTGTTTTTTTAATAATTTCTAAGAAAATCGATGTATACGAATATTTTCTTTTTTTGGTTTGGGTGCTAGAGTTTTTCTTCTTTTGCGTCTCTCTGTCTCTCTCTTTTTTCAGTTACCAAATGCTTAAGTTGATTCTTTTTTATTTAAATATTTAAATTTCTGCTAGTAAATGCATAGATTGATGGACGTTCTTTTCTATTGATAAAATTTAGCACACTCTTCTACGTTTGAAATTTGGCTATGGCATGCTTGGATTATGTGCGATAAATTAGAATGTAATTTAATGGCAGAATATCACTGGAAAACCTATGATCTTTCATAAGAAACCTATGACCTCTATAATGTTCTTATTCTGCGGTCTTTTAAGGGGAATGCTTTCTTTTGCCGTACATCTTTTAAATGGATGCTTTGTTTTACAGTTTTAAGAAGATCTTCAAAATCGTAGATCGTTGTGATTATATTCTCACTCATTTTGAGTTCATGAAAAGTCATTGTGAAGCATAAATGTAGTACCATTTAGTTTGGCATAACTGTTTTCCAGAGCTTGCTATTTCAAAAACACTTTCTTGGACCTGTTTTTTGTTGGAACTAAGGAGTTCTTTTGATCCTAAATCTAGCTTTTTTGATTGGCAGACAAGGATCAGAGGATGGAGAACATCAGAGCCCTATTTCACTTTGATGGATTTGTGGGAGTCATTCAAGGAGTGGAGTGCTTATGGTGCTGGTGTGCCGCTTGTTCTCGATGAAAGTGATTGCGTTGTGCAGTATTATGTACCCTATTTATCTGGCATTCAGTTGTATGGGGACCCTACTAGACAGTCGTTCAGTTCTAGGTACTTTGCGATGAAAGTTTTTACTCATTTAGTAAGTTTATGTTATTGGTTTATGCAATTCGATGATGCTATTGACTCTAATAGGAAGTAAGAACCTCCTTTCACCCTAGGATATAATCTGACATGATTGATCTAGTCTTGGTTCTTTAGAGCTACTGGTTAATATTAGTTAAATTTGTAACTTGAAATTAGGATAAAATTATTCCAACCCATATTTTTAATACTTTTATTTTAGAAATTTCAATAATATTAGGATAAAATTATTGATTTGTCAAAATAGAATACTAGATGCTGTAACAAATTAGTGGTATAAGTGTGTTTTACAATTCCAACCCAAGCTCTTACCGAACTTTAGTGACATAGATTACACAGAGATTTCTGTTGAATTTTATTTACTACTTATAAAGAAATACTGGAATCTCTAACAGCTTAAGGGTAAGTGATGTTCCAAAAATTCCGCCCATGCGCTTCCCCAACTTTAATATAGTATATAGATTAAACTTGTATTTATTCATGAAGGAAGAGTGATTGGTAAGCTGCATGGCCTCATTATTTAGATACGTAGAAGTAAAATTGAATTTATTCATGCTTCTGGTATCTTGATACCTGATTTTACTCATTCTTTAGGCGTGCTGGTGAAGAGAGTTGTATTGATTCCAAGGATTCCAGCAGTGAAGGTAGTGACGGTGAAACTGATAGGATATTGAACCACACAGAGAACAATCGATGTTATGATGCCTCCATGCTTGAGGTGGACAGACTATCCTTGAGAGAGATGGATGATAGTATGCAAGAAGGATTCTCCAGTGATGACAGTGATACTGGAAACTCTCAAGGTTGCCTGCTTTTCCAGTACTTTGAGCGAAATCCTCCATACTGTCGTGAACCTTTGGCTGATAAGGTGGGTTTCTTCTCATATTTTCTGAATCACAGTGTTATTTTGTCTGTTGATTGCATTGTTAATGGTTCTTTTTCCATTCAGGTGTTGGATCTTGCACGAATGTTTCCTGTACTGCGGACCCTTAAAAGTTGTGATTTATCACCAGCAAGTTGGATTTCTGTTGCATGGTATATCTGACATCTGAGAATTGACCATCAAAAGCTTTTCTGAGAAGTAAATTTTCTCACTGAACTTGGGAATATTTGTAGGTACCCAATATACAGGATCCCGACTGGCCGAACTTTGAAGGATTTGGATGCATGCTTTCTCACCTTCCATTCCCTTTCAACTGCTTTTAGAGGTAATGTGACTCTCCAATGCTAATATTAGTCAGATATATTTTTCCAGCTCTGGAAGCTGGATTTGTATAATCTGTTTCTTGGTTATGCTGTTATCTTTTATGAAAAACGTTGAAGTTTAGATTGAACTAAAAAGGTTGACCTGGATTAGGGTTATAGCTTGACTTCCTACCTCATCATGAGACCTTAAAAGCTTTTTATTGCATTTTAAGTTTAATAACTCTGAACCATGATCCTTCATAATCCATATTAACCCAAAAAAGACGAGGGAAAAAAGACGAACTCTTCACAATGAGCTTGCATCGAGTTGGAACCCTTCAAATATGTTGGGCTAGTTTTATTTCTTACTGGAGTTGCTTCTACTTGCAACCCTTAAAACATGTTGGACTAGTTATATTTATCATATGAGAGTGTGGAGAAATTGAAAGAGGGGGCAGCATCTCCTTTACAGCTCTAAGTCAGTTGTGGAACTAAAATTTAGGTAGGACTTGAAGTATGATTGAGATATGGATATTAGGCATAAGTTTGTTTGGTCATAATTTTGTCTAACCCTTAGTTTGTTCAGTTTTGGTCTATTTCATGCTTAATATACGCTATTTTGTGGCATGCCATTGTTATTCGACTGTTCTCCTTTAAGTTCTAGGTTGTATTAAAGAATCCATTCTTTGAGTATGATCAGTCAATTCATTGTGCAGCCGCTGGAAATTTTCCGGGCCCCACAGTAACATATCCTCAAGGAGTAGATGGAGTACCAGTTATCTCACTTCCTACATTTGGTCTTGCATCTTATAAGCTGAAAGGGTCAGTATGGATGCCTAATGGAGGATATGATCTTCAAGCACATTCCTTGCAGCAAGCTGCCCATAACTGGATGCAGCTTTCTCGGGTTGATCATCCTGACTACCAATTCTTCACATCAAATGGTGCATATTGTACATAGTTTTATCAGGTGTTTGTCTCTGTTTATTACTCGGGAGCCCAATGACTTGTTCTAGATAGAAAGTTATTGCGCGCTTCAGTTCCCAGTATATTTCCTTGTTATGGAAAGAATTTCGGGAATGGAAAAAGCTGTGTACTGGTCAACATCTTGGTAGAACTAGAACTGATGTATGTAGAGGGTCACGATTTACGGCGAGCAGAAATGATGAAAAATGAAGAAATGGATAACATGCGATAGCTGGGTGGCTATGAATGGGGAGCATCTGAGAAACCTTGTGGTATGATGAAATTCTGTTCATGGCCTTGTGCATAGAACTGCAGGGGACATTAGTTTTTTTGTATGTCCCAACAAGGCGGTCTTTCATGCTCAGCATGACAGGTTCTTAATGCTCGATACTTTTGTAGATTTATGTATGATTCAAGTGTACGGGTTGCAACTTATTCCGTGCTTCCATAAACAAATCCACAGGTTTTTGTAGTACAGCAAATGTTTCCGCTTAACATGATTGCAATGTTTCAGAAAAGTCTTGTTTCGGATTTTCGTTCGTGCCTCCTTTCTTCGGCTTTTCGATACTTTATTACTTTTATTACTTTTAGTAAAATAAAATAAAATTCTATATATTCTTAAAATATTTTTTATTTTAAAATAATTTTATTTCTTTAACATTTTCAGACATTTCTATAATATTGACCGACAGTAAAAAACGTTGAATTTTCAAATCGGTACATATCAATCCTGATGTAGTTCTTGATCAGAATGGTCATATAGCAAACCTCTTCTGATGATCTGTGCTCAATCCTGTGGAACCAATATATATTCGTTCACATACTGACCACAAACTATGAACAGATCAATAATCAATTACTGATCTATGGCAGAATATAACAAACTGCTGTTGAGTAAAACAACTTACTGTTGCCAAGAGAACAAGAAAAAGAACAATACAACTTTTACTGGAACAAAAGAACTTCAAAGTGTTACTTGCAAGTGTTTTTTTTGTAGGATATCAGACAATCTGCCACTTAAGATTGTAGAGCAACGCGGAGAGCTACCCCACAGACGTCTTCCCCGTCAATGTCCTTGCTGCCGTCTCCCTTTCTTCATTCTTCTCCTGCTGCACACTCTGTGCCGGAGGATTTCGTTGAGCTCTTCAGAAGACAGCTCTGATAAATCTGCCTTGTTTTCTATGCAATGCAATGGATCGATGTCTTCGCCTTGACAGAGCAGAACTCCCTGTATCGGTTAAGAATTTTCTAGAAGCATGTGAACGCCAGCGTAGATAACTTAGAAAGCGCAGATAACAGTCTTCAGTTTTTTAAGTGGAGTGAGGCGCCTGTTCTAAAATTAATCGAGCTATTTGATTCGAAGAGAGTTATTATTCTAACTAAAGCTGCTTCAAAATAAAATAAACTACTTGCTCAAATAAAACGAATAATTACTTTTGAATAAAATAAATTATCTGTTTAAAGTGAAACAAATTATTTGTGATGATCTAAAGTATACTATTAAAGTCCTGAATAAAGCGGGCGATTCATCTGACAAATAGCGGACCACGAGAGATATTAAATGAAACAAAATACGAAGTTGAGTTGATTCTATATTTTGGAGCCATTCTATTTAGCCTGTCTGATAGGACGTGCGAATTTAAAATTTTTTTCAAATTAAGTGGCATTGAAAAAAATAAATTCAAAGTTTTATAAATATTATTAATAATTTAATATATATTTTTTCTTCGTGCTCATCGTGTAAGAACGCCGTCTTCACAATCGAACTATTCAAAATAGAGATCCGATGATGTACACAACTATAAAATCAAACGAATAATTATTAAACGTATTATTAGATAGAAGATTCCATCAAAGTCAATCTCTTTCTTTGTATAGCATTTCACCACCAGTCGAGCACAATACCGTTCTACTTGATTATTGCTATTTCGGTTGATCTTGTAAATCTATTTGTTCCTAATAGCCTTACAATTTTGGAACAGAGGGATCAGCTCTCATGTCCTATTTTTATGAAGCGTCTCAAACTCTTTCTATATAGCTTATATCTACAAAAATGCATCTGGACTCTCCAGTGCTTATTTGAGAGAACATGGTTCTCCTTTTTTTGTGAAAGCAATATGTAGATTGAGTTAACTTCATAAAATAGTCCTTATATTTTTCAGGTGTCTTTCTCTTATGAGTTGAACGCCTAAAAGAAGTAGGCCTGGAAACTCCATCATCTTCTATGTACTCATCAGCTAATTCAAACTCCAAATTATGATCGTTTTTTCTAATATTCTCCTCCTGTACCAATGTGGTCACCGCTGAGAGTAATACCTTCTTCTTTCTTACATCATCACCATCAGTCACTCTTCATAATTGGTCCTCCACAAATATGATATTCCTACTGAAGATAACCTTATGGGCAGTGGAATCCCATAAATAATATCCCAAAATATCTTCAGCATACCCCACGAGTAGGCACCTCCTGGACTTCGGATCTAGCTTGGTTCTTTCCTAAGCATTATACATCACATACATCGGACAATCAAAATATAAAGATAAGAATAATCAACAGTGGCACAAGTTTACAATTCTATTGGAATTTTTAAATCAATGACAGTAGAAGAAATACGATTCAACATATAGCAAACAGTCTTGACTGCTTCTGCACAAAAGCTATATGGCAGACCAGTCCCTTATAGCATAGCATGTACCTGCTCAGCTAGTGTTCGATTGAAACGCTCTACTACTCCATTTTGCTAAGACGTGTAAGCCACCGCTAACTATCTTTGATCTCTTCTTGTGCCAAGAAAGTAACGAACTCTGTACTATTGTATTCTCCACCGTTGTCCGATTTAAGGCACTTGATTTTTCTGCTGGAATCAAGTTCTATCCGGACTTTGATAAACTTGAACACCTCAAGGACCTCCGACTTTCTTCGGATTAGAAACACTCAATTCTCCTGAAAAAGTTATCAATAAATAAAACCAAATATTTAGAGCTACCAAGAGATAGATGTGGTGACTCTCACACATCCAAGTGAACCAAGTCGAGTTTATATTTGGCCCTAAAACCTGATCTCCCAAGTTTTATCCGGTGCTGCTTATCGGTGACACATTCCTCGCAAAATGGTAACTTTACGTCGGATAATCCTAACAGGAACTTCTGATCACTGAGGATCTTTAAACCACGTTCCGAGATGTGCCCAAATTTTAGATGCCACATTCACGTGATATTCTTAATGTTGCTCGATGCAACACAAGTTTCTCCCTGCGTCAGTGTCATCCCACGCACCTTATATATGTTTGCGTCGATCGTTTCAGCTTCAAAGATCTTCTGCCCATCTTTAATGACCTATATAATTTCGCTTCTAGCACGAGTCTTACAGTGTAAGTTATCTAGTTATCCTAAAAATAACAAATTTTTTATAAGACCAAGTACATGAAGTACTTTACTGATGATGCATACACTTTTATCATTTGCTCTAAGCTTGACGGAACCGACTTCATCAACTTTAAGGATTTGTCTATTTTCCATCCGCACGGCACTTGCAGAAATAACTTTATAGTGATGAAACAAATCTCTTTTAGAAGTCAAGTGCTAAGATGCTCCCGAGTCTAAGATCGAGATTTCGGACACAACCACCGTATCTCCGGCTAGAGCCTCACCATCATCAGAGTTGTACTCCACACAAACAAGGGACTAAAAGGGATCCGTATCTCTAATCTTATTTGTTATGGTCTTGTATTTCCTTTTGAAATACCCAAGCTTTCCACAGATATAACACTTCACCTGTCGCTTGTTCTTCTTCTGTTTAGAGCTATTATTGAACTTCCGTTTCTTATCCAAACTATCTTGTGCAATCAATAAGGCTTCAGCTTGGTGTCCACTAAGTATAATCTCTTGTTTGCGTTTACGGTAACCTTCTTCCTCAAGAACAGCTGCTATCTCATCATAAGTAAGAGAATCTATATCAGTCGTACTAGTGAAGTTGATCACTACCTTGTCATAGGCATCGGAAAGGCTTTGTAAAAGGATCAAGGCACGTTCATTAGTCTCTATCTTCTTTCTCAATATTGTCAATTGAGAAAACAAAGCCTCTAATGAACCTAAGTGCCTTGCAGCAAAAGCTGAGTCCAACATGCATAGAGAATACATCTTTCTCATTAAAAAAATGGTATGTTGCGGTGACTTTTTAGCATAAGTCTTTTCCAGCTTCTCTCATATCTCATTTGCGGTCTTTTTTTTTAGTACACTCAGTAAGATATTATCGACCAAAGTAAGATGAATGTGTGCCAAAATATTTCGCTCTATCTTCTGCCATCTTTCCTCCAAAAGATCACTTGGCCGATTCTCTAATGCTCCCAATAGTTCTCCTTTACAAGAACCGCCAACAGTCTTGCTCTTCACAATGTGTAGTTGCATCCGTTGAATTTCTCAACCTCGTACTTGCTCGATATCGCAAGAAACCAATGACTCTGATATCACTTGTTAAAAATAGCGAGTGTGTTCAGATGTCGATAGACGTAGCGAAAATATAAAACACACTCATGGATTTTACGTAAGCAATAAGATAATTAAGATAAGAACAAAATAAACAAAAAGACAAGAGATTTACGTGGAAAAAAATAAAAAAAAATCTCACGAAAAAACAAACTAATTTTAAGAAAATTACTAACTCAAAACAATTACAAACTTTTGTGTTACCATTTAAGTAGAAACTCTCACTAGAATGGTTTGCTTTATTTCTCACACTTGATGTTGTGAATGTTATGATTAATGTTTCAAGCAAATATTTCTTATCCATATATGTAGTGTGTCCAAGAAGGCTCTTAAAATTTTAAACCGTTGTCATTCAATCTTCCCATTAATTGAGTTTTTTTGGCTTTCCATCTTTCATTAGATATTTTAAATTCTTTAACCTTCCAATTTTTTGGGTAATATTTTATCTTTCATAACCTTTAGTATTCCAACATGAATGCATATTTAATTTGTTACATTCTAATTAATCACTAATTTACATAGTAGTTTTATAATGTCTAACAATTAAACCATGTAAAATAGAGTTTAGAAAAAAGTTTGATAAAACAAGTGCTATATCAAAGCAAAAGAAAATTTGACGTGATAATTAAATTATATAAAATAGCTTGAACTTAAAATTTAAAGAAAAGAAGTATATTTTCATCATTAAACAGCCGCGAAAGAATGCGTTATAATATCGCCAAACTCCACATCTTCTCCTTATATTTTGATTTCATCCACTTAATATATTTTTTTAATATTCTTAACTCAACTTTCACTTTTAGATCGAACTTAAATTTTGTCAAAACTCTATTCTATAATCTATTTCATGTATTTCAGTTATCATTCCGATCTCTAATTTCATCAAACTCTATTTTTTATCAAAATTTTTTGTCACAAAACTCACTATAATAAAACTCACTTTCAAGTAATTAAAATATATCATAATTATGAATATTAGATGAATAATGTTGCAAATATAGAAATGGAGACAACTCTCTATCTTTTTAGAAATAGGTTGCCATGTTTTGAGAACAGCTCCAAAGGCCTAATAGTGTCGTTTGGTTAAGAGTTTGAAATGATTTTCATTTCTAAATAATAATTCATATTTTTAATAACCTTCTACAATATTTTATAATTTTTAAAATTTAAAAAATACAGAAAAATTATATATGGTATAATCTTTATATATATATATATTGTTATTATTTATTTTTTTAGTCCAGAAAAGAAAATTTTTTAAATACATTTCATTTTAAAAAACTTATATACTCCTAAACATCCGTGAATACTGTAAGGACGATTATGCAAATTTCCCAAAGCTAAAACCATGGTAAAACCTTTCTCTGCTGAACAAATCAATCCGTTACCATTTACTTTTCTCTTTCAGAAGCTTTGAAGCTTCAGAAATATGGAGATCGATACGGAGATGGAAATTGAAACGAGTGAAACCAACAACAGCAGCAGCAGCAGCAGGTCTCCTTCTTCAGTTTCACCTAGGCCGAAGCGTCTCGGTCTCAAGAACACGATCCAGACCAACTTCGGCGACGATTACGTTTTCCAAATCGTTTCTAGGTAATTGATTTTCCAAATCGTTTCTAGGTAATTGATTCTCGATTTCAGTTTGATTTTGAAGTTTTTGAGTCAAGTGGTCTTAAACAAAACGGAAAGCGCCGCCGGCGACGGACCGCCTCTACGGAGAAGTTGGTCTGGATTTACAATCACAATAGAGTAAAAAGAAAATGGAAAAAGTATATTGTTGATTGCTTGAGTGAGTGAATATACATAAAACATACATGTGTACATAGATATAGAGTAACTACTTTCTTGAAATACTTTCTTAATATTAGAAAATGTATATATTATTGGACTCTTAGAAGAATTCTTAACTAATTGGTCTCTTTATAATATCTGACTAGTTTGACTCTTATACACTCTCATATGATAGTGTATCACTTATTTCTAACACTCCCCTCAAGTTGGAGAGTGAATATTGAATATTATGACCTCTCAACTTGCAACTTGGTGTAAAGGATATCATTTTCCAAAACCTTCTAAAGATGTAAGCTAGTTGTGCTGACTTGTCAAACTGAATAAATGAATAACTTTCATAATTTTCTAACATGAAACTCTGATTGGCGATAGATAGTGTGCAATGTTGCGGTTGATGAAAGCAATTATAAAGATAAGCGCGCCTGTGGTGATCAGATATAGGATCGTGTTGTGGCGATCGGAGACAAAATTGCGACGGTGGTGATTGGAGATAAGATCGCATGTGGCGATTAGAGAAGCAGTGGAAGAGTAATAGCGGCAGTAACCACTAGCAACAGCGACCTGAATTAGAGCCGAATAATTAGAATTTGGGCCTTATCAGTTCGAATAGTTAATGTGGGATTAAACATAGGGGGTGTTTAGTAGTACTTATAGAAAGGAGTTTTTCTAAAGTGGAGGATATTTTTATCTTATTTAAAAAAATAAGCTCTATTTTGATCTAAAAAATAATAATAAAATAAGCAATAATTAGATCTTACGACGTAAAATATTGTTATACTTTTTAAATTTTTAAATAAATTCTATAAACTTTTGTATAAGATTTATTAGAAAATGTTAAGTTGAAAAGTTGATAAATGTTTATAAGCTCTCCCAAACGCACCCTTACATTAACACCCACACGGAATTACTAAACAACGACATGAAAACCAAATATGATTTACGGATAAGAAAATCATAATTATTAGCACAACGTCATAAAAGTGAAGTCCAAAATACGGTGTAAGAATAACCCGTATTACTATGTAGTTGCAGTAAAGTCAAGTTCAAATCAAGTATAAGAATAAACTAAGGAAAATAAAGTTTTGAAAGAAAGAAACGAAGGAGAAAATGTAAGTTAATTAAGAGTCATTAAGATAAGGAGTCTGATATCATATTAGAAAAAGTATCCTTCTCAAAACCATGTGGCACTGAGTGGAGTGGCCAAGTTCTTATAAGGACCAAAGCTCCACATAAGTGATACAGGTAAACCTGCTCTAGTACCATCTTAAGTGAAGATGAAAGGACCACAAGTTGTGGAGAAGTCGGTCAAGATAACAAATAGATTTAAAAAGAATGAAGAAATCAAATTGTTTTCTAATATGATATATACACAAATTGATTGATTGAGTGAATATAAGACATACATGTAGATATGGATAGAGTCACTACCATATTGAAATATTTTTGATATTAGGAGATTTATAGTGTTAGGTTCTTGTAAGAATTCTTAACAAGTTAGACTCTTATAGAATTTCTATCTAATTGGGCTCTTGAACACTCTCATCTAATGGTATTTGATTTGTTTCCAACAACTGAAGATGAATATTTTATTCTGAATTATTTTGGTTATGGGAAAGAAAGCCGGGAGATCTCAACTATGGCGGTGTCGCTTTCGTCGAACACTATCAAGCTCTACTCACCTGGAACTGGCCAGTACCTTGGCGAGTGTTTGGGCCATTCTGAGACTATTCACGAGATCTCTTACTGCAGCACGGCATCACAGTCTCCTGCTGTGCTTTGCTCCTGCTCTGCAGATGGAACCGTTCGGGCTTGGGATACCAGGACGTTGAAGGAGGTTTGAATTTTGTTCTTATTTTGGTTTATTGGTTGTTTTATTTGTTGAATGGTTTATTAAGTTTGAGAACTGGTTTCAAATTTGAGATTTGCTTGTTAACCAGATGAGAGATTGATTTGTGATTCTAGTATAAGTTGATTCTTCTATAAACAGTTAATTATGGATTAGAAAACTTTAACATTTGGGGGCATGCTTCTGAGTCAAATATGTACTTAGAATGGAGAAGCTTGTGCTTTCAGCTTCTTTCTTCTACTTGTTATTCCAGTGATTGATTATGTTTGTATGAAATATTGAACTTAGGTTTCTAAAATAAGAGCCGATTCTTCGCAAGAAATCTATAGTTTTGCTATAGGCGGGTCAAATGGAAATCTTCTAGCAGCAGGTAGTAGTGCGCAGGTAAGAACGTGCATTCCACTGGTGATTTTCTTTGTCACTAACATACTTACCTTTTATCTTAGGGCAGTGTTACTTATGTGGGCGTCTATTGTTGTCTTACATGATCATTAAATACTTCCAATCCTTCTTATGACCTTTGAAGTTATTCCAGTAATTTTGATAGTGTTTTTTATGCTGTTTGGTTTTTCATACTGATTTTCAAGTTCTATGTTCTTTTGAGATATCATAAATTTAAAATTTCAATTTCGACAACCTTAGTTACGTCTGCTTTCCATTTTGTTTAAAATTTCCTTTTGTATACTTTTTTTTGTTATTTTACTTATTCTTATTGCAATGGTCTTGGACATGATACATACGTTCTGCTCTGAACTTCAATCACATTAAACAATTTTTTATTAGTGGATATGTAAATTATGATTTAGTAATTATTGCAACTCATTGTGTCATGAATGGTGGCTTGTAAGTGTTGCTATGCATTCAAGTTAATCTGAATATTGATCTTGAATTGCTTCTAGATACTATTCTGGGATTGGAGATATCAGAGGCCAGTGGCATGCTTGGAGGAGTCTCACATGGATGATGTTACTCAGGTTTGTTAACAATTTGCTACACATTAGCGTAGATTATGTAGAACACGTCAAGAGCAAGAAAAGTAGGCAGAAATTGTGAAGAAATGAATTTGATATCCTATTAAAGAGAAACTAAAAGCTAGAATTTAGAAGTTGCCAGCACTCACTGCTATCCAAAAACTAGATTGTTGTTAACCCCATATTCTCTATGGTTCTCATGCCCTCCATGCCTTCTTAGTTGCTCTGCATATGCTTTCTTGTCCAGATACTGGCATTACTTCTTGCTAACAACATCCCATAGGTTTTATCTCACTTCTCATAGGAAACATATGTTCAATGTTAAGTGGCAATCTAATTACAAGTATAAAGCAATTAGTGTCATTTGAAAATAAAGGTACAAGGTTGTTTTTGTAAGGAAACTTCTTATTGTTTGAAAGATATGGTTTTAATCGAAAACTGCCTTGTACAATCCTTGCAAGCAATCTTTCAAGGAGAAAAGGAACATTTGTTTGGAAGTGGACTTACTCTTTCTGATGCAATAACGGGAATGCAATAAATGTCTGAAAGAAAACATAATCAGCAACATGAAGTATTAAAGCCATTTCCTAGCTAGAATTTCTGCAAGCCTTCTCTGAGATTTAGATTGCAACTAATCATTAGCTGTTTGAATCACCTTAAATTTTCTAAGTAAAGTGAATCTTGAAAGCTGTTAGTAATCTAAGAACAATTTAATTGTAAGCTTTAGGCTTTAATTTGACCACAACAAATTGCAAATTGTAAGTGTCATCATCTGCTTGCATCAAAATAGTGTAATGGATATATTTTGCACTGGCATTAACTTCATTGTGATGTAATTCTACCCACAAAATTTCCTTTAGGTACATTTTGTTCCTGATCAGCAAAGCAAACTCATTTCAGCTTCTGTCGATGGGTTATTGTGTCTTATCAGCACTGATGGAGACATTGACGATGATAATAATTTGGAATCAGTAAGGCCTGCTTTTATTTTGTACACAAAATATGCATGCTCTATAAGTACATGGAGAATGAAAAGGGTAATATGTTAGCAATATGTTTATTGGATATGATTTTTGCTCATAAAATTTTAAAATCCATGGAGTTTTGAGCAACAAGAATGATCTGAGTAAACCTGGCAATTAAAATATAAGTAGCTGCTGTGTTTTTCTTTAATCATGTGAGCATATTCTCTGTGCTGTTTCATTTGATGTAAATTTCTGAGACATATTTCGCAATTAGGCTAGTAATTTTCTTATGTAAAATGTAGTCTATGTTCTGCCCTTTTATCTGAAGCAAATTATTGCTGGAGCATGTGCTGTTATCCATGCATGGTGATTAAAAAGCATGCCTTGATTTTATTAGTTTTTATGGTTGTTAATATAGGTGATGAATGTGGAAACATCAGTTGCAAAAGTTGGGTTTTTTGGAGAATCGAGCCAAAAGCTTTGGTGCTTGACCAACATTGAGACATTAAGGTCAAACACTAATGTCTACTGTACATATTATCTGTTGTTTTCCTTATAGACTGCAATTAACAAAGGCATCCTCTTTTCTCATATGCTTTCCCTTGATGTTCTATATTGTGGATATAGTCCTTTAAAAGGTGGCTGGCATCATAGTTCTTATGATGACCAGAAAACATTTCAACTCTTCTAATACTCTGAATTTGATAAAAACAATATTTAACCTACTTGATTTATTATTGGCTGACCAGAATTGGTTTTAAAGGATGAGGTGTTGTACCTCCTTTGCGCATTTAACTGTCAGCAGCAATGCTTTAAATTTACAATTGGAGATGTTTGTTTCCTTAGCTATTCCCAGTACGCCTTTCATTTATCTCATGAACTCATCCTATGTCTCATCAAACTGTGAGTACAAACTGAAAACTATTGTAGAGTAATGCAAAGTTCTCATTGTCAAAATGGCCTGAGCTAGAATGTGGTCCTTTCATATTTTTGGCAAATGTTGATGTTGATGAGTATATAGACCAGTTGCATTCCATATGAGTGTCAAGTCTACTGCCTCGCACTGAACACCGTAGAGTGCTGAAATGGTTCTCTTTTATGCATTCTGGTACTACATATTCAGTCTTCAATTTGGTGTAGGTAAGGCTTGCTATTATCTGAGCAACTTCATTGCTCAAATGTCGTAAGTTTGTATATTGAGAGTAATACTCTTCAAATGCTTTTTGTACGAGTATTCCTTGAACAACTGATTCATGATTCTTGGAACCATCTCCAAAGACTTTCGGACTTGTCCTTGATCAGGTAGATCGAGAAGTAGATAGAAGTGTTTTGCACTTGTTGAAGTCAGTCTTTGTAAGGATCAAATTTGGTCATCCTTTTCCATAGAATTACTCTAATCTAAGCATGATCTTGGAATATGAGCTATTGGTCATCATGTTGTGTGAATTAAGAAACAACACTGTCAATCTTACATCTAATGCTCTATTTGATTTGAGGTATCTATGACTTATACATTAACATTCCATCTGTGCAGTATATGGGACTGGCAAGATGGTAGAAGGGAAGTTAATTTTGATGATGCTCGTTCATTGGCTTCAGGTAGATGGAATCTGGATCAGGTAATCGTACTATTCAATTCTTCTTTGCACCAGCATACTGTTGACGTCTTGTTTTGTTAGATGCCCATCCGCATTTTTTTTGGTGCGTGCATGTGCGTATATGCGTGCGCATTTAGTTGATTGAATGTTAGACTTGTTCCAGAATTGAACTAGCGTTGATAAATGAACAGTATGCCTTGGTTTAGTTTATCTTTTCCTCTTGCACAATTGCTTTAAATTTTTTTCTTGAAATATTTCTAAATCATGTATAGAATTTTTTTCTTCAAAGAGTTTTAAGACTCACTAATGAAATATGCTAGGCTGTTGATCATGCATAGTCCTGTCAGTTGTATATTTTAAAGACCAGAACTTTGATATGCTTTCCTAGCAGATTGATTATTTTGTTGACTGTTACTATTCTCGAACGGATGATCGGCTATGGGTAATCGGTGGAACTGGTTTAGGGACATTGGGTTATTTCCCTGTAGATCAGCAACATGGGGGAAGAATAGGTTCACCAGAAGCTACACTTGAAGGTGGCCATGCAGGAGTTGTTCGCACAGTGTTACCCTCTTCAAGAACTCTTGGTGGATGTGCTGGAAGTAAGGACATCTTTGGATGGAGTGGTGGTGAAGACGGCCGCTTATGCTGCTGGTTATCAGATGGAACATCAGAAGCTAATCACTCATGGATTTCGAACGCGTTGGTTATGAGAAGCCTTAGAGATCGTAGGCAGAACAAACATCACCCTTATTACTGAGAAAACCAGTTTTGGCATTAAGCTCAAAGTTCTGTATACATCTCATAATCAAAAATATGTGAAAAATGTTTTGCATTTCACCTAGAGGTTAATCAATGCAAGTTAATAACTTTAATCAAGAACTCAAAGCTAAATTCTGAGCACTATTGCATGGAATACTCGTGACTATTTTCCTGACTTTTTTTGAACTTGCTCTAGATCCCTACAAGCAGTTCTATGCACAGGTGAAATAAGGAAGCTTTATGTAATTGACTGGTCTCCTGCGGATGTACTTGTATAAGGAATCATTGTGTTGATTTTAGTAATAGCACCGTAGGCGTTCTTTTAACAGTGTTCTTAGGAAATGTTCGAGAGTGCTTTTCATTTTTTTTTTAATTTTAACTTTTTATATTATGTTTTTTAATAAATTGTTATGATATTATACAAAATTTTAAAAAATTTAAGAAAGTATAAAATATTTTATGTTGTAATATTTTATTATAATTATATTTTAAATAAAAAAGTATAAGTTATTTTTCAAAAATTATGTCAGACCAATATGTCTGGGATTAAAGCTTTAGTTCACGATTGCACATAGCTTATAACAGAGTGCAGTCTATGCAGGATCAATGAAGGAAAAAAAGTTGTTTATTCATCATGCATAGATATACCATGCTTTCTTCACTATTATTTCATTCCAACTTACATATTTCTACATTCTACCACTCCTGCACCTACATAACAAAGATCACTTGTACAACACAAGCACTTGTAAAACGAAGGAGTAGGAGGCTCTGTTACAAGCTCAGCAGCTAGGCAGAGACACTCCGCATGCAGCGGAAACCTTCTTGCCATTGTTGGAGTAAACGTATCCCTTGATAGTAGGGTCGTTCATGTACCCGCAGAAGCACGGCCGCTGCTCACTAAGTTTAGAGCAGCAGGCGCCGGATGGCATTTCAGAGCTCGAGAGGGCTGGCATGCATGGGCTCAGCTCTTTCGGATCACATACCACTGCAGCAACATCCCCAGTATTGACGAACAGAACAATGGAGATCAGAAGCGTGAATGCGAAGATTGAAAACGGCTTCATGTTTGAAGAAGTGAAGAAGCAATGCTGTTAAATTGCACAGTTTAGGATTTTTCTTGCAGTGTTGAATGACTTGCAAAGTAAATGTATCTATTTATAGATAAAGGTAGGTGCAGCCTTTATGAGAGTGCTTCCATGAGGCTCATGTAAGATTTGCTTTGAGATTGAAGAAATCTGTTTAGCTCCAACTGACATTAGTTGTAGTTCTTTCGGGCACGTTTGTAAGTACATATTGAAAAAGAATTTTTTTAAAAATAAAAATATTTTAAAATAAGTTTTACTATTTTTATTTAAAATAATAATAGAAATAATTAATAAAAAAATTTTATGATGTAAAATTTTTTATATTTTTAAATATTTTAAAAAATTTTATAAAATATTAAAAATTTTATTAAAAAATATAAAATAAAAAATTATAGAAAAAAAGCTCTCCGAATATGACCTTAGTCTTGTGATACTTATCTGCTACGTAAGATAATGCTACATGTGTTCAAATTCTGGTACCTAAGTTGGAACACTCTTAAAATTTTTTTCAAAGATCTACATTGGTAAAAAACTATGCCATTTCATTTTTTAAAAAATGTCACCTCTTATTTTAGTTCTCTCCGAGCTGACTTTTTTCGGATTAAAAATTTTATTTTTAGACTCACTTTTAAATACAATCAAATACAAAAAATTACTTTTAGATTCAATTTAAATACAATTAGATACAAAACTGTACTCATATTTTAAAGAGCTCACTTTGCTGCAATCAAGCTCTTAGTGAAATTCTTCATGAATTACTTCACTTCTTCAGACGCGTGCGAGTGTTTAAAAATTAATTTTAACTTTTTTTGTCTTAAAAATATAATAAAATTATACATATAAAAAGATTTTATAACTACAGTTTATCTATATTTTCTAAAATTTTAAAATATTTCTAAAATATTGTAGAAATTTATTATGAAACAAAATGTTGAAATTAAAATTTGATAATTACTGTCAAATATACTCTTCATGCTATATTAAACTCGTGCATTGTTTCTAATTACCTTATATCAAGATCAGCTTATGATGTAGCTTTTGATCAGTTTTGTAAACAAACTTTGTAATATGCAAGTGAAACCAGGTGTGCTGCTGCTTCCACTTGGAAAGCTTGTTAGGTCACCAATGATGTTAAATGTCATAGAAGGACAAGGTTTGCTTCCAAAAGCACCTCTGGAAGCACTTCCAAAAGCTGAAACTACCTAATTAATAGCTGCTTGTACCGTTACACGTATATAGCTACGCCATCAGCTTTTTACGTCTGGTTTTGGCTATTAAGTGTTTTTTTTAATTTTTAATTTTTAAATAGTTGTCTATAGTATCTTAAAAGTTAATATATATATAATTATTTTATAATCTCGTACAATTTTATCTATATTTTTAAGCAATAAGCCATGCTAAATATGATTTAAATTCAAATAAACTCGAAACAATATTTTAGGGGTTTAGATGAGCTTCAAATAAGCCATTTATCGTTATTCATTTTTAAGTGAAGTCATTGTTACTTTGTTTTATGTGTCATTTATTTATAAACCGCTTTATATTGAAACAATCTTTTTGGCGCCCTCTACAAAATTGCTTTTGATTATTTGAAAATTTCTGTTCAAATTTTGACCTCAAGTTTTTGGAGTTATCAAAAGATCCAAGCTTGAAACAAAAACAAAGAAAAAACTACTACATAATATATAATTTCTTTAAAACCATAACTAATGAGTACGTATGGTTTGGGAATCCTTATGAAAATAATTTTTTTTTAAATTAAAGATTTTTTGTCTTATTTTAAAAATGAGTTTTATTTTTTATCTTATAAAAATAATAATAAATAAAAATAAAATTTTATGATGTAGATTCATATTTTTAAATTTTTAAATAAATTTTGTAAAATATTATAAAAAAATTTATTAAAAAATATAAAATAATTTTTTGTTTCAAAAGCTAAAAAAAGTTTAGCCAAATGCACCTTTATGAAAAAAATGAAAATCCCTCCATTTTCAGCACTGCTGCAATTATTTAGAGTTCGTTTGGATTATGAGTATGAATAGAGAGGAATGATGAAGTTAACATATTTTTTATCTCTATTTATATTTAACAACTCTTCGTTAAAGAGAAGGATGAAAAACTTTCGTATTCCTTCTCACTATTATATAATTAAATATGAATCTATCAAATTTGCTTTTTTTTTGTTCTTTTATTATTAATATTTTTTAATATTACTTATAATTTAATATTTACTTATAATTTAATTTTTATTTTTTATTTTATATTTTTTAATTAAGACATATTATTTTTTATTATAATAACTTAAAATTTTATATTTACTTAATTTTAATTAATTTTAATTAGTAGAAAATAATAAATTATATGATTATTTTTTATATTTAATAATTGATATAATTTTAGATTAATATAAAAATTAATATTAAAGTTATATTAATAAAGTTTATTAAAATTATATTAGTAAATTAGTTAAAATTATATTAATAAAAGTAATATTAATATAAATAAAAAAAGCATTTGAGTTTTTATAAAAAAATTATTTTATTATTTATTTATTTACCCATCTACTCAAACATAAAAAATTTATTACTCTTACCATATATATATTCAAATATCATAAGATAAATTAACTATTATCTATCTTTTTTTTATTATTTTTTCTAAATATTCTCTTACTCTTGTTTTTTTGCGTATGAATCTATTCATACCCTTATGGACTATTTATCAACCGACTAATTTATATTTTTTCAAATTTATTCTTAAAATAAAATAAATAAATCATTTAAAAAATAAGCCTTTTATCAAAAATTTATTTTAAAAAAATTTTAAGTTTAAAATTCACTTCTATTACAAAATTAATATAAAACTTTATTTTTTATTAAATATTTTTAATTTTATTTTTAAACTCACCTTCAAAAAAGTGAGTTTATTTCGAATAACCACTCCCTTATTCTTTGAAATACATGAAAATATATAGCATAATAAGCAGTAGTAAGTTACAGACTTAACGAACAACTAGCTTATTCATCATATACATAGATATGTATCCTTCGTGAAGCTTGATTATTCATTTCAGTTAACGTTCTTCCTCAGGGGCATCTTGGGTAAGGCACTCTGCAGACGCTTGCGACATAACGGGCTCCGGGGGAGTTGACGTATCCTCCAAGTGCTGGATTCCTGATGTACTGGCACAGGCAAGGCCTCTGTTCTCTGAGCTTCCCGCAGCAGGCGCTGCTTGGCCTCGTCGACCCTAAGATTGGTGCTGCGCAAGGGCTGAGCTCCATTGGGTTGCAAGTCACAGCTTCTACTATCACCGCCGGTGCGCAGACTGCTGCCATGAAGAGGAAGGTAAGGAAGAAGAGTTGTGGGAGCTTCATTGTTGTATTGCTGTAGTAGCTATAGCTGAGAATGGTATTGGTTTACATGTTGTATATATAGAGGAATGAGTGGCTAAAGTTATTATTATTGCAATAAGATTTTGACGGAAAGTATATGATAAATATTTCTTTTTACTTGCTAATTTAATATTACTTTCTAATAATTTATTCAAAATCTGAACCTGCGCAATTGTATACTTTTGTAAATCAGTATTCGATAAAGAACAAAATTTTCGTGTTTATCAGATATGAAAGTGGAGATTATGCAAGAAATATATGCATAAGACAATATTAAAAAGACATTATGGTAATCTCTAAATAGTTAGTCCTTGTATTTCAAATTACAAGTAAGATGAGATAAAGATCAACTTCAGCTGAGAAGAAAAAAATAACAATGCTAGATTCTCGTAAAAAAAGTGCAAGCACATTTCTTTTTGTTTAAAAGAAATTAGAGAATTATCAAATACAAAAAACTAATTTGTTTTTAAAAAAATGAGCTTTTTTGGAAAAACTTTTATGACTTTTTTGAAAATAAAATTTACATATAAATATTCTACGACATACAATTTATCTATATTTTTTAATTTTTTAAAAAACTTTAAGGTACTGTATGTAGCTTTTTTTGGCTTAAAAGTTCAAAACATGTCCAAAACAAGCCATGCCAAATATGGCCTTAGATCGTATGTAACGATTATTCATTGAGGATGGTTACCTAGAACCATGCTAAATAACTTAACTATGTAAGCATATAGAGCTTTCAAGTATGACTGTGGTAGATTCCAAATGAAGTACTATGCCTAAAATATATGTCCAGGTGTCACAAGATTTTCGAAAGTGGGAAATTTTGTTCAATGGAAGCTTGGAATAAAGGGACTTTGGTACGAAGATGTCCATATAATTTGAAACATCATCCTCAAATTGTGAAAGGGATTGACGTTGATTCCTAGTGAACACCTTACTGTTGGCATTACTTACAAATTTTTTTAATAATTTTTTATTTTAGAAAGTAAAAAAAATTTTAAATTTTTTTTCTTTGAATTAAAAAATAAAAAGTTTATTTTTCAAAAAAATGTTATTTCAAAAAAAAATTCTATTCAAAATCATTTCCAAATATCTCCTACTATAAAACAATGGCAGCTAACATGTTAAAAGGATTGATAGCGCAGTACAGAAAAAATCTTCTATAATTGATGTGGACATTTCTCCTACCTACATTTATGTAGGAAAACTTTGTGCGCCTGCATTCGTGTCCTGTCTGTTTGCGCGAGAGCTTTCACATTTATTTGTGCGTTTGGATTTGGTCTTTGAGTTCACATTTGCCTTGCCCCCTGATTGAGCTAATTCAAATTGTGAATCATAAACCCGTGTTCCTAGGATATGAAAATGTTTTCTTCGTTTCATAATTATAGGATCAGTTTAACATTATGTGACAAGTTGGGGCTTACCAATTGTATAACAGTTGATGATGCAAGAAAACTCTAAAGCCTATTTCAATTGAAAGTGAGTTTCTAAAAAGTGAAATTCGGAGTGAGTTTTAGAATTCTGAGTTGAGATTTTGAGGTAAAGTTTGAAATGAAAACTCAAACACGTAAAATAATCTTGAATTCTAAATCTAATAGAAAAAAGTGAGTTCAATGTAATTGAAACATGCACTTTTAACCAATGTTACTTGGGGAAGTATTTAGAATTTGGAAGATCAGCGTACCTTTCATATCCTTAAAATTCTGGTCCTTCATATCGTAATACATCTTCATACATTATGTGCACGAAAGTGTATAGCAAGATAAAAACCGTAGCGTTTACTTTTATTGTAGTATACTATCAGAAGCTGTCATTCTTATAGTTTCTAGCTTATCATGGATAAAAGAAATGAATGACATAATTCAATTCCACTCCAACATCATACTAGGTTGCTTTGTAAAGCTAAAGAATTGAAGTAACCTAGCAGCTAGGTACGTGAACTTGGCAAGCTTTAGCAACCTTCTTTCACTGCCAGATTGAATGTATCCCTTAGAGTGGGGTTCCTCATTTACTCGCAAAAGCAAAGCTTCTGCTCCTTAAGTTCGAGTAGTATGCTGGAGTAGGCGCAGCGGCATGGCTCCCACGTACAGGTGTAAAAATGGGTCGGGCCGACATGGCCCGTTCTACGGGCAGGATGGGTCGATTATGTCGGCCCGCCCGTCCGATTACTGTTCATATTGACCGGTCAATATGGACCGTTGACCTGGTCAAAATTAACCATTAACTAGATCAAATTTCAATAAAATAAATTTTTATATTACTAAAAAAATAAATTTTAAAAATAAAAAATATTTATTTTTTAATTTTATCTTAAAAATAATTTTTAATTTATATTTTTTATATAAATTTAAAATAAAAATCGGATAAATGGGTCGGACCGGGTCGTGAGAAATGAAACCGGACCGGACGGGCCAGCCCGGCCCGCCCATTTTTGCACCTATACTCCCACGCATGGCCACGGTGCTATTAGGTTGTATGTGTTGAGCCTCCAAATTAGGCCAGGCTCAGATTAGTAGCGCGTAGGATTTGGTGAGCCCGAATAAAAAACGGACTAATTTAGTGGGCTAGCACCGGATTAGTAGCGTTGAGGTCTGAAATGGTGGCCAAATAAAAAATGGGCTAGCTAATTTGGAGGTGGTCCAGCAACTCTCTTTGGATTGTGCCAAGTGGACTCTAGCTTAATGGACTTCACAGCCCGCGCCCCTTAATAGTCCCACATTAGTCGGATACTGAAATAGATATGTACTTATAAATGAGAGATGCTAATTTCTAAGGCAAGTTGCTAGCCCACCTCCAAACTAGCTAGCCCGTTTTTCATTTAAGCACCATTTCAGATCCCTACACTACTATTCCGATCCTAGCCTACCAAACTAATCCGTCTTTCACTCGAGCCAACCAAGCTCTACACGCTACTAATTCGAACCTAGCCTAACTTGGAGGCCCAACAGTATGTAACCGCTGCAGCCAAATTTGGACTGTGCAGAAAGACTGGTAGAAGAGAGACCAATGCCAATATGAAGACGAATGAGACCTTCATGTTCTTTCCTTTTTCCTTTCCCCTTACCGCAATGTTTTCAAAGGAATCAATATAGGATGACTGGTACTAACAAAGACTGAGGGAAGGAGAGAATGAGTGTCCTGCTAGGTGTCCCTGCCTTGTACAAGTTCAACTACTTGTGCCAACTATCTATAAAATTCACCTTTCATCTGTACATGACATGAATAATATACTACAGAGGTAAATCACCTGAAATGAGAGACGAGAGAAAGGGTGAGGGGGGATATTATTTACCACTCACCCTATGGCTTAGATATCTAGGTGCACCATTTCAGAAGGCATAGGTGAAATATGGAGTTTTCACCTGTGGCTTATGAAATGATGCATTTAGAGATGTAAGAACACATGTCTACAAGCTACCCCCAATACATGGTGATAACTATATGCATTGTGAACACAAAGTGCAATAACCATACGCTTCATATAAGAAGACCATACTTCGAAAATGGTTTCAATTGAAGCTCATAGTTACATCTAAGTGGTAGACTACAATAGAATCAGGGGATGAATAACATGCAACATAAGAAGAGAAAATAACACTACCATCATTCTTCAGAAATATCAAAGACAACTACTAAAATCAGAGAGCATTTCCAATACTGTAATGCTAACCCTATCATAAGTGAAGTTTCACTACAGCAAGGGCAATGTTATTGACAAAGTACACTATACATGATCAAATATACAACTGAAGCAGATTCAAGCTTCACTGGTGATAGGGACCTCACGAGCAGGATGCACATGACATGTAGCATGATCTCAATTTCCTTATTGAAATTCTTAGGATATATCAATTTACAGAAGGATAATGATAATTTCAGAGACAAGGATATATTAATTTACAGAAGGATAAAGATAATTTCAGAGGTGTACACTACAAACAAACATATTCTACAAAGCTCTCCTTTTATATCTGAATCTCTTCAAAACATACTTTGAAAGTACCTAGTTCGCAGCAGCACCAATGTGAAGATTTCGGAGGGGTATTGCAACAGTTTCAAAACCCAGAGCCACCATCTCTGCAAATATTTTCAATCAGAGGTGAGCAAAGATCCTTTTACTATAACTAATAACCATTGAAAGGGCGCATCTTGTGTAATGCCATACACAGACACAGACATGCAGGTCAACAGATAGAATCTGCCAACATTACATGAGAATGAACTCTTCCTTCAACACGTATCAAAAGCTCGCCGAGATAATTGTGAAACACGCAGATAATGGCAAAACCAAAGTACTAGAACGATAGAGAACATAAACTTTCCAATCAATGGTTGTAACAGCAACTAAAACACTTATAGTAGGATTGATGCATTGCACAAAAATCCATCCATTCACACATTTGAGCCTTCTCTTAGCAATGTCAAAAAGTTAATCTAATAAATCAAAGAATTCAAGATCCCATCTTATGATATACTTTTGGACGATCGTGCTCATCTACTAATGAAGTAACACCACATTATACAGCAACTAACATGCAATGAAGTATCAATATTGATATTAAGCAACGAGTAGAGAACTTTTTTGAGATAAACAGGCAGTAGAGAACTTTGTTAACTCAACTTTGAATAAATGTCTTTCTTGTTGGAGAAATATCAGACAACGAGAATTAAAAGATCACCGAATAGACAGAATAGTTAAGAATGACAGCACTACCTAACACTGCTACTTAGAAAATTAGACACTTCTAAACTTTCAAAGACAAAATATAGCTAGATGCTGCCCCAGTGTTCTGGTAGGATTCTGTTATAACACCAAAAGCTAAGAATATTGCTCATGTTATAGACCATATCAATACTTAAAAACAAAACGCTTATTTAAAGGGATTAAGCAACAACTTCATTCTTATTTAGTACAAAAGGATAGAAACTCCTGCAGTTATGGCCATATAAAAGTAAATAAAAACAATCCTTAGAAAGATGACATTTTTGCTGTAATACAATGCAAAACCTTCTTACAACAAAACGACAAACTAAGCCTTGCAAGGGGTCCGCTATGTGAATTTGTTTTTTTTTTCATTCCGTTCAATTATAAACCAGATCTAGCAAAAGTTTAATTCCTCCAAATCCTTCGCCACCACCCTATGCCAAGTTAATTTTGTTATACCTCTTTTTCTTCTAAAGTGTTCAAAAGGAATCGCATCACTCCTATACACTGCAGCGTCTTTAGGTCTGCGTAAGCATGCTCGAACCACCTAAGCCTACCTTCCCATAACATCCTCGATAGACGCAACGGCTGTTTGTTGGCGTATATTCTCATTTCGTATTTCATTCATTTTAATTTGCCCACATATCCATCTTAACATTCTCATTCTTCTACATTTATTTTACAAATATCTTGATCCTTAACAGTCCAGCACTCGTTACGTAGAGCATTGCCAGCCAAGTTAGTATTTTATAAAACTAACTTTTTAGCCTTAAAGAAAATTTTCTATCATACAAGAGTCCGTTAGCACCTTGCTATTTCATCCATCATATTTTAATTCTATGCATAATATCTTTTTCAATTCTTCCTTATAAATAATTGAATCTAAATATTTAAAACTATAATTTTGCGGTACAACATAATCTTTTTATAGTAACGACAATATTATTATTATTTTTGTGTTTACTAAAATGACAATATATATATTCTATTTTAGTCCTACTTAATTTAAAATCCTCAATTTCTAAGTTACTCCTCGAACATTCATATTTATAGTTTAATTTCCTTTTTTGTCTCATCAATTAAGACTATGTAATCGGTGAATAACATACAACAGGCACTTCATCCTGAATATGTCGAGTGAGTACATCCATTATTAAGATAAATAGATAAGAATTTACAGCTGAACCTTAGTGTAAATCTATAATAATAGAAAACTATTCTCTAATATCACCAATACAATATACCCTTCACTAATGCAAAACCTTCTTAATTATAATAATTTGAGAAGTCAATTTACAACTTACCAAGCAACATCCCCCCAGTGAAGAAACCCACCGTGACCTCTGGCATTTGTAAACTTATAGACAGTGCCAGAAACTGCATAGTCAAGTATATATATTGCTGAAATTAACTCATAAGTGCATTTACCAATCAAAAGCAGAGAAACGTTTAGTTGAATATCTTGACATATTGTTTAAAATCATGATTGAGAGTACATACCTTGATAACCTCCAAATATTGGATCCTCCGCAAGAAGAAGGGGTGTGCCAAGGTCAATAAAACTGCAAACATGTGAGGTCAGTGTGCATGAACATGCACAAAGATCAAAATTTATTTGATTACGTTTCGGTACGATAACTTAATTGGGATGCTGTATATTACCTGAAACAACCAAGACCAGCTGCAAGGTGGCCAGCAAAACCCATAGCAAGTTTGCTCTCCACCATACCACCAATCATAAGTCCAATGTCCGCTCTTCTTGCAAATTCAATTACCTCCAATGCCCCAAGAACACCAAGTTTAGCAAGTTTTATATTAATCACATGAGCCAGGTTTCCCTCTATAATCTTTTGGGCATCCTGCAAGCTCCTACAACTTTCGTCTGCTGCGACAGAAATACCGTACTTCTCTTTTGCAACATGGCTAACTTGCAAAAGACCTTCCCAGTTATCTCTGTGGACAGGCTGCTCAAAGAGAACAGGTGTAATATGCATGTCTGTAAAAGTGCAAAACCAAAGAATGCTGTCAACATATCCTCAAAGCCCCAGCAGGAAAGTTCTCTACTTCGAGAAAAAATAGATAAATAAATAAATAATAAATAAAATAAAATAATTATAAAACTCTAATTCAAACCTTGGTCAAGAGTTCTTACCACGAAGCTCGTCTAGAAATTCAATTGCTTCATTTTCGGTGTACCCTTCATTTGCATCAAGGATAAATGAGCAATCAGGATGAGCTGATCTTATGGCCTTCAGAACTTCGATGTCAGATTTTAAATTCTTTCCAACCTTCAAATTCAAGCTGGAGAATCCAAGTTCGCGATATTTTGCAGCCAGTGCTGCAGCTTCGCTTGGGGCAACAATTGGAATCTGCATAAACCAGGATATTTTGCTGTTCATCAACCAAAAACGTAGAATAATTACTACAAATATGTAGACGCTTTTAGTCAAAGAAAATACTGAACAGTAATATCGGTTGTTATTGAATCTGAAACTCCCCCAAACAATCTCCAAAGAGGTATCCGAATGCTGTTAGCAACTGCATCAATAAGTGCCATTTCGACTCCTGCTCTGACCTTGATAAGGAGGATGTTGAGAAAAAATGAATAGAGCAAACATTAATTAAAGTTCCGAAATGTACCAAATAAAATTTAGTACTAGGCTACTAGCATCACAACACACTGGAAACTGATACGAATTAGACATCAACTATTGTGGTGAATGTAACATAAAAAAATGAGAAGGATGTACAGCCTGTAGCCTTCAAAAAAGTTAGGCAAGGCCTTAGGTCATCCTGACTACACATATACATGTTGTAACCCATGATGTCTAAAATTCCGATAGGAAATTTACGCATATTTGTTTCAATCTCCGCCTTCAAGTTGCCTACTTAACCAACTGGGCTTTGGCAAATGCTGAACTGCGATTATGAAATGATGCTCTCAAGAAATTTAAAAATAAGAAAATTTTATCAGTCAGAAGATTCAGGCTAAGTTGCACTAATGGTCCCAGTTTTCATTAATGGTGTAATTTGGTCCATGAAATTTTTGTGCAATTTAATCCCCCAGCCTTTTGCTTTGTATCAAAATGCTCCCCACCAATTAATTTTTCTAAGGATAAATGGTTATATGGCCATTACAAGTAATTAGCTGCATATCAACATATTTTTATGCTCTAAATTGGAACTATAAGAAATTATGAAAGCTCTTTAAAAAGACAGTCTCATATGTTGACTGACAGTTGCACTTGACCCTAAAATTTTGCCAATATAGCAACTAATACCTCGTCAATCACCATACTATCACTTAATTAACATGGTTTATCCAAAAAATAGTCAATGGGAACTATTTTGATAGGAAACAGAAAACCCAGGTGCTAAATTGCGCCAAAGAGGGAACAAATGCAATATTGGTGAAAGAGAAATCATTGGTGCAATTTAGCTGAAGATTTCTGTGAAACAGCTTAGCAAAGTACTGTAAAGAGAGTGCCACACTATACAGCTGTAATGTTCCAAGTGATAAGTATAAATTACCTCTAGAAGAAATGGAGAAACTAAGGGAAGCCTCAAAACTTCTTACATAACTTCAAAAAAGATGGAAAGTGTAGTGAAACTAAGATTCATCCTTTTTTATAAATATCTCCGAAGATTACATCTACCAAGTACCCAAGGGTATGGTAGCTAGGGCAGCCATCTCCCTCTCTAAAGAAGGGCTCGGATCCCAGCAATGCCAGTTTATCTCAAACCAAAAAATCTCCGAAGCTTACATCTGCATATGTAGCTTTACCAATCAAAGTTTCTAACTTTATTGTCAAAATGTCCATCACTACGCGCAAAATATCGTATTTTAAAGGAAAAGAAATGAGTCGATAATTTCCTGAAACTGATGGGAATTCCTTATTTCATGCCATATGGCGCTGCAATTGGTAAAATGCTACTAGTGTTTCCTGATGATTTGGACAACCCAGTTTCACCAACCCAATTCTTATCTTCAAAATTAACTTTAAGAATATAGTAGTAATACTAAGGTCAGATGGTAAAGTAACAAATCTGATAACAATTTCCCCTATTCCTTTTACTATACTAGCACCATCAAAATTGTCAACTCTGGACCGACCAAAATCAATCAAACCCTGGAACATAATCAACATCAATGTCCGAACTTATTCTCAATTCCAAATGAAACAGTTGGGCTTGTACTCACAGAAGCAAAATCACGTCCAGTTAACACACTTCCAACATCCGCCAGCACATCCCCAAGCGTAGCCGGCGGGCTCTTCACAAGCAATTCACAAACTTTCAACGCAGCAGCGAGCGCCAACGGCTGATCTTCAGCAGTAACAGAAGGCAATAGCGGCGATTCCCCCCACCCAACAGTCCCATTATTCAATTCCACTCTGAACGCAACATTACCAACTCCATCGAGACAGGAATTCGCGGTCGTGAACGGCGCAAGCAAAGGAATGTTCAGAGCCCTTCCCTCTGCTTTAGATACTTCAATAGTGAACGTTTCTTTCAAGCTTTGTAATCCAAATGTTGCTGTTTTTGTTGTTGTTGTTGTTGCTGCTGCTGCTGCGGTCATTTGTTTGGAGATTGTTGAATAATTTGTTGAAATGTTGCAAAAGAATTTGGTAGGGTTTTGATTTGGGAGTAATTTGATTTTGAAGTTGGAGAAATTGTTGGGAAAGAAAGAAGAAGAGAGAATGAATAGGTCCATGTTTTGTTGGTTGATGTTGTTCTTGTCTAGTAATGATGATGTCCAGATGTTGAGCAGAGTTTAATGGTTTATAGACCGTTGAAATTTACGAGGAGTTTCGTTTGCGTAGTGAATGATTAGACCGTTTCGCTACTTTGGGTCCTTCAATTGTTTGTTTTGCTACTTGGGTCCTCGTCCTAAGAGAGAGTGAAGATTTCTCAATTGTTTGGATGGGTTTGAAAATGTTAAAAGTTAATCAAATAACCTAGCAGTGCAAATCTAAGGTTTGTTCTGAGGCAGGGGAGGGGATTATTCTAGCGATGGTGATTACTAGTATTTGATTATTGTGACTTGGTGATTCACTGCGTTTGATTAATGGAAGCAGGTATGATTAAAGGAATCTCTGGCCCCACTTATCTCACTAATTATTGCTTTTAATTTGACCCTTTGTGATTTGAAAGGTTCTAATTGATTTCTCTTGTTGCAATTCTTTTTTCAATTTGGAATATTCTAATATTCTGAAAAAATATCACAGCATAACTTTAACAATTCTTACTTTTCTTATAAGGGTAAATTTGTAATATTTACCCTTATACTTTAAATTAAACTTTTTCTGTAATATATTATTTTTTTTTTAAATTTAGCATTTTGTAACAACGCATTCGGGCTGTTCACCAATTAGGGTTTACACTTCTTATTTTTAGTTCATGAACTTTAATGCATATTGCATTTATTGCTAAGATGTCTAATTAATAAAAAGTGAACAAATTCAAGTCAAGGTCAAATGGTTTTTAAATATTTGAAAGTGATTATTGAAAAAAAATTATAAATTTTTATGAAATAAAATTTTTTATTAAAATAAGTAATAATAAAATTTCACAATATAAAATTTTTTAAGATTTAACAAATATTATAATATATTTTAAAATTTTACTATAAAATACAAATTGAAATAAAAAATAAGGAGAGGATAACTAACTCCAAATATCATCAAGCTATATATGATATTTAATACGACATTAAAGGCTGTCTATTTGTGCAGACTTGAGTTTACAAAAAATTTTAAGTAAATATAAAAATTATTTTAAAAATTATTGTGAAGGAAATTAATATGCAATATTTAGTTAAATTTTTTGTACTTAAATTGAATAACAAAAAGGTACCTATATATTATTTTGAAATAATTCTTTTTAAAAGAATTATTTTGAAATTTATGGAAAAAAATTTTTATTTTTATCTTTAATATATATATATATTTTTTTAGCTTAAATTTTAACAAATAAATGTAGAGAGAGAAAAAAATTTATTTATTTAGTTAATTTTTTGGATAAATAAATTATAACAGCACCAACCTCTAAAATTTTTTGTTTATTAAAATTTTATTTAGCTATGTATGCAGTATCAATTATATATAAAATCTTTCCAATAATGAATCTTAATACTTTCTTTTTAACTAGGACTGAAAAACTTGCGGAAAGATCCATAACGTTAAGCTCAGCTTCAATACTGCAAAATAACATTTACAATTTTACATTTAAGAGTGTGTTCTTTTTAATTTTATAGTTTATTTGTTTCTTTTTTCTATTCACTTCTAGTTACTTCTAATTATATAAAAAAAATACAACAAAATAGTTTCATCTTAATTCTTTCTATAAAAAAATATAAAAATTAATTCTATTTTCAATAATATTATTTAAAATAACTCATCTTTATTATTTTATTTTCAAATATCTTAAATTCTAGTTACTTCTAACTCTTCTATTTTTAGGAAAAATACTTCGAAAAGAAATAGCCTCTATAACTTGCTAAGGGCGTGTTTCAAATATCCGTAACTTTACTTTTTTTCGTCAGATTTTGAGTTTCGAACAATTTCTATGTTTCAATTACACAAAAAACTCAAAACTCCACTTTCACATACGAAACTCTAGTTTTAACTTTTTTATTTACACACTTCCCAATATAATTATATTTTTTAATTTTCAACACACTTTCAAAACCTACTAAAACACAAATACTTAATTCTACTTCCACTTTATTTTTTAAAAAATTCTATTTCTTATTTTTCACTTTCACAAAATTCAGTTCCAGGCATTTAAAACACGCTCTAAGTTAACTTTATTTCCATCCTTTAATTAAACCTTTTTTTTTTCATTTCTCATGATTAACTTGATAGATAGTAGATAACATGCCCAACCTAACTACTCATCTATTTCATAGAGAATCAACTTCAAATAGAGATGTTTCTCTTTGCAAAAATTAAGTTTGGCATGGCTTATCCCTCCTTATTTTAATTGCTTTTTCAAATTTTTGTTTCCTAAAAAATCTTTCACGGTACTTTAAAAGTTCTTTCGTTTTCCAGAAACTCAGTAATTTTTTTTTTTGCAAAAGCTTATTCTTCTTAAACAATCCTAAACGACTCTTAAAGACTTATATTATGTTTACTTGTAAAACATTTATAAGAGAAGAACCAAAGCAATCCCTTTCTTCCCTTTTCTTGAGTGTTTACTTTGTTAGCAAGGCTAGAACCATATGTTTCTCTTTATATCAATCTTCCTCTTTCATTCCCTATCACAAACATATCACAAATTCCTTTCTGAATTTACAGAACTTCAATCAGCAAACATGTCTACACACAGCAGTAAGAAGCTCTTCGGCCGCCATAACTCTCTTCACGAACTCCTCGGCGGAGGAAGAGGTCCGTTTCCTTTCGTTTCAATCAGCTGGTGATAAGATTTTATGTTACTGCTGACATAGATCGATCGTGGACATTTTTTTGGTTTCAAGCAGCGGCTGATGTGTTTTTATGGAGGGACACACGTTTATCTGGCGGGATACTTCTCGCCGTGACGGTAATTTGGTTACTGTTTGAAGTAATGGAGTACAACTTCATCACTCTCTCGTGCCACATTTCTATCACACTGATGCTTGTGATCTTCATTTGGTCTAACATCGTCGATCTACTGAGACTGTGAGATTATATATATTCCCTTAATTTTCTTCTTCAATCGGAATGATTAATAAACTGAACCTGCTTTCGTTTCAAATCCTTGATTGATATCAGTGAAGTTCCAAAACGGCCAGAGTTTCACTTGGAACAGAGAACAAGAGAAGCTGCGATTATCATCAACAACAATCTGAGCAGGCTCATGTTGAAGCTCCATGACATAGCTTCTGGAAAGGATCTCAAACTCTTCCTTCTGGTAAGTTCTTTCATTTCTTTTTATTTCTTGCTTCTCTAAGATTTTCTAAATGTAACATTTATTTTGATTGATTTAGAATTGGTTTTACATGTAGGTCATTGCTTCGCTCTGGATGATTTCAGTAATTGGAAGCTCTTGCAGTTCAATCACCCTCGTATATTTCGGTATAATCATTTTTTTTCCATATCATCACACAATATTTATACCATACACTTCTCCATTATATTAAAAAAATATAAAGAAACAAGTCAGTACTACTATTATTACTATATATTGTTGAAATTTGGATTTCTTGATATTTTACATTTGTTGATTTCAAAATTATGAACAACTTCATCTTCTATGGGTTTAGGTGCTGTGTTCCTTTTCACCGTACCAGTTCTTTACGAACGTTACGAGCATGAAGTAGATCACTTTGCCAGCAAGGGACGCCGTGACATGAAGAAAATGTACGAGAAGTTTGATACCAAGTTTCTTGACAAGATTCCAAGAGGACCAGTGAAGAAGGACAGGAAGTCGAAATAAGCCATCATATATACGTATACAAATTTATTAAAAGATTTAATAACAACAGTAATTAATGTGTGATAATATTGTAAAGTTCAACAATTAATGATAAAATGGATAATATAAATAAGGCCTCCAAAGTTATATTAGTACGTAGGGTTTGATACAAAAAAAACGAACTATTAAAGAAAGTTTAATAATACAAATAAAAACGGAATAGATAACTTAATGTGATTGATAATATTGTAAAGTTCAACAATTAATGATAAAATGGATATATACTTACAAAATAGTTTGTTCAATTATTAATATAATTCAAATAAAACTTAAAAAATCTGTATTAACAAAATATCGTAATCAACATAAATAGTACAGAATTAAACTCGAAGCAATCAGGTGGGATATTATGAGATATCACAAAGTATTATTCTATAACAGTAAAAAAATATCATAAAGAAAATTCAGCAAGTCAACTAACTCTATATTTTTGTAGCTAAACTTACTAACTACAAAACTAGTGCTTTGCCATCATACAAATGACACTAGTGGATCACATTCATATGATATTTAGCGCTTTTTTAAAACGAAAAATATTTTAAATTTTTTTTACATGAACTCTAATTTTTTTACTTAAAAAAATAATAATAATAAGTAAATTTTACGATGTAAAAATTTTCTATATTTTTATAAAAATTGAAATAAAAATGAGTTAAAAAAGTATTTCAAACATCACCCTAGATAAAAGTTCGTAATAGATAAAAAGTTTTTCAAAAGCACAAGCTAGCTAGCTAACTCATGAACACTTGGATATATACATATTTCTCGACCTTTGAATCAATCAAAGGTTTCCTGTCCCTATCAAAACCATAGAGCCAATTCAATTTGCACTCATATTTAACTCCACAAGAGCTTAGAGTTATGAGAGAAACAGTAATGAGGGATGAGAACTCTACAACAGCAATGGAGTTTGAGAGGGGAAGCGTATGTGCTAGTGTCGATTCTTGCCTGTATTCTGGTTTTCATCGTAGCGACTCTGGTGATTTTTTCTTGCAAGGAGGGAGCGTCAAGACGGAAGGAGGACGGATCGCCTGATGATCACCATGTTTACACTGTAGGTGGTGCTGCTTGTGGTGCAGAGTGCGGCGCCGGATGTGGCGCTTAGTTTTTTCTTCTTTTTTTTTTTTGTTTTTTGGTTGGTTGTATATGTACTTGAAGGAGGTATTGAACATTAATTGGTGAAATTCAAGTGCTTGTTGATGATGCTTGCGGCTTGTTTAATTCTCCACAAGTATTTCAAAAAGTGATTTTTTTTTAATGAAAACTCAGTTCTAGATGGTTTTTTATACTTACTTTCACAAATTTATTATCACAAACTAGCTCTTTTTTTTTATAAATTCACTTTTGAGAAACTTACTTTCAGATCATTTAGGGACAAGTAAAATACATCTTTAGATTGAGTACAAATTAGAAGGTGTGTTTGAGGTTCTATCCTAAACTGCTTTTTTAGATGAAGCATTCCTTAGGTTGTAGGTAGTGAAGAGCTATACGGTAAGACATTGTGCAAAGCCTATAACAAGACGGCACATTTCCTAGCGTTTAAAAAATGACAATTATGTTAAAGAGATTTTATTTTAAAAATTTTCACAAATAAATTTGATTTTTTGAAATTAAATATACGTATACAAATTTATATGATATATAATTAGACTTGTAACGAAGTTAGAATTTTTTTAAAACTAATTCACAATAAAAAAAGTGAATCAAAGTTTTTATAAATATAATTTCATGACAATTCATGAATAATATGAGACTAACTTTTTTTTAGCACCTATCCTTCAACGGAGGTTTTTTTCTTAAGTGAATCGATGCGGACTACTTATCATATAATGAATTTCGATAAAGAATGAAACGTATTATCTATTCTGAAATAAAGCAGATTATTTATCATAAAATAATAAAAATCATAAAGGCTATAAAAAAATATTGATAATAAAATTAAATTTAACTCACATCCTATATCAATACGGTCCAGTTCATTCTGATATCATATGACGAAATTAATTTTATAGATAGAATAATTTAATTTAATTATATATTTTAATTTCAAATTTGCTTACCAATCTTAAAAAATAATTCAATTTAGCTCATCTCAAATTCTTCTCTAAAGTTAGTTTGATTTGCAGAAAACAAAGTTAGAATAATCAAGAAGCAGAATCAGAAGAAAAAAAGAAGAAGAATAAGAAGAACAGAGAATTTGTTGTTATGAAACATCTCTATCCCTCACCGTAGTTGACGCTGCAACTGAAAATAGAGAATTTCTTAAGAGTTGAGCAACATTTGGAAGAAGGAGAACATGATTATTTCATAGAGAACTACATAGTGTCGGAGCGCGCCATCGCCGACGAGTTCCTGAGGACCTGGTTTTTATTTCTTACCCACGGCCTCTTTAAATCATGCTTCGCCGCTCTTAGCCGCCGCATCTCCAATCTCTTTCCTTCTTTCCGTGATTCTAAATCTACTTTTAAAGAAGAATTAACTCCGGCGAAGATGTCGTGGGCAGATATTGCATAGAATCAAGACTAACATGAGAAGACAGCATTATGCATAGAATCAAGACTAACATGAGAAGACAGCATCAGCGATGTCGCTGAAAAAGGCGGCGAAGAGTTATCAAGGGTGGAAAGAGAGAAGATTAGGTTTCTTAATGTTTGCAAGAAGAAGGATTTCATGCAAATTTGGCAGAGTGAAGGGGAAGGTTGTTGATATACTTCGGGGGTTGGAGCTCAATACTAGGTTTTCAGTGCTGCCGAGCAGAAAAAGATTGTAAATCTTATGTATGATTTACAGGAGAAGGGCTGAAATGGTCTGCTTTGAGAGCTTACCTATTTAGAACCAAAAGAATGGATGCCGGATTAATGGTAACAATTTATTTTGGGTGCAACTGCTATAATTATACCATATGTCGTAATGGGAATTCGCCAATTATTATATGTGATATAATTGCTGATAACATACCGAATTTTTTCAAGATTATTATAAAGAGGATTGTAAAAATAGTGCGTGTTAACAAAATCATGTATACCTTAAGCAGCTGTATAGTAAATACATACGAGCCAGAGGATTATTTACCTCCTCATTTTGATAGTCATGATTTTATGCGCCTTTTACTACCGTGTCATTTCTTATGAGTGTAATATATTTTTTGTATGGATTCGAAGATTGAAGGATCTGAAAATTTTAGTGCGACAACTGCCACAACATTACCCGTCCGGTCGATCCTTGTACTAAATGGCAATGTTGCAAATAGCAAAACATTGTGTTCCTAAAGTCTCCACAAAAAGGATATTAATAATCTTCATAAAAATGGTTGAAAGCAAGAAGCCATTTGGTTTCACTTCAGAGCTAGATTTTCAAAACATCAGCCTTTTTCATATGATACCAATCCGAAGTAATCACTTGCACTAGCCATCAGTTGATAGTTGCAACAGAATAAGAGCAGAAAATCATTGTCTTCAAGGAGGAGAAACTCTAGAAGAGGTAAAGACTTAATAATGAACTTGGATTAAGAATAAAGTAAACTATCTATTCTAAAATAAAGTGAACTATTTATTCTAAATTGTAGCGAACAAATATTATTAAATAAAACGGATTATCTGTCATAAAATGAATCGGACTATTTGTCGTAATATAAAGCTAACTATGAAGGCCCTGAATATTATGGATAATAAAGTTAGATTTAACTAGAACCGATCTGGTCCAGCCCGCTCTAATACTATATAACAAAGTTAGTTTTGTGGATAGAATAATTAATTTAGTTATATACTCCAATTTCACATTTGCCTACATTGCACAAAAGTAATTCAATTTAGCTTAAAATTGTTCTCTTAATCTAGTTTGATTTTGAAGGAAGCAAAGTTAAAAGTATCAACAAGAAGAAGTAGAATCAGAAAAAGAAAAATCAGAAGTAAAACATAGAAAACAGAGAATTTGTTGTTGTTGTGATTTTGTTATTGTGAAACATCTCTATCCCTCGCTATAGTTGACACTACCACTGAAAATTAAACAATTTCTTAAGAGCTGAACAACAAATGAAACGAGAACATGATTCTTTCATAAAGAAACTACACAGTATCGGAGCATACCATCGCCAACGAGTTCCTCATGACCTGGCTTTCATTTCTTATCCACGGCCTTTGCAAATTGTGCTCCTCCCCTCTTAGCCACTGCATCTCCAATCTCTCTCCATCTCTATGTCATTCTAAATCTACTTTTGAAGAAGAATCGGCTCCGGCAAAGATGTCGTGGGCTGATATATAGCACAAAATGAAGATGAATATGAGGAGACAGCATCAACGGTGTCGATGGAGAAGGCGGCAAAGAAGACAACGACGTCGGAGTTGTCAAGGATGAAAATAGAAAATATTAAGTTTCTTAATGTTTGTAGGAAGAAGAATTTCATGCAATTTGGCAGAGTGAATGAGAAGGTTGTTGATATATTTTCCGTGATTGGAGCTCCATACTGGGGTTTTCAATGCTGTCGAGCAGAAAAGAATTGTAGACCTTGTGTATGATTTATAATAGAAGGGACGAAATTGCATGATTATAGAGCTTGTAGTTGTGTTTGGACTCGATCTAGATGAACTTGGATCAACAATTTCGTGTGTTATGGTTGCTTCACTGGTGTCACTCTCCCTCCCACTTGAAGATTGCTACTAAAATTAAGTTCAACTAGGGTGCGTTTAGGTTTTAAAAAACTAAATTTAAAGTTTGATAATAAATTTATAAAAAATAAATTTTTATATTATATTAAAAGTAAGTTGAAACTGAAAATTTTAGCTTTAAATTTTAAATTTGAAAGTGAAATTTTAGATAAAAAAAAATTGAATTTAATTTTGATATTTATATTATTTTTAAAATTGAATTGAAAGTATATTTTTTAATTGAAAAAGTGAATTATGTTTGAAATAAACATGCCCTAAGGGTAAGGTATAAGATCATGCTTGAAACTCGCTACTTCGGCTGTCACACGATTCTACCATTGAGGTGTTTCTTAGAAAATTGCCAATACCATTCCACAAAAATCATTTTCACGACAACACAACAATCATTGGCTGTATGGGTTTTGTTATATATTTTCTCAAATCAGTTGATGTTACATAATCTGCTGACATGGGAAGGTTTCTAAGTAAAAATAAATATCACCAACTAACGGAGTTGTTACAAAATAGGCTATTAAAAATAAATTATTATAAATAATATTATTAAAAATAAATTTAATATTTTTAATCTTTTATGGGATAATGTTTGAAATAATTTATTGTATTTTTTTACAACTGAAAATAAATTAAAAATAAGTATCACCAACTATTATAAAAATTTTGAAGGTATTTTTGTACGCGAGTGAGTTATTATAAAATAAATTATTAAAAATAAGTTATTATAAATAATATTGTTAAAAATATATTTAATTATTTTAATTTTTAGAAAAGAAAGTTAGAAATAATTTATTATATTTTTTTGTATAACAGAAAGTGAATTGAATATATTTTTCTAGTAAAAAAAATAGAGCGTTCGATGGTTTTATTTATACGTCTGCTTGAAAAACTGTAACAAATATTTGATGGTCTTGGTTATGAATATGGGTGCGTGTCTTAAATGAAAAACTGTTTACCTTTTACCTACCTAGTTGCAACCTGCAAGTTCCGAGTTGCCTTACGAAGACATGAGATGGTTATAAAATAAATTTTTTTAATAAAAAATATTTTTATTTATTTTAAAAAATAAATTTTATTTTTTTTACTATAAAAAAATAAATTTTTATAATAAATTTTTATAATTTTAATGAATTCTGTTAAATATTATAAAAGTTTATTTAAAATACAATATAAAATAAAATGCTGTAAACGTAACGCCAAACAAGGCCTCATTTTATCAAAAGTTTCCGAAAAAATTATCTTTTTATAGCTCAAGAAAATTTGATATTCGTCGTATACCAGCCATCCTATTACAGAAGCAATGTCATAGAGTCCCGTCTTTTATGATTGCAATCTGCAAGCTATAAGCTACTATACAAAAGCAATTATTTTACATCAGAAATTGCAATCGGCGAAAACCATCTTATGCCCAAAAGAATTGAAAAGAATTCTTTCATAAATTAAGAAATTTTGATGGAGCTGACACCACCAGGAATTGAATTCTCTTCCACCTTGAGAGTGCCTTTCCGATTAGCTTTGACTTGCAAGATATTTGCTATCAAATGAGAACTGCCATCATCATGTCATGCCAAGATAGAAACATGGCACGGATTAGATGCATAACAGCCAACACTAGAAATAAACTGTGTAGCTTCATTCTAACTATTAGGAGAATCTTCATGCCCTTTTCCTCTAACGCGCAACATATCGCCAAAGTTACCCTTCATGATCCGCCAATACCTTGTATCATCTGCTTGCGCTGGGGGGCTTGGCTGTGGAGACGCCACAGGCACATCAGTGGGTTCTCCTCCACCATCACGTTTTGCTAGAAGTCCACTATCACCAAAAAAACTGGTCACTGAGGATGCAATGCCAAGGTGCGCACCCATTACTTTGCTGATGGTTTCTAGTGTCCCACCAGACCTTTCCTTCAAAATAACTTCCAGAGCTTCCTTGTGAGCTGGGTCTAAACTATCCAGATCTTTCAATAGGTTTTGTATCGACGGCAAAAGGAAGTCTCTTACACTTGTTGCGGGAATATCTACAGCTCAAGACAAGATTCATTAGTTCACACGATAAGATGCATCTATACAAGCAAACCAGAAAGGAGCACAAAAATAACATCACCATTAAAGGGAGATAAGAAACATTCCTCAGTGCACTTGATTGGAAACCAATGGAAACATGGAGTTCAATTCATGTTTTATCTTCTTATCAAAGTCAAAGTAAATGATATTGACTTTTTCAGGCAAGTTGAAAATCTCCTGGTGTGACATGTAAGGTTCCCATACCAAAACAATTTTGCGCAGAGCATGCACAAAATTATGATTTCTGTTTAAGGAAAATATGTACTGATAAATATGTACTTTATTAACAAAGATTCTTGTCCTTACCAAAAAGGTCATTATGAAAGCAAAACTTATTTGACATCTAAGATGTACAAACTCATGCTACAAGTGAAGCCAAACCAATTCGCTCTTAAGAACAACCCAAGCGTGAATAAAATTCTAGGTTATGCCTGTTAACCATTAATCTTGAGAAAGAGAATCTAGTTATTTTTCCTGATCTTGTAATTTGGTGTAATGATTCCCACAAATATTCTTGGAGAACTAGATTCTCCCTTTTTTGTCCAATGAGTCCTATACTTCCCTTCAATGTTTAATAAGACATCAACAATACTGTGCATCCACACAATGTCCCACTCAGCATTCCACTAGATCACTACAGCAGTCCATATTGTAACATAAGCAGGTGATGATCAATGCAAAGCTGGTCATAGATCAACTCAAAATATTTAAGTATGACGTCAAGTGGAACATAAGGTAGAACACAAAGCGTAATTGATTATGATATGCACCACCCAACCACCCTAAGCATCTCTAAAGCCCATAACCACAAATGTTAGCTTCCTAATGCCAAAACACAAATTCCTATTCGCTACTCATCCTCGACATAATCAAAGCAGATAACCAATAAATATTATTGGATGCGCCCGTGAATCTTAGTGGGTTTTGACTATCACCAACCACTAAGTCACCAAAAGTCAGTTCCACAGCGGGCTTGTTGCTGGTTGCTTGTCGGCAATAGTTGATAACTAGATGCCAATTATGGATGGTGGCAAACTTAGCCAACCGCTCAGTGTCATCCACGCTACTTATCAGCAATCACTAACGATCAATGAGCAAAAACTGTATCCAGCACAAATGAATAACTGAACACTCAGGTATACAATTGCCATTTATCATCACCAACCTCTTTGCGGATGTGCCAAGCACTAACGATCTTCAGTTAGTTACCATATTCAAACAGAGTTTAGTGAGGAAACTCAAAAAACAAGCAGTATACAATCACCCACTACAAGTGGTCAATCATAGACAACCAACGGCAGATAATCGGCACCAATCCTTGATGATCTAGCTACTACTGCCAATTGTTGATAGCTTTATGTGTATGTTGCTCAGACTTGGATACAGATTTACTTTATTGGTATCAATCTGCTAGTGTCAGATTCATCATTCCCAAGTGCCACAAATAATATAGCTAAAAGGAGAATAAACACCGGGATAACTATGAATATGATATGGTTGTAAGCTTGTTATAAATTTGAATGACATGAAGCTATCCTTTCAAATAATATTAACAACAAAAGTTAATTGGCAACCCAATTAGCATTGAAATGGTCATGTAATTATCCTAAGGATTGCATATCATAACCACGAGTCCAGATGCTCAATAAAAATATAACTCCAATTCTAGGGTTTGATAGTTCATTTGGACAACCATGCAACCAGCGATCATTCACTTACTGTAATGGACAGACTTTATGTATCAACTAGCTTCATGTACTCCACAACCAACCAGTGGGGGTCACAATGTCATCAAAGGACCCTCTAAGAAGCCCTCTTTAAAAAAGCTAACAATGTTGACAGTGTCATGTTTAACAAGGCAGAGATACAGTGCACAGTCTACCTTCTAGCGCACATCAGAAACTCATGTTGAAATCTATGAGACCTTTCTCCTGGAGAATTATGTTCTTTTGTCCACCTTTATCTAAAATATTTAAATTTTTACCATAATTTACTACGTGACGCACATTCTATCTCCAGGCCTCGAGAAACCTTCCCAAAGGCAAGTAGAATCCATGCATGCCTAAGAATGTAAAGTGTGAGGGTCTTAGACACAAACAGCAGTGCATGCCTAACGCAGAGCACAGTAGCATGCCGAATGAATAGTTAGTGTGCGGCACACATGAAGAAAATAGCAGTGGCCTACTGATTTTTGACTTATTTTATAATATTTAACAACTACTGTTCCTTGAAATGCATCATCACTGTCTGTCCATTAATTTCAAATCAAAGCATCCCGAAACCAATTCAGGTATCTCAAAACTGGCATTACTTGTATGAGGATGGTGTGCGCATTTTACAGAACAAAGAGACGCACAATGTCCTTACTCAATGCCAAATGTTAAATAAACTAAAAGTGATCGATAAATAAGTGATAGGATAACACCAATTGGTTAGCTACATTATAATTTTGCAAGAAAAGAAAATCACGGACCAAAATATGGTAAACTGTAGTAATGAGAAAGTGAACATGCACTTGGGCAAAACATCAAACATAACGAGAGAATCATCATGAATGTACATCTTCTCTAGGTGACATGCTATAAAATGAAAGCAATCACATTTATGTTTTTCTTGGCTAGCATATTTAAAGCAATATGGTTTATTTAGGCACAGTGGGTTTGGCGATAGGATAATATGCCTCAAAAGTTTATGTAGGTTGATTGTTGCAAGACTGGAAGTCAAGAACAATTGCCAAGAGTATAGCACATCAAGCAGTTTTTCTTTTCATAAAGGAATTGGAAGGGAAAATTCTTGGGCTTTATAAGATGCCAACCTGTTGCATCCAAAGCACGTATTGCTTCACAGAATGCATTTGTTCTCTCACGCCGTCGTGCAACATCAGTTTGTGGAGGTGTAGCTGTGAGTTGAAATATCTTGGATAAAAGATGTGGTTTATGTCAAGGAAACAAAAAGAACAATTGCAATGAGTAAAACATATTCAAAAGAGACATATATCCCTTTTCCTCTTCAAGAATTTCAAATTTCTGCCATTTCAGTAAAGTTACTGCCGGATTTGTTGCATGTGAAGGATATATTCTCGAAGTCTCCCTATCGTGTGCGGTACAGCAACCACCAATGCGCGAACTACAGCTACGGTAGCTTCATGTGATCCATCTTCTAGAAAAGCATCCATTTGTACGCGTATCTTGTCAACAATCTACAGATAACATTGTTAAGCAAATTAACAATGTACCCTAAATTATAGGCAATTCATAAAAGACCAAAACATGCTTACTGTTTCATTCTTGAAATGCTGGGCAACAGCTCCGAAAGCATCTATGCTTGCATATTTTACATTCAAGTTTTGATCAGAACCAAGTGTAATAAGTGCAGGTACAACATGAGTGGAAGCAACTTTCACATCAACATAAGGAACCTACACCAGAAAACAAGAGGTAATTCCAAAACGTCCCGACTTTACACAAAATGACTCTGTGCTAGAATTCCAGAACATACAAGGACTTTCAACAGGCTTGTAGCAGTTATCTTCATGTCCACATGAGAGCTAACAACCATTTCCCACAAAATATTAAAGATAATCCCATGGTGCTCTTCAAACGTACTGCATAAAATAATTCATCAACTTTTGCATAAGATTTATCCAAAAACATAGTCAATTCTGATTTAGATATTTATTTAGGTACCTACCAAAGGAAGCGAACTGCATCAATGAGCTCGTTTGCATGATCTTGAGGCCAAAGACCCTCTTTGTCAGTACTGTGGACTAGCAACTTACGCAAGTATCCAGAAAGTTGTTCTTTCCTAGAAGGAGAGCCAAGTATACCACACAGAAGAAGTGGAAGAACACACAAAATAGCAAGTCTTTCTGCTATAGGAGTTTTAGGTCTCAAACCTGCAAACTCAAGAAAAGCACTTGCTGATAAAGACAACTCTAACCATATTTAAGAATTTAACTGGAAAATCATATACCTTTTATTTGAGATTGTATAGAAGATGGAAAAAATGTCAAGTCAGCACTATCCCCCACCGCAATTAAAAAGACAGGAAGCATAATGTGTGTGACATAATCATCCCCAAAATGATTGGAAATATTCAATAAAAACTGCACAGAAATTTCAAAAATAACTATGTATACATACCAAACGATCAGAACCACATATCTATAGAAACTTTCAAGAGTACCTTTGACATTCGGCTTCTTAAATTGTCTTCTTTCTGAGGCAAGAAACAAGCAAGTTGAATTAAGTCATGAAAACAATCAACATGCAGCCAATCAAAAGCAACCCAATCAACATGCTCCCTGTCCAAATCAAACCAAGTGTTAGGAATTAGCGAAAGTGCTAGATCAATTGAAATCTCTTAACATTGGCACAAAACTTTGAATTGACAGTGTAGAAGTATTAGGTGCATAAACACACCCTGCATATAATCTCAGCAAATTTGTTGAGAAAACAGAATCAGTTAACTCAGAACTTGTATTAGAACCATCAATATGTGCAAAAGGGCAAGTTTCAATCGCTTTCTCGTGAATATCAGGAAGCAATTCCGTCAACATCCGTAACAAAACATCAATGTTCCAACGTTCTCCTTCTCCTAGAACACGAAGATGAGATTCCAGAGAACCTTCAACCCCTGAAAGAGGTGGGCAGCGCTGGAAAATAAGAGAATGTATCAGTAATCTCAATTAAACTTTCGTAGAAATATAAAGAAGACTAAGGTAATAAGGAAAAAAAAACCTGGGCAGAACCCAAAAGATGGGTCAATAAGACCCGTAAAACATGATCCAACTTGCCGCCCCATTTTATCACAGCAGGAAGCAGTTCTTTAAGTGTTGTATCCACCACTACTCTAGAAGGATCACAAGCCAACTGGAACATCAACTCTTCAACCTAGCAAACAAAGTTATACTTTCAGATCTTATCCTAGAACAAATTACTTTTTATTTCTATTATTTTATCCATCGAGGAATAAGCTCTTAGCCATCCCTGAAGCAATGTTTTCCAGCCTGTTCTAGAGCTTACATTGCAGCCAATTCTGTGAAGTCAAATTGCTGCTCCATGATTGCCTCTGAGCAATAATGAGGCTGACCTTGAAATATTTGTCTAAATTCGGGAAGAGTGGAAGGAGGATCGCCAAATTATGAGCAGCAGCCTCTCGAACAACAGTAGCAGAATCTTCTATTAGTTGTTGTACTATTGACAATATCAGTGAATCACAGATCTCAGGCCGAACAAATTGTGCAAGCTCTCCACATGACTGAGCTACTAATAGTCTGCGCTCCTCATAAGTATGATTGATCTTCAAAAGGACAAATCGCATAAACAAAAAGTGAAGGAGTCAGGAAACTAGAAGTTTATAGCCACAGAAGCATGCAAATCATGCAACCTAAAGCATTTGATGAAAGACAAGAATAACCTAGATGTCTACCCTTTTATGAAAATTGTTCTGGTTAAACAAGAGGAGTATGGCCCATGTGCTGAGGTCCATGGCCTTTTGCCAACAGCAGTTTGTCAAAAGTATAAACCCAAGGATTTTGAGTGTAAATTTTTTCATACCTGTTCCCAGCATTGTGGTAGTAGCTCAGTTTCAGTTCTCATCTCTCCAACATTCTTAGCTAAATTAACACATGCCTGCAACCAAATTGCTTAGATTGAGAAATTTTTCTTCCACTTTCTCAGTTCCGACATGTAAATCTTCTGAATGAGAAAACTCTAATAGATACTCACATCCATTATAATTCGTCTCTGCTGCTCATCTGGTCGTTTAATTAAATTGAACAATGTATGAGTCAAGGAATCTCTTACATTGCCATCAGGATGGCGCTCAATGGCACACATAATAAGAGGAAGAAGCTCCTGCATGGACATGAAATCATTACAAGCGGAAAAGAGAACTCATTGTAAGAACAAAGAGTCAAGGAAAGGATAGAATATACAACCTCGCGATGATTGATTAAAACATATGGAACGATTTTTGGAAGAGCATCAGAAAGAATCTGAATGGTCTCCAGAACCTACTAGAAAGAAAATTAATAAGAGAATTTAATAGAATAAGAAAATCTGGAAGTTCCACCTTAAGAATGAACTATGTGAAGAAATACCACTTTATCAGGAACCGTTCCTCTCTGTGGAATATGTTGTTTAAGACCTAATTCAGTATATTCAACTGTTCCATCTTCAATAGGCTTGTTGACAAGCTTCTTGTGTTCTTCGATAGCATTGCAATTGGAGGAACTTGAGTCCAAGGATATACTATTGAGTTTAGGAATGTTTTCTTCTATCTGGTGTCCATTATTTCCCACAAATGAAATATCAGAGACTGACCCAAAGGAAGCAGGAATTCCTTTGTCCTCATGCATATGAATATCTTTCTTCTGTGGCTCATTATCTCCACTTGTATTATTCTTAAGTGCAGAACTTGTGTCTGAACGCATGCCTCTCAGCTCATCTAGGTCCACATTCGAACCTTTAATGCCTTTGAGATCATTATTGCCATAAAGTGCTTGCTTCTGTTCATGCTCCCCCACAATCAACCCTTTACTGGAACTTGAACCTTCTATATGCATCTTGAGTGATGTAATCTCTGCTCGGCAGTCATTGAGCTCTTTCCGCTGGAACTCCAGTGATTTCTTTAGATCTTGTACCTTCATAATAATTTCAGTAATTATACTCATACGTAAAAGGAGGACATGAATAACAGTTGGAAAGTACCAGAATATCCTTTTCTTTTAGCTCCCTCTGTGCAGCTTCTAGAGACTTTGCAAGTACTACGATCTGGCTGTCAGCCAATTCTTTGCTTTTCAGCAAGGAGCCTTTCTCAGTAATAAGTCTCTCCTTTTCTTTCACTAGTGATTCATTTTCTTTAACAAGCTTGATTTTCTCCTGAGGCAAGTAATTACAAAAGACAAGAACATTAGAAAATCACCAGAAGTTAGAACTTATTAGAGTTCTATATGGCCATGTTGACAACAAAAAGTTGTAAAAATAAATTGCTGTTATATATAATATCATCAAAGCAACTTCAGCCACAAACTCCGCCAAACAACTTTAGAAAACATTGAGACGGCTAGCTTCAATTGTGTTAGAGTCACATAAATTTATTAGCAATGACATAATAATTTTCATGCACACTTCATATTAAACTGCAAAGAATTCAGACCAGCACAACTTTACTTTTCAAATTCAGGTTGAATTGCAAAGTTCCAATCCTACGAATGCAAAGTCCACCATAGACTTGAATTACAAGATAGATTGAAGGATTACATCTGCTTCAATGTCTACATAATAATAACACTAATGTAAACATGTGCAAGTTCAAGTGAGCTGAAAGCACAACTGCACAACAATCTGTTGTAAGCCTCCCTAGAGTAGACGGGTTGCTGGTAGTTGTTTCTGTTATAAACACTTCAAAATAGAATTATGAATCCATTGCCCATGACAAATAAAATTGTGCTGACATGTACATTAGAGCAATCAAAGTCCTAAAGGCGACATGGTTTCACAAAGTATACGGTAAAGACTATTGTGTGCAAGAATTTTCTAATGCCCTGCTTGAAAAAGTGTACATGATCACCTATACGTTAACATGTAAGGAGTTTCAAGTGGAAATAAAATAAAAAAGACTAATGTTGGATAAATGCCTATACCTTTGAATTAGTTATCTATATTCCACATACTTCATACAATACATAGCATGTTCTATATTCCGCAACATCCCATGTATGTGTTTCCACATGCTTCATATAGATGCACCACTCTTAAACTTCATAATTGAATCTTATACCAAATATATACTCATAAGGATGTGCGAGCGCATGCAAAAATATGATTAAAAATTATTACAATTAAGGATTTTGGTATGCCAACAAAAGCTGATAAGCAGAGGAAAACACAATTTAGGTTCTGTGTTTTTATATATTAGACAAAGATTTGTGAGTGTGGGTGCGTATATCAAAATATTTGATTTGTTGGAAGGGTAAAGGACAACATCACTTTATCTACTAATAATCCTACTCAAGACATAATTTTCGGAGCTACAAGAGCTATGATGATACTTGTTGGAGACTGATGTACAACAATAGAGAATAAGAAGGAGCAACAAGAAACAAGAGAACTAGAGTTTTTTCAGAAAACTTAAATCACAAGCCTCAACATAATGACACATCCAAACCGAACAAACATGAGAATCATCAACTGAAAACCCTATCGAGATTATTGATCTTGCAAATATTGCCACCACCAGTTCTAGAAAACTGGACATGACAAATGTTACAAACCAGACATTTGAGGTTTAGCAAAGCTCTAGTTTATGCTACTTAACTTTACACGTTTCAGCTAAATCAAGGACATACAACATACTTCCTGCAAAAATTTTCCTCAAAATTCATTTGAGATGTGGCTGTAACTCATTCTGACTAAAGTACAAAAACCGTAAGCAAATAAACCTCTTATGGCCTTTGGCTGAAGTGCTAGCTACACTTATATGACAAACATTGGAAAGTTTCATCTATTAGAATAGGTGGTGATATCAGGAATGTAGTTAGAATTAGAGAAGAAACTGCATTCTCTAACACATCAAGCAGCCTTCTTGCTGTAAAGAATTCAACATATTGAATAGGAGTATAGGACAAAGGCGTACCTCAGCGGCATCATCAGTGGACGAGAGAAATTGATAATAATAGTGACGCAAAGCATCAGATATACAAGCAGGACTTTTAGGCCAACTATCAAGGTTCTGATCAGTAACCTGGAGAACAAACAAAACATACAAGTAGTGAGAATAATTTTTTAAAGTTATACTAAAAAGTAATTTGAGGAAAGGAAATTAATATTTGCATAGCAAAGTTATGTTTCTCTTTACAAGTTTTCCAAGAATCTCCAATTAGAAGCACTACTGTATTCTATGCCCTGAAGAAGGCTTGTCACCCAGACAAGCCATATAACAGAATACCCACTCTGTTTCTAAACCATGCATGTTCTACACAGCATCGTGAAAAAAGCCAAATCTACTCCATTTATGCTTCTTCAATATCTCATCTTTATTTGACTTCTTCTTAATTTATAGCTTCAATGTATTTACAAATTCTAATAGCCTTTTGAGTAACTGCATTAACATTTGCTAAGGTTAGGCTGAGGCATGCACATTCTTAAGTGGTTCTGCTTTATATGTCATTGCATGCAATTTCCCTACTATATTTGACCAACTCATCCAAAATAATTGGAGGAACTAACCTTATGGAAAATGCACTTATATACCAACCATGAAAATCTTAACCAAAATGATCAATTGATAGCTGTTTCCTTTTTAAGAATAAGTCATTGATATGGACCATATGGTTGCACTGTACCAAACTTGCTGATAAACATAAGGACAACCTCACAACGCCGCTGCTTGGCAGAAAGGTTGCGTTCACTCTGAGTCCCTTCTTTACAAGATCTAACTGAGCCATTTGGTAGGTTTGCCATATAACAAATGGATGGTGGCAAAGTTGTTGTGAATTGAGAGAATGTAGGGTGGTTTTCACATAATTATATGCAGAACAGCTGAGCGTAAGAAATAGCATAAATCCGGGACATGCCAAAAAGGTGACAAACTAGAGAAACTAGCCAAGTGCACATAAGAGGTTATGCCAATCAGCATGCATTGGCAATGGAAGAGCAAAGTACTTAGGGGGCTTGTTCAAGCACAAAAGAAATTTATATGTCAAGTAATGAATTTTTAATATTTGTTTGAAGGATTTATATAAATTGTGTGAATATTAATTCACACCAGTTGGTAAACTCTTGTAACATATCAAGACATCATCCTAGTGATCTTTAGATTTTAGAAGCTAACCATACATTCCTACCATGTTTCTATTAGAGCTACAATGTTTCTATTAGGGCCTACAGAAAGAACCATGAATAAGAAACAGAAAAGGCTTATGTTAGGTCCCTGAAACTTTCCAATTCTTCTCCCAAGTCCTTAAAACCTTACTTGAACCAATCAGGTCCAAAAATTTGCAAATCCAGGCCAGTTAATTCACAAAACATATCTTTTTCTTGTTGAGTTAGATGATTAATATTAGACAAAAATAACAAAAAATGCTACTTGCAAATGGAGAATTCAATGTTTAACAGATAGTGGAGAGAATCATTGCACCAAATTCACTTTTATCAATTGTTACAGACTCAAAGTCTAGATAGACCAACATACTGTGATGTCACAATAGTGGAATTATGACTGACGAAAGAGCTGCTTCTCAAGCAAATCAAAGACTTGGCAACTATGACCCAGACTGCCCATTTCTTTCTCAATCTACTTAATTTTTCGAGCAAGTATTTGCTTGGCAATGTGCTCAAACTCACCACTGACATCATTTTAACCATACATAAAAACAACCTACCTCTTCATAAAATGTCATGGCTGTGAGGCGATATCCTGCAAAAAGTAAGTACTCCTTCACAGCACAATTAAGATCTTTCTTTTCTGAGTCTTTCAGAGGACCCAAATCAATTACTGATTTTTCTCTTTTATCAAATTGGTTAGCAGGAATGAAGGTTCCAGAACCATCAACTTGTGCCTCTGCAATAGGGAAAATAACAGAGGTCAAGAACTAGATCATTAAGCTGAATGGTACTACTTTGTGAATTAGGATTAACGTATCCTACATGCAAGTGCAACTTATACAGTTAACTAAGAAAATGAAGGGGGTACTGGGACATAACTTTTCAACCTTGGAAAACAGAATGGATCTCACTAGCCTTCTTGGTCAATCATTGAGGTAAGTTTTCAAAATAAGAGCTTCTCTTTCAATTATAAATCCACAGATTGGTTAGGTAAAATAATGCCAGATGCAGAGCAGTGGTGTAGACTGCTTCAACAGCACAGATTATTGCACTGACATATATTAATTTTGAATGCAACAAAATGCTTATGAGAATAAATATACAACAAGAAATTTGATTGATATGCACCAAATCAATTGACAACAAACACAGAACTGCCTTGGTCATTCTGCTTACACAAGCAACAGCGTCTATTTAGGTTCATCGAACGGATCATCAGATATTGCTTGTGGCATCAGCCAATGCTCATTTGGGCTTAACATCCAAAACTAGCAGCATAATCGCTTTCTCCAATCATCTCACCTATACTCTGTCATTCCTTTAGTGACTTTTACTTTCAAGTTACAAATTATTTCACTGTAACAATTCTCTGTTCTATAATTTAAAGAAACAAAAGGGAAAAAATTCCATATGTAATCAAAGAAAGCTATTTTAAGGCTATAATATCAGCATCAGCTGCAATTCTAAATATTACAACCTATGATGTTTCTTGTCCAGGGTCCAGAGGCTGTTTACTTAATTATTGCACATTGCATCACAATGCTATACATTTGAGTGTAATGGTGAACTTTTGTCCTTCAAAGGTAAAAAGGGTATTTCCTACTTTTTCGTATGCAAATAAACAAAAAGATGCTAAGGACACAATCCCACTGCTATGTCGAAATAAGCCAGATCAAAATACTCTGGCTGTATAATAAAATGCATCTATCTAACTAGCACTAGATTCTTAAATATGTCAATGTCATCACCATTTGTGCTCAAACAAATATGATTTATATGTAGTTGAAACAAAGAACTGACCACTAGCTGCATGGAATGATTCAGCTAGTTTTTGCAACTCTTCTTTTAATCTTGAAACATCTTCTTGAGCTAAGCGAAGCTCATATTCACTTATTGCTAGTTTTTCTTCTGCTTCTAGCTTCTCTTCAAGTAAAGTTTGTGGATCTGCAACTGAATACAGAAATTAAATCAAAACAAAAACCTTTCATATATATTATTAATACAGAAGAGAAAGAGAGAGAGAGAGTACAGGCAGCACGAGTTCCAAAAGAACATTTAGAAAAGAAATTCTATTGCGCACTATGTAAGATTTAAATCATAGGCACGATGGCATGGCAATTGCATGGATAATGGCAGGAAATAGACATACAGAACTCACAAAATGAAAAATTAGCCAAGCTAAACATACGCAGTGCATACTTTATGCCACAAATATACCACACGGTGCCAACATGAAGTATAAAAGTAAAAAGATCAAAAGGTGAAACCATAACTGCAACACCAAATTTAACTAGCAGAGCTTCGATGGATTTCCTAGAGATCATGACGAGTTAAAATGCTGATCTCTCGCAATGATAAGTATGGATAAGATCTGAAGCTATCTCGCTAGAACTATATCAGGCATTACAAGATCAGCCAAATAGAAACAGATGACTGAATGGCGACCAACAAAATTTTGAAAGAACCTAAAAATAAAGCCAACAGGAAAGCATAATTGAAATATCTCAACTAACTTTATATCCTACTCAATTCCTGATGGAAGAGAGATCCTACACAATTTTTTGGGGGAGAGAGAGAGAGCGAGGAAAGATACAGCACATTAATTAAACTTTGAGCGGCATACGCAATATTGCAAAAGATATAAAAAGCTAAAAGCATGCACAGAATTGGCAATATAATATTGTAAACACCTTCAGTCAACATTTCCGACTTAGTCTAAGAGATATTCAAAAAATTACAAAGCTACACCAATCCACCTATTTGTCTTAGTAATGGATGAACTCATACGACATATTCAGAATGAAGTACCATAGTGTATGTTGTTCACAGATGATATAATTTTAATGACGAGACAACGAAGAGATTAAATTATAAATTGGAATGTTGAAGGAGCACCTTAGAATCTAAGGGTCTTAACTTAAATATGACCAAGACAGAAATACACGCGTTGTCATTTTAGTAAACACGAGAATGATGGTAATACTGTTATTGCCATAGAATATTATGTTGTACCACAAAGTGAAACTTTAAATACGATTATTCATATGGAAAGAAGAATTGAGAAAGATGTATGCATAGAATTAAAATAGGATGAATGAAATGGCGAGGTGCTATCGAAATTTTGTGAGTTACAAAAATACTAAGAGTAAAAGATTAGTTTTATAGAATAGTCATTTGGCCTACAGCATTATACAATAATGAGTGCTTGGCTATCAAAGATCAAGATGTCCATAATATAAACATAGCCAAAATGAGGGATGCTAAGAAGAATGTGTAGGTACACTAAAATGGACAAAACACGAAATAAAACTATACGCAAACAAGCAGCTGGCACGTGACGACAAGAATAGGTAGACTTAGGTGGTTCAAACATGTCTTGCGTAGATCTAAGTGCTGCAGTTCACAAGGGTGACGTGATTTCATCAGAACACTTTAGGAGAACAAAAGGTAGACCAAAATTAACTTGGCTTGGTGTGGCGGTGAAGGATTTAAAGGAATTAGATAATTCGCTAATTCTGATATATAATTAAACGGTAGATAAAGAATGGATTCATATAGCTGACCCCACTCAAGTGGAATAAATGCTTAATTTGCTGTTGTTGTTGTTCTTGTTGTAAACTAATCCCAATTATAAGTTACTATATTGGCCATTCTGTCAGGATCTGAAGTTATTAAATTAATAAAAAAAATTGCAATCAGTTTTACTCATTCTAAATCCCTATTAGACAGTGAAACTTATTTCCCATAATTCCTATCCGACAGTGTGCAAGATGCCGGGCATCGCAAGAAATAAAGTAAATGGAGCTATCAGAATCTGATGTAGTATATCCAGCATCACGCAAGTTCTAAATCTTAAAACAGCAATTTAGCAAGTTTATTGTAGATCCTACAATTCACTCAACTATATCATAAAGCAGGATTCAGTTACCTCGAAGGGAGTTGAACCTCGAGATCTGGTCTTGGGGAAACATGTTGGGATCGGAGAAAAATGATTTAAGACGGATGGCATGATCGTGGCGACCATCTTCGATGAGCTCGTGGAGCAGCTCGAATGCGGTAAGATGGTAACGTTCCTGGAGAAGAAAGTTGACGACACAGTTGCAGAGCGATGACCATCGTTCTGCTTCCGCCGCACGCGCTGACGCGGGTTCCATTGCTCGTGCCGCGGATGAGATCCAGATCGAGAAGAGAAGAAGAACAGAAGAATGAGAAATAACAGATCTTTCAGGGAGCGGGTGTTTGCTGTTTGGGAAACGAAAAGCTGACGTGAGCTCGAGCTCAACGAGTTAAGGGCATAAAAATATAAAATTCTTTAAAAAAACTTTTACGATCTTTCATTTCATAATTTCTGATAAATTTTTATTATATTTATAAAAATTATATTATAAAATTGTTTTTTATTCACTTTTATTATTTTTAAAATAAAAATAAAGTTTATTTGTAGAAACTTTTTAAATATTTTGTTTTAAAATAATTCAATGTTTATACAATTTCAAATATCTCTTAAGCTTGGATCTAATACATTGAAAATTGAATAATCATCTTACGAAGTAAGGGTATAAAATTTATTTTTTACAGTTGAAGTCATACGAGAATACTAGAAGAACGTGTATTAGTTATGATAAAATAAATTTTTAGAACAAATAAGTGTTCCAATAATAAGTTTAAATTTTAGTAAATTTTTATGTTAGATTATATTTAAAAGTAATTTTATAAATAATTTTATTTTTACAATTGTATAAAAAAATTTGAATAAATTTTTTTAAACATAATTTCTGATTAAACTAATATACGTATTATTTGTTACAATTAAGTAAAATAAAAATGTTTCTCAAAAAAATAAGAAAAAAGTATTTCTTGGGCCGTTGTTTTTGGATCTCCTTGCGCCAAAAACTCCAGAAAAATTAAACAGCAGAAGAAGCATGGTGATGTGCTTTGAACTTATTTTAATTATAAAATTAAGTTTTACAAAATTAAATTTTATAAAAAAATTGAAAGAAATATTTGACAAAAATAAAATTTGAATTAAAATTTTATAAAATAAAATTAGTATGATGATTGAAATAGATAAAATCATCAAATTTGAAATTGGAGTACGAAAGTAGTTAAAAAAACATACTCGCTTAGTTATCCTTTAGAGTTCGTTTGAAATTGCGTTTCCTAAACGCTCTATTTTAATTTTTTATTTTATATTTTTAATATATTTTTTATAAATATTTAAAAAATTTATTTAAAAATTTAGAAAATATAAAAAAATTTTACTTAGAAGATATTTTTATTTTATATTTTTATTACTTTTTTTGTGATAAAAAAATAAAACTTACTTTTAAAAAAATAAAAATATTTTTTATTTTAAAAATATTCTATTTTATAAGCACTTAACGTAGGCTAAAATCACTTTTTTAATTATATGTGAGAGCGTTTGATTAGTTATAAAAACACTTCAAATTTTCTAGAAATTTATAGAGATTTGGTTCCAAAAATACTTTTAATAGAAATTAATCTCCTGCTATTTAGGAAGAGAAATATTTTTGCCAAAAGAACATTTTTGGGAGTGCGTTTATACATTGGAGCTATAGAAATAACCAACAAAAAATTTAAAGGAAAGCATTTTTCAAGTAAGTTGAGAGGATAATATATTCCTTAAAAATGATAATATTACAAAAATTTATTGTCAGATACCAAAGAAATAAATAAATAATTTTAAATAAAGTATATTTATATATATAATAGTTTAAAAATAATAAGCTTCTACATTTAAAAATTCTTTCAAAAAATTATTTATTAAATTTGTACTTTTTTATAAGAAATCCAAATAGAAAAGTCAGAAAAGTCTATTTTATAAAAATACACTTTCAAGATATTTTATTATAAAATGAGTTATTGTAAATAATATTATTAATTTTTTATTTTTTTATAGTTAAAAATAATTTATTTTATATATCTAAAATAAGTTAAAATTAACTTTTTATTAAAAAGTGAATTATGAGATGAAAAGAGACAAATATTGAACATACATTTATTATTTTTTACTCAAAAGAACCAATACAAAAAAATAGTGAACAACTTCTTTTATTGCTTGAGAAATCTATGGAACTTTCAACAACAATGGTGAAATATTTTTGCTCACAGTGAAAGAGCCAAAACATAATGTTATTCTCACACCTGAGAATGCTTGCTAGGAACATGTTTGTCAAACATTTTTACCCGTTCTGATAACTAGCATTACGAGAATTGGAAACGATCGTAAACATCCACTCAAGGTCAGGGATGTTTTAAATTCTTTATGAAATAAATTTTTTTATAAATAATTTTTATTTTTTATTAAATACATAACAAAATAAATAACAAAATAAATAATAAACAAATTTATGATGTGAAATTTTTTATATATTTTTAAAATTTTTTAATTTATAAAATATTATAAAAATTTTATTAAAAAAATAAAATAAAAAATTATTGAAACGACGATGCAAAAACAGTGTCTTAGCAGTTAGCACATGCAGCTTGTTTATTTCACAGTAATTAAATTTGAAAGAAATTTTCTGTGGTAAAAGATTAATGTAGTTCTTAAAAAATCACTTTCAAATAAATAAACACGCTTTAATTGAAAATCAAGTTATTAATTACATGAATCATTCCAATGTTCACTTGCAGTTAGTTTTATCAAATTATACATGATGCATTAATAGAGTCCTAATGACTCTTGTTATTTCTTCTTACTGACGCAATAATTATGTTGTCTTCAAGTTCTTCCTCGCAGTAGAATTATTTATAAAATAAAACTTTTTTAAAATAAAAAATATTTTTATATTTTATTTTTAAAAATAATAAAAATATATAATAAAAAATATTTATTACGTAAAATTTTTCTAATTTTTTAAATTTTTAAATAATTTTTTTATATTTATAAAAATATATTAAAAAATAAAAAAATATATTGGAGAAATGCCCACCAAACGTCCACTAAGTAATGTACCATGACAAACCGGTTGATCATTCACCTGCAATTTACATATTAAGGTTAATTAAACAAATTTTGATAAAGAGCGCTCACAGAAATTAACAGATAAATTTATAATTTTGCACAGGTTGAAGAAAACTAATTAATATACCTAAATAAAACTCAGACCTTTATCGAACAATTCTCGCAGACCTAAGTTTAGGAGTGTTTATAATAAAGCAGTTATTTAGATGAAGGATATTTTGAAATTTATTTTGAAAAAAAATTGATTTCCAAACTTAAATGTGAAATATCAAATTAAAAAATCAAGTAAAAAGCTAAATAGGCTTATTTTTATTTCACCCGATTACTATTCATAGGCGGATTCGATGAGGCCCGTTCTTTGCCTGGCTGGAGTGGCATGACTGTATTTGCATCTTTAGGTGAAATTGAAGCTTGAAAGTTGAAAGTTAGGTTGGTTGGACATGTATTAACTTGTACACGTTGTTATTAAAAAGTGTTTGGTTATGCAATAGCAAATATACTAGAAGTGATAGATAGGGAAGGTATTCATGTTACTCAAACATAACTGTTGATCAAGTTAATATTAGAGCGTGTTTTAAATATTCATAATTTTACTTTTTTTTTTGTTAGATTTTGAATTTTGAATAGTTTATATATTTTAATTACATAAAAAATTTATAATTCTATTTTTATATGCAAAATTTTAATTTTAATTTTTTTATTTGCACACTTTTTAATATAATTATATTTTTAAATTTTTAATATATTTTAAAAAACTATTGAAATATAAATACTGAACTTTATTTTTATTTTATTTTTAAGAAATTCTACTTTCTGATTTTTATTTTTATAAAATTCAGTTGCAGATATTTGAAACACGCACTAACAGTTAAATTAAATAGAAAGTGAAAAGATTATTTTTTATAACTTTAACTATTCCTATTTATTTTTATCATTAGGTTTAATTTGATCAATAATTATCATTGAAGAAAGTGATAATTTGATAGAGAAGAAAGTGATTTGACTTTATTAATTATCATGGAATGAGTACTTGGAGTTAGCTTGCACTTTATAAATGGAGTCTCATAAAAGTAAAGCACATAGAAGAAAATGAGTGCTAGATTTTTATGAAGATGGGATTGATTAAAGTGAAACTTGTGTCTTTTTTTTATGAGATAACCTTAATTTTCATGAAATGAGTTACTAAACAATAAATTACTAAAAAATATAATAATATTAAAAATAATTTTAATTTTTACTTTTTATTAAAAATAGATTAAAATATTTTATTTTTTTATGTAAATAAAGTTGAATTGAAAGTGACATTTTAGCAAATAGAAGTAACCTATAAGCATAAAAAACAGAATTGCCGAACCTAATTTAAGAATTTAGAGGCATAAGTTTTCGTGAAGATCGTTCTTTTGTTATAAGTAAATTTTTATAAAGGAATTTGTTAAAGCTAGTTATTTAAAAATAAGTTTAATTTTAATTCTTTTATTAAAAATGAGTCTGAAATTAAATTGAATAGTTTTACATTTTAAGTTTTGAAAGTAATTATTTTAAAAAATTGAGTTTAATTTTATTTATATATATTTTAAAGTGAATTAGTAGGAAAAGTTTTTGGTAAAAAAATAAGTTTAAAAGATATGTAAGAGGGCTTATCATGAAAAATAATACCCTTCCCACATTAGTCAAAATTGTCGCTCTTCTCTTTCAAGCACGAGTAAAAACTGACTGTAACAGTTTGGAACCCCTTCTTTCTTCGTTTCTCTCTCCACTCCATTACTATCAGAAGCAAACAAAACACAGAGAAAGTTATAAAAAATAAATAAATTGAAAGAAATGAATGGACCAATCGATTCAATCAAATAACCCCAACACAATTAAACAGAAAGCCTTCCTGTTTCTTTTTCTCCACCACCACCATTTCCTCTCTTCTACTCCAGAAGCTGTTTTTCCCAAATTGATTCTGCAATCAAAGCATGGCCACATCGCCGGAGAACTCCTCCGCCGCACGCTCTAACAATAGGTCGACTGTCTTTGGTCGTCTTCTTCCCTTCAACAATGTCGGAAACGGAGCAAATGCTGCCAATCAGCACCACCACCCGCTGATCTCTTCTTCTTCTTCTTCTTCTTCTGCTAATAGAAGGAAGAGCTCGGGAACGTCAGCGGCCTTAGAAGCTCTTCGCGGTGGACTCGGCTGCGCTTCTTCTGCTGCGGCATCTCAGGCGTTCGCTCCGGCCGCAGCTGCCGTGCGTGCGTCAGCTGACTGGCACGTGACACCTGGATCGAACAAGCGCAGCAGCTCCGCAGCGCGACGGAAGCGGGCGAAGCAACAACAGCAGCAGCAGCACCATCACCGTCGCGGTGGAAGAAGGGAGAGAACAGGAGTGGGGTCCACTGTTGCAGCTGCAGCAGCGGCGGAGGTCTGGTGTGGGCCCGGGATCGGCTTTGGTGGTTCAGCTGCTGCTGATGCGAATGTGGATTGTGTGGTTGCTACGCACCATTATCATAACCAGCATGGGAGGACGGAGATAGAACGAGCGCCACCGAGAGAGGTGTGTTTCTCTTCAGATTAAGTTGTTTGTTTGATTGTTTCGATTAGGAGTTAGGAGTTGTTAATTTTGCGGTAGAACCTCGTTCATCTCAAGATTTTTTCCTTTTTTCTTTTCCGTTTTAAATTTGTCAAGAAAGGTCATTGTAGGTTGATAATTTGGATGGATGGTGAATTCTGGCTTGGGTTTTATTCTATTTTTATTTCTAATATTATTGGTATAATCTAATTACAATTTACATGGGTGGAGGTGTTTAAGGCTCTCGTTGAGTCATTTCTCACAGTGTAGCTAGTTACCTCGTGATTATCTTTTTGAGGAAAAGTTATATATATCCTGTCATGTATAATTTGTTGGAATTGATGAACAGGCTGTATCCTATAATTTATATTGGGAATGGTCCAGAGCATTGGGGTGGAAATCTGTTTTCTGTTTTTCTACTGTATTTGTTTCTTTGCATGTTTGGGGAAACTTCATCATTTCAATTGGAGCATAAGATCCAACAGAATGAGCACAGACTAGATACAGAGCTTGTATATGGTTTCCCGATTGGATATCCATGGATTTAGAACAAAATGATTGGTTCTTTAGTATTATACGTGTATAGTTGCTACTTGCTGCTGTTTGTTTGTTTGAAATTGGGAGTTAGTCTAGTTGTTGATGTTGCAGCGTCTGATTGGTTTCTTTCTGGGATGCCAGTAGTTACAAAGGCTTCACAGAGAACCTCATTAATCTGAAGATTTTGGATCTTTTTTTTGTTAAATTTATTTTAACAAGCAAAACATACTTTAGGAGCATAATTAGGTTATACCATTTAGGTTCGGTCAAAGGAATATAGTTGTAGGTTGCTTTTGCTTATTTTTTTTAGTTGAAGTTTCTTTCTTTTTCTTCTTTTGGTAAGTATAACCTAATTGCATTATATCTGGGAGGAGATGTTTCGGAGCTTCTCATAGTATATTTAGTTATCTCCTGATTCTCTCTTTAGAGAAGATATTACATATACCCTAGGCGTATAATTTGTGTGGAAGTGATGAAATTAGTTGTCTATTACTATTTATAGCAGAAATGGTCTATTTAGTTCTTCTGCACTATGTGGTTTTCTATAGTTTAAATTGTACAAAACAATATAGTGGAAGTGTTTTTTTCTGCTTCTTAGTATTCATTGGCTCACACATTTGGTGAAATAAGTGCTCATTCAGTATTTTATTGGATCATAAGAACCAATTAGCTCTTATTCATATCTGGTACGACACTTGTTTCTTTTTTTTCAATCGCGCATAATTTCCCAGTCTTTGTGTTTGGTTTTCTTGAATGAACCTTTTATTCTTAGATAGAGTTCCTTTTTTGTTGAACTGATCATTATTTACTGATACCTTGCTTTCTATATGAATGTAAGTGATCTTTGAATGTCTTATGTGAACTGTACCTTGTTTTGCTGATCTTACTAATGTTTTAATCTTAGAATCGACAAGTTGTGTTTTGTGGATGTCTAGTCTGTTCTATCATTCTTTAGTGTGGAGGATTTGTGTCACTTAATTCAAAATTTTCTTTGTTCTTAATATAAAGTCAGTATAATGGATTCTGAATATCAATCTGCTTTTGGTGGTTAGAACACGAATGGCTGAAAGTGTTTGGCAATAGATAAATCTAGAATGTAGATTGTTTCCTTACATTCAGAATAATCTGAAGTTGGTTTTGTCTGTCCCAGTCTCCAGTTTTCTTATAAGTTCTATAATTGATGATTTTATTATTGGCAGAGATCGTTCCTTACTAGACGGGGTGTCGACCATGGCCTTATCTCATTTATGGATTCTCCCACAGATCCTGAGATGCCGCTCTTTGGAGCTGATTTACTTTCCTCAGGGCCTATTCGTCGATCACGGGGATACCACCGTCCACCTGGTGGATTAGAAGAGGTAGGCCACCCTAACCTTTCACTGTCATGTTAGAAGGTTAAAACTTCGTGTATGCATTATGATGGCTGTTCTTTTACTGATTTCCTTGTTACTGGTGATAGACTGCTGTTAGTTTCCTCTGTAGTTGTTTATAATGCCTTCATTCTGTGAAAGGGAAAAAAAAACAAAAGAAGAAAAAATTAATATCAGATATTTGTGAATAAGTTGATGCGTTACCAGACCTTCATTAAAGGATGTCTACTTAATAAACTGAAACAAGTGTGATCTAGTTCGTCTGTCAGTGAGTGCCCCAGAAGAAGTGAGTTGGATAAATATTTGGAGCTATTGGTTCTATTGTGTTAAACCCAACTTTCTTGCATACAAAAAGAAGGGTTAGAATAAGGAGGTGGAAGGCTGACTATTAATATTCAATCTGTATTACGGACGATTTTAGCTCATAAACATGAAGATGATAAGCTAGCACTGAACCATTGCTTGTCCAGAGGTTATGCATTGACAAACATGGAAAAGCACTTCCTTTTATCCCCTCCAACTGAATCAAAGCGAATTGCACAGTTGAAAAATATCTGATCTTAATCAGCAACGTGCAAAGATCCTTCGCTGTCCTGATTTCGACCATAGACATTGCGATACGGAAACGCGATGCTCAAAGTGCCCTGAGTATTGCTGCTGTGTAGTTGCTGCACTTGCCTGCAATCTGCTCACATGTGTCTTCGTGTTCCAAGGAATAAATCTTTGTCTGATAGTAGGTCATTTGACCAGGATAAGGGTAATGTGAGATAAAACTGCTTTTTTCTTATAAGCAAATGGGGAAGGAGAAGATTAAGAAAATTGAACAATTGAGTTTTATCCATAACTGTGTAACTACGCAAGTGAGTACTGATTTGGTTTTACATTGTTGGGTTTATGAAGAGCATCTTGGTGAGGCCTTGCATGCTGCGTTCTGTTAAAGGATGCCACTGATAGTGATTGCTTGTATTCTTTTGGGATTCGTGTTTCCCTTATGGAGATTGGCCATGTTCTTGGTATCTGTAGTGCATGGTGAAGGAGGGATAAAATAAATTCTTTAAAGGAAAATGAAATTTACGTCATCCTTATCATTGTATAGAGAGTGAGATAGTCTTGCTGACGTATAAATATTAACTCATTGCTTTTACCACAATGTTGCACTTGAACATGTTATCTCTATGAGCTGTGGAACAATACAGCTGACCTTGTGCCTAGATTTTGTTTTGTTTTACTTTTTTTGTTTTGTTTTGTTTTATTTTATTATGTTCAATTAAAAGAATGACAAAATCCTCTTCCAAGAACAATTATTTAAGACTATCATGCATGATTAAGTTTAAGAAAGTGTTACTATTACTGCATGCGTGCCATATCGGCTGTATCTAAATAACATTTTGCACTGAATATGAGAAGGCGAAGTCACTTTTAAGTGGGCAGGTGGGTGGTGAATTTTTTATTTTGATAGTGTTTAAGTTTATATGAAAACTCTAGCTTGATGCTATAAAGTTGTGCTGGAAACTACGAAGACTTGCGATATAGAAGTTTAGGATTGAGGTCCTTCGATGGTTTTAGAGATGTTAAAAATATTAAACCCTTATAAAAAGAACATGTCAATGATTTCCTGCTATTTATTCCTCTGTGTTAGGATTAAGTTGTGGAACCTTGTTATTTTAATTTTGTGCAAATGTTGAGCACTTAATCCTTTTGCTTTTGCTGTCTCCAAGAATAGATGGATAGCTTACATATGCTTATTCTGAAGTATCTCACCTCTAGTATTCACTAGTCTTTAGTTATGAGTGGTTAAATATATGAGTAAAAATTGCTTATTTCATGGAAGATACAGCTAAGCTGCATGAAAACAGAATTCGTACTCCTGTGTGTTACACTTGCATATCTGTCATGCAATATGCGTTGCGAAAGCTAATTAATTTTCAAAGAGAATCCTAAAGACGCCATTAGTATCATAATATATAATTATTTGATCCTATAATTTTGGCATCTTGATAAGCATGACTACTGCAAGACATTTTCCTTCTTATCTGTGTCAACAGTTTTTTTACCCTGGTAACAATCGAATCATGCTTCCAACCAACAATTGCAGTTTATTATTGATTGTATAGAGATAAATCTATGATATGCTTTCCATCCATTTGCATATGTTTGTGTTGAAGATGACTTGTAGATTTGAATCACACCTTTGCAAAGAATTAATATTATGTTATTTAAGACATCTGTCAATTATGATTTCATGATATGCTTAATATATATGTCTTGCAAGTCGTAATAGTAATAGTAGTAGAGATAAATGTTCAAAGAAAAAGTGAATCAGAAAAGAAAATGGATGGGTAGATGCTTTTTCACACTGTATTTTATTATGAGTTGGAAGAGCATCAAATGATTTAAAATTGCCCTACATTATAATCACGACTAAGGTTTATCAAGTATATTGAATTGCACTTTTTGGTGTTGCTAATTTGTGATAGTGGCTGCTGGTCATTTTTCTTCCTATTAAGCCTTCTTATTTCGGTGGTGAAGATTTTACTAGTATTGTGCAGATAATGTTGTTCCAAACGAGAATGCTGCTAGGAGGGTTGGATCTATATGACCAGTACAGACATCTGCGGCTTGATGTCGATAATATGACTTACGAGGTAACTACTAGGGTTTCCAGTTAGGTTAGGTGCCTGGCTTATGCATCTAAGTAAGCTTCCCTCTTTGACAGGAATTGCTTGCGCTGGAGGAAAAAATTGGCTATGTAAACACTGGATTGAGAGAAGAAGAGATATATCAGAACCTTAGGAAGTTGAGGCACTCGTTTTTGGATTCTTCATCTCTGTGCTTTGCATCTGAAGTTGATTGGAAATGCAGCATCTGTCAAGTAAGTAAAATTTGCAATGTGTACTTGTTTTCTGATGGCTCTGGAGTTTCTGCTACTGTTGTCTAACATAAATGAGTGACAGGAAGAATATGAAGCAAATGAAGAAAAGGGAATCCTGCAGTGTGGTCACAGCTATCATATCTGTTGCATAAAGCAGTGGCTTCTAAGAAAGAATGCATGCCCTGTCTGCAAGACTTCTGTGAGCAAAATCTAGAACGAACTTACAGTTATTGTTTTAATATTTATCCTTTTTTCTGAATGTATTTGTTGCCCATATCTTGTACATAGAGTTCGGCAAAAATGCGAGATTAGATTCATTCTTTTGTTTGGATTTTCCATTTGCCATCCATAGGAGCATTAGTTATTCTGTTCATATGGATTAAAGCCAAGCTTGTATATCCAGTTAAATGTCTGAGTCTGACGGTCAATTACTGGTTCTTCATAGCAGCCTCCAATTAAAACATGCCATATATTTATTTTGCGTGGTTCAGGTTTTGTCTCCTTTTCTCGGATCAGGTACTTCAGTGTTTTCTGACTTAACTTTTATAAGAATTCAGGCCCAAGTCCAAAATGGATATGAAGAAATTGAACAAATATGATAGAATTCTTCTATGCTGATTAAATTCAAGCTAACTTGTGCTTGTGAGCTAGACTTGTCGGACAACGTAGTGCTAGTCTCGAGTTATGCTTTAATGCATTTCGGGGTTGTTTGGGATTGCTTATCCCCAACTCTTCTTTTTAATTTTTCATTTTACGTTTTCAATACATATTTTATAAATATATAAAAAATTTATTTAAAAATTATAAAAATATAAAAAAATTTTACGTAGTGAGATTATTTTATTATATATTTTTATTATTTTTTTAAAGTAAAAAAAATAGAGCTTATTTTTTAAAAAGGATAAAAATATTTTTTATTTTATGAAAGCTCTATGGGGCTGTTCGGAAGAGCGTTTGAAAAGCTGCTTATCAGCTTTTCACAATTTTTTTCTATTTCACGTTTTTCAATATATATTTTATAAGTATATAAATTTAGAAAGTATAGAAAAATTTTACGAAATGAGATCTTTTTATTGCGTATTTTTATTATTTTTTTTAAAATAAAAAAAATAGAATTTTTTTTTTAAAAAAATAAAAATACTTTTTATTTTATAAAAAATTTTTTTCATAAACAATCCCAAACGTTATCTATTTCTTCTCAAGATCTGACATGTGTTTTGGACTGATCTCCCCTCCCCAATAAATCTAGGGTACCTCTAAATCTATGTTTTCCCAATGGTAATTTCTTTTCTAGACCTTTCCTTTTTTTCTTTTTAGGTTCTTCCAATGCTAGGAACAAGTTCGTGTCACACAGGACGAGCGTTTAGAAAGGCTTATAAAATAAAATTTTTTAAAATAAAAAATATTTTTATTTTTTTTTAAATAAATTTTTTTATTTTTAAAAATAATAAAAGTATATAATAAAAATATTTTATTACGTAGAATTTTTATATATTTTTTAAATTTTTAAATAAAATTTTTAAATATTTATAAAATATATATTAAAAAATATGAAATAGATAATTGAAAAATTTTGTTAAAAAAAATTAATCCCAAACAGCCCCGTTATAGTGTAGGAGGGAGGGAGTTGTTGTGGTGAGAAAATGATTGATTTGTAAAGACGAAAGGAGTTAATATAGAAAGTGACAGAATGGTGTAGCGTATAAGATAAGAGTGGGGGATGCTTGTGAGGGGTGTTCATAAGTTTCTTTTTCCACATACGCCGTAAATTCTGTCAACAGACCTTCACATCTTAAGTTTCTTTTTTCTCGTAGCTTGCATGATTGAATGATAACTACCCAGTTTCCTTTAATTTATTTGAATTATAACAGAACTTATATGTGCTGTTTGTAACCCTTTACGTTCTGTCAATCTTCCGTTAAAGTGAACACTCAATTTCTCCTTAGGTATGTTTAGATATATAGTTAAAAAATAAGAGTAACAAGATACATTAAAAAAATAATAAGAAAATGGATAAAAAATAATTATTTAATTTTATAATATTTGATATATAATAAAAATAACAAATTAATTAAGTTTGAAAAGATAGATAAATAAATAAGTAAAAAAAATAAATTTTTTATAAAAATTTAAACGTTATTTTTATTTATATTAATCTAATTTTTATTAGTATAATTTTAAGTTAGTTTAGATAATATAACTTAAACTAACTTTATTAATATATTTTTTAGATTGATTTTTATATTAATTTAATTTTTTATTAATGTTTGATATAATTTAACAAAATTAAATAAATTTTAAATTAAAACATTTGATCATATAGTTTTATTATTTTTTTACCAATTAAAATTAATTAAACTTAAATAAAAATAAAAATTATAATTTATATAATAAAAAGAAATACATATTAATTAAAAAATATGTAATTAAAATAAATATTAAAAATTTTAAAAAATAAAAGGATAAAAAAAAATTTTGGTTTTTCTTTTATCACTATATGTATTCACTAATTTGATGGGTACATAATTTACCTTAAAATATAGTGAGAGAAGGAAAATAATTCTCTTTTTTATTAATAAAATCAAAACAAATATATATATACATAAAAATTGCTTTACTTTGAACGTTACTTTCCATGTCTATCTACAATATAAATAATGCATTATAGGAGCAGCAAAGTTTCTTTAAGAAAAAAACAAGATATATCTAATAATTAGATAGAAGCAGATGGGTGATTTGAAATAGAGGAGTATTTTCTGAAAGATTAGAGTGATGTGAGTTTTTAAAAAATAATTTTAATTTTAATTTTTTTATTAGAAATAAAATTTAAAATAATTATTTATATTTAGTTATATTTGAAAGCGCATCAAAATTTATATCTTCATGGAAGAAAATGAATTTCTGATGATTGATACACGCCCTTATCGGTAGGGAACCGATATGTTTTTTAACATGAGATAGACCTCCAAGAACTTTCTTGTTGCTGCTGCTTGGCAAGGAAGTACTCTTTCTAGGGGAAGCAACAGCACCCATTTCTTTTTTTTAATAAATATTTATAAATTTTACAATATTTTATTAAAATATAAACAAATTTGATTATTATTTATTATTATTTTTAATAAAATATAATATTTATTTTTAAAATAAAATAAAAATATTTTTATTTAAAAAAATTATATTTTAAAAATACTATTTCGTACAATCTAGTAGATGTTTGAAAGTATTTATAAAATAAATTTTTTATTTAAAAAGACATTTACAAAATCTTTCAAAATAAAATTTGTTTTTAATAAAATATTTAAATAAGTATTAAATTTATATTTTTTAAATATTTAAAATTTTAATATTATTAAAATTAGAAAAATGTTATCAAACAGCGCCTAAGATTCGTCCTACACTTTTTTTCGTAGTTGAGATTTTTTTATTTTTTAATAAAAAATAGAATTTATTTTGAAAAAATAAACATATCTTTTATTACAAAAATTTTATTTTAAAAATAATCTCAAATATTTCCGACAGTTATATAAGGTAGATGCTATTTTAAAAAAAATTTATCTTAATTGTTATTATTTTTTAATATAAATTGTTTAAATATCTTCTTAATTCGAAATGAACTTAAGCAAATCATACTGAAAAATAGTTTGTCAATTTCTTCACTATATTGCATGGGCAATAAAGAATAGATAGCATAACTTGGGTTTGTAGGCAATCAAGATTATATTGATCACGACAATTTTTGCTAATGATTGAAGACTTTGGCGTGGGGTGTTGGTCACGGATGTGAAGTTGAAACTTGAAAGAGTTCTACGCAATTTAAAACCTTTTAAAATAAGTAAAATGAAATTGTTGAAGATAAAGATCATATTTGGAAGAACTTTTTTTTCCTAATTTTTTATTTTATTTTTTTCAGTAAAGTTTTAAAATATTTTATAAAATTCTTTAAAAATTTTTAATAGTACATTATAAAATTTTTTGATTATTCTTTTTATTATTTTTAAAATAAAAAAAATAAATTCGTTATTAAAAATTTTTTAAAATACCTCTCTTTTTTAAAATCTTCTTTTCAATAAACACCCCAACATATCTTGAAAGCGGAATAGGGTGAGGTTGCGGCTTTCATGGTTATCTGTTCTCAAAAGCAAGAACCCCACTACATCCATTACTAGAAAATATTTAATGAGAAATAAATTTTATATTTATTTTATATTAAGATAAATTTAAAAATTAAATTTTAATAAAAAATTATGAAAAATTAATTTATAAAGAATTAATTTATTTTATATTAAAAAAATTTGAAAAAAATGAGCTTAAAGAATTGGTCAACGAGCTTTAAAAGTCCATGACCAAAAATGAAATGCATCCTCTCAATTCAAGTTTGGGGATGTTTTTTCCGATTTCGGCCAGGTTTGACGGTTCGTTTTACTCTCATTTTATTCTAGAATTTTATTTAAATTTATAACAAAATTTCTTAAACTTTTTATATAATTTGAAATATATATATATATATATTACCTCAAAAACTTTTATTATTTTGTATTTTATAATATTTTAGTAAAAAAGAAAAGTACCTTAAAAAAATTTCAAAAAATCTATTAATTTTAGAAAATTTTATTTTATTAAACAGCTCCATGCATTTAACAAGCTTTCTAATAATTCATTTAACAAGCTTTATTTGTTTCCATAATTTTCTTTTTTTTTTTTTTATGTTTAGACTAACATATCTTTTAATGACAATTTTATCCTTATATTCGCAATTATATGAATGTCTTTGTACTTGGCTGCATTTAAGGCGCAAGTTACGCGAAAGTAATTTTAGTTAAAATAAGTTATTAAAAATAAAATAAATTTATAAAAATAAATAGAAAAAGTAAATCAAAATACTGCTAATTAACATCCATTGAAGCTTTGTTGAAAAGAAGATGTTGGAATCCGTTCTTGTAAAATAACCCTTCAAATTTCTCCTTCAGTTTTGTCACTTGTGTTATTTTACTATTTTTGTTTGCCAGAAAATAGAATTTTCATTTGTTTATAATTTTTAATATATTTTATATAATATTTATTTAAATATTTAAAAGTATAAAAAATTTTACCTAATAAAATATTCTTATTATTTATTATTATTATTTCAAAATTAAAATATTAGAGCTTATTTATCAAATTATATTAAAAATATATTTTAGTTTAGAAAACTTTTTTAAACATTCCAAAACACAGAAGACAATAGAAAAGAAAAGACAACAAATTAACACCTATTCATTGATTCATCTTCTCTTGTGAAACAAAAAATACAAAGAAATTTTGGTGATTTTGAGTTTGAGTTTTATTTGGTAGGAATTCAATTCAACGATTTCGCTATTCAAATTTGAGACTTACTTTTTTTTTTATGTTTTTCGAATGATAATGATTAAAAACTCGTTTGAATGAGAAAAAATTTAAAAACTTATTTAATATAAATAAAAATAACAAAGAACAAGTCAACACAGTCATCGATTCATTTCCTCTTTGTGAAAAATAAAATTACAAAGACAATTTTGGTGTTTTTGAGTTTGATTTTTATTTGGTGGGATTGAGTTCAACCATTTTTCTATTCAAATTTGAGAAGGATCTCTTTCCGTTATTAATAAATAAATTATTTTATAAAAATATGAATAATACGTAATAAATTTGAGAAGCGATAAGATTCGTAAGGAACTGTTTGTTTCTATTGACAACTTATTTTTCTTCTTTTAATGTTCTAGAAAATTAGAGCGCGTTCTTCTACAGGTGAATTATTAGAAATTAAACTATTAAATAGTGAATTATTTTAAATCATACTGTTGAAATTAATTAATTTTTTGTAAGAAAAGATAAGTTATAAGTGGCTTCTTATGTATTTTATATAGCTGAAAGTATATTAAAAATAATTTTTTAATAATTAAAGTTGAATTATATAGATAAAAAATACACCCTCCAACTCTATGATGAATTAAATTTTAATTAAATAAACAATATACTGTACTATGTTTGATGTATCTTGAAATACCCTTAACGATGTAATTATCTCAAAATGAATTTTTTATTAAAGAAAATTTTATAGCCACTTACAAAAAAATTAAACTAAGACTAAAAATGGGTTTTGTATGCATGATTAATTATCTTTAGTTTAAAAAATTACATCGTTAAAGGTGAGGCGTTTAAAATTGTTTTTAAAATAATTTTTTTTTAAAACGAGTTTTAATTTTTTACTTTTAAGAAAATAATAAAAAAATATAATAAAAAATTATATTACGTCAAATTTTTTATATTTTTTAAATTTTTAGATAAATTTTTAAATATTTATAATATATATATTAAAAATTAAAAATTAAAAAACTAATTTCGTAATAAGCTTAGCTAAACGCACCCGCAAGGGGTTGCAGACTTTTATAACGAAATCTTTCGTCAAATTGCGGTGATAAAACCATTAATGATAGCAAATGAAAGAATCGATTTATTAATGCCATCTATGTCACAAAATAAATTAAAGACTCGTTTGGGAGAACTTTTCTCTCTTAATAAATTCTTTTTTAATTTAAAAAAACTATACCCAATTTTTTATAAAAGTTTAAAAAATAATAGATGAAATATAAATTATAAAATAATTATATAAATAATTTTTATTTTTTAAGATATATATAGATATTAAAAAAATTTTTAATAAACACTTTCAAACTGACAAAGCATTTGCTGAGTCAATATCAAGTAATTAGTTCCTTAGGTGCTTCATTGGGCACACCATAATTTATTTGCGTGCTGAATCCCCAAGGATGACCTTTGCTGTGATTTCAAGCACATGTTTACTTTATGCGAAAGAAATTTTTTTTGTTAAAAGTTACTTCTGAATAATTTTTGTATATTTTTATAATTTATTTATAAAATTATAATATATTTTTGAATTTATTTTGAAATCATTTCTGAACAAAATAAACATATCATAGACGGAGCAATGAGAGTGTTTGATAGTGCATACAAAATACTATTTTTTAATTTTTTTAATTATATATTTTTTATTACATATTTTATAAGTATTTAAAAATTTTATTTAAAAATTTAGATAGTGTAGAAAAATTTTAAATAATAAAATTTTTTTATTACATATTTTTATTATTTTTGAAATAAAAAACTAGAATTCTTTTTTTAAAAAAAATAAAAATATCTTTTATTTTAAAAAATTTTATTTCATAAGTACTTTCAAACGGATGAGTTAACGAAAACTCAAACGCTAACCCACATGAGTTCTAGGAACGTTTAGAAGTACTTATAAAATAAATTTTTTTAAAATAAAAAGTATTTTTATCTTTTTTAAAAAATAAATTTTATTTTTTTGATTTCTAAAAAATAATAAAAATATGTAATAAAAAGATCTCACTATATAAAAATTTTTATACTTTCTAAATTTTTAAATATTATATAATATATATTAAAAAATATTAAATTAAAATTAAAAATTACTTATTAAAAACGTTAAACCAAACTGAGCCTATACTTCTACGGGAGCACCGTATGTAGTGCTAATGGTGAAATTTATCAAATTTCAACCAAAACACAAAATGTTTTTACGTTTTTATTAATAATACTGAACATAATTGATAGATTCGAACCAAATCATTTATATTGATCCGGAGCAAAATTCGATTCGATCAACAAATTTATTAATCGATTCCGATGATCCGATCAGATTTGTAAAAAAATCATCTAATCGTCCGGATGGGTCAATATTTGTATAAAGAATATCCAACAAGCACATATAACAAAAGCGAGAATAAGGACTCATTTGATTATAATGAAGTAAATTTATATAAGTAAGTGTTTAAAAATAAATTCTTTAAAGAATAGGTTTAAAAAGTGGAATAAATTATATTGTATTTTAAAAGTTAATCTGAAAGTATTTTTTTTAATTTAGTTTTATTCCAAACTGAATCAGAATTCATTTTAGTAGGAAAAACTAAATTGGGTAAAGCTGATACAAAACTCATAATAGTACTTCACAACTCAAATATTTAGATAGTTGTTTTCAGCTCTAAAGTCACTTTATTAAAAATTATTTTAAATAAAATTTGTACTTGTTTTTTAATTAGTTTAGTTTAAATTTTATTTTTCACTGCATACGGTTAATCCAATTCTGAATTGAGCTCTGACTCAATTTTTCAAGAAAGCAAATTTTTGATTTTTAATTTTTAATTTTATTATTTTCAATTGAGCTTTACTTTAAAAGTATTTTCAAACGCTTCGTTAATATGTATTATTTTTAATTGAATTTTAGTTTTAAAAATAAATTATTATATTATAGAAATAGATTTATTTGTATATTGTTTTGTAGAAGGAGATGAAATATAAGTAATTTTGTTATGTTATTTTATATAATTAAGAATAAGTTAAAAGTGATCTTCATGATCCGGTTCATCTATAATGATCCCTATATTTATTATGGATTCGGGTTTTGAATGTCAGCAAATCCAACCTGTTTACAGAGAGTGGAAATTATAATTTTTTCTTCCATCAACAATTTTTTAAAAAATATTTATAATAAATAGCTGAAAATTGATTTATCTTCGAAAATTTTAACCCAAATCATAGTTTCAAAGAAAAAGATTTAATTTTTTATTTTGATAAAAATAAATAATTAAAAATGGAATTTCCACTCAAACGCCAGCTCACCTTCCACTTCTCCACCTAGCACAAGGTACACCAAAAGGATATATTATTTAAGATTTAATAATAATTAAACATTTCCAGACATTTATTTTTTCAAATCATTCCAAATTTATCTGTCTCGTATTTATTTTTCACCTTATATTAAAGTAAAAATATAAACAAATGAAGAAACTGAAACAATAGTACAGCTAGTCTAGTAGATATATTAATAGAAACAAACAAGAGAAAGGAAGAGTTTTAAATTTTCCTACTTTTTCTTTTTCACTTCAGCGACTCCATGGAATCCATGACGGCGTCAGCAGCGGCAGTTGGGTACCCTGACTCCGTCGACTCGTCTCCTCGTTCTCGCGGAGGCGAGAGTTGGGACGAACCTTTCACTACGGCAGCAGCTCCGAAGATTCGCCTGATGTGTAGCTACGGCGGCCGTATCGTTCCTCGTCCTACCGATAAATCTCTCTGTTATCTGGGTGGCGATACTCGAATCGTCGCCGTTGATCGGAACTCGTCTCTCTCCGAGCTTCATGCTAAACTCTCTAGAACTATTCTCTCAAATCGAGAGTTTATTCTCAAGTACCAGTTACCTAACGAAGACCTTGATTCGTTGGTCTCTGTAACAACAGATGAAGATCTCGAGAACATGATCGATGAGTATGACCGGTTGGTTTCAAGTGGGAATCCAAAATCTTCGCGAATTCGATTGTTTCTCTTCCCCACGAAACCTGATTCGTCTGCTTCAGCTCCGCCTTCGATTAATTCCGTGTTGGATGATTCGAAGAGCGAGTTGTGGTTTGTTGATGCGTTAAATGGCGCGATGGCTGCAGGAGGGTTGCCGAGAGGTTTCTCGGCGGATTCAGCTTCTGTGAATTGTTTACTTGGTCTTGAAGATGATAGTTCGAATCACTCGCGTGGTGTTCCTGCTGCAGCAGTAGAGCAACCGGTTCCAGAGCAGGATCAAGTTGTGCTCACAAGGCCGGACTCCTCCGGTCGGCTTCCGTCGGTTCCTGACTCTCCGATTGTTGTCGAAACAGCGTCGTCGTTCGGGTCGGCTTCTTCGGTGCCGTTGCTGTCGAATTTGCCTCCAATTAGAGTCCGGGCTGATGATCGCCTGCCGGATTCAAGAATGGAAGATCAGTTTGCTCACATGAACATTTCTTCAGGTTTACCGACGATACAACAACCGCAGCAGCAGCTGCAAAGGATTGATGATGTGTATAGCAGTAGTAAGGAAGGAGGGCATGTGAATCAACAACCACCGCCGCCTTCGATTCCGTTACAGACGAACCTGGCTTCGCCGCCGACGATCTCTCCTACAGAGAATAGGAGCAGAGTTTTCTCATCTGAAGATGAGAAGATGGCGACACAGGCTCTGCTTCAGCCGCAGATCAAATCCGGTTCTACTGATGGTCCCAATTCTGAATCTACTCGCAGGTATTTGAATTTCATTTTGCTAATTGTTGTATTTAATTTTGGTTGATTGTGTTTGTTGAGATTGTTATTTGTTGTGTCATTTTCAGCCAACAAGTTTACTATCAAGATAGAGTTCCTTCAACTGGACTTGTTAGCAGTAATCCGGTGGTGGCGGATGTCAAGACACCAGTTTCGGATCCGAATTACAGGGTAGTGGCATCGCAATTACCTGAGCAGAGCTATTTCATTGCGCCGCAGGCTTCTGTGCAGCCTGATCAACTCCAGCAGCAGCATGTCCCGCAGCAGATGCAGCAGTTCATCCAAGCTAATTCGCATTTCGTTCACCATCCGGCCACTGGCACAATGCTTGGCATGCCGCAATACTACCAGATGGCGCACCATATACAGCAATCACAACCTTCACATCTCCAACAGGTTCCAATGTATTACATGCCTGTACAGCCGAATGCCGCTTACAATCTACCTGTTCAGACAAATCTCAGCGATGCAAATACAATTCCTGCGACAGGAAAGCCTGCAACTGCTTTGCCACCTAGAACCAACACCAGGACAGCTGCAATGGCACCGGCTGGATCATCTGCACCACCATTCATTCATGTTGCTGCGTCTGACCAGGGACATTCCTTTCCTCCAGTGGGGTATCACATGTTGCATCATCATCCCTCACAGTCAATTGCTACCATGCCCAGTTCGATGGCTGCTGCGCCTGGTTATGGATATGAGTATTCTGATCCAATGCATGCGCAAATGCTCTATGCTGCTCAGTCAACAGTGCCAGCCTCCCAGGTGCCTGCACAATATCTGCCTGTGAACTCAGCTCCAGCACCTGCAATCGCAGAGCCTACTGTGGCAGATGTAAAGCCTGCCAGGGTTTCATGACTGCTATGAACAAATTTTGCAGGTAAATTTTGGTCGGAAAAGAGGGTTGGCTTGCTTCATTTTAGCTGTGCTCTATGTTCGAGTTCTGGTATAATGACTTAATCGTCTGAATTGTGTGTATTGTATTGTCTAGCATATAGATTGTTGTCCATGTATTCTCTATGTGTGATAGGAATAAGTGAGCATATGTATCTAGTTATTGGTCCGTTTCCGTCCAGAGAATTTTGTTTCCTTTCTCTGGGAAGCAGAACTCTCACCGTAGCTTATTGAGTATATTGAATAATACTCCAAACTGTTTGATACTAGAAGAGCTTCGGTTTAAAAAATATCAGGAGACGTTGGATCTGAACAGGTTTTAGATTTTTCGGTTACTTGCTGGAGCCTGAGTTGTTTTCCTTCCTCTCAGTTGAATCATTAAAGATTAGTTATTAATGTTTTCTTCTTTGTTCCCCACTTTTCTTGATTCTCATTCAAAATGAATGAGCAAGTTTAGAGTGGGCTTGTTGTATAGTGTTCTTCTGTGATTATCTTTTCTTTTATGTTATTTTAGAGGGCATGAGTAATAGGGATTTGTGTTAAAATGCTTTCTAATGATGTGATCAGGTGTGGGTTCTTTTTCTTAATTCTTTCTTTGTTAACCTCAACACAGTTATAATAATCACAGCTTCCAATATTCTAATCCCATAGGTAGAGGTGTTTTTTATAATAACAATGTGTTTATAAAATTGATTGTTTTATTTAGTAAAAGTATTTTTAAAATAGAATTTTTTGAAATAAAAAGTAGTTTGCTTTTTTTTTTTTAAAAAAATAATTTGTTTTTTATCTAAAAAAATAAAAATAAATAATAAAAGATTTTATTATGTAAAAAATTTTTATATTTTAAATTTTAAAATAATTTTTTAATTATTTATAAAAAATATTAAAAAATAAAATAAAATTTTGAGAACGCTTTCTCAAATATCAAAGTAGCTAGTGTGGTAAGAAGGGAATTAGATTTGTGCTTATTGCGCTGAATGCATCGTCATTCTCGCAAAATTATTTTTGAACTAAAATTTTTAAAATAACAAATATTTTTGTTTTTTTAAACAATAAAATTAGATAATAAAATTTTTTTATAAAAATTCTATATTATATTTAAATTTTTAAATATTAAAAAATTAATAAAAAACATAAAATAAAAAATAAAATTTTGAAAAACGCTTTTCCAAAAACATTTTTTTATCTATCCGTGTGCAGTACCTAGGTGAATGTGACTATGGTACAGGATCCCACCGAGATTCATTCCCTTTCGCAACCCCAAAGTGAGTCTCGTCTAGACACATAAGTGGATGTTTGAATAGCTTAAATTAATTTTTATTTCTATTTTTTATTTATATTATAATAATTGTTAATAACTATTTTAACATGAAATTTTATTAATTATTTTTATTTTTTATAAAAAATAATATCTAAACTTTTTTAAATATAATATTTTTAAAAAATTTATTTAATAAACACTCCAAATATCTTTTCAGTGCATCTTTGATTTTCTTAATTTTGAATTTAAGTTTTAACCAATAATTTTCTTAATTTTAATTATTCTATTGTTTTTATAAAATAAAAATAAATTCATTTTTCTGAAAAAGCTTTTATTTATATAAAGCTATTTCTTAAAACCATTTTCAAACATCCCTTAACGTAATTGCGTGTATAATTATAGTTGGTGGTGAGTTAGAAATCCAACAAATTAATCATGTGAGTACGTGTAACTCTCTCTGGATAGCTAACATTTGACTCTGTGGAAGGGTTGCTCAAAATTATTGAAAGTTGGGTGCCGAAGTGTAACGAGCTTGCTTTGGTTTGGATTTAAACGTACTTCTAAATACCTCCTTAAATAATTAAAGCTGAGCTGGAGAAAATATTTTTAAATAGAAAATATTTTTTTTTTATAAAATGAGTTTTACTTTTGTACATTCGAACTGTGTTATATATAGAAAATATATATAAGGCAGCGTTATATGTACATCAGCTTATACATATATTATGTATATCATTTTTGGACCGCCGGATCGCGTTGTGACATGAGAATAGATAGCGTTATAAAAACAGCGTTGTCAATTCATGTGTGCAACGCGTTTTTTTTCTTGTTCTTTTTTTTTCTAATTTTTTTCTTATCTCTTCCTCCATCCGAGCAGCACTCTCGTCTCGCCTCCTGCTCGCGAGACGAGCGCTCACCGTTGTTGCTCCTCAGATCGAGAGGCTGAGAGTGTTCAATATCTTCTTCTCTTCTTTCCGTATATATATTTTTTTCTCTTCTTTCCTCCCACAAAAGCGAGAACTCTCGCCTCGCGCTCGATCTGATCGCTCTCCATGGTCGCCACGACTATTACAAAATTCTTCTGTCTCTCTTCTTTCTCCCTTTTTATTTTGTCTAATTGCTACTCTCCAATTTTTTTTAAAAATTTGTGGAGATTCTGGTGAGATCTCATCGAAAATTTCGTACGACACATATTCGGCCTAAATTTTTTCATATTCTTTTTTGAACTTATTACACACATTCCTCGTATATAACTTTTCTGCACTTTCCAAAATAAAGGTATTACTATCGACAATGCGAGACGAGTGTTCACTCGTGTAATCCTCTTTTTTTTCTTTTTCAACCATTCTACTCAAACACTTGTCATTCTTCAATACAAACTTTCGAAGGGTTGTTGTTAGTTAAATTTTTTTTTATAAGTAGCATTCATACTTTCAGAGTGTCTGGTTGTGTTAATACCTGCATAGAATGTATTCAAGTGATAGACTGGTACCCATTTATCTCGAATCTCATATATTTTTTGGAGCCATTCGTTCTCCTGTAACTCATTTATTGACATCAGTTCCTCCCATCTCGACTCAAGTGGTATGAATATAACTTTCACAAATACATCTCTTGATATCTTTCTTAAACTTTGAGCTCCTGAATTTTCTGCAAATTTTTTTAGAATATACTATAAACAAAATAGAGCACGTCCGTCCATAGCTGTAAGCCATGTCTCAAAAAGCCGCTGAAAAAATTTTTCAGTCTCATTTAACAGTAGTGCACAACCAAACTGGATCGACTGCATATAATGATTAACTCTAGCGAACGGTGCAAATGGCATGTCACACACATTTTTACGATAAATGGTGTCAAAAAATATCACGTCACCAAAATACTGATACTGAGTACGTGATCGACTATCTAACTAGAAAAACTTTATTGCACTTGATTCGTTGTCCATCTGTATTGCATAAAAAAATTTCGGATCCTCTATACTCTTTTCTTTAAAGAAATTAAGTACCGCAGTAGCATCCCCATTGATAGACTTTTTATACTCTTTCGAGCGACACAAATGATTCCAACAATTTCCGTCATCAAAACTAATCTGCGGTTCGTTAAGTATATCTGAAATTTTACTCACAGATAAGTATTCGTCCCGAACGAATCAATCAAACTCTTCGCTGTAGCAGGCATATTTCTACAAGCGGGCATTCACATCCTCTGCTAACATCAATACAGATTATTATAGTATTTACCAATACTAAAAAAAAGTATAAAATTCAAAAATTCTTAACAAAATTTTCGGTAAGATCTCACTAAAATCCCCACAAATTAAAAGAAATTGGAGAGTAGCAATTAGACAAAATAAAAAGAGAGAAAGAAAGAGAAAGAGAAGAACTTTTATAACAACCGAGCGGGAGTCGAAAGTGCTCGCTCTCGTGGGTGGAAAGAAGGGAAAAAAAAGAAATATAAAAAGAAGAGAAGAAGATATTGAGCACTCTCGCCTCTCGATCTGAGGAGCAGCGGCGGTGAGCGCTCGTCTCGCGAGCAAGAGGCTAGACAAGAGCGTTGCTCGGGTGGAGGAAGAGATAAGAAAGAAATTAGAGAAGAAGAAGAAGAAAAGAAACGCGTAACACACATGAGTTGATAACGCTACCCTTATACCGCTATCTCGTCCCAAGTCATAGCGCGTTGCTTATGACCGTTGGATCAAGTAATCCGACGATCCAAAGTGATGTACATATAAAACTGATGTACACATAACGCTGCATATATATATATATATATATATAAATTAATTAAAAATTATTAAAATAATTTTACAGAATACTATAGAATGTTTATGTGAAATATGAAATGCTTATCTAAATAAATTGAAATTAGAACGTCATTCAAACATCATTAGTCCTTATGTTAAAACAATCGGCCAACCTTTTAAAAGTTAGCATTTCTTACTTATAAGCACACATATTTTACCACTCAGTCAATACGTGACTATCAAAAGACGTGTACTATTAAGCCCATCAAATAGAGTCCATTTGGTCTAATATAAAACGAGTTACTGATCCATCTTCAAATTAATTAAACTATTTTTTATTTAGATATTTTTAAAGCACTTATGCTACTAAATTAGGCATGATCTATCAAATTAATCCGTCTTTTTTTAGGCATATCAAATCCTATATGCAACTAATTCGAACTCAACTTAATTTGGAGCTTCAATAATTTTTTTACAAATGTAGGTAGTGTTTGGGAGTACTATCTTTAAATTTAATTTTTAGTTGCATATTTTTTAATAAAATTTTCACAATATTATATAGATTCTTTTTTTTAATTTAAAAATTACAGAAAAATTTTACGTTGTAAAATCTTATTATTGCTTATTTTATTTTTTAGATAAAAATATTTATATTCTAAAAATTTAAATAATTTGTATTTTAAAAAATTTTATTTATATAAGTAGTCCATAACATCTCCATAGTTGACTATAGTCTACTTTGGAGTAGTATCCAACTCTCGAGAAGGTTTTGGATTAAAATTTGAACATCCTTCAAAATTCTCCATTCTTTTGTGCATTCAAAATAATTACTGGCAGTTATTTATGCTGGAATAAAATCCGTATTTGTGTTTAATAGGAATTTCTTTAATTTAATTCCTTTTGACTTCAAGTTTTAAACTAAGATGTAAGATATACATTTGATATTCACATTTTAAAAGAGATTGTATTGTTTAAAAAGTTCTTTCTTTAATTTGTTATTATTATTGTTATACATATTTAAAAATAGAATATAATTTTCATTCTCATTATTACAACTAAACTGAAATTTTTAAAGAAGAAGCTAAAATATAACTTATTAATATTTAACTATAGATTGATACCATATTAAATATATTGTTTTGTTTATGCTTGAAGTTAGTAGATTATGTCATTAAAAAATATTAAAAAATAGCTACTACTTCTAATCCTCATAGAAATACTTAGACAATTGAATTTGAAACTTATTAAAAGTTATTTTACAAATAGGAATTTAACTACTCATAAGAATATCACAGGTATCTATGAAAATCAACTTCCTTCAAAAATGAATCTTCAATTGCTCTCAAATTTTTGGTGGAGGGTTTATCTCCTTCTTGCTGAATCTTGAAGATGGCCACTATCAAATTTAAGCAAGCATTTCCCTGAAACTGTTTTGCAAGCTATTCATTGAAACAAAACCAATGATTCCAATCTTTTAGTAAGCAAGACATGATTTTTTTTCCTCCCCTCGAAGGTTTCCTTCCAAATTACCAATTTTGTCTACTACAAAGAAAACCGTGATCATGTTCTCCAAAGTAATCTATTTACATTCTAATAAAATATTATCCTTACAATGTTTGTTATGCAGTGATATTCCACAACTGACTGTCCTGAACACAGGAGTCTCACTCCCGACATAAACATACGCAAGACTACTTCTACAATAAATGAGAAATTCATCTTTCCCTACTTGCGTTCCTTGTAAGAGCATGCAGTAACTGAAAGCATTTCAGTCCCCTTCAAGACAAGAGGTAAGGATTCGGTGGTAATTTGGATATTCGAGTATACATCACCTTACCAGGCTGCGTCTCATCCGGTGCCATCTAGTCTCAAGGGACTGCAGCTATTCCCTTGGTGTTAGTTGCTGCTGCTTGCTGATTACCTGTTGCAGGCGCTCTTCCGGATTCCAGATCTTCCAATGTGTCCCTACGTTGTTGAGCTCCAGGCAATCCCCAGCCATTAGTTCCTTCTGCTCTCTGGTTTTGTATGTAAGCAGGATTCCCACCAGCTCGAGTGTCATCCAACATCTTGAAATATGCCCAAGGTGCCCAGCCTACGAGGTGACAAGATTTATCAATAATCCCATAGGAGGGCCACAAACTATGTGACTTCTATGGCTATTGTTTCTCCATACAATTTTGTAGTTACATCTCAATTCAAAAGGTAGAATTCTAAAATTTTATCAGATGAAAGATTTCAGTCACATATGCACTCGCCCTTTGTTAGTGAGTTTTGATGCTTTGGCTTTCTACACTATGCCACATCAGTGTGTTAAAAGTTCAAGCCTCTAACCAAATTTTAGAAGGTCACGCCAAAGTAGACTGGTCCTTTTAGGAATTCCTTTATAGGTTTAACTACCGAAAAAGTGAAGAAGTGTTCAAAGTGTCTCAGCGTAACACTTGGCAGTAGACATCATACTGATAACAGTTCTTCTCCTTCAAAACAAATAAAAGTCCAATGGACATAACAAACTTACCATTTGGATGATGAGGAGGGGGGAAGACCTGCAGGTAACAAAGAATTGCAACACTGGTGCCTGAATGAAAAAAAGTTAGCATAGGTAATGAGTTCTAAGCTCTACGACATTAAATAACACACCAGGAGAACACTACACCAACCTATAATGGCACCGGCAAAGACATCAGTCCAATTATGCACGTAGTCATCGATCAGTGATATCCCTATGAGGGTTGCAATACCTAAAGGTATCAGCACAATGCAGACCTTTCCCAAATGACCCCTGCGGTCGAACAATCTCAATTTGCCCGCTAAATACAGAGATAGAAAAGTAAGGCCTGCAAAGGACCCTGCATAGCAATTCACATATTGGCAAACTAGTTAATTACCTATGATAATATGGATTTAGCAGTAAGCCTCACTGATCTATGGAAAATAACTCCAAGTATGTGAGTAAGAAATCAGATAATGCATAGTGAGGCACATTGGCTGTATTAGTTCTTACATGCAGAATGACCGCTTGGAAAACTCCTGTAGGCATCCTTCACAGTGTTCTTCTTTCCATGGCATATGACATCTCCTGTAACTTGATTAAACACCTGCATATTAAAGACGAAAAAGGACATGTATTACAAACACTGAAACTACACACAAAAAGGTTTGATAATCTTATATACTGACCGCTCGTCCATCAGGAAAACACATCCAGAAAAAATCTGGTCGAGGGCGTCCAACTATATCCTTGAGAGCACCAGTTATTGCCCCAGCTACCAGACATGAAAACAAGAGACCTGCATTGGCAAGTTATTAGACCATTGCTTCTTTTTTCTTCCTTACCAGAATAATTACTAGGACCAAGGCGTAGAGAGATGCACCTAGAACAGCTTGATGAAGATCGTAGACATCTCTCCTACGATAATATACAGCAGCGAATATGATAAAAGGTAATAGTATGCAGAATATCTAGCAAAATAAATAAATGTATGAGGAACTTAATGAACATTGTATGCAAATCCGCTTATCTACCTAGATATATGTGGAATACTTACAGGAACAACCCACATTGGAACAGTAATACTTTTAAGAGGAAAATCAAGTTGAGAGAGCATTTCCTTGTTGACATAGCGGTGGAATGTTGGCAAAAGATGAAAAATACCAGTCAGCACCCCAACTAGGACAAGAGCAAGCCAATCATACTTATGAATCTTTATCAGTTGCCATCCATGAGATCGCAGTGTATGAGAACCGGATTGGACATCTCCCACATTGTCCTATGGCAAGACAATTAAACATATTAGAAACTTGAAGAACATCAACTAAGAAGGTATGGAAGAAAATTAATGAATGTGATCACGAATAAGGAAATCAGCTTGATGGTTCTAGATGCAATAGCAAATTTTTTAGGGTATTTTAGAAGAAATAAAGGTATTCAACAAGCAGACAACCTATGCAACTACGAAGACATATAGAGATGTACCCAACCAGGATCTAATCATGTCGATAGTTTTGCAAGTGACATGCATTATATTGCTGATTAATGATTTGTAAGACACTTTAAAATATGTTTTGCAAGTAGTGTCACATAGATTTCTCCTTAATAGGAACAACAACAACAAACAATCTAAGCCTTTATCCCATTTGAGTGGGTCGGCTACATGAATCCGTTTTCTCCATTCCGTTCGATTATAAACCATATCTAGCGAAAGGTCCAATTCTTTCAAATCCTTCGCCATCACTCTAGGCCACATTAATTTTGGTCTACCTCTTTTGCTCCAAAAGTGTTCAAAAAAATTGCATCACTCTTATACACTGCAGCGTCTTTAGGTCTGCGCAAGACATGCCCGAACCATCTAAACCTACCTTCATGTAACTTGCCCTTAATAGGAACATAGCTTTATAATTTTTTATCTGCTGAAAAACAAGCTAAGAGAGAATTTAGTTGCAGCTGCTCATTTCAAACAATAATGCTAGGAAGCAATATCATTCTCCCTACGCAAAAAAGAAATTTACTTACCCAGAAAATAGATATATAATTCAAACATACAGACACAACATATAAGTCATACATACAGACACAATCACACACAAGCATGCGAGGCAGAAAAAGAGAAACAACAAGCAATTAGGAGAGAACAAAAAGGAAAAACCAAATACCTGGCTTCCCCACATAAGCTGAAGAATTATAAAGACTAATAAGTAAATATATGAATAATCAAACTAGACATGTCTTCTTTGAAATTCATTTGGCTTTAGGTATACGATGATAAACAATAGAACCCTGGAGTGGATAGTCGGTTGAGAAACATTGGAATGATGCTAAACAATTAGCTATTTGTTCTCAATTTCACTGTTTGATAAAATATAAAGCATATGCTCATAGGATATGAATCGATGAATTCTACATTGCTATCTGCATGAATATACTTCACAATAGCAGTTCCTGGAATTGCCTCATGAAAACTATAGCAATATACAATAGCAGTCCGTTACTGTCACATTTCATAAATGCAGTTGCATGGAGTAACCAATAGCAATAAGAATTGCCATAAGACTAAGAATTAAACCAAAGAGAACAAGAATTAAAGAAACTTGCACAATCAATAAAAAACAAATATACCATACTCTAAGGCCAGAGAGACTATTCTGCATGAAATTTACCCGCTATATATTTTTAAAATCTATACAGTTTCACTTGGGCTCTCTCTAGAGGCTAGCTTGAAACTCATTTGCCTGAACCGCCTTTTTTTTTTTTTTTTTAAAGAAAATTTTTGTAGCAGCTCATTATTGACATACAGGTTTCATAACTACTTTTATAGCTTATTTCTAACGCACGTTGCTGGAGAAACTAAATTTGCTCAAACAAGAGTGAATCCCTCAGGAACAAGGGCTCTGCCTTTTGCTAATGAATATCCCAAAGTTTTTTGCTATTTCCAACCTAAAGTTCTCATAATTGATGCACACCCAATGAATCACATCGAAAAAGAATGATTTTTGCTTTGAACAAAATATAGTGTATAATCACTGAGCTTTTGGAATAAGATACCCAATCTCATCATATGGAAAACAAAATAACAAAAACACAAGCACAATGCATAAACGGATCTCTAATCCACACTCCCCAGTAAACAGCACAAAACTACCAAATCAAAGCGAACAAGAGATTCGTTAGTTGAAAGCTACGGAAAAACGTACACTGGATGAAAACAAAAATCAAGATTAAATACTTACTCTTCTGCGAAAACGATCCCAGAAAGATGGCATTCTTCCCTCTCTCTGCAAACAACGAAACAACACTAACGAAAAACCCAAAACCAAACAAAAAAAAAAGGAAGAGAAAACTAAAGCTAATAAAACCACTCAATCGAGAATGAATCCGACCTTAAGATTAGATAGATTCGTTCTGCAAGGATCAGGGAAAACAAGGCAAGTGAAGCGCTTGATCCTCTTTTGATTTATATGCAATGTAATGAAAAAATGTACAAGACTGGAGCTTTGAAGTTTGTTGTAAACAAGCTACGTGTCTTTGTGTTTAGAAGCCTCGAGCGAAGAAAGCATGAGCTAGCTGGCATGCTCTTGTTATTTTGTTAATTAACTGACATGACTTATCACCAAAGTGGGCCCACCTACGAAAGTGGGCCAGGAAATACGGTGACTCAGCAGTTTTGCGGTTGAGATTGTATTTCATGCTTTATTTTTTTATTTTATATTTTTAATAATATTATAAATATTATAAATATTTAAAATTTAAATAATATAAAAAATTTATACATAATAAAATTTTTTATTACATAACTTTATTATATTTTTTAAAAAATAAAAATATTTTTTATTTAAAAAAAAAAAATTATTTATAAATAAATAGTGTGCAGAATTGAATATAAAATAAAAAAATAATTAAATAATTTTTATTAATAAATTGTATTTTAAAAACTTATTAATAATACAAAATTAATAGAAAATTTTACTTTTTAAATTTATTTTTCTCAATTTAAATTTATTTGACGTAAACACACCAACAAAAACTAATAATCTGTAACCTGTAATTGTAGTATACTGCATGTAGAATACAGTTAATATGCAGAATTGAATAATAATTTTCTAAACACAGAATGAAGCAACAATCTGCAAAAGCAAGAATTGCATGTATGAAGATTGATAGCAGTATTTGTGTTACCTATACAGTTACTTCAAATCATAAACCATTTATTGCTGCTGGTCTACACAAGCTAAAAAATCAATGTTACCTTCTTTAATTTAAGGACTTAGTTTCAAATCTTAATAACTGAGTTTTTTAAAATAAAAATATAAATTAGAATTTTTTTAATAAAATAAAAGTAAAATTAATATTTGAATTTTAATAAATTTTAAAAATATATTAAAAATTAAAAAATATAATTATATTAAAAATGTATAAATAAAAAAATTAGAACTAAAATTTTGCATATAAAAGTAAAATTTTAACATTTTTATATAATTAAAATATATAAATTATTTGAAATTTAAAATTTAATTAATAAATAAAGTTATTGAATTTTGAAACATCGTCCTAAGAAAGCACGCAAGTTTCAATGTTAAGTGCGTATTTTGAACCCCCGTAATTTTATTTTTTTTCGTTAGATTTTTATTTCAAACAGTTTATATATTTCAATTACACAAAAAATTCAGAACTTCATTTTCACATACAGAACTCCAATTTTAACTTTTTTATTTACATATTTTCTGATATAACTATATCTTTTAGTTTTCAATACACTTTCAAAATTTATTAAAATATAAATACTGAACTCCATTTCTATTTTATTTTTAAAAAAATTTTACTTTCTATTTTTCGCTTTCACGAAATTCAATTATGGACATTTGAAGCACGCCACTTAGCTTCTTCGAGTTATGGTCATTCTCTAGAGGACATTAATTGGAACTTATTTATAATGTTCATAAATCATAACTGAGTTTCTAAAAAATAAAAAAAATATTTTTAAATAAATTAGAAATATAATTTAATTTTTATATATTAATAATTTTTAAATGAGTTAAAGTAGAGTTTATATTTAATATTGTAATTATTTTAAAAATAGATTAAAAATGAAGAAAATGTTTTTATCTCAGAAAACGTAAATAAGATAGTGGAACTCAAATATAAGTAAAGATTACCATTCTGAACTTTTTTTAAGTATTAAAATATATAAATTCATCAATTTTAAATCAAGCATGAAAAACTAAAGTTTCGAGATATTAAACACGCACTCAGTTAAACATTGGGCGTGTTTACTTAGGTCTGAAAATGTGTAAACTTGAGTCTTTAAAAAATAAATTAAAAAAATTAAATTAAAAATTAAAATATTTATAAAAAGTTTTATATTAATTTTATATTAATGAATTTTAAAATTAAATTAAATTTTTTGATAAAAAGGTTTTATTTATTTATTTATTTATTTTATATTAAAAATAAATTTAAAAAATAAAATTTAAAATATTAGTAAACATGCCCACTACTGAACAAATGTGCTAAAGCATAGTCTTAAGTGGTTCAGTATTGGAAATTAACAATATCAAATAACAAAAGATTTTATTAATTAATAGTTATGACTAATTATGTAAGGCTTCTTTGATTGTCTAGATCATGATCAGGCTAATTTTCAACCACTCACTGTCTTTCTTCTGGCGATCGATCCTCGATAAATAATTATGTTTTCTTTTTCTGAAAAAAAGTTAAAAATAATTATAATAAACAGAATAATAATAATCAAATGTTTCGTTGCCAGCAGTAGCCGTTAACGGAGAAGTTTTCTGAATCATCTTCTCCACTTCTCCCAATCGATTATTGATTGCTTGTCTTTGAAAGCCATTAACCGCTCTAAGAGAAACTAATCAATCGATTCAATCCTGCAGCATTCTTCCACCGGTAAGTGTTTTCTGGAGTTCTTGTTGAGATCGAACTTAACTTTTGCCTTCGAGATTTTGTGTTTTCTGTCTATTTCTCGGTTGATGCATTCTGTGCTAGAAGTTGAAATCTAAGGCTTCGTTAAAGTAATTTAATTGTAAATTGAGAAATGCTCAAGGCTTTCATGGAATGGAATTTAGCTACAGAGATTGATGAACTCTGAGATTTTGGGTTCTGTTGATTTTTTGGGTTGATTTTGTATTTATTTATTTTACTTTTTGGGGAGAAATCGATGCATACTGTATGATTAGGAGTAGCAATCTAAGAAGAGGGACCGACCACTTTCTCTTTTATTTTTTCGGAGAATGAATGAAAACTATAGGTGTCCTTATCTTTCTTTCTTTTCAATTCCGTGAGTGGCTGAAAGATACGGTAAGGGTTCATTCAACTCTGATTTTCTGTTTTGTTTATTCTGTGGACTGATCTTTGTTTTGAGAGAGTAGTGGAAGATTAATGTGATTCTGGTAAACCTTCTGAATTTATTTTTCTGTGAGATTTGAGTTCGCTGTTCTTTTGGTGTTTATATATTTATTTTTCTTAATTACTAAATTGTTACGTATTTTGTGTTTTATTGGCTGAAGTTAGGTTTGTGTTGAAGATAACTAAAATAGTGTAGTTTCTGCCATGTATTCTTAAAGAAAAATGTTTCTTGTGGTTGTATTGATTTTAGGAAACAAGGTTGAGAATGTCAATGACTCTAATAGATATAAAAGCAACTCTATTTGGCTAATTATCTTAAAAATGATGATGCTTTTGATATAGAGCATGTGGTTCTTAAAAAAACGTCTTTCATAAACCCATTTAGAATGACAGCTTCTACCAATTGGTGAATATTTTCTTATAGGATATTAATTTTTGGGGATTAATGTTGCAGTAGAGTCTCTAAGGATAAGCAATTTAGGGGACGTTTGGGAGTGCTTATAAAATAGAACTTTTCTGAAATAAAAAATATTTTGAAAATATTTCAGAAAACAAGTTCTACGTATTTGACCTAAATAAAATAATAAAAATCAGCTAAATCTTAAGACATACAATTTTTTTTTTGTATTTTCCAAAAATTTGAATAAATTTTGTAAACTGTAGTAGAAGGTTTATTGGAAAATGCGAAATGAAATGTTGGAATGAAATGGAGTTCAAACACACTGCAAACGGTGCCTTAGTCTAATGAGTCCTCAAACGGTTGTTATGCTATGGTCTTAGAATCCTAGTTCCTTCGTTCCTGCTAGTTGAGTGGTTCAGCCTAGGATGAGGCTGTTTTTTCTTTTCACTTCAAATTCGCTCCTGTTAGACGAACTTTTCGTATTGGGTGGCCATACTTCTCACAATTCAAAACAATTGTTGACATTTAACATCTCATTTAAACATGTGCTTTAGGTGGAAAATGCCAGAGCTTCAGTTGGGTGGCCGTACTTCTCATACTATCAGAACTCATGGAGTCAAATTGGCACGGCTTCACATGCATGATTGGATCATCTTCATAGTGCTTGTCATCATGGATGGTGTACTTAACATGATAGATCCTTTTTATCGTTTTGTCGGGAAAGACATGATGACAGATCTAAGATATCCATTGAAGAGTAACACAGTGCCCTTTTGGGCTGTTCCGGTATGTATATTAGATTGCCTTATTAGATAACACTCTGTGTTTGTGTTTACAAATAACAGTTTTTTTTCTTGTAACAGTTAATTGCAATCATCTTGCCCTTTATAATATTTACTGGAATCTACTTTAAGAGAAGGGATGTCTACGACTTGCATCATGCTGTATTAGGTAAATCGCCTTTTATTGGGTTGCAGCAATAGGTATTTCTTCTTATGCGAAGAGAGATTATGCTCTCAATGGAGACATGTAAACAGGCCTTCTCTACTCGGTGCTGCTAACTGCTGTCTTAACTGATGCAATCAAGGATGCTGTTGGACGACCTCGACCAGACTTCTTCTGGCGCTGTTTTCCAGATGGAAAAGAGGTTTAGTTTTATCCTTGAACACTTGTAACTTCTAGAAATTTCCAATATGCCTTTAAGTTTGTGCAACCTAACCGAACATTTCACATTTGTTTTGCTAGCAATATGATCCCGTAACAACTGATGTTAGATGTCATGGAGTGAAAAGTGTTATCAATGAAGGGCACAAGAGTTTTCCAAGTGGTCATTCTTCATGTAAGCAAACTCACAAGTTCATGTTCAATATTGCAAGTGTATCATGCTTCATGTCTTTTCATGTCTCTCGCACGTTGAACCAGAAGTTACTTCCTCTTGCTCACCTAAGACTATAAGCAGTGTACTGCCCAAGGCTGGCTGACAACTACTATTGCTGACTTATTACTAGAAGTTAATAGGCCACTGTCAATTCTGATTATTCTGACAGTTGATATGTCTATGTCCTCGCTTATTATTGTGCTTAGCTTTTTTTGTTATATTATTTTAGTGAATTCTATATGCAAGGGTCTTCTCTATATTCTTAGTATTCCATGACTATGTTTCAGAGAAGTAGCTGAAGTATCTTTGAAGTCTGAAAGTTGGAGGTTTACGCTGAGGCCAGCTCACTAGTCATGCCTTGTTTCAAAAATAAATTGAAATTTATAATCTGCAAATTATCCATCTAACCATGTTAAATATCATTTTGACAATTTTGAACTATAAAATGCCTAAGATATCCCACTTTAGCTGGTGTCGGTAGTTTGATATGCACTGATTTTATATTTATGCTTCTGCTTGTTAATAAGTTGTGCAGCTGAAGGAATGCATGGACTGGTTGCTTTTCACTTATAACTGATAAACATGTCTTTCTTGATGGTTCTTTCATTGAAAGATTAAAGATATCTAATAGCACGGACATCCTTTATAATTTATAGGTTTGTTTCAATGGTGTAGTTTTGTTAACCTTTTTCTTAGCAGTGTCATCTGGCATTGTGCAGGGAGTTTTGCTGGGTTGGGTTTTCTTGCATGGTATCTTTCTGGAAAGCTTAGAGCTTTTGACCGTAGGGGCCATGTTGCAAAGCTTTGCATTGTATTTCTTCCTTTACTAGGTGCATCCCTAGTGGCAATATCCAGAGTTGATGATTATTGGCATCACTGGCAGGATGTGTTTGCTGGTGGTCTTTTAGGTTTGTATACTTGCAAAGATCTTTGACAACAAACTAAATTCTGCTATATAACTTATTTTGGCTTTCCAATTCTGCAGGATTGGTTGTTGCTTCATTTTGTTATCTGCAATTTTTCCCACCTCCATATAGCTCTGAAGGTAGTGCTTTTAAATTTAACTTTTTTGCTGTTTTTATTTTCTTAGTAATTCTGTATAGAGTAGGGAATTGTGTGGTTAATCCCTTTACTTGTTACACCCTGTATAGTTGTTCCACCTCTTCGCTATGAAAATATCAGGATAGTAGCAATATGCTTTGACAGAAAGCTGGCTTTGGCTTTGATGATGCCCTACATGGTAAATGAAATTGTGATGTTACATACTGAATCATGGAGGTTAGTTCACTACGAAGGTCTAATTCCAGCCAGTTTCACAAGTGGAACCGACATAACAATCCTATCTGGTGTGGGTTGTAGACAAACAGTGTAATGCCATAGTGGAAGTTAAAAATGTCATCTGCCGTATAAGCTCGTGAGAAAGTTGTGGCTTAGTATACCAACAAAATAAGAGAAAATTGTGCATACTTCCTCCTGTTTGATTTTGTGGTTTTCCTTTCTTTCTTTCATTTCCCTTTAGTTTCTTTTCTGCAATGGAATATACTATTATTGCAACCTTGCAACTTATGACCTTCTAGATTTACCATTCCCCCGTATTAACTATTAGTCTGGAGACAAATTAAGGGGTGTGAATGGTCACCAAACCAGTAGGTTGATAGAGGGAGCCGTCAGGGGGGTTGGTTGCTGGTGAGATACAGGGAAGAGCAATGGCTTGGTTGCCTCAGGAAGAGGATTAATTTTGATATCTAGTCAGAGAAGGTGGATGCACCTTTTTCAAGATTATTGGAAATAAAGCATGCAACTTTGTTGTTGGTTCCTGGTTTGAATTCCTGAAACTTTGATTAGAGAAGTTACAGTTAAGAGCTCTATCTTAGGATCAGTAAACAAGCCCTTGTGTTTTATTCTGTGGGTAGATTGTTTTAGTTGTGTTTTCAGCAGAGAATTACGGATTTATATAGCATCCTTTAGGTTGCTTGATCTAAGAGTAATACTGTAGGCCCTCATTGTTTTAGTTGCTGTTTTGGACTTTCAGGTTGGGGTCCTCATGCATATTTCCAGATGTTAGCTGATCTACGGGATAGTGCTTCTGAAACAGCTATGAACTCTACCCATTCAGCCCCATCAGGGATTGAAAGTGGTCGTATTCCTGCTGAAGGTAACAGAATAGGGCTGAGCATGAGAGACACAAATCCGATCTTAGACACAAGGGAGTCCAGTAGGAGTTGGTGATCATTTTACTTGGGTGTTGGTTGACCAAAACTATGGATGAAGTTTGGTTGTTTCCTGAATGTCTGTTTTGTTCTTCATAAGTCATTTAGCATTAAGGATTGCCTCTCTTGCATATGACATATGTTATAGTATTAATTTAGTCGCAAGCAAAGAGTCTGAAGTTTGCTCTTGATAACATTGCTGCTTCAAATGCTGACTTACAACTTAGTAGCTAAGTTCTTAAAGCAGCAGAGCTGGTGAGTTGACTGACTCATGATAGGAATTAGGAACTGACTGAAATGTTTGTTTTTAGTCGATGTTCAGTAGATTAGCACACAGTTTACAGTTTGTGTGAATTATACTCTCTACATAAAACCCGCGTAGTTGTATACATGAAAGAAGTCCAGCTTTACATGTTGTTCGAAGCTACATTGGCTTGAATACAGAATGATATTTTGCTTTCACAGAATAGTGAAGTATTGTTACTTTTGGGGATTACAGATGCGTTGAAGATTCGGCTTCTTGGAGAGGGCTGAGTTTGCTCTCTTGAATCTGAGAAGAGGAAACAGTACAAATCTAGAGTAAGAATCTGCTCATAGTGGACTGTTTGGGAACGAGATTAAAAAATGAGATGAAGATGAAAGTGAAGATGGAGGTGAGTGAAGAGCAGTAATTTAATTTTACCGTGATTTGATATATTAGTAAGATTAAAGACTTAATTATATTCAGATAGAATTGATGAGAGAATAATAAAGATAATTTTTTTTATAAAATACTCATATATTTTTTAAAACTTAAATTGACTTAACTTTAGATTAATCTAACTTTAGATTAACATATTTTAAAATAACTTTATTTATAAATTTTAGATTTTTTTATATTAATACAATTTTAAATAATATTAGATGTTATTTAACAAATATAAATTAATTACTTAATATAAAAATAATTGTAGAGTCAAATATAAATTATAATTGCTTATAATAAAATTAATTAAAAGTAAAGTAAGTATATATAAATTATAAGTTTTTATAAGAAAAGTATAACACGTGCTAATTTTAAGTTTTTAAAATTTTTTAATTTAAAATAAGACAAAGAAAGGTAGTAGAGAAAAATAAAATTTAATTTAATTTAATCTCCATTACGCTCTATATAATGGTGTAAGATTTTAATCTCCAAATAATACTTTTACAAGTTAAAACGATTCATCTTTTTAAAATTGTCAAGATGTCAAATAGATTCTAAGGGGGTTGTTTTTTTTACGTTGAAAGTGAATTTATAAAAATAATTTAAAATTAAAAATAAGTTCTTATATTTATTAGTATTAAAATGTGAGTTTTAAAATTAAATTTAAAAGTAGATTTTTGATAGAAAATTTGGTAAATTTTATGTTTATTTTAATTTAAAAATAAATTTTAAATTTAATAAGTCCGTAAACAAACCTTAAAACGTGCATTTGCGATTTTCGAATACTGCTTTTTAATTTTTTTTTTAATTTTATGTTTTCAATACATATTTTATAAATATTTAAAAAATTTATTTAAAAATTTAGATAGTGTAGAAAAATTTTATATAATGAGATCTTTTAATATTATTTTCTTAGAAATAAAAAAATAGAGTTCATTTTTAAAATAAATAAAAATATTTTTTATTTTAGAAAAATTTTATTTAATAAACAATTTTAAAAGCACGAGAGGCATCAAAATTTTAATATTGCATGACTACCGAGTGCAACATTTTACCTAAAGCTACGATCAGATTTCCAAGTTGTTTCATTCTCACTTTAGGGGACTTTTGTCTTTTGGTATTGCCTTTTTAGCTATTTATCAATTTAATTTTTTATTTTACATATTTTAATAAATTTTTTATATGCTTTATACAGTTTATTTAAAATTTTAAAATAAAATTTATATAATAATAATAATTCGTTATTGTTGTTTAAATAAAAAATAAAATGAAGTAATTTTATTTTAAATACTTTTATAAGTAGTTTTAATTTCATTTTATATTTAACGATTGGATTCTGAACGCTGCTGAATCTTGAATCTTCCCAAAATTGAGGGTGTATTTGGTAGTACGTTTGAAAAAAATTTTGTTCCCCAAGCACACTATACAATAAAAATATATATTTGGTAGTGTTTGTTTGAAAAGCAGCATATTTAAACCACTACTTTTAATCAAAATATTATTTTATCTAAATTATAAATTTAATCTTAGAATAAATATTATCTAAAATAATTATATAAAGAGAACAAATATTATTTAAAATAATTTTAACAAGTTATTTAAAAAATTATTAAATATCTAACAACTTATTCAATATTTAATAAATTATTTAACTATCAATTCTAAAATAAACTATTTTATAAAATAAACTATTTTATAAAATAATAATAATTTTAATTTAAACAAATATTTATATAAAATAATTAATTTAAATATTTCTATTTTAAAAGAAAAATAATACAAAATCACTTTATTAAATATAATATTTTTTAAATAAATATTTTATTTTAAATAGCATCAATAATTTAGTATATATATATCAATAACTAATACAAAATATCAAAAAATAATTCAGTAATTTTTATATCTTTTCATTTGAAAAGCACTTTATCTAAAAGTACTATCAAACACCATTCTAAAAAAGCTCCCTTTTTTTTTGTTTTTCAAAAGCTACTTATTTTTTTCTAAAATTTTTATTTCAGAAAAGATTCTTTTTATAAGTAATCCCAAATGCCCCGAAGTTAGTGATTTTCTGAGAAACTGTTTATACAATGCTTGAGTTACGTTTTTACTGATTTAAAAAATGTTTAGGAGTACTTTTTAAGAAAGAATTGTTCTAAACAGAAAAAATATTTTTAAATAAAAATTATTTTTATTTAAAATATAAAAGTAAGTAAAAATAACTCATTTGTATTTTTTATAATTTTATAAATTATTATAAATAATTTATTTTTAAATATAAAATAAAAATTGAAACAAAAGAATAAAATAAACAGAACCAAATGAGCTCTTAACTGCAATTGTGTTATACCTTTTATTCTCGAAAACTAGCAGTACAGAATGTTCTTTTCACAGAAAATGATTTGTTGGATAGAAAAATTAATATTGTTGAATCACTAACTGCTGATTTTAGGGCATATTTATTATTATTTATCAATTTTAATAAATTATTTTTAAACTCTAAAAAATTATGCATAATTTTTTAGTAGTTTTTAAAAAAATTTTAAAAATATAAATAAAATATAAATTACAAAATAATTATATATATAATTTTTATATTTAAAAATTTTATAAGATAATATTTTTAAAATTTTTTTTCTATTAAGCACTTCTAAATGCCGCCTTAATTTTTGTAGATGTAATTATCAATGGATCCTTACGCCTAACATAAGCACTGGCCCATTATTAATCCCGTAATTGTCCAACTCGTAGCCCAAGGTTATTTTCGTCATCTACAGGGCATCTTCTCCAGACCGCTAGGGTTGCATTATAACTAGTCGTAGCATCTCAGCCGCCGCTCTTCTGTTACTTTTTGCCCTCTCTCCTCCAAAACTTAATCAGATCAAGCGAAGAAGAAGAAGATGAAGTTCAACCCAAGGGTTTCGAGCTCTCGCCGCAAAAGCCGCAAGGCACACTTCACTGCTCCGTCGAGCGTTCGCAGGGTTCTCATGAGCGCACCGCTCTCCAGCGACCTTCGCAACAAGTACACCGTCCGATCGATGCCTGTTCGCAAGGACGACGAAGTTCAGGTTGTTCGTGGCACGTTCAAGGGCCGCGAAGGCAAGGTTGTTCAGGTCTACCGCCGTCGCTGGGTGATTCACATTGAAAGGATCACCCGTGAGAAGGTAAATGGTGCTACTGTTAATGTTGGAATCCATCCCTCCAAGGTTGTCATCACGAAGCTGAAGCTGGATAAGGATCGCAAAGCGCTACTAGATCGCAAGGCGAAGGGGAGAGCTGCTGATAAGGCGAAGGGAAAGTTTACTGCTGATGAAGTCGCCGCTGCTGCTGCTGGTGGTCAGTCGCTCCAGGAAGTTGATTGAATCTGTTTCTCGTTTAGGTTGTTTTTGGTTTTTGTTACCTGTTTGAGTCTCAGCAGTTTATCTGTAGGGCGTTTTAATTTAAAAGCACAATGCTACATATTGAAGAGTTAAATGTTTGTTGCTAAATCTAATTTGCAAGAGGATTTTGGTAGTCTAGCTTTATATTGCTTGAATAAATATCTTGATCTATGCCTCAGTTGATTTTCTTAGTCAATCTCTAGTTGTTCCAGGAAGCAATTGATAATCAGGTTAAAGTGTATATGCAAGTTGTTAGCTGCTTGCTTTGTTCAGGATTATCTGTTATATCCACGGTAATGCTCTTCTGTTTGTTTTCTAATCATATTGAATTCCAAACCAGTTTGGGTAATTTATGTGTATTGATTTGTGTGTTCTGCACCTGTGTAAAGTTCCATTAAGTTAGGCTGGCTGGTAGTTTGACGAAGTCAATTAATCTGGCTATTTGTATCAGATGTTTAATAGTGGTGTCATTTGTGTATTTTGAACTCAGTTTAGGCTGTAATTGGCAGTAACTGTGTTGTCAGTAAAGTAGTGTGATTACATTGTAGTAGCAATACTGATGCTAAGTCTTTACCTATGTAAGTATGCAGTTGGTTCCATTTGCATTGACCTACCCATTTGCTCCAGGAATTCAATAATCTGGTTAAAAGTATTAATATATAGTGGTATTGGAGTCTTCTGTTTGCTGCCACTCCATTTTCTTATTGACAATTCAAATATTAGTTGTTTTGATCATGTTGCAAGTTTTTTTTTGCTATTAAATTCTCATTACCTTATTTTCCTAAATTGGGTACCTGTTCTCTGTGAATTTACCTCTTTCTTGAAACTAGATAGTTTGATCTTCTTCATCTGGCCGTGTCAGAGCTATCTATAAAAGCTGGTTGTTACCTACACAAAGTATGCAACTGGTTCCATTTGAATTAATCTCCCAAGTATCCTGAGCAAGTCAATTTGAATACATAGTGGGATTAGAGGCTTTCATTTACTGGTGATGTGGTTTATGTCTTGTCAACTCAATTATTCAAAGTATTCAGTTGGTGCAATATAGTGAGCTGTTTGGTGGTTACCTAGTTTGTATCTTTTGCTAGCATCTGTTGTCAATAGTGTTCTGTGATTTAGCATCCCATTTTGAGAGCTATTATTTCATAGCTGGATTTAATTAATTTGCTTCGTGATTTTGCTACTTGTGCTCTTTTTTTCCCAAGTGGTTAAAACTTACATGTCAATACACAGGAGTTATTTGTCATTATAAGTTTGGATATTTTGCCATCATTGTTTGATTTGGATTTGGTGTATACCATTCTTTCTGCTAGCAGATTTGGCAAGATATCAATATGCTGTTGTTTCATGTTGGTCTGTAGCTTTAATATCTTGTATCAAAAAAGCTATAGTGACTTTTGCATCAGTGTTTATTACTTGGCTATATGTAGTCCTTTTAAAATTTCTATCTATATATCAGTGTTGTGTGAGTATTGGTGTTCTACGTTAGGAACTATGCGCTTGCTGCTGTAGCAAATGCTTCAAATGTTGGTTGATTGATTTTAGATTTGGTTTTACAATGTTACAACTATGTGCAAATTTGTTTGTAGAATATCCTTGAGATTTCTTAGTTTATACTAAATTTGGTTCACTTTGCGGTTGTGCGCTATTATTTGCTACTCTTGTGTTTTTTTTGATCTACTGAAGATGTGGATCAGTATAGTCATAGTTGTGTGATGGTATGTTTCAGCTGCAATTATTCTTGAGGTTGTACGTTTTGGTTCATGGTAAAAGGTTATAGTTGCTTCTTTACTTTTTATAATGTAAGAAATTTGGGTCAAATTTGATCGACCTATTTAATAATTAAATTATTAAATAAAAATTATAAATATTAATTTTAATAATAATATATTAAAATTATTACTTATGATATATTTAAAAAAAAAAAATATTAAATTTGACAAATTTATAAATTAAATAAAAATTAGTTAAAATTAAGATAAATTAAAAATATGTATATACAAATTAAATTCAAATTTTTTGCTATTTTTTTAATTATTAAATAATATATATTATATAAATAGTTAAATAGATTATAAGGATCATTTTTGGTCAATCCGAATTCGATCCGATTAAATTTTTTGGGTTATTTTCGGGTCGATTCGAAATCGATCTAAACTCGCTTAAGGTTTGATCCGAACCCGACCTTTTGGGATCGATTTTCGGGTCGGGTTGAAATTTACCACCCTAATATTTGGGAAGCTTTTCTTTCTTAATTTTTTATTTTATATTTTTTAGTAAAATTTTAGAATATTTTATAAAAAATTTTTAAAAAAATTAATAGTATAAAAAAATTCTAAGTCGTAAATTATTTTATTAATAAGTTTTATTATTTTTTTAAATAAAAAAATAGAATTTATTTTTCAAGAATTTTCAAATTTTTTTTTTTCAAAAAACTTGTTTTTCAATTTTTATTCTATCAACCTCAAATAAAATAAATTATTATTTAGTAAGATTTATATCGTAGGTTCTAAGGATATTCTTTTGAAGTTCTAAAACACGAATACTTAACAAAATCCACGAGCACTACATATTAACAGATATGGTTTTATATTTACTCTTCAGATTCTTCACTTCCATATGGAATCCATAGAAGATAACAAAAAACATGTTCTTCATAAGCTTCTAATTTAAACATTATTTATAAATTAACTAATCTCAATTCAAGAAGAAGATAAGTTAATATAATGCATCGCTTATTTTGATAATAATGATAATTATTAGAAGGTGGACGACACGATAATCACCTACTTAAACTAATAGCTAATTCTCTTGATGCATATCATTATAGTTGTACTATTTTTCTATTTTATATTTTTTAAGTTAATATTATTTTCGTGTGCGGATTAGCAGTGTGATCAAAAGGCAGCAACGGATAAGTGTCAAATACATATTTAACTTTTTTTTGGTTACCGACAACTACTAAAAAAGCGTTTGGAAATAAAAATTTTTTGAAATAAAAATATTTTTATTTTTTAAAAAAATGAGTTTTATTTTTTACCTAATAATAATACAATATGCAAAAAAAATTTTATTTTATGTAAAATTTTTCTACATTTTTTTAATTTTTAAGTAAATTATTTAAATATTTATAAAATATATATTAAAAAATAGATAATTAAAAATTAAAAATCAGAGTTTGAAAAATAATTTTCCAAACGCACCCAAAACCATTTAATTTTTTAAGGCTCATCTGATTACGAGTTTTTTAACTTTTACAAAATAAATTTTTATAAAAATCTAATTTATGTGTTTGTTTATATTTAAAAATAAGTGTGACATTAATTTTTCTTATTTTGTTATATTTAAATAAACTGACAATAAATTTTAAATTAAAAAGTGAGTTTGAAAAGAATTAATAATATAATATAAGATTTTTTAAGTCCTTACGTGCAAATATTTCTCTATGCATTTTGTCCGCAATAACAAAAACATACTATAAGAAGTTCAAATAATGCGGCAAAGAATTTATAGAAAGTTAAGCAAGATTTTCATCGATTAAGGTGCCGCTAGAGAGTGCGTTTAATTTCATTTCAATAATTCTATTTTATACTATATTTTTAAATAATTTTTTATAATATTTATATAATTTATTTAAAACTTTAGAAAATATAAAAAAATTATACGTTATTCAAGAATTTATTTTTTTAAATAAAAAGATCAAATTTATTTTTAAAAATAAAATTTTAAAAAAATTTTATTTTAAAAATAATTCCGAACCGACTCCCTAAGAACGATGATGGCATGCTTTGCAAACGTAGGTTACCTCGTTTACATTTTCATGATGATGGAGCTTTCGGGATTGCATTTTTCAAAAATTCTATTTTAATTTTTAATTTTATATTTTTTAATATATATTGTATAAATATTTAGAAATTTTAGTTAAAAATTTAAAAAATATAAAAAAATTTTATATAGTGAGATTTTTTTATTGTATATTTTTATTATTTTTTTAAAATAAAAACTAAAACTTATTTTATTAAAAAATAAAAATATTTAATATTTTTAAAATATTTTATTTTATAAGCATTTTCAAACACTCCCGATATATATACTGAACTATACCAACGAACATATGAAATAACAATATATAAGTTACCACTCAAAACTCTACATTTATAGAACTTTATTTTCTAAAAAGCTCACTTTTTTGGCGCCTTAATGCAGTACATCATCAGCATAGACGTTGATGGTCTCTGCAAAGATCTATCTCTAACCTGATCATCCATGTAATTCCTCTACGAAATATAACCATGTACATATGTACATATCTTGTTGTTTTAGTTCATCATCCGGGTAAATAAAGTGAAATACTAGTTACAAAATCACGGGAACCAAAACAAGAATTCAGATCATGGTTTAGAACAAGGCGAAGCTGTAGTTGTTTGTGTCGAAGTTGAGGATGTTGCCGGAGAAGAAGAGTTTGTAGCTTCACCATTATCATCGTCGTCCTCTTTGCTTACTCTGCCTGGAGAATTCAAAGGCCCTCTCGGGGATTTGTGTGTCTGCTTCTTGCTAGTTTTCAAACTGGTTGATTCTGGCGGTAGTGCAGCAACTGGAGTGTAGATGCCATTCATTGCTGCTGCAGCGGTTGCCTCAGGAAGTGTGTTGACAGCAGCAGCTGCTGCAGCTGCTGCGTACTCTGGGGGTGGCACCCAGATACCACCCACCACTACAAACTGGGGTGTCTGCGGAGAGGCACCGCTGCTCTGTACAGCAGGGCTCGGACGTCTAGTGTGCAGACGGTATTTCTGAAAGTCAAGAATGTTTAGAAATAATACTACGAGGAGTAGCGTACAAGATGAAGTAAGGTGAACGATTGAGAGAGCACAGCATGAAGTTCTAGCATGATGAAGACAGCAGAATGTACATAAGAGTATGAAGTGAGAGTAATAGAGACCAATAATTTATATATTAAACATTATTATTGATGCGATTATATATTAGAGCAATATGTCCTCATTCCTTATATGCAAGTTAAGAACAAATTGGTCCAAGTAATTTTCTGCTAGAAGGACAAACCATCTGTAGTCAAGTGAAGGGTGTGGTTTTTTCCACCTGCAAGTGATTTTTCCACCAAGAAGTCACTTTTCAGTAACTTACTATGTTCTTTTTTTGAAATGATTCACTCTCTATAACTCACTTTTCAAAAACTCATTTCTCCAAAAAGTCAATTTTTAAAAAATCACCTTGTGTGAAAAAACACACCTGAAGTGGGGAAAAATCGTAGATTTAAATGATTAAATGGAAAAGATAAAACAAAAGGATAAAAAAAGAAGGTAAACTCCATAAAAATTGTGATGCAGCTAGCTTTATTTTGGGACTTTGTGATTCGATTATCTTTAAAAGAAGCTGAAAGCAGGTAGCTAGTGAGCTTCTGGTTACTAGGACTTGATTCTTAAGCAAAAGCATAAAAGATTCTTTGCAATTGTTTTCATTCCTAATGGTTGTAACATAGTAAACTAGTCATGAAGCATAAACGAAATGTAATAATATAAAGACTTAGTTCTGTTAAACGTGGAATATTCTTGGAAGATCTATGCATTAATAAAAATTTTGAAAATTGGAATAAATCCAACTAAAACAAGGTTCTCACACTATGAATTCAAACATTTTTTTTAGAAAAAGTGGTTCCTTCAGGTTTAAGCCAAATTTAGCACTTACCTAGAACAGGAATCACCATAACAAGCCTTCAAGTTTAAGTAAATTCATGATTCTCAGCATCCCAAAATAGGGATTTGTTTACTTCTCCGTTAATTGACCACGAAAGTGACTTATTCTACCAAAGTTCACTTCCGGATTTTCATAAATTTACTTTCACAAATTCATTTTCACTTTCTAAAACTGACACTTTCAGATACCCATGAATCTCAAGTTTAAAGAACAAATTCACTGCAATTATGTAATGAAGAATTTGAAGTACAGGTTTCAGTGATTGATCTCACCTGAAGATGGCTCTTGACTTCATCGTTTGTAAGTCCATCTACCTTCATCAGTTCCCGGATCTGTTTAGGCGTTGCTACTGCAAGAACAGATTCGATCAATTTTACCCAAATCAAGCGAAATTAATTTCCCAATCAAGAAACAATGTAGACAAAAATTGAAAAAGGCACAATTTATTTCAACAATTTAATTGCGGAAACTGACCGTGTGATCCACCGAGCTGTTGAAGAGCGTTGAGAAAACGACGGTGGAGTTCCGGCGACCAACACCGCCTTGTCTTTCTTTGCAGAGTTTGAGAAGATTCTTGGCTAGTATCCTTGATCTCCTTGTTATCTAAATCAGTTGAACTTTTTTTGTTACTATTACACATCTTTCCGTTTCCGGTAGCAACAGCTGAATCTGTCTGCATCGGCAACGGAGAAGAAGGAGAAGATTCCTTCACCGGCCGCTTTTCTCTCTCGAACGGTTGGAAAGCTCCGGTACCAAAGTTCTTCTTCAGCTGCACCGCCACTGGCTTCACCACTGAATTATTGTTGTTATTGTGATTAATTTCCTGTAAAATCAACGCAAACTCATGACTAGAAATCACACTTTCACTTAGAGAAAATGTGAAATTTCAGAAAACCCATTCTAGATTTCATACTGTAGCTGTTGTTGTTGGGTTTGGTTCTGGTTCTTGATTCCAAAGCTGAACATAACGCAACCAGTCAGGTTTCTTCACTTCCTTTTCAATTTCATCTGCTTGATGATCCGTTTCATCATTATCATGGTGTTTGCGTTCTTGTTCTTGATCTTCGTTCGACAGGCTTGGTTTCAACGGAAGAAACTCTTCTAAAACTGGTCTACTACTATTTCTTTCCTCTTCCATAACATCAACAGCAGCTCCTGAACCTGAACTGTTATTGCTATTTTTGTTATTTTTCTCTGCTTCAATCTGTTGCCGCACACTCTCAATCGCTGCATGCCCTCAAAAATCAACAAACCATCAAAACAAGAACAATCAAAGCAACACCAGCAACAATGGAACAACAACAAGAAGAGAAGATGTACCTTGATTGACGAGATGGAGAGACAGAGGGAGTTCCCGTTGAAAGACTTGGATCTTGCTGAGTTCACGTTGGAGAGCAACGAGGTAATCTTCCAGCGCTCGCGAACGCTCCGCCATGTCCATGATCTCTTCTTCTTCTTCTTCTCGAGTCGTTCCAGTTGTAATAACAAATCTATATCTTAAAGATCAAGAAACAAAGAAGAAAACTAACGAAAGAGTTGGAAGAAGGTTTTGGTAGAGAGATAGAAAGGAAGAGATTAATAAATTGATGTAGTTGATTAAAGAAAAAAAAAAAGAGGAACGAAGAAGAGAAAGTGAAAGAGAGAGAGAGTAGGACCGTGGGCGAGGCGTCGCGTACGCGGAGAGAGAAGAGAGAGAGAGAGACGGAATCTTCAGAGTTGTGAATATTCGACGGTGCGAATTTATGATTCGAACAGGTCTATTGTATTTCTCTTCTCTTGTTTGTTTCTTTTTCTTTTTTCCTTTTGTTTTTCGTTATTTGTATTTTGGTTAAGTTATTCTTTTCTGGGATAATTTTCATGGCTGGCATGACGTCAGCGTGTAGACAATTAAGATAAGATCGACCGGATTGACGGATGGACATAACTGCGAAATTAATAAAAAAATGGACTGAATTCAGTTTTTGCTTGATATGCACCTGAGTTATTTAATATTTCACTCTTAGACGTATTATTCATTTTATTGGCAGTTCTCAGTCCCATTTGTGAGCCTAAAACAATTAATACTTTTAACTCGAATTAAATCTTACTATGTGGTTCAATGTTCGCTGACTATACTTACAGCGTGTTTCAATCGAATGAAACTATGTTTCACAAAAATAAATTTTATAAAAGTAAAATTCTTCAAAAATAAAATTCAAAAAATATAATTTGAAGTATTAATTAAAAATGTGTATAAATTTTGGAATAAAATTTTATAAAGTAAATTTTGTATTAAAATATATAAAGTGATAAAATTCAGAATTTTTAAAAAATATAAATTGAATACAATTAAAACATGACTTTGGGCGGCATATTTATTATCCATCTTAGGTGTATCAGAAAGTAATTGTGGAACGTTTTGACCAAAATAACTATGGAGGCACATAATTGCGAAATAATAATACTTCCATGCCTAAAATTGCAAAAAGGTACACCAGCGAGGGAACATCGATAGAGAAATGTTAGAAAAGAGAGAGACGTGGACAATCTATCCATCGAACGGTTAGCAACGCATCAGAGCGGAATCATATACGCACCTGCTGCAACGCCACCACCACGTTTTACATTATTAAAAAAACATTGACATTACATAGAGATTCTCCACTGGAATATTCGCAGAATTTTAATCCCATTCTCATTTTTATTTCATACTTTCTTCTAATTTAAATTAATTAATTTTAGTTGATTTTGAACTTTGAAGCGCTGCAATTTTAATTCAATGAATGAATGAAAGAAGAAAGAAAGAGAGAAATCGTTGAGCTGGCGTGGTGGGTTTCGTTTGCGTGAGAAGACATAACAGTAATTTGAAGGTTTTTGCCCTTCCATTGATTCGAAAAGCCAAAGGAAAGCCAGGTTTTGTTTTGAATTTAATGAAGAGAGAGATACAGATTTGAGAAAACTGGATATATCGGAAAAGATTCTCAGATTCTTTTACGAAGTTTTCTTTCTTCCAGAAATAGGTCAAGCTACGTTACCTAATTACAAAATTAATCTTAGTCGTCATTTATTATTAATATAACAGAGCGCGTCTTACACTACTTATTATAAGTAATTTTTTAATTTTTCTTTATTTTATATTTTTTAATATATATTTTATAAGTATTTAGAAAATTTATTTAAAAATTTTAATAGTGTAAAAAATTTTACAAAATAAAATTTTTTTATTATATAATTTTATTATCTTTTTAAAAATAAAAATTAGAACTTATTTTTAAAAAAAAGTAAAAATATATTTTATTTTAAAAAAAATTTATTTCATAAATACTATTTTTTCAGAATGTTGCTGCTAATAAAAATACAAGTGAACGAATTTGAGAGAGAGAGAGAGAGAAATAAAACGTCGTGGAGTTCACGCTAGTGAAGTAGGTGTTTTTGGGATGTTTTGGTGTGAATTTTTTTTTTTTTGTTTGCTGGTATCTTTCCTGTTTTCGTGGCTCTTAAAGGTAAATTTTAGTGAATTGAGAAAATAAATTTCAATCACATTTTATATAAATAAATTTTATAAAAATTAAATTCGATAAGAATTAAAATTCAGTAAAACTAAAATTTAGAATATAATTAAAATACATAAAATTAAACTTTAAGTAAAATTTTATAGAAAAATAGAGTTTTTTCTAAAATATAAGATATTTTAAATAAATTTTGTTTGTTAAAAAGCAATACCAATAAATTTGTAAATGTAAATTTTTTTATATTTTTAAAACTTTTAAATAAATTTTATATAATATTAAAAAAGTTTGTTAAAATATATTTATGAAAAGCTTCGAAAAGTAATACCAAGCGAATTCTAAAATTAAAGTTTAAACTGAATAATTGAAATATAGAATGCATCAAATTTCAAATTTCAGAGATAATAAGAGCTTGTTTTAAAAGCTCTAAATTTTATTTTTTTAATCAAATTTTGAATCTTGAACGATTTATATATTTTAATTATTCAAAAAATTTAAAATATTATTTTTACATTCAAAACTCTAGTTTTAATTTTTTTATTCGCATACTTTTTAATACAATTATATTTTTAATACATTTTCAAAAATTATTAAATATAAATATTGAATTCTCTTTATTTTATTTTAAAAAAATTTTATTTTTATTTTTTATTTTTATAAAACTTAATTATCTATATTTAAAACACGTCTTTAAAAAATTTAATAATTGAAACATCCTATAAGTAGAAGTTAATGTGTTGCTGTCTTTAAACTTTTATTCCCTCATATCCAAACACAAGAAAGAAGTCGGTCAAAAGTGTCGGTTTAAAAGGATGAGGTGAAGAAGTAAGGTCGGTTTAGAAAGTACATATGAAAAGAAATAATTTGAAGTAAAAATATTTTTATTTTATTTTAATAAAAAATTTTATTATTGATTTTTAAAATAATAAAAAAATTATCATGTAAAATATTTTTATATATTTTAAATGTTTTCTGTAAACTATTATAAAAATATTTTTAAATATAAAATAAATAATTGATAAATAATTTTTTAGAAAAAACAAAATCAAACAGTCTCTAATTCATTGGCATACAGAATGTATTTTTTAGACTAAAATAAATTAGTAAAATAAGTTAATAGACATACTTTAATATAAACAGTATTAACATATATATTTATATTTTTGTATTTTTATAAAAAAAAGTAAGTTACAAATGTTTTGTTATATTTTTTTATCTAATTGAAAGTAGCGATAATCACGTTTTTGTGGTGTAATAGTAGGTGACCGTTTTGGAAAGCTTTAGAAAAATAACATTTTAAATATTTTTATTTATTTATTTTTAAAACTCATTTCAATTCATTTTAAAAATAATTTATAATATGAATTTCAATTCATTTCAATTATTTTTTAAATTTTAATTATGCACAAGTTAGGCTGCGTTTGCCTTTACGTCTGTAATGTTTCATTTCACTTCAGTTATAACATTTTAAAAATATTTTATATAATTCATATTATTCATTTATAAATTTATATAAAATTTTCAAATATATAAAAAACATATTATAAAATATTATTATTTTTAAATTAAAAAATAAAAATATTTTTATTTCCATAAAGCTCTATTTTTATATCACTCTCAAACACTCACCTAAACTAAGATGCCATCAATATTTCAGCTGCTAAGCATTTAAGATATTTTTTACTTCAAAAAATATCTTACATTTTTAGTAAACTTTTTATATATTCTAGAATTTTTTTAAAAAAAGTTTAAAAGTAAAAAATTTATAACATACAATCTTTATATATGTAACTTTTATTAATTTTTAGATAAAAATAACTACATTTATTATTTAAAACATTTTCTAGATATTTTTTATTTTAAATCAATTCTACTTCATAAGTATTATCAAACATTCCCTCAACTTCAAATAACAACGGACCACCATATTCATCGAACTTGATTAATAATCCATATTATAATATTAAAATCAATTAATAATCCATATTAAACAATATATAAAGAGTTTTACAAAATCCGCATAAAAGGTATAATATGTAACTTTCAATCAGTATTTTTAAAATCCAACCCGGAGCTTGATTCGTAAAATATTATCGGATCACCGGCTAACTTATCGGATTAACCTACCGGATCAAATCAAATTTATTATATAAATTAATATTATAAACATAGTATATATATTATACGATATTTACTGTAATAGCTATTTAAAATGTTTTAAATATAATAAATATTGAATATATTTTTTGAAGTTATATCTTTTATTTTTAGTCTCAAAAGTCAAGACAATAACCAAAAAATCTAAATTATAGTAAAATTTTAATATTTTAAATATTACAAATTAACTACACTATATGTAACTATGTATAACTGTCTATAGCTTTGTACTTATAACAACTTTGCGAAAATAGTGAAAGGATTAAACAAATGAACTTGTTTTAATAGTTTATTTTTTTAATTTTTTAATAATAATACTGGATCAACTCGTTCCACCGAACCACTGAATTTTTTAAAAATCGATTGAATCGATCCAAATTTTACCTAATTTATTACATATCACTACTCATCTAATCCAAAATCGGTGCCAAGTCGAGTCGATCCGGCCGGTTCAGGTTGGATTTTAAAACACTACTTTCATTGTATAGGTGATTAGTACATAGATGTCCTTAACACACGCATGATTATAACTATTATGAACACGTTTTGACTTTTGAGCGGTGCTTTTCAATAACCTTTTATTTTAATTTTTTATTTCATATTTTTTAATATATTATTTATAACAAATTTTATAAAATTTATAAAGTAAAAAAATTTATATTATAAAATTTTATTACTAATTACTTTATTATTTTTAATTAAAATAAAACTTATTTTCTAAAACTTATAAAATATGTTTTATTTTATGAAAACTTTATGTTATAAGTATTTTTAAATATTTCCGAATTATAGTGGGAAGTACATAAAGCTAATCAGAATATGGGAACGTTTGAATGTGTTTAAAAAGAAAATTTTAAAAATAAAGCTTATTTAATACTTTCTCGACAACGAAATTATTTTTTTGATTAAAAGTTTAGAAATTACACCTATACATATTATATGGTATATACTTTATTTATATTTTTGAAATTGATATAAAATATATAAAAAAATTTTAAAATATGAATTTTTTTTTTAAAAGAAAAGTAATGTTATAAGCACCGCCTTATAACTTGTTAATTTATTTTGTTTTTTATTAGCAGGATATTTAATTATTAATATTGATTGACTTCATTCTCTTGTTTAGTTAATAATATACAATCATGATTCATTATATAGTTGAATTGGTGCATTATATCTAATAAACAGTAAAAAAAGATGCTCTTAAAAGTTTTTAGAATGTTTTCGCTTACAACCTTATTAATATCAAGCCCATGTTTGAGATGTTTTTTTGGGCCAACCAAAAACGCAACGTCCAATATTATAGAAAGTTTCTAAAAAAAGTTAGAGAGGGATGTTTGAAAGTTCTAATTAAAAATTTTTTGATAAAAAATATATTAATTTTTTTTTAAATAAGTTATATTTCTTATTTTAAAAAATAATAATAAATAATAATAAAATTTTACGCCATAAATTTTTTTGTATTTTTCTAAATTTTAGAAAAATATGTAAACTATTGTAGAAATTTTATTTAAAATATAAAATTAAAAATATAACTACAACATAGACAATTTTTTTACCAACAAATTATCAAAATAATTTTTAAAAATTTCTTTATAAAAGAATTTATTCTTCTGCTATTTTAAATATGGTCTTAACCTCTATTAAGCTTCTCTAATTACTACCACATGATACAGATCTTATTCTTTATGGTTGTGATCAAAATGTACTTTTGAATTGGAGATGGTTGCTAGAGGAGTGTTCCACGGTGCTTATGCTAATTTTATTTAAATAAAATTATATTTTTGGATAATATTTGTACCGTATTTTGAATTTATATGAAATTTCAAAAATATAAATGAATTTATATTTTTTAATTTTTATGTATATAATTATTATTATTTTTTACACCAAAAAATTAAACTTTTTTTCATAAATTTCAAATAAATTTTATTTTGAAAAACCTTTGCTTTTATTATCTCTCAAATGTCCCACAACTTCTTACAAATTATGTGTTATAGAAAATGAATACTACTTGATTTAGTGCTTGTTGATCAATCCATTAAATTCATTTTTTAAAATTCACTCTTATATAAAATAAATAAATAATTTAAACAATTTATTTTTATCAAAAGTTTATTTTTTAAATTTATTTTTATAAATAAACTTTTAAAATAAAATATAAAAAAATTATTTCTGATTAAAATTTTTAATTTTATTTTTTAAACTCATTTCTACGTCAAAGTAAACAAGCTCTCAGCATTTAAAACGTTTAACTTATTAGATTGCCTTTTTTTTTCTTTGAATGATAAATTACAAAAAGTTACTACTAATGCTGAAACTCTAAGTTATACCGTCATTGAATAACTAGATATCAGCAAAAATATCAATATTTTTAAAAATAATTTTTTTGAATAACTAGTCGCAACAAAAGTTTATAATCAATAAATTTTGAAAAAAATTTCTTAAATTATGAATTATTTAAAAAAGAATATAAAAGTCTCTGATAGTGATTTTTTTTAGAATATAAATTTTTTTTTTTAGAATAAGCAAAAAAGAACATTTGCTTATTAGGATCTATTTTAGAATATTTGGTTGTAGCTAGACAATGTTTCATACTTCATTGTAAATTTTTTAAAGAAAACTATTTCTCTATATTCACTAAGATAAATATGATTTTCAAAGATTACTTGGACTCCAAACATACACAGATCGAAAATTGTTACATTTGTTGAAGACATGTGGGATTATTATGGTCGAGCTTAGATTGCACACGCTAAAAATTTACGTGAAATTTTAAAAAAATGGTTCTTATATTTGATGCTAAATATTTTTTGTCTCAAATTATTTATCAGTAGCCATCGGATGATATTTATAAAATTTAGATTTACTCTTCTTATAGCTAATTATTTGAAAAAAAATTCTAAATTGATTACATAGTGTAGAGCTGGCTGCGCTAAATCAATTTGAGTTAAATCTAACCTCACTATTCATTTTATTCAACGCTTTTATGGTAAGCTTTATTTCAAAGCATGTCATCCGATTTATATCAGGAGATGATCCGCTTCAACTTAGGACAAGTAGGCTACTTTATCTTTAAAAAAAATTGCTCGTTGGAGAGCAGATTAAAAAAGTTTAGTTTTACAATATTTATCAATAATTTTGAGATAATATTTATAAAAATTTGAGCTTATTTTTTCTATTACCAATTGATTTTGAAAAGATTTTAAATTTGTCACATAGTATTACAGCAGGCTAAGCCGAATCAGTTATAATGTAGATATAAACCTAACTTCGTTACCATTTCATTCAGAGCCTTCATGGTCTATCTTTTCTCAGAGCGAGTCGTCTATTTATGTATGGACTTTCATGACTCGCTTCACTACAGGATAAGTCGCCTGATTCATCTTTGAAAAAAAAAACAATTGCTCGTTGAAGAGCAAGTGTTAAAAAAAATTTAGTATTACATTACTTATCAATAATTTTGAGATGATATTTATAAATATTTGGGCTCACTCTTTATATTACTAATTAGTTTGGAAAAAATTCTAAAATTTCCACACTTCATAATAGATTTTAGTTTGATCTTGTGATTTGTAATGGTCTACTTTGTTTCTCACAACTCTAAAAGCAAGTTAGAAGGTGTCTTTGGGAGATTGGTGCAGAAACAATAGATGCAAAGTACTTCAAAAGCCTCGTTATATCTTTTACTCAATACAAGATCTGACATTATGTTTGTCTCATATCTCGATTTATGCAATGGATTCTGAGATGTATTCAAGGAACTAACACCCCATCATATCAAGTACCTGAAAGGTGAAGCTGATAGATCTTTCTGTTTTACTGGTAATGATTGAGCTGGTTGTGTCAATATTGAGTTTTTTGCTACTAGATTGATTTGTGGTTGTATTCTGAGGTTGATGAATTGACTCACTTTGTTGTTCTCTCTACAGACATGGTGCCCTTGTTTCTTTCTTTCAAAATTCTGCACCCATGATGTTTGATATATTGCCTAAGTGACATCTAATTCTCTATCTTGCTCGTCTCTCTCTTGCTCATTAGTGTGCAGCTGCTGCTCCAGCTCTGTCTTTAATAAAAGAACTATACAGTCATCATCATACCCAAGGCGACACAGATGAAGAACAAATAACCAGTAGACGCGACCATGTTTATCTTAGCTGCATCAATTCCGTTATCCGGCAGCGGCGGAACTAAAGATTCATGCAGACTTGGCGGTGGAGGATCCACTGTGATCAACACCGACATACTTAAGAACTGTGACGCCTTGAACCGTACCATGCAACTTCTTTCGGCGAGGTATCTCCACCCTTCATGTTATGACATTGCGCGCATGCCTGGTTCACTCTCCACTTAAGCGAGCAAAAGAGTTCCCCTTGTTGATGTCTTCTGTGCACTGCGCCAAAGCATATGCCATGAAGTCGCACGACTTGACGGTAACATTGACGATAACTCCTTCTGCTATTGTAGAAACGATAGCGTTATCTGCGACGGACATGAGAATATTGCTGCAGAAAAATCCGTTCGGGTCCTGCTGCCGGTAAAATACCGAAGAAGCTCTCGTTAGAGTACCTCAAGAAGCATTTCACTTCCAATATCTTGAGTTTTATTCGGGCAAATGAACGTGATATCCTCTGTGGCATTCTCTCTATATTCTTCGTAGTCTCTCGTTTCAGCAATGTCGCCGGGCAGACGCTAACCCGTATAAACTTCCGACAATGGAGCTTTAGAAACCAGAACCACGTACTGTTGGCAACTCCTGCTTGCTACTGTGTGAGAAGGCTATCAGGATACGTTTTCCTATAATCTTCTGTGAGATTGACTTCTTTTGTACACGGGCTCTTAGAAATACCATTACGGTAGTCGACCGTGCTATTCAGAATCAGAAATGTTGTTACTTCGTACCGGATACTTCAGGCCGGAGCTAAGTATCGCCAACCTAGAAACCTGCCACAGCAAGTTTCAGTAGAATTTAAAGATTAAATCAAGCACTTGCGGCAATCTGTTGAGCTGTGTCGATCCATGGTGCACTAAGCCATGTCCAACAGTTCGAACCAGAAAGAGTAGTTGGAGGCGAACATTAGCGGATGATGTAATGGAGCTTGGCGCTATTAGGCCGGAGATAAAGTTGAGGCTGATGGTGAAAGCGATACTGCGCACACAGAAGTCCTTGCTGGAACAGTTCTTGTCGGCCAGCTATACCTAGCGTCTATCCTGCTGCAAGTTTCGAATATTAGGAGAAGAGATAGCAACAACGACACTGCTACTCAATCAAGCTTGTCTTGTATTATTTCGGTTTTGCAGGACTGTTTGATGATCACCGATAACTAGCTAGCTAGGTTTGTTTTCAAGGAAACTTCTCTTAACTGTACTTGAAGAATCAAATCAAGCATTGACGCTGGCGGCAGCGGTCGAAGAAATCTGAGAGAAAAAGAATGTTCATTAATGTAGTTGTAGCTCACGGTAGGAAGCTTGCCACTGTTTGTTGTATTTGTAGGCTAGTTTGTAATTAGTATCTTTCATGGCAACTTCTTTGTGTATTGATCCTGTTGCCAACATTTCCTGGAAGAAAAATCAATTTGTTAAGATTAGTAATCGTCATGGGAAGTTTTCCAGAGGAAGACTAGTAACTCTTAGGCATATTTTAATTACATTAAACTTAGTTTCGCAAAAACTAATATCGTTAAATTTTAATAAAAAAAAGTTGAGAACAGTACACAATGGTATAAGAAAAGCTTGGGGAGGTCATTTCAAGATCTTGACATACGAACACTCTTGTTCTGAGAATTAGACCGTGCAAGTAAAAGTCAGTTTAGCATATCTAGTTTCTTGTACAGAAACATTCGTGTATAAAATGGAAAACAGTTGGTGATTTCTTTTAACAGCAACGGATTAGATTGTTGTTGTGTTCATGTTATTTATAATTCGGTTGATGAATGAAACTATGTGTGCAGTATTTGAAGTTTACAAATAGCTAGCTCTGTTTTTCTCTGTTTAATGCATACCAGGTATTTGTGTTAGTTCCTGAGTGGATCTAGCTTAAAAATTTTGCTTCTGCTAGCACGAAAGTAACAGAGGTGCATCGTATTACATGAATGATTATTTCTGTGCTACCGATTACATCTTTCTTATCGTGTTAAACAATCAGTACTTCAAATCAACACAAAGAAAGAGCACGCAGCCATCAACAACACCACCCAAGCTTCGCTGATCTACCAACACCTGCAGAACCACTTCCGGGCGTACCCGCCGGCGGAGTTACGACCACTCCTTGACTGCCAGGAGCAGGCTCCGTTGCTCTTGTCGGGATTATACTGTTACCGCCAGTGTTACCGGCCATACCCGACGGCGGAGGTACGATGACTCCTTGACTGCCAGGAGCTGGCGCCGGTGCTCTTGTCGGGACCATACTGTTACCGCCGGTGTTGCTCACGTTGTTCAGAAACTGCGTAGATTCATAACGTAAGCTGCAGCTCGGCGCTAAGTATCGCCAACCTCGGTGGCTGCTGCAGCATGTTTTGATAAACTCTAGCCCTTCGCTCAAGCACTTGGTGCAGTTTTGTGAGCTGATGTCCATGGTACACTCTGCCATGCCAAACAACTGTTGCTGGGCCGAAAAGTTTGAAGCGAACATCAGCGGGCGATGCAGTGGTGCTTTAGCTACTAAGTCGGAGACGAAGTTGATAGGGACTGAAGGCACGGAGACGTTGTTCGGGTTGAACAAAGCTATGCCTGCACCGTTAATATCACCGAAGAAGTTGCGGTCTGAGTACCGGAGCGTGCAGTAATCGTACCTGTTAGATTACGATGAACAGAAATAATGCCCTAGTCACCCCTCCCTGATAACAAGCATCATAACTGTATATTAATATGAAATATTCGACCTTACCATAGAAGAGCACGGCGGCGCGAAGGGCACTGAGTGAGAACATCAGCCGACGCTTTTGCAATGCAAGCCTGGCAATCATTAGCCGACAAGTCACCTTCGCATAGGTAAAGACCATAGGCCGGACTAGGTCCATCCGTTCCGGCAGTAACATTTTTGAAGTGAGAGGAAGCTGCTGCCGAAGAGAGCGAGCCGAGGAGGGCATTGAGGCTGGTGCCGAATGCGCTGCCGGGTGTAAACGAGTCACTTGAGCAGTTCTTGTAAACCGGCTGTGCAACGGCAACGGCAACGGCGAAAAGAAGCACAGTGAACGACAAAGGTACTCCTAGGAAGCTTGCCATTGTTTTCGCTTCGTTTTTTTGTATTAGTTTGGTTTTCGGTTGAGGAATTTATTTGTTGCGATGGATACGTTGCGTTTTAGATGACTTAGGTCTTCCATGGAAAATTTTCTCATTGTTGAATAACAAATAGAAGACTTATGGATCTCCAAAGACTTGGAAATTTAAGTGAGTGGTTATCAAATTTCCAAGGACTTTGACTCTTGTTGTAGTGCCGTTTGGTGTATAGACTAGGGCTGCGTTTGTCACTGATTATTAAAAGCAATTTTTTAATTTTTTTAATTTTATGTTTTTTAATATATATTTTATAGATATTTAGAAAATTTATTTAAAATTTTAGATAGTGTAAAAAAATTCTACGAAATAAGATCTTTTTATTATATATTTTTATTATTTTTTTAAAAATAAAAAGAAACTCATTTTTTAAAAAAATAAAAATATTTTTTATTTTAAAAAAATTTTATTTTATAAATAATTTCAAACACGATCTAAAACAAGTATACAAATAATATAAAAAAAAGCTGATATCGCATAACAAGAATCCGGAGACGTTTGAGTGATTTGAAATTAAATATTTTTAAATAAAAAATATGTTTATTTATTTTAAAAAATAAGTTTTAATTTTATATCTCAAAAAATAATAATATAATAGTAATAAAAGAATTTTATTACGTAAAATATTTTTTATATATTTATAAAAAATTTATTCAAAAATATGAAATAAAAATTAAAAAATTATTTTTTAAAAAGCTTAGTCAAAAGCTCCAAACGTCTTGCTAATAAGTTCAAACAGAGCACCTTTCCTTGCTGTAATGAAAACTCTATTGGCAATTTAAATGAAAGAAACAGGAACGTGAGACACAAGTTGATTAAGATGATGTTTACAAATATTTTTTTAATACAATTTTTTATTAATTTTTAATAATTTTTTACTATTTTTTATAAAAAATTTAAAATACAAAAAAAATTTGTAATTTTTTAGATAAAAAATTAAAATTTATTTTAAGATTTAATATTTTAAATTTAAAAAAAAACTTTCCTTCGTAACCATTTCAGATATCTCCAATCATAACCAAAAGATCCAGACATTGTACGAGTACACCTGATACATAAGAAATACTCTTTACAATCGCTGTTGATGGTACAACTCACAATAGCTCCATTGAGTTTCCGTGTTTCAAATATATTTAATTAAATTTTATGAAATTAAATTTTTGTTAAAAAAATTCAGTAAAAACAAAGTTTTGAATCATATTTGAAAAAAGTAAAATTAAATTTAAAATTAAATTTTAATATAAATAAAATTTAATATAAAAGTAAAAATAAAATTTAAAATAATAATTAAAAAATATAGGAGAGAGAAAATAAAGTTTGATATATTTAAAATAAATCTTTATCCATCTGGGAGTTCTGGGAATAGCTTCCAATGCTTTTCTGCTGCTACTTCTCAAGTCCTTCGGAGCGTTTGGGAAAGCGTTTGAAACACTATTTTTTTATTTTTTTTATTTAATATTTTTTAATATATATTTTATAAGTATATATAAAGTTTATTTAAAATTTTAAAAAATATAAAAAAAAATTTATAGAGTGAGATTTTTTTATTACATATTTTTTTATTTTTTTAAAATAAAAATAATAAAGCTTGTTTTTTAAAAAAATAAAAATAATAAAGCTTGTTTTTTAAAAAAATAAAAATATTTTTTATTTTAGAAAACCTTAATTTTTTAATAAGTGGAAAGCCAATTTGTTGGAAACCATCGTGGACATATAGCACTAAATTTTGCAGTAAGACTAGTGAAACCAGTATGACCTTAAACCATGTGTGGACATATAGCCTTCTTTTTGTTTCTCCATTTCTCCTCCAAATATGACAATAATAAAATCTTAATATATAAAAATTTTCAAATAAATTTTGTAAAAACTTATAAAATATAGAAATTAAAAAATTAAAAAATATTTTTTGAATACGTAATGCAAAACAACTCTTTAAGTCTCGTCAATAATAGAATGAACTTCATAGCTAGGCCCTTACAATATGAGGAAATATCGAAGATGGTGGCGTAATTGCTTCTTGAGGCGTTTAGGAGTGAAATAAAATTTTTTTAAAATAAAAAATATTTTTATTTTTTTAAAAATAAAGTTTATTTTTTTATTTTTTTAAAAATTAAAAAATATTTAAAAAATGTAATTCCAAAAGCTCCCGTTTTTGTCCATTCACTCGCTTGTTGAGAATGTCATATTGAACAAAATAGCTCATGTTCGAGAATAGTATCATACTTGTACTTCATCAATAAAAATATGTCATATCACGAAATTATATAAAGTAACTATTTAAGAAAAAAATAATTTTTTTTTGTTTCCAAGTTAATATTTGGTGGAGATATAAGTTTGAAGTTAGATGTTAACGCATAATACAATTAAAAGCAATGGTTTCTCTAAAATTATCACTAGTCTTGCCTGGTGCAAATCTTTGCTATCCTAAAGTTCATCCAGAAATCTGGTCCAGCTACAGAAGCAACAGCCTCCATCTCCATTTCCACTCTGCTTGATTAACTGATGTCGCCTGCCTTTCACGATAAAGATAGAAAAAGATGTGATAATGAAGAGACAAAAAACAGAGGGTGAGTTAGCTAAGACATTATTTTTATATATATTAGAGAACACTATTTTGTGTTGCAAGCATTAATCGAAACCGGAAGACATTATTTTAAACAATAAATTTAGCCTTTCAGTCAATTCATTTCATTTAAAAATAATAGTCTTTTTTATTTTAGAATAAATAAATTTTTTTATTTTAAATTTATTATAAATAAATAGTCTGCACTAGTTCACTTCAAAAAAACTCAGTTTAGCATATGTATTAAGAAAGATTTAGTCTCAATTACAGAAAAAGTAAACGAGCTTTAAAGCAAAACCGTTTTAGGTCTCAGATGGGCTTTAAACAGCCCAATATTACCCCAAACAAAAACCATATTATAAATGAGTGGCCTAAGATTTGACTATATTCATATTTCTCATGTCATCCACACCAGTCACCTTTTCTTCTAAATATTTCAATTTTAACTCAAATTCATATCAAAATAAATATGAAAACTAAACTCAATTAATTGTCAAAACTTCACTCTATAATTCAAATTTTAAAACTAAAATTTTTTACTTCTAATCTTATTTTTAATAATGAATAAATATAAATTTGAACTCACTTTGAATATCATTTTTTAAATAATTAATTTTTGAAAAATCAATTTAAAAATTTATTAAAGAGGAAAAAAACACCCACCGCATGCACAACCCAATTGTTAGAAAGTGCAAATTCAAACCATAGTAAACGAGTTAGTCTTCGGCCCGATAAAATGCTCCGGGTTTGGCCTGTCCCGATCCGTGAATAGTAATGAAAATTAGGATGATCATATAATCCAACATGCAATATGGACCGACAATTTGGCCCGAAATTATACATTTGATCGATCAACAATGACTCGTTGATCTAATCAATATTAATAATTAATTATATTAATTTAATAATAAAAATTATTTAATATTTGTTTATCTTATTATTTATTATATAAAATAAAAAATAAAATGAATAAATAGATAAAGTTGGTTCATAAAAATGTAACTAAATTAGGGGTGGTAAATTTCAACCCGATCCGAAATCCGATCCGAAAATGTCGGATTCGGATCAAGTTTTAAACGAATTTGGGTCATTTTCGGATCGATCAAAAAATGATCCGAAAAATTTAAACGAATTCGGATTGACCCGAAAATGACTCGTTTAACTATTTATATAGTATATATTACTTAATAATTAGAAATAAAATAGCAAAAAATTTTAATTTAATTTATATATATATTTTTTAATTTATCTTAATTTTAATTAATTTTTATTTAATTTATAATTTTATCAAAATTAATATTTTTTCTTTTTAAATATATCATAATTAATAATTTTAATATATATATTATTAAAAATTAATATTTATAATTTTTATTTAATAATTTAATTATTAAATGTGTTGTTTCGAGTTTGATCCGGTTATAAATATGTTGGGTTAGGGTTGATAATTTTGACCCATATAAATAAATAGGTCAGATTAAAATTAAATATTTTTTATCCGATTATTATATGGTCGATTCGGAACTGATTCATGAACTCATATTGTCACTCCTATCTAATTGATTTGATATGAGTGCGGACAGTGGGCTAGGTCGAGCTGGTCCGATTACATCATTTGGTTGGAGATAGACCGATTTGGCCCACCCATATTTGCAGTCTCTAATTATAAGAAAAACCATAAATACTTTAAAAAAGCCACTTGTTCCTACATCATTTGAATTGCTTAAAACAAAAGAAAATCTTTTTAAATAGTTTTCAATAAGTTTTTAAAAACAAATTCATTTTTATTTTAAATACAATATGAATTATAAATAATAAAATTTTATGTATATAATTTATTTAATATTCTAAATATAAAAAAATTATATTTTTTTAAAATAAAGGATTGTTAAAAATAATAAAAATGGAGATTTAGAGAGCCACATAATTTTCGGATTCTTTGATTGTTATCAGATCAGATTGAAAGAGTGCGTTTAATTGAGCTTATCAAATACTATTTTTTAATTTTGTTTATTTTATATTTTTTAATATATATTTTATAAATATATAAAAAATTTATTTAAAATTTAGAAAGTGTAAAAAAATTTTACAGAATAAAATATTTTTATTATATATTTTTTATTTTAACAAAATTTTATTTTATAAGTTCTTCCAAAATATATCTTATATATTGTTTATATAAGAAGTAGATAAACAATTTATTCGTTACTCTGTGTTTCACGTGACGAAGCGTGTTGCTCATTTCTAAATAAAATAAACTTGTTTGTATTTATCTACTTCTTATATAAATTATTTATATTAAATTATTTCTTTTGTTTGTTTTTTTCATTTGAACATGAGTTGAAGCTTTCGTTGTGTCAGCAGCAGGCGAAAGAACAGTCATCTCATCTGAAAGTGTTTATAATTAAAAAGTTATTTAAAATTTTTTAAAAACAAACTTAGCCTTTTGAAACTAAACAAAAAAATTATATTAAAAAATATACGATATGTGATTTTATTATTTATTATAAAAATTTTATAATAAACTGTTAAAGTTTTACATTTTCATCCAAATATCCTTTTAAATTATTATGATATTTGACCAATTTTTGGTTTAATTAAATTGATACACGTTCAAAGTTAAACTGCGAGTTAAATTTGTGAGTAGCAGAAAACGTTGAAGGAAGAAAATCACATCATCATATACTAAACAATGTCATTAAATTACTTAATCTGAGATCCATAAAGAGCCATCTATATAAATCTGGAATTTGTTTAATAAGTAATTTGAGAAGATTAGAGAATAAAAAATATGCATTAAGATAAAGATGGAGACAATAACTTATCCCTCTTGTCAATGATTAAGATGATGTTTTACATTATTTCGAAATTTTTTATTATTTAATTTATTATTTTATATTTTAAAAATTTATTAATATATTATAAAATTTAAAAAGTTTTTTAAATATAAAAAACTTTAGATTATGATATATTATTATACTTATTTTTGTTATTTTTTTATTTTATTTCAAAAACATATCATTAAAGTAAAGGAAATAATTTTTAATAGCTCAAGATATTATTTAATGTTAAACTAATGACTAAAAAATTAGGTTGTTTAAAAGATGAAGCTAATCACGTTGTCAAACATCAACGTTCAGGCAGTCATTATTCAATAATTTTGAACTTATTTATTTATTTATTTTTCTTATTCAACTTGTTACGATTTGTCTTTCAAGTCAGATAATGTTGGCTGGCTCGTTTCTCTTCCAGCGTAGCTAAATTTGACCGTAGTTTAGAGCCCGTTTGGCTATTTTTTCATTTTTATTTATATTTTTTAATATATATTTTATAAATATTAAAAATTTTATTTAAAAATTTAGGAAATATAAAAAATTATATATAATAAATTTTTTTATTTTTTATTTTTTATAGTTTTTAGAAGTAAAAAATAAAATTTATTTTAGAAAAATTATAATCCATAAGTTCAAATAAATTAGTACAATAACAACATATTTGATAATACTTGTAATTGCTTTATAGTTTAACAAACTCTTTATATTATATTAATGTTTTCTAAATCTCAAAAAATAAATAAATTATACTTCATAAAATTTTATAAATATAGTTTCTATTATATTTATAAATAAAAAGTTAAACTTTTTTCTAAAAACTATAAAAATTAACTCTTTTTAAAAAAAAACTGTTTATTTTAAATACTCACAATGTCGTATAATACAAACATATCTCATGCAAATTATTTAGGTTTCAGTGTAGGAAAGGAAGATAAATTAAGTCTCTTATAAAGAAAAAATATTTATTTCGATAATTTCAGTATTGTATTTTACTATAAATATTTAATTTTTTCTTAATATTAAGGTATTGTTTGGCAGCACACTTTTAATAAATGAGGTTTTTCAAAAACTTTCGATAACATTCTACAAAATTTAGTTAAAATTTTAGAAAATATAAAAAAACACTATATTTTCAGAAAATCCTATTATGTTTATTTTATTATTTTTTAAAATAAAATATAAATTTTATTTCAAAAAATATTATTTTATAATTACTCCTAAAGCTCTGTAAGAGTTGCAATCAAAGAAATTATAGTTGTAAAATAAATTTGCAAATGATATGAAAAAATATATGGTATCTATGTAATGTTTTTTTAAGATGATGTAAAAAGTATGAAAATATAAATAACATATGAGCCAGATCATTATTGATACTTTGATTAATTAAAATTTTGATTATTTTTTTCTCAATAAAAAATAACAAAAATAGTCTTCAAAAATATTTGTAAATTGCAAAAATCTTATTTAGAAAAAGAAACAATTTTAGTTATAGCAAATTTTAAAATGAATACAAATATTGAGTATTTATATTTGTAACTGAATATATATACTGTGCAATATAACTGTGTAGTTCAATAGTTACAAAATATATTTTTTATTTTTCTAAAATTAATAAATAATTATTACTAGATTTAAATTTTAAAATAAATTAATCTCACTTTCTAACATCACATTTCTAATACAAAATAATATAAAAAAAGCACAAAATATCAGTTCTAATTCACTTCCGATCGCAAAAAAATCAAAGAACTCAATTCACTTCTAATAACAATATTTCTGACAACTCACATTTAAAATTTTACTTTCCAAAAATTCGTTTCCAAAGTCAAAATAACGCACCCTAAAGTTCTCTAACTAGAATTTTTCCTTAAAAGCCACTTTTTTTTTGACAAATTCATGTATATTTGTGATGATGTTTGTTGAGAATAAGCAAATGCAAGTTTATTTTCATGAAAATAAGTATCTACGAAATAAAAACATATAAAATAAATTACTAAACTAATATCATATAACAAATTATCTCGAATCATAATTTTTAATCACTTTTAGAATAAAAAACAATAAAAAGTTTAGGGAACAACTATCCGTGGGCAAGCCACATCAGTGCCGAGCTTAGCTTAATTAGATAAGCTGAGGTGTGTTTAAATCTTACCGAACTTACTTGCTTTTGGGAAATTTTGTATTTGAATTTACAAAAATCACTTGTAATCCATTTTTGGTTAATTAGTCGCACCGAACTCAGTTTAACGAAATTACTTTGTATTAATTAAAACACACACCAAAGGATCATTTATAAATGCTTATAAAAATAATTTTTAAAAATAAAAAGTGTTTTTATTATATTTTGAAAAATAAGTTTTATATTTTTTATTTAAAATAATAATAAAATAAGTAATAATAAAATTTTACGATGTAAAATTTTTTTATATTTTTAAAATTTTAAATAAATTTTGAAAAATATTGTAGAAATTTATTGAAGAATGTGAGTTAAAAATATAGAAAGTGTGTTTCTGAAAAACAATGCCAAACACATTTTATGAATATTTCTGACTTTGGTGGTGTTTAGAAGTGATTTTCAATTTTTTTTATTGCAACTTTTTATTTCAAGTTCAATTATATTTTATATAATTTTTTTAAAATCTAGAATAAACAAAAAAAAGTTATATCGTAAAATCTTATTATTAATTATTATTATTATTTAGATAAAAAAATAAAAATTATTATTTTTTAAAATATTTTTTATCTCAGAATTTTTATAAAAAAAAAAATACTCCAAACATCTCCTTAACTATTAGTTGAGCCCAAGCCCAGCCAAAACCATCGCCAAATGTGTAGTGTAGGTTACAACAAAGCTTCTTCAAATCCGGGCTCCACTTTGACACCAAAAGAACAAAATGTGATTAGCATGCATATAACATATTAAACTAATAAGACTAATTAATTGTATAAAGTGGACTTTCTGATCTTGCACCCATTAGCAAATGTTTAGCAACAAAACCTTACAAGTCAAGCTATACAGCATTACAGCTAGCTGTCAATGCCAAATTGCCAAACACCATCCCTCTCCTTTTCTAGCTCTTTGACTCCAATAATAAATAATATCACATATTGCATGCCTAACATTATGCTGATTTTATGCCATTGCATTTCAAGTATTTCTTTTATCTCTATTTTAATTATATTAAAAACTTCCATTCCTGGTTTTGTTAATGTATGCTTTTTTCGTTTCTTCTTCTTCTTGAAACTGCGGAAAGCATTCAAACATTATCACATATGCATATTTGTCATGTTAATATCACCAAGCGCTTTTTGGGAAAAGCAGAATCTGAGAATTATTGACAGAAACTGATGATCTAAAGTATGCAGGAGATATTCTGCAAAGGGATTCAAAGCAGATTGTGTATAAATTTGGGTTCGTCTTAATTTGATCTCATTGGTCACGTTCTTAACAGGTACCTCACAGATGCAACCACTGAAGTTGCAACTTGCAACAGATACAAGCTAAAATCTGGAATTATTCCAGTGGTTTCTGTGAATACCTGCAGCTAGCACTAAATCCAGCAGTAACCAATTCTACTTTTCTGCATTGGAATATAGCAGTAGATTTGTGGAGCGCAAACAGATCTATAATATTCGACGAACTTGTTTCCAAGATGCAGAAATCAACAGTGAGAAACTTGGTGCAGAGAAACTTCTCATCCATGAATTAAGTTGAAGAAAATAGTACTTATGATAGATTGATTTAAGTTTTATTCATTCTTTTCAAGAGAAAGAACAACAAATAACATGTATAAGCTTTGTCTCATATAATGTACACTTTTAAGTTTTGCAAAATCTAGCAACTGCATGAAATATAGAACTAGCTAGAGCAAGACAAAAGGTCAGAGTTATATAACTACTACGAAGCAACCAAGCATTGTTTCTTAACTACTATTGCTGCTGCTGTTGCTGCTGCTGGTGATTGTAGAAAATCAAAATCTCTAGTTCTCTTTGATCCACTGCTCCAATTATCAGATGGTACTTTGAGAATGTTAACACCAAACAGTCTCACAAATTGATTGTTAGCTTCAGCAGTGCAGCAGGACGATGCTTCGCTAGCGCTCTTCTGGCGCTGCCATTCGATGAAGAGCTGGTTCTCGGTCGCTCCCTTCATTCTGTGAAAGCTCACGTTGTCTCCGGGCTTCAAATCTTTCTCTTTGACGAACCTGCTCCAACCTTTTGTCAGTACATAGCTCTGACTACTGTTCCAGTACGAGTACCGGAACCTCCACACCTTCCCACCGGCGTCTTCGAAGCTTAAAAGTATCCCCTTCGTAGCTGAACTCGCTTGCTCGGCGCGAAGGGGGAAGTGTTTCTCCGCATGCTGTTTTGGTATGACTAATCGGTTAAGCTTCCCGACGTCGCTTGGCGTCAGCGCTTTTTCGAACAAAAGCTCCCTTGGCGTGGCAAGAACTGGGCTGCTGGTGCTTGAGTTGCTACCACGGGCCAACCGCGCAGCTAGAGCAGAACGCATGCTCTGGCGAAGCTCTTCATGGTAAGTATGCTTTCGAAGCATGTCAACAATCTCCGTTTTCGATCTCGAACGAAGGAAAGCGAGCTCCGCAGCACCGTCATCGTCAGACTCAGCCAACGGATCGAAGTTGGTAACAGCATCACGGCCACGGAACCGCTGAGCAGCCGCATCATAAGCCCGAGCAGCTTCAATCTCATCATTAAACGTCCCAAGCCAAACGCGTTGGTGCCGCTCGTAGATCTGCGCACCCCAACGTCCGTTTGGCTGCGGAACGACGCCTTTATATTTCGACGAAGGCAGCTTCCGAGATTCAATCTCACCATTATTATCAGGATCGAGCACCACGCTAGCGCCACTACCCAACCGCTGCAGCGGTGAATGTTTGACAGCTCTACCGTTTCGTTGCTGCTTGTCGGATTCGCTTGAAGCGTCTTCGATGCAACTGTTATCCATAGTATTGGTCTGGGAAAGGATTTAGAAGGAAGGATTTACTGGAATAATTCTTGTTTCTTGCAGGGATGTAAAATGAACAAAAATAATTTGTTATATAGAGCGGGGATCAGATGGGAATGAACAAAAATAATTCGGTGGTTGTTGGCTTTGTGGAGAGTCAAGGAAAGAGAGAGGAAGGGGAATTAATGGAGGAAAGAAGATTCGTTGGATTGAAGTCGATCAAGGAGAGATCACGCTTAGCACGGTGAAATAGAAATGAAATATTGAGGGTTAGTTATTGTGGTTGTGTCGCTAGCTAGTTACTTGCTAGTGGTTAGGGTTTGTATTAATTTTATATTTATTATATAAGAATATGAATATTTAAGAGCTATTTGACGACGCTTTTCTAAAAATAATTTATCAATTTTAAAATTTAAAAAATATAAAAAAATTTTACAGAATCAAATTTTTTTATTACTTATTTTTATTTTTTTATAAAAAAATTATTTCATAAGTAATCTCAAATGCTTTCTATTTGGCTTGGCACTAGAGATAGCTAAGTTTTTTTTATTTTACTATTTGATTTTAATTTTTTATTTTTAAATAAATTTTACGTAATATATTAAAAAAATTTAAAATATAGATAAATTACATGTCATAAAAGCTTTATATATACTTTTAATTTTTTATGTAAAAAAATCAAATTTATTTTTTGAAAAGTATCGAAATAAGTTATTTTTTCAAATTTTCTTTTATTTTAGGTACTTTAAATTACCTTTTAGACTTGCAAATGGCAAGCCAAGTTGAAGGAGGTAGAGGACAAGTAAATGCATATGTATGTACATCTAATCTAATCAATACAAAACACAAAATTTCGTGTCACTCTATTATATTTCGTGTCCCTCTATACATAAATTAAGTGGTTGTCTTCTAATGGTATATTCAGATTCATAGTTAAAAAATATGAGCAAAAGAACAAATAAAAAATTAATAAAATAAAAGATAAAAAATAATAATTATTTAATTTATGATATTTGGTAAATAATAAAAATAATAAAATTGAATTTTTTATAAAAAATTCAAATATTTGTCTTTATTTATAATAATCTTACTTTTAAATCAATTTAATAAAATTAAAATTAAATCAGTTTTTTAAATATAAAAGTATTTGATCATATAATTTTATTATTTTCTCTATCCATCAAAATATAAAAATATAATTATTATAATAACATATATTAATTTTTTAACTAATTAAATTAAATATTTAATTAAAGTAGAAATTAAATAAATACAAATAAATATTAAATATTATATTTAATCATATAATATTAAATTAAAAATATTTTAAATAAAATAAAACAAAATAAAGATAAACAAGAAATAAATTTATTTTTTTTGTAATAATATGTACCTATCAAATTAATGGGTACATATTTAGTTATATATATGCTGAGGGATGAAAAATTGTTCTCAATTCTTTTCATTAATGAAACGAAACTAAACATGATAGAGATGGAAAATTTTCCCTTCACTCCCCATCTCTGGGGTTGTTTGGTTCAAATTTTCCTCAAAACTTATTTTCAATTTTTTATCTTATGTTTTTCAATAGATATTTTATAAGTATTTAAAAAATTTATTCAAAAATTTAGAAAATATAAAAAAATTTTACGTAATTAAATTTTTTTATTATATATTTTTATTTTTTTTGAAAGTAAAAAAAATAAAACTCATTTTTAAAAAAAAATAAAAATATTTTTTATTTCAGAAAAGTTTTATTTTATAAGCAATTCCAAACACACCCAGCCATCATCCAAACAATATTTAAGAATTCCGGAGATGTTAAATTTAAAAACGAAATTTCTATTTAAAAGGTTCGATTCATACATTATAAAATCCAACCTAACCAAAATTTCAAACTAATAAATTTAAAATTTTCTACTATATTAGCTTTATTTTTTTATTTTTATCTTTTTTTTATTCTATATGAAACTAATTTAACTCACTCCTCTAATAACAAATTCTTCTTTGGTCAGATATATTATCCATTAATGAAAACTGAACTTGCACATGACTTTTTTACCTTTAATTTTCAATTATCAGATGCATATTTAATTAGGAATTAAACAATTACTACACTAAAAGTATTCGTTATCAATTCTGTAAATTTTAACTTTTTCATGTAAATTTGTTTCACTAATCTAAATATGTTAGACCCATTAGTTCCTATACATTTTTTCATTTTTCAATTTTTTAGTTATCATTAACTAATATTTTGGTTTTTATAGTTTAACTAACTAATGTTGGACCCATTTATTTCCATGTATATATTTAGTTTCTGAAATTTTTTCTAGTCATTGTTAATTATACTTTGACTTTTTTATATTTAAATATATATTAGAGTGAGACTCATATCTATTTATTTGTTTATTTATTTATTTCTTGACTTAATGAATACGTTGAATGATTGAGAAATTTCAAAGTTTGAAACTTACGGTGTGTTTTTCTACAAAACAAATTTTATTTTATTTAAACTCACTTCTAATATAAAATAAATAGATAATTAAAATAAAATTTTTTATCAAAATTTTTTAAATTTACTTTTAAAACTTTCTATTAATTAAAATTAATATTTTATTAATAATTTTTAGTTAAATTTTTTTATTTTATTTTTTAAATTTTAAGTTTATCCTAAAGTAAACACACCCATAAGATGAGAAAGAAGATGATAATTAACCATATAAAACAAAAGACATTATTTATATATCTAAATTAGGATAGCTGTTTATGTAGATTTGACACTCTGATTTTGTAAGTTAGATTTTAAAGTTGAGTTCTGCTTAAAACGTCTAACATTTATATGGTAGGTTGAATTTCAAAAACAATTCACATTTCACTTAAAGATGACATTTTATTTATTTATGTTTCTTATATTAATAAGGAGTATTGACTTAAATATATTTTTATAATATTATATCTAATAATAGTACATATGAAAAATTGTTCAAAAAATTAATTAATTTACGATGAGACTTTCAAATGTTTGTTAAAAACATCTAATCTTATTGACAATTTTAAATTAGAGAACATTTACTCACCATGACTTTTTCTCGTCAAAATTTTCTTTTTAATAATTTACTCAAATAATTTTTTTCTAATAATTTATTTTACAATATGTTTCAAATTTACGTAACTGAGTCTCGCGAAACTAAATTTCGTAAAAGTATAATTTAATTAGAATTGTAGTTCGGAAGAATTAAAATTCGAAATGATATTTGAAATAAATGAAGTAAAATTCAAAGTTCAATTTTGATAAAAATAGAATTTGATGTGAAAATAGATACCAAATTCGGTGTAATAATTAAAATACGTAAAATAGCCGAACTCAAAATTTGAAAAAAAAAAAGTAAAATTTGATGTATTTAAAACAAACTTTTAAAGAAACTCACTTCTTAGTCACCCTTGATAAAGGTGCTAGCTTAATTCATGCTTGTTTGTGATTCCATAACATGAATGCATGGAACACAAGATAACCCCTGCAAGAAATCTCTCCTGCCTTTGAACAAGTCCAATAAGAACCTCTTCTAGTCCAGAGTCTTCAGCTGATCCTTTTCTTAGAAGACTTTGTTTACATTTGTCAACTAATTAACTCATTGAAGACTTCAGACTTTGATGTAGCTTAATTAATGGTTGTCAACCTTATACAGCTGTAGCTCCAAATTAATAATTAAACAATGGTTTAATGAAGTCTATACTTATACAAAATTAATGATACAACATTAAATATTATGGACTGTATATGGTTGATGTAATTGGTTTCATACATACATTTTGATTTACGTAGACAAGTTCCTCGCACTAATAAGAAGCCCACTGTTGTCATTGCAAAGTTCGCCATAAAAATCAATAGATGCATGCAATGCGTGCATGGATCAAGGTTGCGTTTGACATTGATCATGAAATAGAATTTTTTTAAAATTAAAAATATTTTTATTTTTTTTAAAAATAAATTTTATTTTTTTATTTTAAAAAAAATAAAAATATATAATAAAAATATTTATTATATTTTTCTTATTTTTAAATAGAAAATAGACCTTTTTTAAGCAGATAATATTTTTATTTTATTTTAAAAATATTTTTTTAACTTGATAAAATAAAAATAAGTAATAATAAAATTTTACAATGTAAATTTTTTTTTACTTTTTTAAATTTTAAATAAATTTTATAAAATATTATAAAAAATTTATTAAAAAATAAATAAATAAATAAATAATATTTATAAGTAACGCCAAAGGATATCTTAAGGAGGGGTCCATATATATATGAACGAATGATACAATTGTCAATTATTATCATGCGCATCGACTTGAAAATGAATAAGAAAGTTATATGTATGAACAAATCAAATCAAAACAACAGAACCTTTCAATCATACAAACAAAGCAAAAGAAATTAATGGTCGGCAGGTTGAAGAAAAGGGGATGAAATTGTCGAAGAATGACCAAGTTGCATGTTAACAAGTTAGCCCGTCCATTTATTATTTAGTCCAAACACACCGACACACGACTTTTGGTTCTGTGGGTTACTGCTCATCTGGTCGGAAATCCTCCGCATATGTACGTCAATATTATTGTGAGACTTGCTATTTTAGAGCGTGTTTGGCCCTACTTATCACAAACAGTTTTTTAATTTTTTTTTATTTTATATTTTTTAATACATATTTTATAAGTATTTAAAAAGTTTATTTAAAAATTTTGATAGTGTAAAAAAATTCTACAAAGTGAGATCTTTTTATTACATATTTTTATTATTTTTTTAGAAGTAAAAAAAATAAAACTCATTTTTCAAAAAAAATAAAAATATTCTTTATTTTAAAAAAGCTCTATTTCATAAGCACTATCAAACGCTCCCTTAATATTATAAGCTAGCTACTTTGGCGGTAACGCGCATCAGCGCATAGTCAGTATTTTAAATATTTGTAGATGAATTTTACGTAAATAAAAAATATAAATTTTGCATAAGTAAAAAATAAAAATAAAATTTATTGAAAAGATATTAAAAATAAAGTTCAATTTTTATATTTTAATTATTTCTAAAAGTGAATTAAAAATTAAAACTGTATTAAAAATTATATAAATAAAAAAAATTAAAGCTGAAATTTTGTATGTAGAACTGAAATTTTCAAATCCTTATGCAAATAAAATATATAAATTTTTCGTAACTCCAATTCTGATCGAAAAAATTAGTGTGCCGGACGATTGAAATACACCTTTGGACGGATTGGCATTCCCCTTATACCCATTTAAATTTTCACTTAATATGATATTTAAAAAAATAAAACTTATTTTAAAAAAATAAAAATATTTATTATTTTAAAAAAATTATTTTTTAAAATCATTTTCAAAGCTCCCCTAATCTCAACCTGTGACATTTTTGGTTTGGAAGGTAAATTCTAGGACAAAAGTTGTGACCTGATACATAAGGCACTGTAAACGTCTGACGTGATGAAGCTTGTATGTACAGAGTCATAGATTGAGGAGTTGTTTTTCTTTGTTTAAGTTTTGGGTCTTTTCATATGCCTATCTGCAGGGCAGCAGTTATCTATGACTCTGTATGCCTTCTTCGTCATTAGAATTAGGGGATATTTGGCAACATTTATTTAGAAAATAACTTATTAAATTTTATTTCATATTTTTAATAAATTTTTTGTAATTTATTTTAAAATATAAAAATATAAAAAATTTTTACAAAAATAACATTTTAAAAAGTTTTTGAAAATAAATTTTATTTTTTATCTACAAAATTATAAATATAAATAATAATTAAATTTCATGATATAAAATTTTTTATACTTTATATAAAATGAAATATTATAAAATTTTATTAAAATATAAAATAAAATAAAAAATTGATAAAAACTACCGCCAAACGGTGTCTATCATTGCATGTTTACCTGGCACATCTGTGATATATATAGAGGGGACGAGGTGTATGACCAGGTTATTAAGTTATGAGGTCAAAACCGTGTGGTGAAAGCAGCTACATTAAGAGATCATTTACAATTGCTTAAAATAAAAACAATTCTTTAGAACTTTTAAAAAAATAAATTTATTTTTTCACTAATAAAAATAAAATAAGTTATATATATATAAGATTTTATAAAAAAATTAAATTATGTCTTTTAAAATTTTTCTGAAATAGCTTAGAAGACTGTTTGGAAAAAATATTGAAAGAAAAATTAAAAGCAAACAAAATGCACCGTCGGTCAAACGACCTCTAAGAGCTTCTTAACTTATGAAGAAAGTGATCTAAAAATAAGCCTATTAAATATAATTTTTTTGACCCAAAAAAATAAGTTACTGATAAAGAATTTAAAACACACCCTAAATTAATATAACATAATGAACATATATCAAAATGTTGACTTTAGGTGATGTTTGATAATATTTATAAAATAATTTTCTTTTAAAATAAAAGCTATTTAAAATCATTTCACAACGTATATCTTTTATATTTTTAAATAAAATTTATAAAATATTATAAAAAATTTATTAAAAAATTTGAAACAATTGATAGAATTGAATATGATGAAATTCTTAACATTAGGATTTACACGCACAGATATATATAGAGTACAGATAATGAGCTTATTTTATATACTGTCCGATAGTACAGTCCAATATCTCTTCTTAAATTCATGATGGATCAAATAAAATGAGTTTGTTCAATAATATTTGAAAATTTGGTGCCGGATGTGATTTTGTAAAGAAATATGCCAGCTGATCAGTAGATACAACATGTGATAAAGAAATAATACCTGATAAAAAATACTCACGAACGAAGTGACAGTCAATTTCAATATGTTTCGTTCGTTCAGGATTGCTTGAATTTGAATAGCACTCTGATTGTCACAGTAAAAAAGAGTGGCTCCTGTAAATGCAACCCTCATACCAGTAAGTAATCTCCGTACATGAACAATCTCTCTTGTGGTAGCAGTCATAATTCGATATTTTTATCAGCTTCTGTTGAAGAACAAGTAACAACATCATGTTTCTTATTGCGCCACAAAATTAGCGAATCACTAAAAAATAAGCAGAAATCTGTAGTAGACCTTCTAGTGGTTAGATCACCAGCTCAATCTGCATCAGTAAAAGCTCGAAGCTCCAAAGTGAATGTAGAAGACATAAATAGAGAGCAAGTAATAGTTCCTTCAAGATATCTAAGAATCCTAAACAAAGCACTATAATATGCTGATCGTGGTGCAGAAACAAATTGACTGACAACACTTACTGTATGAAAAATATCTGACCTTGTCATACAAAGGTCGACAAGCTGACCAACAAACCGTCTGTACCTAGTAGGATCTGTGAGAGGCTCATCATCTGTAGGACGAAGTTTCACATGCAGCTTTAAGGTAGTATCAACTGTCCGACTATCAGATAAACCTGCAGATTTAATAATATCAAAAGTATATTTTTGTTGAGAGATAAGAATTTCTCTAATACTTTGCGCAATCTCCAATCCAAAAAAATAGCATAAATATCCAAGATTCTTCATCTGAAACTGTTGTGAAGATGCCTTTTTGTGGCTGCAATACCTATAATATTATCTCCTGTTAAAATCATATCATACACATACAATAACAGGAGTACCCGTCCTTGCGGTGAGGACCGCACAAATAAGGAGTGATCTTGAGAACTCTGCTAAAAACCTATCTCTATAATAGCTCGCCGAAAGTACTCAAACAACCTCTAGAAGTCTATTTGAGTTTATAAACAACACGATGAAGACGACATATATGATCTGGAGGAGTAGAAAGATCTGAATGTGGCTGCATATAAACAATTTCAGATAATGTACTATGAAGAAAAGTATTTTTCACATCCATCTGATAAAGAGGCCACTGACGTACAGCAGCGACTGCTAATAGAGTGCGAACAGTAGTCATCTGCAATAGGAGCGAATGTCTCATCATAATCAATCCCATGCTCTTGAGTAAAACTTATGGCAACATGACGAGCCTTATTCCTCTCAATGGAGCCATCAAGCCGATATTTAATCTTAAAAATCTATTTACAACTAATAGGCTATACTCTCTCCGGTAGTGGAACTATATCCCAGGTGCATGTCTACTGAAATGTACGAAACTCCTCTGCCATTGCATCTCGCCACTCTGGGTACTGAATTGCCTCTTAGTAAGAATTAGATTAAACGAGTGGTATGAATAGTAGTAGGAAATGAATGAACTGGGAAGAGTATGAGATGAGGGTGGCAAAACCAAACTTATTCAGTGGACCTGAACAGTTTGGTATAATTAGAGAACAACGGAAAAAAATTTTCGTTAACCAGCGTTTGTATCGTCGAAGAAGGGGCGATAATAGAGAGAAGTAATGGAGTATGATCCACAGACATGTGAGAAGACTCAGATTAGCTGGATGAAAAAGAATGTGATGGTATTAGAAATTGAACATCAGGAAGTAAAGTGAAAAAATAAGGAGAGTCCTAAAGAAAAGTGACGTGACGAGAAATGTGAAGTCGGCGTGCTGTGGGATCATAACATCAATACCCCTTATGTTCATAACTAATACCAAGCAAGATACACTTGACTAATCGAGCAGTCAATTTGTCCGCTCAGTCGGAGGAAATAGAACAAAACAAGTGCACCCAAAAGTGTGAATCATACTATAGTCTGGATGAGATAAAAATAAACTCCCATGAGGTGTCTTACCAGACAAAGCAGACGATAGGGTAATATTGTTAAGATTAACAGAGGTAAGAATATCTTCTGCCCAAAAGATTTGAGGAACTGAAGAGGAGAGCAAGAGAGAGCGAGCAGTTTTAAGAATATGACGATGCTTACGTTCCGCTACTCTATTTTGTTCAGTTGTATAAGGACAACATTGTTGAAAAAGGGTGCCATGAGACTGTAAAATGGATCTCATAGTAGAAGATGTATATTCACGAGCACCATCAGAACGAAAAATCTTAATTCGAGTATTAAACTGAGTATTAACTATAGTACTGAAAGTGTTATATATAATAGAAACTTCAGAACGATGACGGATAAGATAAACCCAAGTGTAACGAGTATAGTCATCAATGAAACTAACATAGTAAACAAAACCAGTCATAGATGGAATTAGAGCTGGTCCCCAAATATCAGAATGAACTAGATCAAAAACACGAGAAGTTTTATATAAACTTTGATGAAAATGTAAAGCTGAATGTTTTGCAAACTTACAGCTATTACATGAAGATAAAGGAGAAAAAAAAACTCGCCCAAAAGCTCCACTATCGATGAGAGTTTTTAGACGAGATTTAGAAATATGACCTAAACGTCTGTGCCATAAATCAGCAGCAGACGAAACAACAGCATCAAAACTAAAATTTGAAGTAGTCGAAAAAGAAAGATGGAGATACTTTAAGTGATACAGTCGCCCCTTTTTATAAACATGACCAATCGTCTGGACGGTATGGGGATTCTGTACAGAATAGGTAAGAGAATCTAAGACAACAATAAGCCCGCTTTCACAAACGGAACTGACTGAAATTAGGTATAGGATGAGATGAGAAATATGTAAAATAAAAAGTAGATTGAGAAAGTCAAAAATAATGGAGGCCGACTGAGTGATGGTTAGTTGAGAACCATAAGTAGTATGTAAAGATGGAAAATTTCGTGGTAAAGATATCGTGTCAGATAACAATGATAGATTAGAAGTCATATGATGATATGCACCAGAATCTTAAATCCAAGAGGAAGACATACCAGGAGCAGCGGAAGAAGTAGAGGTAGATGAATCAGGAAAAATGGATTGTCGCTGAAACTGAAGTTCTATCTGAGCAAGACGATGGTGATATCGGCTGAATCATTGGTGATAGACTAAGAGACAGGAACGGCATCAACAATATTCGCCTGTGCAACTGGAGAGCGAGTAATGGAAGAATCTTTCGCCTTCTTCCGCTCCCGATACTGAGTAAGTAAATGTGGGTGAAACTGAAAACAACCGTCCACAGTATGACCTGATTTCTTGCAATGAGTACAAGAGGATTGCTGTCGAGAATGGAAAAAATTTCTACGAGTATGAGCACTAGTGTCTCCCGAAATGAAAGATAATGTGCGTGAAGATGCAGTAAAAACTGTAGCTGAACCAGGACTCAAGGTGGGTACCATCATCAAAAAAGACCGCAAGCGAGTCTCCTCGACAATGAGCTCAAAAATGGCAGCATCTAGACTGATGTTATTTTGTATGATACGACCACTCACTGCTTGAAATTGTGGACGCAAAGCCATAAAAAACTGATAAAGTTTACGTCGTTCGGGACAGATACAATGTTCATGGCAGGCACAGCCATGACCTTCAAGCTTCAAGAGCTCACGCCAGTAACCTCGCATAAATGTAGCGAAGTCCTGGATAATGCGATCACCCTGTCTAGCAGCCCAAGCCTCGGTGAGAATTTAATACTCTCTAGCATCACTTGATTGAACAAACTGAGTAGTAAAAGTCTTCCATAATAATGCAGCAGTCGGGATGTCTTCAAAATGTGGTCGAAGAGATCGATCAACAAATGGAATGATAAATATAAGAATCCGTTCATCATGATCATCCCAAATGTCCTGCGCAATACAAATATTATTCTTTACCTCAATAGATGCATCATTTGGTGGTGAGAGAAGACGTTGAATAGAGCCATCTAGATGACCAAGACGACGACGTCCACGAAGAATAGTTCTAACTAAAGCAGTCCATTCAGCCCAATCATTAGCAGTACTCAAAAAAAAATCAGTGAATATCGGTAGAAAGTTCCAAAAGAACTCAGATTAAGGTATCATCAAATAAATTTTTTTTTTTGGGAAACGGGCCGGGCTGGCCCGACTGCAGTAGTGCTAAGGTTCGGTGAACGGGCAACTGCGACGGCAAGCAGCGGCGACAGCAGACAGTGACTCGAAGCTGCGGCGGTTGGACGATGATGGTGAAGAACGCAGCAATAATGGCGAGATAGAAAGGACGCCGACGACGATGGAGAACGGCGGACGAAGAGGAACGGTGAAACCGGTTGAAGATTTTGCGACAGCAGCGGCAGACTGAGACGGCGATAGCGACAACGGCTGGAGTTGACGTCAATTGAAGGCGACGAGAACAGTGGCGGCAGAAAAAAATATATTTAGTGATGGCGGCGACGGCGGCGATTTCAGATTTTTTTTTTTTTTTTGTGATGAAGAAAAGAAAAAAAAAGGATTAAAATTGATGAAGATAGTAGATTGGAAAAGAGTTAATTAGGAAAAAAAAATTTTGAGAATCAACTTGGCTCGATACTATAAAACAATTGATAGAATTGAATATAATAAAATTTCTCAATATTAAAGTTTACACGTACATATATATATATATAGAGAGTACAGATAATGAGTTTGTCTTACATACCGCTCGACAGTACAGTCCAATAAAATTAAAATAAAAAGTTGTGCAAACGGTGCCTTACTACATTACGTCCAATGACTTAATCAAAAGGTCGACCGCTGTTATTGGTGGCTATTACTATTGAAATTTAATAGCAGTAGGAATCAAGGAATCGTTGTGTCGAGTGAGTCCTCTCATTTAAACCTGGTCAGCTGATGAACTTCAAATATGTGCCAAAATTTCTAAGATCCTTTTCTTTACGGCTTGGTTTGGACTTCTGAAAAATTGGCGTAAAAGGAAAAAACTATTAGAAGGTGGAATTTCTACTCCTCATAGTTATAATCTTTTATAATTATAATAGTTTACTTTAAGTTTCAATTATATAGATATTCTTTACTTTTTGTTTACCATTAATAGTAAATTATTAATTTTTGTTAGGTTAAACTTACTTTTTATTGATTATCATTTTCATATCCTTTTTGTGCACTAGATAAACCAAAATTAGAGAATTACTCAGAAAATTTTCCCCAGAAAATTTTCTTTTAGAATCCCGTCCAGTTTTTTGCGGCTTTTTCCAAGGAAAGAAATATGTGAATCAACCTGGAAAGAAATCCTGTTTGTGAGGAAACAACAAAAGAATGGATTGAGTTCTGTACCCAGACAATGAGTGATATCTTTGTTATCGTTTAAAACTGCTTAAAATAAATATTTAAACATAAATTATTTTGTAGTTTAAAAAATTAAATTATATTTAACGATACAATTTACATATTTTGCTAATTTTTTAAAAATATTTTTGAATTAAAATTTTTAAAATAAAAATATATTTGGATGCACAGCCAAACAATTCTAACGTTACAGAAATCAGTACATGATGCTCCTGCAGCTTACTAAAATGGCAACGTATATTCAGCAATAGCAATAAACTTTCCATTCCTGAACGAGGATTTTAAGCCATAAAATTTACGATGAACAAGCCACAAACAGAGAGGAAACATTAAAAAGATGATCCAAAATTTGAAATGTGAAAAGTTTTTGTTTTATCCAGTCGGTGAACTTTCCTCGAATACAAAGCAAGCAAGTTCTGGACCGTATGAATTCAGGGTGAGAAAACGCAATCAATATTTGATAACTTCAATATTGTATACTGGTGGATTTCACGTTATAAATACAGAAGGCTAGCTTACATTTAATCACTCAACGAAACGGTAAAACGTACAAAGTTTTGCTTTCTCCATTGACGACGGGGCATTGCCATGTATGCTCCCTCGATGTAAAAAGCATTACAATTTACAATTAAATCTAGCCAACGGTCTACTCACTCAGCCCTCCTCTCCAAACTCCTTGGTAAACCTTTCATGTATCTCAAGATCAGATTTGCTTACAGTTGGTCTTTGTCTTGCTAGAACTTTATCAAAGTCAGTCCTTGATATTGGAGGAGGGAGGATCTGTTATCGCAGAGGACAGCACCATATAAGAGAGTGGGGAAAAAAAAAGAACTAGTAAGCTGCAGAAAATTAAATATGCTATCAGCAATGTTCTATACTTTAGCAGCAAGGTCTTTTGAAGCAAGCTCCTGCAGTGTAGTCTGGACAGCACCTGGCTGCTTCGGTCCACATGGCATCCACATGTCATCTGCTGTCTTGAAAAAGAACATGGCATCTTGTGTTTTGCGGACAGGTTCGAAAAGCACATCCTTGACCTGGTTTTAAAACAAAAGAAAACCCAAAGTTTACTCCTTTTACCGATTAAAGAGTAATCACTATACGAGCTCAAGGGTACCACTTACACAAACAGCAATATCTGAACCAGAAAAGCCTTCTGTTCGGCGAGCTAAGTGCTCGAAATCACTTTCAGTTAGGTTGTGAGGAGTGTCTCCTAGATGTACCTGTATCAATCATGTGGATACACCTGTCAGGATACTTAGTAATGCTCAACCGAAAGGCCCACAAGCAACAGTAACATTGTACAGGAATAAAAGTATCAGTGACAAAGAACTCAATTGAAGAGAAATTTACTAGTACTACAAAATAGGGCATGGGCTAGTACCTTGAACATGTGTTGCCTTGCTTTTACATCTGGTAGCGGAATGTAGATCCTCTTATCAAAACGCCTTCGGACAGCCTAGTGAATAGAAATTCCTTCTAATCGTTAGAGGGGGAAAAAGCAGGAATTTCAATAATTGAAGGAACAATTAGAAATTTTGAGCGAAAATACTTCCTAGTTCAAAATTTTGGCATCACACAACCTGATCCAATGCGTATGGAGTGTTTGTAGCAGCAAGAACAAGAACTTTCTGATCATTATTGCCTACACCCTGAGAGAAGTACATTGAAAACATGTACCATAAGAAACATAGATATACAACTACTATTAGAACAAAATATAGCATTAAATTAACAACAAGAACCAAGACGAACTTCTCAAGCCAAGGCATTGGAGACTTTGGATTTAGCATGTATGCATATTTTACTTAAGTAAGATGGTTGGGACTTGGGAAATGCTTGACTAGTTGAATGAATCAAAACTCTACTAAGAATCAAAAACAAGTTTTCTAAATATAATTCATCTATCTAACAAAAAGAACCTTCATGAAAAATAACTAGAAGTCTAGAAGAATACCGCATAATTGGTTGTAGAGAGAATACATACCTAGAGAGATTTTCATAGAATTTACTAGTTTGATCCATTACCAAGACAAAGACCAAAGATCAAGATACAGATCCATGTGTGAGAAGAATATGATGCACTAGATAAAAGTAGTAAGGATGTCAATGGAAACAGTCTACTACTTGGAATATTATGATTTGCCGCATGGGTAATTGTTTCTACGACAGGTACTACCTTGCAGTTCATTATAATCTACTGCAAAAAGGACATTGTTCAATGTGATAGTAGTAAGGCCTGCACGTAAGCAGCAGAAGATTGTTACAAGAATAGGGAGAAAAAAAGACTCTCTGCACACTGTGGTAGCTTCAATAAACTGAAGAACCCCACAATCTATGAGTTTGGTCAACAAAAAATCACAGTAACGAGAAGGCTTATTAACTTATAATTTTAGGTGTTTGGTGGAGCTTTTTTGCAACTTAAAGCTGCTTTTTCGTCCGTTTTAAAAAAAGCTACGCTCCATAGCATTTTCAGAAAAGCTGTGCAGGACATTTTTAACTTGAGACAGTGAAAACATTTTACCCCTGATACGTTCAAGAATTTACATTCTTATATTGCTCCTAACCCCCACCTCTCGCTCAGACCCAACCCGACGATTTTGCCCCATGCAGTAACACATTGTATTTCAATCAGGTTACTTTATTATGTAAAGTACTCGTTTCATGAGAAATGGTTCAATTTGACTTGAATGCCATTGTTAAATTTTAAAAGTAGAGTATGAAGCTAACAAATTGGCAGAAACTTGGAATTTTGTTTTGATGATTTATATTTTCTGATTCATCATCCATCACAGCATTCCACAGTTCATAATGTTTTTGGAAGATTACTATCAACCTGTAGTTGTTGAAAACTGATCACAAGCATGATATGCTAGTTGGCTTAATTTGATGTATTTCTAAAGAACAAATAGGTTTTTCCCTCAGAGCTGCAGAAAGTGTTTACTTGGAATTATCTCTTTCAAACATAAACAACCTTATTCTCACTGGCTAGAGCATTTACAGTAGGTTATAGCCTTGATGCTTACTAGATTGTATTACTGGAGGCAAATGCTCAGGAGAAATTCATGCGCATCAAACATGCATACAACACATTACTGAATCCAGACCTAGTTTAGGTTATAATAGCAGTTCCAGTTATACAGGAGCAACTGGAAGAAAGGTATCTGGCCAGCAAGAGGAAGAATTCTATGGTTTAGGTATGTCCATCTTCAAATTTGACCTAGAATCACCAATTTTGCAATTAACATAAAAATCCTTGAATTTGATAAAAGATATTTTGAAGACACTTCTGCCAGATTTGGTGGAAATGCGACCTTTGTCGATTTGAACCTTCTGAACAGAGCATTAAACTAAGTCTCTTAGGATTTACTTTCAGGCTATTTCTTAAAGTCCTTATATAACCCCGTTTTCTGCAGGTGAATTTTCAGAGATGTCCAAATAATAATAGGTGGTATGCCCTTTAGATCCCATCATTACAACATGATCCGTAAAACTTCTTTGCCAAACAAGGCATGTTCATTTCTAGGATGGTCTATATTGAATCAAAATTCCGATTTGCAGCGGACTCATGGAGAGACCTACAAAAGGAATTCCAAAATTAGGAAGTCAGACCTCAATGCACAGGATAAACAAAAAAGCTTGTGGGAGGAGTTGGCAGCAAGTTCATTTAGCGAAAATAAAGATTGCCCTTTGTGTTATTTAGGAAGTCTTGCTTATCGTGCAAACCTAGTGGTTTTGACAAACGTAGGATTTTTCTGAATCATCAATGAGAAGAAAAAAAAATCTATGGTGAAACTTCTTAATAGAAATCATAAACAACTCCTTTGCAAATTTGTCGATGTAGTCAGATTGTCTTCGCAGGAAATAGGAGAGGAGTTGGTTGAGTTTTTAGAGAAGGAATTAAACATAGACACAAATTCTGGATCTGAAAGTGAAATTGATGGCTCTACAATTAGAAAATGCTCAAGATGGAGAAAATATAAAGAGTGGCATTGAAGAAAGCGTTGATGATATTAAAGCTACTCTTGATAAGCTAAAAAATGAACGACAACTTTAGGTTTACTTGTAAAAATTTTCTTCCGTGTTGTAATTTGTCACCTCTCTTGGAGTGCCCTGAAACTAGCTCTGAGAGTTTCAGTAGGTGCCATAGGAGTAGGACCATATCAATTTTTTGTTGTCAAGCACCCTTTACTTAAAAATGTGAATTAGCTATGCATTACTAGTATAAAGGTATCCGCTAGTTCTGGGTAAGAAAAATCACTTTTTTTCAAACAAATATATGTTTATTTACAAGTGTGTTTTTTAGTGTGTACTTTAGTTACTTAAGTGTGTACTTTGCTATGTACTACTAGTATAAGGGTACTGAGGTACTCTCTAATGCGTGCCACCATATGAGAGCCATAAATTTGTTTAACTCAGAGTATAATATATATATATTATATTTCTCTTAAAACAGACATTTTTTATTGGTTGTTGCAGTCTTGCAAACTTTTCCATTTTTGATGAAGATTGCTGGGCCAAAGCTGTCCATAGATTTGAACTTCTTTGTTTGGTTTCTGAATGGGAGATTGTTAACCTACATGGAGTTTTACAGCTCTTCTGAGCTGATAAGGGGAGCAAAGCATCACACAAAAACAGCAGCAGAGGAAGGAACACAAGATTTAGATGTTGGCAATATTGGCAAAAATGCCAAGATATTTAATAGAAATCCAAGAGGGTATTATACTTGCTACAATGAAAATACGTAATTCATAAGAAAAAAAAAGTGTTGCACATGATACACTTTTTTTGGCTAAACGTGAGACTTATATTCCATCAACTACTAAAACATCTTACACTACATCCAATGATCAACCCGAAAATTTAGATGTTGATCAAAGTGATACAGATTGCTTTGCACATCGTGATGCTATTGCTAATGCAATATCTAGTCAATTATGATTGTATGACTATTATAGGTGATGTTTGGGAGTGCTTTTAAAAAGGAGCTTCTCTAAAACACAGGGTATATTTATTTTTTTCAAAAAACGAACTCTATTTTCTTTACCTAAAACAAAACCAATAACAAGATCTTACGACGTCAACTTTTCTGTATTTTCCAAATTTTAAAATAAACTCTGAAAAATATTGTAAAAAATTTATTGAAAAACGTGAAATAAAAAGGTGGGATGAAAAGAGTAGAAAAACAAAGCCAAACATGTCCATAATGTATTTGCTAGAACATTTATTTAAAATCACAAAACATATAACCACATTATTTGGCTGAACATTTGTTTGAAATTACTAAATGTGAGATCGTATTAAGAATTCATTATTCATAACTTAATAATTAATTAATTACTAGTAATTTATTAATTATTTATTATATACATAAATAATAATTTAATTATATTTTTAAATTATTTAAAAAATATAAACTAATTATTAGTTTATAATATTAAATACTATTAAAAATATATCCACAAATTTATTATTAGGATAAAAGATAAGAAAGTAAAAAACATTAATTAATATATAAAAAAAAGATTCATTAAGTTAACATACATAATCACATATTAAATAGGCGAGGACATTTCAATCATCTCATATTTTCTTTCAGCTTTTCGGCACGGTTTTGCCAAATATATCCTTCATTTTTTCACAAAAATGCTGATTTCATCCAAACGTTATTTCAGGAAAAAGGCCATTTCAGAAAAAGCATAAAGCTGCTTTTTTTCAGAAAAAAGCAACAGTTTCAAAAGAGCACTAAATTCGAAGCTTAGACAAACTTGCCCTTATTCAGGAAGGAAGTCCATCTGGAGGTGTAGAAAGAATATTGCATGTCAGACATCAGTTGCAATGTTCTAAAAGGTGTGAGTCAAATTGTTGATTGGATAGTGCATATGTTGTATGCGGATGCATATACAGAACATATAGAAATGCTTAACAATCAATTTATAACATGTGTAAGATCACAAGAGAAGAATGAACAGAGACATTCCCATCGAGATCTAGTAACCTGTTCTTTTGTAGGGTGTTTTATAAAGAAGAAGCTTCAATTTAGATATTAAATATCCCTTAACCAAGTCCTAGACAGATAATTATTCTGCATTAGGATAACGAACTGTACAATTCGCCGCAATTTAAAATAATAAGAAGCAAGAATTAAAATAAAATTGATATTTCCAAAAAAGAAATAAAAAAAAGTCTAGATAACATAAACTTTTCATGGGAAATCTAATATGCAAGTGCGAAAAGAGCTCATTATGCGTATGTACCTGCATCTGCACAAGAACTTCCGTTTTAATCCTTCGAGAGGCTTCACTTTCATTGCCTTCTCCACGCTGACCACATAAGGAATCAACCTCATCAATGAAGATAATTGATGGGGCATTTTCGCGAGCCATTTGAAAGAGATTAGCAACTAGTTTTTCACTTTCTCCCATCCACTTGGAAACAAGATCAGATGACGAGATGCTGTTAAGTAGATGGGGTAAGATATTAGCCAATGACATATAGTTGATGATTAACCTCAAAAACAGTAATATATTTTAATATACAGACAAAAAAAGAAGCATCTCAAAGCAAGCTTATTACGCATGTATCGCATACCAAGGAAGTTATGTGAACTCGAGATAGAATAAACAATTACACATCAAGAAAATGATATCCCAAACTCCCAGATCTAGAGATGGTATTATTGCATGCATTACAAGAAACCTTAGAGAATAGCTCTAGACAAACTAACGAAATTTCATATGAAGAAATTAATGTATGTAGCAAGTTCTAACCAAATCTGTGTGCGTTAGTTTACAATGACATGTTTTGACGAAATCAGAGTAGCTACTTCAACTTGAGTACCACTTTCCTTCTAGGATTCACATATTTGGTGAATTGTTTTGACAAAAATCAGAATAGCTACTTCAAGGAGTTTGCATATTGGGTGAAATGTTTTACTTATTGGTTTCCATAACAATTCAAGTCAACTAAAGATGATTAACTTGTGGTTCATGAAAAAGTATGGGACAGTAGACGATGGCAGTTATATCAAAAATTAAGGAAATGGAAACAGCAGGCTTCTTTCAAGCATTATTTATATAGTTTTTAGTGTAACAACCCGCTCTTTGATATGGCAAAACTATCATTTGAATTTATTTTTATGATCATGCAAATAGTCTCTTGACAAATAAACGTATTGCATCTATTTAACAATTTTAGCATTTTATATATCAGCAATTTGTCATTTGATTATATTCAATCATTAGATGATCACGCACATGTTACAAAACAATATATATAAAGATAAACCTATAATTTTGGAATAAATGTGGTTACAACATAGAAGCTTCAGTATGAAAGACGACTCCAAGGCGAACTCAGCTTGCCCAAGAGTCAACTTTTGGCAAGACACTACTTATATATGAGCCCAAATCTGGCCCCAAGTCAATGTATATACGTGTGTATGTATGTAAATGTGTGTATATATGTATAAGAAGAAATAGTGGCACTCCCTCTTTAAAGGCACTTTTATGCACTCCTTCTCCAATTTATGATTTGAGCGACCTTCAAATTTAATCTCCACAATTGAATATAAAAAACTATGATTTAAAAATATACTGAAACAAATTTCAGCTCAATCGGAACATAAATTGACCTCCATCCGCAGTTGATCAAGTTGTCGGCAATAAGAAAAACTCCAAAATATAAGTTGTCTACTTGCTGTCATATTGATCAAATGACTGGATGGAGTTCGAATCGCTGTCCGATTGAGCTGATAATCTGTTTGTATGTTTTTAACTCATAATTTTTCAAATCTAAAAGAGTAAATTGAATTTGGAAGTCTTTCCAACCATAAACTAGAGAGAGTGTCCGAAAATTTCCATAAAAAAAGAGTGCCATATATACATATACATATATATGTATATGTATATGTATATGTATATATACATATATATGTATATGTATACATATTTGTTCAAGGAGAGCGAGAGGGACACTTCCTCCCTGATTTATTGCCGAGATGATATCCAATCTCAATCTCCACCGTTGATTATGAAGAGCTATGAGTTAAAAATATATTGATAAAATTTCAACTCAATCGGACCACAAATCGACCTCTATTAAGCCACTTGATGAAAATGATAAAAATAAAAAAAAATCCAATATATATATACATATATGTATACATACATACATATAGGGAAGGAGATGAGCACTCCAACCCTTATACACACTTCATCGCACTCCACGGCCGTTTGTGGCCGTGGAGACACCCAAATCTAATCTTTACCATTTGAAATGAAGAATTATGAGTCGGTAACATGCTAACAAAATTTCATTTCAATCGGATTAAAAATCGACCTTTATCTGGCCACTTAATCATGATGACACAAATAGTAGAAGTTGACAAAATATATTTTTTTTTCTTTAGTCATCTTGATCAAGTGGCCGGATGAAAGTCGATTCGTAGTCCGATTGAGGTGAAATTTTATCAGCGTGTTGCCGGCTCATAATTTTTTATATCCAATCATAAAGATTAAATTTAGAGGTATCCACAGCCGTATATACATGTTATAAGTTCTTGAAAGTTATATCTTACTATAATCGTTAAAAAGGTTATAGTAAAACGACGTCTTAATTCAATACTATATCTCACATGATTTGAAGTTTGAACATTATACAGAACTTGCTGGGAGTATAGCCAAAAAAGAAAGAAAGAAAGAAAGAAGAGAAAGGAGAATATATGGTGTAGCCTATGTTCTATGTCTCCTTTCCCCTTGCCACAGCACAATAGCACTCCTGTATTCCCCACAGCACGCACCACCACACAACACATGCTCTCTTCTATTCCTCTTCATCTTATTCATTCTTCTTTGAATTCAACCAGTAGGGCGGTAAATCAGTCGGTTCGATACGGTTCAGTTCAGCTAAAATTGGTTTAGTTCATGTTCAGTATTAATGACTATACATAATATTGGGTGTCAAAAGTTGGTCTATTAATTTATCAAACTAAAATGCTGAAGTCAAATTGATGTAGCAACATGCTGGTTGAGTCAAAAGAACACAAGTTCACGAAATAAAATGCTCAAAGACAGAAACAAAAGGCAAAAGCTCAATAAATCCACAAAGGATTACACGAGTATAAGCTATTTGTGAGAAATCAGAAGCGCAACAAAAACAGTTAAGTCTCCTTGTACTGATATCTTTCTTATTAATTGTGTGACAGAGCCACCATTGAAACACCACAAACAAGCTAAGAAAGATAAGCGGAATAGTCTTTGTTACTGCAATTTTCAGTCATAGTTTTCCTTTATACTCAGATTTGTCGAATACCTGAAGAAAGTAGATTCAGCCTCTGTAGCGACAGCTTTGGCCAAATATGACTTTCCAGTTCCAGGTGGACCATACAAAAGAAATGCTCTCCAAGGCCTCCTTTTTCCTGCAAAAGATTACGAAAAAAACATCATGAAGGTATATGAAATGATATGAAAATTAAAACAAAGGTGTATTGCCTGTCCGCCCATCATATGTTATAGACATTGGTTTACCAAGAAAAGGTCCACAATTTAAATCTGGCCATGCATATACTCGGAGATTAAACCGGTCTAGTGCAACCGCACATCTGAAAATTTGGGGCCAAAAGAATTCACCATTATTCTACTACTTATCCTATTATACATGGTACCAATGCTTGTTTTGATGATAAAGAATGCTTATTTTTCGATGATAAAGAAAGACAACAGTTGCCACCATTATTAAAGCAGGTCGTTTTTCACTATATGTATCTGAATTATGCAATAGGGACAAGGTGTTAAAGCAGAATATATTAAACATAATACCTTGATCATTCAATACATTGCCTTAATTGTACTTTTGTGGCATTTGAAAAACTATATCAAGGTAAGTACCGCATAGTCTAGATAGGTGTGCCACATCAACAGTGCCAGCAATTAAAGCCCTTCCTAAAACCATGGTAGTTATAGCTAAACTCAATAAATGAATCCTGGTTGCTAGAAAGCTATAAAACAACAACAATAAACTAAGCATCTATCCACACTTGAATGGGTCGTTAGAAAGCTATACGTGTAAATACGTTACCACAGGAAGCAAGTTGCAGGTACCTACAATTTGCATAAAAGGCAAGATTTCAAAGAGCAAACAAAAGTTTAGCTAAACAAGATGGTAATAACAGTAGAGATGCTTATACATAACAAAAACTTGAAAGTACTTGTACTAGAAATAAATACTGAGAGCAAAAGAATCTTCTCTGCAGCACAATCTTACTAACTATGAAACCAGATTCATGAGTTACTAGTTCTGATTCAATCAATCATTGGACTCTTAAGTTGAAAGCACAAACTAGTTTCAACTAAATGAACGGAAACATATCATATGACATTAGCCACCATTATTCCAGAAATTTCACTGAATTTGTAAAATTTTTAAGCTCCACTTGCAATAACCAAGAACTATTTAAGAGCATTAATCATAAATTTCTTCCAGGGGAACATGAATAGCATTGAAGAAATGAATAGATCAATCATTTCCAGACAAAAAAGAATCCTTCAAGTCTAAGAAACTTGCCAATATACAACTCACAAGTTAGTTTCAATAACGAATCATAAACTTACACCTTTAAGAAAAACAAGAAAATAAGACCCATTGACTAATATTTACCAGTAAAGAACTGGGGAAACTTGACAGGGAGTATAACCGCCTCCTGCAAAGCCTGCTTTGCACTCTCAAGTCCAGCAACATCATTCCACTTAACATTCGGTTTCTCTCTAATAATTGCAGAGTTAAGCCCCGACCTAAGCTTCGCCTGTTCTGGGTCTTCCCCATCACCATCTCCATCCTTTGGCTTTGTTTTCGGCCGTGTAGCAACAGCGGCACCGCCGTTGACATTCGCAGGACCCGATCCACCTTCATCGAGCACCGCCCTGATCTCCTCGGCTCGCCGGAGATATTCAGTGAATTTCTGGGTGATGGCTTCCTTGATTTTGGGATTCTTCTCGTACTTGAGATGCGTTTTGAAGTACTCAAGTGCGTTCATGTAGAGAGGGAATGCTTTCACGTAGTTCCCCGCATTGTCTTCCTGCACAGCTTGCTTCACGTACTCGATCGCTTGCTCTTTGAAATTGCTATACATCTCCAAATCAATGAATCAATCAATTGCTCAATCAATTCTTCAAATCCCTTTAAATCAATCAATAGATGGATCAAACAAATTGGAAAACGAAGCTTGGGAAAAGGATTACGAACTGAAGCTTGTGATCAACATCCCGGGAAGAATTGAATTGAATTTTTGGACTGATTGATTGTTAAGGAAACTCTAGAAGGAGAAGATTGAACGAGGGTCAAAAAGAATTGGGGATTGTGGATGTTGAAGAAAAGCATAATAGCGGGACGAAAAATAAGAATTTTCTTTTACAATAATAATTTAATAACAATTGAAGGAGACAAGAGAGATGGAAAGTAACCGGTAATGGCATGTTTCAATTTTTCAATGGCATAAAAGTGAACTCTATAAAAATGAATTTTATAAAAGTAAATTTCATAAATTGATAAGTAAAATATATGATGTCTAATTTAAAGTAAAACTTTAGATATAAATAAAGTTTGGTGTGAAAAAAATAAAATTCAGAGTAATAATAAAATAAGTGCAGTTTCAAATTCAAAATTTAAAAAAAAAAAGTAAAATTCGACGACAATTAAAACATATTCAAATCCCAACTTCATTAATATTAATTATTTTTAATAAAATAAGATGGATGATTTAAAATTTTATACATATAAATTTTTAAGTTTTAATTAATAAGCATGATAAATCTGCAATAATTCTCTCTAATATTATATTAGAAGTTTGAGTTTACAAAGTAAAACTAATTGATAATAGAAAAATTTTTAAATCTTAATGTAATAATATAACATTATTGCATTGGTTTGCATGAAACTATTGCCTTATTATCTTGCTAGTGAGTTGGTTAAAATAAAAAATCTTTACTAATTTTTGTGTGGATAATAGATATTTTTTAAAAGAATTATGACGTAAACTGTTAAAACTCTAAATTATGTTATACTCGGACCAGTAGCTTAAAAGGCTAGATATGCCTGAGTGAAAGACGTGTTAGTTCGATAAATTAGATTCATAGTTAGTAGCGTATGGATTGCCCAAATAAAAAATATGCTAACTAACTTGAAAGTAAAACAGCAAGTCATATTATACTCTAATTTGGTGCGCTTAACAATCTATATCTATTAATAGTCATAATGATTGGGTGCTGCAATAAACATATGTATGAAAGATGCTCAATACTAAGGAGGTATTTGGGAGTACTTATGATAAAGAGATTTTCAAAAATAGATGGTAGTTTTATCTTATTTTTGAAAATAAGATATACTTTTTTTTATCTAAAATAATAATAATAATAATAAATAATAATAAAATTTTATGGCATACAACTTGTTTATATTTTTTAAAATTTTATAATAACTAATGTATAATATTATAGAAAATTTATTAGAAAACATGAAATGAAAAAGAGCTTTTGAAAGTGGAGAAGTAATACCAAACGCACCACCCTAAGTGGTTGGCCAATCATTTTAGTATGAAGACCAGATTTTAAAATTAATATTAGAGACCAGTAGGATAGAGCCATTCGATGTATTGCTGAAAAAAATTATTAGGACTCCAAATTAGGCTATGCTTGGACTAATATAACGTGAAGGGCCAGGTAGACTCAAATAAAAAATGGACTAACTTGGTAAAATAGATTGGATTAGTATCGTATGGGATTAGAATGATGTTCAAATAAAAAAAACGGACTAACTATTGGTAAGGCTAACAAACTCACCTTAAAATGGCCTAAGTTGAGCCTTCGCTTTATGTGCTTAACAACACACGTTCATTAACAGTCCCACATTGACTGGATGCTGAAATGAACATGTGTTTATATTTGGGAGATATAACGCATATAGTTGGCTAATCATTCTAGTTCGGGGTACAATCCTAAAACATAAATAATTATTTGTCATTATGACAATAATAATAATTTTTAGAACGAAGAAGTTCAGCATATGTATTTGCTGAAAGAAATTTAATTCTATATAGGTAGTAATTTAATCTTTTGGCATATAAGTAACTAACTTAGAAGCATTCATAAGAAAAATGAGCAGTAGAGATGACAAGAAGGATTCAAATGAATTACATTCATCATTATGAATTTAGTAATTTCGAAATATGATTTGGTGGTATTCTATGAAGATGCTACTAAAAGCAAGTAGGAGAATCATTAGGGGTTAGAGTTTTTAAGTATGAATAATATTTTGCTCATCTAAATCTATTTACAATCTTTATTTTAAACAATTTATAAGTAGGAGAATTTTATCTTTTTCAAATTACTCCTTAGTACTACTTTGAAATTCAACTAAGATTTTATTTTTTATTTTGTATAAAACTAATTGCTTTTTTGTTTTGTTACTATAAATGAACTAAGATTTTCTTATTTATTAAAGTAAAGCAATAATCAGTTTGACATGATAATACGAGGAATAAGAATGTTTACGTCTTAAAAAACTTTCACATCATACAAATTTATAGTTTATTATAAGGTTGGAATTTTGCAGACATTTTGGTCTTAGTAGTAATAGGGTATTTGGCAGTACTTATAACACTAATTTTTTTCTAGAAAAGTTATAACGCTTCTCTAAATATTTTATAATATTTTTAAAATTTTTAAAAAGTTTGAAAAGTGCAGGTTATGTCGTACAATCTTTATATATATAAGTTTTATCATTTCTTTTGAGATCATCGAGCTTATTTTCTAAAAAGCAAAATATATCATAAAGTATCTTTTAAGCACTCCCAAAAGTCTCATAAGACTTCAGTTGGTAATGAATTTAGAAAATTGATTTTGAGAAATTCAATGCTGGAATTAGTTTTTATGGATAACTTATTTTTTTCAAGCTTTATATGTATATATTTTGTAGTATAACACCAAACTATATGGTTTGAAAATATTTACCACATACCGACTTAGAAAATCACTTTTAAAAGTAAAAAATATCTAGACCATGATTTCAAACTCAATGCCAAACGAATAATAAAAGGATTAGTGATTGACAGAGTATAGCAAATATTTATGAATTTCATGAAAACAAGATTAAAAGATAAGATGAAGGTGAAAGTGAAAATGAAGATAAAAATAAAAGTGAGTGAAAAGTAATCATTTAACCTTATCGTATTTGGATATATTAGTAAGATTAAAGACTTAACTCAATTTGAGTAGAAGATGAAATGAGTTAGTAATGTCATAATCAAGATAAACTTTTGGTAAAACACTCAAATACCTTTTTTGTGTTATATTAATATAATTTTTAATTAATATAAATTTGACTGATATAACTTTAAAAAATTAACTTTATTACTAATTGTTAGATTAATTTTATAGTAATATAATTTTACATAATATTATATATAACTTAATAGATATAAATTAATTATTTAATATAAAAATTGATCATTATAGTAAAATATATAAATCTTAAGTTGTTAACAAAATGTAGCACATGCTAATTCTTAAAAGATTTTAAAATTTTATTTAAAACAGAAAAGAGTAATAAAGAAAAAATATTAAAATTTAATTTTAAGCTTTGTTTAATGTAGTAAGATTTTAGTGGATATTTGAAAGTGCTTATTAAAAATGAGCTTCTATGAAACGAAGAGTATATAATTTTTAAAAAACAAGCTCTAACTTTTTGACTAAAAAAATAATAAAAATAAATAATAATAGATCTCACGATGCATAATTTTTCTATACTTTCTATATTAAAAAATATATAAATATTCTAGAAAAATTATTAAAAAACATAAAATAAAAAATTAGAATGAAAAAGAAGTAATAAGCACTCCTAAAATCTCTAAATTCAGGTTTAAGTGATTCGTCTTCTTTAATATTAATAAAATTGTTAAAAGGGTGAACAAAAATGAAGTGATTTTACTTTTAAGGCGTGTTAATCTTGAAATAAGCTCACTTTTTTAGAAGTGAGTTTAAAAAATGAAATTAAAAATACTTAATAAAAAATCAATTAAATTTAATAGTTTGTATTATAAGTGAATTTTAATATTAAATTTTTGATAGAAATAATTTATTTTAGGTTTTAGTTTATTTAAAAATTAATTTGGTGTGGTAAAATAGCCTTTTATCTCCATTCACCTCATTCATCTCAACTCAAACGGTCCGTTATAGGGATTGGACTAATCCTCAAAACATTATTGGGGGCTCAATCTGCAAACACTCCTTTCATAATGGAAAACAATAGACAATACTTACAATTTTTTTATCATAATTAATTTACAAGCATTTTTAATTTGGAAGTTTCCTTTCTGTTTCTAAAAACGAAAGTTCTCTTGTTCTCGAAATAGAGAACACGAGGCCGGGCAGGGCAGGCGGCGACGAATAGCGGCGGCTGTGAGTTCTCGTCTTCCTCCTTCCTCTCCCTATTAAACCGCCGTCGATCTTTGATCGATCGATCCCCGTTGTTCTCCACCTTAGAATTTGGCTTTTCTCTTTCTAATTTTGGAGTCGGATCGATCGATCAAACTCAATCCATATTGTAATCAACACGTGTTAATCTTGAATTTGTTGTTTCCTTTTTTCTATATCCCTATGATAGTTATGTTTGATTTTTTAGGTATTGCTTACAGATTAATTTGTCTTGATTAATGGCGCTGCGCCAATTTCTTCGGAGGGGAATCAATGATTCTTTCTCCGGTAAAGTTCTTCCGACATTGAACCGCAATCTATCAACTGATTCTTCTCCAAGCAATCCAATCCGAGCTACTCTCTTTCCTGGAGATGGGATTGGGCTCGAAATCGCAGAATCTGTAAAGCAGGTTGAATTTTACCTTTTCTTTCGATAAAGCTTTGGTTTTGATGATTATAGTGATTATTGATTAATTTTCTTTATGTTTGGGTAACTCATTCAATTGTGTATTATTTTCGTAGAAGGATGTCAGTTTCAGACATTTTTATTAGTTTTTATGGTGTTGTCCTTAAAACAATGTCGAAACTAGGAGTGGTAGAATTGAGTCAAAAGCCTCAAAATGGTACATGAATTTTGACTTACGTGCATTTAGGCCATTAGCCACATGTACAACAAGATTGTGCCTGGTCAATATAGTCTTGCAATATGCTGATTTGGTGGTAATTTTGGCAACCAGTTTTAGAGCAGTAGTCTTCAGAAACGTCTCCCTAAGATGAAGTAGGGTTATGTTGCAACTTGGAAGCTGCAGTTAGAGTCACTGGAAATTGCACATATGATCCTTTTTCCCTCTGTCATAGGGCTACTAGTCATATAAAAATGGAAAAAAAAAAGGTTTAGCTTCTTGGACTATGTTTGCAGCTGTCCCCCTAACGATACCTGCATATGCTGCACCAGCATTGGCTACATAGATCATGTATGCAGCTTGGCAGACCAGTACTTTAATTGATCTGCATGATTCGCGTTGTGTAATCTCGGTTGTGATTTGATTCATGGTGCAATCTTACTGGCACTTCCTATAGGGCCTCCTTTTATACCTTAGCTGTGTATGCAGGGTTTCAATTTTAGATATAAATAGTATATGGGCCTTAGTTCCACATAACAGCTTGAAGAACAGAGCCTATTTAGGCATGTAATTAGCTTATGGTATGGAAAGAATGAGTACATTTTTTTTTCTATGCCTGATGATTTTCACTGAAAATGGGAATATGACTCAACACATTTCTTACTTTCCTGGAATAGACAATGCAGGAAACATGTTAAGTAATGTGTGTTAAGTTAAAGTGCAATTGACAATTTCTGGCTCACAAATAATTTCTTAATGGGCTTGGGTTTCTTTACTTTGCCCTTGGATAGAATCTTGATCCGAATAAGAAAAATTCTTCAGACAGTTAGGCAATCAATCGATTGATCGATGAAACAAATCTATAGATGAATCAAATTGATAATACAACATTCGATTAGTTCTTTCCAACTTGTCACTTATAAAAAAACAGCGAAACCATGAAATCTCCAAACAAGTAATTTTAGAATTTTCATATTAGGAGAGAATAATCTTTAATATAAAAGTTTTTAGTTTCTAGAATCTTGCTTTGATATCAATTGTTAGAATTTCTTAATTTTGTATAACACTTAATTTAAATAGATCATAAATTCACATATCTTAAAACTTACTGATTTCACTATAAATAAAGAGCATTATTATCAATTACTTTTCTTTTAGAAAATCATATTTCTTTCTCTTAATCTTTTTATTTTTTAATTCATAAAAAGAAAAACTCTGAGCGATAGGATTGAAGAAGACCTGATTTCTTTATCGTTAATAGAGAGAAGACTATATTCTCTTTAAGAATGCAATTATAACCCACGTACTCATAACCGTGTTTAGTTGAGATAATTTCTCGCTTATGGACAAAAGGATTTAGCAAATACTATTTATTAAAACAATTAAATTGCACGTAGGTCATATTCAACATTCTCACTTGGCCCATATGTCACCATTGAACTTTATGATTTGATAAATAAATATAATGCACAAATTATAAAGAGTAAATTCTTTCATTAATTAATGACATCATGATATCATCATTAAGTAAAGATTAACACAAATTATGAAGGTTTAACATCATTAATTCGACATAGTTTCTTCCAAATATTACAAAATTAGTATTAAATTTAATATGACCGATAAGTGAAGTATAATAATTGTCCACAGTAATATCTTTGCAAAAGACTAATCCTGTTATATATAGTTCATTCATGTATATATTAATGAAAAAAGGGATATATAAACAACAAAATGATTTAAAATCATTATGCTAACCAGATTAAAAGAAAAGAAAGGTTGGTGTGTAAGAAATGAATTTACATACTTAAGAAATCAATAAATGTTAAAGGTTTATATGAATATTAATAGGATTAGTTTTTTTGTAAAGACATTATTATGAACCATTATTGTACTTCTCACTTATTGGTCGTGTGAATTTAAAACTAATTTTATGATATATGGAAGAAGCTGGTTAATGATATGGAACACCACAGTTCGTGTTAGTCTTTACTGTATTGTGATGCGACTAATGAATGAAATGATTTAGTTTTGGTAATCTGCACATTATATTTTTTTTTATCAAATCATGAAGTTAAATTGTGACACATGAGCCAAGTGGGAGAATATTGGATGCGGCTCACGTGGCATTTTAATTGATTTAATAGATAAATTATTTGTTGAATTCTATTGGTTAGTTAGTGAAAAATTATCTCTATCTAGCATTTTGATGGATACGTGGGTTATAGCTACATTCTTTAAGAAAATCTAGTCATTTCTCTGTCCATGATTTGGGACCTGGAGTCTTCTCAAATTCACGGCTCAAAGTTTCTTTTTTTAATATTAAAAAAGAATCAACGAAAAATAATGTTTTCTAAAAGAAAAGTAATTGATCAAGAAAGAATTGCTGTGGATTAAAGTATGCTTTCTCTTTATTTATTATAATAAGAAAACAGTGAGTTTTAAGATCTTGAATTTATGATTTATGTTAAGTAATTGTTATATAGAATTAAGAATTTCTAACAAGGTATTAGAGTCAGGCTTTAGAAACTAAATATTTTCTATCAAAGATTATTATTTTTCTCTTAATTATGAAAATTTAATTTATTTGTTTGATTTTATGTTTTTCCCTGCTTTTTGATAATTGACGAGTTAGAAAGAAGCTATCCAAAGTGCTATATATTCAATTCGATTCATCTAGATTTATTTAATCAATTGATCGTTTGATTGCTTTCTTGTTTCATTTCTGAAGATTATGTTTTTGTTCGTATCAACATTGTATACAAGGGTAAAGTAAAGAAACCTATGCCTATTATGAAACTCATTTGTGCTCCTAATATGTTGGTGGATTACGTCCATGTGCGTTGTTTGACTTTGATAATTCTACTTATGATAGCCCAATCACTGAAGGCGTCATTGTTATTGGGCTATGGGCTTAATGGACAGAAACTTTTTTCTGGCAGAATATTTATACGAACTAATTAATTTGTGTTTACTGGTTGAATGGATCAAACTGATAAAAAACTCTGTTAAAGTTTGTCTTCAATTTAAATTTACATTATGATGATTTGTTAATCATCAAAGTCGCCAATTCTTAAGTTCTTGTAAGTTTTATATTATAGAATATATTTAATTTGAATTCGTATTGTGATTTTTTTAATCACTAAAGTGACCATACCTATTTACTGAAATGACATTTTATTTTATATAGATAATTGAAGTCCATGATTGCATGGTATGTAAGGATCGCCCAATGGTTAATAGTTCTTGTAATTTGTGAATATGACATAATTATTTATATATTACATTTTTATTTTTTATATCAAAAGATAGCAAATTTGTCTAATTTGAATATATTTAATTATCAAATAAAGTTAAGTTATTTTATTTTATTTTTTCAGCATTATAGTTTATATTGTAAGTTGTTAATTCACCCTAACAAGAACTTCGACGCACATTTATTATTTGCATGAGCTATTTGAATCTGTATTATGTATTTAAGCTTTGATACCAAACATTAATGTATGAGCATTTATTGATTTTGCATATTACCGTTTAATGATTTTAATTTGTCTGGTTAATGTAAATAAGTTCAGTTTTATTTAGGTACACTGGATCTTAGTTGAGTATTGTTAATAAATAAACTCGTTACTGTTACTGTTAACAGTATTGATTTTTTAGTGATAACAACAATGATGAAGAGATATCTTTTCATTAGGTTTGGAAAAGATTAAACATATTAAGATTAATGTTTATGCAGATGATTGTTGCATAGATATTGAGTTATAACTCTTTCAAACATTGAAGATAAAAAGAAATATGAAATTTATATAATAGTATTCTCAAATTGTTGATAAGTCATTTTGATGTGTCACTTATGAAATTTAATGGTTTTCTTGTCATGCATTACAAATGTTATTGAAATGACAAATATTGTGGCAAGATTTTAGTCTTAGGAATGAACTTGTTGATGAGAATTTTATGGTACAGTTTATTATTTATTTATTTTTACTTTCTAAATATGTTCTCTTTTAAATGAACTGCAATACCATAAGGCAAATAGAATGTGAATAAAATGCATAATATGCTTGTGCAGAGGGAGATAAGGTTTAAGAATTTGAGAACTCGCTGCATTCATGTCATTGATCATCAAAAGATTAGAAGAAAGTGGGATGGAAGTATGGAAAGAAAAACAAAGACTGCTTAAGACAAATGATCTTCATTTTCAACTATAAGAGAACGTAAAGATAAGGTGCCTTTTTTAAACAGACTTGGTTAGAATCAAAAAGATTGTTTGAGACATAGGGTTTGATTTGAAAGAAAGATAAGTATTATATTTTTGTATGTGTCGAATCAAATTTGGTTGAATTTCTAATAATATTTGGTGGATTGACTTCGGTTGTACTACTCATGTTTCACATACGATGTACAGATTCATTATGATACGAACCATAAATCCAAACAAGAAGCTCATTTTCAAAGAAAATCGAGTCAAAGCTCTAACCGAAGCCATATGACTTATTGTTTTATTTTAGACACCGGATATAGTTTGAATTGTTTTAAACACTTTAGGTAGCTTTAACTTTCCGCAATTCAACTTTTTTGTCAAAACTTGGCACATTCGGATACTCTTTTAAATTTCAAAATAGGTGTTTAGTTTGTTTGAACATAATCAAATCATTGATTCTAGTGTCTTTTTATGATGGCTTATATAAAATTAATTTTGATAACTTTTTTGCTCAAATTCTTTTAACATTGCATTATAATGCTGATAGCAAACGTGATTAGCAAAAGTTTAGCTTACTTGTGGCATAAATATTTTAGTCAATTCAAGATTAGAAAAATTGGTGGAAAATGAAATCCTTCGAAACTTGAATTTTACCATTGTTGATGTGTGGCTATATTAAAAGAAAACAAACCAAACACACAAACAAAAGAGCTATGAGAAGACACAGCTCTTTAGATTATACACATCGATAATTTGTGGACTTTTGATAGATCATCTTTTAGGGGAGAAAAATATGTTATTATATATTGATGGTTTTTCATATTTGGTTATGCCTATATATTATATGAAAAATTTCAAACAATCAATGCATTATAGGTATTTATTACTGAAGTTTGAACGACTGTTAGATAGAAATGTAAAATTATCAGATCTGATAGAGATGATGAATATTATGAAAAGTATGATAAAACTGGATAACATCTGGAGCACTGCTTGACAGTGCTTATTAACCACTTTTCATTTCATGTTTTGTAATAAACCTTCTACAATATTGTACAGAGTTTATTTAAAATTTTAGAAAATAATGAAACAATTCTATATTTTAAGATTTTGTTATTGCTTATTTTATTATTTTTTTAATGTCAAAAAAGTAAAGCTTGTTTCTAAAAAAGAACGAAAATATCCTTCGTTCTAAAAAAGCTTCATTTTTATAAGCATTTCCAAATATCTCCATATGCCTATTTAAATTTCTTAAAAAAATAGCATATGTAATAGGTACAATGCAACAAAATAGTAGCAGAAAAGCGTATGTCTAAAGAATGAATTATAACACAAATAAATGGACAAAAATTCTTAGGCATCTCTTATTAGAAGATTGATGTATGTTCACATTTATATTAGATTCGACATCAGTTGTATTGTAGGAATGCTGTGCCGATGTCAAAATTTCATGATATGATAATTGAAAAGTTGCAAGGAACTATTGAGATACGTGTAAGAAGCAACACATAGTTTACTCATTTATAGACGATCCGATAACATATAGGTTGTCAGATTTAATTTAGACCTTAATGGACGTGTTGACCCTATCATGTCTACATTTAGATATGTGTTCCTTTTAGATGGAGGAGCAATTTCATGAAAAACTGCAAAGTAACCTGTTATTGCTACTTTCTCTATGAACATACTTTGAGGCTTTAATTCATGGTAATTGGCTGCAGAATGGGGAGGGCAACGGCTAAGGAATATGTTAAATTGAGTGATACTGTGGATAGGTTGTCTCCTAACGAGTTCATATATTGGTTTGAATTTGGATAGAATTGATCACAATTTTAGACAGGAAGGACACCGAAGTATAACAAAGTAAAATTTGTTGGTCTAGGTTAAAGGTATACACAGTCTCATTGAAATGAATATAGAAGGATAGTGGAGAGAAGAAAAAGATTGCATATATAATGAAGGAAGTGGCACACAAGTAAGGAAGAATTTTTTTGAAGAAAGAAAACTTGTTAACAAGAAGAATAAGATAAAAGTCACATACCTCTAGCAGAGAAGTAAGCATTATGAAAGAACGTTTGTCTTTATTTCAAACTCCAAGGATGGACCAAAAAGAGCAACTAGTGTATCACGGAAAGTGCATTAGAGAACTGGATTGAGTGTGGTGGTTAGTTTTGGACTTAAAACTTAAACTTCTGAAGTGATTACACCTTTCAAAGCTCTAAATGACTCCCAATGGCTCTCACATCAGCTCCAAATTAGCTCCTTGTACACCATAGTCCAACTTTATCTCAACCAGTTCTGCACCTAAACTAATACAACACTCATATATAGGATGAAAGTCGGAAAAAGTACAAGTCTAATGGCAAAAACATTCCAAGATATGACCCAACTACAATTGAATGACCAAAACAATTGAAATGAATGCCCATGTAAGTGATTTCAACTTTAAATAAGGGCTGTATTAGCTACAACTAAGGGCATCACTACATCACATATTTACAAAAAGTGAGCCTTGTTGACCCTTTTGAAATGAGAATAAGCATCTTTGGAGATAGATCAATGCTGTTATTCTCCTTTTGTATCTTTCTATTTGTAAGCCCTACATTCAATTTCTTCATTTGTGAAGATTGTACTGTACTTTGAGTTGAGATGGTTTAGTTAGTTTGGGACTTGTAGTGAAGGGTCTTGATTGATCAAAGATCCCAAGTTTCTAATATGACTCTGAAGTGGCTCTCTATTCAGCTTGCAAGTAGCTCCGTCTGTACCATAGGCCAACTTTTCTCCAACCAATATTGTTCCTGTACCTTTTCCAATATTCAAAGTGTAGGATTAAAGTTGAAAGTGCAAGTCTAGTGGTAAAAACCGACCCGGTATGATTTAACTCAACTACAATTAGCAACAACATGTTGGAGGTGACATGTGCTTTCAACTTTTCAAGTAAGTGCTGAGTTAGCCACAGATAAGGGCATCCCTAGCTTTGGAAATGATGTTGTTATTCACTTTTTCTATCTTTTTATCTGTAAGCCTAACGTTCACTTTTCATCCTCTATTTGTGAAGCTTATACTTCAAGTTTGATAAACAAATTAATCTTTGACTTACAATATATGCTTTATTCTCACTTAGAAGACCTAGACTCTGGTTTGTTCGAGCTTAGAGAAAGTATATTGGAGGAAAAAAAGGACATAAAAGAGTCTCGTTGCTTCTCATACCATATTGAGAGACTTTTCATTTTGGAAACACTTAACAATGAGTATTCAAAATAAGCAGTTTACTGCTGGAGAATTTATGGAAACCTGTGTCATAGTCAATCTCCAATAGATCCTTGATAGCCTGTGAAGGTGATGTAGAACATATAGGGAAAGAGATGTTTTATAGGCAGAAATAAAGTTGGAGATGGTGAATAAGGGAGAAACTGACCGAAAGAGAAGAACACATGAAATCAACTCATAACTTTATTCTAAACCAAGACTGTTGAAATCCTAAAATAAGAACTTTTTACTAAGTAAACTCCTAAAAGATAAAACTTTCGAACAAAAACTTTTACAAGTTCAATTATAATTATTCAATATCTTTCTTCTCCATCAAAAGGTCTATCTTCCAAGTATGCTTAGGCATTAATTTATTGATAGGTTAAGGTTTTAATGTGCATATGGGAGTGTTGACCTATCATGGTAAGAATATGATTGGTCAACTCTTAGTTGATTATTATGCAAATGTTCAACTGCATTGTAAGCTTTATTAGCTTGAATGCATAAAATGGAGAATCTGTTTTCCCCCCTATATATTATAAAATGGGACTTTGGTGGAGGTTTGTCAGTATCTGTTTGTAGAGATGCAAATCATTATATTTCTCTGTGAAGCATTAGAAAAACTATTTTTTTAATTTGTTGATCATTTAGCATTACACCTAGCCATCAGTCCAAAGCCAGCATTACAATAGTGTACTTGATATATACAGTCAAACCTCTTCCTAAGGGACATCTTCTTTTCACAACTTGTAATCTTTTTCTGTCATAGTAAATATCTATTGGCAAACTTGTACGAGATCAGTCACTATGTTGTTTGCTTTGAGAATATAATTGCTGGTGTGAAGCTATCTAGCATATTTCCAAAAATGGATTTTCTTAAAATAAATGTAAAAGCCAGAAAATCTTTAATTAGTCTTGTTTTTCTAAATCCACATAGCATATCTTTAGTATGTCTGTTTAGGTTCGTCACAACAAATGCCAGTCTTAAAACTACTACTGATTGTGGGCTTAATTATTATGTTACACTACCATGGGTTGATTTGAATATGAAACCAACAACCATCTGTGATATCTCATATCAAGCTTGTTTTGGAAAATGGTGGTTATTACCATGATGTAATAGTGCTTCTTTCTTTCTCAATTCATATGAGCATGTTTCGCGTATGTAGTCAGGGTCTCTCTATAAAGACCACTTCCTGTATACGGAGTCTCTTAGATGTAACAAATAAATTGTTGTGATGCACCTTGACTAAATATGCTAAGCACCCAGAGTGTCACATTTGAAATGCATAAACATTATTGTGGTACTATCTCTTAGCCACCCTACACCACCTCTTTGCTGGGAAAAGAGCAATATTTTTATTGAATCTCTTATTCCACGTGTTTAGCCATGATATATTTTCTTTACATGTTAGTCTCATAACGCATCCATCAACAGTTTCTTCTTTTATCTCATTTTTATGATTAGTCTTTGGCTTAGTTTGCCACTTTATGTAATATATTAGAGAAATGCATGTAAACTAACCAATCAATTTGGTTTTGAAAATTAAATTCAATTTGTGGATTGTTGCTGGCTTTGTCAAGCACTTTAGTAGGGTGTTTCATTCTTCGACACCTTATTTTCTTACAGAAAATTTTTTAATGATTTTTCAGGTTTTCAGTGCTGCTGAGGTTCCCATAGAATGGGAGGAACACTTTGTGGGAAAAGAAGTTGACCCAAGAACAGAGAGCTTTCTAACTTGGGAGAGCCTGGAGTCAGTGCGCAGAAACAAAGTAGGTTTAAAAGGCCCAATGGCTACACCTATTGGCAAGGGCCACAGGTCCCTAAACCTTACACTAAGGAAAGAACTTGGTTTGTATGCTAATGTCAGACCTTGCTATAGCCTGCCTGGTTATAAAACTAGATATGATGATGTCGATCTTGTCACCATCCGTGAAAACACAGAGGGTGAATACAGCGGCCTTGAACATCAGGTAATTTTGTTATTGTAGATGCTCGTCCTCATCCTGTTATTGCATGTTTGGATGGAGCTATAAAACTGAATTGCATTTTTAGGTGGTGAGAGGTGTTGTTGAAAGTTTGAAGATCATTACCCGCCAAGCAAGTTTGAGGGTTGCAGAATATGCCTTCCATTATGCAAAGACTCATGGTCGACAAAGAGTGTCTGCGATACACAAGGCTAATATCATGAGGAAGACTGATGGCTTGTTTCTTAAGGTATTCTCGATATGCATTCCACTAGTTCTAGTAAGTGTAAAGGATTGTAGTAAACTTTCTTTTGATTTGCAGTGTTGCCGTGAGGTTGCGGAGAAGTATCCCGAAATAACCTATGAAGAAGTCATCATTGACAATTGTTGCATGATGGTATGTTGTTTGACTTGAGCTTGAAATCTCTGTTTAAATATCTCCTTTTACTATATCAGACATAAAAGGACTGTTTATTTCATCCATTCTCTAACAGCTTGTGAAAAATCCTGCCCTTTTTGATGTTTTGGTGATGCCAAACTTGTATGGAGACATTATCAGTGATCTGTGCGCTGGTTTAATCGGAGGATTAGGCTTAACACCAAGGTAGTAATTTTTGTTTTTCTTTCCTAATGTTTTTTCCTTGTATTAAAAGGCTAATATTTCTAGACTTCTTATCTCAGCTGCAACATTGGTGAAGGGGGTATTGCTTTGGCCGAGGCTGTTCATGGTTCAGCTCCAGATATTGCTGGCAAGAACATAGCAAACCCTACAGCTTTGATGCTTAGCTCTGTGATGATGCTGCGGCATTTGAACCTCAATGATAAAGCTGAAAGAATTCAGAATGCCATAATCAACACCATAGCAGAAGGGAAGTGTCGGACTGTAGATCTTGGTGGCAAAGCTTCAACAACAGACTTTACAAAGGCAGTATGTGATCATCTGTGATCTGTAAATAGTAGAAGATAAAAAAAAGAAAGAGTACAAAGATTATTCATCAATTCATCCAGTTCGATTGAGTGACTACCTGTTAGTCAGAAGGTCATATACCGAATTACCCCTTTTTTTTTCTTGCAAGCAAATGTACTGGATGAATGAAATAAATGCTTGCTTGCCGTTTTTTGTTTATTCCCGTGTTGATCCTAGTTGTGAGCTTATTCCTTATTAATTTTGTGGGATAAAATGTTTACAATCCACATTGTCGCTAGGAAAGTAGCTTCGAATCATAAACAAGTTTCTGTGTTCTCCAAATTTTGTAAGCTATCATTTCGTAGTTCTTCTTGATTTGATTATTCTGCCTTATGGATTCAAATCTTTACAAATTGTCTTGAATTCGGGTGGTGACAACTTTCCTCTTTCCTGAGCTGTCTTTTTTATTTTTTTTATCGACAAATTTGTCAAAAGCGTATGCTTTCGAATAGTGGTGGTAAATTTCGATCCGATTCGAAAATTTAATCCAAAATTGATCTGAAAAAATTAAATTTAGATTGTCCGAAATTGATCCGTTTAACTATTTATATAATATATATTATTTAATAATTAAAAAATAATAGTAAAAAATTTGAATTTAATTTATATATATATATATATTTAATTTATTTTAATTTAATTAATTTTTATTTAATTTATAAAGTTTGTCGAAATTAATATATATATTTTTAAATATATCATAATTAATAATATATATATTATTATTAAATTATTATTTATTATTTTTATTTTAATAATTTTAATTATTAAATAGATCGATTTGAGTTTGATTTAGTTCTAAATAAATTAAATTAAAATTGATAATTTTAATCTATATAAATAAATAAATTAAATTAAAATTAAATAAATTGAATCTGATTATTATATGAATAATCGCCACCCCTAACTTCGAGAAGACTTAGTTACATCTAAAATTGCACCAATGCCTAATGGAACGGGTACGGGAAGTTTTCCCACGTACGGAGACGAGAATTTTATGGTTTTATCGCAGCAGGTGGAAATCTTCTTATTTTGCTCTTAGATTGGGATTGTTTGCTAATTCATTAAACTCTTTTTTTTTAAAATTTATTTTTAATACAAAATAAACAAAATTTTAAAATAATTTTTTATTAGATGTTTATTTAATTTTTTAATACAAAATAAATATAAAAATTTATGGTTTTATGAAATATTTTATTTTTTAATTTAATTTCTAAGTTCACTTTAAAAAAAATGAATTTACTCAAAATAAACACGCACTTATCCATCCATTACGTGGGGGTGCATGACCCGAGATATCGCAAAACTAATTCATCACAGATGTTATGGCCTTATGGGACGTTTGAATATACTTATTACATAAAGTTTTGATAGACAAACAATATTAGGATATATTTCGGAAAATAGAATTTATTTTTTATTAAAATTAATAATAACAAATAATCTAATTTTTTATATTTTAAAAATTCTAAATAGATATTATAAATTAAAACAATTATTTAAAATTATAAATAAAAAAACTGAAATAAATTGTACTGTAAATGTACCGCGAAACAAGTTCTTAGTAACTAAGCAACTAGGAGAATTCATATAATTTCTTTTCTTTTCTTTTTCTTAGAGAGATTTTTCTGAGTGATCCAAAATCCGTAGGAGATGCTAGTTTCAAACGCAACATTAAACTTCCCTTTATGTTACGTTCTGTATCAGTAGTCCAAAGCTTTATCCACATCCATGACCGTATCTCCAACACTTCATCACCATACATACTACCAAAGAAATTCTAGAACGGCAATTTGGATTGATAAATTAATTTCGAATCAACTCAATTAAAAATTGAGTCAAATTTATTTAATTCTAATTTAATTTATAAATTTATACTGATCAAAATTATCAATCCTAATTTAACTTATTCAATAATTTTATCAAATTTAAATCGACATATTTAATAATTATAATTATTAATTATTAATTTTATGATTTTAGTTTGAGTAAAATTATAAAATCAGTTTGAATAAATATGTACGATATTTTTGATAAAGAGATATTGTGAGTGCATCGTCAAAATATGTATTTCTTAGTATATATCTTTATCGGTTTTTAGAATATTTCAAAAAATTATTTTTATTTTTATTTTTTAAAAATATATGGTGCAAGCTGAAATTTTATTATTATAAATATATAGTAATACTTTCGATAAAAATTTTTGATAAATATAGCTAGTTAAGAAAATTATAATTCTCATATTATATTTTTTTACTAGAGAATGAAACTAAACGATTAATTATAAATAATATAATTTAATAATTTATATATTACTATATTGATTTTTTTAGTACCAAAATTTTATTATACGGTAAAAAAAGATCAGAAAAAAATTGTTACTTTAAGAGGCGGCAATTTAGATGGTGGATTTAATTTCAAATCGACTTATTTTATAATCGGATTAAATTTATTCAATCTTAATTCAATCCATATATTTATACGGATTAAAATTTTTAGATTTAGTCTCACATTGCTTATCAATGATCCTTATATGATATTCATAAAGACTTGTGCTCACTTTTCTCATTGCCAATTGGTTTTGAAAAAAATTCTAAATTCATCACTTAGTATCAGAACGGATTGGGCTGAATTGGCCCAAAATATGGGTTAAATCTAACTTTATTATCTATATCTATTCAGGGTCTTTATGGTCCGATTTATTTTATGGCAGATAGCTCGTTTCATTTAAAAGATAGTTGTCCACTATATTGTAGGACAAATAGTTCATTTTATTTTAGAACAGATCGCCCGCTTTATTCAATTTATTACAGGGCACGTACCCTACATAAGTTTAATTTACATAAATAAAAAAAACGTTCCGCTAGAAGGCATGTGTTAAAACAAAAATTGTCCTACATTGCTTATCAATGATCCTGATATGATATTCATAAAAGGATTTAGATTCACTTTTTTTATTGCGAATTGGTTGCGAGAAGAATTCTAATTTGGTCACAAATCCTAACTCTTATTAAGTGGGTTAATTTTAGATTAAAATTTTAGATCAGATCATATTGTCATTCCTACAAAATTCAATGGATCTTAGTTCTTAACAATCTTCTTGTTCTCGGCATGGATTCGTTCATCAAACAACAAGAAATCCAGCTTGCCGCGATCAGCAACCTGTACCTGTCACCAAAATCTCATACTGCTGAAGTGAGAGAGACGCCATGTTCAAATTATATGATTCAAGGGCTCAACGAGATTATATGGTTCAAGTTTTTAATAAAAAATGGGCAATTTTGGACCTTGGTTCAATTCTATATTCTTGAGGAAGCGATTCAGTTCGACGCTAGAATGCTTGCAATTTTGGTGAGATTATGATGTATACTAAATGTCGTAATCACAAAAATTTGAATAGCCGCATGTTTTGAGAGATCCCCGGCGCAATGTTGTAGCGCTGATCCTTAGAAGTACAACTTCTCGAGAAGCATTGATCATGAGCAGCATGAAGATTGAGAGCTGTTGACAATGGTGTATGTTTTGAAGAAGAATCGTGCTGCAGATCTCAAGGAGAGATGTCTGACCGGCGACAGAACGGTTGCAGAGAGGTAGAGAAAGCGTCTGGACAGCTTTACGTGCAATGCCAATTTTCCGGCGAAGAAACTCCGACACTCCGATTCCGGCATTGTTTGCTAATTCTTTGTATTTGCTTTGTTATACTATCGTACTATTCTTGTTTTGTACGTAACTATAGTTAATATCTGTTGTGTGTATATGTTCTTTTGGTAAGCTCTAATAATTCTCTTTTAAGGGCTTGTTTTATTTTATCAGAAAATGACCTTCAAATTTTTTTTTACTTCCGTAACACTTCAAGTAATTTCTTATGTTTAATTTCAAATTTCACTTTCCAATAACTTTTCTATAACTTATTTCAAAATTTCACTTCCGCGCAAGTAAACGTGAAAATAAAAGTGTCCTTACTCTATTCATCCTCTGTTAGTACCTGAAATTGGCCTGTTTCTCTTCTTTGCATGCGTACACTAGGTAACTTATATATAGATATATGCTGTAAACATTTGATCTTTAGATATTTCAATCAAAACCATCTGTATAATCTCCATAATCTTCTTTGTGAAGTTGATTCATCATAAATCTCAGACTATCGCCCTCTTCTAGCTCCCATTGCAGCTGTAGTTCGGCGATGGCTTTTGATGCAGCTGCAGCAACAGCTGGATTGCCGTCTTGTGCTAGTCTCTACATGTGCAACAATTAACAGATCAGTTTCTACTTAACAATACTATTTTTGTTAAGCTAGTTATATTCTAGGTAGCTTATGTATGTTTATTTTGGGACTTCACTAGATAATGACGTAGTACTGCTTACTTGTAATGCACCCATTCCAGCATTTCCCAGAGTCCACATTGATGGCGCTGCTGCTAGTGCATTTGCTAAGGCTTGCCTGTACATGAACGGGCATAATTAACAGGTATTCCTGATCAATTATTTGCTAGTAGGAAGTTGCTTTATATCAAGGCTGTACCAGATACCAAATAATGTATCTTTATATGGTTTTTCCTAATTTAACAGAAGATTGTCAGGTGCATGAGCAAGCTACGTGTCTTGAAAAGAGACCAACACAGAAACACCTTTTGTAGGGAAAGGAATAAAAGATCGAGTATTGTGTATATACACTACATTGACATTATATGTTACATTGACTACCAAAACTGTTATATCTATAAGGAATGATATAATCAGTAATGTCATGCATCATACCTCGTACTATCATCAGGTGAACTAGAACATTCAGCTAGCAAGGAAACACTAGTTTTTCCATCCATTGCATCAAGATCTATAAGGGTAGCCACTAGCAGTTCAAGCTGTTTACAAGAAAATACAAGAGAAAATGGTTTCAAAATATAGCAATAAGCAATAAATGAACATGTTTCAGGAAACTCACCTCCTCAGGATCCGTATAGTCAATCCCATCAGCTTCTGACAAGGCAGACGCCATACTTTGATATGCTTCCTGTTATTAAAGAAATAAGTTTATGACAATCCAGCTTAATGTAGAAAAAGCATCATAGTTCCTTGACTTGACTTCAGAAAATGAATAAAGAATGAACTGAGCGAGCGACACAGAAACAAAAAGATGGAACAGGTATCCATGTTCTATGTAGGTACAACAACAATCTGAAAGGGTATCGAGAGGATAATATGCTTGATTCTGGCGGGCATGCGAGTCCTTTCATTACCAGCATGAGTACGTGAAGGGAAAAAGAAATATTAGGATGAAGTGTGGCAGGATATGTGCATATGTGCAAGTGCACACATGCATGTGGGATCTGCATGTTGGCGAGCTGCAGTAATTTTTCTAAGTAGAGGGCTGAGGTTCGAGTATTCAACCTTCTTTTGTCTTATTCTCTGGGTTCATTGAAGACCTAAGGTATCATTTGCCACATGAAAAATGAGGCTTCTGAACCTTTTCCTCACATTTAGGTCATGCTTTAAATTACATGAAGGTGAGTTTCGCGAAAATGAATTTCGTGAAAGTGAAGTTAGGCAAAAAGTAGAATTCGGTAGAAGTAGAGTTCAGAGTGATAATTGCAACACGTAACATGAAGTTTGGAGTTAAATTTTGATGGAAGTTGAGTTTGGTGTAGAAGTGGAAGAAGAGTTCGTATTATTAACTGAAACAAATGAAGTGGCGGACATCCAAATCTAGAGGGAGGAAATGGAGTTCCGTGCAATTAAGACATTCCCTTAGGCTAACGAAATGGAAGTGGCTTCACTTTCTCTTATTTTTAGTTTCTCTGAACCAGGATAAGAGCATGAAACAACAAAAATCAAGTGTTGATATCTATTGGTTGGTCATGTTAAAACAAAGATTATCCAAGATTTTTATAAAAGAAAAGAAGAAGAAAAGACCTGTATGGCAGTTATGCGATCACTAGACACCTCCCCGGAGAAAAGATCAAGAGCTTTCCCATTCTTTTCAAGTGATATAGACCCAAAAGCATTTTGTGATGGAACTGATCCTTGTTTCCTGAGCCTGAAATTAACATTTAACATGTTCTTATGAAGGTATTAAACACAATCAAACTGTGTGATGACACTGTTGGTACAGATGGAATTAGTGAAGAAGCATAGATTCTTACTGTTGCTGCAACTGTTTTGCCATTATGTCGTGGACGTGCTTGACAAACTGCAATGTCAAGGGGCAAATTATGACCATCATAGGAAAGAATCTTATGATTTCCAGTTAGAAATTCAGTACGACTTAATTGGTCAACAATTCTAAAATGCAAAAGTTCACTTTGAACGCTTTGTCATTACCTAAAAAGGATTTTCAGCATGCAATCCTGTTTTAGGTATATATTCATCTGTCCAACTTACATGAGCAGAGTAACAGTTGGCATGCGAAAGTGAGAGAAATAAGTGTAGGTTCTACCTTTAATGCCATATAAGCATCCTCTAGGGCACGACGTTTAACAACAAAATCTGCTCGCCTCAGATCAGCCTGATAACCAAAAAATTGATGATGTCAAATTTGTCAAAGGTTGTGAAAAGTGTAGCGCAAAATACAAGAAATCTCTTGCTTCAGCCTATTTGAAACATTTCTGAAATTTCGAATATTCGAGAACCCAAAGTATAGGGAAAAGAATATTCTAATCATTCCTAAAACCTCAATAATAACCTATTCCTATCCTGAATCACAATATAAAGTAATGGTGCCTGCAGGAATATTAGATTTCTTATAAGGTTCGATGTACAGGTATATGACAGAATTATCTACAAAAAATCGACGAAAAGGGTATTCTTCTGAAGGACATGACCAGAGCAATTTTGATAACTTGTCAATAGAACAATAGGATATTCATCTAAACAGAAATGGCAAAAGTTAATCTAGTAATCAATGTATAATCTAGTAAACTATCAACTACAAACAATACTGAGTAAATGTCATAAGATTTACTTAAGCACCTCTAGTGCACCATCGCTCCAATGTTGATCTGCAGCTGTCTTCAATTTGGAATGAGCTTTGTTTTTTAAGATCTGCAAAGTTTATTCAGAAAGTAAAGTTAGCAAATTTGAAGGATGATAATGCGATACTATGCAACTTGTACAATCAAAGGAGATGCAAAAATGGAAGGCACATACTGTGGCTATATGGTGCAAGTCAGCAGCCTTCTTCTTAACACCAATGTCAATTTTTTCAGTATCCTCTCTTGCACGAGCTTCACAATACCAAATTGAATTGAGTTAAAGTGAGTAGAGATTAAAAAGAGTTCATGAATATAACCAGAACTCCTGATGTGAAAGAGAAAGAGTGCTCTAGGAAATAAATGAAAGTTGAGTTCTACCATCAAGTTTAAGAAACTCTAGTCCAAGAAAAGTAACATCCTGTCGAGCACGATCACTCAATCTTGAGATCCCACTGAAACATGAGGAAAGCGAATTTGAGAAAAGTTTGGCTAATAAGATCAAACCAAATACATTATGCAAAATTGAGCATCCAAACATTGAAGGGATAGTTAATTAAGAGTTATAGCATGCAACAGCAACGGTCAAAAAAAGGGTAAGGTAAGGAAGAAAGAGATAGTCATGACCACATGCAAGAGCAACCAGGAGAATTTAACAGATGTTGCGAATGTCTATCTATGAGACAATGATCTTAAAGCCAGTAGTTAAGACAAGGTTCAACTCTATGCATACACCTTTTAGTAAAGGTTAAGTTTGAATCACAGATTAGCACAGACAATCAGTTGGCATGATCGAAGTGATTGCATGATCAAATTATCATTATTAAGGTATCAGAAAAACCCATCATGTGAATATCATAGAAACATAAAAAACATTTGAAAATACTATGCGTCTAATGGTCTGACCAAGTGTCCAAGTCATTGTCCCACCTAAACCAAGAAAGTACGTCATAGTTTAATAAAACTACATTAGAGATCGACTATTAAAACAGTAAGGAGGGATGCTGGGTGAGACACAAGGTGTACCACAAAGTAATATTCAAAAAAATTTCAGTTATGAACATGTGTAATTTGCAGTTGTAAAATTTAGTTTACCGTGTAAGTAACACCATGTCATTACGTGCCCTTTCGTTGACAAATTTTGCGTCATTGTGGGCAAATCTACAAGCTAGAGCCAAGCCTTGATTTGAGAAGATATTTCCAGGAAGAAGGTGCTGGTCAGATGAGAAAAGGCGGTTCCTCCCTTTCAGCTCATCTTCATGCTCATCTCTGCAATAGCAAACACTTATTCCAGGTCTTACTGATATATTAACTACATATAAACTTCGATACATCACTGTGGCCCTAAAGAATTCATTGATTGATTATTAACAACTAGGCATTACTACATTCTCACTGATGATGATGAAGTGATGAACAAAGGAAAAATATGACATACTTGAGCAAATTAGCTAGTGGCTGAAGATGATTGGTCATATACCAGATGCATGCACTTACAGAAGTGATATACAGGGGGAAAAAAAAAAGAACATCAAGGCCATCAAAAGATTTGCACTTCTTCATCAACTATCAGTTGCCATCAGCTTACCCGGATGTAGTCACACAATCCTTGGATTTTGTTGTACATCGCTTAGCTTCATTACGCGTACCATTACAACAAAAAATGTTACTTCCCGCAAAGAGATTCCGACAAGAGAATTGCAGTGCGGCAGACTTTTGTCTTACTTGAGTTGCTACAACAGAATGAAATGATCTGGATACGGGGCCCAGTGCCCTACTTTGGTCTTTGAATGCATTGCTGTCAATAAAAACTGCACCAATCTTGGCGGCCATGATTGCAGCTATAGAGCAGCAAATTCTAAGAAATGAACTTTATGAAAAGTTTACTCGACCAGGATAACTAGTCTCTCAAGTTTACCTGAAATGGCAAATTAAATCTGTAAGATGCCTATAGTTTGCAAATGATTCTTCTGTCTTGTTTTGAGGATTTCATACTCTATCAAGATCATAGTACAGAATCAGCAAACGAAATTTGGGAAATGCGTAATCAAACCCCAAACACCAGTATTACTTCAAAGTGGCACTTGGGATCACAGTTGAGAAAAAATTTCCTTACCATAATAGACATCAGTTTGGACTGCTAGTATTTTTACTGCAGAAATTCTACGAACAAGCAGCCAATGTGTTTACAGAAGCAACAATCCATGGTCCCTCCAAGAGTCCTTTGTAATTCCCTTTTTTGTTCATGTACTATAAAGATGTGGTGGGATATATCCCTTGGGAGGGTATGAATGATGGATATCAAAGAGGAAATTTTCTTCTTCCAAAATATCATGACACAATTGAACATATGGACTGTTCATCAAGACTAGCAGACTAACCACATCAATTCCATGGTAATTGATATGAGAAAATTACCACATTACTCAAGATGGTATTCAGAATGTCGATGCCCTCAATAGATAGTATGATAGTATTGAGTCTTCCTTTCTCTGACAATCAGCAAGCAGTGCTTTGAGTGGAGATTGAGAAAGCAGCAATAATCATCAAGAAGGGAAGTGAAGCTACCACTAACAATCAAAAGGCAATGGAATTGAAACATTGAAGCACAACTTCAATTTGGGAAGATGTATTATACACTGTGCAATTTAGTGACAGCATTTACGAAATGGATAAACTCAGGTGACGAAGACAAATTTCACCATAACCCAATTACCGGTGAGATTCTTATTATGGAGTCTTTTCATATGATTACAAAGGCCATTATGATCAACAACAAGGACACATTATCACATCAGCACCAACAACTAACTGGTCTTAGCTACAAGTATCATGAAATCTGTATCTTTCAAGAGCATTTGTTTATTGAGATTCATGGCAATCATGTTAATTGATAAGATGTCTAACTTTGCTCTTTGCATGCCTAAATTCTAGTTTGTTCCCGTAAGTTTCCAAGCCAATCTGCAGCGATCTTGGTTGTCTATAGTAACTGTAATAAAATAGCTACTCATAAGTACATACATGTCAGGCTTGGATTTCATTCTAGACGAAATTACACTGGCTCAGATATTAGGCCAATCCTCCAGGTAACATGTTTTAGTTTATCTCTTTTCCCCACTTTTATGCATCGATATATAATTGGAAAAGAAGATTCAGGAGCCTTATATTGACCCAAAGCACTCATCTTACTTGAAGGATAGATGTTTCAATAGCCCCTTTCTAAACAAATGTTCGCACAAAAATCCACTCATTGTCTCAACCAAATAGTTGCCTAGCATATCTTGGGTGACATCAGCGGTACCCAGTCAGCCACTTTCAACAAATGTCCTTATATGCATGTGACTAAACTGGGACTTGTAGAGAATAAAATTTTAGCAACCTGTGGATGAAGCATCAAACTATAGATCAAGTATTGTTTTTTCGTATCTCGACTTCTAGGACTTATACACAAAGCTCGAGTAAAGGCACTTATGAGAACATAATTACCCCGAATTTCCAACTTCTAAGGCCCAACAAAATAAAATAACATTCGATTTGTTGTTCTTGATTTCACAAAAGGTCTTTCCATTACCCATATCCTTTGCTAATACAATGGGAAGTACAATTCTTCCTATAAATAGAATAATTCATAATCACAGGCAATCTTGTGGCAAAATTTTCTTAAATCTAGCATTTTCCAGCAATTCTTCCCACCATAACTACAACAACAACCTTCTCAATAACCTCAAACTAGCGGGGGGAAAAAACAAAAGTTACTCAAAAAAGCCAAACTAAACTTGAAATACAAATTCTCAAAAGCTAATCAAATGTGAAAAATAGAACAAAGTAGTGTTAAACTCACCATGAAAGAGAAAACAGAGAGCTGGAAAGAAAGAGGAGTAGAACAGCGGGAGGAAGACAGCGAGGGCAAAGAAAGAAAGAAAGTAGTAGTCGAGAGTTGAGAGAGCGAATCAGAGACGGGACCAAATTAGAAATCCATGGAGAAATTGAAGCCACAAATCGAGTTTGGGGACCCGTGAATGCCAACAAGAACCAAAATCCAAAGAACTTGAATCTGTTTTTTTTTATTTTTTATTTTTTATCCCGGTCATCATCATCCAGCCACAGACTTCGGTTGTTGTTGTTGCTTCACTTCCATTTCCAACCTTGAAAAACTCTTCGACTTCTGGAACCCGTTTTCATCACCCGTTGATGGATAACTTCGGATTTTCCCTTTTTCTTTGCTGTACCCAATCTTTTTGTCTTGTTTCCCATCTGTACTCGTTATTTTCCACAATTTCACAGATATTATTTTCTATTGATTTTGGAACTGCTTTGTTTCGCATTGCAAAACTCAATCAAGTTGACTGAATAATATATAAGAGTTTCTTTCGAAAAAAAAAACAATTTTATCATGCACCGGTTACATATTGTGCTTGTTTACCTTTATAAAAAAGTGAATTTAAGTGAATTTTTTAAAAATGAATAAAAAAAATTAAATTAAAAATTAAAAATATTTAGTAAAAAATAAAATTATATATTAATGTAATATTTATATTAAATTTTAAAAATAAATTTTTAAAAATAATTTATTAATAAAAAAATTTTATTTTAATTTTTATAAATATTTTATATTAAAAATAAGTTTTAAAAAAAATAAATTTAGAGTGTTAATAAACCCGCCCGTTATCTAAATAGCACATGTAACTCAATTATATAGATTCTAATTCAATTATAACGTATCTAGATTCAACTTAAATACAAAATAAAATATTGAGTGTTGAATCAGATACTTTAAAATTAAATTAAAAAATAACATAAAATTGAATCATTAAGAAGAATGCCTCTTATAAAAGTTGCCAAATCTTTCTTAAAAAGTATTCTGGGAGCTTTTGACAGCGTTTCAAACGCTACTTTACAATTTTTTTTAAATATTTTTTAATATATATTTTATAAATATATAAAAAATTTATTTAAAATTAAAAAAAATAAAAATTTTACAGAATAAAATTTTTTTATTATATATTTTTATTATTTTTAAATTAAAAAAATAAAACTTATTTTTAAAAAATACTTTTCATTTAAAAAAATTTTATTTCATAATCAATCCCAAATTCTAAGACTCATTCACCCAAAAAAAATGCTCTGACTCGTAGAATCCCAATAAATGAATTTTCAAAATTTACAGCAAACCATGAGGATCATGCAATGATGCAATATTGCTCTTTTATTTAAAACAATTGCTTTACACTAGGTTTGTCTCAGAACGTGTTTTAGCTATATAAAATTAAGTTTCACCAAAAATAAATTTGTAAAAATAACATTTCCAGTGTAATTAAAATACCTAAAATAAAATTTAATATTAAATTTTAATAAACATAAAATTTAGTATAGAAATAAATATAAAATTTGAAATAATAATTGAGACACAAAGTAAAAAAATTCAAAATCTGGACGAAATTTTTACATATGCCCTCATCCTCGTACCGTTCAAAGTTGATATGTTAATCAATAACTATTTATATAATTAGAAAGAAAATCAATATTTCTAAAACTTAATAATTTTGTTATAATAGTGTAGTGACATGTCAACTGTGATACATATTAAGATCAAAATAACCCTCCCAAATGGGGCTTAAACTTTTTTTCACAAAATAAGCTCCTTATTTTAATAAGTACACTTTTTTTCTCACCCAAATGGGGGGCCTACAGTATAGAATCAGATGCTTCATCCAGAATCTCAACAGGCTTAACAGAAAATTTCATCTTTCAAACTGGATCTAAAGCAATGTCGAAGAAGGAATACTACGATCTTCACAAGGAACAGATTTCTGTAGCTGGTGAAGTCTGAAGATTTCTTCACAAGGAAAGGAATTCCTGAAATGAAGCCATAACCAGCCTTAAAGCTCTCCTATTTATAATATCTTGTCTCGTACAAAGGAGGCACTAACTTAAAATTTTAAGCAAATGCACATGTTTGTAGAATTCATTGTACAAACCTCTAAAACCACATCCTCCAGGGTACATATACTTAAATGGACAAAAAGAGAGGATTGAAAGTCAACAAACCAAACTTCCACTAATACATTTCTTGCTGCTAAGATCCTACCATAATTCATCATGGCAGATATATTGGAGACATGATACCAAGAAATATAATCCAGGGAGACTCCCAGAAGGATATTCGAAGGTCTTAAAACTAAAGACTACAGAATATACTCTTTCTTTGACATGTCATAGCCTAGGCACCATATAGAAGCAAATGGCTCTCTCCAGTTTTCTTAAAAAAATTTCTTTTAACCTATTACCCTTGTATGCTCCTGCAGCTTATGATATTATCACAATTCGGCCACAATTTTTGAGCTCATATCATATAACTAAGGATAGATACCCTGATGTCTCAAGAAGCTTCTTGGAAGAAGTTCTATAAGACTTCTTTTGATTTAGTTCATTCAGAAATGAACCTGCAGAATTCACATGTACAGACATGAAAAGTAAAGTATAATGGAAGAAGATCTAGTTGATGCAACTTTAAATCAGTATATAAGTTGGCACACGTACTACTAGGCTCTGTTTGACAGTGCTGTGCAGTGGACTAAAAGTACTTCCTATATCAAAAAGTGCTTTAACGAATGTTTAGGTTGTAACAGAAATGCTTCAAACTAGTTGATGTGTTGTAGAGTTTCCGCTCCAAAAACACTTATAACAGAAGTCTTTGGTGTTGCTAAAGAAAAAAGCTTTTGTCAAAAGAGATTTGTTTAAAGTGGGACTCACAATTTAAATAATTTAAATAAAAAAGAACTTCAAAAAATATGACAACTAACATACAAAAGAGTACTTCTCGTGTGAAAGTACTCGTACAAAAATTATGTCTATATCCCAAAGCTAAAAACTCTTTTATGAAAAGTACTTTTTCGTGAAGTACTTTTGATAAAATATTTTTACTCAAAAAAGAAACCGAAAAGACAGAGCCTAACAATTAAGAACCAGAAACTGCCATTAATATATAATAAACATGAATAAGAATATTTTATATTCCAGCTGTCAAAGTTACTCAGAAAATTACTAGTGTCAAATAAGGATGATTTGCTAGAAAATGAGAGCGAAAGTACTCAATAACAAGCTAATCCTCAAAGCAAGTAGTTGGCGAAAACAAGCATAACTTTGAAATTCAACATATCACGTGTTCTAGGAAGTTGAGATCACTAATTTTCTTTTTGTGCCATTTGTTATTTTAGAATTTGTAAGAGGCAAACCTAATATGGTAGATGCACTATTAAACTACTTTATCTTTCTGGGACTTCCCACCTCAACAAATAATTGTGAAATTCTTCAACTATGACAAGCAAAACACAGTTATTAGGAGATCCTTAAGATTATCTGCATAAGATTCTTGGTACAAAGGATGAAGATTAAAATGATATATTTCCTAATAAGAGCCGAGGGTGGGTCTGCAGAAAAAACTGTTGGATATGAAATAGTTTCAGGAAAACTAGAATTTTCTATGTTTGGTCCTAGGAAAAAAATACGAATTTGCAAGTTTGGTCTCTCTCTCTCTCTCTGTGTCTGTCTGTCTGTCTGTCTGTGCTTTTGTGTGTGTGTGTGTGTGTGTGTGTCTGTGATTGACTAATTTCTCATCGATCTTCCTTCTCAACATACCCACTGAAACTCATTGATGGTGACAACTCCGAGATGGCAATCCTTCACTGATTTGAGATATTTGCCTATGTCCGTCTAATGGTAAAAGTCATAGATAGCACACTAAGATCTGACATCAGTGACCAGAAACGGCGGTGGAGCTACCTGTGACAATGGTGGTTGGAGATGATGCTGGTGCTGGTTACAACTGTGGTGACTGTAGGGAAGGAAGAAGGGACTTAAGCATTGCGGTTGTTGGAGATGATTGTGATGTTGGTCTTTTCTCTTTTTTATTTTTTTTACTAAACACCAGAAAAATTCAAGAATTTCTATAAAGTTTTCTAAGAATGTTTTTCTAGGAGCCAAATACTAGGCCCTAAAAAATTACATGCCGAAAAAATCAAAACCCAACCTATAATCTCGTCTTTATCAGCATGCTTCAATGATGAGAGTCTCTACATTCTAGCTCGCAAATATTTCTATCAAACTTAACATGTAGGGTTTTTCAAACTATAACTCTACAAGATCAAAGACACTTCCGTAAGAGTTTCAACAATATGTGTAGGTCTTATAATATGACATGGTTAAGTAGTATTTATGTTGGACTACACCTTAAAATCCACTTCAACAAATAAAAAAGATTTCAAACATCAACGATCAAATGAGAAGATAACTGACAATGCATCCAATCATGGCAACAAAGTAAATTGCATACTTACTAAGGGGTAGATTGATAAGCAAATGTATAAGAAAGACTTACATATGGAAAAAGCATGTTGCAATTTAACAAGATCATGATTCTTTCTATGAATGTTTTCTGTAGCAATCTAGGGACGGCCATCAAATACTAACAAAGTAAGAACAATAAGGGCGCAACAAAACCAACCATATAAAACTATATGAGTGATATACACTATAACGAGCATGTACAACTACATTGAGATTGCACTAACACAATAACATCTATTCATGAGAATTAGGAGGCCTGTAACATGTGTCATGTAAGCTAGCTCTATGTGTTGCTTTTTTGTAAGTATATCAAATTTAATCATTAGTGGTAGTCGATAGGACATAGAAACTATAATCACCTTCCAGCAATTAGTGCGCACAGGACTTGGCAATGTTCATTTTGCGAAATCAGTGGACATGAGCTGCAAGATCCCTGGAATATAAAAAGCGTCAGCGTCATATAAAATACATTGAATTAAAGAGAGGATGGCTGGCATAACAAGTACACAATACCTAAAAATCATCAAAGCCGGAAACCCACTGTAATTTTAGAAAAAGATGTAATAATGTAGCTTATGTAGTTAAATTTCTGTCACTTATACTGTCTAATTGTCATTATTGACTGCATAATGATTCAAATGTCAGCTTCAAAACATTTCAAAGCAAACAGGAGTATTTAAACAACTGACATCATAGCAACTGCCAATCCCAAAAGACTGGCATAACTCTCTGTGAATCTATGAACAAACAAATTCTACTTTATTATCAAAGTTTTGAAAGAGATAGAATACCTTCTGTTGGCATTCAGGATACTAACAGGCTCTATTAACCGTGTTTCTAGATTTTGGCTCAGGTTTGGGTCAAAACTTTTGGAACTGAAACTAAAGACAACTTGACGACTAGTCAGTAAGTAAAACTTTCCACTAGCACAAAAGGTCTAACATTAGCTTATGAGAATCAGAATGGCCTACACTTCAAACTCTTCTTTTTTACACCTTCAACTTACTAAATAGTAGCTACGAAAGCCAGAGGGAAAACATGCAATTAGGCCATACCACATGATCAGAAATTTAACTAAAATGTCCAAAACGATTATAGGTTGGCATCAAGAACTTTGGTGACCAGATGTAAATGCCCATCACTAGGTTGATATCCTAAGTTGACAAAATGACCCCTCTCAGGTGTATGAAATTCCTTAATTTAGAAATCATTGTCTATATTGGAGCGAACATTTTACATGGTTTAGTTCAAGTAAAACCATTCAACAAGACTGAAAAAATCAACTATCATCCTACTGCACATTTTAATGAACGTCTTATATGATAAATACAAAACAAACCTACAGAAAGAGAAAAAAAAAAGGAATTTGCATGAAACTATAATTAGTCAGAAAACAGTTTGTTAAACTTCATACAAGTTTAAGAAAAATGATTCCAACAAAGACCTAAACTTAATGGAAAAAGTTTTGGATGACATTCATAGATTGGGACCTAAACTTCATACAAGTTTAAGAAAAATGCTATCAACAAAGAACTAAACTTAATGCAAAAAGTTTTGGATGACATTCATAAATTGGGACCATGAAATAACAGGTCACCTGCATGGGCAAAAGTTTTTGCAAAGTTTTGAGATGACTAGGTTTGCAGCTACTCGAATTTCATCCCATGCTTCATCAGGATCAGATGCTTCATCAAGCAAAAGCTGCAAAGTATATTCTGAAAATTGCCATTTAAAGAAGTAAATATAAGGAGAACATGCTTTATTCATCAAAGCAACTATTTCAATCATACCATAGCTTGTATGACATTTCAAATATTTACTTGACAAAAACAAAATGTTTGAAGTCCAAGTATCCGCTCGCAGTTTTCTATCAGGGAATTACTTATTCAATTTTTCTAGGCTGTCTAAAACTTGTTCATAAATACTTCCTAGAGATATATTCTGCATTTTATGCATTAAGTAAGATTTGACCATTAAAAGAAGAACACTATAAAATTTTAAGATATAAAAGGGGCTTTCCAAAATTAATTTGGGCATTAAAAAAACTCCTTACGACTTGGACGGCATATTGCAGTAAAGTATGGATCATTCTAGTATGCTCCCGTACAACTTCCCCCTTTTGTCTAAGGTTCAGTAAGGAGATTATGAGGAATGAACAGCTTCAAGCCTTCAACCAGCCCAGGTCAGTTATGGCTTCATTTGCTGTGAAACATTTTGACCTTCCATTATCTATGTTTCACATTTAAACTAGGCGTACAACATGGATTATAATTTGCAGAATGCAGACAGAAATTCCACTGTTGCAGCTGAAGCCTAGAATCAAGAGTCCTAATTCATGCTCAACCTCCAATGCAGCCTTCCCACCAGAATTTCAAACACAAGGGAGCATCCTAACACATTATGGATTTCTTATGTGCATTAAACTTACAATATTGACTTTCTCCTCAATATGATTGTATCAAGTTATCAACCTTAGCTAATCCAAGCAAAATCTTTCACATGCATCTTACAGTAAAACATAACAGTAACTATAACCGACCTACCTTCACGAGATGTTAAAGCTGTTAAGAAGAGCCTTCCTCTACCATTCACAACACGCATTAGAGCCCCATTAAGATGAGACTGCATCAATAAAGTTAATAATAATAATAAATGGTCACATCAAAATGGTCTACGAAACACTGGTCAAGAGACTATCATCTTTAAGCACTTCTATCAATAAGAAATGAATGGTGTTTGGATGACTCAGGCCTTAACTCCTGTCTGCCTAACTTTGAGAAGGAATAATGCAACTTCTATCAATAAGCAGCTCGGCTATGTGGTCAGCGACTTTTTCTTATTATTATCATTTCTTGCTTCAGAAAAGACCTTGCATGACAAGTTGCATAATTGAACTCCGATCTAGCCACAGCTTGAATATGTCCATCTAGATATTGCCATCATGACATTAACGCTTCTTCGAATCAAGTCTCGATATCCTATCTTATCCTTGCAGTGTATAAACTATATAAACTAAAGTGACTTAAAACAATCAACCTTCATCAACTGACATGGTTCTATATAAAATCCTTGCTGCTTTAAGCATATACAGTTAGAATCTTAAATTATGCTGCGTAAAATATGAATATAAATAAACGGTGGATCCATTAGCTTTTTATTTAATTTGAACTTAGGATGAATTGCTAGCCATCAATTACAACACTAGAATTAGGTCTAGAAAATTGTCTTACTTTCCAGCTTTATGGCGAAACAGGATTCTAGAATAATGAACAGATCCTTTTGAAGTTCTCTATCCAGATGACACCTGTTCATTACATTCATTTCTGCATCTCCATATACTAATATTGACCAGGACAATAGCCAATCGAACTATTGGAGCACCAAACTCCTAATGCGTCATAAGATAATAAGTAATGAACTATAACAAACTTCTCTTATGAATGATGAATTATTATCAAACTGTGACCATAGAGGCATAGAAATGCTGAAATGCATAACTTCAACAATAAGCCAATGGATTATTCTCACTTCCTTCACTCCACGTAATGGCGAACCTTTAATTCCAAATAACACTAAAGGCTCCTTCCTCAAAGACGGCTCCTACCAATAATTGAAAGAAAATGAAATGAGATTCCTTCTCAGAGCACAATGATATATGTAACTGGATTGTAAGCAAAAACAATCATTGCAATAATAAACTGAATATAAACTACACTAAGTTTTTAAACTAAAAATGATTCATTGACAGCAAAGTTGATAGATGCTCTTGTTTGGATCTTGTCTCTCAACACATGATTTTGTTCTATACAAGCAGTCATACTTCAATTTAGACTAGGACGTTATTTTCATGTAAAGTTTAAAATGTTCATAGTTATGCAAGCCTTTCTGTGCACACATAAGGCTCTAACAAGTCGGCATGGTGATTCATGTATGTATGACTTTCGCTAATCAAAATCCAGCTTAAGTGATCCAGAAAACTCAACTTCTCACTAATGAATATTTAAAAAGTAAGCTACAACCTTGTCTTTGAAAACTAAAGCTCTCTGAATCCAATGCAATGAGGCACTGACTACACAAAACTACGAAGTACTCTCCACTAAAATTTTCTCCAGAACTAATAAACACGAAAACTTATAGGCAGCTACTCGCTTTACTTGGAGTTGGAGATATGCAACACAGACGGAGCCTAAATCCATGACAGGGGTGTCAATCAAGTGCCAAAACCATACTCCATAGAGCCCTAACCAGCCCAAAGACTTGATGGATGGTAGATATTTCTCTAATATGTAAACCTGCTTTCCTTCTTATTTCTATGAGGTGTGGAAACAAACCGACCCTTCTTGACTCCAATGATATCCATCATGTACCAAAAGCTAACCCAGAGTCCACTTACCAACTAGTGCCTACCAGCTCTGAAAGTTACTAAATATACATGGCTATCAATCAAATAGGTTGCCGTGTTTCAAGCAAACACCTTTGTTGGTCACTTGTTCCCAACAAACCATCAGCTTTGACACCATCGTTGGGGAGATTCAACACTACAGGAAACCAAATCAAGACAAATGGCTACACTCGAGGATCTCAATCGACATACCAAAAAGCCTGATCCAACCTAAAAGCTAAACCTTATTAACCTTTGTGTCACTCGAGGGACCGTTCCATATAATATTAAGCCCTCTAGCCGTAGGCTTATATTGGTTAGATATGGCTCCTTGGTATATGGTTTGGGCCATCATGTAAATAATGCAAATTGAAATCTAATAATGTGTTGAACCTACCTAGTAAAAGTGAATTAAAAGATAATTTTCTAAATAGTAATTTTGAAAACGCCCTTCAAATGAGCAAACGCTTAGGCATGGCCTTATTGGATATGACCACCATATGCAACACCTAATCTAAGCTCAAATAATATAGTTTGAAGCTCAAAGATCACTTCAAGAAAATATTTCCTTTCTAAATTGATCTTCTGGATTTCTGGTTTAATAAAAAGTTAAATGCAACTCCTTTGGTAAATCAAAAAGTTCAAATACAGAGGGAAGATATGAAGGCATAAGCATAAGAAAAAGATAGAGGGCAACATGGTTTTGTTAGATTTTGTTAGGCTTGTACATACACCTATGTTAGAACAAATCACACTTCGTCAACCAAATCGTTTTGCAATTTACGTGACTCCTTCGCTCTCGACACTTAAGCCAAACAATTATGCATTGTCTGCAAACCAAGTGAACTTTGTCAATTTTTCCACTAGTCTAATCTACTAAGGTGGTGTTTTGGTTTGTCGAAATGAGTTCAGTTGAACGGAGTGCGCTAAGAAGTGGATTAGAGGTAAGTTCGAAGAAACTGAAACACAGGAAGTGGCTCCGAATTCAAAATCTGGCCACAAAAAGTGAGTTCAGGAAAACTGAAACAAGCACAAATATGACCGGGCAAATCAATAGCCAACTAAATAATTATCACAACAAAGTGTTACTTAATTAAGAAATTATCACAACAAAGTGTAACTTAATTAAGAAATCAGGCAATAATCACTAGTTTGCAAGTGGCAAAACGTTCTGATGTTTAAAGTTAACTGTTGTGAGGTAGCATAACAGGTACAGGGATGCAATTCGTTAGCCATTGAGAGTAGTGTAAATGGCGTAGGGTCATTAATGGTACCCAGAGTGTGGTATGCTAGTGTAATTTCGTGTATATAATAATTAATTAACTAGCTTTTAAATTTCTTGAAATAATGCACATGGTATTAGTTGGTTATAGTTCAATTTCCAATATAACTCTTACTCCTACTTAAAAATAGTTATATATGCATTAATTCTATGACACACGTTTTGAGAGTTTGGAACACAAACACACGGCATTTGGGTTATCAAGAACTAATTCTAGTATCTATATTTAAAAAAAATAGACTTCACCTAATTGGTCATAATATACTTATAATAGAAAACAGATGGGGAGAAGCAGGCAAACAAAAACAAAAATGAAAAAGTTTCTAATAGAAGAGCATGAATATTTCCTAAATGAGCAAAACAAAAGTTTCAAAAGACCAAAACAAAGCACCAAAAAAACGTTCTACTGCCATAAATGCTTACGCATATTTGTAAGCATGAATAGCCATCTGTTAGTGGTATCCAATTTCACATGCATGCATAACTTATGAACATGCAGTTTATGTAGGAAGAAAGTCTTTTTCAACAGAAACTGATTCTAAGATTGGATGGACTTCAACGAGGATTCTAAACTTTAGTATACCTTAAATCTTCCATCTTCAGAGACCTTCTTGAAAAAGTATCCAGCATACGCTTTGGATTTAGATGGTTCTGAGGACACCTCCATATGCCACTCATTCAAACTTGAAAGTTCTACCACTATTTCATCAAGTTCGGGTTTATCAGTACCGATAAATACGAGACATGTCTTCCGAGTACTCTCCCATGGATGCCCGCAAACAACTTCAATCCTTTTAGCCCCACTCCATTGAAGAATAAAACGGCTTTCTCTAAAATTAAACCAGACAAGTGACTCAAATTACTTGATATGCAAAACGGAATTTTCTAACAATACAAGCTCCAAGTTGATCGTATAAAAGACGACACGAAAGAAGAGAAAAACAGCGTAAGATTCATGCTTACGGAGGTGTCTAAATTGCTACACTGGCATAAGGAAACTAGGAGCATACAATAATTAGCATATTTGCCTAAGAAATCCTGAAAAATTGAAGTACCTGTCTTCAGCGAACCATGCGATGCCTTTAGCTCTAAGAAGCCCCTTTGCACCATCTAGCCTTCTTAAAAATCTAGATTGAAATAAGGCCAAAGGCAAGGGACTCTCGCTTTCAAAATAAACTGATGAAAAATCTACATAAGGAAAAAAGAAAATGAGAACTCCAATTTACTACAAAGACTATATCTCATTCATATTTCCTTGAAAGAAACTAAACTTTAACTATAAAATACACCAATGACTAGAACCTCAATTAAGGGTATTCAAGGCCTTTACCAAGTAAATATCATTTCCTAATGCTTTACTTTGCTAAGGGACTGAGAAATTGTGAAAGCTACAATACGGCACTATTAGCTAATAAAGGTAAACTAAATAAAGTTTACAACGACGCAAGTGGCATTGCATCATATGCAAGTACCTGAATAACCTCAAGCCTAAAAGCAAAGCAAATTGGGATAAAAAATAATTAGCATAAGAAAAATCTCACAACAACCATAAAACATGATTACGACAAAAATGTTGATGGAAGCAGCAAGTATTATAGAAATCCGCTCAAGATTCTAGACCTAGAAGTTGTTGTAGAATGCCATCAAACGCATGTTGAATTAATTGTACTTTACTCTCTTTTAAATGAATGGCATTGCTGTGACTCAAACCGTTGAAAAAAGAACAGAAAAAAGAAAACACACAATTCATAAAGGTAACTTGAAATTCCAGAATACAATCATTAGCCTTCTTGGAGCTTGCCGAAGTTTTTTAGTTTCAGCATTATAATCAAAATTAGCCTAAACCTACTTCACGCATTCCAAATCTTGTAAACAAGGATCGGATCAAACTTTTTTCGTTTTTGTTTTGGGCAACAACATGGAGGAAGTCAGGAGATCATACCCATTACATGTGGTTAAAAGCCACAATATCTGTTTCTTCATAGTTTTTATCCAGCTACTTCCATTGTACGTGCATACCACAATGAAAGTTCCAGAACAAACTTTTTGTAAAGGATATTATTACATTAGTCATTAGATAATCATGTAAGAGCTGCTGATATAACAATTTTTTATGTATTTGACCATTCTCATAGATATGCAACTAACAATCAACAAAAATTGCCCTAGCTGCCATACAAAAGCTCAGTAAGTAATTCGGAAATAAATATGAGAGATTCATAAACTCATATTTAGAGTGAGTACTTCAAATTTACTCCAGTTTGTGCTTACAATTAACTTCAATGAACCTAGAGCAAGACCACATCTAACTCCTCAGTTGTGATGCCACATGATCGCTTTCCACTAAAACTTTACCATTTTCATTCAAATGGTAACGAGCCCAACATGAGATACGACACAAATCAAATACGTGAAACAGCAAATTAGGACCTACGAGAAACCCGGTAGTTAAAATTGGGATTAGTATGAGAGACAGACAGCTGCTAGTTTGCTCTTAGATATTATCTCTAGATAGGACGACCATTATCAATAAGAGGTTGATTACAAATTACCTATATAAAGGAAAATTTTCCATTACACAATTTGGTTTAGCAAAACTAAGCTTCAAATCAAATATCTGAACAGTTCAACTTGATCTGTGCTATTTCAATTGCTTTAAGCCTAAACTTTATAGGAGTTTATTGTGTTTTGGTCATCCATCGGAGAACCGACAAAACGGTCGGTGCAGAAAGCATTGGATTTAAAAAGTATAAACTGAAGATATTTTGTGGTGTATCAAACTTATGGATCTTGATCTAAAGATTAACCATACAGATCAAATTTCATGCACTTACACTTTTGGCTCATGTATTTTTTTGAATTCACTTGTCCTTGCATAGTCCATTTTGTCAGCTTTCTCATGAATGACCAACAGATGATAAAAATTGGTGAATTTGGTTTATAGGCAATTGAAATAGCATAAATCAACTCACTGTTTGAATATTTATTTGAAGCTCGGTTTATCAAAACAAACTAGTTACTGGAAACTTTTCAATTAGGTAATTAATATGTAATCCAACTCCATCAATAAATATACTAAAGAGTGAAAATACTTTTAATAATTCAAATATCCCAATATTCGATGATAACCTCTTAGGTTTGTTGTCCATTACCTTAATAATAGAGACTTCCTTTAAACTATAGCTCTAACTAGAATAATCACAGTCTCTAGCAACAAGCAATTTACAAAAGACATCTGCATAGTGATTAAAGTGAACAAATTACCAACTTGCATTCCGCTATACTTGCATGGACTGCAAATTTCTGGTTGTTGACAATCTCTAATGCTACCTATTGGAGGAAGTCCCCTTTTAGTCATATGACTTAACATATCTCCTTGAAATGTCATCTTAGGTTGTGGCTCATGGGAAAGGAAAGACGGTCCATTAATATCCTCGGTTGCCACATTTGAAGCTCTTATTTTAGCACAGTCGATAACAAGATCCGGTGGGATGTTACAGAACTGTGTGCAAACAACTTTTGCACCTCCTGTTAAATGTCGAAGTGTCTCTTCTGCAGCAGATATCTGACCAGGTGTGGCTAAATCACACCTGTTAGAAAATTTATTAATTTAAAGGAAGAGCGCAGACAAGTAAACTTTATCGAATAAAGAGAACCAACTTAAAAGAAAAGTGCATAAACTTTTAATAACTGCGTTTAGATATAGTTATGAAAATTTGTTCCTACACAAGTGTAAAATACCTTTATTGATTGGCTTCGTCACCATTTCTTCTAAATGGATAGAATTTCTAAAGATCAACAGTCATAAGATAATTCAAATGAGAAATGCTCTTGGTCACTAATCTATAAAAGCAACAAAATGATGACTTTTTAATTCCATTGCCAACTATTTCAATATATTTTACTATCTGAGGTAATATGTCAACTAAAAAAATAACTAGGATATGTGAACAAATTAATAGTTCAGCTTATAGAAGTAGTCAAGATGTAAAGGAGTCTATGAAGAGGTGAATCAGGTGGATTTTCGCTGGTAAGGCTTTCTTTTTTCTAAACTATTTTTACAAATCACTTTAAAATTTTCTAAAGCATCTAGATTGTTGACTCATGCAAAATTAAGCAACAGCATAGAATAAAGCTTCCTCCTCTTAGCCTTGTCTGTACTAAATAGAATTAAGCACATTACGTGAATAGCTTGCTTAACCTGCTTAGTGTATAAGATACAATCAAGAAAAATATCCAAGGGCCATGCACCTTTTGGCATCAAAGAGTTAGTATCAAGTACTTGTCAAACTGACAACTATACAAATAATGCTTGTTCGTTAATATGGACCTTTCATGTAAGAGCATAGAAGTATCTACTATAACATAAACTTGCAGAGAATAAATTCTGAAGACTGAAGCAAAAAAAAAAAAAAAAAATCTTATAATATAGCAGAGTAAATGAAGGGCATCTCATGGGAGATAGAAAGTAAAGCTCAATGTTGTTTGATAAGTTTATATGAACTCTAGTAAGGGCATTACTTTGTGAGAGTAGATTTTTTTTTCTTTTTTATAGCCAAAGACTCGATAATGAAGAAAGTAAAATCCTAGATACTTTAATGAGAAGAACCCATGCACATTACAGGTTATATCATGTAATTAAAGTAAAAGAGGCAAGCACTAATATCAAACAAGAAAATCATACTTGTTCAACAAAACAAGATCCACATGCTGCAATTGTCTCTTCACTATATCAAGAATTATGATCTTATCTAGGGATTCAGCATCCACCACAGCCACTGTCATGTCCAAGTCTATGTGAAATTCCTCCAATTCAGCTGTAAAAGTATCTGGGGAAGCCAAACCTGAGGTCTACATATATATATTTTTTGGCTCAAATAAACATCGGGATACTGATATAAACATCCATCAAATAAAGAAGTAAATATTTCGTCTCAACATATTTTTGGCAAAACCCAAACATGTTACGTAAATAAGTATGGACTCAATTACCTAAAAGCATATTTCAGTATTTTAAAGGGGAAAAAATGCTTTTGGATGTGGACTACCTGTTTTTGCAGTCACATAGTACATGCATTTAAAGCATGAAGGATTAAACTAATAAAAGACACTAATAGATAATTTTCAGATAAATTCACCGATTCACATAGAAAGACATCTGCACTAATGAAGATGGTGCACACTAAGTGCTTCACAGATAGTGCTACATGCAATTGTCTGAATTATAAACATGTTCCACCGTGATACTGAATAGATAGAATTACAATTTCATAAATGTGTATAGAAGATCGCCTAGACATCATAAATTCTACAATCAAGCACAAATTTAAACAAAACCTCATACTTCCTAACCAGTAACCAAACAAGCTCGTCACCAAAAAAATCAAACTAAAAATTAAAAAAAGACAAATAAATATCATCAAAAGGAGCTGAAACAACTAACCTCAATTAGGAGGCAATCGAAGTTATGCTTGCTATCAACTACCCGCTGCAGACATTCATTGAGGTTCCCTTTCACGTCACAAGATCCCCCACCTAACAAACAAACAAACAAGCAGTTGCAAAACTTCGCAAAATCATTCTAATATCCCCAAACTCGCAAAACTGATTGTTTAATCAAACAGTATCTTAAACAAACCGTGGGTGATCGAAAGCGGCGAGGAGAGATTAAAAGCGGCATTAAGCCGGGTCGAATCGAGCAGGACAGAGTCGACATCAGCAGAAGCGAACTCATCGACAAGGATAGCGATGCGGAGATCGGCACGGCGATCAAGGAGGTGGCGGACTAGGGTTGTTTTACCGCCACCGAGGAATCCGGTAACGAGCGTGCAACCCATCCTGCCGCCGCGCAACCCCGATCGACGGTTGAATGCCCGCTCCTCTAGCATCAAGCTCATCTCGTTCCCTTCCATGTCTAGAATTGCAATTCAATTCTTTCTTGCAATTGTATAGTTAATCTCTGTCTCTACTAGTTTCCGGAAAATTCACCGGTGTGCTCTTATCAATTACACAATCAATTGCTTTCGGTGCAAATAGTGACACCTGAATTTTCCAATGTTCGGTGACGTAATATTACGGCGTCTTCATTTTTTATTTCATTCAGTTTTTTATTTTCAAAAACTGATTTTAAATGAATTTTATGTTTTGCTTTATACTAAATTTTATTTTTTATAACTCATTTTAATATTTACTTTTAAATACTATTATATTAAACAGAATACATTACTCTAATATTTATTTCAGATTATAAAGAAACAAAATATAAGTTACTTTTAACAATTATTTTTCGGCTAAAATTCACCGGTGTACACAAGCTCTCAGCTGAGACATAATGTTATAGTCTAAAAATTTGATTATAAATAACTTATTATTCTAAATAAATAGTTTATAGTTTCAATAAGTTTTTTTATAATATTTTACAATAACTTTTAATATTAAAAAATATAAAAAATGTATAGATTATAAATATTTATATTAATTACTATTTTTTTGAAATAAAACGTCAAATTTATTCTTTTAAATCTTAAAATATTTTTTCTTTAAAAGAACTCTATTTTATAATATTCTTAAAATATCCCGGTGAAGGCCTTTCTAATTCAAATGAAAAATATTTTAAAATTTTTAATAAAATATATTTTGTTTTCTTAAAAGTTAAGTAATAATAAAACTTTTTTAGGTAACTTTTTTTATATTTTTAAATTAAAAAAATATTTTCTCAAAAAGAAATCTCGGTGACCAAATTATATCAAAAACTTTGGTGCAATATAACCATAGACTTTCATTTTTCTGAAGAAACCCATGTTATGCTTAGGATTCCTTTTTTGAAAATTTCTTAATCAAATAATTTGTGGATATTTTTAAGAAATTAAAATTAGATTACTTAATTCTTATTATATAACCTATCAAAATTATCTTTTTGTAATATCTCCTTGTCCAATATTTTACTGCAATCCAAGAATTACATGATAAATTTATCAAAGCACTAATGTTATTTTGGGAGTTTTTCTCCTCTAACTTTTCATTTCATGTATAAAGTTTTTAAAATATTCTATAAAATTTTAAAAACTTTTTAAATATAAAAAATTATACGTCATAAATTTTTTATTAGTTATTTTTATTATTTTTAACTAAAAAATAATTTTCATTTTTCAAATATTTCTAAAAATATTTTCTTTTCAAAATTTTTTTTCCAATAAACACTTCCAAACATCTCCACGACGATAGAAAAATTTTGTTTTCTATAATAAATATATCTATTTCTATTTCTATCTCCAAAATTGATCCACTTTTTCTTTTTTAATTATAAGAGAATCCTTTATATTATTTTTAAAATACTTATCATTTTAAATGAATATTTCATATTTTAAATAAATTTTTTATAGTTTTTTATATTTTTTTATAAAAATTTTGAAAATTACAAAAAAATATTTCATGAAAATTTTGATATGTATAATTTTATTATTTTTTAAGTCAAACTCAAGTTCATTTTTTGAAAATTTTTATTCTAGAAAATTAATTCCCTAAGACAAACTATATTGTTTTTTATTCTACTATTTCAGAAAACAACAGCCAATTTTATTTATGCTATCTCTAAAATAAGAATAACTCTAACAAATATTCGATTCTAGCTGTCCTTTTTATCCTTCCTATTCCCAAAACACACCCACATTTGGAGATAATTACTCTCGCTAATACCTTTTATTTGAATTATATATATATATATATATTTGCCCCAATAAAAGTAAATGATACTTTAGTGGAAAAATAATTTAATATAGAAAAAATATTTTAATAATATTTAAGAAAGAATATGTAAAACATATCGCTCAAGTAAATGAATCTACAATACAAAATTGATTTAAGAAATGAAATGAAAATCATATGTTGTCTTAAGGATGGTAGATTTTAACGGAAATAATAATTAATGATCCTATAACTAATAACACGCATTCAACCTCTTGCAAAGCTAAGGGCTTATTTTAAATATAAAAAACTCTTTTATTTTCTTCCAAATTTTAAGTTCTATCATTTTATGTACCTTATTATCACTCCAGCAATTCTATTTCTATTTCTACACTAAATTCTAGTTTTATCAAAATTTAATTTTACTTATTTCAATTAACACTATAAATTCTACTGAATTTCACTTTTATAAAATTTCACAAAACTCATTTTTATACAATTAAAGTATGTGCTAATATAGTACATGTGCATTGCTGGTACGGATATATAGGTTTAGAGTTGAGTTTGTTTTATTTTTTTTTTTCACATAGATAATATTTTAGAATTATAATACACAATTTGGCATGTATATAAAGATTTCCTCTTTTGATAAGTGTATAGAAAGTGTTGATCTCTATAGAGTTAAATTTTAAATTTTGGATTCATTTTTTTCTTTACTCTTGATTTTATTTGATGAGTCCCTTTTTTTTTTTTTCTAAATGTTGGTAATCCTTTATTTAAATTGTTAAGTTGAGATTTTGTTTTTCTATATAAAATTGCATTTAAATTAGCCTTGGCATTAATAAGTCTTTATATATAATAGGAGGTATAATCGGTAAATCCAGATTAGAAGTTGAACCGGAAGTCTGTTGGGATCCAAGGTTTTCAGGTTGACTTGCGAAAGCCATTAATTGCATAAGATAATATATATGTATGAAAATTCTTTGTCATGATATTTTGAACTGATTCCAAGTATTTTGACATTCTAATTTTTAGTAATAGTAATATCCTTTACAAAACAAAATTTGGCACTTTGTTAGGAATCTAAAATGATATATATGAAACATGCAAAGCCAGTTTTTAATCTACAAATCATGAATGAAAATATTGGGTGAGCTGGTCGTAGAGGTGCAAAAATAGACAGGAAGGCCACATGATTTTAATCAGGTCATGCCGACCGGACCAATTAAAAAAAATATAGCTCGCCTAACTTATGAATCTGTATTTCTTTTCATTAATTTTTACATTAGTAGTTTTTATTTTTGTGCTAAAAAATAATATTGATTAGTTATTATTGACTAGTTAATATTTAGACCGTTGACTGTGATGTAAATAAAACCAATTAAGAAAAACTCAGTAATTCTATCTCAGTCTATTCCGTAAATGCACGGTTGTTGTCTACCGTATAGCAGATAACGAGTTTGTTCCACAGAAATTATTGTTAACTCTAATTCAAGTTTTTAACTAACAAAAATTGTGTTTGTAAAAGTGAATCAAAAAATACGAGAGCTAAGAACGAAAAGTAACGCATGGATCGAGAAAACAGATATGCAAATAACTAAAGTTTTAGAATCACCACTAATACCTCTAATTTAATCTTTAAATAAATATGATAATAGATTATGATGATCGTGAAGACATTGTATCTAAAACCTTGGTCCAGTTCTTAGATACGATTTCTAATTATGACTTTAATTTTGGTCCAGTATAAAATCACCTATCGCTAGTGATATTCTAACTCTTATTTAGAAATTACTAACGATGCATTAGGTTCTGTGAAATCATAAATCATATAGTTACATTCACTTTGGTCAAGTAAATATTAACTACAGTTATTAATCCTGTAATTCGTAAGTTATGCTCTAATTGGTCCTCACAAACACAATTAATATAATAATTTAGATATCAAACTCAATGCTAATAATGCATGCAAATTTAACATCAAACATCCTTTCAAATAAGAATTAACAACTCACATAAAATCAACAATCCATACATCACATAATATTCAAGAAATAAATTAAATTTATTAGGATTTCATCCTAACTCTAGTTTAGAAAAGTTAGCCACTCATATTAATATTACACACAATAATATTGTATGAAAAATAAAATATGAGAAAAAGAGAAGAAAGCAAATCTGAAGAATTTTTCGTCTCTACTATGATCTTCCTTCTCTCTCCCGTTCGGCTCTCTAGGTTTTCCGTCGGCTCTTCGTTGGCTCTTCGTTGGCTCCTTGTTTGTTCTTTTTTGCCCTCTATTCACCCCTTTTTATAGTTAAATTTTCTCCCACAAAATTAGAAAAAAATATCTTCAGGATCTTCTGATTAGATTTGATATAGATTTATGCTATATTTAATGCTAAATCTTTGGTTTAGATTTAATTGGTCAAATGCATCAATGAGGACCGCCGCTTGATATTTCCTCCCATGATTAGCTCTTTTATTTCATTTCTTTAATAATCTGCTTCTTTATTCACCTATACTCCACAAAAATAAAATAAAATAAATTAATTCATATTATGAATAGAATTTTAATAAAAATCTAATATTTACTATAACAATAAGATATAATAAATATGTATCATTACACATTATCAAATACCCCCAAACTTAACTTTTTGCTAGTCCTCGAGCAAAATGATAAGAAAATTATATATATTATTCTTCATAACTTATTATCATAATTTTCAATTTCTTCGTGTAGCTTGATCACCAAAAATCTTTAAAGAATAATGTAAGCATAATAAACAAATTAACATCATTTACAAACTCCCTTAATTGCACTATATAGTAATCAAATCAATTCAACCTCGCATTCCAAAATATATGCAACATATTAGAAGAAATTTTAGAATTCAATATCCATAATTGATTTGATTGTTGATAATTATTCTTTGATTTAAACTGAGAATAGAATAGTATTTTTGTGATGATTTCGAAATATACAATTACAACTACTAAACTAGTATTTAATTAAATAAATATTGAATTAAATAAATAAGATAGTAGGATTCCTACAATTTGTATCTACATTATGTTTAGAAATCATTTCCCCACTGCACATATAATTTTTAGAGATTCACCAAGTTATTTTAAATGTTGTAATGAATGAGATCAAATTTAGGAAGTCGTCAAAATACAAAATAACCAAGAGCACATTTAACTTCAAGAAGAACAAGGTATACTCAAGCATTTGCCCAATTTTGTGGCTCTTTTATTTATTTAATTGCTCTTTCTTCACCATTGCACTTAACAATGTATACTCGAGCTTTTTTTTTAATTTTATTTTATTTCAATACAAATGCTCTTTCGTTACCCTTGTGCTTTCCAAAGACTCTTTATAACTCTGTATCTCAATTATTCCTAAGAATTGAAAACAAAACAAGACAATACAAAAAATACTAAGATCAACTCTAAGCCTCGCATTGTATGGTGATAGATGTCATCACTCGCTATAGACTATGAAATCAAAATCCTCTATAAAATGTATTCAATTGTATTGTTTAGAATGATAAGATTTTATCAACTCAATTATATACAGTACTATATCAAGAAGAATGTAGGCTTAGTTAATAAGAATATTATACGAACAAACTCAATAAGAATTCTAGTTTCAAAAACCATACTAGAAAGAGTGTTCAAATTCATTATTGAAAAATAAATGATAGATTATCAATCGATGTTTATGTATAATTTTCTATCTCCCCCCCAAGCTTGAATTCAACATTATCCTCAATGGTGAAAGATAAAAATGAACAATGTATAAAGTAAAGGGATATAAAAATTAAGGTGAAGGAAAGCTCCCCTGATTTTTAAATGGCCTGAATCTTTGATTAACTTCTCCATCAACTGCATCACAGCAACAAATATTTGCATTATAGTGATTCTTTTTTCTTTCCGAATCCTTCAAAAATAATAAACATATCAAATCAAACGAAAATAAAATCCTACAAAATTCAATTGCTACTAAAGAGAAAGACCTTGGGTTGCCTCCCAATAAGCGCTAAATTTAACGTCTTCAGCCAGACGAGAAGTTTGTCAAATAGGATCTCGCAGTTGAAGGGTTGGTTCAGTTTGGATTGCGAGGGTGGCCTTCAAGTATGGCTTTAAGCGATGCCCATTGACCTTAAATTGTGCTCCAGATTTGAGATCCTTGATTTCTATAGCTCCATATGGAAAGATTTCAACTATCTCATATGGTCCATGTCATTTTGACTTCAGCTTTCCTGAAAAGAGTTTCAACCGTGAGTTAAACAATAAAACTTTCATATATGGAGTAAACTCTTTTCGCTGAATTGACTTGTCATGATATGACTTTGTGCGTTCCTTATAAATCTTTGCATTCTCATAAGCTTCGCTGCGAATTTTTTTCAATTCATTGAGTTGCAACTTTCTTTCATTCCTTGCATCCTTCAGGTCAAAATTTAGCTTCTTTATAGCCCAATATGTATTATGTTTAAGTTCCATAGATAAATGACATGCTTTTCTGTTAGGTTTTCCTGTAAGATTAACTCAAGAGAGGAGGGGTGAATTGAGTTAGTCAATAAAAATTTTCGTCAAGCTTAGTTATCCTACTTGTAGCAGGCTTACAACCGGCTGTGTCAATTCTGTAACCTACAGACAGAGAGTTAGAGTGTTTACTGGCATATGTAAAAAGGATAGTACTCAGGATATTTAACGTGGTTCGGCAAAACCCCTTTGCCTACATCCACGGTCGTTCTATCATCAGAGCCAAAGCTTCACTAAATCTTTAATAAGCTACATATACACCAAGAGCAAAGTGCTTCACCAAGCACATTTACTCTTACCGGATTTCTTCGCCAAGACAACTCCTAGCAGCCTACTGGACACACCTGTTCCTCTGGCTGATTTGCTAGCTCTATTACAAGGTCTAAGAACTTTCACCAAGCTCCACCTGAGCTTCCTTTCCCGGTGCCCGCAGCACCACCTTTACAAAGTCAGTAATAGGTTACAAGAAAAATAAACAGAAATTGAGCACATGATCTATCTCGTGAAGGTTATGTGTTCATGAAGTGTTTCTAATGAGATGATTAGAAAGGTTGCTGAGAGAGATTTCTTCAGTGTGATCAGCAGCAAGATTTCTATTGTTTGCGTAGAGTAGTAGAGTTCTTGAATGTCTCTGTTTTGCTTTTGTTCTCTCTCTCTCTTCTTTTTCTTTGTTGCTCTGTCTCCCTTCTTATAATGTTTCGTCTCTGTGTAGGAACCGTTGAAGAACGTTGCCGTTGGCGCTCTTTTCCATTGGTGGTTCTTCACGTCAGAGAGGGAGCAGATTTGCCAGCAGTTAATCAACCGCTTCCTTAATTGCTTTCGGTTGTCTTTTGTGCAATGTCTCCATAGCATTAAATGCATTGTAAAAATTTGAATTTGCCGCCAGTAATTATAAGCTTAATTTAGCTAAGTTGCTGTCTGAAACAAAAGAGCTGAGTTGGCTTGTCCATATTTAATGCATTGCTGATTGACTGCTTGATTTGATTAGAGATCTTGACTTGTATGATGTGCTTTCTTCCCTTGATTATAGAGCTTTTCCTTTCTGTGAAAAAGGAAGATGATTTTTGCTCGTTGTAGATCTTCTATTTGAATTGCTTCAGTGCATTGTGAGTCCAGAGGATTTTTGAAGCAAGAAAAGTTTTGTTGCTGTTGAACCCAAAGCTCTATTTTGAAACAGAGAAGTCTTCTTGTGCTTCAGTGGTCAAGCAGCTGATTACAATATGACTATGGCATCCTCTGTTCCGTATGCTGTTTAATTTGTAGTAGCATAACAGTTGGCTGCATGATGGCTGTTATTGTCTGCTGTAAATAAAATGATCTTTGTTTGTCTAAACCTACAGAACTTGATTTCAGATTATTAGTTTAATATAAATCATAGTTCTTAATTCTTTGTTATCATCAAAATTATCTTCATAGTTCCAACAATCTTCCTCTTTTTGATGATGACAAACAAATTAAAAATTATTGATTTATGTTTTCACAATCCATTATTTGGAATTGAAAATTCCCATACCTGTTCATGACTCCCCCTCAAATGATGCATCTATTTTATTTACTTGTGCATGACTCCCCCTCAATTTGAGCCATAATAATTTTTTTTTTTTTTTTTTATGCTATCATGCAATAGCAATAATTCTTTCTTTTCATTTTTCTCCCCCTTTGTCATTTCAAAAAGTTGGCATAAAATGTAACACAATTAAAAACTTAATATTAAGAGCACAGTCAAACATATCAAATGATAAGTAGTACGTCAAGGCAGTGGTAAACAAATATCCAAACATAGACATTAAAAGCAGTAGTAAGTAAGCAAGCTAAGCCTAATCAAAGTTTAACTAAATATTTTTGCGCCTAGAGGATGTCCTACAGCCAGGAGGTCGAGGGCGTTAATGCTTAGATTTTGCTGCAGAGGATTGAGGAAGTATCACTACATCCTCATTAAGAAAGGCTTGGGTGCTGGAGGCTGATTTATGAGCCTTGCGTTTTAAGTTTTTGCGTTTAGGGGGTAAGCTAGGAATGTTTGAGTGTGCTGATGGAGGGTCAGAGAGGAGGTATTTCTGGTGGAGCTTCAGATTGACTCTCTGTTGGGGACTCTTGAGACAAGGGTTCCTCCTGCAGAGGGGCTGCATAGATAGTGATAGACAGTACCTCAGCTCCATGGTCCTGTTCTCTAGAGGCTGCTTCAGCATTGCATCCAGTGGGTGACTCCATGTGCAGTGGTTGCTCAGTGGCATTATCTGGGGTTGCAGAGTATTCATTTTTGTCCATGTTTGGATGGTCTGCATTCTTCCCTGCATATTCTTGGGCCTTGGCACTTTCTGATTTGGAGTCATCTTGTGCAGTCTTGATTTTGGGGTGCTCTGGCTGACAGATTGCTTCTTTGAGCTGTTCAAGAGTAGTGTTCAGCTTTTTGATTTCTTTTGTCTGCTCCAAGATGGCATTGTGGATGTTCATGAGACACTCTGTTAGTGGAGCCAGTGCAGCATTAGTGGAGCCAAGGTCAGCTAGAGTGTGCTTGGATACTAATTTTTCTTCTGCCTCAGTGATCCCTCTCAAAAATTTTGCATCCAGCTTGAACATCTTCTTCACTTGCAATGTCCCCATTGGCACAGTTTCAAGTCAGCATATTCTACATATGACATGGGGATATGGAAAATGCTTGCTACCGGATTTGGATACTCTTGTCGTGTGGTGCAACATCACTTCACAGAGATTAATGGGTAATTTCTTCACTAACCTCCATAGCAAAAATGTATCATACTTGGTGATGATGTTGCGGCTCCCAGACAGTGGGACTATCATTTTGGAGATGATATGGCACAGGCCCCTCGGTAGCAGAGGCAGGTGAGCAGCTGAGTCGTATTGAAGCTTGGTGACCGCGTCTGTGTCCAGTGCTTGCTTCAGATAATTCAATTTTGAATCACTGGCAGGCGGCATCTCTTCCCGGTAAGGTATATCAAGCATCAGCGACATGGACCGTGCCTCCAAATTGATCTCAATGCCGTTCACCATTGTCTGAACAGAGGAGTTTCCGGTTGCATGGAGGTTAGCATAGAACACTCGGACGTATTCCTCTGAGAATTCCCCCGGCCAGTCGTTGAATGCCAGCCAACCTTGCGTCTCAAAGAGTTCGTCCACTTCAAGCCCAAAGTAATTAAAGTCATCAAAATTGATGCTCGCCGGAGTTAAGATCGGAATGGCCAGTTGCCGACTGTATTTTTCAAATTCCTCCTTCCCAGTGAATCTACCGTCGTTGTTGCCGTGGGCAGTTTTGGAGCGCTTTGGCTAAGTTTTTTGATTTTTCTTGGCCATGGCAGAGATTTGAAAATTTGGAGTAGGGTTTGAGTTCTAAGGATTCGGAGAGGGAGAGGAAATTTTTCGATTTCAAAATAAGGACGATGAGTTGTGGAGAGCTGCCTAGTCGGGTTAACTTATAATGTGTGCAGCCTAACATGAGTCAGCTATGTTATGTGTTCAGCACGTGACCGGTCAGCTGCTTACTATTGTTTTAATAACTACAGCCAGTTATTGTGCTGCTAATTATATGCTGAAGTTTATATATATGTACATAACAGAGAAGCAGAGCACAACATGATTATATTATGCATAAACCTATCTCATGGCAAATTCTTGAGAAAGAGTCAAATCCTAGAGGTTTAGTAAATATGTCAGCCAGTTGATTTTCAGAGTTAACAAAATTCAATACTATATTATTGCATTCAACATGCTCTCTAATGAAATGATGTCTTAAATAAATGTGCTTTGTGCGTGAATGTTGGATAGAATTTTTAGTTAACTTGATGGCACTAGTATTATCACAGAATATAGGCATATTTTTAAAATCAAAATCAAAGTTAAGAAGTTGTTGTTTTATCCAAAGTACCTGAGAGCAGCAGCTTCCGGCAGCTATGTATTCTGCTTCGGCAGTGGACATTGCTACTGAAGCTTGTTTCCTAGAGCACCATGAAATTAGGCAACTTCCTAGAAACTGACATGAGGTCTTTCTATCAAGCTTGCAACCACCAAAATTAGCTTCAGCATAAGCATATAAATTAAATTCACATCATTTGGGGTAGAATAGTCCTAGTTCTTTAGTTCTAACTAGGTACCTAATAATTCGTTTTACAGCTATCATATGGGATTCTTTTGGATCATTTTGAAATCTAGCACATAGGCACACACTGAATTGAATATCTGGTCTACTGGTAGTAAGATATAGGAGTGATCCAATCATACCTCTATATAAATTTTGATCAACTGCTTTACCTGTCTCATTTCGGTTTAATTTGCAAGAGGTAGATATTGGGGTGCTTATCTCCTTGCATCCTTCCATGCTATACTTTTTGATCAATTCTTTAATATACTTACTCTGACTTATGAAGATACCATTTTTCAGTTGTTTAATTTGTAGACCAAGAAAGTAATTCAGTTCACCCATTAGGCTCATTTCAAATTCTTCTTGCATCAAGTCAGAAAATTTTCTGCACAGTCTTTCGTTAGTAGCACCAAATATTATGTCATCTACATAAATTTGCATAATTAATATATCGTTATCTTCGTGCAATGTGAATAAAGTTAAGTCAATCTTACCTCGACTGAAGCCTTTTTCAATCAGAAAAGTGCTCAACCGCTCATACCAAGCTCTGTGAGCTTGTTTCAGACCATAAAGAGCTTTGTTCAGTTTGTAGACATGACTTGAAAAATTTGTGTTTTCAAAGCCAGGAGGTTGTTCAACATAAACTTCTTCTTTTAAGAATCCATTCAGAAAGGCACTTTTAACATCCATTTGAAAAAGTTTGAAGTCTTTGTGACATACAAAAGCAAGTAATATTCTAATTGCCTCAAGGCGTGCAACAGGAGCATAAGTTTCATCAAAATCTATACCTTCTTCTTGATTGTATTATTTTGCTACTCGTCTAGTTTTGTTTCTAATTATGTTGCCATTCTCATCTAGTTTATTTCTAAATACCCACTTAGTTCCTATGATGGATTTGTTTGAAGGTTTTCTAATAAGGTGCCATACATTGTTTCTTTCAAACTGATTTAATTCTTCTTGCATAGTAGTGATCCATGAGCTATTTGTCAGAGCATCATATATGTATTTTGGTTTTAGATTTGACACAAATGCAGAATATTCCAAGAAGTTATTTTTAAAATGAGATCTGGTTTTTATACCTTCATTTACCTCACCCAGTATGTTTTTCTGTGGATGACTGTATCTGTACTTGAAAGGTCTATTGATTTGTTCATAAATTTCTGCGTGGTCGAGTAGATTTCCAGAAGTTTGTCCTTCCTCTGTTATTTCAGCTGGCTGTTCGTCAGCTGTTTGAGTCTTTGTAAATTGTTGTGTTTCTGTCGATGGGAATAGCTCTTCTTCTTCTTCTGATCCAGCATCTAGTTTTGAATTTCTTCTCGGCCCATCGTTAGACTCATTAAATAATACATGCATAGATTCTTCAACAATCATGGTTCGTTTATTAAAATTCTATATGCTTTTAATGTTGAAGAGTAACCGAGAAAAATACCTTCGTCACTTTTTGCATCAAACTTTCCAAGATTATCTTTTCCGTTTTTTAGTATAAAACATTTAGATCCGAAAGTTCTTAAGTAAGCAATATTTGAAGTTCTTCCCTTTAGAAGCTCATATGGAGTCTTTTTAAGGATAGGGCGAATAAATGCACGATTAATGATATGGCATGCAGTGTTAACAGCTTCAGCCCAAAAATATTTTGGCAAGTTTTGTTCTATTAACATAGTTCGAGCCATTTCCACTAACACTCTATTTTTCCTTTCCACTACACCATTTTGTTGGGGTGTTCTTGGAACAGAGAAGTTGTGCGTCAGACCATTTGAGTCACAAAATTCATCAAAATAAGAATTTTGAAATTCCTTACCATGACCACTTCTAATAGCACATATATTTAAATTGAGTTCTTTTTGAATCTTTTTGAAGAAACATATAAATATTTTTAGAGTATCATTTTTATATGCTAGAAAATATACCCAAAAAAAATAAAAATAATCATCTACAATTACTAAGCAGTAATACTTACCTCCCAAGCTTGCTGTCCTTTATGGTCCAAACAGATTCATGTGTAGTAATTGTAATGGTTGCTTAGTTGTTATCACCTACTTGTGCTTGAATGATGACTTCACTTATTTTCCTTTGGCATAGGCATCACATAGTTTATCCAGGCTGTAGTTTGCTTCAGACAGACCCTTCACTAATTTTAATTTAGACAGTTTTGACAGTATCTTGATATTGCAGTGTCCTAAACGTCTATGCCAGAGCCAGCTGCTTTCCTGCTCGCTTGCTACTAAACACATTTTGTGGTTAGAAAGATCATTAATCTAGAGCACATAAACATTACCTTCCCTTTTTTTGTTTAATATTTCTTCTCCAGATGACAAGTTAACGATTGAGCAGCGTGATTATCAAAGTTGACTTTGAATCCATTATCGCATAGTTAACTTATACTTATTAGGTTATGTTTTAATCCTTTAATATGAAGAACATTTTCTATGCAGAGAGAAGAGGGATTACCTATTTTTCCTACACCTATTACTTTGCATTTACTGTTGTCACCAAGGATTACATTTCCACCGAATTGTTTTTGCAAACTGCTGAAGCATTTTTCATTTCCTGTCATGTGTCTTGAGCACCCGCTGTCCAAATACCATCTGCTATATTTCAGTCGGGTTAGCTCCTCTCTTTCCTGCAAAAAAAATTTTAGTGCTTACGTACCCAAATTTCTTTGGGTCCTAGAGAGTTAGTACTGTTAAATGTTCCTTTTGGAACCCATATCATTTTTATTTTATTGGTGTTCTTTTTATACCAGCAAAAATTAACATTATGACCTTTTATACCACAATAGAAACATTTGATAAAAGATGTTGTGGAGTAAAACTTATTGGTTGTGTATGCTTTGGGCATCGAATTTTTGTTTTGTATCTTTGCTGTCATCATACCTGTGTAGCTGGTAGAGGGCTGATCATACCTTGAGATTTGTTTACCAGTTGCTTTAGGTGTTGGTACAAATCCTAATCCTTCTTTTCTATATGTGCTGCATTGAGCTCCCAGTATTGCATCAAGTCTATTTTTTCCTTTTACAAATTTTGCCAGTGAAGCTTCTAGGTCGAGATTCTTGCTTTGCAGACTTTTGATTTCTTGAAGCAGTCTTTGATTTTCTTCCTTCAGCTTACTCTCTTTCACGTGCATATTAGTATAATCAGTCATAAATGACTTAAGATCTGGTATGGTGGGATACGACAGTCTATTCACTTCTCGACTCAGTGCTTTATTCAGCTCCTCAAGTTCAGCAATTTTCTTTATCATGTCTATACTTGAGCTTTCTGTGCAACTTGTCAGTTCTCCAGTCTTACATTCATTTAGTTTCACATGTAGCTTTTCATTAATTTGGGTCAGACGTTTATTTTCAATATGTAGTGCACATAGTTTAGAGTTCATATGGTCATAATCTGCATTCAGTGTGTCTTTTATGGCATCAGTCTTGTCTCTAAAGCATTTTTTAGTGTAAGTATTTCTTTCTTTATGTATTCGTTTTCATCTTTAAATGTATGCATGCATACTTCCATAGTTTTGCAGTCAGTTTTAGCATTTAGATATTTTGCATATAGCTCATCAAATACATCTTGTAGTTGTTCATTAGAGTCATCATAGTCTGTAGAGTTTACCTCATTGGCATCTTCATAATCTGCTATCAGACATAGATTGCTTTCTTCCTTCTTTTCTGTCTCAGTCTGACTGTCTTCTGATGAGCTTTCATCTTCATCGCTCCAGGCTGCCATAGCTCGTTTCCTTCTTGTGTCTTTGTATTTCGATCTTTTGAGCAAGGGACATTCGTTCTTGAAATGTCTAAGTTTGTTGCAGTTGAAGCAATTTGTATCTTGTCTGTCTTTTCCTCTATTGTTTCTTCCAAGACCCCTTCTTTTTCTAAACTTGTTTCTTCTGAGAAAATTTTTAAATTTACGGATTAAGAGTGCAATATCTTCATCAGAGGAGGAATCACTTACCTGCTGGTCATTTATTTTTAATGCAATCCCTTCAGGACGTTCATCAAATTTCTTCAGTGACAGTTCTTTGGCCATTAGTTTACAAATTAGTTCATCAAGAGACATTTGAGGAAATGTTGGATTTTCCTCTATGGCATATACTTTTGATCTAAAGGTTGGCAGCACAGCTCTTAATATTTTCTGTTTCAGCTCTTCAGGTTTGAAGACTTTTCCTAGATTCTTCAGAAGATTTGTAATGTTAGTAAATCTAGTAAACATTTGAGTAATGGACTCACCTCGTATCATTTTGAAATTTTCATACTCATGCATGAGTAGATTTGCTCTGTTTCCTTGACTTGAGTGGTTCCTTCATGCGTTACCTCTAGCTCCCATATTTCTTTGGCAGTGTTGCAAGTGCTGATTCTATTGAACTCATTAGGATCTAGTGCGCAGTATAGAAGGTTCATGGCTCTGTCATTCATTGATATGAGCTTGTTATCTTCATCATTGTATTCACATTCTGCCTTGGGAATGCGTATTCCATCTGGGCCTGCTTTAGTTGGCACGATTTGTCCGTCTCGTATGATCTTCCATAGTGTGAAGTCTTGTGCTCGAATAAAGATTGTCATTTTGGTTTTCCAGTAACCATAGTTTGTTCCATCAAAAAGTGGTGGTCTATTGAAAGATTTACGTTCAAAAGCTATAGGAACAATGTTAGCCATAAGGATCTTTTACCTCAAGATTGTTAGACCTTTGATTTTAGGAGGCCTGCTCTGATACCAATTGTTAGGTTTTCCTGTAAGATTAACTCAAGAGGGGAGGGGTGAATTGAGTTAGTCAATAAAAATTTTCGTCAAGCTTAGTTATCCTACTGGTAGCAGGCTTACAGCCGGCTGTGTCAATTCTGTAACCTGCAGACAGAGAGAGTTAGATTGTTTACTGACTTATGTAAAGAGGGCAGTACTCAGGATATTTAACGTTGTTCGGCAAAACCCCTTTGCCTACATCCACGGTCGCTCTATCGTCAGAGCCAAAGCTTCACTAAACCTTTAATAAGTTACATATACACCAAGAGCAAAGTGCTTCACCAAGCACACTTATTCTTACCGGGTTTCTTCGCCAAGACAACTCCTAGCAGCCTACTGGACACACCTGTTCCTCTGGCTGATATGCTAGCTCTATTACAAGGTCTAAGAACTTTCGCCAAGCTCCACCTGAACTTCCTTTCCCGGTGCCCGCAGCACCACCTTCACAACGTCAGTAAAAGGTTACAAGAAAAATAAACAGAAATTGAGCACAGGATCTATCTCATGAATGTTATATGTTCATGAAGTGTTTCTAATGAGATGATCAGAGAGGTTGCTGAGAGAGATTTCTTCAGTGTGATCAGCAACAAGATTTTTGTTGTTTGGGTAGAGTAGTAGAGTTCTTGAATGTCTCTGTTTTGTTTTTGTTCTCTCTCTTTTCTTTTTCTTTGTTGCTCTGTCTCATTTCTTATAGTGCTTCGTCTCTGTGCAGGAACCGTTGAAGAACGTTGCCGTTGGCGCTCTTTTCCATTTGTGGTTCTTCGCGTCAGAGAGGGAGCAGATTTGCCCAGCGGTTAATCAACCGCTTTCTTAATTCGGTTGTCTTTTGTGCAATGTCTCCATAGCATTAAATGCATTGTAAAAATTTGAATTTGCCACCAGTGATTATAAGCTTAATTTAGCTAAGTTGCTGTCTGAAACAAAAGAGCTGAGTTGGCTTGTCCATATTTAATGCATTGCTGGTTAATTTGTAGTAGCATAACAGTTGGCTGCATGATGGCTGTTATTGTCTGCTGTAAATAAAATGATCTTTGTTTGTCTAAACCACCTGCAGAACTTGATTTCAGATTATTAGTTTAATATAAATCATAGTTCTTAATTCTTTATTATCATTAAAATTATCTTCATAGTTCCAACATTTTCCAAATACAATACGATATGAACTTATCCCTATAGGTGTTTTATATGCTGTCATGTAAGCCCATAAAACATCATTAAGTCTTATTGCACACTCTTTTCTTGTGGTGTTTACAATTTTCTCCAAAATATTCTTAATTTCCCTATTGCTAATTTCTACTTGTCCTGAGGTTTGAGAGTAATATGGAGTGGCTACCTTATGAGTTATGCAATATTTTTTTAACAAAGCATCAAAAGATTTATTACAAAAATGTTTACCTATCACTAATGATTGCTCTAGAGATTCCAAATCTAGTGAAAATCATATTTTTCAAAAATTTGAGGACAATCTTATGATCATTAGCTTTTGTAGCTTGAGCCTCTACCCATTTAGATGCATAATCAACGGCAACAAAAATATAAGAATACCCAAAGGAAGAAGGGAATGGACCACATGAAGTCTATACCCCAAACATCAAAGAGTTCTACAACCAAAATATTAATCAAAGGCATCATGTTCCTCCTGCTGATATTTCCTATTCTTTGGCATCTGTCACACTTAGAACAAAAGTTAAATACATTTTTAAATAAAGTGGGCCAAAAGAAACCTGATTGAAGGACTTTATGGGCTGTTTTATTAGCACCACAATGACCTCCACATGCTAACTCATGGCTATGCCTTAGAATGCTTTCTTGTTCGTCCTTAGGAACACATCTCCTAATGATTTGGTCCGGACAGTGCTTAAACAAATAGAGATCATCCCAATAATAGTTCTTCACCATAGACAGAAATCTCTTCTTTTCCTGAAAAGACAAATTATTTCTCATTACACCACTAGCAAGATAATTCACAAAATCAGCATACCAATGTTCTTTATAAGTAATGGAAATGAGTTGTTCATCTAGAAAAGAATCATTTAGAGGCATGTCATCTCCTTCTCTTTGATCTTCAATCACGATACGAGAAAGATGGTCTGCTATCACATTCTCGCTTCCTTTTTTATTTTTAATCTCCGAGTCAAACTCTTGTAGCAATAATATCCATCGAATCAATCTAGGCTTAGCATTTTTTTTTGTCAACAAATTCTTAAGAGCAGCATGGTTAGTAAATACAATAACTTTAGAACAAAAAATATATGGACGAAATTTTTCTAAAGCAAACACCACAGCAAGCAACTCTTTTTCTGTTGTTGAATAATTAAGTTGTGCATCATTCAAAGTCTTGCTAATAATATATAACATGTGGCAGTTTATCAATTCGTTGACCAAGCATTTCATCAATAGCATAATCTGAAGCATCACACATCAATTCAAATGGCAAATTTCAGTCGGGAGCAGTGATTATGGGAACAGTAGTTAAGACATGTTTCAAATTGTTGAATGCATCCAAACAATTTTTATCAAAATCAAACACAGCATCCTTAGCCAATAAATCACATAGAGGCCTAGTTATTTTAGAAAAATCCTTAATGAATCTTTTATAAAAACCAGCATGACCTAAGAAACTTCTAATGCCTTTTACTAAAGTAGGGGGAGGTAGATTTTTTATAATTTCAATTTTTCTCTATCCACCTCAATTCCTTTATAAGAAACCACATGTCCTAAAACAATTCCTTGTTTAACCATAAAATGACATTTTTTCCAATTCAAAACCAAATTTGTTTCTTCGCAATTAGATAAAACCAATTTCAAATTATCAAGGCATCCATCAAAAGAAGATTCAAAAACTGAAAAATCATTCATAAATACCTCGATGATTCTCTCTACCATATCAGAGAATATAGCCATCATACATGTTTGAAATGTTGGTAGAGCATTCCACAAACCAAAGGGCATCCTCCTATAGGCAAAAGTACCAAATGGACAAGTGAAAGTTATTTTCTCTTGGTCTTCCAGAGCAATTGGAATTTGATTGTAACCTGTAGGATGCCGTATGAAATGGTCAGCAAACTCAAGACGTGCAGTAGTCTTTTTTATATCTTCTAAATCCAACTCTTTGAAGATAGAAAATGACATCAAGTTGATGCTTGCCCCTAGGTCCAACATAGCACGTCCAAGTCTCTTGGCACCAATTGATAGGAATATCAAAACTACCTGGACCATCAAGCTTAGGTGGAAGCTCGCTTTTCAACACTGCACTTACATTCTTGTTCAACTTGACTCTTTCGTTTAGTGCAAATTTGAGTTTGTGAGCCTTCAAATTTTTAATGAATTTTCCATATGCTGGAATCTGTTCAATCACATCAAACAAAGGAAGGTTAATATGCACTTTACTTAACATATCATAAATATCTTGAAATTGCTTATCCTGTTTATTTTGCTTTAACCGGCCCGGAAATGGTATAGGAGGCGTATAACGATCAATCGCCTTGTGCAGTCCGGAAGGATGATGATCAAATTTCTTTCCATGGTGTTGGTCATTCTCAGATGGCGATGATTCCGATATTTTTTCTCTTAATCCAGATCTGTCTAGCTCTTGTTTTTCATCACCTGCAACTACACTTTTATCAGAAACATCAACTTTATCATTATTATTAATAAGCTTACCTGATCTTAATTGAATGGCTTTTGCTTGTTCATTATTTCGTGGATTGATGTTAGGTTGACTAGGAAACTTACCATGCTCTCTTTGGCTCAAAGCTTGCGCAATTTGACCTACCTAAGCTTCAAACTTTTGTTGATCAATTGCTAACTGTCTTACCAAATCCTCCAATGAAGTCGATGGCTTTGGTTGAGGTGGAGATTGGTGTTGTTGATTGCTCCACGAAAAGTTGGGATGATTCCTCCATCCAGGATTGTAAGTGTTTGAATATGGATCATGTTTAGGATGTCGATTATATGAACTTACCATATTTGCTTGTTCTTGTACAAACTCAGAAAAATCTACTCTCTGTAGACAATGTACAGTAGAATGACCAGATAAATCACAAATGCCACATACTTCTTGTGTTGAAAACTTTTCGTTCATAGCCAGCAAAGCATCCAATTTGTTATTAATAGCATTCACTTGCGCCTTAGAAGCATAATCGTTATTGCCATTCACCTCATAAATTCAAGCTCGTCTTCCTCGTGTATCTATATGTTGCGTCTCAAGAGCTAGATTTTCGAATAGCGTTTGACATTCAGCTGGTATCTTATTCCGAATAGATCCACCTGCATAATTATTTACTGCAGCTTTGCTAGAAACGGTTAGTGCCTTATAAAATATACGCATCAAAACCAAAATAGGTAAACCATGGTGGGGACATTAAATTAACAAGTTATTAAATCGTTCCATTGCCTCAGAAAATGACTCATCAGATTGTTGAGTGAATTGCATGATTTTATCTCTTAATGCATCAGTTTTCTGAGTTGAAAAGAATTTCTCTAAAAATCTGTTTTGAATTTCAGTCCAAGTAATAGGTGAACCAGATCTAAGTGATTGTAACCATACCTTTGCTCTATCTTTTAAAGTGTAGGAAAAGATTTTCATTTGAAGGTGTTCCTCAATAACCCTATCTGTCAAAGGCATATTAGAGGCCATATTGAAAATTTCTCGAATATGAGCTAAATGATCCGCATTGTTCAAACCATAAAAAGAATGCATCATATTAAAATGAATAATTTTCAACTCATAGTTTCTACTAGCATCAGGAAGAACTATACTAGATGGAGATACAAGAATTGTAAGAATGTCAAGATCTCTCATTGTTTCATTCGGTGCAACAGCCATCTCTTCAATTCTAATATTCGAATAATTTTTACGCTCACGTCTAATTCTCCTAACCTCTCTCTCAAGCTCAAGATCAAATTCAAGTGAAGATTGACTATGGGAGTGAGTGATCATGCAATAATGTAACTATAATGAAAAACAAACTAATATGTTCTAAGCTAAATGTAGAACAAATTCAAAATATCAATGAATCTGAATGAAACTAAATTGAATCAAAGTCAAAACAAAACAATCCCCGGCAACGGCGCCAAAAACTTGATGTAGATAAAACCAACTAAGAAAAACTCAGTAATTCTATTCTAGTCTATCCCGCAAGTGCACGGTTATCGTCTACCGTATAGCAGATAACGAGTTTGTTCCACAGACATTGTTGTTAACTCTAATTCAAATTTTTAATTAACAAAAATTGTGTTTGTAAAAACGAATCAAAAGGTACGAGAGCTAATAACAAAAAGTAACGCACGGATCGAGAAAAAAGATATACAAATAACTAGAATTTTAGAATCCACTACTAATGCCTCTAATTTAATCTTTAAATAAATATGATAATATATTATGATGATTGTGAAGACCTTATATCTAACACCTTGATCCAGTTCTTAGATACGATTTCTAATTATGACTTTAACTTTGGTCCAGTATAAAATCACCTATCGCTACTGATGTTCTAACTTCTTGTTTAGAAATTACTAATGATGCATTAGGTTTTGTGAAATCATAAATCATATAGTTACATTCACTTTGGTCCAGTAAATATTAACTACAGTTATTAATCCTGTAATTCGTAAGTTATGCTCCGATTGGTCCTCGCAAACACAATTAATATAATAATTTAGATATCAAACTCAATGCTAATCATGCATGCAAATTTAACATCTAAACATCCTTTCAAACAAGAATTAACTACTCACATAAAATCAACAATCCATACATCACATAATATTCAAGAAATAAATTAAATTTATTAGGGTTTCATCCTAACTCCAGTTTAGAGAAGTTAGCTACTCATATTAATATTACACACAATAATATTGTATGAAAAATAAAATATGAGAAAAAGAGAAAAAAGCAAATCTGAAGAATTTTTTGTCTCTAATCTGATCTTCCTTCTGTCTCCCGTTCGGCTCTCTTTAGGTTTTCCGTCGGCTCTTCGTTGGCTCCTTGTTTTTTCTTCTTGGCCCTCCATTCATCTCTTTTTATAGTTGAACTTTCTCCCACAAAATTAGGAAAAAATATCTTCAAGATCTTCGGATTAGATTTGATATAGATTTGTTGATATATTTGATGCTAGATTTGATGCTAAATCTTTGGTTTAGATTTGATTGGTCAAATGCATCAATGAGGACCGCCGCTTGATATTTCCTCCTATGATTAACTCTTTTATTTCATTCCTCAATAATTTACTTTTTTATTCACCTCTACTTCACAAAAATAAAATAAAATAAATTAATTCATATTATGAATAGAATTTTAATAAAAATTTAATATTTACTATAATAATAAAATATAATAAATATGTATAATTACATATTATCAGACTGAGCAGACCGATCGTCTTTCAAGACCAATAAAGTCGGCTCAATATTGCCTAAAAGATTGGGCCGAGTCGATACTATCCTGCCAACTATTCACATAGTAGGTAAGCCTTTCTCAGAACCTTTTAGCCCGGCCCATATTTGCGTCTATATATAACTGGTTGTGATTTGATTTATCTGTTATGGACGCCTTCTGTTCTCATTGCAATTCAGATGAGTCAATTCAGGTATACAAAAGAAATCCAAGGTCTTCTGATACAAGTTTATAATCTGAGACAAGAATTATATATATACGAAAAACAAAGCTATCATTTTCTTTTACCTACTCCAAATTTTAATTAAACAACATGCTCTATTAGCATCTAATAAACAAATACTACCTGGTAGACTTGGTGCAGAGAAACAGCAGTCAACCATGGTTTCAATCAAATAACATTATCATAACATAATCATACAAACTTATGTTAAGATAAAGAGTGAAGTTTTCTCATTGATTGATTTTTGCAACCTGGTTTCATCTTCAACTTCAAAAAAAAGTAATAGGAAAGAATTAGTAATGGCTACAAATGATACGCCGGCACCGGCACAGGTTGTACAAGGGTTTCCAACTCCTATACAACAAATTCACCTCTACAACTCTCCCTTCACATTCACAGCAACTCCTTCCCCATTTGCTCATTCCATTCCCTCCGCTGGATGGAATACTAAGCTCTTCATAACACGTAATTGCAGACTAGTCTTTCATGTTTTCACCTTCTTCTTCTCCTTCGCATCTGCAGTATGTCTTGCAGTTCCTCCTCCTAATAACGGCAACGTTAAAGGCCGGAGCTACCTCAGTCACTCAGAGTTTAGGTACGACCCTTACTTAGTTTCATCTCTAGATTACCTTTCATATAAAATTAGATCGAAGAAAACATGAAATTTTGGGTTGCAGGTATTCCATCAGCGTTTCCATCGTAGCATCCATGTATGCACTTTATCAGCTGTTCAAAGGAATATCTGATATTGCCTTCAAGGGCCTTGTTGTACCTGACAGGATCTCAGACTACATTTCCTTCATCTTTGATCAGGTAATTCTTTCTGTATATGCACATATCTGTTACTCGATGAAAGATCGATGAATATGTTGTTTAACTAATTAACATGTTGATTCTTTACTTTTGCAGGTGTTTGCTTACCTCCTGTTAAGTTCTACTATTGTGTCCATGCTAGCAACCATGTACTTTGTGAAGAGAGCAAACCAAGTGCCTGCTATTGTTTCTACACTCATGAGTTTTGCTGCTTTTCTAGCAATTGCAGTATGTTCTCTCTCCTCAGGTTACAAGCTTTGTAAAAGAGTAGTCTGGTGACTGTTGTTTCCATTTGGAAAAGAAACCAGAAGAAAAAATAAATACTTGCAGCATGCCACTCAATGTATCCCCCAAGTGCTTTAAGTTGATCTCTGACTTGCTCCCAATTGATTTATGACCTACTTAAGTTTTTGTAATTGTCTAGTGTGTAACGTAACTAACTGTAGAAAGCTTCGGCTTTTATAAATTTATTTGGTTGGATCAGTTGTTCAAGTTGTATTCAACTTTAATTTGTTGGGGGCTTCAGTTACAGTGATTTTGGAGAAGGTCGCATGTTAAGGGCTTAGGGTGTGTTCTAAATATCCAAAATTTTAGTTTCTCTCAATAGAATTAGAATTTCGGACGATACACGCATTTTATGCTACAAAGAATTAAGAATTTCACTTTCGTGCGGATCTCCACATTCAACAATAATTAATTCAAATTTTATCCACTTCCAAAAATACAACAATTTTACTCTACTTTTAACCCATTTTAAAAAATAATTGAAATTAAACTAAACTCCACGTCAACCCACTTTAAAAAAAATAATTGAAAATACAAAATTTAAACTCCACTTTCAATCTGTTTTTGAAGAAACTTTATTTTTCACTTTTTAATTTCGCGAAACTTACTTACGTGTATTTGAAACACGCCTTTAAAATAAAAAATATTTCAAAAAGAATTTATTTTAAGACTTTCAGAAGATGAATTTAACTTTTTATCTAAAAAAATAAAAAATATATATTAGTTTGTCTAGTTTTTAAACCTTTAAAAATTTTGAAATACTATAGAAAGTGTATTAAAAAATAAAAAATTAAAATAAAATAAAATGAAATGCAAAACTTTGGTCGCTACTGTATGGAGTTGAACACACTCTACCTTGATGATAGCGGGGTGCCATTTTACAAATCACAAAAACTTGTTTGACGGATAAAATATACTACCGATCTCCAAACATTGCTAGCAAATCCGAAATCATATATAGTCAAATTTAACACGACCTTGGAATGTTTATCACTACCTGGTCTAATAAAAAGTGAATTATATATTCATATATCTTGGTGATTGTTGGTAAAATCTATTATTTGGCAAAAGAAACTACTGCATGTTATTTTGATTGCATGAAATTGAGTTTTGTAAAAGTAAAATTTGATAAAAAATAGGGTACGATAATGTAGAATTCAATACAGTAATTGAAACACGTGATGTGAAAATTAGAGTTAAATTTTTACGAAAATAGAATTTGATGTGAAAAATAAAAATAAAATTTAGAATAATAATTAAAATATAAAAAATGACGAAATTTAAATTCTAAAAAAAAGAAGTAGAGTTTATTGCAATTAAAGTATTCCCTATATATCAAACTGAACACGAATATTTCCTAATTGACTGTTCAATACTCAACCCGTTGACATATGTTAAAGCCATGCTACACTATTTTGGCAGTTTTTTGTATTTAATTGTATTGAAAAATGAGTTTGTAAGTAAGTTTTTTAGCTTGTAAAAATGAGTTCGGAGAAAAACTGATACCTCACACAAGTAAAACACATAAAATGAATACAAAACATGTTACAGTAACTTCCATTGGTTTAGTATAACATCTCCATGCATCTCTACCATATAAAACAAGCTCTTTCAAGTTATTGCAAACTTCTTCACATTCTCTTCAGAGATTTTTTTTTTTTTTTTTTGAGAATGACTTGTCTCTCATCCTCCCTTGTAAAATTAAACACCATAAGAAGATGTGTAGTAGTTTTAAAATATAAAAAAATAAAATAGTATTTGACAGTTAAAAAATAGTGGACAGTTATTTATCTTAAGAGGTGCTTCAAATTTAGCAGTTACATGTCCAACTACTCAGCTGGACAATGCATCATCAGACAATGGTCAGAAAGAGCCAAAGAGGGTTTTCTTCTTCTACATAAACAACCTGATCCATGGAAGTCGATATTCACTTGTGGCACTATGATATTTCTCTTGGCTTCAGCAATCTTCTTCATGAGTTTAAAAAACTGAAAGGTAAATGAGAACAATGAATACATATTAAGACTTGCTTCAATGGCATTTCCTTCAGGAATTTCATAGACAAATATTTCAAGTATGTTGGATATAAAACACTATAAAGAAATTTGATGCAATGTTGACAACGTTTTTGAAGGGTGTAGAAGAAAGACCTCATGCGGAGTAAGGTAATTTGTCAGCACATTTTACTTCCATGGGTTCAACAAATTGATTAGAAGTAATATAAACAAGATCAAGAGCTTAAATAGAATGGAACAAATGAGCACTCAATACAAGGCCTATGATATTTATATAGTATCACGATAGAAAAATAGCTCAGAAATATCTTTCCTGATTTGCACAGAAGTAACAAAATTTTAACGATTTATTATATATTCGACTATGTTTGCATAAGTAAAATACGCTTTTAACTCTTCTTCTACTTCGAAGTAAATATCAAAAGTTTAGAAGTGACGGATGTGAAGTTTTACCTTGTTGATTGCAACATTCATTCTTCACTCTTTTTTTGTGCTTTATCAATATTTATTCCTCCCCTGCGTTCTTGTGTAGTGAAATATTGGTGATCAAACTCATTTACACCAAACCATCTCCACTCTGAACAGGTCAAGATCACTATTGGCTATGACAAGTAGCATCCCCAACTGCTACACAATGGATCAATAGCCATGCCCAAACATCAAATTCTTTACAACATCCAGGATGACCATCTATATACAGCAAAACTGTACTTAAATCAAGCATAAGGACCAACAAAATCACACCACTTGATGATCTGTTTAATAATAAAACAACACAAGAAAACAGCAAGAATAAGTTATGTTATGATAGTATTGATTCTACTGGTGTTCCAATCAACATTGCATCCGAAAGTTTATGTACAGAATGAACATCATCTATTGTTCATCATGTTCTTGGACCACATCAGGCAACGAAGGAGGTGGTGAACCATTTTGTCTACTTGGAACTGGAGTATTTCTGCGGGAGTGCCGCTTGGTTGGTACGAGCACATCTTCAAGCTCTTGGGCTTCCCCAATAGATGACATATCATTGCCCTCCTCATCCTTAAAGAGTGGATGCATGTATGCATTCAAAAGGTAGGTTTTCAAGTCAAATTTCGGATCCTTGGTACGCTCTAATGTATCTTTCTTCATTGCTTCCTGCAAATGTTGGCCATTGTGTAATTAAGATACAATCACAGGGGACTGAGAAATCTTATGGTAATGAAGAATTGCACATACCACCGACATTAACATTGGAGATTATCAAATGATTCAAATCAAAGTGTAGGTATGAATTGAAGCACATGATTCAAATCAAAGTGTGAACAAGGCAGGCCTTATTGGCATCTTAGAGGTAGATGGTGAGTAGCTTTGGATAATTGAAAAGAAGCAAATATACCAAAATAATTCTATTAGGAGTGGTCCTTTTGATACAGATCTGGAAACAGGAAGGCTTAAGGCCATGTATCAAGAGGAAGGGAGGATGAGAAAAAGTGGCACAAGACAGACAACAGAAAGTTTAAGATTGCCTTCTTCAACCCAGGCTCGGGACAAGCATTGAATGTCACTCTTGGTCAGTAAGAAATCCTGGCAACTCTCAAATTACTGTAGATCAGGGTTCTTTCAAAGGAAAATTGATTAACTTAATATGCATGAATGCCCTCATCATGGCTTGCTAAATTAGAAAATCTGTCCTTGCAGAGATATATGAATTGGACAAAGAAGACTTGAGATAATAATAAAGACTCCTTAACATACCTGTAATGGGTACCTTTTGAATGCTGGCTCATACCGGTTCTTACAATACCAGTGAAACCATATTGTCAATACAGGAAGGGCAATGAGAAAAGGTGTTGCACTGGCAGCTTTCCTCGTGCTTAACAATCCCAACAAAGCCAACTGAGATATGCCTAAAGCCACAAGTATCCGCTTGTGAACTCCAGGCCAATATGCAGCTGCACTTTCATAATCCTGATTGTAGACATTAATTACCTAGACCACATAAAAGAGCAAAAGACATTTAAGTTCTAAGAACTGCAACTCTGGACAATTGAAACATGAAAACTAGTCCTCGTTACACAACAACGAGACTCAGATTACAGTAATATAAAATTAAGACATGCAAAATGGTTGTGAACTCTGAAAACCAATAGTTAAGTTTACTTTATTCCTTTTCTTTTTGGCCAAACAATAAATTACCATCAGGCATCGTTCACACAAGGTCAAACCCACACCTCGTGCAAGGGTGAGATATGTCTGACAGATAGGCGAACTAGTAATGGACAGGTTAGGTTAACTTTGTAAATTACTTCATCATTTCCATTTATAACGTCTACATTTTTCTGTTAAAACTCTAATATTCGTTATGCGAAAAATCAAATCTCCATTTAAAAGATACTCTTATGGATATAAAATGCTAAAGAAAGGATGGCACAAGAAAGACAAAAGAAAATTTTTGGATGCTTACCTGATGGCGGTAAACAACATATGCCAATGCAAAGAATACTAAAATGAAAGGAAGCAAAAACGGTGTCACAGCAGCATAGACAAGGCCGAGTAAAAAGTACAACTGAATTTGTGGTTCAGAAGTGTCAAAACCAATGCTTCCAGGGTCCATTGCTGCTTCTCTGTCCTTTTCAGTCTTCACCAAGAAAGAATTCTTCAAGTGAAATATTATCAAAGGTTTTAGTCTTAAAATTTCGCCTGCTACCCCAGCCCATCCATCAACCATGATATAGGTTATAAAGAAAGTAGCCCTCATTGGAATAGAAGCACCTATCGTTTTTGGGTATCTGCATAAAAAATTTAAATCAGGAATATGAGTATGACTTGCATATATAACTTCAGACTGAAAAACAGATAGGTGTCGGGAATCAATGTCCCCACACTCATGACCAGGGAAACAAACAAGAACAATTGAAGAACAAATGCGAGGTATACTTTCAGTAAGAAAGAAGAAACTAAGATATAAGCTTGAGACAATAGCATTTAACTGAGTAATGACAAAAATAATCATACTTAAGGTTCAAACAATAAAAACAATCATACAATATGATGTAGATAGTAATTGTTATACCATTTTCAAAATAGCTATTTCTCTTAGTGAACTATTTCTCTTGAAACAGATGAACTTCAAAAGATCCATGGTGTTCATAAGAACAGTTACATCGTACCAACTGAACCCTACTTATTCAGCACAAGAGAGACCCAAGGCTTCCATGTTTATATCTTTTCTCGATTTACTGACATTTATCCAGGCTGTTTGAAAACAGATTGTACACGAAGTTGAGAACAGCATTGCAGACATCTTTATACAAACTTTGACTAACATGACTCAGCTGTAAAACAGATTTGGAGAAGTGGAAAGAATAACAAGAAAAGAGGCCAGATCTTGTAGAATGACACTATGATGGTTAGACCTTTTGATTAATCCAGATGAACCAGAATAAAATATCAACCTCCAAATGCTGAAAGTAATTAGAAAAGGCCACATGTTGTAGGACGCAAACAAAACAATTAATTTAGAGCTCTATGTACAAAGGCTGGTAATCTCATCGAGCATAGATCAAATTAGAAACCCAAACTACTGAAGGCATTAGTTTCAGCCGCAAATAAACTTCATGGACTAACGACATTGAACCAACGTTACATCCGTCCAAACAATTAAATCAATAACAATATGAAGACAAGTTATCTTAATCAACTGCCTTACTAATACTTTACTGAACAAAATGGTCGACTAAAAATCAAGTTTTGTGAATACAAAACTTACTCATTTGGCGCCTGGTTGAGAAATGTTTTCAATTGTTGAAGGGCTGTCCCAGTAAGAACACTCACAAAAAACACATTAACAAGTTGAAACAAGTAATATTTTGCTGCAGATCTTCTCTCCAGTTCAGATGTAGCCACATATCCCTCAAACTTGGACATGATCATCAATATGGTTGGCAGAAGGATTAGAAAGATCTTTAGAGCAATGCCAGGAAGAACACCCTGGATTATTGACTTAATGAAATTTCTGCAGTGAGACAAACATTTGTCGGAAAATGCTATGCCAAAAAGAAAAAAAAAAACCACAAGTAACAAACTAAGTAAAGCATTATATGAAGGACATACTTACACCTCAATTATCACTTTTAAAAAGGGCGCAGCCTTTTCGATGTCGTCAATGTTTGCAAGTGACTGAACAAAAGCAATGGGAATAATGAAGAAAAAGGTCAGAAAGAAGAAGGCTACAGCCACAATTAGCCTTCTAACAGAGAGGGAGACAAATGGTATAGATAGGTTCTGCCAGTAAACATCACGAGGCTCTGGAGCCCACTCTGTCAACCATATAGTTGGGTTACTGCATTGTTGTGTCTGAGCACATACAGCAGCTCCCCATCTTGTCTTGAAAGAAACAAATGCTACTGGCATAATACTCTTAGGGTTTCCTTTGACCTTTTCATGCTCAGCAGCCTCCTTTAAACCAGAATACACATCAAATCCGAATGTTAGACAGTCAGAGAAAAGAACTCCATGGAGAAACAAATACTTGCAAACAAACTAAACAAATAGGCACTGCAAAAAGAAAATGTTAGCATGTGACTGAATTTACTCTAATACCTCTCCTTGTCAACAGTGAGATGACACTCACTAGTAATATTAATTGTCTACCTAGAAAAAGCTAGTTACATGAACAACTATTTTAAAAACATTCAATTATTTTGCATATGACCTACTTGCGAACAAAGACAACATTCACATACTAATTTACAAGTAACAACGAACCACTTCTCCTAGTGAAAATTTGAATTACACTACAAAATGTTTAACTGATAATATTAGCAAATTGAAATAGATGGCTGCCGACACACAGGTGCTAGCAATAAAGATAAACATTTAGTCAGAAAATAAAGTGACTTTGTCTTCACACTGAGGCAAAGAGATGTAATGGCATAAACGGCTTGGACTTTAACTTGTGGACAAAATAATTATCGTTCTATAATAGCTTTACAACAGTGAAATAAAACATTCAAATACTAATATGATAGTATTTAAAACAGAAGAAATGACAAACACTTTAAAAGAAGAAAAAACAATTATGGGTACTCACTTCCTTTGACAGCTTCTCAACTTCATTTGTGTAATGTTCAATTGCATCCACCTTGTCACCACAAAGTCCAAGGAATCCAGTCTAGTTGTCAAAGGCCAGATATAGCATATAAGGCTAACAACTCGCAAATAAGTATATATTGCAAAAGAAGTAACTACATCAGTCAGAATGAAGAGCAAACCTTCGTGGTAGATCTCTTTTTTGGATTTCGCTCATATTTCAATTGATAGTAATCCCGCCAATTCTCCATCTTTTTCTTCTTTTTGATTACTTTATCAAGCTTGTTTGCATTGTATACTACCTTCATCACATACTTACACATAAGTAAGGCATGCCTAAAGAATTCTAGATCCACATCCTAACAGGAAGATGTGCAAAGACGATTCTACAGAAAAGAACACATCCAAACTCACATATTCTAGTTAACAGCATAAAAGCATGTCTGAATTTACAGAAGTGCTAAAAAAGGATCCTACTTCAGAAATTCATTTTAAAATACCAAAGTGACCAGCGCAATTTATTCCAAATGAGATGATGACATAACTAGTTTGCATTCTGCAAGGTTATCAGTCATGTATACTTAATCGTCTTCAACAATATCTTGAGGATAGTAGTGAGCTATACCTCATAATTCTTAATAACCTAAAAATATGATAAGATAATGCAAGCAAGACCAATGGTGATGCATAAATACATACTACCATTAATTCAGTGATACAAGTAAGTTCCAAATGAATGGAGCAAGATGTTTATAACGAGTCCATGTGCATTCAGATAAATCAGCTTCTGCAATGCATCACCACCAGAAGGTAAGAAAAATATATTCAGAAAAAGTGATGCAGAAACAACAAAAAAAGTTTAGCACAGCATGACAGAGTAGATCGGAAGAGCGACGACTCTTGAAGTACTCAATAGTCAAACTAGAACAAAAAATTGTGCAATCTAAATATGCTATACTCCAGCATAAGCAAACAAGATACAATTTCATTCAATTATTCTAAAAGCAAGAATTATGTGCAGAGTTATGCTTTCTTCAATAATGTCCACAACCTGATGAGTCAAATAATGATCAGGATGATTGACAAGGAAGAAGTGCTCTACAAGTTCGCTGACAGATTCATCTGGATCAGGTGGCACATTCCTTACAAGAACCTACATCAGTGAATACATAGGTCAGAAACCAACGTTAAAAGCAATTAAAAGAAAACAAAAATATTTGAGAATAATTAACAAGCTCATCTTGTGATTATTCTACAAGATGATATCGGGAAAGAGCATTCACTAAACAACAATACATTGGATGGATGCATATCTAGCTATATGAAGTCAAATAAATTCATTTAGGACTCAAGATCTTAATCTAGTCCCAGTCCACTAGAACTTGGTGGTTTTCAATTCACCCTTTATATGCAAAAAGACATCAAGTTTATGGATCACTTAAAGCAAGATGCAGGAACCTTATGCAGGAAACAGAATCTACTCCAATCGGTACCCACTCATTTCTAAATAACAGAAAGTTGGAATATGAAAAATTACATAGATAAGCTTTATAAAAGTTTATTGCAGTTAAAATCAGAAGCCTAAAGAAGATAGATAGGTAAAAACTTATGTTTCTTATGCTAAGTTTATTCCACAACAATTATTGCAACTAAAATCAAATAAAGCCTTTTTAGCAACTCATTTGTCTATTATATTGGATAAGAAAATAACTACCAACTCAATGATTGAAACTTGTGGGTGCACCCAAGAAAGTAAAGGCATCACAATATGAAGTGAAAAAGACTTCAGAAATTTCCGCCTCACCTAGTGAAATCATTTTGTTAATATTTACAGCTATCATATTGAAAAATATATTGTTCATAGGTTGAGCAGTGCATACTAGCATGCCTGGTAAATCATGTATACCAGCAAATGCATATTTCAGTCATAATACATAGTATTATTCACAAGAATTAAGTTACAAGATTACCTAAACTTCAAAAATTATTAAAATAAGTAGCATGAATTTCAAAGATAATGACAAATGGGTAGCATGGGCTAAATTCTAGTTTATTTATCACGTATGAAAATGAAGCATACGGTAAATTGATCAGGACGCCGTCTCTCAGAAGCAAGAAAGTGCAATCTCATGGCAGCAATAGTTGCATACTCCTTCAGCAGCACATAGCATGTCCAAAAAGTAAAGATGTATGCCATTGCAATATGGGTCCAAAACCTGCCGGAACAAATTTAATTTTAAGCTGGAGCATAAATTTTTTTTTTCCTACATATTAGTTACAACATAAAGAAACATTATGGAATAGATAGAAGATATGTAGAAATTCTACAGAAATGGTCAGGATAACAAAATTAGATACAACAAAGAACAACTGGAACCCCTGAGAAATTGGAGCAATGTTGGACAGCATTTCACCTCATAGGGCCAAAAAAGAAGGCTAATTGAGCAAGCAATTCTATTCAATCATTCCAATATTCCTGTGACTTGCCATTTGGCCTTTCATCAAAGATCATTTCAATTTCAAGACTCATGAAGTTTTCATTTGTCATGTTAATATTTTATCAATCTCACAAAAACAAAAAACAAAAAACAAAAAAAGCAAGTTCGAAAAATACAAAAATTCCTCCTCCTCTTTTTCGTTTCAAATCTACTTGAGAGAAAAATGGTAGACTAACTTTACTTGCAGGTTTCTTGCTCTTTATTGAAGCAATAGTTTTCTCAGGACAAAAGCCCTTATCAATGAAAAAGAACAATTTCATAAAAATGGAAATATCTCCAGATGCCTACACAGTACTATCTCACTCAATCTATGAACAGTGAACATTCCCAAACCAACCAACTAACATGAGATGACATGAAGATTTGCAATATTCTTATCTAAAATTATTTCCAACTATTATTTCATTGTGGTGTCTACTTGAAACAAGAAAAAATACAAAATTCTTTGAGCCGATATTATCCTCAAAACTAGGCCTGTTTGCGCACCAAACCATTACAAATTGAAGCTCTATAACACAAACTTACAAAATTCTATGAGCTACCATTATTTACATTCCCATCCAGAATAATTTGCATACCTAACCAGATTATAAGTTTAGATTCATTTTCAAGCTCGATCAGACAGAAATTCAATAAAGCAAGCCAAACATATTAGCAACGCATCTCAAAAAAACATGCTGTTGATTATCTCTACCTGCTAACTTAAAGTCTATTCTACTAAAGCGAGCAAACATAACTTAAGGTGAGGCATTTGAAATTTTCATCTATGATTCCTCCCCTACTTTGAACCTCACATACATTTCTACTTATATCACAGTCTATTAGACCCAATTTTATGGTCTTAATATCCAGTACTTCGTACGGTTGGTTCTAAAACACTGCCGGGCGGGCTGAAGTGGTGCCAGTTCAACAGAACAGGGAACTCCGAATTGGGATGTTCAAATCCATGTGTGTATAGTCGGGTCACGGTTGGACAAGTGATTCTACCTCTTGAACCAACTAGTTAGGATTTTTTGCCCCCTTATGTTTTGTTTCTTTTCTTTGTTTTCTTTTCTGTTTGATTTATTTTATATTTAAGTTTGTGACATCTATTAGAAAGCAGTAAGATTCAATTTTTTATGTCAATAAATCACAATTCAATTTTTTGCTGCTTTGGTTCAGGACTATACCAGTAGTTTAGCGGTTATTAAGTTGCTCGGCTCTGAAATCCATGCCCATGATATAACAATTATTAGATAGCTGGTTAATCAAGGTTACGACCACCATATGTTGCTATTATGCTATGAGAAATGTAACAATTCACCCAAAAGGAACATTAGAATGCATCCTACAGTTAGTTGTACTTTTCCAATCATCTATGTTCCTAAAATTTTCGGTGGAGATTCCTCTTGTTTGTATGCTCTCTTCCAATCCAGCTGTATGCTTTCTTCCTATTTTTTACCATGAACCATATCAAGGTCTATATGTCAATGCATGGTTGAATAGAAGACTACAACTTTTGAGTATAACTATTTCCAGCTATATAATCCAACTATACATTGACACATCAACCTTAATTTTGGTTCATGTTCAAAATGGCCATGAAGAATAGGACTTTTCTAAGCAAACATCAACTTACATTTTAAGTAATCTAAACTCGTAATTGATTCCAGAAGCACATTCAGTATACTTGGTCTTGGCAAAAGAGTCGAACATAAAGAAGACATAAGGAGTAAGACTCAGAAACATAAGACGCGAAGTAAATATAAAAGCAAAAGACAGGGTGCCTTCTCCAAATTCCCATAACACAAAAGAAAGAGCAAATTTAAACACGTTGATATTGTAATAATACTGACCTCTGTGATCCGTTTTCTATATTTGACATAGAGAGCTTGTCTATGCTACTGTATCTAATATTTGAATTCGCCAGGGTTGAGTTAGTCCAGTTAACAGGTACGAGAACTACAAAAGCTAGCGCAGTGATAGGAACAAAGATCTTGAGTCTGCAAAGAAAATCAAAGCCATTATAGATGAGCATATAAGGATAAGATCTTCATACTCACGAAGAGTAACTAAATAAGCATGCTTCTAATGAAATAATTAGTCACACAAAACAATTACCCAAATCAGACTGTATTTTATATACAGTTGATAAAATATTGGAAGTGGAAGTTTGGAACTAACTATGAAAACACAAACTTCCTAGGAGTTCAACAGTATTTAAAAAAAGGGGGGGGGAAATAAAGGGAGCCATGACCACTTGACTCATCCTACTTTATTGACTCTAGGAAAGTCAAAATGGCAAGATAACATAGAAGAAATCATCAAAGCGTGACTTTTACAGGCTCACTGTTCTGCAAAATTTTGAGGTAGCTTCAAAGCACACGCCCGAAATTTTTTTTGAGGCTGCTTCATAATAACAAATCAGGTCTCGCACATTGCCAATTTCCCTTGCCACTAACTTATGGTCTATCCAAAAGATCCAACAGAACAGAACCTTAATGGCTAATGCATGTATATTCAGGCGGAAATTTGTTGAAAATCAGAATGTCTTACCCAATCAAGTAAATCCTCAGATAGACAGCAGAATCAAGACCTGCATGATCAATAAGTTCTGGTTCAGGCATTTTAAGTGCAGCCGGCATCCAGTCAAGAAACCTCAAATATGCTCTATAGTCTAAGTTGACAACTTTCTGCATCAAATTTCTTCCATGTGGGCTGCTCCTTACACCCTTAAGGTACCACTTTGGAAAGTATACTCTATCATTGATTGGTTGTAGTCGTAAAAAAGCAAATAGTAACAAAAACCCTATTGCACTGAGTATGTTGATAGCCGCAGCAACTCCAATATCTCCAAGGGTAGCCATTATGACCTCTCATACAGATATGCAATAAACTCCTGTAATATTCATCAAATGCAGAATGTTTGAAAACATAATTCTCCCAACTTGAAAAAGAATAGGGAAAAAGTATTACTTACAAAGGGACAGCAAAACGATGACAATGGCATACAATAAATTCATTTAATTGTTAAAAAAAATCTTTAACATAATTAGATTACCAAAAGCAGTTTTATAATACATAGGCCAAAACAGCATTAGGGACCAAAAGTCACTACTAAGGGTGCAGAGCAGATAAGACACAGTTACATACATAAATTAAAATTTAAAAGAAAGCTGCTTTCATTAACCTTAATCAAACATCCGAATAATTAACTTACAAAATAAAAGCTATATTTTGTGGTAAAAGTGCTCCAAACAGTTGCTTATTGCATTTAACAGATCTCAAAATTGTGAAATGTCAGGAAAAACACTTTTCTTAAATTAAATAGCATATCCCATTGAGATTTAACCCTAAAATGCAGGCATGGCAGTAATCAGTGCCGCAGCAGTATGTATATATGCTGATTCTGTAAAATCCATATCTCTTAACCTAATGCCCATTTTACCACAAATTGTAAAAGTAACGATATAAAAAACCAATACCAGATGCATCAAAGGCTAATCATATTACTGTACAAGCTATCCATCACAACCAAAACTGCCAGATAAAACCCATCATTGCTTTCATGAAAGCTTACTTGTAAAAGCCATCTCAGTCCCCAACTTGGATACCAATGCCCAAATTATCAACCAGTCTACCAACAAAACTAAATCCTAACAAATCCTTGCAATTTAACCAAAACCAGTAAGCAAAAAAGAATCACCAAGAAACACTATCCAAGTAACTCTCATTTTTCAAACCTATAAGCGCTTAAGTCACCGAAAAATTCCAAATTCCTAAGTCGACACAAACTAAATTTCAATCCTGATAATGTGTTACCACTTCTTGAAAACCCCTTGAAAATAAAAATAACTGAAATTACTGAAGGAAAAACGTTCTGAATTTTCAAAAATTCCTAACCCAAACGTACTTAATCACTGAAATCACTTCTCACTGCCTTACTCAAGTGAAGTATACCTTAAATCACCAGTAAACTCAACCCCAGAACCAACCATCACAACATCTCGAACTAAACTAACTAAAAACCAAAACAAAAAATAATAAATAAACAAACTAGATGGAGAAGTAGAAGAATACCTAAAGAGATTAGAAAACAGTCTAGATCAAAGACGAGAAGGATCAACAAACAAATGCGGGTTTAAGGAATGCTGAGAATCGATGGATTCGTTTTTTGCTTAAACAAGAACTTAGGAGAATGTCAGAAACTGGACGAATTGATTCTTCGAAAATTTTTTATCTTCATCAGTGTTCGGTGCTGTAAAAGGCAGGCACGTTTTCTGAACCCTTTGAAAACGGAAAAGAAAAGCAACGGCTCCGTTTCTTTCTTTCAACTGCAACGACTAACTGGATTCTCAATTAATTAATTAACACATTAATTGAGATTAGCGAGTTAATGATGGAATGTGGTGGTCGGTGAATAGATCTACGTTACTGATTATTATTATTATTATTATATTATTTTTAGTTTACAACGGCATTAACACCGGCAGCGGAGGGTCGATCAAATATTTAAATATAAAATTTCAAAATTGATTAATTAATTAATTAATTAATATTAGTTTACTGATGATAAATTAATGCTGGGATCGTGGTTAAGGCATTAAAAAAGTTGTGAATGGAAATTTTGTAACGGTCGGTTTCGCGCAAATAGATAAATTTAATTTTTACAAAAATTTAAAAATTAAGGTTGAAAATATATATTTAAAAAAGTTACGATATTAAAAATCAACCTTAATTTTGATTATAAATTAAAATAGTATAAAAACTTTATTGAAAACTTTATAAAAAATTGAAATAAAAAATAATAACATAAGCATCATCAAATACCTTCTAACTTTCTAAGTGCTTTCTTCACATTTTTTCTAAATTTTATGTCTAAAAACGTTTTTATAGTATTTAATAAATTCTTTTAAAGTTTTAAAAACTATTATACATAAATTAAACTTTCGTTAAACTAAAAGAAACAACTTATCTAAAAAAATATAAAAAATTAGTTTTCAATATAATAATTGATTTCAAACAATTTTAAACTATCTCTACAATAATTGACGTTTATTATTGGTTGACAATTATAGTACAAATCCAAGTTGCAGTAAACGAATCAAAGGCAAGCAAGGCAAATGAAATTAAATATTATTTAACATATTAAATAATTGCAGCTGTTATCAATCGTTTTCCACAAAATATATTCATACTTCACTTATTTATATATGCTATAAATAAAAATTATTTTTACTCAGAAAAAATATTTGAAAAGTTAAATAGATATTGGGTTTTAATACAAAATAAATTATAAAAAAATTCGAATCCAAAATTATTTTTTCAAAAAGTTAAAAGTTTCTATTGAGAAAAAAAATTAGTTACAGTAATTATTCATTCTCTTGATTCATGGAATACTTTTAAATTTAAATATATCAGCAAACACCTGAATTATGACGATAATTAAGTTGGGGAAAGAAATTTTTAAGAGGTGATTAATCTTCGTTATAAGAAGTTACTTTAAAATTTGAAACTAATAGATAATAAGATTTTCTCAAAACAGAAAACAAATAAAAATCTGAGTTAGCAGCAAAAATTGATCAATTCCTATTTGTCAACTGTGAACTTAATTATGTAATCCATTGAATGGAATTCAGATTAAAAAAACTTGTAAATGAGAACAAAATTGTAAAATTTAAAACCGAACTTTGTCGAACACATACTAAAAGAACTTGTACGATCGTAACGGGGATGTTTTTCAATTTTGGGATTATATTTTTCTAGTTGTATTTTTTAATTTTTAATTTTATAGTTTTTAATATATATTTAATAAGTATTTAAAATTTCAGAAAATATTAAAAAAAATTTCGTAATAAAATTTTCTTATCATATAATTTTATTATTTTTTAAAAATAAAAAATATAGTTTCTTTTTAAAATAATAAAAATATTTTTTATTTTAGAAAAATTTTATTTTATAAATTCTTTCAAAACGTTTTTTAGAGTGAAATTTTTAATTAAATTACTTATTTTATTAAAATTTTTAAATAAATTAAATTTTTTAATTATAAAATAAAAGTATAGTTAATCTATACTTTTATTTTTTTTAAAATACTGTCAAAATTTGCTAAAAAATATTTAAAAAGTTTGAAATTAAAATTAGTATAATAAATACTTCCAGTTGCTTCTCTTGATTGAGTTTTGCAAGCGCTTATTATGTTTGCAACAGATTTTACTGTTTGTTCGTTCTATTCACAAAAAATTTTTATTTATATTAAATATTTATAATAGTGTATAAAATTTATTTTAAAATTTAAAAATTATAATAAAAAATTATGTAATAAAATTTTCTTATTATTTATTTTTTAAATTAAAATAATAAAAATATATTTATTGAAATGAAATAAAAATACTCTCAGACGCTTAGATGTTTCTAAAATTGAGTATGAAGCACAACTACACATACAGGACAAGCAGATTTTGGGGCATATTTGGAGGTATGTTAAGTCACGTATATCTGATATCTAAATTTTATTTTTCTAAATTATTTTTAATATAAAATAAAATAAATTTAAATACTTTTTTAGTAAATTATAAATTTATATTTTAATAAATATTTTTAATTTAATTGTTTAAAATTATTGTTTATCTAAATATAAACACACCTTTAATATTTTACATCAAAACTTAAGCACACTACCACTGTATCATAATAAAGTTTCGCAATTAAAATATAAAAACAAAACAAACAAATCGCCATTTGGGAACATGTCGGCAGATGCTTCAATAAAATTATTTAACAGACAAAAAACAATGAAACTGCTATCAATCGTGTTCCAGAAAGAAAGAATTAATCATAATTGTCCAAATATAAATCAAACTACTTCGTTAATTATCGCACCAACAACGTGGCGGATAGGAGAGACAACGGCTAGAAATTCGTGTCGATTTCATTGCATGCAGAAGAACCGTCCTTCCATCGACCGTAGGTGTGTGGGTCCCACTAGATCAGAGAAAACACTATTTATAGTAAGAGAGGTATTACTTAAAGTAAGCACTAGTTATTATTATTATTTTTAAATAAAAATTAATTATTTTAATAAAAAATATTTTTTTGAAAAAAACTTCTTTCCAAACGTAATTTTTATTCTGTAACGTGTGTCAGATTCGTCCTCCGGAATAAAAGTTAAATCAAAACAAACACAAAAATTAAATTCAATAATTTTCTTCGTAAACAATTTACAAAATTTAAATTTTAAACTACAAACTTCACTTTTGATTAAAACCTTTCTAAAATAAAATTAAAATATATAAACTAGAAAATTAAAAAGCCACATTTCTAATAATAAAATGTCAAATGTTTCCAAAATCTGAATAGTCATGCGAACTTTCTATACAAAATTTGGACGGTCTATTCACTTATATTAATAAATACCTATTAATAATACATAAACTACAAAAATATATATATATATATATATATATATATATATATATATATATAATATATATATATATAAATATAATAAAATATACAATAATGCTGCCACATTAGTTATAAATAATTTCTAGTAGCAATTAATTATAGTAGCTGATTCTTCTGATTTAACCATAAATTCATGGAAGAAGTATATTTCACAAAGCATAAATGTCATACATCTGGAAACTTTCTGAAGTCTCTAGCAAGCTGGCCTTACTTTTAACCAACTACACAGAATGCAATCTCAGCAAAAACTTTACATAATGAAAGCTTTTTACTGTTCAGATAGCTCAATTTTACTAAAATTAATTGAGATTTATAAAAATAAAAAATTGAAAGTATAATTTTTTTAAAATAAAGTAGAAGTGAAATATAGATTTATTTTTCAATAAATTTTGAAATATATTTTTAAAAATATAATTATATTAAAAAATATACAAATAAAAAATTTGAATTAAAGTAGAGTTTTGAGTTTATCTAATTGAAATATATAAATTATTTAAAACTTAAAATTTAATAAAAAAATAAAATTAGATAAACTTCCATAGAAATGGAAGCTCAAAACAACTACGAACAACAAGCTCAAAATTACTAGGAACAGCAAGCTCAAAACTTACTATGAACAGCAAGATCAAAACAACTACGAACAATAAGCTCAAACTTACTAGGAAAAGCGAGCTATCTAAAATCATAACTCTAACGATCAAACACTAGGAACGAACGGAGAGAATCACCATAACATTAAACCTTTAATACGTTCATGATTATTCTTTATTATGTTTTAATAAAAATATTATTATTATTTATATTTGTAAATATAAAAAATCTACAGTTACTATAAAAACTATTTTTTAATATAATGATGTAAAATGTAACAAGCAATATATATTAACATTAACTATGCTAAGACGTCGGTATTCAAATTCACTGTACTATTGAGGTGCTGTCTGAATAAATTCTTATTTATTTCTATTTTAATTTAATTTTATATTTGTAATAAATTTTTATAATCTAAAAAATTTATATTGTAAAATTTTTATTTAATTATTTATTTTTGGGTTCCTATACTTTAATTTATTTTTTCAAATAAAAAAGAATAATTTTTAAAAAATAATTTAAACAATATTTTTTGAAAAAAAGTGGTCCTAAATGTACACTAATAATTAATTGATAAAGCTCCGAACGGTTAGTGCTCTTGTAGTTTGCTTATTAATATCGCGTCGTTAAGAAAATGACAAGAGAAGTGAACCGTTTCAAACTCGGACTCAGATCGGCTTGGCTTTCCCTGATGATATGCCCTAAACCCCTTTCGGGGGACCGCAATAACTCGTGCCTTTCTTTTTGATTGTTCAATGACATGATATATACTATTGATCTCGGTCAAAGCCTTCACGACCTTAATGGGCTTATCCCTACACCGCCGGTCAGTGGGTTTGAAATGAACTCCTACTCCTCTGTCCTTTCCATAAACTTAATATTTTTAAAATAAAATTTTTCTAAAATAAAAAATATTTTATTTTTTTAAAAATAAGTTTTTTTTTAATTAAATAATATTAAAATTAAATATTATAAAAATTTTATCACGTAAAACTTTTTTATATTTTAATTTTTTAAATAATTTTCTAAATATTTATAAAAATATATAAAAGTTAAATTACAAAAATTAATTTTTTAAAAACGCTAAATCAAATGGTCCCAAAAAAGTTGCTGTCTCGGAACGCATTTCCACATGTCTCAACTGAAACTTTTTATGTTTTTAACTTTTTAAGTTTAAACAATTCTTATTTTTTATAAATAAAAAAATATTAATTTATTTATAATAATTTTAAAATAGATTTTTTAAAATTATTAGTCTAAATTATTTTAGACGTCTCCATAAAGCCGCTATAATCAATGAACTAGAATCGTTCGGGATCACCCAAAAAACACTTTAAAATTAATTTTTTAAATTGAAATAATATATACAAAATAAATAAAAATATAATTAGTTATGTTTGTATATCTTATTTTAAAATTGTAAAAATATTTTTTTTAGCTTGAAAAGAAACTATTAGAAAGAAGATAAAGTTAAATCAAACAAATTCAAAGCAAATTCAAGTTTAAGTAAGAAACAAAGCAAGCGCCACTTGGGGAATTATTGTCGGCAGATAAAGATAACGCTTAAGTGATTATTTAAGACATAAAAAATAATTGCAACGGTTGTCAATCGTTTTCCGGAAAATGATTCATGTTTTTGTCCAAATAAAATAATTGCTAAGTTTATCAATCGTTCATTATCACGCAAACAAAGCGAAGAATTTGTGGTGGGGGAGAAACGAGGGCAACTCTGTGATAAACGCTGCTATTTTGTAACATTTTTGTCCTTCCACCTGCCGTCGGTGGGTGGGCTCCGCAAAATCAGAGAGAGCACTGTTGTTAGTCTATTTATAATTTTATAAAAAAGAAGAGCTTGTTTACTTGCAATTCAGAAAAGAGTTAATTAGAAAAAATGGTACGAAAATAATGTTTTGATGAAATAAAATTTATTTATTAAATAAATAAGCACGAATCCGAAAATAATTTTGCTAAATACAAAATTTTGTATTGAAAAAGGAGAGGTTAATTAAAGTATATTGTGCTATTAGGAGCGTCTCGTGAGTATTTTTTAAAATAAAGTTTTTTTTAAATAAAAAATAAAAAAATCTTACCGTATATTTAAAATCTTTAAATAAAATAAAATTTTATAAAAAATATATTAAAATCTGTAAACTGAAAAATTAAAAATTTATTATTTTGAAAATAGAATGCCAGACGCCCGTTAGCTTAGTCCTGGATCTCTTGATTCCAAGTGTTTGTCGAATACTTCTAAATCATAAACAAAAGCATCACTAGAGTAGCTAATAAATCTACCGATTATGGCCTGTTTGGGATAGATGAAAAAACAAACGAGTTATAAAATCATGTCATGCAAAAGTTTCACAAATCATTGCTTTTTGGGTACCTAACTTCTGGACCTTTCTAAAGAATTTACGAACCAGCAAGCAGAGCTCAACTCTGTTAACGCCTAAAAAATATCATATGTTCTCTCTCCATTAGATGCCTGTTTTGTTACATATAGTTGCTTACAAGAAATTCATCCAAGATTGAATATACATCGCGAGCTATATTACCCTCACTTTGATAACTAACTTCCACGCGAAAGAATCAAACATCCCTTTTCAGAGTTCAGACCGATCACATAAATATTGTTGCGGCCTCAGATATCTTACTATTACATATTCTTTGCCATAATTACCTTTCAAGCTAATTCCTATTGTATGAACTAATGCATGGAACAAAAAGTTGACTCCTGTTAAAACCAGGGGAGTAAATTTTATAATGAGAGTAATCTTACTTTCCACTACCGCTCTTCAGTTTCTTCAGCATTAGGTTCGTCAGCCTGTGTTGCGAGTTTGACAATATCCTCAACAAGGATCTTCCCTTCTGGAATAGAGGGAACAAAAGAAGTCAAATAGAGCCAGCTTGGTGGTTAAGTAATATAGTAACTGCTGAGTGTTATCTATCAAATGCTTGCCTTTATCTCGAGAAAGGTTGCTGACAAGTTCTTGGATGCCCTCCTTGCCAATTGTATCCTTCAAGTACATGGCTGCAGCAGCTACCTCTTCAGGAGTCACTTTCCCGTCATGATCCCTATGATAAATAAATCAAGTAGAAAATGATGTGCAAATTGATGGGACAAGACTAACTGATGGGGCAAGCCAAAAGGAAAAAAAAGTAAAAGTAATAAAGCAAAACTAGAAGTAGACCTGAAGTACTATCAAAGCAATATAGGATCCTCTACCTAAAACAAATTAAATAACAACAGAATGGAACAAAAATTATTGAGAAATAGAATATTCTTTAAAAAATAAATAAAATTATAAAAGAAACTATCAAAGCCAGATAAGTGACTAGAATCACATGAATATATATAGATGTGACCAGTAACATGTCAATTTTATGAAATCATAAAATCATATTATCATGTTGAACAAGTATTTCATCATTGTTTATCTTGTTATGCAGCAGGGCCAAGAAGCACTACATAGTGATCCATACCTATCAAGAATCTGCCAACGGTCACCAATTTTAGCATCAACATCATCAATTTCCTTCTCCAGCTCTTGCAGCATTGCGTCAACCTGGAAGTAGAAAATTAAGTAAATTTTGACCAGGATTTCCCTCGTGAAAACAGAAAGCAGATATTCTAGTAACTATGGATTTAACAATAGAAGGCAGAAATCCCAAGAATATGAAAGCTCACCCTGTTAATCAGTGCAGATGAAACTTTGTCTGCAGCTGATACTTCAGCCGCATGATCAGATTTGTCTGCAGCAGATACTTCAGCTCTCACAGCTCTATACGCTTTCTTTGCCTCTTCTTCACCTTCGGTGCCCTGCTTCTCCAACAGCGTATTATATAGTTCAATCTGAAGATAACAACACAACAGGACATTTCAATATAACGAATTGGTGATACATAGTTGTCAAACAAGAAATGACAGCCGAAGTCAGTATTAATGAAGCTTGAATTGGCATCCTGCCACTTTAGAATGGAGAGTGGGAACATCATAGAAGAACAAGTCTTACAACTTTATAAATTCCAGGCATTTTACAGTATTATATAATCAATATCTTCAAGATAAAGCTCCTCAGATTAGTTAAACTTGAAAAATTACCTCTTTATTGACAAGGTTCAAGAACTCCCGTCGTTCACTGCTAACTGACTGTCAGAAAGCAAAAAAGGGGAAAAGTTTAGCACGTCTGATGAAACCAAAGGGACCCGTACAAAACAAGACATACATGAACCTAACTAAATGATCTCAAATGGGCTCTACATTGATTTTGAGAAATTGATAGGTGGATATTTTGCTAAGGATGAAATAAGAACTCAAAATGAAATCATACAGAGGCTGATGCTAGAACAGCCAATGCACGGCTGATCTTGCAGAATTGTTCTTGTTTTTCCACCAATTTGGCCCTTGCTAACTCTTCTGCTTCCTTGCCAGTAGGACCAGTCATCTCACTTAAAGCGATGTCCTCCTGACTGATACCAACTTCCTTTAATTTAGCTTTCTCCTCCTTTTCTTGCTTCTTCTCTTCTTCCTGCAAATGCAAACGTGTTTAAGGAGAGTAGGTTATTAGCTGCAAACATCCAAAATTAAGACGATGATTTTGTTGAGTTAAGAAAATAATGTTCATGTGAAGATTAATCATTGACCAGGTAACAAATGATTCATGCCACTAATCATAATAATAACTTAAGAAAACAAAGTTTCCACATGAAGCCTTGGTGCTATTTCAAATTTGTAAAAACTAGAATCAAGAAAAGACAACAGAAATTTCTCATATTCTTGATAGATAAAACTGTGTGCAGTCAACCAACTGGATGTTATTACACATGTATTATGATAAGAAATGATAATTAAATTGGTCAGATCTGAGAGTTCAACCAATATGTACATCAGTGTAACTTGTAATAGATAAGCCTCTGCTTGGCTTGAGTTTGAAACAATGGTTTTGAGATTTTTTTACTTCTTGAGAACTGATTTTTTTTTTTTAAGCCATTGTTTGTCACCTCACATAAAAGGGCTTCTCTTCTAGAAGCAAGTTTGGAAAAGAGTAATGCCATGGCTACCCCTTTTTGTACACCTTGTTATTATGTGGTTGGGATGGCATACCTGCCTTGTGTTGGGCACTTGAAGATGAATGGTGGATTGAGAAAGGGGTATGCAAGAGGATACCCGTTAATTTCTTCTTTTGAAAAGCAAGTAAAGATTAGTTTCTCCAGAAGCACTTTTAGAAGTCCTTTTTTCCAAAAGCATTTCTCGAAATTCAATACCGAATAGAGCCTAAGAGATTTCACAACTTACTGCCCACTGTGAGAGTAGTTTCATACTCGAGCAATTCGCTAGTTACTTTTTTGGGGCTGAGTTCTTGACTTCTTTAGTAATTTTCCTATGAGCAAACCTCCATGCACTAACTAAATTACGATTTACAGATAGGAACTTCATAAAATTGACTGATCAACACATCATGCGTGCTTCACACAAGAACCTATACAAAAGTTTAGTACCTTTCGAGTGTGCATAAAAGAACACCAAAAAAGATCAAGATAGTTGAAGGGTCCCAACAGCATTACTTACCTTGATAAGCTCTTCTTGCATTTCTAAAAACTCCAACTTCCTCCTCCTCTCTGATATCGAATCTTCAGATGGTAAACCAGTACCAACTGTATCAACAACCTCATCTGGAAGTGATGAAAGTGTAGCTACAACAGCCTCCTCAGGTTTCAACTTTCCAGACACAGTGAAAGCTCTGAAGAAACCATAAATACAACAATTAACAGGATAAACAAGAAAGAATCAATTAATGTGCCTGATAAATAATTGCATTATTAGACTGTAATTAGGAGAGACTTGTAATTACCGTGACAATATGAGGAGAGAAGAGGGTAAAGCATGGTTGAGAGACAAATCTAACCAATCGCGAAGCTGCAAGGAGGAATATCTAATACTTTATTTCTGATCACAGGAAATAACAAGAAACAGTAGAGTCCAACATTATGTATATGAAATTTTGATCAACAAAATTATGCTACAAAAAGTTCACAACATAAGAGAGTAAAATAAAATATGCAAGTATGTCGGCCTTTGTGGAAAAAAAATCGACTTTGTTTTTACATAATGAAGATCTCCAAAGTTAGCTATATAAAAACGAAAATTATATGGAGACAAATACAAGGGAGAAGAAGCATTCTTGTTTGCAACTGGTTACTTCTAAAAGAGTTCAAGAGAAATTGACTTCTCAATTTAACAAGTCCATGAAAGCTCTAATCTGGAAGGAAAATGTTATACCTGCTGTCTCATTTCTTCTGTTGACAGCAGACCCAAATGGCCCCTTTCCCTACAAGCTTGCCGAAGCTCTTCCTCAGAAAGAGATTCCACACCTTCTGCCTGGATAAGCTTATCATCCTTTTTAATCCTGGTCATCAAGATGGATGAATTCTTATACTATGCAGCAGAAGACCTAAGGCAAATTGCATTAGAGAAATAGCACAAGAGTGAACAAAAGAAGCACTACTGACTCCTTAATCCCAACCTCAAAAGAATTGAATTCTCCGACATTCTTATCGCCAAGAATGAAAGAACATTCTAGGATGACTAGTGGCTAGGAAAATAGTAAGGGCCATAGTAAAATATAGCAGAATATAAGATGTTTATGAAAAATCAGTCAACTATAGGATGTTAAAGTTAGATTGAGCATGTAACTGAAAACAATTCAAGTTTTAGGTCTTTCCAGTTATTACCTGAACTTTTCATTTCGAAAATTTCCAAATTCATAGGTAGCGTTGTCACTAAAAACTATGATGATATGACTGAACATGGAAAAAAAAAATATTTCTAAGGAGCAGGGCTAACATAAAGCAGTTGACAACCCTGTACCATGAGGCCCTTACAAAAGCTTAAGTTCTAAAAATATCTTATCTTTGTTGCTAGACAAATATCAAGAATCTGTTAATAAGAACTAAATATTCAATAAATTCTACAATTAAGTCCAAAACCCTACCACCAACCTTTAAGTCTTACGCTGAAAAACAGATTCCAAAAATAATGCTTTCTCCAAACTAAGTTAGGTAGGGGCTTTTATAAAATAAATTTAGAAATAGCAGTGCAAAATAAAGCCAAGCAAACATGTTTCTGAGCTGTGCAGAGAGCCTGCTTTGTTCGTCATTTATGATTTCAAGGTTAGATCCTAGAACATTGAGATATATCTGATGCACATTGCAGAGAGATGGATATGTCTAGAGGAGATTTTCAAACATTATTAAACGTAATAAGACTACATTAGACAAATACAATTACATCTATGATATCTACTAGGCAAAGCAAGTTATTATAGCAAAAGTACTGATAAATCTTACTCTCGCAACTTTCTTCGGAGCATATATCTTAAGTAATTATCAGTTCCAATAGGTGGTATCCCCATGTATTTGCACATATTGACCAGCCTCGGTCTGCATTTAAAACATATCCATCATATGACAACATAAGGACATAATATCTACATATACTCAATAACTGAGATAAATGACATATTGTGACCTGCTAATGTTATCTAGAGTCAGCTCATCATTGAAAAGTTTTGCAAAACCCAGTATTTCATCATTTGACACTTTGGCACCTGTCTTGAGCTGTTAAATCAAAGACATAACTACAGTTAGTGTCAAGACCATCAAAACATATGCATTATGCACATAATATAAAAATAACAAGAAAATAAATAGCTGAAACACAAGAAATGCAAGTCATACACAAACAAGCTTGGTGGTGATCTACCTTCATCAAAAATTCATCCAGGTCATCAGCTGTCTGCTTGATTTCCCCACTTCGTGAGGTTTGGACTTCCTTCGCCATTTCTTTTACTGTATCTTGCAAGAACTTTGCATACTCAATTCTTGCAGTTAGTTTTCTTTTCAAAGATTCCTACAAATTCAAATATGTAATATAAAAGGTCAAAAACAACAAAATAATTTCAGTTTTCAACTATCAAATAGTTTTGCAGCAACACTTGTATATCAACAAGAGAAAACTTATGCATTAACGATTGATGCAGTCTGAGAATATGCTGCAATGTATGTATATAATGTACAGAGGATCCTATAGAATATAAGTACAAAAGAAAATAAACAAAAGAATGCTCCTTAAATCAACATAAATATTAGTGAATATACCTGTTCTTTCATCTTATCTTGAAACGTGGATGGTAACATGTTTGGGAACAACTTCAGGAACACCGGTAACAAGAACTCCATAAAAGGAACAATGATGAAAACTGCAAAAGGGACAAGTCTGAAAATATCTGCTGTTGTTCGCGTAAGCTGTTGGCGTTCCCTTCTAGAGAGACTCTTTCCACTAGCTAGTTTCAAAAGCAGTCTTGAGGAAATCCTCACATCTGCCAATAGCAACTTTAAGCCCAGCCAGTAGTGTTGCAAAGTGGATTTAAATTCATCTTTCCAGTGGTGTAGTTTGATCGCCCAATCTTCCCTAAACACAGATTGCAACAACAACAACAAAAAAGTATGCCAATCCTATCAAGACATAGAACACATTTCGGACTGTGAGTAAGAAAAGGTCAAGAGAAAATTTAAACCTGCTCATGGAAGCAATAGCTCTTAGAGCAGGACCAATGCCAAGAAGCTTTGCCCAAAATCTACGGATCATTGTCTGTGGAGGTATTGCCTTCTGAGCATCTTGCACTTGCTTGGCTTTGGCCTTTGCTTTAGCTGTGCTGAGACCTTCTACAGCCTGATCACAGTCCTCAGGGGATGCTTGTCTTACCTGCTTTTGATTGCTATCTTCTTCATTCTGCATGTCCCTGCCTGTATCAGGTTGAGTAGCTGTTGCCGTTGATGCTGCACGAACAGGCTGCATCAAGCATTTCGCTCCAAAAGGTAGGAACATGCCATTCCGTGCATATCGAAACCCAGTGTTAGGAACTGAACTGGGGAGTTTGAAGAAGTCAACAGCAGAAAAGCCAAGTAAATTTGCCCCTGGAACACTTTTAGGTGTTAGATAGCTAAATTTCTTATTATGGCCACCGCAAGGAGTTTCCACATCATCCTCCCGAGAAAATGTCTCATGCCAACCATTCGAGAAGCTAGCAAAATATCGTGGGCAAAAATTGAGGTGGTTCAAGATGTGCCTCCTTTCTCTAGTAAGTGCCCTTGAAGCCATTCTCTGAAACTCTTTATGTTTACTGATTCAAGAATATTTCCATATCACTTCAACTACGTCCCTGAAACAAACAACGATTTTCCTATGAGTAGAACACACAGGAACCATAATAATCCACACAAAAAGTAAAATCAAGATGATGAACAATTTTGCATTAGAAGATCCATAGTCAATATCGTGTGTTGTGGCTGCTCATGGAAAAGTCAAACCAACCGAAGGTAGATTCCTTGTGTATTGCGCGCGTTGTGTATTGAAACATTATAAAGCATCGATTTCGCAAAAACTAAAGGTCCTGTTTCAATTAAGAATTGATGGAAACCGAATCATCAAAATTGCCATACCTTAAGCACCATCATCAGAAAAAAAATTCAATTGCTGTACTTATAGAATTGAAAAGAAGAAGAAGATGAAGATCGAGATCAAGAAGAGATGCTTGTAACAATCAAATTATATAAATAATCACTACCAACGGATCAGTGATGCAAATATATAACATATAATCGTTGTAAACAAGCTGAAAGATCCAAATGGAAAATAAAGGAAAATTCTAACTCGATCAAACCTCGCTGCGGAGCTCCACTGTCGATCGAGATGACAATATCGAATGGATCCCTAGCTTAAGAGATGATCGAGAAAGGGTTTAGGGTTTAAGACTCCAGAGAGAGAGAGAGAGAAGAGAGAAGACAACTATCGATCTATGGAGTTTGATTATAAAAGGAAGTAATGAAGGATAAAGAGAAATGAAAGCTTGAGAGAAGACGTTAACTTGAAGCCCTACCGAACTTGCTACTTTTTCAACCGTTGGATTTGGAATGTTGGAAAAGATTAAGGTAGATGGGGTTCTTGGCAATAATAAGATTACTCGTGAACGTAAACGCAAAAGTTCGAGGCACGTGATGTACGCGTGCATCGTCTTTGAAGAAACGTACTTTTGGTTGCGAAGAAGGAACCGACGACGAGTGCCAACTTATCACAACGACGTGGGTTTGATCGCAATTCCGTTCTGAATATAGGACTGTTTCGTAAAATAGTTAAGATGAGTTCGGATTTTCTTATGATGGTAATTCCGATATATGGATCGATTTTGGATCGATTCATATAATAAATGTATCAAAATTGTTCAATTTTAATCTGATCTATTTATTTATATGGATAAAAAATATCAACCTAATCCACTTCCGATTAAGACTTGACTCAAATTTGACTTTTTCGGATCTGTTTCGAATTTGGTCGAAATTTGCCACTCTTAATTTTTCTGGATCAATGCACGCACGAGATGAACGTGTCAGCCAACGGATATTCGCACCGGTCTGGAGCACAAATAGTTTTTGTTGCTTTTGAGCACTAGGGATTGTATTAGTTTGATTAAAATTAATTTTTGGCTAATATATATTTTTAAATTTACTTTTAAATAATTAAATTTAAAAATTACTTTATATTTATTTTAGATTCAGTTTCAACATAATCAAATATAAAAAATTAATTTTATACTCGGTTCAATTATAATTAAATATAATATTTTCGTTCATTTTTCAAATTCACTTTTTAAATATTTTTATTATTTAAAAATTTACTCCACTGTAACTGATACACGTTTTTGGTCTTATATTAGTAGGGGCATAATCGTTGGAATCATGTCAGATCAAAATAAGATCTGAACTTGAATTATAAATCAAAAGGATGGATCTAAACAGCCGTTCCCATTAGAAACACGAACTCAGAGTCGAGCTTAAGTTTTTTTATCAATACATTTTTTTTTTACATGAAAAAATTTAGAATATAGAATCTATTGTGTCATCCAAATATAAGAAAAAAATAAAATTTTCACTCTTTTAAACAAAATAGCAATTGACTAACCATTATATGAATATAAATAAAAATAAAACAACAGAACTTATATATAAATTTATCTCAAAATATGAGTAATTTTATCGATATGATATCACATTCTATTTTGTATTTGGAGCAATGTAATCTGATGGAAAATATTCAGGATCTTAAACTGATTCGTTAAGATTTTGGAAGGATTTAAGTATTTCGGTCTAAGTTTCTAGATCCATACATTTTAACACAATTGAATCGAAGTTACATAGATCTAATGGTGTTTTTTTTTCAAATTCTAAGATCATGTTTTACAAAGCATTTGAGAATTTTTTCAAAAACTCATTTTTAAAAATATTTTCAATAAATATTTTTGTATAATTTATTTAAAATTTTGAAAAACATAAAAAATTTATATTATTTTAAAATATTATTATTGCTTAGTTTAATTATTTTAAAATAAAAAATAGAGTTCACTTTCTAAACAAATTTTATATATTTTTAATTTAAAAAATTTATTTTATGTGCAATGTTAAATATTTCGTAAGTGTTCTGGTGCATAATGTGAAGCAGTGATGTTGAAATAAGAGATGCTAGCGTCCTTCCAAATTGGTTTTCTACTCAAATGGTTCTGCTTGGAGTTCTACTGGTGCTGCTCTTTGTTTTACCATTTGGAGTTGTATGATGTTGAATCAGAATGGCATTTGATTCTAGATTAGATGCGTTTATGTAGTTATGGAAATGTATCCATTTGTTAGGCACTGGTTCCATGCATTTCTAGCTGATTTTCTCACACATTTTAGTTTTACCAAAATTTGGTTCATGTGTTATTTATAACATGAGTCTTTTTTTTCTCAAGGTTGGTATGCCCTGTCAAGGATGTGTTAGGATTGTCAAGAGAGTCCGCGTTGTTAAAAATTGTAAAGCTACTTTGTTAAATATTAGCAAATAGTTCATTAAAATATGTACTAGCTAGATATGCATTCAAGAAGACGGAATGTCAATATTTAAAGAAAATGAATCATCATCCAAAAAGTTGAAAGACGAACGGTCAAAAAATTTGAAGCATCTTAGGAAGATGGAGATTTGAGCTATTAAGAGCGTGTTTCAAATGCCCTGAGTTTCGTGAAAGTGAAAGTGAAAAGTGAGAAATAGAATTTCTTTAAAAATGGGTTGAAAGTGTAGTTTAGTTTTTATGTTTCAATTGATTTTTGAAGTGAATTGAAAGTTATGTTTAGATTTTGTGTTTCAAATATTTTTGAAAGTGAGGTGAAAGCGGAATTCAATTTTTATATTTCAATTGCATTTGAAAGTGAGAACTAAATTAAGTTGAAAGTGATATAATATTTATAAATAAAAATTAAAAATAATAAATCTTGTTAATTATTTATTTAGATAAGATTCATCTACACTTTCTATAAGATTTAATAATTCTATAACATACGCAATTAACAGAATACTTATATATTGTATCACAAATTTGTCATATAAAAAATATAATTTTTTAATAATAATAACACAAATTATAAATTTATACCTAACAATTATAATATAATATAACAAAATGTAAAAATTGGCATTACAATACTAAATGCCATAAAATATATCAAACTTATATTACATAATATCATGTAATACTTCATTTTATAAAGTACATTACACTAACATCATAATCGGCATTATAATTTGACATACTATAAAATACATCATATTTATATTACACTAATATTATAATTGATATTACAATATTGCATGTCATAAAATATATTACAACTTTTATATACTAATATTATAATTAAAATTGTAATACTATATACCATAAAATACATCAGACTGTATTATACTAACGTTGCATGTCTCTTACCACAATAACATATTCCATATAACATACAACATGTACAAAAAATATCACACAAACTTAACACTTAGGTTTCGATTCAGTGGCCATAAAATATGTCATCCAGCTTCTTCGCGACTCGTGGAGGATGCATATCACAATAATCATGGTTACATACATAGTATTGTAAGCCACAATTTCAATATCTTCTGATCCATTCTCTATTATAATACCTCACTGAAATAAAAAGATTACCACTTTAATAATATAAGTCATGGGTAAAAATACATGCAATAAGCGATTGAAATATAATGCATTATATGTAGACAGAATAGAATATCTAACAATACAATTAAAATGTATCTATTTATATTCGAAATCCTTATACAAAAAATAACAGTAACCAAGTAAATTTTCTCTAATAAAAATATAATTATTGACTGCTAGTTTGTCCTATATAAGTTACTTTCATATTTTTCTATCTCTCGTTTCTAAAGATTATAAATATAGTTTGACATGCTTTGCTGAACTAATATTTTCATAAACTAGTACATAAATTCATCTCCGCGACTAGCAATACTTAGACGAGAATATATATTACAGAGAAATCTCTTGTAGTCTCTTATGCGTGCTCCACTTTTTCAGCTACACTAATACATATATTGCATATGTTTTATATATGCTTTACTAACAAAACTGAATGTAATGAAATCAAGAAACAATATTTAAGATTTAACACTCTCCATATGAGTATTACTGCACATGTACATAGAGATTGGCAACAACTATAATAGAATCCTTATAGAACTAGAAAGCGTATGTCAATAAACCAACAACCTAAATATATTGATAGAACTAGAAGCTTAAACAGTTATCATTATAATTTTAAAACCATCAGAACTTAAGTAAAATATGAGAGAAATTATCACCACATAAAAAATAAAATGGTAATAATAAAATAAGTAATATTCATACACTTAGTATAACAACATCCCTGTTCTTATACTATCCGAAATATTATCAGGATACTTCTCTAACCTAAACAGAAAAATTTAGTGGTAATACAAACTTCTTTTGCACTGTAAGAAAAATACACTAAAATAAATAACAATCTTATAAACCAATATTTAGAAATAATAAATATAAAAATCTATGTAAATCTTACACTCATCTTTTATTTTATTTGGAGTGTTTACTTAAATACTTCGCTCTAATTTAGAATGGAGTACCTCTCGCATCTCAAATGACAAATATTTATTTCTACACAGTATTTCATTAATTCCTCTAAAAAAACTATGCTTAAACTCGGCTAAAATAAATCACTAATTAATAAAAATATTTAAAAACTATTTAAATTACATATAGTGAGCTATTTATTGAGTTTTATGGAAGCAAGATGGTTACTTAAGGACACCAAAATTAATTAATAATTTTCATTACTGAGATATTGCAGTGAGGTAAGAAGAACACTTACTTTATAGGACATTTACTTACCTAAAGCTAATAAACTACTAAAATGCACCCAAATGTCCACTAAATTCAGAAAACCACATCAAATCTTACAAACGGGATAAAATAAGCAAATTAAAATGGTCTAATATCTAAGCATCTCTATATTATCATAGAAGGTTCGAAGATTGCGGATCTAGCAGATACAAAAGAGCATGCATACTTCGAAATAAATCAACATACTCATTTACAAGTAATCATAAATTATAAAGAAAAATTCTTAAGTGATATTACCTCTCGACAGTTGATTTGAGGTTCAGTCTTGCAACAACAAACAAAAATTCTTGCTAACAGTAAAGAAGTTAGATCTGAAGTAAAATATGGAAAGGAAGAAGCCGGAAGAAGAGGAGAGAAGATGTAGTGGGAAAAAGGAAAAGAAGAACTAGGAAGAGGAGAGAAGCAGCCGAAAAAGGAAGAAAACATAGAAAAAAAAGTGGAGAGAAGAACCGGTCGGAAATCCCCAAGAAAGAAGCTGCGAGAAGAAGAGAGCAAAAAAATGAATGAAGTTCGGGAAGCGTGATACTTGGAAAGTGAAGATCAGCGTGCGAGAATTAAGAAGTTTCACTATAGTAGTATTGAAGTGGAGTTCTGTAGTTCGGTGTGTATTTGAAATATGTGAACTTACTGAAACTTTAAATCTGACAGAAAAAACTAGAATTTCACTGAATTGAAACACGTCCTAAGTGGAAGATGGAAGATCAAAGAATTTGAAAAATTATTAGAAGAAGAAATGCCAACAACTATTAAAAAATTTAAAAATTATTTTGACACCATATATATATATATATAACTCACTTAAAATATAATGAAAGAATTTGTAATTACTATGAACTAGTGATTTTTTATGCAAGTTCGCATTCTCGTAGAGTTTTCTTCTTTTTTTTAGATAAATCTCTTTTGTTTGTGGTTGCTTTATTCTTATATTATTTTATTGTTAGGCAAGATCTTTGAGTGATTTTTTATATTTTCGATGCGTCTATTAACTTTCAAAAACACTCTATATTTTCAACACTCACTAAGATGAAAGGTGTGTATTCCTATTATTCATTTATTATCTCTCAAAACTACAAGTTAAAGGTTTTCTTAGATATGTTTGTCTCTATTGTGTTCTTTTTGTTGTTAGGCATTGGAATCATAATGTGGACAACGATCAACAGAAGGTGATTGTGAAAGGAAATGTGAAGCTTAAATATGTGCAAAAATTGTTTCAAAGTCACAAAAGAAGACTTCAATCTAGGATGCAGTAGCATTAGAGTTAAAGGAGGAGATGAAGAAGAGGCATGCCCCAGTTGCTCCAGCTCTTGCTGTAACCATTGCGTGATTATTTTTAAGGAGATATTTGGAAGTTATTTTTTCCAAACGTGATTTTTTATATTTGAAGTGTTTTTTAAATTTAGACCAAGATAAAATTATACATTATAGTATATATATATATATATATATATATATATATATATATATGCTTTGAAATAAAAAAGTCAAATTTCTTTTTTGAAAAGTTTCGAAGTAAGCTTCTTTTAAAAAAAATCTTTATTAGTACAATTTTATTAATAAAACTTCAAATTTTATTAATAAATTTTAGATAAATTTTTTATATTAAGATAAATTTAAGCTAATATTAGATATAACTTAATAGAAATTAATATAAAAATTTAGTAAATATATAGTATAAGTTATTTTAATAAAGTCAAATGTAAGGGAAGTAAATACAACTTATAAGTTCTTATAATAATATACAACAAGTGCTAATTCTTAAAATTTTTTTAAAAATTGAAATGTAAAATAATAAAGACGCATAATAAGGGAAGAAAGTTTCAAATTTAACTTTAATTTCGCTTACACTCTAATATGGAGTATAAGCATTTCATCTTCCACAAGATTAAAAAGAAAAATAAACTTAATCTTTATTCATCTTATTGAAAATTTATCAAATAAGATTAATGAAATGAACTTTTAACTTCATCTCAATTCATCTCCAACTAAACACAATGTCAATGGGCAAAATCTAACTAATTTAACTGCTCAAATGCATAATATAAAGGATTGAGTTCCAAAGTAATGCCCATTTTAATTTTAGAGTGATTTTTTCGAACTGAAAATTAGTTATTAAAAAATAAATTTATTAAAAATAATATTATTAAAATTAATTTTTTTTTGTTTTTTTATAGAAAAAAGTAAGTTAAAAGTGATATTTTAATTTTTGTATGTACCTTTAAACTGTGTTTAAAGTGAGTTTTTAGTTAAAAAATGAGTTATAGAGGTAAGAAAACACTCTTAATCAAGTAATGGTACTATCATTTTTTTTTTCTAAAAACATCTCTCCTTTTCTACGAAAATAATATTAGCCAATTTATGATTTGATTAGTAATATTACTGTGTTTATATTAAGAAATTGTTCATCTTAAATTCAATGATTTTAAAGTTATAAATACATCATGAAACTAGAAAATAATAACAATCTACTTATCCTTATTTTTTTAAAATTCATGATTATCCCACTATTTCCAAAAAATACCCCAATTTCTATTCAAAAATATAAAAAAGTTTATTAACAAGTTTTAGAATTTACATAAAATTATGAAAGACATTCTTTACCAAAAAAATTACTATATTACAAATAATAAATATAAAAAAAACCCTTAATTTTATTACTATTTCAAAAGGAATCACGTAGACACGCTTACGCGAGACCGTCCCAAATTTAATCGATTTTCAAATTCCCAATAATCTCGATTCAGTCATTCGGTAATTTTCGAGAAGCAACGACAAATCTTTCCGATCATGAGCAGCGACGGGGAACCGGCGAAGCTTCTGTTGCCGTACTTGCAGCGCGCCGACGAGCTCCAGAAGCACGAACCCCTCGTCGCCTATTACTGTGAGATCAAAATCGAAATCGATCAAAAAAATTTTTGTTTTTGATTGTCTATTGGCTTGAGTTTTATTTGATTTTTGTTGGTAGGCCGGTTGTATGCGATGGAGAAAGGATTGAAGATCCCGCAAAAGGACCGGACCAAGACTACCAACGCCCTTCTTATTTCCCTCATGAAGCAGCTCGAGAAGGTTTGATTATTTGTTGCTGCAGAGAAGCTAGATGTATGACGAATTTGTTAATTTGTTTGTGTTAGTGAAGTTACTGCTTTTCAGGCTATTGAAAGTTATGGTGGATGAACAGCTTGAACCATAGAGTTTATGTGCAGTTTCCTAGTTGCGGATGAAGTTATTAGGACTACTTAGAATGTGTATACTAATTTGTAGTTTGCTATGATAAACTGTGCTTTGGGACAAGCTATAATAACAAGGGGTTTATGTCATGAAGATTTAGAATAATAGCACTTTAAATGCCAAACAAACTTCTGCTTCTAAAATGCCGTGCCTACTTGTGATTCTTCAAAAAGGACTTAAGAAAGCAGGCTTCTACTATAAGCAAGAGGATCTCCACATTAATGATTAACTCTCGCTTCTAAAGAAACTCTTTGTTTATTGCTGGCTACAACAACAGACAGAGAAATATTCTGCTATGAGGCAGTTGCTCAACAATTAACATTATCTTTGAACTATGTCACTGAAAGACTTTTCGAACTTAAAATGATACAGAACATAATAGTTTCCAGTCTAGTAGATGTCCCATAGTGGTGTATGGCTTTGTTGTTGTTGTTGCTGAAGCACCGGAAATGTGGTTTTGATAGTGCACAGTGACATAGGGGCTCCATATTTCGGATCCCACCTGGTGGAACGAAGTTTTAATTATTATTTGTGCTGTTGGATATGCTTCACACCATAAATTATGTAATTAAGTGTTCATATTGATGCCACTAATATGTTTTCCTGCAGGACAAGAAGTCGTTGAAGTTAGGGCCTGATGACAGCCTTCACATAGAAGGGTTTGCATCAAATGTCTTTGCTAAGGCAGATAAGCAAGATCGTGCTGGACGAGCAGACATGTACCCTTGTTGCCACTCTCAATATTCTCTTTTAACCGAATCATTCTTTTTGTTTTGTTCTATTTTTATTGCCACATGTGTCATAGTCTGTGATTTGTCATTAGAGTAACTCAGCCTAAGCTCTTAACCTACAATCAATGGCTAGGCTATGCTTAAAGACTTGCATTGAGTTTTCTTTTCTTTTTTCTTTTTTGTTGTGGAATGAGGAATGCATTCGTTTTCTGGATACATGAACTTGCAGCTATATCTAGGGCTGAGATATTTCTACTGGGCAAATTATTAATAATTGCTGCATATCCATCACGACAGTATTACGTTCCTGTGCAATGTTCTTGTATTATAAATTTTAGTACGTGGAAGAATATCTTGTATTACAATTGAAAACAAAATTCAAATAGGAACATAAGCTCTTGTTAAAATGAAGACTAAGACAGGCTCTTATATGCTAGCAGTTTTATTGGTTTTCAGTTCAGCATTTAATTGGTTCCAGACTAAGAAGTGTATATGTTTTATCCCAGAAATACTGCAAAGACCTTCTATGCTGCAGGCATTTTCTTTGAGATCCTGAACCAGTTTGGTGAACTTCAGCCAGATGTATGTAACTCCTCTTCTATTAATAATTCCTCAAGACATATGCCTTTTGAGCTCTCTTGCTTGTCCTTGTTAGTTTTCACTGGTAATTTCTGATGGTGGTTGCATCTATTGATGCGTTGTATCAGATTGAGCAGAAGCAGAAATATGCTGTATGGAAAGCTGCAGAAATACGTAAAGCTTTAAAGGAAGGCCGGAGGCCTGAGCCAGGGCCTCCTGGTGGTGATAAAGATCTCACATCTCCTACGGGATTGCCACCCAGCCAAGAAGTAAGTCCCTTAATCGATTTATTAATCCTTATTTGGTACATCCAACTTGAAATAAATTCAATACAAAAACATACATGCTCTTTTACTAAATTGGGTTCATTTTGATGTCTTCAAGAAATTTGCCTAGTTATATACATTTTATATATGGGTAATGTCTTTCTAGTATTTTTGTATCAAATAACCAAGCACATGTCCACAACCTATACACACTGTTAATTCCTTGTGATGGTCATGAACTCCTAACTTCTTATGAAGGCCCACATCAACTCGTCCTTGGGCTTGCAAATACCAAGTTAAACATGGAGTTCTCAGGAGCCAATTTAGGACAAATTAGCTTCCACTAATATGGGTTTATATGCATTTGATTGTCAAGACTTGAATGCTCTTACTTTATGCTGTTGGGATTACGGTGGAAAGATGTTTTCATTGGACAAGTTACAATTCTTGAATTGCCTTAAAGTATCTGGAGACATTTATAACGCAACTCTCCTATAATAAAGTTGTGCTCTCTCTCTCTCTCTCTCTCTCTCTCTCTCTCTCTCTCTCTGAACTGATTTATGAATTCCAACATTAGGAGGAAGTAGAAGGTGTACCAAGTGTTTTCTAATTTGGGCTAGGCGGGTACTATCACAGCTTTGCACATAGTTACACCACTCGTATATATGGTTATAGATTTTATATTTTGGTAGGGGAAGGGGGTGACTTATTGCAAAATTTTTAGCAAGGACAAATTTAAGGCTGCTTTTTCCTTTTAACAAAAAATATTCTTTTGCCTTTTTTTTGGTTTAATCCCGTTACAGAGTTGTAAACTTCTTGTTGAACTGAAAGTGACAAATCTCAGAGGGTGCATCATTGGTCAGGAAATTGCTTTGTAACTGCAACTTTTGCATTGCAGGATTTTGGTCAAACCCTGAGTGCTCGCCCTCCAAGTTCTGATATATCGTCTCCCTCTTTGGATACGGTCAGTTCACAGCATTCTAAGTTTGGCATGCATTTTTCTGAATTAATTCTTGTTTTCTTTGATGTATAATTGCTTTTTCTTGTCATAACCTAGAATTTGGGACGAATTAGTAGCTTCAATACTAGCCACTCAGGTGCTGGTATATCGTCTCCACATGAAGGAAGTAGAAACTTCAGTACTGGCTACTCAGGTGCAGATCTTTCATCCTCACGTGATGATATGATAAATCCTACTGCTTCATCGGAAGTGCATACTTCAGCACCTTCTCCCCAAAGTCACGACTACCATTCTGCTGAAGATCCCGCTGCTTCGTCGAGAGTGCATACTTCAGGACCTTCTTATCAAGGTCATGACTACCATTCTACTGAAAATCCAACTGCTTCATCAGATGTCAATACTTCAGCACCTTCTTATCAAAGTCATGACTACCATTCTGCTGATTACAACCATCCTCATCCAGTTGACAGAACTGAAAGTTCTTATCCACAAACATACAATCATCAGCCCCAGTCCATTCCACATAACTATTACTCTCAGGAAACTAATCATCAACCCACTTCCTATTCTTACGCAAATCTCCAGTCCTATCCAAGCTTTAATGAGACCACTTTTCCTACAGCTCCAACACATCAGCCTGGTTACTACCAAGGTCCTAGTTCTTCCTACTCAAACCAATCAGCCCCATCTGTCTCAAATTACCCGTCAGGGGTGCAGTATGGTTCTAGTAATCGCAATGTTAACCATGCCGAACCTCCGCATCCTTCTCCACCTGCTTCCAATTATAATTACGATAGCAATTATCAGCCTCCACCAGAGAAGATTGCAGAGGCACACAAGGTAGCGAGGTTCGCTGTTGGTTCCCTTGCATTTGATGACGTGCCAACAGCAGTTGATTATCTACAACGAGCCCTTGAACTCTTGACTAATCCTACTGCTGAAGCCCATCCAAGTCCATGATTGTTAAAAGAATTGCTGCATATGTATACATTATTTTTAAAGTGACATAAACTGTAAGTTGTACATTCTCTACGACTGTGCTCCGTTTGTACAGGTAGGCAGCTACAAACATTTTGATGGATATTTGGATCTCATGATGATTTGGTTGTGCTCATATTAAAGATTTGAGTCAGTACTTCCCTGTTTTCTGAATTAAACTTTTTCTTAGCAGTTTGTTTTTATGCGTTTACATATGTTCGACGACTGATTGAGCTCTTTTCTACAGCAAGGATGATCCATAACGTTCATTTTGATATAAGAAGGCACCGTTTGGCAATGTGTTTAAAAAACTTTTATTTCAAAATTTTATAATATATTTTTAAATAAATTTTTTATAATATTTTTAAAGAATTTAAAAATTATAAATTTCGTAAGATTTTACTTTTATATTTTTTTAATCAATAAATAGAGCTTAAATTTTATAAATTTTTAAAATATTTTTTATTTTAGAAAAATTGTATTTTATAACTATTTTTAAACATGTTCGAAAACTTTGTCGACTGATAACTCTTAACTGCAAAGGAAAAGACAGGACATAATCTATATATGAATCATTTTTAAAAATTAGTTTAAGACTTAAAGTGATAACATTTTATTCAACTGCTGGAAACAATGTTGTTTTAGGGTGCATTTGGATGGACTTATTTCGGATTATTTTTAAATAGAGAGTTCAATTTAGTGTTTGATTATATTTGAAAGTCCGAAAAACGTTATATCTTTGTTTATGGAAGTGAGAATTGAGAATAGTTTTTGTTTTTTTTTTAAGTGAGTTTTAAAAGTAAGCAGATTTTGATGAAGTTTGAGTAATTTTTCAAAATACAATAATTTCTTTATATTTTAAAATTGTTTTTTAAGTTAAACCGTATGAATAAATTGTATGTTATAAAATATATATATATAATTTATTTTTTAAATAAAAAATAAAACTTTTTCTTTTAACTATTAAAGTAAATTTTTTTAGAAAAGTTTCTTATTTAAACACTCAAAAAAATTTTCATATTTATTTGGCTTGGATCTTTTGGCCATAAATTTAATAGAAAGTGGGTGACAAGTGATATCCAGCTATTAGCGTATTTTAATTTATCAAAACTCCATTTTTTTAGCTAGATTTTAAGTTTCTATAAATTCACGTGTTTTAAACATTATAAAGAAACTCATAATTGCAGTTTTTCTCGAGGTGACAAATTTCGGCCCGATCCAAAAATTCGATCCGAAATCGATTCGAAAAGGTCGAGTTCGGATCAAGCCTTAGTCGGATTTGGATCGATTTCGGATCGATCAGAAAATGACCCGAAAAATTTAAACGAGTTCGGACCGGATTCAGATTGACCCGAAAATAATCCGTTTAATCCGTATAACTATTTATATAGTATATATTACTTAATAATTAGAAAAAAATAACAAAAACTTTGAATTTAATTTGTATATATATATATATTTAATTTATCTTAATTTTAACTAATTTTTATTTAATTTATAAATTTGTCAAAATTAATATTTTTTTTAAATATATCATAATTAATAATTTTGATATATTATTATTAAAAATTAATATTTATAATTTTATTTAATAATTTAATTATTAAATGGGTCGACCCGAATTTGATCCGATTATAAATAGGTTGGGTTAGGGTTGACAATTTTGACCTATATAAATAAATAGATCGGGTTATGATTGAACAATTTTGATCCGATTATTATATGGATCGACTCGGAACCGACCCATGAACTCATATTGTCACCCCTAGTTTTCCATAAATTTTTATTTTTATTTGAATTTCAACTTTTCATTTTACATTCTTCAAAATAGATTTTTTATTTTAATTTTTTATATTTAAATAAAATTGAAATATAAAATTAAATTTCACTTTAAACTTATTTTTATAAATAATTAAAGTACAAAATTTAAACTTTATTTTTAGCTCATTTTAAAAAATAATTAAAATATAAAGATTGAACGTTACTTGCAATTTATTTTTTAAAAAATTCACTTTTTATTTTTTACTTTTATAAAATTCAGTTACAGATATTTGAAACATGCTATTAAAAAATTCGCATTCTTATGACCATTTTGAAATGTGTTAATAATTAATTTAAATTATATAAATGGGGAGTTATATTCTTAAAAACCACTGAACTTTCGTCTGACTCTGTATTGACAAATAGCAATTCTCTTTATGAAAATTGCGGCAGCTCATGAAGATACCAAACTGAGCTATTCAACCTGTCTTTCAGAATAGTTCCATAATTGCTATTCAGTGCATCCACATTATAACTTCTCTCTGAAATTCACCAGCCTGAGCTATTCAATAAGCATCATAAAACTTCATACTTCCATTACAACCTAAAATTTTTGAGAAGTTGTATAAAATCTTTCGAGATCGTAAGCTTAGATAGTTTGGACATATCTTGCGCAAACCTAAAAATAGTACGATGCATTAAAATTATACGATTTATTTTAAATGTTTTAGAAAAAAAAAAGATAGATCCAAATTAACTTGATCTAGAATGATGGGTAAAGATTTAGAAGAGTTAGATATTTCACTAGATCTGATTTATAATCAAACGGAATGAAAAAAAAAATTCATGTAGCCGACTCCACACAATTAGAATAAAGATTTTGTTTGTTGTTGTTGTTTGTATAAAGAATCGTTCATTTACATTACTAAGACATGTCGTAGAGCTTCATGGTTGATGCATGAAACATCAGAAATAACAGAGGCAGGAGCAAAGCAAAACACTACTCCACATTGTGCTTCAAATTTGTGTTATATGTACAAAAAATTTAACTACCACATGGAATCCTAAAGCAATATATAAAAGCAGCAACTAGCAGCATAGACTTGGATGCTTGCTACTACAGACTTCTTGCTCCAGGAACGTCCACCCAGCGCAGCTGCACTTCAATTTCGCCACTTTCAACATTTCTAAGTCGAAGGATAGCGTCTTGAACAACCTTCCCGTGCTCGCAGTAGATGGGGCTCTCGTCAACCAGGCAGTTTTGCCTATTTGGAACCAGCTTTTTTATCATTGCGCCGCTTCTGATGCCTTCTCGATTTTTCTTTACAGCTTCCACAAATGGAAGGATGTCCAATTCAGTATCACCCATACTATCATCCTTGCTAAACAGGTCATGGTCATATACTTCCTGCAGAAAAGTAACATGGCAGAAGCTTTCCATTAATCAATGGCACAATGCACAGCGAACAATAATAGCAGCACCCCTGACCACCACAACAACAAATCTTAAATATGAAAGAGGAGATAGAAACAAGTAAACCCTATTCCTTGTGTAGGAACAGGTGCCATTATATCAAACTTAAAAAATGATATTATGTGTACCAACTTTCTAGAAAATTCGGTAGATATGGGGATTCTCTGGCTCCAAATATGAAAGAAAAGATTTCTAGAATCTATGTAGGTTACAACCAAATAATGATGAATATAACAATGCTGTTAGCTATGAACTTCAACGGATAGGCTGGAATGGCACAAAAAAATTACCACGGGCCAACATAAGATGATGTAGAAACAAAGAGAGGGAAGACTCACTCCTAAAATCCATGGGAGGAATGGCTCGGGTATTCACTCCAAAGAGATTTTGAAGGTTTAAGTCCCAGCAATGCCAGGTTACCAAAAACAAAAAAACCACCCTGTCATATTATATTCATATGACTAACTCGATAAAATCAGATAGCAGGTCCAGTGGCGCATATCAACCTTCTTCATAAACAATCTGCTTTTGCATAGATTACACATTTGCATGGAGGAGCCACTATGCTGACCTTGGCAGAGGCAATTATTAGATGATAATATTGGTTTTAATAGATACAGGTTTTGATCTTGCTCAACACACCAGGAGATACAAATTTTACAACTTCACCTCTAGCATCATTTGGTTGTTGAAATTAGCTAGTTTGGTTTCCGTATCGTCTTCATTTGGATTCTTTTGAATTTCATTATGTAGTGTGGTTGATTTCTAAAACCCCCAAAGCTTTTTGTCGAATTCTAAGAAGTGTGATACGAATTCACATATAAACTATATATTTGGATCACTTTCACTTAAATCAAAACTTTATACTTTTCATCGAAAAAGAAAACGTGTATACTTTCAGTCAACATCAAGACTTCCGTAAATTTTGGTAACCACAAGATAGTTAAACAAAGGCTCAAGTCATCACCTATGAAATTATTAAAGATAGGAAGCATTCTCTTGACAGGTTTGAAACAGAAATATGAAAATGGAAACACATGCACTTACAAACTTGAGCGGCACAGAAGGATCTTCAACAGAAAGAATCAGCTCTTCATCCCACTCTGGGTTGAGATTCTTTTTCATTACTTTCGTCTTCAATTTCTGGAGAATATATCAGAAATTTCAAATCATTATCTCATGTCTCCTGGAACCTAGTACGTGAGTCTCATTCAATAGAGACAAATTTCCTATTGAAGTAAACACTACTAGTTAACAAAAGAAGTAACATTTTCGCCAAAACAACAAAAAACTTTCCATTATGTTTTAACAAGACAGAAGCGCAACCAAATCAAAGAATGAAGACAAACATATTAGAAAAAAAAACAGACAAAAATACTGTTAGGCTCAAACCAATTCTATATTTTCAGCCACAAATTCAAATAAATGAGGCAGTTGTTTAAAGAATCCTCAAAGCTCCAAATTTCCAGAGAAAGGTCGATGTGAGCAAACATCTCATTGCAGTAGGTGAATTTTACTAGCTTCGGCCCTACAATTTTATTAGACAGCATATACTCATAAAACAGGTCCCTATATATGATAGCAATAAGCTGCTGCCATGCATGTAACGTCTCAAAAGGTGATTTATACCATGACGAACAAGAATTTCATACTGCATATACTATGTTTATTTAAGATGAAGCTTGTAGATTCACTACCCCAAACCAAAATCAGCCATTGAATTTGTGTACACCTTAGTTCTTTTCCCTTTTCATAAGTATAACTATTTAGTTTAAACCTACTGAGCTAAGTCGTCTTATATTTTCTTCGTGTTGCTCGCATCATTATTATTATATCCAAACCACAATGAACAGATGTATTCTTGCAAGTATATTTCTTCCTTGATGTATATTCACTATCTCCTACTGTTAATTTTAGGTCAAACAATTTTCCTTCCTTCATATCTTTACACTTAACATTTACAACTATTCTAGCCAATCAGGTAGTGATCTAAGACTGACTACCAACTATTTGCAAATATATATTGCACCATGTTAAACAAGATGCAAGCAAGAAGCAGTTTAGGCAAAAATGAAAAAAAACGAAAAATATGTTCAAAAAGCTACTCTGCTATGAGGATGATAATTAGAAGATAATTTTCCATAAATATCTGCCTACATTTTCAGTAATTCTTGTTTTCCTACAGTTGTAGAATGTAAGCAGTAATTTCGTAACCAGAATACAACAAACACAGGGTGACTACAATCCTGAGATTTTGAAAATGCAACCATAATCATTTTAGAATCTTCCATACATTCGGCAAACCAACTAGTGCACATACCAAATGTGGCATAAGAACCATTCCCTATTAAATATAAACCGCAGTTTTAACGGCCAGCTCAAAACTCAGACCTGAAGAATCACCTATTATGACTCAAAAGTTCATGAGTAAATGGTGATGGTGCCATCAACAACCACTTCTAGCTTCGCATTGAATTCCAGATTTCTTTTTCGATACAGGAAAATCACTTCAAAAGATGTTTGGCAATTTCTATTAAAATTATAATGACTATATCAAGAAATATTGCTTCCTTAGAAGCAACCTTTTGTAAATTCTTTCAAACAGAAAATGAATTGGAAATACTTTGTAGCTCCTTTGGATACAACGGAAGAACAATCCTGATTCTCAAGCAAATGCACAGCAAAAGTTTGACAAGTAAGGGTTCGACAACAAAAAAAATCTGAAACTTGAAGAATATCCATATGAAATCTATCAAAAGAACAAACTAGCAATTATAGCTTATAATTTCTAATTCGAACATAAAATCTTCTAAAGCAGCAATTTTTTCAATTATAAGATAAAGTAAAAACAGATCAAAATTGAAAACGAAAGCAAGTAAATATAGCAAAAAATTCTTCGGAAAATATAACTCACCTACAAGAAAGTTTCTCATTAAAGAACAACAAATCAACCTACAAAAAGGCTATTAATCAAAAAAGGCAGACAACATTAAAAAAAGGGAAAAAAAAGAAGAACTTGAAAAGAAGAAGCTATCTAGATGAAATCTGGCAATAGCCCAGATTCCAAATCAACGAATTGAAGGAGAAATTCATGCTTTTTTTAAAAATTTTTTTTACCTGTTTTCCCAATCGAAGGACAACATATGGATCACTGCTGCGAACATCCCTAACAGCAAGGTTAACTCCTCTCTGAACCTTCACCCTCAGAAGCCCAAGCAAATGCCCTGCCATATTCTTTTTGCTTCTTTTCTTTCTTTTCTCTTCTCTCTCCTTTTCTCTTTTTTTCCTTGCTTTTTGTTGATGCGTATCTTGTTCTTGGTTTCTAGATGAATCTATAACCTAGGAAGAAGAAGAACAACAAACCATTGAATAACTTGTGTTCAAATAAACCCAGCTTTGCTTTTATTGGTTTGTCTATATAGGAGGACGCTTTCTTCCAATTTTTCTTTGTTCTCTCCTTTACACTACTCTACTTCTTACTGTAATAATTTGTTTCCATGTAAAAATCTCAAATTTCTGTTCTTGTTCTTGCCATGTGCTGCAGTTGACTTCTTGGTTAAGAAGGTAAAAAGCTCGAATTTTTCGAGAGCAAATGAATGCGTGCACGGTCAAATGACTCAAACATTGACAATTACGAGTTTTCAATTTAGAAATTTATGTTCTTTCAATCATAGAGAGATAGGATTGGGGTTCCACTCCTTCGAACATAAATAGAAGTTACAGAAGGAAACAAACAGGGTCTCAACTACCAATTTTTAATTGTGGGTAAAGAAAAAACAAATAATTTTATGCAAAAAGTTCAGAACTGCTTCGGGTAGTGCTTTTAAAAATAATTTTTATTAAAAAAATATTATAAGAATTTTTAGAAAAAAATTCTATTTTTTATCTAAAAATAAAATATATATATAATACAATTTTTATTATATAACTTTTTTATATTTTTTAAATTTAAAACAATTATATAAAATATTATAAAAATTTATTTAAAATATAAAATAAAATATTAGAATAAAATGAAATCAAAAAAGTTAGCCAAATATCATCAGATGTAAGCATCTCTCAGTTGCCCCCAATATATTATTTTTATAAAATTCAAAGTTCAAAATTATCAATTTAAATTCTATTTTCAAATCCATATTCTATTATAAATTTCACGCCAAACTCTGAAGTCCATTTGGAATTCCATTTTCAAATACAATTCAAACACAATAGTTGAAACTCATGTTCAACAGACTTATCCTAAACTTCACTTTTTAAAATTATTTTTTTAAAATTTACTTCTGAGCAATTGAAACACGCCCTAAACATGTTAGTTATATATCGTAAAACATGTTAGTTATATATCGTAAGGATCACACAAAATACCATCTTAGATATGTTTACAACCAGAAATTAAACTTTTAGAAAGCGAGTTTTTAAATAAGTTACTAAAAAGTAATTTATGAATATAAATATAAATATAAATATTCACCCTTATTTTCTTGAGTGGGTCTCACAAATACCATCTTTAAACAGAAGCTTCAGGTCAATATTACAAGTACAATATGAAAAGGTTGCATAGTATTCAGACCTTTGTAATATTTTTAGTCCAATAAAGTCAGTTGAAAACTTCATTACATCCACCAGATACATGATAGATAAAAGACAAACTTCCAGCTTACTTTGATTACAAAAAAGGATTTGATTTATATTAGTATGTACATCACCTAATTGATCAACTCCATGAAACTCCCTTTGACGGGCTTCCATCAGATAAAGCAACCAGGGGGATTACAACAGACCTCTTGCACCAGGAACATCAACCCATCTGAGCTGCACTTCAATTTCACCAGTTTCGACATTCCTAAGTCTAAGCACAACATCTTGGACAACATTCCCATTTTCGTAATAGATGGAGCTCTCCTCAGCTATAGAGTTTTGCCTATTCGGTACCACCTTATGGATCACAGTGCCACAGTCAATGCCTTCTCGACTTCTTTTAACAGCTCCAACAAATGGCAGGATGTCCAATTCAGCTTCGCCCATTGGGTCATCCCTGCTAAACATGTCGTGATCATACACTTCCTGTATAGGATCATATATTTTCAGCCATGTAAGAAAGATATTTATGAGTAGAAGCATTATGAACAACAATAACACGACATCTAACACAGAAAACAGGTGTAATCAACCTTGATTGTTCAAAGTGGGAGAACTCGCGTGTCTTTGCTATGAAGCTTTATTAAACACCAAAATAACCTGAATCAGGATATGTGAAAAGTGTACACAAATGGCATGATGGCAGGATATAATCATCTTCAATTTGCTTGAGCGTTTTTGGCAATGAATCAGTAAAGCAATTCCAAAAAACAAAAGTCTGCATCTCCTATCTAGGAGACAGCTAAAATGAGATTAAACAAAGAACATACTGATGATTAACGGCAACTTTCCAATACCAAACTCTATTAATCTTATACCTACTTCTTAGATATTTTCAAATTTGTTGACAATGTTCTGGCATGCAATGGTACTCCTAGTTTCAACATATGATCCCTACCTCCCTACCAGGCTTTATGTAATTCACAGTTAAAGAGTCTTTGTTTAACAGTTTCACCACCTCTAAGAGTGTTCATTTAACTGTTAAAATCTGATTTCTAAAAAATATCAAATCTGAAAGCTAAAGAGGACGAGGAGCACTTACAAACTTTAGTGGCAGATACGGATCTTCAACAGAAAGAGTCAACTCATCATCCCATTCAGGGTTGATATTCTTTTTTACTACACTAGTCTTCACTTTCTGCAAAAGATGTTACATTTTGACAGCAATCACTATCACAGCCATAAGCTTAAAAATGCTACCAGCTTCTAGATTCCAATCTGGTATGGCTACCATAATCTATGATAATAATGGGCCACAATGAGGAACAAATAGTAAAGAGAAAAACAACAAGGGATATATATCTTTAGCCATATGCTCATTGCAAACTGAGTATAAGTTCTTAAATGCTCCTCAAAAATTCTAATTTCTTATGTGATTCTTGTTCCACTCAATAAACCCCTGCCAGTTTGTTAGAAAGATGGAAATATCCAGTGGACCAAGTCAGTAACACCCTATTAATGATTGGATCTTATTAATTCTGCCTATGGCATGGTATAGGCACAAGAATGCAGAAAATGCGCTAATCATAAGCAGAAGTATCAGCTCATATTGAATAATCCTGAGGGTACAAAAAGTTACTAATATCCCACCATCACGTCCACAGTTTGGCAAAACAAAGCCAGCATGCTGTTTCAATATGTTCCAAGTACCCAAGAGCAGAGGAGTTGACCATTTGACCGAGCTCAGTCTAACTTTCTAATGTTTTTTTGGATTTATCGATTAAATAACTGTTGTACTCTTCTATTTTACTTTTCTAACCCTTTTATTTTTAAAACAAAAATTTCTATCCTATCTTTTATCAAAATAACAAAAATACCCTTCATTTAATTAAAAAAAACCTGCTCTAAACTTGTTCACAGACTCAAACCTGATTTTTTTCATCTTGCAATGTGATTCTATGTGCATCTATAGAGATTTTGACTAAGTGTTAATTAAGAAAATATTATGGGAGTTTATATATATCTAAAGAAAAATCAACACCAAACAGAGTTCAAATATAGTAAAAATTCATTAGAAAAAATTGATAAAAAATACAAAAAAACTTTGAAAAATATACACTTTCCATATTTTCTTTTTGAAGTTCGTTCTAAATTTTATTGGTATTCTTAGCAAGAGTTCTCTACGCTTTTTATTACGAATATAGCTATGATCTTCTCTTAAAATATTTTATAAAGTTAGCATAAATTTTCAACACCTTACGATTATTTACGATCTTCTTACAATCCTTTATGACCGTACAAAAGTTTATGACTTTGCGCCCCTTTACGACCTTTATGTTTTCTTCATATTATCTTCATAAAAAGGCCGTATGGTTGTAAAAAAATCATAACAAGTAGTAAGATCATAAAGGAAGGTCCTAAAAAAGTCGTAAACGATTTGTAAGGTATTGAAAATTATGTAAATTTTATGATATATTTTAGGAAAAGATCCACAGTTGAATTCCGCAATAAAAGTGTAAGAACTCTTACTAAAAATATCGATAAGAAATTTAGAACAAAATTGTAGAAAAGAATATAAACAGTGTAATTTCTCATAATTTAGTTTTGTATTTTCATCAACATTTTTAGTAAATTTCTATTACATCTGAGCTTTATGGAATTAATTATTTGACAGTCACATACTCATAATATCTTTGAAATTAATACTTAGTCGATCTATGAGTACACTCGGAATCACGCTGAAAGACTGAATGAGAATCAGTTTTAAGTCAATGGGGACCATTTAGAGCGTATTTTTAATTGAATTATTTTTAGTCAATTTTGGTTAAAAATGGCTTATAAAAATTTATTTTTTAAAAAAAAAAGAACAATAAAATAGGAGGATAGAAGGGTTATTTAATAAAAACATCCATATTTTTTTGTCAACTCTGTGGGAGGAGATTAGTTGTTAGTACATAAAGCAAATTTGAATTTTCAGCCGATTCCATATCAACTACAACTAATAGTGACACCATAACATTCTTAATGCAAGTCCATACAACTAAAAAAAGTTGAAATTTCCACATAAAACCAATAACCAAAACAAAATCACCACATGCCACACCTCTCTAATGATCCTTCACTTCTGTAGCAGATCTCTAAAGGACCAATTTATAATGAAAACATGCCAAACCTCTATAATCCCCAAACCCTTGTTAATACAGCTAAAGGAAAGTTGCCAAAAGATTTCGATCTACAACAAAAGCCGTGCCATTTGGAGACAAGATGGGTAAAAACCAAAATGAAGTTGGTAACCAATTTTGACAAGTAGAACATCATCAAGATGGAGTTCATCAGTAAAACAATTCATCAAACAGTTGTTAGGCATAAGAAGAAACAAACCAAATCTTCAAAGAGAAAAGAGATTAACAAGCCAATCTTGACAACATGGTAGCAAACAAGAATCTTCAAACACAAAAGAATTACACTTTGCAGACAACATGGTCAGTAAATCTAACATAACCAAGATGCAAGAAAAAATTATAAAAGTAAAAATAGAGAAGATAAAATATTTTACCTGCTTGCCCATTCGAACAATAACATAAGGATCACTGCTGATAACATCTCTAACAGCAAGATTAACTCCCCTCTGCACCTTCACCTTCAGCAACCCAAGCATGTGCCTAATCATCTTTGCTAGATTTCCCCTCTCTATCTCTTACATATACACACACAGACAATTTTTTTGTTTCCTGAATCTTGGTACCCTTGATTTAGACCACTGTCTTGCAGAAAACCTGCCTGCTTTTATTGCTTTATGAGATGAAGACTCTACTGCAGGCTAATGAATGTTGATTGGTTGGCTGTTCCCAAAATTTTCTTTCTTTTGTCGTTTGTTCGTATTTTGTTGTTATGATTATTAACGTTGCTTGACTTCGTTTGTTTAATGTTTATTTGTGTTTGAAATTTTCATTCTTTTTCTTTTGGGAAAGATTAGATTTTTGCCGCCATTAGCGCAGGAACTCCCTCACAAAAATTGATCCCCAGTTAAAACCTCAAATCTTCAATCAGATTGACGTAGATGAAGTGGACATTGTAATTAATCAATCCATTGCTAGAGCAATATATAGAATATCAACATATTAACTACGGAATAATTTCTTATTGTGGTGAAATTAACTATACCACGTATCACAATATGACTAAATTATAATACATAATGTCTAATTTAATGAAAATAATGTTTGATTTAGTAAATCTAACTTATATAAAATTGATTGTAAATCAAACAATGAAATTGATTTTTATAATTGATTATAAAGTCATTTTCTAAAAAATACAAGTTATTCAAAAACTAACATATTGCATTATTCTATTAGGTGATGTTTGATATTGCTTATAAATTTTTTTAACTTCAAATATTTTATTTCACGTTATTTTATAAATTTTCTAGATATTTTACAAATTTTTATAAAAAATTTTTTAAATATAAAAAAATTTTATATTCTGAAATTTTATTATTATTTATTTTTAGTTTTTAGCTAACAAATATAGCTCATCTAAAAATAATTTTCGTTTCAAAAATTTTTTTTCAAAAATATTTCCAAATATCCATTTAACTCTTTTACGTTGGAGGTTAAGCTGAGTTACAAGTAACTGGGGAAATTTTAAAAAAAGAAATAACCTAAGACTTGTATTTTGAAGTTTTATTGGTAATTTAAGATTGTTGTAATCTATACAAAAAAAAAAAAAAAAAAAAAAAAAAAAAAAAAAAAAAAAAAACGGTTGACAAAAAATTTTAAATGAAAGTAGAGTTCAAATTTTCATACAAGAAAATGAAAGTAGAGTTAAAGGATTTCTTCTATTAAAAATTTAATGAAAAATAAACTTGAATTGGTTATCCTTCAGTATTGAATAATCTGCCACACATATACAAGCGTGATTGATTTTACGTAAGTGGTGACGTTGGTGATTATCATATAATTTTTTAGTTTGGGATGAAAACTACATCATGCATTATTCAAGGTAATTGTTTTAAACTTACCAAAATCATAAAATTGACTAAAATGTTTTTTTATTTTTTCTGAAACTTGCAAGTTGCAACATGCTAAGTAATCAATGTTTTGGACATACTATATTTTTAGTCTCTAATTATATGCATAGCGACATATTCAATTCACTTTCTTCGCTTTATTAATTTTTTTTGAATCTCCCTTTAGTTCTCCATTTTTGTCTCATTTTTATTTTATCCAATTTGAACTTTGAAAACTATCGCTTAATTTGTCTACGTAATGTTTAGGTTGTTTTTCATAGACTTAAATGAGACTTTGGGAGGAGGAAATTAATAAATAGTAAAGTATGAATCTTCAAAAGTGAGTGCGTTAGTTTTACAGTGACTTATTAAAAAAGCAAGTAAACCCTTCAGAAACTCTTTATTAATACTTGCATGGAGAATACCAACACGGCTTGGACATACAACACCAACATGAAATTTGAATTATTGAGATTTCCGTGCATAATCAAATTTCTGAAGACCAAGGAACACGTGGATTGGATCAAATCATATGACTCAAAATTGTAACAGTGTTAAACTCAACTGTAAGCCATATAAAGACTGTAAATGAGAAAAGTAAACATTTTATTGCCTCATAGAAAGGCATCTGCAAAAACAAGGAATTCAATTTTGCCATTCAACAGTAAGAAATCAATACATGCTATGCTAGTTCTGTTATGCACAATGAAGATACTAAAACAATATGCACAATACATATTGCAGAACCATCATCAAGAAAATAAACAGGGTCGAACACTATTTGAATAAAACATCTTTTGCCATACAAAATGAGAGTATGTTTCCTGCTCCTAAAATAGTGTGGTGTAAAGGGCAGAAATAGCTAATTATTTCTGGTAACTGATATATAAGAAATGAAAATAAATAGTATCGATAAGAACAAGTACCAATCTCAACACTCAGAGAACTCCACCAAATAGCAACAGTTTGACAGTTGATGAATCACTTGCAGGCATAATCTTCTGTCACACAGAACTGTGATATCTGAGCTCAAAAACATTATATACTTCATGGCAAGAGGAATCCAGAGAAATCTTCTAACTATCGATTAAGATCCCTGCAACTGTCGGTATGTCTGCAGGATCCAGTCAATGTAGCTGACAGAACCAGCTATCTGATCCTCAACAAGTCTGGAGAGAAACAAGGAACCTTCTCTTGGTTGCTCACCTTGACTAACTAGGTGAGGTAATTGATAATAAGATGCATCCTTATTCCTTAGTCTCCTTAACAAACTCATCAATTTTCTTGAAAACTCATTCTCAATTTCACTTAGAGACACCTAAATTCAAATGAAGTTAGTGTTAGAACAATGCACAAGAAAGAGCAGCTGGGTATCAATACTAAAGAAATGCACAACGAGATAAACAAAACATGAATAAGCAAAAGATCTTTTAAAGGTTCATCGAGCATAAATAACCATATCCATTTCTTACAAGCTCAGGTTTCTTCATACAAGCTCTTATTAATTGGTCTGTGTCCATATATTTCCAAGAAATATCATGCTAGTTTGTCTCAATACAATGTTATGAATACGTGCATACAGTTTGGGGAAAAATATCTTTATATGAAGTATGCCCCATTCAGTGACCAGTTAGGACTAATCTTCAAGAATTTTGTGTCTAATGTGTTTGTATGCTTCAGCTTCAGCAACATACCTAGGTGTTCCAGGAAAATCCTTCATTGGAGCATGCAAATTATAAAACATGCATTTCACATACCAACTTGAAAGATCACAGATCATGAAATTAGGCGTCCTACTATGACTTTTCTTAAACAAGTAGGTGCACATTATACATTATCTTCAGGTTTTCACCAATGAGTAAGCCTCTATGTACTCCAAATCTCCTAAATTCCTCATACTTGCAGCAATATCAAAAAAATCTTATTCTAGTAGACATCTGGAGCATATATTCATTAGCATATCTTTTAAGCACATTACTTCTTGCTATATATGCATCCAGTTGAGAGAACGAATGCGCCTGATTTTTGTTTATGAATACTCCAAGATGTAAATGGAAAGCAAACCAGAAAACCAACTCTAGAGGTATCAAAAGAGAAAATACCACGGAAAGATCAGGATAGGTATTCAAGTCAGCTCCAAGGATATTCATAACAAGATCAGAAGGAAGCACCCTGCCAAACCAAATAATGAATTCAAACCCATCATCAACTAGGTACAGGCCTCTTGGATCCAAGCTCTCCCCAGTTAAAGGTAAATCTTTCAGATGTTCCTCTGGGCTAGTTGCTACCTGCAGACAAAAATTTACATAATGTTAAAAAATAAGGAAAAAATACTCTCAAGAATCATAATGGTGAAGAAATAACACTTGGGTAATGGATGTACAAAGTGCATGTGCAACTAACGGTAACCTATTGTTGAAAGAATTAGCATATTCAGAAACATTCATAGACCTTGAAAAAGAACGAATTTGCTCTACAGTTGTAAGAACAAACAAACGAACAGTTATTAAAAAGAGTAAATCAGGGACATTTTTCTATCACATAAAAGGAAATTGCACAACAAAACTCTGGTCATTTCAGTTTGACTGAGAAATATAAAACCATTAGCAATATCAACATTATAACTAGCAACACAAGACATGAAGTTACAATGTACCCTTGTGAGATTGTCATCAATCCTCATCATGCTAGGATACAAAAGTTTGAGCATTCTTCTGATAGGTAATATCATCATTCTATAGCCAGCAGCACAACGCTCATCTAAAGACGTTTCGGCATATCCTCCCCGAAGTGCTAAAGATTTACAAAGAACCAGTATATACAATGGCAAAAGTCTTAACGATTCTGGGTATATCAGCCTCCCAACCAACCGATGTTGCAAAACGTAAAGGTTCCGATATTCTTTAAGGCTTTTGATGAGCTTAAATTGCACAAACTGGCGAGTATCTTCCAGCTTACTAGAAAGCGATTTCTCGATGGCTGAAAAAGAGTTCACAACCGCAACAAATCAGTAAATAAAAAAAAAAACTCGGCAATTATAAAATGAATCAGATGAACTTTCTTGTCGGAGAACCATACTAATCAACTCACCAAGACGGCCCAACAGAGATACAATGGCTCCAGTATCAGCCTGGCGATACATTTCACCCAGATCTGAAACCACAGGAGCTGCTGCAGTGAGGACCCTAATACGCCTTTCACCAGAAGATGAAGTATATCTGCCCCTCGTTAAGTTTAAATCATTATTCAAATTTTGTAGCTAGTGTCTATGAAGGATTACAACCATAAAACAGCCAGCTGAGTCAATAAGCTACGCGGAACAGAAAAACATTGACTAACAAATAACTCAAATCTTGTAGGAAAATCCCATAGGAATCTATACTAAAGACAGAAATGCCTATACACTTTAAGGAACTCTATGAATCTCTAAATCAAAAAAAAGTACATGGATTAAAAACATGGTAAATATTTAATGCAGCCAGTGTAAGCACTTACTCATGATTATCCATGCAAACTTGCTACAAAGTACAGATACCAAAAGACTCCCTTGCCCAGTTAATTAATACACATGGGCAAACTAGATAATAGATGCTTTTAAGACACCATATAAAAATAAAACAACTTTATAGTAAATGCATTCATAATATCAAAATAACAGAAATGAAAAAGACAAAATCTCTGCAGAAGAATAGGTGTATATGTAGTTCAAAATTTCAACAAGCATGCTCATGCAGTCCAAATGCCTTCGAGAAGTACCAATGGGGTATGTTGGAGCCAGTTTTTTGTGCATCAAAAATCATGAAAACAAGAATAATTCATATCCACCTAACCAGAATACTCCAAGCAATTGAAGGTAAAGGATACAACAAAGCAACTTGAAAATACACAGTTTGAGTTGTCATCAAAGTTTCTTCTAGTGATAACTGCATCGCGAATGCTTTATCACAATCCACAGCTGGAAGGGCCAGTAAATCAGTAGACCTCAACATAAAATGACCATGATAGGTTGTAAAGCGAATTCCTGGAGGGGGGGAGGAAATAAAATATAAGAAACTTGCATAAAAGTTGATTGGAGGATCAATCAAAAGCATAAAAGTTAAACCTTTGCCACATCTAATTCGCATTACTGCTTCCCAGGCGGTCTCCCTTGTAAGATCCCTTCTTAATTCATGACTGAATTTCTCGTGGTGCACAGCTGCCCGGAATGAAGGATAATGATACACCTGCCCACCAGTGTACTTGGCAAGTGTTCCTACATAGTCACAACAAGATGCAATTAGCGGTTGATATGTGAACTACCAAAGGCCAGTTACACATATGTAGCACTCTTAGCACCTAGGGAAGCTATATCAGAGAACTTGTCGCTGAATGCATATATGTCCACTGCAATCTGATGTTTTGTAAACTCTGCAGCCGTTTGTTTGTAGAATGGCTCTTCAGGTACTCTTAATAAGTACTCCTTATCTGTTCCATAAACACGAGGATCTTCTCCTCGCAGCCTCAACCGACCAACACCGATGGAAGGTAATGTACTTTGAAAGACCAATACCTTTCCTCCAAGTTGGCTCTACAAAGTTCCAAATAGGAAAAAAAACCTCTATTGTTACAAATGATCTTATTAAAGCAATTATAACTTTATGGAGCAACTAAATTGTAAACGCTAGAAGAAGACTACCATGATCATGAAAGCTGCTTTCATTGCAGGCCCAAACGCTGACTCCACATTTAGATTGTCTTGGAACATAGTTGGAAGGGTATCCAAGAGAGAGTCAACTACATGTCTTGAATCAGATAAGTTGACAAGAAGATCATCAGGCACTGGAAGAAATAGATCATCTAGATCGGTCACAATCATCATTTGAGGTTGAGTAAAGGAAGACTGCAAAAAGGGAACAAAATAGATCCAGATTAGCAGTACTGGAGTAAATATTCAATTAGATGATCAACATTAAAACACATGCCTTCAAGCAGTAGAAATGCATAGCACTATCGAATGTCAAGAAGCCAATTTGTGTCCTAGGGGATCCAGGAAGTTCATCAAGGCAAGATTTTATGGTCCTGGCTATTACCTGCAAAATGCATCAATGTTAGAAATAAATTTCAGTGAGAATTTTGGGCTACCAACAAATTCTGTTCTTACTCCTCAAGATCTAGCATGCAGGCTGAAGAAGTAGAAAAGCACAAGTAAACAAGATGATTAAAAAGAAACAGAGAAGTTCAGTATAGATTACCTCAAGCACACCACTCCTAACAGCAGATACTGATACATCAATCACGAAAAAATATACAGGCGGCATCGGTGGCCTGATCATATATTCAGTAGGTGCAACAAATTCAACACTTCCCCTGGAAAGCTCGGGTCGTTGTTCAAAATCACATCTCCTTCCATTTGCATCAAGAGCACAATAATATTCACCAGAAACTGCATAGATAACATTTTGATTACCTAAAGCAGCAAGATTAAAATAGGCAAATACGTGGTGCCATGCACTTCATTCAACAATAATTTATTCAATATGCCTTGAATTGCTAGTAAATGTCAACTAAATGATTGATACACAATCTTGGCATTACTGCAGGTATATTAATGCTAAGCCTGAAAACAGCACAATTTCGCCTCCAGCTATGGTGGCTCAACCAATCAGGTTTGGCATGTAGCCTTGATAAGTCATAGGCACAACAGTATAATTACCATCATTGAGAAGGGAACAAAGGTTGCAGCGCCATTTTCGTCCAGCATCAGTGAATGTTACATAGGGATTTATGTATGTCCGACAGCGGCGGCATCGAACTATACCTGCTGATCCAAAATTAACAACCGGAACTTCATCCTGGATTGCAAACAACATGGAGCATTATTCATGATAGGCCTGAACTTTTAAAAAAGGGACTACGGAGCAAAGTTACTCACACCATCAGGAGATTCAGCTAGAGGATGGACCACTGCTCCAAGAGGCAAGTGCCACCTTGCAAGTAATGATTGTGAACTAGGAATAGCATGTGTTGTGAGCCTAAAATATCTAGGGTGACAATTTAAAGGGTATGACTCCTGAGCAGAAGCAGACTGCAGATCACTATCCGAAGGCCTTGGCAGTAACTTGCGATCAAGTCCAGCATCCAATGATCCAGGTGTAGAGCCAATAGACAGTGATTGGAACTCCTCGACAAGACCTTGCACAGGTCCTCCAGTAGGAGGTGCCATACCAGGATACTGCATCTGCTCTCTTGAGTTAAATCCGAAAGTAGGACCTACAGGAGGAGGAGGTGGTGCGGGTGGCATTAAACCTCCTTGTTGAGCTTGGAATGGGACATTTTGTCGAGGAGCATTTGCAGCAGCAGGTGCTTGGAGAGGTGTCTGGGAAATGAGTCCAGAAGGAGAGATCCATGCCTGACCAGGAACAGTACCTCTTAGAGGGATACTGGCATAGCTCCCTGAAGGTGGTTGCAAAGTTGATCTTGGTGGTGCAGGAAATGAAGACAATGAAGGTGGTGAAACTTGAGACAGATAAGGGTTTGCATTTTGTGTTGGAGGTGCCATTGGCACAGAGGGTAATTGACGCTGAGAAAGCGACCCTGGTTGAGCGATTGGTGGAGGACCGCCCATTACACCAACTGGACCACGCAAAGGAGCTACTGATGGAGGAGCAGATCTTGGATATAAGTTTGCATCACTTGCAGGAAAAGCAGGAGTCGGGGAACTAGATGGCCCATTAAACCTAGCCAGGGGAGCAGTTATTGGTGCAGAATTTTGAAAGTACGGTGGAGGTGTCCCACGGCCTATAGAAGTAGGCATCATTGGTGTTGGCATCTGAGAAGCTGGCCCTGGGGATGCAAAAGGTGCTGGAGGTTGAGGAACAGAAGAGAAAGGCGACAATGGCTGGCCTTGTGTATTAGTGGTTGGCCTCTCATTGCCCATTGGCGGCTGCATGCTAGCTTGAAGTTATCTGCTACCTGAATTTCATTACACACAGATATGGGATGATCATAGTAATTACATGCGCAAAGAAGGACAATTCTATATTATAATATTAATTTTAAGAAGAAAAGACATTTGAAACTTTCTTAATATACAAAGGATGATTTGCTAAATGTTGCTATGCTTCCGCATATCACTATGGCAGTCATAAACATAAAAGAAATTCCATAACAATAAGGAAGATCAGGATATAATTGATCTTTGTAAATAAATATGCTGTTAGAGCAAGAACACTTCTGGTGATGATATAAACTCAAAACCAATACACCAAGCCTTAACCTACGAGGTGGATATTCAAAGTAATATATGAAGAAATCTTCATTCAGTCTTATAAAGATTTGCACTTGGTAAATTAACATGGGAATCAGACATTTTCCAGATGTTTCACTGAAAGCATGCTACAGAATGTGAAATCACAATGCCTAACAGAACAATGCTTTTGCATTAGACCATTCATAGAATGAGGCCAAAGACATAAATCTAAAGCAAAAACCTTTATGAGCCAAACCAGCTGAAAGTTGTTAAGTCTACTCTCCACTATTCATTCGTTAACAGTATCTTCACATTCATGTAACAAGTACAACAACATTGTACTCTGGTCGACTGAATGACATTTACTTCAGAAATTTAATCAGAGGCAGTCCAAGCAACTCATATAATCAAAAGGAAACTGTACTAAACACTCCAAATCACAATTGATTTCAAACAGCTCAAATTACAAACCAAGAGTAAAACTTATCATTGACTATGATACTACAACTGAGTTTTGATTATGAATTCAAATTTGTAGCATAGAATATAAACTAATCTATTTTGATTATAGCCAAAGCTAACTACACCGAATAAGGCTCGGTAGGGGGAACACATCACAGCACATCGCTAACCTCTGTTTACCTAGATTAACATTTGTAATTACTCCAAACCTAACATGTCTAGATGTAAAATGTGAAGATTGAATAGAAAAGTAACAGTTACATCCCTAGATAGCGGAAAATTCGTAGCACAGAAGTAGCCCGCCATATGTAGATTACCTTCAGCGACTATTGAGTCCACAATCGGTAGCAAAGCATGAATCAATAAGAACAAGGTTGCATCAGAAGTTCAATGACAGCAATCAGCAACGAGAAGACATGACGGGGTTTAACGGATCTGAGCAACAAGAGTTGAAACAAAGATATATGGTGACAGATAATCGGAGACGCCGGTGATCTACGGTGCGAATCCGGCGACGACGGCGGTGATCGAGATTGGAAACAAAAGTGGATCGGAGAGTGGGAGAGATCGGGAAGGAGCAAGGGAAAAAGAAAAAAACAAAGGAACAAATGAAAACAAGATTAAAAAAATTAAAAAGAAAATCGAAATAGAAAAGGTTTTTATTATTTGGACTTGGGCTTGGACAATAACTAATTGGTTAGGCCCAAGTGCGTTGCATTTGTCTCCAGTTTTCAAGAATTTTAAACACAATGAAAATTCACTTGCCTGGCCTATAGTGGTGCCTTCTTTTTGGATTAATTCAGATTTCAGAACATGAGAATGATAAAGTTCTACGGGATTAAAATAGTTATTACATAATTTAATTTAGAGTTAGCTAACTCTCGAAAGAACACTTTCTGAATTGTTTGAATTAAGATAGGTTTTCCACTTTCTCCATCTAAAGTTGAAGGGTGTTTTTCAATGATATAGAATGAATTTAGCAAAAATGAGTTTTGTAAAAATAAAGTTTGGTGAAATTTGAGCTCGGTAAAAATAAAATTTAGTATGATAATTGAAATACGTGAAGTAAGATTTGATATAATTCTTTTATGAAAGTGAAATTTGATCAGAAAGTAAAAGTGAAGTTCAAAGTGGTAACTAAAACACATAAAGTGATCGAAATCAAAATTTAGAAGAAGAAAATGGAATTTAGTGTTACTAAAACATGCCCTAAATTTTGAATATTTCACTTACTCAGTTGCTATTCCTTGCTTTCACTTCTATATCGAATTTTATTTCTACAAAAATTTCACTCCAAATTTCATTTCACGTAATTTAGCTAACATTATGAATTCTACTTTTACTGACTTCACTTCTCACAAAAATGTACTTTCATAGATGTTATTTTTACGAAACTCAATTTAAAGAAATTAAAACACGCCCGAAGGAGTTTGTATATTGGAATTATACTGACTTAACTAAAAATATGGAAATGATATTTAAAGAGTGCTTACCTTAGTATTAAACTCATTTTTTGGAGGTGGGTTTGTAAAAAATGAGTTTGAAGTTAAAAATAAGTGTTTGTTTACTTATATTAAAAGTGAGTTGAAAGCGAAAATTTTATTTTCAAATCTTGAATTTAAAAGTGAGCTTTTAGCAGAAAAAATTGAGTTTAAAATTTATATTTATTTTATTTTAGTAATAAGTTGAAAGTCAAAAATGATTTTAAAAAAGTGAATTTGGAGTGTAGGTAAACAAGCCCTTACCAAAATATTCTCATTCAAAATGTAAGAGAATGTATCATCTTCTATTTCATAAAAACGGATACTCCCTTTTTATTGGCACTTTTAGGCACTCATCTTCCGATTTATTGCCAGAATGATCTCCAAATTTAGTCACAAGATTTCAGCTCAATCGTATCACGAATTCACCTCTATCCGATCATTTGATCAAGATGACAGAAAATAAAAAAACTTCAAAAAATATATATTGTATAATTTTTGTTATCTTAATCAAGTGACTAGATGGAAGTGAATTCGTGATCCGATTGAACTAAAATTTTGTTGCTACGTTTCTAACTCATTGCTCTCCATATCTAATGGTGAAGATTGGATTCGAAGATTACCTTGATTATAAACCGGAGAAAGAATGTCCCGAAGTGCCTCTATCTCTTCCCTTCATAAAATTGGATATGAAATGTTTGACATGCCATGTGTTCGTTTAAATTGCTCTTAGATTTCACATTTTTCCCCTAACATTTTTTTGGATTTTTTTTTGGGCGCCAAAATGCAGTGTTTTGACATAAGATATTAACTGAGGTGGTTTTGCGAAATTTGATATTTAATTTTAGCGGTAAAAAGTATCTATCTAGTAATGTATCATAGGCAAGAGAATCACCTGTCGAGATTGCTTAAAACTTAAAAAAAATTTTAGTAAGATATTATAAAAAATAAATTTATTTGCTTAGAAAAAAAAAAATTTATACAAGTTATAATTTTATGACACACAATTATACATATTTTTAATTTTTTCAAAATATGAATACTATAAGAACTTTTTAAAAAATAAAAGTTAAAAAAAGATAAAAAAAATATCCCTAAGGGTTTGTTTACAAATCCACCAAACACACTTTTTTCAAACTCAATTTTAATATAAAATAAATAAATTATTTAAAATAAATTATTTCAATCAAAAATTTAGTTTTTAAATTTTAATTCTAATTTACTTTTAATTCAAAATAAACATACAAAATTATTTTTTATTAAATATTTATCACTTCTAAAAAAGTGTGCCTATTTTAAAATAAACAGTATTGTCAAAATCAATGAGAATTATGGAAGGTTAAGCAAAGAAAGTATTTTTATTACTCGTACTTTATGGACTATAGCTGTAGAGCCGTGGAGGAGATAGATTATTGGTCGAAAACATAACACTTTCGTTATGTTTGGTTCATAAATAAAGATGAAAAATAATGGTGATGGTGAAGTATTTTTCCACCTTAACCATATTTGTTTTTATTTCATATTTGTTCCCCTTCCTTCTCGATGGATGGATGGCGGTCAAATATTGGTAAGAAACAACACCGGAAAGTTGAATCTAAATAAGATATATTAAAAGGTTCGATTATATGTATTAAAAAATTTAATCCAATTCAAAAAATTTAAGTTAATGAATTATAAAACTATCTATTATATTAACTTATTTTTTATCTTATTTTTATTCAATATAAAATTAATTTGCTCATTTCTAATTTAATAATTTCTTTCTCAAAATAGAGTCACATATATTTTCTCATATGAGCATCCTATTGCGCATCGAATATATCAATCATTCAGAATTCTAACTATTTGACTCCTACTAGCATTACTGTTCACCGATAGCTAATTATCAGAGTTTAATTTATTTCAAATTTTTGTTCATATTTTTATGAAAGCTTATGTGAGTCACGCTACTTAATGCCAATTATGAAACCACAAGCAGAAGCATGCCAAGTGAATTTATATAAAAAAACCTCACGTTTGCTTAATAAAATAATAAAAAAATAACAAAATAAATTTGCTAAATATTAGATAATATCATTATCATTCAAAGTGTTGTTTCTCTATTAAAAAATTATTTGAAGTGAGTAGAATGTTCAAATTGTGTGCCATTTGTCACACAGATAGTGTGTCTTTTTTAATATTCAAATAAGTTATTATTTTAAATAAATACTTCATATTTTATATTAGTGTTTTATAAAATTTAAAAATTTAAAGATATATTAGTATAATATTTATATATATAATTTCATTTTCTAAGATCAATCAAATTTAAATTTGTTTTTAAAAAAAAATTAAAATAATTTATTAAAATATTTTTTATAACTACTTTTAAATATTCTCTGTATTTTTTTACGTATTCATCCACGCTTCAAGTTGGTCCATCTTTGAAATCAGCAAACGAAAGTTGCCAACGCAGACATTGCAACGTCAATGATGACTTTTGCATAAATAACTCCAACATGTTTTATTCAAAAAACACAAAATCTTTTTTTATAAACATGAGATATTTAAGAGTTCTTTTAAAAAAATTTTAGGTGAAATAAAAATATATTGTAAAGATTTTAAAAACTAATTTATATTTTTTAGCACAAAAAAATTAATAAAAATAATAATATAAGATTTTATTACCTCAAATTTTTTGTATTTTTAAATTTTTTAAAAGTCTGTAAATAATATTTATAAAAAATTGGATGAAACTTAGCCAAATATCGGTATGATAAGCTTATGATATTATTCTTTTGAGAAATTATATTTATAAAATAAATATTTTATGATACTAATTAATTTATTTTTTTAAAATTTATAAAAAATTCTTACTGTACTATAAAATTTAAAATTAAAATAAAGGTTAATATGTATTTAAAACGACAGAGAAATATGCCTTGCGCTGGCGTGAAAATTGCAGCACACCAGACAGACAGTTGGACAATGTAGACTCCAACCTTGGTCACACGAATGGATAATTGGGGCTATTTTGTTCAGCTTATTAAAATTTCTTAATATATATTTTATAAATATTTAAAAAATTTTATTAAAAAATTTAGAAAATATAAAATATTTTTATGTAGTGGAATTTTTTATTACATATTTTTATTATTTTTTTTAAAAAAAAAGTAAATTTTTTCTTTAAAAAATAAAAATATTTTTTATTTAAAAAATTTTATTTCAAAGTCACTCCCCAATACAATATAATCCGGTCTTATTATAATTTTATTCATTGGTCATGTTTACAATATCTAAAAATATCTTTTTCAAGAAAAAACTTCTTTATACAATATTCTTCATGACTTTTTAAAACAAAGTAATACAATTATTTATAATATATATTTATTTATATATACATTATAAAATGTATTTAATAAATTATTTAGAATTTATAGAATTTAAAATTTAAATAAAAAAATTTATATAGTAAAATTTTATTATTATTTATTATTATTATTATTATTTTGAGTTATAAAAATAAATTTTAGTTTTTAAAATTGAATAAAAATATTTAAATTTTATAAAAATAATTTCAAACGACACCTAAGAAACTAAAAAAGCCCACAAAAGTCATATCAAATATAAATATCTATATGCTTCAGATTAGAAATATTCAGAATTGAGTTTTCAATTCCACTCAAACAAGTCTTCACTATAATTTATTTTTATATTTTAAAATTATTTTATAAAATTAGAATAAATATATAAATATATGTCAAAAAAGTATTATATATAAATTATTATTGTTAAGATTAGAAAGTCAAAATCCTTTCTAAAGAGTTTCAAAATAAACACTTTAAAAAATATTTTATTTTAAATACTTCTAAAGCGTTCCCTTAAAAATATGATTCTCTGAAATAAATTCACTTTTCTTAATTCAGACTCTAAAATAAATTCACTTTAAAAATTTATATGGAGTGTTTGATTTGGTATGTTTTAATTCGATAGATTAGTACTGGCAATATGAATTGGTGGGTCAGTTTCGGATCGATCGATTTAATAATCGGGTCAAATTCGTTCAATCCTAACCTAATCTATGAATTTATACGGGTCAAAATTGTCTACACTAACCCAACCTACTCATAATCGGGTCAAATTCGGATCGACCCATTTAATAATTAAAATTACTAATTATAAATTTTATATTTTTAAGCTTCAGTGAAATTATAAGATCAGTTTGAATAAAAGTGCACGATATTTTTACTGACGAGATATAATTATGTCCGATAAAATATGCATTTCTTATGTCTTCATCGGTCCTTACAATATAAAAAAAAAATTTTATTTTTTAAAAATATATGATAACAGCTGAAATTTATGATTATAAATATATATTAATAATTTTGATAAAAATTTTGATAAATATATCTATCTAACAAAATTTTCATAAAAATCTTTATACGAAATCTAAATTCGTCATTACAAATACCTATATAGTAATACTTTCGATTATATTATAATTTTACACTATTTTACTAAGGTATAAAAATAAAGATTAATTATAAATATAATATAATTTAATAGTTTGTAAATAACTATTATCGATTATTTTTATTGCCAATATTTTATTATACAGTAAGAAAAAAATCAAGAACTGATTCTTCAAAAGATGACATTTCGAATTGGTGGGTCAATTTCGGATTAATCCGAATCGACCCATTTAATAATCGGATCAAATTTGTTCAACCCTAACCCAATCTGTATATTTATACGGGTCAAATTTTTCAATCTTAATCCTAATTAAATAGGTCGATTTCGGATTGAATTTTCGGATCGGATCATATATTGCCACTCCTAATATAGATGTTGGATTTTGTTTGACATCGCTTTCTTGCGCCTTTTAAAAATTTTTTCTTCATTTCATATTGTTTAATAAATTTTTAATATTTTAAAATTTTTTTTAAAATTTAAAAATATATAAAAAGTTTTAATCATAAAATATTATTATTTATTATTAATATTTTTTGATAAAAAATAAAATTTATTTATTAAAATAAACTAAAAGTATTTTTTATGTAAAATTTTTTTTATAAGTTATAACTTTTATGCAAACAAGTCAAATTAATGAAAAGAATTTTTTTTTTCAAGAAATGTTTCAAGAAATGTCTTCCAGCTGTACTGAGAAGTCATTACGGCAAACAAGATCTTATTGCTAACTTTACAGGACCTCCTGTTATTGTTAGGCACTCTAACACTCATTCTAATTTAAGCGTCCGGATAAATGATTGAACAATTATATTCTTCCTATATTTTTATAAAACATAGATGAGTTTTATTTTAAAAATAAAATTTTTAAAAAAATTTGTAAACAAATTATTTTAAAATTATTTATTTAGTTTATATTAAAAATGAATTTGTAAAAGTGAAATTTAAGAAATTGATAAACATCGCCCTAAATGATTGAACAATTATATTCACCATATATTTTTAAAAAATAGATGAATTTTATTTCCACACTCCGATCGCCTCGTTTAAATCGCAGCCATTAGACGGCTAGATTAAAAAAGTAAAAGAAGTGTATAGAAATTTAAACCTCACATCCAACATTCATTAGTGTATCAAAAATTTAACCTCCAATCTCTTGTAAAGTTGGGTGTTACCATACTGTATACACTAATATTTAAAAAGTTTTTGTAAAATTTTAAAAATATTTTTTTATAAAATTATTATTTTGTAAAATTTGGTGAATATAGAAGATTTTTATAAAATTTAATTTTTTTTTTAAAATCAGTAAGTATATTAAAATTAATATAAAAAATGTTAAATGCTATAAAAAGTTTTTATAAAATTATTGAATGTAAAATTTTACGATTTTAATTTAAAATTTCAATTTTATGATTATATTTAAGTTTAATGATCCTATTTAAAATTTTACAACATTGTTAACGTGAATTATGTATTTGCTTCTGGGGTACTTAAACTACATAATCGTCACAGAAACAAAACACGTCTTGATATAATCAATTAACTTGAATACTTTTTTACTTGGAATAGTTAATCAGGATTCAGTGTATTTTTGACAATAATATTTGAGATGTTTTTTATTTTATTTCAATTTTTCATTTACAAATAAAATTTCTATAGTATAATATTTTTAAATAATTTAGAATTATAAATTAACTATTATTTAAAATTCATAAAAAAATTATTTAAAAAAATCTCAAAATAATTTTTAAAGAAAAATAATTTTATTCTAAGCACTTTTAAATGATCCCTCAAAAGAACTTCTTCACGTTGATATCAATTTAATTTTACGTTAAACTCCGAAAGTCAATATTTTATTTTTTTCTATTATAATTTGACTTCAAATTGAACTCAAACTAATTTTATCCTCTATTATTATTAATTTATTTATTATTTTTATACTGTTATCTTTAGTTCCGTATTCTAATTCGCTTATTCTTTTGGAAGTCAGTTTCTAGGGTTTTAATTTTTGTTTTTCCTTCTTATCTAATCCTTCCACGCGCCGCCGCAAAACCGATCCAACTCAAATCGAATCATCATCAAATCAAACGCGTTCTTACTCGAACTCTCCACCACCTCTCTCCCCGTATAAATTTATTCTATTCCTTCTATCGACCGAACAACAAACCCAACAAACAATTTATATTCTTCTTCTTCCATTCGTTCATTGAATTGGAATTCGAATTAGAATTCGAATTTTGATTGACTGTTTGATTTTTGTTTAGAGAAGACAGAGATCTCTGAGATTTCCATTTGTTTTTTTCTTTTCTTTTTTCGCTTTAGCTTTTGCTAATCAAATCGAAGATCGTTGTGAATGGTGGCCGTCCGTCTGTGCTCATCGTCGCGTTCCTCTTCCGTAGAGAGGACTCCCTCCTTCTTCACTACTGCTTTCGTTGTTGTTGCTGTTGCAATCTCTTTCTTTGGATCTTGCATGCAAGGCTGGCACTATCGCTGCCTCGGTCTCGACCCGTGAATCAATCGATAAATTAAATCACTCAATTTTATTAAAAATTTCGATCATTTGATTTTGATACCATTTTTCAGATTTTAAAAAAATCTGTTATTTTTTTAAATTTTGATTCGATAAAAGTTAGGAATTTTATATTTGGTTTGGGAGAGATGGCCTTGTCGCCGCCGAAACCGAAGAGATGGGCGCAACAAGAGAAGGAGAAGGAGAAATCGACGGCTGTGGATGGAAAGAAAATTACGAGGTTGTTGATAACGGTGACGGTGCCGGGAAGCGCAGGGCCGTTACGGTTTGTTGTTAACGAAGGAGATCTTGTTGCTGCTGTTATAAGCAACGTGTTGAAATCTTATGCGCGTGAAGGAAGGAGACCTGTTCTTGGATCGGATCTTAACCATTTTCTGCTTTACCGCGCCAATGCTGGATCTGAAGGTAATGATTTTGAGTTTTGGTTGTTGATTGATTTTGCTTTAGATTTATTTGTGAAGTAGTTTTATATAGATTAAATTTTTGTGGCATGGATTGTGTTGTAGCATTGTTGTTGAGTGCAACTGATTATGTGATCTTTGTATCTTTGTACATATTTTCTGGAGTTTTTTTTTGTGGCCATGAAACAGTTGAATTTCGGAAGTGGTATTTTGAAGATATACAAGATTACCTCTCTCTGCAAGAAAAACCCTACTCTTGTTGTAATCGGGCTTTGGTTTATTTTGAGATAAAGGTGGTTAGATTCAGTTCATCTCCTTTTTTATAGAGTAGTCATGTGATCTTGTTTTCTAACCCTATCTATGCAGGTACTTGATTGTTTTGTGTGTATCAATTGCGTCTTATAAATTCATTTGCAAATACTCTCAGTGATAAGAAATTTCAAGCTGCAGAATTGCAGTTTGTGTTGAAGCTTAAAACTGGCTTATTGAACAATATATGATTTACGTGATAGTTCTTCTATGGTTGAGTTGTTGGTTGGTTAGAAATTGATATATGGTTATGTTGGTTTCAGCATTGAACCCCTGGGAGCCGATTGGTTCCTTTGGCTGCAGGAACTTTCTGCTTTGCAAGAAGCAGGGAGTGGAAGATGTGAAGCTGAACACACCTGCTCGGATGATAAGCTGGAAGAGTGGCGGTACTTGGAAGACCTGGCTTAACAAGTCTCTCCATCTCAAGATCTCTTCCCATTGACTCACTGCTGTAGTGACTACATGATTTGCTTGAATAGTAGTTCTGTTCTACACCTCCTCTTGGAGGTTGAAATAATGGATGAGTTTTCCTTAATATTTTTTTAGCTTTGTCGAAGAGTTTGTAGGAGCGTAAAGGTGGAGTTGTGAGTGGTCAGTGAGTAAAGCTGGAAATGAGGGTGTTTGTGAGTGTCGTCTCAATCAGTTGTTTAGTGGTCTAGGCCTTTTCTTTCCGTCAAGTTTGCTTAACATTGTCTCCAATCTTTATTTAAATGAAAGGCACTCAGTTTTTCTTTGGAATATCAATTTGTTCTTCATATTTTCTTTAGTTACATATTGTGGTGAATGTATTGATAATTGCAGAGCTACTAGTCTTTGTTAACAAATGGAGGTACATGCTTCGTATGAAATAAACTTCTCAATGAAGTTTCTCAGGAGTTATGTACTTCTAGCATGAGATTTCAGCATCCACTTTATATCTCTTAACTGACAAAGCTTAATGCTATATGCACCAAGATAGATCTAGTTTGCATTAGAAAAGAGAGTATGAGTTGTCTGACTTTGCGACTCTTTAGCTATAACTCTTATATTGAAATGGGTATTTTGGTTGGATAGAGCTATTATAAAGTTGAAAGTTAGGGTTTATAATTTAACATTAAAGCAAGTTTTTTGTTGTTTCTTAAATTCATAATTAGTGAATATCTATATCAATCCTTTTGGATTGGTAGTTCCAAATTATCTTTATGCAGTTATATGTTGAATCACCTTCGAAATAGAGCTCTTTCATCTACCTTTTCTGTAGATAGCACACATCAAATTTCCGTTGGTTGTAATTACAATAAGGAAATTCGTATGTGTCCTATTTTTAGTTTGGCACAGAGTTTGGATTTTGGGGGCTAGTGGGTCATTCAATATATGTTTGAGATTCTGCTTGTTACTTGTTCCAAGATTTGCTTCACAAATTTTTCATACTCAGGTGAATATTCCCTTGAAGAAGTTCAGCGTGTTGAATTTGCGAAACAAACACAGGAAAGGATTTTCAAAGGATGTCTGTTTCAAGGAGTCTATCTTATGTCGTTAGCATTTTATATTCTCCTTGCACCTTGAACAAGTGGGTTGCAACTGAGCTTTCTGAAGGTTTGCTAGAAAGCTAAACTTCGTAAGTATCTTTCTACGGCTATTTTTTAACCTTGAACAACTTCTGGTGCATGTTTCAACCTTGTGTTTTGACATTACAATTTTGTGGCGCTAGTTTTAAGTGACGAATATCTCTTGATTTCCTTATGAAAGATGTCAAACTTGTATGGTTACTAGTGAATATTGATTGCATGGTTACTAGTTGTTTACAGCAAAGCTCTTCCTAAGTAACATATCTACTTTTCTTTTGATTGTAGTATAGGCATATACATGTTTATTTGATGATCTTTTGTTTGACACTTTCTGTTGTTGAGGACCCTGCACGAATTTAGACTCCACCAACTTTTCAAATTAAGTTTAATTTTCTCTTCTCAAATTGAATCAACTTCAGTGTCTATTAGGTTCAATTTGAGGGGAGAAGTTCAACATGAACACATGGAATTTGCGAAACAAGTTCAACATTGGCATTACTCGTAAACGAGTATACCTCGTTTCTAGTCTGATGTCAGGTGTACATATATATTCTGTCGGTGCTTTGGTAGTTCATTTGATCTGGAAATGCTTATTTATATATTATAACTGAGCTTTCACCAAAGTTTGCTACAAAGATGTATAGACATATTTGAAGGAGCAATCATCTTTAAGAAGCACTAACCTTTACCTGGAAAGAGACTCTATTGGCCAAGGTCTTGCTTTCCCCAGCCTATGACCTGCACCCAATATGCCATTCCCAAATCTTTTTCTTTTTGGTGCCGAAGGCCAAAGTCTTGCTTTCCCCAGCCTACGACCCGCACCCAATGTTTCATTTCCCGGTCATTCTTTATTTGGTGCTGAAGGCCAAATTCTTGCTTTCCACAGCCTATGAGCTGCACCCAATTTGTCATTCCGTTCAATCCGGATAAAAATGAAAGAGTCGTACTTTTATTTATATATACCGATTTGGAGAAGCTGAAAACTCCCTTACTTCAAAAATTATTATTAACTCACTTTTAAAAAAATATAAAATTAATCTCAGTATCAATAATATTATTTATAGTAATTTATTTTTTAATTTAAAAGAACACAAATCTAAAGATTGGGATATTGCAAAGAGAAATGATGCAGTGTTTATTGCCCAAGTGGCATAGCGGCCTTTTCTCATTTGCTTCAAATGAGAGTATAGTTGTCAGATCCAAACTGATCCATCCGGGTCGACCCGAAAATCGTCGATCCGAACGGTAAATCGATTTCAATTTGCAAAAAAATTGTTTATACAATCGATCCGATTTGATCCGTTTTGATCTGTTCAATCCGCCCGTCCGGATCAAACCGGATTGAAAAATTTTTAAAAAATTAATTAAAAATTTTAAATTGATAATATATTTAATGCAAAAATAATTATTAATAGTCTTATGTTGAAAAATGATATGTAGTTTAGATTTAGCATTTGGATATGATAATGCCAAAATATAATTGATTATTTCTTATTTATAAATATCAATTACTAGTGATTTTTAAATTTTTTATATTGTAAAATATTAGACTCAAATATGTATACCTAAAAAAATTAGTTATATCTCTTTTATGATTTATCTATTTATGATTTTATTTTTTTCTAATCTTCTAATTTATTTAAATATTTTTATTTATAAATTTTAGTTGTTATTATTATTGTTGGTGATGGCAATTAGGTGGCAATATTTCAATTTTTGCCGTAATTATTATTACTGTTGTTGTTGATAGTAATGACATAATAAAATAATCTAATTTTTTGTTATGATTGCTATAGCTATTATTATTGATAGTGTCATTGATAGTAAATTTTTTACTATAGTAATAATTATTATTAATTAAAAATAATTTAATATTATTGATCTGACGGTTCAACTCGAGAATCGTGACCCGGACAATTTTTCGGTTTGATGTCCGATCCGATTTTTATAACTATGAATGAGAGCCTAAAGATCTCACCCACAGAGTTTTAATTACTACATTTTTTATGTTGATGATAATCAAACTTTATCCAATTACTAACTTGTCTAAAATATCTGCACCTAAATTACCATTGCGCATTATATTTTTATTAAATTATAAAGTTAAACTACGACATAGGAGTCATGTGAGAAAATATTAGCAGCTCAAGTAACATAATTTTATTTTCTGGTCAGTTTTGATTAGTTAATGCAAATATTTATATGATAGAATATAGATTAATAATTGTTACATTATAAAAGAAATTAAAACAGAGGGCCGGCCCTTGCAGCAGACACAGCAAAACAACAAAATGAGGACAAAAAATTTATATTTCATAAGATATATTTTACATATCTTACCAATAATTACATTCTTCTAAAAGATTGGTTATCTTTCTGCTCATAATGGGAATCTAGAGTTTTTGGTTAATTTTATTAATGAAAGTTTTTATTTATAAAAAATTAAGAAATTAATTAAGAGAGATAAATACATTCTTTAAACACATAATAGTTGATTAACAAAGAAGCTACACTCGAACTTATTAGGAAAAAAATTTAAAAGTAACTTTTTTTATCAAACTAACTTTTGGTTGACCTTTCATATTTATTTTTGTAAATTTGTTTTCAAAAATTTACTTTCAATAATACACCTTTTAGAAATTTATATTCTGAATTTCTTGTTGATCACAAGTAAACAAGTCTTAAATACAAATTTTAATTTGGTCAGTTCCTGATTGCCGATTAGGTGATTGCTTGAGAGTTGAGAACTTATCAAATAAAATTTTTTTAAATAAAAATTATTTAATTTTTTTAACAGTAGTTTTTTAAATATAATCAAAATAAAATTTTATAATTTTTTTTATACTTTTAAACTTTTAGATCACCTCGACTTTTTTTAATAATAATAATAATAATGACAAAAGAACTAAGTCATTATTAACCAAAAATAACAAAACCACTATATAATATATCACATTACTTATATATGCTTGAGGACTATTAATTAAGGAGCTTATAATTTAAATTAGTTGATTGAGATAGATCACAACTACCTTCTGTTACAGACGCTTCCAGAAACTTTCAGAACACATTTGGGATAGGTAGTTCATAACACACCCAACTCAAACAGCTTCTGAAACCAAAACATAAAATTATCTGAATATTTTAAGAAAGTTGCAAAACTTATTATTAGAGTTAGTTTTAAATGTACGGAAATTTCAGTTTCAAATTTATTCGCTAGAATTAGAATTTCAAATAATTTATATATTTCAAATATAAACTAAATTTAAAATTATATTTTAAAGTATTTATACTTCACTTTTAATTCATTTTAAAATAAAATAAAACTTTATTTTTAATATTTTAACAAAAAATTTATTTTTTATTTTGCAAAATTTAATTACGTGATTTGAAATAAGCCCTTATTTATTATCTAGGGAAGTTTCTTTCGTAGTAAATTAAAAACCTGAACTACCTAGAAAGAGTCGCAACAACAACACTACAAATAGTGCCATCCTCAGAACGCAAACAACTACAGAACAACTTCACCGGAAGGAATTTTGTGTTTCAGAAAAAAAGAAAGCATAGAATTAATCAAAGCAATGACAAGTCTCAGACATAAAACTCTTCTGCTTCTGGTTTGCGCCTTCGCTTTGCTGAGCATTGCGGCATCGGCTACTCCCAAGGCTGCTCGTGCACCTGCACCTGCATCTGCTCGTGCCCACAACACAAATGTTACAGCTCCGGCACCGGCACCTCGGTCCTCCGTATCGACTACTCCGAGTGCTGCATTTGCGATTGATGCTCCGGCGTTTATCGTCACTGCCGGCGTGGCTTGTCTCGTATCTTGGATGCATTATTAATCTTGTTATTGGTTTGGTGATGTCATTATATTTGCAATTGGTTGTTACTCCTGAGAGCGTTGTGCTATATTAGTAGTAATAATAACTTTCGAATTTGTACTCTATGCAATTGCTTTGGTCATTTAGTTTATGTGATTTGTATATGTATTGGACTTTAAACTGCATTGAATATTTCATAATTTTTATTGAAGGAAACTATTCCGCTCACTCAGACCATTATACTTTGCAGTTTAGGACTTAACTTTAGTTTCACCTTAAGTAATCCCAAAAAATTACTTTCTAGGTGACTATTTATGTTTTATTTTTGTAAAAATTTATTTTTATAAATTTATTTTTTTCTTACATTTTATAAATTTATCTTTTATAAAATTCACTTGCAAATAAGTGAATACCTATTTAGGGTGTATTTTAAACACCCGAAATTTTACTTTTTTCTATCTTTGATGTTTCCATAAAGTTATGCATTTCAATTATTCATTGAAGTAAAAACTCCATTTTTGTTTTACTATTCAGAAATTCATTACTTCAACTTTTAAAGCTCTGTTTTTCAGTTCCAACTCTGTTCTTTACTTCCAACTACTTCTAAATAAAATTAAACATAAAAACTAAGTTTAGGTTGATACGGAGCTAACTTTTTAAAAAATTACACTTTTTAAAAAACTCTACTTCCAAAAGAACTTTTTACTTTCGTGGAGCTAATTTTTGCGCATTTAAAACACGTCTTTAATGGATAGATTCATATCGTAGAATTTACTGATTGTTTGATGGGGATAATCTGGTTCAAGGAGAATACAGATATTCTTTTTATTTTGAATTAGACCATATTTCTGCAATACTCTTTGCAGTTTCAATTCTCACATTATTACTTCAAAAAAATCAAATGTTTATCACTAATGATGTTTGGAATTAGCCAGCCAACTTCCTAGCTATGTAAGGGTGTTTGCTTCATTCTAATATTTATCAGGACTAAAAGTTGATTGACCTTAAAACTATTAAGAAATAGCACACCAGCTATATGAAGTGTTTTCTAAGAATCCACTACATGTTCTTATGAAAATAAGAAGCATTCAACTTCAATAGAGCAAGTCAACCAAAAATCTGTATTAGCCATAAAATTCTTAGAATTCTAGGCTTTGCTAATTCAATAAAGAAAATATTGAAGCCAAAGTGCCACGAATTAATCCTGAACTAGGACCGCTATGAACTAAATCAAGAGCATATAAAATTCAAACTCGGCACAATCCAATAAGTCTAATCCAAAATTCAAAATAATTCAACATGTGAAAATTATTTAAAATTTTAGCAAAATTTTCTTTGAATATTCAAGGGGGAGGCTACATAATTTTAAATACGAAGAAAATAACCCTTTTAAAAAAAAATGAAAAATTGTAAATATAAAAACTTAGAAAAAGATTATACAACAATGAACCCTACATAATAAATCTAACTTCGATAATTAAACTAGTAGATACAACAAATGCAGTCCATAGCTGATAATACTTAATACAAAACTGACGCTTATAATTACAAATCAACATAATTCAAAAAATAATAAAAACTTATAAGTTTTTCAAAGTTATACTTGCAACAAACCATTCAACAATATGGTCCAACCTAAATAGGGTTAGGATTCAATTAGACAATGCATATCAAGTCACAATCGCAAGTTAAAATATAGAAAAATTTTACATAACAAAAATTTATTATTATTATTATCATTTAAAATAAAAATATAAAATTTGTTTTTTAAAATACAATAAAATATTTTTATTTAAAAAAAATATTTTATAAATATTCTTAAACGTCTTTTTTGATAATTTGGTGCAGTTAGTCTACGCACTAGTCGGTCTAATAACAAAAAATTTTCAATTACCCAAAGCTACCTCTAATACAAATGAAGTCCGGATATTACACCAACACTAGTTTTTAATTGCAATATGGTTTGGGTTGACTTATGATTTATAATCTGCAATCATCGCTAATTAATTATACATAAATCCTTGATGATGATGTACTACCTAAGTTTTCAAATATATAAATTAATTATTTATAAATTTGTCAATTTTTATTTTTTAAGTATGATAAAAAATGAATTGTATTTTTCTTTAAAAATATCTTGATTACTTAATTATAAAAAATGATTTAAATTAACTTTAAGTTTCTTTCATACCTCCTAATATGTAGTGCAACATGTAATATAATAAAATCTTTATCTGCATTGACTAGAAATAAATATCTGTAAACATATTATGATAGCAATTCTTAGAACGTTTATTAGTTGATTCAAACTCATTTTTTTATCATTTTTTTTCAAACTTATAGTTAACTATGTAAATTTAACATTTTATTAAAACTATTTTTAAAAAGAACCTGATACATGCCTTCAACAGAAAACAGGTAAAAATGTGCAATTGTTACCGCAACTTTTGCCAGCACAAATTCATTGAACATTTGCAAGCTGCTGCATTTAGAGAGAATAAGAATAGGAAAAAAAAACTTTAATTAGCAAACCCAGGTTGGCACCAAAAAATTAATGGTGCCATTTTTCCATTGACCTTGCTAAATTAGTACAAATACAAAAAAAAAAAAGTACATTCTTACATAATCACCCACGTCTGTTTTCTCTCCTTCTATATATAAGCAATAACCTTGTAAAGAATCAAGTACTGAAAATCAAACAACAATCTTAGCTACTTGCAGCAATGGCGAGTTTGAAGCTGACGGTTGTTCTCATGGTCTGCATCGTTGCGCTGCTTAGCTATGGCGTATCGGCTCATGAAGGTCATAATCATAATGCGCCGGCACCAGGACCGGGTTTGGCAACCAATACCACAAACAGCAATGCAGCAACGGAGTTGGCAGCGCCGGTTGTAGTTGCAGCTATGGGTTCTATCGTTGCTTGGCTCTTCTGAGATGCATATGTATGTCTACGTCATTAATTTTGAGTATTCTTTTTATGTACTGGGCTTGTGTTTGTTGAATTACTACATTGTTGTGAGTTGCTTATATATATCTTAGCATTTTAATATAGATTTGTTGTTGTCGGACAATTTGAAAGAGAGTTTATTTCAATATCTTCGAACTCATTTTTTGATTTCGAAATTACTTCATATGTTTCAATTTTTTCAAACTTACCAAACTCATTTCTAACTCAATTCTTATCGAACTTAATTTTACAGAGCTAACTTCATAGAAACAAGATAAATCCACACACACACATATATATACTATCAATACAAGGAAAAAATAAAATAAAATTAATTTAAAGAGAAAGCTTCTTTTATCTCTCTTCCTACAATGTTGTTTTAGATAGTAAAACAAAAATCATCTGTAAATTTACTTCAGAAGCCGTGCTAATAATGTTAATTGATTTGTTATTGGTTTGCTTGAGTGTATTAAACAATTGACTTAATTTTTAAACTGATAAAACATAATTTATTATTTTATTAATTATTTTATATTTTAATATGCATGCTTTCGTATGTATGACTTTTTTTATTTTCTGGCTTGATACATGAATATATACAGAGATATTTTTTTTAATGATAAAAATTAACTTTAAATGTCTGTGGCTCAATGTCAAAATTTTTGGCTCTGATACTATATTAAAAAAACATCAATCTCAAAATCATGTGCGTTTGAATAGAATGGATAAACTTTGTATAAAGATCAAAGGTTAAATTCATAAAGGCAATATATGATTTGCTATCATATTAATCAAGTCTAATATTTTAAAATTGGAAGTATTTATTATTTTATTTATATTTGAATAAAGCGATAAAGTCACAACTGCATATTACCACTTAACATATGCTGGTTCAGAATTCCATTGGAGCATTGTTATTTTGTTAGTGGTCAATAGTGGGCACTTTGAGATCTGATCAATACTTTAAGGACGTGTTTTAATTATATTAGCGTGAATTTCACGAATTCGATAAGGTAATTAAAATACATGATGTGAATGTTGTAATTAAATTTTTATATGGATAGAGTTAGGTGTGAAAGTGAAAGTAAAATTTTCATTAATAATTGAAATATATAAAGTGATAAAATTTAAAATTTAATAAAAAAAAGTAGAGTTTATTGTATTTAAAAACACGCCTTAAGCCTTTCTTAATGACAGCGTATTCCTAGAGGAGAAAATATATCAGATAACTGCATCAGATGACCAAAAACATTTCCTAATTGAAATTTGAAGTCTACGCATTCGGGTTGCGTGCCAAATTACCAGTGTTTTTGGATGTGCTTAATTGAGCCATGCATAGTTCATAAGATATGTTTTATTGAGCGAGATTGTAGAAGGATTTTGTTTCACTTTGTTATCTTTTTTATTTCACAGATGCATCTTCTTCGTTGGTAGTAGCAGGAATAATCTGTGCTATATAATACCCTTTTCTGTTAGCTGATTCATACTCTTTTAGGCAATTGATTATATACATGTTTATCTAGTTTGGTTGAAAGCATGAAGAGATGTCTCTATCATTTGATTGAACACATGAGTTTTGGTTGTAATTAGTCGAAGGAAAACAAAAT